>CAWUFW010000532.1:332500-1598492 GCA_963921515.1 Calotriton arnoldi | reverse complement strand
TCGGTAAAACCGAGTCACAAGAAAACAGTAAAAAAAGATAAAAAACAGTGATAACACCAAACGCATATTGCATCTGATAGACAAAGCCCACCGCACTAAGATGAGTGCTCTGCTGTTGTCGGTCGATGCCGGAAAGCCTTCGACAGAGTCGATTGGGATTTTTTAGATAGAACTTTAGCCCACTTTGGCATTGGTGATCGATTAGGGCTTGGGTGGCGAGCTGCTACGAGAGGCCCCAAGCTATAGTTAGGGTGAATGGCACGACCTCAAGGCCCTTTGAGATTCAGAGGGGCATGAGACAGGGGTGCCCACTGTCACCCCTTCTCTTCGCGCTCTACGTGGAGCCTCTAGCACAAAAAATCAGGGACAATCCTGACATCTTAGGCATCCCATTTGGAGGGGAGCGCCATATGGTGAGCTTATACGCCGATGATATTCTGGCGACCTTGGAGTCCCCTGAGCGCTCTGTGCCAGCTTTTCAGCGGGAATTGACCTCCTTTGGCCGGGTCTCCGGTTTCAAGGTAAACGTGGGGAAATCCATGGTCTTACACCTTGGCTGTAGCGCAGACCTGCCGAGGGAAGGGCGTACACCATACGGAGAGCTCCAGACCCGAGACGCCATCCCTTATCTGGGGATAGATTTAGCTCCTACTATTACACGGACAGTCACACAGAACTTTGCTAAACTCCTCTCCCAAATCCAGAAAGACCTCCGACGATGGCAAAAGCACTCATTGTCGCTCCTTGGCCGTATTGCTGCTATAAAAATGAGTATCCTGCCTAAAGCGCTCTATATTTTCCAGACCATACCGGCCTGGCCCCCACCGGGGACCCTTCACAAGATACAGGGAGCGGTGCAACATTTTATTTGGGCAGGGGCACGTCCTCGTATGCGCAGAGATCTTTCCCACAGACCCCCTGCTGAAGGAGGGTTGGGTATCCCAAACTTCCTGGAATATTTTAGGGCCTCACAACTTAGGCACCTGGTGGAGTGGAGCAGCCCTGAGTCTGAAAAACGGTGGCTGTACCAGGACCGAGCGCTAGCGAAGCTCTCTTTGTGGAAGGTGCCTTTTTTGAAGAGGCCGGATAGACCACCAAATCTCAAGGGTTCTCCAATCACGAATACAATACTACGAGTCTGGGACACGGTGGCTGTCAAACGCGGACTTACATCCTTCCCCTCACCATTGATACCCCTATTCGATAATCCAGAGTTTACACCGGGGCTAGAGGGACGGGCGTTCTCGCAGTGGCGGGTCACTGACTGCAAGTCGGCGGGACATCTCTTCGATTTGGAGGGGTTCCTCCCGTTTTCAGACGTGAAACAATCCTACGCAATAACGGCACCAAACCGATTCCAATACTTCCAACTCCGCCACTGGCTCCTCCATCCCGACGTGCGGCCGCTGGTAAGCAGAAACCTCAGGACTAAAGTGGACTTCATCCCCCAAGCAGCAGTGCGCCAGGAGGCGCGTTTGCAGAGTGGTGTAAAAAGGGGGCATGGCCACAGACCACTCTCAGCAATCCAGCTGTGTGGGGCTTACTGGAGGTACCTGGTAGGCTAGTTGGCCCCCAGGGACCCTCAGGATTCAAGGGGATTTAATCCGCCAACCAAGAACGCACCAGGAGGCACGTTTGCAGAGTGGTGGAGAAAGGGGGCATGGCCTGTGTACACCTGTCAGCAATCCCACTATCTGGGGCATACTGGAGGCATCAGGTAGGCTAGTTGGCCCCTAAGGACCCCCAGCAGCGAAGGGGACTTTAATCTCCATCCAAGAGCCAGCTGGGACCGCGGGGGCATTGGGCCTCCCCCCGTGGTCCCCAACGTAAGGCCAGGCCCCGGGGGATGGGGTCCCCTGGGCCATAAATAGCCTCACGAAAGGGGCCACGCCCTCCAAAATAAGAAAGAAAAAAGAAAGGCTGGCCAGGCCCTGGGGGATGGGGTCCCCGGGGCCATAATTGGCCTCAGGAGGGAGCCACGCGGCCCCCCCCAAAAAAAAGAAAGGCTGGGCAGGCTCCGGGTTATGGGGTCCCTGGGGCCAATAGTGGCCCAGGGAAGGGGGCCACGCGAAAAAATAATTATTGAAAAAAACAAACAAACGAGGCAATGCCCCAGGGGTTGGGGTCCCTGGGGCCAAAAAAGGCCACGCCCCTTTTTACTCCACTCTGCAAATGCACCTCTTGGCACACTGCTGGTGGGGCGATGAGGTCCACATGTGTCCTGAGGACCTCAGGACTAACGTGGACTTCATCCCCCAAGCAGCAGTGCGCCAGGAGGCGCGTTTGCAGAGTGGTGTAAAAAGGGCGCATGGCCACAGACCACAGGCCACAGACCACTCTCAACAATCCAGCTGTGTGGGGCTTACTGGAGGTACCTGGTGGGCTAGTTGGCCCCAAGGGACCCTCAGGATTCAAGGGGATTTAATCCGCCAACCAACAACGCGCCAGGAGGCACGTTTGCAGAGTGGCGGAGAAAGGGGGCGTGGCCTGTGTCCACGTGTCAGCAATCCCACTATCTGGGGCATACTGAAGGTATCAGGTAGGCTAGTTGGCCCCTAAGGACCCCCAGCAGCGAAGGGGACTTTAATCCCCTTCCAAGAGCGCGCCAGGGAGTGCGTTTGCAGAGTGGTGGGGAAAGGGGGCATGGCCTGCTATGACAACTTAGCAATCCCGCTGTGTGGGACTTACTGGAGGTAATAGACGGGGTAGTTGGCCCCCAAGGTTGACCTTGGGGGCCAACTACCCCTCCTGTTACCTCCAGTAAGTCCTACAGAGTGGGATTGCCAAGAGGTCTTCGGGGGCCCGCTCACCTTTCTCCACCACTCTGCAAACGTGGATCCTGGCACTGTACTGGTTGGGGGATGAAGTCCACTTTACTCCTGAGGGACTTTGGCTGCCAAGTAGCCCTCCTGGTACCTCCTGTAAGTCCTATTCTGTGGAATTCCTGAGCGCTGGTGAGAGGCCCAGGCCCCTTTCTGCACCACTCTGCAAACGCGACTACTGCCTTAGAAATTAGCATTTAAAAAACCTTGGAAATTCACTGAAAAAACCACAGGTTTCAGGGACGTTATAGTTAGTTGGACATTTCATTCGTACAAAACCAGAGAAATTCGGCCGTTATAGTTAGTTGAACTAACTATAACTCGTGCCCCCGCAATTCACTGCTGATGACGTTACATATTACATCACTCAAGACATGGTCAGTGACATATGTATCAGTGTGGGGTTTTTAGTATTGACAGGAATAATGGCGCTCAAGCTAATTCGCGCTGAGTTTATGTTATACTAGGAGTGTGAACGGTGCAAACCAGGTCAGGGGATATGCCCTAAAACCCCCGTGATGGTATGGATAGAAATCCACACAAATGAAGTAGGTACAGTCCCGGGCACACGTAACGAGGATATAATATCAGGAGAAATGTCTCATACTGCAGAAATGTAGAGGGTCTACACCAGAATGATAATCATAGGTGTTTAATATAGTAACAGAGCATAAGCAACCAGCCAAAACAAAAGCAACCAGCCGACACGTGTTTCGTCACAAAGGGTAGTAACCCGTGACTCTTCAGGGCTGAAAGGCGGTGCCAACAAGGTGGATTCAAGTGACCGTTCAAGACTCCAAAACGGCAATGAAGAGCAGTGCGAACCACGGTAGGTGGACTACTGCCAAATGTAAGGAAAGGAAGACGGATATCGCCGGGCGGCGGATAAGCCAATGAGGACTATTGACCTTCAGAAAAGTCGATGCAGTCTGTGGCGACGAGAATAACCAAGTGCTAAGTAGCACAGGGGGGAATATAGAATTAGGCGTGCCAGGTCAGTAGGGCCATCTTCCGGAACCATTTTCCTTCCTGAACAACACTTCTCCCAGTTTCCTGTACCCCGGCGCATCCGCCGTTGTCGTCCTGGACTACTGACCTGGCACGCCTAATTCTATATTCCCCCCTAGGCCCCCTAGGCCCCTCATTTCTTTTAGAAGAACTAAATCCATGAGGCAGCAGCTTGTGAAAAATAGCCCAAAGGTAGTTGAAACTGACAATTGGTTGAAGGCGAATCCAGGCTTTAACAAGTGTTTAAAGTGCAAGGCATGCAAGCAAGGAGTAAATAAAAGGGAAATCCAAGAACCACTAATGAACAAACCATGGAAAATCCCACGCTTCTTCAATTGCAGGAGTGACCATGTAGTGTATGTTCTCCAGTGCACTTGCCCCAAGATCTACGTGGGTAGTACAATCCACATGGCACATGTTAGGATCCTCCAGCACCTCAGGGCAGTAAAAAACAGGGATAAGTCATATCCGGTAGCCCATCATATCAATGAGGTCCATGGAGGCAATGAGGATGAGCTGTCGTACTATGTAATTGATTCAGTCCCCAGGAATAGACGAGGAGGGAACCGTGAGAGTAAGCTCAGCAACCCGAATCTCAATATATTTTAATGTTTGACAGCAAGGCACCTCGAGGCCTGAATGCAGAAGAAGATATGTATGTCCATCTTGAGTAGGAAGAGTACGAGACTGACCAATCCAGATTACAATGTGAGAAAGGAATGTTAATTGTATTTGATCAATGTTTTTTAGGTTTTTTATGAAATGGTTTTGCATTTAGAGTCATGTAAACAACTTGGTTATAAGATCATGTTCCAACATTTGCACATTGAAACGGTATATTAATTTGGCAATGAGATTAACTGGTTAACACGTAGGTATGTATTTGGGAATTACTTGAATGATTGATGTTTCCTATACTGCACTGACACTTTTGAAATATTACTATATGTAGGCACTTGCACTTTATGTTGATACTCTAACAGTGTTTGCATTTTACATAAGGAGCAGTTTGCACTGATGCACTTGCACTTTGAAACATCAGAGTCCACATGATAGAACATTACTAGAAAAATGAGTAATGAGACAAAAATTACTGTGGGTTTCTGTAATTTTACAAGTTGCATTTGCACTTTAATGCGAAATTGCACTTATCAGAGTTGTAGTAATTGCTGTGGGCTTCTGCAAATTTGCAGTTATATTTTCACTGGAGTGTTTTTAGAGTGTATTGAGTGTTTGTTTACAGGCAGTTATGTTTTTTTTGCACTTGCACTTTAATGCGACATTGCACCTATTGGGTATGTGAATATACCACTTGGGAGAATACCTTTAAATCGCGTCAGAATAAAGCGTAGAGGAGTCTGCCTTTACCACGCACTAAGCGTTTTACAAACCAATGTCTATTGACACACATGACGAATGGTGCAACTAATTAGGCAACATTTCAATAATTAGTAACATACAATTGTTCTATGTATGTAATGTCGTTGCTAAAATGTGTATCTTAAAATGCAATAAACCATAGAGACACAACAATTCAGGTCCTTTGCCAATTCATTATAACGTGAGTGCAATAAAAAGAGATATCTCCAAGGGGCAGAAAGTTGATGCACAATGAGAGAACAGTAAAACATATGTGGGTTTGCTGATAAGGTAGCACAGTAATTAGTAATTTTCACATTCATGTACATAGCATACAAGTTGAAAAAAATACAAAATAAAAATAATAAAATGCTTATATAAAAACATAAAAATTAGATATCAGAAATGATGCATGTTAAGCAGGGTAGGAGGAAACGAAATATAAAAGCATGCAAATGTCAAAGAATGTTTTGATTGATCTACATTTAAATCAGTAATTTTATTAAATTTTTGTGATTCAGAAATATGGACAAATGTGCAATATAAGTTTGTATAATTGTATAGAGTAAGGTAACCTTGGGTAAAAACACTGTCAAACCATAGAAAGCAAATAGTAACAGTGAAACATTTAAGTGTGTTGTTTATGTTTATGATATCATGTGACTGTAACTCCTGATATAAGTAAAATGTAGTAATGGAGCTCCTTGTGTGAACAAGGCAGGGGACCCTGCCAAAACGCATAACAGCACTTGAATAAACAACAACCTTACCAGAGAACTGGAATTGCAGTGTTGGTATCTGGCTGCGTGAATGTGCATGCTGGAGCTGGTCGTGGATATATATATATATATACGGGCTCTCACTTGCCCGTGAACAAGAAGCATCAAAGCTTCGAAACGCGTAGGGCTGGACAATATTTCCGAGGATTCTGCCGGTTCGAAATGAAATAAAGATTTTGCAAGTAACGGCCGGGTCTGCCTGTTTCCTGAGTGCACTTTCAAATGTGGGTGTTTTTTGGATGAATATATATATATATATATATATATATATATATATCACACTCTGTCTTGTGCCAGAGCTTCCACACTCACAAGCGGGTGCTCGGTCACGCGAGGGCGCACTTGCATAGTAATCACAGCTCTCTGAATTAAGACCAGCACTCACTGGAGAGGATTGTCCTTTTATTCAGGACTCATATATACACAGACACGTTTCAGCAGTGTGCCTTTCTCAGTGTTGGCAACCGCCATGTTTTTAACTTATTTATGTCAATTGCATTTTCATTGACATCGGCGACGGACTTTCTCTTTACTATATTTTAGCGCCATATTTGAATATATATTACCAAACAGAATTACAATGCAACCACGTTTTGTTAGCAATAAAAATACAGTCTAATTCATTCTTTCCCAAATAAATAAGGGTTACATCGCTAGAATGGAAAAAGGGCATTATAGCAACTATTCCCATTATTGTGTTCCAATGCATAGTCACAGTGTTTGGCAGATACTCTCACCCTGAGTGGGCCTATCAAATCATCTTTAGGCTCTCAAATTTATTACCACTTTTAGCATTTCACCATACATGTTCACAATGTGTATCTAGTAATCCTGCCCTAAATGGGCTTTCTAATTCATTGCCTGATTCCTCGGAGTGTCTTGTGATCATAAATGTACCCCTAACTCTTCCCCACTGTTTAGACCAGACGGTGCTTTTGTCTGCATATCTATTATATGCCTAGATACTAACCTGCGCAATTTCAACTCCCTATCACCACCTCTGATGTCACGTGGTACATGATCCACGCAGAAAAACTTTAATAGATTTCTATTGATGTGGTGGTGAGTTTCGAAGTGTCTTGCGACTGGGTAGGAAGCGTCTTTGTTAATTATTGCCCTCTGGTGTTCCACAATGTGTATTTTCATGGGATGAATGGTGCTTCTCACATACCTTAGTCCACAGGGACATACTAAGCAGTATACTGTGTATGGTGTGTTGCAGTTCATGAATTTTGATATTTTCTTGGGTTCTAGGAAACCTGGAATTTGAAAAGTACTGACTTTGTTACTGTGGGCGCAGGCTTTACATTTCCCACAAGGAAAAAATCCCTGCACTTGTTTCAGTAGTGTAGGTGATTTCACTGAGGGTAGATGGCTTTCTACTAGTTGATCCCTGATGGATATAGATTTTCTGAATGTCAGTAAAGGGTGAGGTGGGAGATCTTATCCAATGACCTGATCGGGTTTAAGGATCCGCCAGTTTCCTTGCATAATTCTCCTTATATTGCTTGCTGCACTGGAGAAATTGGTTATCATCCTAAAGTTGTTGTGTACATGCCTGTCCTTTACTTTGGGCTCATCTTTCATTAGGTCTGCCCTGTCTTTATTCTCTACTCTTTTCATTGCTCTATTCAATACCCCCTTCTGGTAGCCTATTACTTCGAATCTTTTTACACTTTCTGTGGCCTCTTTCTGAAAGTCCACCTCCCTGGTGCTGTTTCTTTTGATACATAGTAATTCCTCATAGGGAATGCTGTAAATCAAGTTTGGGGGATGACTGCTCTCGGCATGTAATACCGAATTGCCTGCCGTCGGCTTCCTGTATAAAGCTGTATTGATTTTATTGTCACTTACAAATACTTTTAAATCAAGAAAGTTTACCTCTGTAGAACTGATCTCACTGGTGAACCTGAGGTTCACATCATTGCTGTACAGACATGAAATGTGATTCCTCAGTACCTTGCCAGATGATGAAAAAGTCATCAATATATCTCCTCTAACTTATAATCTTTTCGACCCACTCATCATAAGAATTCGACCAGGCCTCCAACTTCTCCCACCAGCCCACGAACAAGTTCGCGTAACTGGGGCAAAGCAGGTGCCCATGGCCGTGCCTTGTGTTTGTATATACAGTTGGTCTTGAATGAAATATTGTTGTGCAGGCAAATATCGACAAATTCTATTAGCATCTCACTGTGTTCTGTGAATTTCAGTGAGCGTCCCTTCAAGAAGTATTTTACTGCATCAATTCCATCCATGTGAGCTATACTTGTAAATAAACCTGTGACATCAAGTACTATCATTAGAAAGTCTTTCTCCCATACAATTCCCTCGATTTGCTTGAGGAAGTCTTTGGTGTCTCTTATGTACGATGTCAATTGGGATACGAATTGGAACAAAAAAGGATCCACATACGTGGATATATTCCCTGTTAGACTTCCTATGGATGAAACTATTGGCCGTCCTGGTGGATGGGTCTTGTTTTTATGTACCTTTGGTAGATGATAAAAAGTGGGTACCCGTGGGTATTGAGTTGCCAAGAATTCATATTCCTCAGTCGAAAGCATCCCTTTGTGATGCCATTTTTGTATCAGTTCTTCAAATTGTTTTATACTTTTCATATATTCCATGTTGGTAGTAAGAGTGTAGTTGTCCCGATCATTCAATTGTCTTTAGATTTCTTTACAGTATGTCTCCCTCATTTGCATCACTACGTTTCCCCCTTTGTTGGAGGGTTTGTACACTATGCTCTGATCTCTTTGTAGATTTTTTCATGCCTGTCTCTGTGCATATGTGATATTCATTTTAGTTTTCTCTGTACTTCCTTTGATTTGAAGGGTTATAAGGTCCTTGTTTACATTTTCTACAAATACATGAATCGCATCAATTGGAGTCTGAGGAAGAGACTTAGATGTGGGTTTAAATGGACTCGACTGTCCTATTTGTGTGATCCTCAGGTTTTCTATTCTGCCAATGTTATCCCACGTGTCTTTCCTCTGTGGGATTCCTTACACTGCAATTCTTCCAATATTACGAGGCTTTCGACATCATTTGCTGTTAGAATGTCCATCTCTGTCCGTTTCTCTTCCTGTGGCATTTTCCTCTGCCCCGGACCTTTCATTTTAAAATATTTGTACAACTTCAATTTTCTCGCAAATTTGAATAAGTCAATTCTAGTTTGTGTGTATTCAAATTTGCTCGTCAGGCAAAACGTAAGTCCCAATTTCAAAACTGATTCTTCTTCCTTTTTTAATTTTTTAGGCATCAAATTAATGTTAGTTTGGTTTTCCGTTACTGTTTGTATTTCGCTCCTCGTTTGTTCCGGGTGGTACGACCTGAGTTGCTGCTTGTGTTGTTTCCACCCGCCCCTTCTCGTTGTTCGGTTTCTCTTTGTTCCGGCGGTTTTCCATTGCCCCCACGAAGCCAAGTCTGTCTAATCAGACTGAATTCCTTGTGAAAAGGGTATGGAGTTGCTCTGTTGGATCCGGCGGTTGCTCCCCTTCCTCTGATTGTTCTGTGTCCGTTACTTCTGACTCTGAGGTGTCTCTGTGTTCTAGTACTATGCGATTCCTGTTGCTTCTCAAGTCTCATCTTGGAGCGTCATACTTTCTGGCAAAGGTTAATATTCTTCTCTGTTCATAGTCTTTTGCGTCCCGATCCAATTTCTCTTGTTTGCGCTGTTTGATCTTTGTTCATATGTCATCAGGCGTTTTTTCATTACTTCCTTTGATTCCTCTTGTTTCACCCGGTCCTTGTCATTTGCAATGCTCTTTTCCAATGTTTCGATTTCCTTTAGCGTTTTCTCTCGGTCACTCCATGCAAATTTGAGCAGGATCACAAGCATTCCTTTAGAAGAATTAGCCGTATGTTGTGCCCATTCATCCAATAATTTGGGGTCAGGGTTCTCATATGCAGGGACCGTGTAAATCCTTAGTCCTTTTGTTTATATCGATGTAGTGTTGTAGCAAAGTCGCTTCTTAGATCTTGCTGGGCAGGGGTAGGGGTACTGTTGTCTCCTACCATGCGTGGTATCTGTCGGGTTTTAAAGATGTCCGAAGCGGCTTCGCGACATACCGCTTCACTAAACATCCTATAGTGTTGCTTACTCCACTCGAGCCACTCAGTGTATGTCACTCTCCCTCGCTCTGCCATGTAATGCTTTTTAACAGTAGTTCATTGTAATCACATTAGTCTCTTACCGATGGGAGTCTCTCCATTTGAGTCTGGATCCCCGACTCTTCTCTCAAGAATACTCCGTCCACCAAGAAGGTTCCGCTTCTTGTAACACGGTGGTGCGGTTGCTCTACAATATCACGCTCCATCTTGTGGCACAGCCTCCACACTCACAAGCGGGTGCTCGATCACGCAAGGGCATACTCGCGTAGGAATCACAGCTCTCTGAATTAAAACCAGCATTCACGAGAGAGGATTATCCTTTTATTCAGGACTCATATACACACAGAGGCATTGCAGCAGTGCGCCTTTCTCAATGTCGGCGGCCTCCATGTTTTTACCTTATTTATGTCAATTGCATTTTCATTGACATCGGCGACAGACTTTCTCTTTACTAAATTTGAGCGCCGTCTTTTTTTTTTTTTTTAATCATACTTTATTGATTTTCCACTTATGTCTGTTATATTCGAACATGCTTAGGTATCTGTACATTGTTACCAATCTGTTTAACACTGCATGTAACATATCCACAAACACTGTCATGTCCTGCTGCGTATCATTTCCATAGCTATTCATCTCATATATAATTGTATGCTTTGACATAATTATGCAGATATCAATAATGAACAAACTTTTAACTAGTAACAACTGTTCGCCCCCCAACCTCCCTCCCACCATACTCTGGCATTCTTATTCACATCATAATTTCCGTTACATCCCATCACAATTTGCATATTTCTTTAAACAATCTTGGGCGTCTTCCCTATCTCTGTCTATTGTACTAAGGTTGTGTATATCACCACTGCATCACAATCTACTGCATGTTCGGGGTGTCAAGTATATTGTCAGGGTTAGCGTCTTTAAAGGCTTCCAACATTACATCCCATTCCATGGATATTTGATTTTTCCGTGGTCCACGGGCCTCTTCTCGGCGTATGGCAGCACTTTCAGCCCCACCCCAGCGGATTATTTCTCTGTGCCATGTGTATATTGCAGGGGGTTTGGCTGATTTCCATCTCATGGTAATAGATCTCTTGGCAATTATAAGCGCCAGATCCAGGAAACTGAGTTGGACCTTCTGCAGTGACTTACGCTTACGGAGGCCCAACAGACATCCCAACACTGAGTCGTCTATTTGGAGATGCGTAGTCTCCTCTAGTATTCGTCTGACCTCTCCCCAGGATTCTCTCAGGCGTGGGCATGCCCATAGCATATGAATTAAATCGGCCTCTTCCATCTGGCATCTGGGGCATTGATGGTGCGTGTTCGGAAACATCCGCTGTAGGCGGCGTGGTGTGAGGTAAGCTCTATGAAGGACCATGCATTGAATGAACTTAAACTTTGCACTACGTGATACCTTCTTTGGGTGTTCCAAAATATCAGCACATTCCCTGTCTGATATCTCCCGTCCCACGTCTGCCACCCATTGGACTCGGAGGGCATCAAGGGGCATTGTAGCGTGTGCCCGGATGCTCAAGTGTAGCCATTTGATGAGGTGACGTCCCTGCCCCATGTAGTATAGGGATTTGACCAGTTCATGCGTCTGAGGTTCCTCCCGTTGGGGGGGACCAGTGTCTCTTAACATATTGCAGTATCGCAGCGTGTAACATATATAGATGGTTTGGTGCCCCGGTTGCTCGTATAAAGTTCTCGTGGTCCATTAAAATCCCCCCATTGAATAGCACCCCCACCGTCTCCACACCAGCATCTAACCATGCCCCAATTTTGTGTTTTGTGAGTCTGCCGCTCAGTAGTGGGATCCCCAACAATGGGATATTGCCTGCATAGGGGGTACAACCAGATGTATATTGCAGTGCTTTCCTCCAGCATAGCAATGCTGTGTTTAATAATAGCGGTACTTTCGGGGGAATTTTACATTGCGGTAATATTAGTGTGTGTAGCAGTCCCTGTTTAATGTTTTGCATAGTGTATCCAATCTCTTGTATGTTGCAACCTGCAGTCCAATAGGACAGCCATTGCAGTTGGCTCGCATAATAGTAAGCTCGGAAATCCGGCACCCCTAGGCCTACTCTGCTTGTGTCTATTTGTAATTTCCTATGGCTCACTCTTCGTCGGCCCGTCCCCCAAATGAGATCCGATAATACAGTGTCTAGTGTGTTACAAATAATTGGGGGTATTATAATCGGTAAATTAGTGAAGTAATAGAGGAGTCGGGGGAGTACCACCATCTTGGACACTGCCACTCTGCCCATCACCGAGAGAGGCAGCGTAGTCCAGAAAGCGACCTTTGAACGTATTCCCCTGATGGCCCTATTGAGGTTACCTTCCAGCATGTCCGTGTGGGATTGGTATATGTGAATGCCCAGGTATTTAAATGTGTGCTGCGCCACCGGTAGGGAAAGCAGCCCAAAGTTGATCCCCTCAGGGCGTGAATGATCTTGGAAGAAGGTGTTCGCTTTTGATTTGTTAATGGCTAAGTCGAATATTTGTTTGAAGCCTGCAAATATTCCTGGGATTGGGTCTAGCCCTCTCAGGAGATCCTGCACATATGTAATTATGTCAACCGCATAAGCAGATATCAAATGCATGGATGTACCCATCGGTATCCCACACTGGGCAGCCTCCTGCCTTAACCGAAGTACAAGTGGTTCCAGTGCTAGTACAAACAATAGTGGGGACAGGGGGCAGCCCTGTCGTGTGCCCCTGTGCACCCGGTATTCTCTTGAAATGTGTTTACCGGACCTGACTCTCGCCGTCGGGGCCTCGTATAACAGGCGTATCCATCGGAGATAGTCAGGAGGCAACCCAAATTTTTCGATAGCCTTGAACATATACTCCCATGACAGCGTATCAAACGCCTGCCGTAGGTCGAGTGCGATACAACCGGCATTTTTGTATTGTGCTAGATTGGTTGCCATTATATGGTGCAGCCTCCTTTTATTCAATGACGTGCTGCGTGCTGGTATAAAACCGCATTGGTCAATGTGTATTAGCCTGTTTAAGTAGGGATGTAGTCTGTTTGCCCAAATTTTGCTCAATATTTTGTATTCCGTCACCAGTAATGATAACGGGCGATACCCCGACATGTCAGTCATATTTCTCCCTGGTTTTGGTAGTGATACTACTAATGCTTGCACAGTAGTGCAGGGAAGGTGGCCCACTTCGAGCAACTTGTTGTATAGCTCTTCCAATTGGGGAAGTAAGGCCTCCGAGTAAGCATTAAAAAATTCCACCGGTAAATCGCCCAAGCCCGGTGCTTTATTACGCGGGAGCCCATTAATAGCGGCTTTTATTTCCGGCCTAGTGATGGGGCCTGCCAAAGTGTCTCGCATCTCTGCTGGGGCTTGTGGGTAGGGCAAGTTTGCTAAGAATGTATCTATTAAAGTGGTGTCCAGTGGGGGTGGTTTGCTATAAAGTGGGAAGACCCACCAACTACCGTCATCAGTCAAATTACCACCCCTGGGGGACACATGGTGTATATGCAACATGATATTAATGATGCCTTCAGCACATATTACGAAACACTTTATAGCACTTTATAGCAAACCACCCTAGCTAGCAGGGTCCCTGATTTATCTGCCTCTGAGTAAAGAAAGGCCCTATAATCGATTATCCTAAGGGTTTCTAACAACTCCGCATGTTGGATACGTGCATCTTGCAATGGAGCCTGTTTAGTGGGATCGTTTGCCGCTTCTTGTTCGAGCCCTTTCATATTATCCTCTACTGCCTTCAGATTCTTATGCACCTCCTGCCTTGCACCCACTGTGGCGCTGATCGCAGTTCCCCGGATTACTGCCTTGATTGCGTCCCATTCAACTAAGATTGAGGACGCAGTGTTGCTGTTTTCTGACAAATAGTGTGTGAGTGTAGTTGACAGGGTGGTACGAAATACGGTGTCTTCTAGTAATTGGGGCCAAAGCTTCCATGTAGGTACCAGGGTGGGTATTCTACCCCAGGTAAGGGAAATCTCTAGAGGGTTATGATCTGAGAAGGTTTTTGCTAAGTACGTAGTGTGCGTCACTTGGTCGGCTATGGAGAGGGAGCACATGATCCTATCTATTCTGGTATGTAATTGGTGTACCGGGGAATAAAATGAGTATTCTTTGTTTAACAGAGTCTTCAGTCTCCACACATCCCATAAGGACCATCCATCCACCCAGCTGCACAGGGCATCTGCCTGCTTGGCTGCTCCCGCTCCATGGAGGGGTGGGTGCGAGCGGTCAAGTCCAATGTCCATAACCGCGTTACAATCACCCCCCATGATCCACGGGTATGCCTCCCAACCTGCCAGTATCGTGTTTAATCCCAGAAAGTATTTGTTCTGGTCAAAATTTGGAGCATATAAGTTCCCCAATATAACATATATACCATCTAGTGTCCCTCGCAAAAATATGTACCTACCCTGTGCATCTATCCTCTTATCTAGCACTTCAAACGGGACTCCATATCTGATCCAGATCGTTACACCACTAGCGAATGCCGAGTAATTAGTAGAGAATATCTGACCCTTCCATTTATTCCGCATTTTTGTGGCTTCCGATTCCGTCAAGTGGGACTCCTGCAAAAAACCTATCTGCGCCTTGCGCCTAATCAATTGCGCATGTACCCTATGCCGCTTCTGTACTGAGCCTAGACCTCGAACATTCCATGTAATCAAGTTATATGTGTTGAGCTTGTGCAGTGCATGATAACTGTGGTGTGTGTGTGTCCAGGACGAGGGATAATAAACGCAATATAGGACATGTTAGCTGCTGCTTGCCAGAGCCCCTAAACTCCCATTGTAACACTAATACAAGGCCCTGCTTGTGAACTAAGCTGAGCCAAACCAAAAGAACAACATAGTGAACATTGCTGTATTGAACTGTTGCATTCGCAAATAGGGGGATGTCTCTCACGCCTACCATGTGATAATATCCACACTCAGTAGCTCACCTGAGCCCAGGTTAATACATTTAACATTAGTATACCATTATATTCACACAAGAGAAAAGGATATGTATGTCCATAAGTCATCGTGCCGGTGCCATCGTGCTTAGCTGTCACTTGGATGAACAGGGCAGTCAGTTCCATATTTCATAAACCCAGTAGATCATCTGCGGTTTGCGGTGTCACTGTGGGAAATAATGCTAGACTGCTCTTTGAGTCAGATCTCACAGTACTGCCCTCTGAGGATTCCGAGTCCATTCGTGAGGCATTGTCTCTGAATGTGGTTACCGCCGCCAGAGCTGTGTCTTTGCTTCGTTGTACCTGATCCTGAGAAGGGCCGAGAATTAGCAGATTATTGGTAGTCTTTGCGTTGCGGCGCGATCGCCGACCTTGCAACCGTTTGGGGTTGCTTGGCAGTCTCCGGGGGACCTCACCAGACGGTGAGTTCGGGCCCATGACTTCAATCCACTCCTCAACATCTTCTGGACTTTCAAAGAAATAAGTTTTTTGCTCATGGATTATTTTTAAACGTGCAGGATATAATAGTGCATATTTTAAGTTCAGGTCTCGTAATTTCTTTTTAACAGCTTGAAAGGAGGATCTAAGGCGTTGGACCATGAGGGTATAGTCAGGATAGAGCGATATCGGACAATTTTCAAAGCGGATCTGAGGTCGCTCCCTTGCCTTCTGAAGTAGTATTACGCGGTCTCTGTAGTTTAGGATCTTGACTATCAGCGGCCTTGGCGGTGCGCCCAACTTCGGTCTTCCTGTGGGGATTCTGTGGGCTCTTTCAATACAGAAAAAGTCTGATAATCCATTAGGGGCTACATGTTCTCGGAACCACTGTTCCATAAAGGTGGTGGCGTCAGAGCCCTCACTACATTCCGGGAGCCCAATAACGCGCACATTGTTCCGTCTAGCTCTGCCCTCCGCATACTCAACTCTGTCTAGGAGGCCTGTAACTTGCCTCTGTAGCGTCTGAATTTGTGACGTGTGTTCTTTGTGTTGAGGTAGTATTTCTTCCGGAACCAAGCTGTTGTCCTTCACTGTGGTCGCCAGTTTAGTATGATCCGCCTTGAGCAGAGTGAAGCCGGTAGTGAGCGTGCCAATTTGTTGCTCTACCGCTCTTCTAGACTCCCTAACCTCACGTAGTATCAGGTCTAATTTATCCGGGGTTTCCATTTCATTCCTGGGTAGTACACAGCTAAGCGACGGTGGAATTGTATTGAATTCCTGGTCTTCCGTAGTTTGTGAATTTGAAGCGGCCGCCTCTTGCAATTTGCCTTTTGGATGCCCCATGATGTACGGCGAGTGCTCACAAATATCTGCTGCTGCCCGGGGGTGTTCTGGTGCCTCAAGTAGTAGTCAAGCCGTAGTAGTCACTATATCATAAATGTTAGGTGAGGCAATACGGCCCTCCAAGCTATGACCCGTGTAGGGGTCCCACAGTTTGCCAGTGTGGCAGCGTGGTAGGTTCCTGCTGTGGCGTACTGCTATATGAGTGGTCCCAGCTTAGTCTATTGATTACGCAGCCCAGCCAGAATGTACTCATTGCCACACAGCTGCCCGCTGGCGGTACTCCAAGGACCTCAATGGGCCCCCCGTGCAGTCAGGGCCCCCCCATTCAGTCAGGCCTCGTAACAGACCGCATTTAAAGCACTCACCGCGTTTAATGCACCCACCACGGTGGGTTCAGCTGCGGCGTTCACATTTACTTCCTCGTCTGAGAGTTGTCTACTCTTGTTGTGTTTATTTTGTTTGCACAGCTTCTGGTCAGCCATTCAATGCCCCTTACTCCGGTGCGTGACCTCAGACATGGGCCTCCTACCACCCATTATACGTTGTAGGCCAGCCGGCAACTCAGGCACAATTCGGTGAAATTCTGTAAGGCCGTAGCTCTTCCGCTGGTAGATCCCGCTTCACCTCTCCCTGCGCCCCTCGGATATGCGAATGTCCCGCACAGGTAAGATCAGACTCAGGAGGAACCAGGGGGGGCATCAACCGGGCAGTATCACTCATCCCGGGGATACTTCATCACAGTCCAGTCTGCCCGGCACTGCCAGCCCCCACCTCCAAGGCCAGCGCACCGTTGCGTAGACCGCTTCGTGCTCGTCAATCAGGGAGAAGTGGGGGTTGGAGGCCAGGCAAGGTGTGCAGGGTTAAGGCAGATCCTACAGCTCCGATTACTCCATCCGATACCTCGCCCAGTGTGCGTGCCGGCAGGATCAACTCCACTTGCTCATCTGGTGAGAGCGCGAACACCTCCAGGCTGACCGGCAGGACCGCAACTGGCGCCGTGCCGCTCAGGCCGCGTGCTGTCGGCGGTTGTCTCTGGGGCCCTCCTCAGCCTTCAACTGTTCTTTGGTCGTGTCCTCATCAGCCCATTGGGAGGGGAAATCAGCCCGTTCTTCCAGCTACCCAGCGCCCTAAACCGCTTGTACGGGTGAATCCGATCCCCTCTGCGCGAGAAGGGGACTGTCGGAGCTCCGGGCCATTTTACGTATCGCTGGTCTTTTTCTCGGTAAGTCCGGGGACAGCGGGGCTTCTTAAAGGGGCAGGCACCCTTCACAGCTGATGTCCCGTGAACGCTGCGCGGGTCCCACTGGCCTACCTCCGTACTGCGCTGTTCCCGGCCTCACTCGTACTGTCGCAGGCCGCCGTCACATAGGCCTCATTTCTGCTACCGCCTAGTGCGACATCAATGGCGGTCTCACGGTTCCCGGGTGGGCAGCCTTTGACCGTCTCACAGCTTCGGCTCGTCGGATGGAGCTCGATGGGCTCGGCACACGGTAATTTTGGAAGGATCTGTGTGCCTGGGCTCCGGAGCTTCTCTATGCTGCGTCCGCCATGATCGGCGGTTAGCCACGCCCCCCAATTTGAGCGCCATCTTTGAATATAAATAACCAAACAGACTTACAATGCAACCATATTTCGTTAGCAATAAAAATACTGTCTAATTCATTCTTTTCCCAAATAAATAAGGGTTACATCGATAGAATGAAAGAAAGTGCATTATAGCAACTATTCCCATTATTGTGTTCCAATACATAGTCACAGTGTTTGGCAGATATCTATGAGATAAAGTACCACGAAATAAACATACTAAAAATGACCCTTGATGTACTTACTTGCTATATACTTACTTGTAATGTAATCACTGCTCTCTAAAGGCTGCACACCCCCCTCTATTTCCTTTGGTTCATCTTGTGACAACTTTTCGAGCTTTTGTGTGAGTCTATGAAGCAACGCTAAGAGCAGTGACAAAAGTATGTGATGAAAATTAATATTATGTTAAAAAGATTTCCCTAGTTATTTTGATTCTCCCAGTGTACCACTATAGGGTTTTTCAAGCAGTTACAGACAAAAATCTCTACATTATTTACTAAACATGCAAGAAGGTCCTATAAGATATCAAGGCTGCCTGACTGAAACAGTGATGGGCTTTACTCAAAATTAGATTTGGCTATCTTACAGCTACAGTCAAAAAAATAAGAACATTCTTTAATGTATATATGAACGGATGCCAATATATTGCAGCTGACCTTCATAGTAATCATAGACCTGAGTTTCTCATCCTTCTACTGACAAGTCATATCCTGCACTGTACACCTGAATACCTAGTTTTCTCTGTCAATCATCTGTGAACTCTATTGCTACAACAATATATAGTTGGAAGAAATTCTCAAATTGTCTTTCCATTTGCAATATATTGCTCAGAAAACATCATCCTGGGATACTTTAAACTATAGGTACTCAGTTCAGAAAGAAGATTAGCTTCAGAACAGAATGACAACAAGAAGGCCTAGGGTTTTAAGCTGGTGTTGTATGGTCTTAATCAAACCGTGGACCACACCTTTGACTGAGTGTTTATTCATAACACTGAATCTGAATTGCTATCTGTGCAAACCTGGTGGGCCCACTTCTAAGCGATTTCCTTCCTATCTATCTAGGCCGGGTATTAACTGTGCCCTTGCACCTGTTCAAGGAATTGAAGAATATTCGTGAGGAAGAGTTAAACCATGTTTATAGAGCAGCAGATGTAAACCCTCCCATTTGCTGTGATTCCGAGGCCTTCCTCACCAACCTTCGCATTATGATGTCATACTCTCTCAATCAATTGGCACCAAAATAATGTAAAACACAAAAGCATAAGATTAAATCCACTGAGACGTGGTTTGACAGTGACCAGATTTCAATGACGAGGAAATACAAGTAACTGGAACTCAAATGGCTGAACTCAAATGGCATACTTCTTTGTCACAAACAGACCAAACCCATCTGCATTATTTAGAGGTGTAGAGATCACAGAACTGTAAAGTCTGCAAAAAAAAGCCAAACAATGCCACATGCATGAACGAAGCTCTGAGCTGAACAAAAGAGCTCGTTAACATTTTTCAAACAATGTCTAAAGCAGAAGTAATGAAAAAGGCACCCTGCATCCCCATGCAACATTGTGAATACCATCTGGACACCTACGAGGCAGTGACCTCTAATATCTATGTAGGCATCATCAACAACACAGCTCTTATTCTTTTACTTCATCAACCTCTTATTCCCTTCCTCTTCATTTATCTTTCTCGTTCTTTAGGACTTTATCGAAAGAGGTGGTAACATATCTGTCTGGCCAAGAAAAGCAAACCCTCCAGCCTCTCAGTGGAACCAAACCCAGCTGCATTGTTGAAGAATGTTCTCCCATCTCTGGTAGCTGACAACATGTAGTTATACTTAATGCTTCTCTTTTGAATGACACAGGTCCGGAGATTGCGGAATATGCAGTCACCATCCCTTCATAAGATGCCCACAACAAAGCTTGATGAGCTGTACAATGGTCAACCAACTTCTAACCTCCAACTCCCAAGCAAAACCTTGAAAAGTGAAGTCAGGTCCGGAGATTGCGGAATATGCAGTCACCATCCCTTCATAAGATGCCCACAACAAAGCTTGATGAGCTGTACAATGGTCAACCAACTTCTAACCTCCAACTCCCAAGCAAAACCTTGAAAAGTGAAGTCAGGTCCGGAGATTGCGGAATATGCAGTCACCATCCCTTCATAAGATGCCCACAACAAAGCTTGATGAGCTGTACAATGGTCAACCAACTTCTAACCTCCAACTCCCAAGCAAAACCTTGAAAAGTGAAGTCAGGTCCGGAGATTGCGGAATATGCAGTCACCATCCCTTCATAAGATGCCCACAACAAAGCTTGATGAGCTGTACAATGGTCAACCAACTTCTAACCTCCAACTCCCAAGCAAAACCTTGAAAAGTGAAGTCAGGTCCGGAGATTGCGGAATATGCAGTCACCATCCCTTCATAAGATGCCCACAACAAAGCTTGATGAGCTGTACAATGGTCAACCAACTTCTAACCTCCAACTCCCAAGCAAAACCTTGAAAAGTGAAGTCATAAAACAAACTGCAAGGGTATGTGAAGCAGACGCTCATCCTGGACAACTGCAAAGAAGGCTTCATGTGCCTTCAAGGTACAGAATCACTGCAGGCACACAAGCACATTAATGAAAACCTCCTCACAGGCATTTGATGGAGACCACCAAGCACCTTTGACCCTTAGGTAATAGTCGGTCCCAAAGTGTTTGAATTGTGGTCATTATGACAAGGAAGCGAGGACGATTTTTGTGAATACTAACATCTGGAAGCGATAACAGCGCAAACTCAAAAAGCAATAGAACTACACGCGTCTTCTTCTACCTCTTAGAAGGGCATTGAGATACTGATTCAAAGGCAATTTTGAGGGAGGGTATAGCTTCTTAGATTTACTGTTGCCCCCTGTTATTTGTATCATACTAAGTGTGCCACAGAATATTGAGAGTACTGTGCATTTATTAAATACTGCACAGTCATAGATTGTGACTGGTGTAGAGACAACAAAACGAGGCACACTGAGAGGACACCGTGAAATGATTGATATTGAAATGTAGAAGCATTTTAGTATTATGTGTTTTACTGAACAACCCCATTTTTGAGCCTATATAACAAGGAGGGTTCTGAGAAGATTTTGCTCATGGCATACAGGCAAGCCACTCTTTTTGATCCCGGTTTTATTATGCATTTTTATAAGAAGCAGTAAAATTAATGCCATGGATTCCCGAACTATGACTTGCATTTATTTGATGGGATGATTTTCCAAAATATGGCCACTGGGGGTATTTTGTTAAATTGTTTGGCTTCAAAATCTGACAGGCCATTATGCTCCAGCGAGAAACCTCCATTTCTCGTTCACCTACCTGATAAAACAATGCCCCATTAAAAAACTTAAGTGTGGTAGAAGATCCTTGAGGGGTCAAGGGTCCGAAATTAGGGACCACTTTAGCCCCTGCCGTTGAGCCAAAGCTGCTTACGTTCAGTTCAGGAAACTCCTAAAAACCAAACTTTTCAAGCAGGCTTTCAACCAAGAGCAGTGCCAGTATGGTAGCGAACACAGAGTGCCAGATCTCCTATGTTGTGTGACCGTCGTCAAAGATGTAAGTTTGAATAATTACTTAATTGAGAAACATTTCCTGTGAATAACTAAGTCAGAGTAAATGTGAAATAATGCCTATTCACTTAAAACGTGTTAATGTTCTGGGTGCGATGTTGAGCACCCTGAGTTTATTGATGGAAAAATCAAATAAAAATATATATTAAAAAAAAAAGAATGCCAGATCTCGTTTTCTTTTTGCACAAACTGTTGGCTTCGAATTCTCATGTTCTTCGTACTTCCCACTGTCTTGGCTTTCTCCTTCTGCAGCAACGGAAATGGTCTGGGTTACTGTTCACACTATGCAAAACGCATAAGTATGATTATATCAAACATTCACAGAAATAACCAAATTCCGTAGTTATGTGGTGTAGGGTTGTTTTGGTCGTACTTTGTTGGTTGGTCCTCTTTAGATCTCACAAAACCTAAGACTCTAAGAGAAGAAAACTCCTCTTGTGTCAAAAGGGCAGAGAGGAAATCTCTGGTGGGAGTACGTCCTCCCAAGGTAAACTCGAAATCACGCTAAGTACCCCACAATTATTAAGATAACGACTATAACCCTTGTTAGGAGTGGGAAGATGGTCATTGAAGCATCCTAGTTGTTACCCACCGGGTTGTGGGAAAGGAAAAAATTCCTTTTTATTTCAATTATTCTCACACACCCTAGTGGTGTCATGCTTCATCATCGGGTCACCCTGACTCCTAAAGGTCAGGGTGGGCTCGACCGTATTTCAGGGAGCTCTTTGAGGATGTGGTCAGGGAGTCTTTAAATATTAAAAATCCTCAGGCAGTTCCCGGTTTCACTTTATTCTTGGAACCGACTGGGATATTAAAATTTACAAGCATATATAGGGTCAGATGGGATATTTGTGGTCCTACGACCCTAGTGCCAACATGTTTCAGCCCAATTAATTGGCCCAATATGGGTCCCGGGCTTTCTTCAGGGCAATGTGTATAGAAGTTCCCTCCCTGGATGAAGCAGTGAATAACTAACAAGCTACTACTACTTTATGAAAAAAAGGGCAGATTGCTGCTCCTTTGTACAACGTCAGACAAACTTATCTTAGTTTATGAGGATGTTAATCCTTCTTCTCCATCCCATTTTGGAGGAGGTAACACTTCACGGGGAGTTGCAGTGGGAGGGGTAGCCCTCTAGTCACACAATCATCAAGGGTCCTGCCCCGCGTCCAAACCTACTGTGTCCTGCGTCCCCGGGCCCGGGCCGGGTAGTAGTAGCTTGTTAGTTATTCACTGCTTCATCCAGGGAGGGAACTTCTATACACATTGCCCTGAAGAAAGCCCGGGACCCATATTGGGCCAATTAATTGGGCTGAAATATGTTGGCACTAGGGTCGTAGGACCACAAATATCCCATTTGACCCTATATATGCTTGTAAATTTTAATATCCCAGTCGGTTCCAAGAATAAAGGGAAACCGGGAACTGCCTGAGGATTTTTAATATTTAAAGACTCCCTGACCACATCTTCAAAGAGCTCCCTGAAATACGGTCGAGCCCACCCTGACCTTTAGGAGTCAGGGTGACCCGATGATGAAGCATGACACCATTAGGGTGTGTGAGGGTAATTGAAATAAAAGGAATTTTTTCCTTTCCCACAACCCGGTGGGTAACAACTAGGATGCTTCAATGACCATCTTCCCACTCCTAACAAGGGTTATAGTCGTTATCTTAATAATTGTGGGGTACTTAGCGTGATTTAGAGTTTCCTCTTTATATCTCGCCTAAGACAGCGCATATAAGCCAGCGCATGCACTGTCTCTTGCACAACCTTTTCTAACGGTGGGCTTAGAGACAGCCCATTGCTTACTATTCATTGGCTTCATTGTCACTCTTGCTTGCTTGCTTCTTATTGGTCAGCTGCCATAGACCTCCTTCCTCTTTGTTTGTTCCTCCTCTGGAGCATAGACACATTACTTGTGTCCTTCCACTGCTCATGTTTTGTATGTGCTACTTTTTTTCTTTATGTTTTAGTACTCTATAAGAGTGCACATTTTTTAAGCTGCTTTGTGTACTTCTCCCCCCTCCGTGTTCCTCCTTCCTGCTGACCCTATGCTGTCTGACTGCTTGCCCCAGCACCTTTCCTCTCACCCTCTGTTGTCCATCTGCTTGTCCCAAGCCCCTTCCGACCACCCTCCATTGTCTGTGTTGTCCCCACCACCTTCCCTCCATTGTAATGTTTCCATCAGTCACCCTCCCTCTATTGTTGCTGTTGCCTCCCCAGCAGCTCTCCATCGATTTTGCATGTAGCCCCACCACCTGCACTCCCTCCATTGTCTGTGTTATCTCCCTACCTGCCCTAGCACCGTTGTCTGTGTTGGCTCCCCACCTGCCCTTCCTCCCTCCGTTGTCCATGTTTTAACCCTCCATTGCCCATGTTCCCCACCACCCACGTACCCTCCGTTGTCAGTTTTGCGACTCTGTTGTGTGTATTGCCTCCACCCGCTATCCTTCCGTTGTTCATGTTGCTTCCCATTCTTCCTCTCTCCGTTGTCTATGTTGACCCCCCACCCGCCCTCAATCCGTTGTCTGTGTTGACTTCCTCTGTTGTCCATGTGGCCCTCCCACCCACCATAGAAAAGCGGTATGATGTGGACACTACTGGCCATGTCCTAGCGTTTTTTTCCCCAACACCCTCCATTTTCCTTGTTAAGCATGTTGCCTTTCGCCTTGCGCTCCCTCCTGCCAGTAATATTTTTTTTAAAAACATTGTGGCACAGCCAGGCCGGCCGTGTCATAGCACCTTTTTTAGGTCGAGCCTAGAGTCAGCGCGCAAGCGTTGCTCTAGGGAAGATCTGTGGTAGTTCACTACGTGAGGGAAGCCCCGCCCACTGCCCGCACATTTTTTCATTGGCTTGTGTCTTTGTCCTTCATAAATGCTGTGTTCTGATTGATTATGAGGCTTGTTAGTCCCTCCTTATTATGGCCATGTCGTCATTTGTACCCTCCCATGGCTACTGGCCCCTTTACTTTGAGTGTTACACGGTACGGTATGTGTTATTTAGACTGTGAGTACTATTTTTTTCCGTGCCTTCTCACCCCGTCCGCACTCCCGTTGTGCGTGCCTTATTGCCCCCTTCTCGCCCCTCCAGCACTCCCATTGTCCCTGCCTTCTCCCCCCTTCCCCGCCCGCACTCCCTTTGTCCGTGCCTTCTTGCCCCTTCTCCCCTCTCCCCCGCCCGCACTCCCATTGTCCCTGCCTTCTCCCCCTCCCGCTGTCCGTGCACCCCCTCCCGCTGTCCGTGATGCAATGCTATAGGTCTCGCGTAAATGCAAGTCCTATTGCATTGCAAATGCTTGTTTTAAGAGCAGTCTGCCCTGGAGGGCTCTGAAGACGATGCAATGCCAGCCTCATTATCGCCCCACCCCTTACCCCGTCCTAGCATGCCTAAACCCCCCTCACTTCCCCGTCCTTGCTTGTTTTTTTTGCAGGTACGTGTGGGCTGTGATTATTTCATTTATAGAAGCAGTACAGGGAAGAGCTAGCGGGGGAGGGGTACGCCCGCAGCTCCTCCTTTGTCTCTTTTCACAAAATGCGCAAACCCTGGTCTTCCACTGCTCTGCTTCGGACCTGCAGATCCTCTGTACACACACGTCATTCTACTTGTACCTCAACATATCCCTCTACCACCACCCACACAACTAACCCAGTACACCTTGTTCTTGACATACACTTAAAAAATGTATAGACAGCGCTCTACCAATGCTCCTCAACCTGATCTCTTCATGCTTACACATAGCACTATTTTGTCACCGCAAAACATGTCCTAGCACCTTTTGAGAAAAATATGCCATGATACAAAAAGTTGAGAGAGTTTATTGCATAGGATCACGTGTCATATGACGCCTCTGCCTGCAACGGCACGACTTATGCTAATTAATACTCAATAATTCTAGGATTTCTAAAATGTGACCGTCTGATTAATGTTCATTATCTTAAAATCACACGGGGTCTGTTTTTTTATGCTTCACTGAAACCAGTGTTAACCGTACAAAAACCTAAACTATGTGCCAATGCTTATTAATGTGATCATCATAAAGCACACTGCATTAGATGCACATTCACTAGGAGCAAGGGGCAGGTTCCCTTTGGGCTGCTGCATGTGCCACGTATTCTGTGTCATACTGCTGCGTGTGCCTTGTGATACACCGGTATCCTGCTGCTCCCGGCCTCCAACAAAAAGTGTCCCAGCGTAGGAGTGCAGTCAGCTGTCTGCGGGGCATCAGGGGCTCCCGTAGGAACCAGAGGCTGTCGCTCCCACCGGCATCATCTGGGCCCTGTAAGTCTCCCTCCGCGGCTCGTGGGTGTGTCTGACTGACAACAAACTTCCATACTTTTCAGCGCAGCTCCAGCAAAGCGCAACTGTCCTCCGCCCTCCCCCCCACAGATAAATGTACATTCTGTGTGGTGCTTGCTTCAATCAGTACTTTGTAAATGAAAGGAAGTGTTGTGAGCCGCTTCTCACCGGGTGACAGAGAATATATCTTGTAAAGGCAGAGCTCGTAGTCTGTCAGCTTTGTAACAAGTGCCACACCCCTGGCTCAACTACATAAATCTCCATGTAGCTGGATCAGTAAGGACTCCCATGTGATTCTGTTATCTATGGGATACCCTGATTCAAGTCAGCTAAACAAATCAGTGCATTCTGGGAGCTGTAGTCTTGTGTCAATTAAATTAAAGCCTATTAGATAGGCGCTACAGCAGTCACAGACAAAACAAAAGGCTATGGTTAGAAGAATTAAACTCCACTACACACCACTCCACAACACAAAATACCATTCCATATAATTACACTCCATAACACACAATCCCATTCCTCATAATTCCAATACACTCAATACCACATAATTGCTAGCCACATAATTCCACAGCACACCATGCCACATAATTCCACTACACATAACCACTCCACACCACACAAATCCACGCCACACTATTACACAACCAACTAATTCAGTAAAACCCACATAATTCCACTGCACCACATACATACACTTCACTACACATAAGTCAAAAACATTGCCATTTACAATGCCAATAGCTCCAAAAAATACAAGACCTATTGCATAAGTAAAAAAACATTGCCATTTACAATTCCAACAGCTCCAACTCCAACCAATGCGAGACCTATTGCATTTCCAATGCTTGTTTTTCTTTACTTTCAGCCATGCTGCACAACAGTCGCGCTGCTGCACAACATGGCTAAAAAACCTTGACGAAACCAATACCTCTCGTGGGCGAGAGCAATTGACTTTTCCAAGTGTAGGACCAGACAATATTTTCAAGCCGAACAGTTCTTGTTCTCTGGAAAGAAACAGTACTTTTGTTTCCCATTCCCACACATGGAAAAAGAGCAGCCTGTTCCAACAGACCGTTTTGTTCTTCTGTTGCATTTTAAGCGCTCAGCTGCATAACAAGCATTTTCTACTCAGTGCAAAGAGGAGGAATGCACCAAAGAACGTGCTAACTTGGTGCCAGTAACTGGGCCATATTTTATTTTAAGAAAGGGAGTTTCTGCATCCACATAAGCACTGTCTGCATAAAGAAGTAAGAAGACATCTTTGTTTTAAGGGTTTTCCACAGGCCGGTTCAACCAGATCACTCTTGAGAAATCGGTTTCAGGGATACCATGCAATCAAGGGTAACTCCATAATTTAAAATATGTATTACTTGACAATTAATTGTCCTGCAATTTAAACATACAAATAATAAGAACAAATCGTAAATCCAGTACCAGATAATAAAGAGCTGATCTGAAATCTGAATCACGATTTCATGTTATGCTTTGGCCAAAACAAACAATTCGGGTGATTCACAACTGAATCTCTCTGCTAAGCACGCCGAGGGCTTATCTGCAACTGTACAACAAAGCAGGAAACACGTCTCCATTAGTAGGGTGACATTAAGAGTAAGATGAGGAGAAGCAGGCGTTCCCAGGTAGTGAGGGGGGAGAGGTGGGGCAAACGCAATGCAATCGGAGCTTTGTGGGCGTTCATGAACATCAGCGTTGCATTTCACACACTTATCTGCACCTACACCTTAGTCATAAGTGTGGGAAATCGAACAATTTCCTGCCAATTTCACAGGAGAGCACAAGAAGAAAAGACAATTAATGAAAATGCTTCCCTAAATAAAAAAATAAGTTCAAAATATACATTTTTCAATTTCATTATTTATTTTATCCTGCTCACCTATATCTTTGCAGTGCTGACATTTTGCACACCTAGTTCATGATTCACAAAAATGGGTGAGTAAATGTACTCAAGTGGTGAATTACAACCTCGCAGTAGTGTAAATCTCCGACCTAACCGATTTTATTATACCTAAGTATTCAATATTTGGCTTTGAGGGGGCACAAGTACACATGAAATTCATGTATGAAGCAGCATATGCCTATATTTGTTTTCATAATGTTGTAATGCACAGCTTTTCCCACCAAAATCAGTGTGAGTGTAACATAGTGAACACAAATATGGGTCCAGGCAGAATAGTATGCCTGCATTAACCAAGGGTATTGTGTAAAAGTGTTATGAATGGGGTGTGACTAGTAAGTCAGTAATATCTGTGACTAATCACACTTACCAAATAGCAGTCACACACCCATAAACATCTACATTCGTCACAGCCTTGTCTCTCCAGCAGCACTGTGTTAGTGATAGCAGAAGAGATACCAACAGAAAATGACGTTTATACAAATGACTAAGATGAGGTAGACATTGTGATCTACTGTGTGGTGAATCACTATGGAGAATTCACCTACGCACACTTTTAGAGCAGCAAACAGGCAGACCATGCAGCTACAGCTCACTGACACTGTGAATGGACAAACATATAACATAACATAACATAACATAACCATGTGAATGGACAGCCGGAGATTAACAAAAAATGGTAGAATCTGAGGAATTCGAAAAAGCAAGCACACCACGATACAAGTGACATCTGCATTAGCTGGTACACGTCTTTGACTGACCACCACGGATCAATGTATAATCAACATCAGACGCTACGGCATACTTCTTTCAGGGATCACAAATTAAAGGCCAGGTAAGGACCATTACAAAATGAAGTTACCCACTATGATATGTTCCCTCCATATTGCTAAAGCAGCACAATAACTGCCTCACTTAGGGGGAATGCTTAACCAGTGCACCATCTTTGCACGTCTGAGAAAAATGAAATCACGCATAAAACAAGTTGTGTCGATTGTCTGTGTCTTGCTACTTTGAAGGCCCGTTGGTAGCAAAGGCACCCACCACTGCCACACATATAGACCCGAAGTGTCACAATGTTGTAGGTTAGATTACCCAATGGACCCACACAGTGCCACTGTCAGGTAGGTGTATTGGTCTCATGGCATCTATCATATGGTCATCCCAATAAGTCAGCAACTAGCACATTACCTGTTGGACTTGGCCCTTTCTGCAGGGTCATCCCTAAACTTTGTTTTGCTTTTAACCTCCTGATTTCTGAACCCCTTTTTGTTAGCTTTTAGGGCTCCACACACTTTACCAGTACTAACCAGTGCTAAAGTGCTTGTTCTCTCTCATTTAAATTGGTAAAATCAGCCTACACTCAATTTGAACATTTAATTTGCATGTAAGTCCCTAGTAAAGTGGTACTACATGTATTCACGGACTGTAAATTAAATGCTACTAGTGGGTCTGCAGCACTTATTCTGCCACCCACTTAAGTAGCCTTCTAAACATGTCTTAGGCCTCCCATTGCAGCCTGTGTGTACAGTTTTAAACTGCCATTTTGATCTAGCAAATTACACCATTTGCCTGGCCTAAACCTTCCTTTTCAATACAAATAAGTCAGGATTAGGTCTTAAACAGCCCATAGGGCAGGGTGCAGTGTATAAGTTGGGCATGTATTTTCTCATAAGATAGCATTGGGTTAACTCATTAGATTTAATAAGTGATAACTTTCAATTGGGAGCAGGTTGGAATGTTGAGTTTGGTGTCTAAAGAATTAAAAATTAAAACCCTTGTTAATGGTAAAGTCTGTTTTTAAGTCACAATTCTTAAAATTGCACTTTCGGAAAGTTGGCATTAGCTTATCCTAATCATTTGGTGCCTGTAGTCTGTTTCCTGGTTCACGTCACTAGGTGTGGCTGGCAGTTGTATTTTGTATATTGCTCCCAGACAGTGAGACAAAGAAGCATAGGTTTTGGCAGGATGGGCCTATCTGAATTGATGAGGGAGAGGAGCTATCACCTACCACACTTACACATCACAAAAGCTCTGCCTGCGCACACTCACAAAGGGTTTGACACTAGTCTATTGTGACCCCAGACAAGCTGGGGCCAGTGCAGGGAGGCAGAAAATTCCAAACACCTCTGGGGTGGAAACCTCCAGAACCTTCTCCTACTTCAAAGTGGGCACCAGGTACAAATATTGGACCCTCAGTCCCAACTCTTCAGTACACCTCTGGACCTGTGGAAGACTCAGAAGGTCTGCTGTGTGGCTCTGCGAGGACTGCTACTCTGCTGCCCTGCTGCCTAAGTGAATAGAGTGGTCCTGCATCTTGAACCTATGACCACCAGAGTGACTTCAAGGGCTGGTTGGCTGGCCTCCTGATCAGAGCTTCAGGGAAAGAAAAGCTCCAACCAATTGGAGCCCAGCACCTGTACTCTGTCTCCAGTGAGTCCTATCCCTTAAGTGGTGCCACCCCTGTCCTGGAATCTTGGAAGTGGGCCTGAAGGTGCTCTGACAGCCCAGCTGTGGTCCTGTGGTTGGAACTGATGCGGCTCGATTCGCCTCCTCGCAGCCCCCCTTTGGAACCGCCACAGCACAACGCCGTATGATGCAACATTCCAAACATGGAGGCTGACTGACTCAAGAGGAGTGTAGCCTGCAATGATTTAGTCATTAGACGCCTGACTGGCTGCAGAGTGCTGCAGTCCCTGAGTTGCACCACACTAAGAACGACTATGGGTAGGAGAGTGATAGGGTAACAGATAGCCCTGAGCCCTATTCCTCGTGGGTCCGACTGCCTCCAGGAATTCCTCTGGGCTCGCCAGTGCTCTGCTGTAATCTACTCCCTTCCAATGCACTATAGTTGGTTGTGGTTGTGAGATTTGGCCGAGCCTTTCTGATAGTTGTGCTCAGGCTATGGAAGCCGCTATATTTGTGACATGGGTGGTGCAGAGCAAGAATAAAGAATGATCTCATTTATCAGCCCCTATTGAGGTGCATTCTAATTACCACTGAGTCCCAGTGTCTCTCCCACACCTGTACCTTATTGTCCCTTCGGTACATGCACTGTTCTGGCTCAGGCATACTGGAGGTTGTGGCAGTCAGCGGGAAGCATTAAGGAAATGCCCTGGGATGGAGCAAACTACAGCACACTAGGTCTTAGAGACCCCTAGTCCTAGCATTATTATCTCTTCTCACAGTGGTGCAGTGGTGAAGAAGGCAATATACATTAAAAGTATTACAAAGGACACTTTCACCTCTGTTTACTCTCTGTTGGAGCTATAGCGTGACCTGCAATATCAGAAAATGGAAGCTTTCGGAGGGCTGAAGCAAGGCCAGTAGTTGAATGTTGTGATGTTAGTGGGATCTCAGTGAGCCTAATTGCTTTTTTGCTAGGTTTTCCATGTAGCAGATAGAACTGTTGGTTCATTTTTTGAAATGGCCCATGCAAAGACTTTAGACAGCTGAGTTCTGCTTGATCTTCCTGATCAACATCCTTCTTCTCTTCACAATCTGTATTACTTCCTCTCCTTTTCCAAGTCATAGAAGAAGGGTTTCTTAAGAGGCCTAGTACTGCTACCAGCAATGTCAGGTTACTGCAAACATATCTCTGGTGCACACAGTCTTCTTCAGAGGTTCTTCAGAGGTTCAGACACGTGTAACTATTAGCTGGATATCCGCTTTTGGAGGCAATGCCACAGCCAATCAAAATGTGAACTGCAATTGAATTTTGAACACTCTTCGAATCAGAGCAGAATGCATGGTCCAGAGCTTCTCCAGAGCAGGTGGAAGCTAGAATTTTACACATTTGCTTGAACCATTATTTCGCAGTCCAAGCCAAGGTCATTGGTTGTCAGGTGACATTAAAGCACAGCACTGGAAAGGGACGGTGAGTTCAAGAACTGGTAAGCAGAGTAACGTCTGTCAGGGAACAGATGTTCCACCAGACAGAGATTCAGGACAGAGATATTGGAACCAAATGCATGCAGGTTGACATAGACCTAAGACCACTACCCTTCTACACCGTGGAGTGTAGATTATCTGTGACTGATCCTAGCCTCCAGATCATGCTCCATCTGCATAGTTTGTGGGAGCTCTGTATAAACACACAATGACAGGAGGTACAGTTATTGGAGCTTACACCAAAATACCTATACAACAATCGAGTCTTAAATAACCCCCCACACCAGTACACAAATACTCACCTGTATATAAGCAAAGTAGAACTTTGTCCAATCTGTTGTGTTGAGTGATACTTGTTCCTTGGTTCCTGGTCACAGATCTCTTTGTTGAAGGCAGTAAAAAGTCACTTGTAGTTTGTTACTAGCTCTAAGGTAGCCCAATGTTCAGTGTTTGCACATAGTCTTTGTTGTTGCATTGCTGTGTTTGTTATGACAAGTGTGCCTTGTGGGCATCGCTAACTGATGCTTAGTATTTTCTGTTTTATTTTGCAAGTTCAGAGGATTGCGGGGTCACGCAGGCTAGGAGATCAAAAGACGAGTCAAAAGGTGCCCGGAAATGAGCCAGGTGGGAAAGGGACTGGGACCAAACAGGTAAGCTCCCAGCCGATCGTGGAGGAGAGCTACAGAGAGCATCCAAGAGGGGTGGTTTAAATAGGATCTTGCCCCGATGGATGCGGTCCTCTTGCAAGATCTCCATGCCCTACGGAATCTCATGGAAGAACAGGCGGGCATGCCTTCTCCGAATCAATCTACTAGGGGGCCTGCTAGGGGTAGCAGGTGAGGTGACGAGACTCAGGGACCCAACCATTGGGGCACACACCCAGGGACCCAGCCAGGATGTCAGCAGGGTCTGTCTACCTTGGTGATAGGGAGGACAGACTTGGCACTGGAGCATGCTGGCAGAGAGGCATGGCTGTTATAGCAGGAGGAGGATGATGATGGTGACCTTGAGGTGAGCCATCATTTCTTGCAGGAGCTCACAGTACTCTCTATTCGCACAGTTGACCCTTCACATTGCCAAACAGCACATATGAACCACTGCACACTACACACAGAGCCTATAGGGATCAATTAGGGGGGATTGTATGAATTTTACCAGGTAGGGCTGGGAGGTTGTTCTCCCATTGCTGGGGCCAGGCAGGACAGCCTCTACTTCTTATCCAAGACTCAGTTGATACCAACTGTCAGTCACCCATAGCCTGTGATAACGCCGGATTCCACCGTAAAAGTTACTAGGAACCCTCGGTCGACTGGACCGTTATTACCTGCTGAGAAGTGTAAAGGGGAGAAACAATGTATTCATTCCAAACTAACATGAACCAAATTAAGTAAATCGGAAAAGATCACTGACTCCGAATTCTAATTTAGGGGTTTATTACAAAGCCAAAAACAACTGAGCATACAAACACCTCAGGATGAGGTTGTAAAAATACATAGGCACTAATACAAAATCCATCCTACGAACCAATCTAATCCAATATAGCATAAAAAGAATAAGCAATTCCAAAAACACTAAACAAGCAATAACTTCACCAAAGTCTATATTTGTCTTCATTAGTGACTGTGCTGGAAATCAGTTAATCTATCCCTACTCTATCTCTAAAGTGACATCCTTACTTAACATTTTCCCAAGCAAGATCAAGAAAAGGAGTCCGCTCGTGAAGACTTCCTAAGAAGTACACTCACGTTGTAAAGGTCAATAGCCCAGATTACAAAATCATCAAACTGTCTCGCATGGGCGGATGGTCTTTTTCTTATCTGGGTCCTCAGTTGTGGAATTCTCTTCCTCTTTCTCTTAGGAACGAAAACATCCTTAGTAATTTTCGCAAATATTTAAAAACTTGGTTGTTTAACCAATAATTCGTGGGTAATTCTTTTAATTAGATTCTGCAACTTTTGCTTTTCTCCTCTCTCCGTCAAGCGGCGCCGGGAAACCTTTTGTGGTTGCTGTGCGCCTTATAAGATTAATTAACAATAACAACAACAATAACAATTCTAAGTCTTCATTCTAAGAATTGATCCCTTCCTTCTACCCTCTAACGGCTCTCTGCTAACTCATCCCTCGGGGCACTGTCCCTAATACAAAATGCACAGTTGATAGAACACGCCCCCTGAAACACCTCTTCTGGGCAGGCACCTCTCGTAGGTAATTTTCCACCAAAACTTGTACTCGGTCCAGCGACAGTTGGTGTGTCCTTGGGTCTCAGGCTTCTTCAGCAAAAGAAAATATCGGCTCCCAATTATCGGCATTTCGGAAAACTTTGTAACAGGTCTCCTCCATACCTAACTCCTAAACAAAAGACGTTTAGTTCTAACTAACGAGAACGGTGTCCTTGCACCTGCAACTAGAACATGAGAACAGAACAACCTTGCACGCACATGAATTTCGCTGACTGCCTCAAATGAGAGCTTTACCAGGGGAAAATGCATTTCAGGCCTACACAATTCAGCTAACATAAGAATAAACGAACAGGCCTTTCATAACATTCATTTAGGCCTTTACACATCAGGGCTTACACATATTAATAATACCTTTGCTACAACATCTAATATTATTACATTTTAAACATAGCTCACTACTTCTTCGTGCAATCTTCATCATGGTGCACATTTAAATCTAATACATTACATTGCACATAAACAACTTCATTAAACATTAGCAATGAACATCAAGAATTACATAATTCCCTCTAAATGCCATTTTACGTTTCTTGAATGGCACAACTCATTCTAACATTTCATTTACCACTGATTATTACAACACAGATTACTAACTAAGATTAACACACATAAGAATATATGCGGTTACGGACTATTCGTAGATATAATGTACCCCTACAATTTTCGGAATATCACTGCGCTCTATCAGTTCCCCCCTCTGATGACTAGTGTCATCAACAAAATCACAACTCCCTGGAGAAAGAACCGACCTAAACAGAACTTGTAGCCATTCTTCCCTGTCGGAACCTTTCTAAATTCTTGATATTCTCATAATGACTGTCCTGCAGTCTAGCCATCCTTACCTCTCGCTCCCTAAAGGATCTTTCGACTTGATTCGCCCTGTAACACTGATAAGCCTTAACAAAACCTACAGACCACAATGATAATGATAGGCCTCAGAATGTAACCAAGAATACCCTTGCCCAAGCTCGCAAACCAACTCCCCACTCTACCAAATCCTTTACCAACTTTCTCCCAAACTCCCTCTTCAGCCAGATCCTGGATCTCATGATGAATCTCAGTGATGTTACTTATATACTTCTTCAGATCTTTACTATTATCTGGTATATAAGTACAGCACTCTTGCACTTTCAACATTTTACAGACTCCACCCTCTTTTGCCAATAACACAGCCAAAGCAAGACGGTTCTGCATCAACATCGTCCTTATCAACAACATCTCTCCATCAACAAGCAATAGTGACTTAGCTGTATTCGTCCACAACTTGTCCACAACAGTCGCCAGCTTTCTAATTTTCACATCATTCAAAATCACTCCCAATCTTGGTATTATTGCTCCAAAAATATCTCCAATCACTCCTCCTGCACTTACATCTCTTCTTACTCTAGAATGCATCCCTCCTTCCAGGAGTTCTAGCTCCTCTACATGGTAAATCTTGGGGAAAACAGCTGCCAGGAAACAGGTACCGTACCAATTGGCAGGCAATCTCACATAAGCGTTTTTCCCACATACAAAATATACTGTTGGCACCACTTGTTCCGGACCCTGCAAAAAGTTCTTTGCTGACTCTTCCATAGTGAAGACGTGATCACACGCACTCTGTCCCACGTAGACCTTATCATAATAGGTCTGAATTCGTTTCACACACAGCTACCCCTTCTGCTCTAGATCCAAAGCTATAGGGCCATAGCTCCCTTTCGCCCTGTGAGCCATCTCCTCCTTTGTCCAATCTAATGGACTTTCTCCAGTGTCACGTGTTTGTGTTAGTTGTATATATCTATCCTCCACTTGATCTACAACCTTCTTTTCTATCCCTGTTAGTGAACATGTCAAATTATGTCTATGTGCATAAGCGGTATCTAACGTTGTAGTCGGTATGAAATACTTCCTAATTCTATCCTCCTGCTTGTAATAATCGTACTTGTTCAGGTGCTTGTATGCTGGAACTTCTGGAAGCACTGCATCATAATTGGAAAAGAAGTATTCATAATGACCTCTCCCATAAAACATGCTCAGCAACAGAGTACATGAAATCCCATAAGTCAACGGAAGATGATGGTATCTAATGCCCTCATCCACTGATGCAGGCAACTGCATACACGCATAACAATCTCTCACATCCATCGTCACAACATACTCATATAGCAGCTTGGCATACGCATTAAACTTAAAGTCACCTCTAGACAAATCTACATGCAATCTACAACTATTCTGATCTAGCATAGCCTTTTCAGCTCCTATGGTATCCTCTTTCTTGCTAGAAGTACTAGGTGTAGGTGTCCCTTTCACCTCTACGACTTCTGCCTCATGTGGAACAATAACTGACACTATAATAACTATGACTATTGAGACTATCAGAGCAGTTCAAATAAGAGGATACACAAAAGTCTCTTCTTTCCACCTCAAATTGCTGTTCAAAAGTTCAAACAAAGTTCATTGAAATCCTGGAAATTTTGTTCAAAGCACAGTTCCTCTGGATTTATTTACACAGTTCAAAAAAGACTTCCCTAGCCCTCTTTCTTCTTCTACTGGAAAAGCCCTAACTTTATTCTTCTTCCACTCGGGCCTAGGTTATCTTCTTTGAAACACCTATTTACAACTCATAGTTCATTCGCAAGCTATGATAAGTTCAGATCCAATTACAGCTAAAACATGTTGCAAAATTTCAAGACGAACATCTACCAGTTCATGAGGTGGGGGTTCAAATCCAAACGTTGGGAAAACTAATTTATGCAATATCAGAATTCGCACATTGCTCAAAACTGGAGGTTTTGGGACCGTGATTGTGAACACCCCTTCAACTTCAAGTCCTGGAACTATCAGTCCCACATTGATTTTCAGTAGAGAATTCCTGCTGATTACTTGCACGGACCTCAGTCTCCCGGAACACACTACTCCCGGCATCAGTTACTACGTAGGTCCACTCCGGGGCAGCGTATCTCTGGCAAGGCACTCTTGTCCTTCTCGACCTTCTCAGGTGATGGAGGGTCCCGAAAGTCCCGTACTACCATCTAACAAGAAACCCATTAATGATTTTGCACTACCCACCAAACATGATACTCCTAGATAGGCCCTACCGGGCAGGCTCAGATAGAATGTCTTAAATTGTCCACTTTCCCTTGTCCTGATAGCACATCCTATGTAGGCCAAGCCCAGCTCCTTAGATAAACCATATCTTACATAGGCCCAAGCATACCTTCCTAGATACAAAAGTGTAGGCCCAAATGAAAGTGACTCTTGCTCTCATTTATAATAATTCTAATGGAACAGACCTCATAGGCCTCACTGATCTGTTAGCAGAGATCTGTCCCCTTCACCCAGATACGACCTTAGCCCTCTCTTGTAACTTGCCACAGTTGCAAGAATAAGGGTGGCCCCCACCCATGTGACGGGCTGTCGGAACATCTGGCAGTGTCACATGCAAGATTAGTGATATTCTTAGCTATGGGACTTTCCGCGCTTGCTAAACTGGAACTTGAGGCAGGAACTTGACCAAGAAATTAATGCATTTAATATTAATTCTAAGCATTTTTCACGGTGAAAGTTATCTTTTGTTTACTTTTTGCGGTCAGAGAACTCTGACCGCCTGCCAACCAGTTCTGTTTCATCATGATACCACTTCTCATATAAAATTTTCCAGTAAAGCAGGTGGTCAAGTGGCCTGCGTCAGATCTCGTGTCAAGCCTCGTGCACACGTAGGCGTGAGTTCTGCATTCAATAATAAAGTTCTGCATTCAACTATATAAAAGAGCCCACCCGGACTAGAGCTTCGAACTCTTCCATTGCATCAGACCTTGACTGCATCTGGAGGGCTTCCCGTGCGATCGTCCGTTGGTGACTGGGCCTAGTGCTTCAACTTCCAAGGTGGTAATACTCTTTTGTGATAATTTTGCCTATTGGCTTTGACAGCCCATCTGATGGCATAGCCTCTTGGCTCTGTCAGCCTATTTGATTAATTCACTATTAGCTTATTCAGTCTTTTTAATAATTTAGCCTTTTGGCTTTGACAGTCTATCTAATTCAGCTCATCCTAACCCAAGCCATTGCATTTATCTTAGTTTAAATTGCGTAGTTTTGAATGGTGTTGCTTTCTTAAGAAAAGGTTTGTCTTCTAGGCACTAGCCTATCCATCCTCTGTAAAGTTAGGGTTGCTCCTTGGGCAGCTGCTTATAGCACAATATTTTAGTCACATGTTTGCTTCTTTGAGCAACTGAGTTTGAACATTGTCGATGCATTTATTTTTCATTCTGCTCATGTGTGGTGGGCAACATTTAAATTGAAGTGCTTTTATGCTTTGAACTGTTTGAATAAAAAGTCACTGTTTTATACCGTGGTTTCTTCCTTCCAAGTGAATGAACAGCACAGGGGTCAGGCTCTCTGGAGTCGGTAAGCGGAGGGGTGTGGCAGCCACAAAGAATCCTCCCTTTCATTTGGCGACCCACGAAGACTGGACTCGTGAAGCAGTCCTCTGCGGTGAGATCTTGGGACGCATGCTGGGGTTACACCTGTCTGGTTTTCTCTCGGGCTCTCCTCTCCCCACGTCCACTGGGGTAAGTCAGGGATATTTTTATTTTTGTTCCTTGCATTTGCCTCAGGTTGTGGCGTGTGTGGGGTGGCGAGTCAGCCTGTATATGCCAGCAGGGGTCTCCCTTTGTGTGCGTTCCTTTGCCCGCCTGTGGTTGACTGACATGCCGCGACGTCCTCTTTCTGGCTGGTCACATCTTCCCGAGGCTCTGTGGTGCTCTTTTCTCTGCTATTTTTAGTTTTGTCGTGGTTTCTTTTTGATTGCGTTCTCTTGCCCATCCTTTCTGTGGCCTCTTTGCCTTTGTTTTTTTCTCTCGCATATTGTATTCTCGCTTTTCATTGCCGTTTTCAATTCTTCTTTCTTGTATATGCTTCTACACAATGCTTGAGGTTTGAGTCCTGGGAAATAACTTATGTGTGACTTCCCGAATTCTGGCATAGTGCACAACTGCTCCTGCAGATATTATTGTTTTTAGATTTACTTACGTGTGCCTTTTCCTTTGAATTGGCACAGTAATGCTTGAGGTTTGAGTCCTGGGAAATCACTTCTGTGTGATTTCACGAATTCTGGCATTGTGCACGTGCATTTGCGGCTTTTGGGTGTCTTAATATTTGACGTACATTTTTTTGTATCTTATTGTTGATGGTCCTTGGAGTTGTTTTTCAGTTGCCTATTTGATTTTGGTTCTGGGCTGTTGCGCCCTTCACACGGTGCGCTTGTGGCACGCGTGTCTGTAATTTTGTCTCACTTTTCTCTTTAGGGTGTGCCCCGCCGCCATTTTGTATTCTTTTTTCCTACATTTCATTTTTCACTTTTTTCTTCACGTTCTCATCTTCTGTTTTCTTTTTCGATATTTAGTTTTGTTCCTTATCTCACTCCTTCCTTCTCCTTCTTTTGTTCGTCATATATTCTTCTCCCCTTGCCTTCTTCCCGCACTGCAACACCATTCTCTTATTTTCGGCGTCAATGCGCCCCTCCTTTTTCAGGCTTCTCTCCTGTGTGTTCACACCCCCATTCTTCGCTCTCTCTAGTAGCTCCCTCTCTGATTCCATTTTGCATTGCTTGGGTGCACTCCTTTTTTAACACTCAAATTTCTATCGCTTTCTCATCGGCGCCTTTCCCTGTTGTTAACTGCGCCACTTCAAAAGAGGATCTAACATCTTCGAAGTTACTAGCCCACTTTGACCTCTCGTCAGCCTTCCTCATTTCACTCTCTTCGCTGGAAGAGGAAGTAAGCCTCGCAGCCTCTGTCTAGGCACCCTTGCCCCTCCTTTCTGCGGGCTGCTTTTTCATCATCCACTGTTACAATAATACGTATTATTTTTTGAAATGCATTTCATTTACTTAATTATTGTTTATTTGTTGTCCGTTGTGTCTGTTTTTGTGCCTCGATTTCTTAGATATTGTTAGTCCTTCTGTTTCACAGCAGTTCACCCCCCACCCTACATCTGTTGCTGTTCTGCCGACTTTACACTCACTAGCCAAGCGGCCGACTGCTAGTTATTATTGTTGACTCAATTGCCCCCACTTTTCCTCACTATTACGGGCAGTTGCGCCAGGTAGTTGTTGTCTGGATTGCTTTGTCTTTACCTCCTAGTCGCAATCCCGCTAAGTAGTTGCCCTTATCTGCAGTACACATTACACGTACTTTACGCCTCTTTTCTGTCTTTTACACTTTTTGCCTACCACTTGCCTGCGTCAATTGGTAGCCCAAGGGGGTGGAGGTGTATCTCCGCTCCTCTTGTCCGCCTTCTTTACAAACCCCCCGGTATGTCCCTTGCTCCCCCACAAATTATTAATATCCTTATTCATTCCCTACGTGGTGCTGCCACAGCTGTGTACCACACCGGTCTTGACCACTTCATCCCTCTCACGCGCCACCAAAGCGAAGTTCTTGCTGCTACTTGGGACATCTTTGAGATTGACTTTACACCCAATACTGAACTTCGTCTTTCACTTCTGCCTCTTGTAGACTTACCTCACTCAGGCACTGCCTCTTCTCAACCACCACCAGACACCACCCGCCCAGATCTTTTGTGGCCTGCCCACTCCTCTAATCCTCCTTCGCGCTCCCCACCCTCTTTAGGGTCTTCTGTTTCTCTTGAGGCAACACTCCCTAGCAATACTGCCCCTGCCCCCCCTACGGTATCAGCATCAGTACCTAGTATTGTTATCCACCGACCACCGTCTCCTGCGAACGAGTCCCCATTTCTCTCGGCACTCCTGCAGGACTATTCAGTGGATCTAGAGGACTCTGTCCCAGACATCTTAATTGTGCCTCCCCCGGCAAGCCCACACCCCCATTTTCAATCACTATAGGTAATGAGTACCCCGTCTCCTGACAGTACAGCTTCTTCTATTTTTGTATATTTGGTTAACAATATCGTTGTGGGTCTTTCTACTGGACATTCGTCCTCCTTCTGTCATGTTACACCCTTAGCAAGTACTGTCCTTCTCACTATATTTCAAGCCTTGGGCATTGACTATACCCTGTCACAGCAGATAACGCTTTCATTAGTACCATCGTTTCCGCACCTTCCACATCCCACTGTTACTATACCCAAAGACCAAAAACATTCCAAGCACTGACAGGATAGGGAATATCCCACATTCATTGGTCCCCATGAACAGGATTATAGGTACCACGGTTCATAAGACAACGGATAACATTTACATACGCATTCGCCTCATAGCGCCAGGGTTGGACATACCCACCACACTCGTTACAAATTATCCACGCAACCCGCTACAAAGTAGAATAATTGCTGGTCTTTCCCGTAGCCGGCTCCAATTTCCTGACTTCTCCCCTAACGGAATATACACCGGTCCACAGGAACTGGAACTAAGACAAGCATTGTATCACGTTATCAGTAGCGCAGTAGGAGAGGAACTGATAATAGACGCTATTCCCCCCACGTCTGCCACTGAATTCACCTTTGCTCCTGACCTCGCTTCTGCTACTGAGTCCCCTTCTGCCACTGAGTCCACTTCTGCCGTACAACATATTCCTGACGCTGGGCTCACTCCTGATATTGAACACACTCTTGCCCCCTAATTATATTGTTTCCCGAACAGGCAACATTCATCCCCAAAGCATTGTGTTTTAAAACAACTTTCATGAATGGCATACTGAGCTCTACAGTTTATAAAACGTCTACCCACTTTCACATCTTTTTTATCATACATCCCCCTGGAGCGCCACTCACTGCCATATTATCTAGCACCTGGCCAAGATACCCTCTCCAAAGCTCTATTGCTGAAGCTTGCTTTGGCGGTCGGCTCCGCTTTCCTCTTTATACCCCAACACAAGAGCGAGACTTGCAGGACAGTGTGTATGATATTGTCATTCAGGCAGTAACACAAGAACTAATAAGAGATATTGACCCTAGCACCTGAAACGCGCTCCTGTAAATTAGGCCTTGCCTAGAGCGCCCTGTGTTAGACACACCAACATGGCTACTCCACTCCAGCATGTCTTAAAGACATTCGGAGGACAGGAGCACCATATACTCAAGCACTGCCGTGAGCTTCATAAACGTACGGCGAAAATGACTCATCCTTGGCCCTCAGAGGGAAGCTTTGATCCAATTATACTAGAGCATGCCACTACCTTTCTAGACACCAAGTACACTGGCACTAAGTTACAGAAAAGAAAGGCTACTTTAGATCTCTGGCGCATTTTTAAAGACAAGGTTCAACCACTCTCTGATTCCACACACCCAGCTATACCCAATGCTCCGCCCCCACCGCCTTACCACGTCAGCGGTATGTATACCGAACTTACTAACAAAGAGCAACCGGAACTACCAGTCACCAATAATGATTCCCCAGCTGTTGGCTTTCAGCCGCTATCAAAGGAGGCACCTTCCTCACCACAGCCAGGCCCAGAATTAACAACCACACAAATTGAGGAATTCCAGGCTTCCCACACATCACCCAGTCACCCGTACCACCCCGTGGACAGACCACCAACTCCACCTATGCCCCCGGTAATGCATACCCCGACCTGACAGAACTGCGCAGCATGTATGTGCCTCCCCCAACGGTACAGTAAGGGACAAGGCAGTATCAGGTATTCCAGGCTTCATAGACGCACAACTATCTCTAAGATTTACACCAACAGTCAATACTGCACACCCATGCTCAGGTGAAGAGGATGAGGAGGGCTCTGACACTGCCTCTCAAGCCTCATCTCGTCACTCGCATGACTTTGTCTCTCGAGCACCATCTCGTGACTTGCGCTCACCTGTCATTGTTGTCAGTGATTTCGGCCCTAAACAAACCTCTGACTCTAACGCCTTCCATGACACTGACACTCAACAAGCACCTGTCCTTAACCCTTTCCTTGACACTAGCGCACACCCGTTCCCAAGCTTGCGTCTCCCTCTCTCCTCACAAAGCAGCATGCCTTTCATGGCTGCTGCACCTCCTGGTAAGGTACCAGGATCTGGCCTTGTAACAAACCAGCGGCAGTTCATTGAGTTTTCTAGCGCACCATCACTAAGTGTGACGGAGGGACAGTGTGTTCCTCTCACTGGTCTTCCCTCCTCTTGTGACAATTATAGACAAAATGCAGAGTTGAGCAAAAGCGCTAGCCTGGAAAGCCTTTCATCACAGCATCATGTGGATGAACAGACACCCACGCATCAACCACCTTCCCACGCAGACCAGATAAAAAAAATTAGACGCTTGTCATTCAAATTAGAGAGCATAAACCAAAGTATGACAGACGTGATGGCAAAGATCAATACACCAACACCACCCTCACCCACTCTGCACCGCTTCGTGCAACACCACCCAAAGACAAATATCAGTAGGAATGGGGAAGGGAGCACACACTATCGCCTTAATGGGCACCCCTATCACCGTGACGATGCCACCCCTGGGAGGACACAAACATTCACTAACACACACCAAGACTACCAATTCCAAACACCAGTAGGACGGGATAAGACACCCCCACTGGTGCTAGAAGGCCACAATCCATTGTTTGGTGACATCCCAAGATATTGTGGACTCCCACAGGAACAAGACCCAGTGGTAAGAAGTAAGGTCAGGACCACCGAAGCGCAAAGACTTAAAGTCTTGGGGACACATGGACGCCCAGACGACATACTATATGACGTCTCGGGCTCTGCTTTCATGCGCACTACTAGGATGAAAAACAGACACAACATATCTCTCAGTAGACAGTGTCCACTAAAAACAAGCAATGATCTCACTCCCAATGAGATAGTGACATTAGGGAAGGTTCAGATTACGCAGTTAACCCCTTTTCAGATGATTTGGCAGGCTGGTCGGAGCCCTTAGCGCCACAAATGCTCCCTTGGCCCAGAGAAGGGTCTTTTGAGCCTCAGTACATGGCAACAGCAGTTGAATGTATCCTCAAAGGATTAGGAGATCAGGATTGGGACTATGACTATATGAGGGAGAGCCTGAAAGTCTGGCAAAAATATGCTCGCCAGCATGACTATACAGGACCCACGGCGCAACGCCTTGGGGTCATGCGCCAAATGCCACTGCTCTACAAAAATATCAAAGATCCCCCATCTATATCCCATGGTCTACACTAGACAAAGAAAATGTTAAAAGGCACTCCCACCCCTCACAGAGGGTGCGGGAAAATGGATTGCAGCTTTTGAAAATTGCACCACAGGTAACAACGTAGCCATAGGTGATGTCAAAAACCTGCTGATCTCCCTCATGGGAGAAGACGCAGAAGATCTCTTTACCCATATCAATGTCAACTTGACAAAAAACAACACCCAACATGACGGTGTTTCCTTCAATGACATTAGAACAAAAGCTTGGGCTGAGTTGCGCAGGAAATACCCCGATGTCCCCGACATTGGGGCTTTACTGTCACAGACCATGCAACCAAATGAAGATCCTGCCACCTACCTTTCTAGAATGAAAGAAAAATGGCATCAAGAGTTAGGACACCGATGGGATGCAGCAGGAGGCTATGGGAGACTATTTTATCACACAGTAAAGAAAGGTTTACCTACTGAGGTGCAGGAGAAATTAGATGGCATTGTAGCAATGGAATGCAAGCCATGGGCAGAAATACAAGATCACATAATACATTACTGCAAAAAGAGACAGGAACAGGAGAAGACTAGGCAGCTGGCCATAGAAAATGCCGCTGCCAAATTGGTACAGCAGAAACTAAATAAGAAAAAGGACAATGTTGACACAGTCATGCTCGCAGCACCTGTCACTCAAATGACAGCAGTAACATCCTTTCCCCAGGCTGCCATGAATGCTCTCACAGGCAACGTCCAACCTGCTCCTCAGCAGGTTCAAGCACCACCTGCTGTACAGTACATACAAGCCCAACCCCAACCTGCCATACAGTATATCCAACAACCGCAACCACAGCCAATGGTACAATACATACCAGCACCACCTGCTTACAGCACCAACACACAGCCTTATTACAATAACAGACAAAATATGAACAAGAACATGGGTGGACAAGGAAGAGGGCGAGGGATGGGACAACAAAGGTTTCCACAACAGCCAGGACAGGGAACACCACCGATCATTTGCTACTATTGCCAGAAACAAGGCCACATACAGAGAGATTGCCACAGTAAAAAGCGTGACATAAGTCAGCAATATATGAATACTGGCTACCAATCACAAGTACCATTCCAACAACAGCAGCACCCGCAACAACACCTTCAACAGCCCCAAATGCTATACTCTTATGCACAACCGGCACAGCAACAACAAGTGCAGCTCCAAGCGCCCCAAATGACCCAGGTTCAGCCAGCAGTCCAACAAATACAGGTTCCAATGCAACAGCTACAGCCACAGCAACAACCTGTTTATCAGGTGGTCCCCCAAACACAAAACGGTGTCCCTCTAGGAGGAACAATTGTTGCCTCCAGCAACCCCTTTACCCAGGGCACCATCCAGCAATATCAGGGAGGATACACCAGCTAGGACAGCCCACAGACAACTCTTGTGTGCCCAATTTTGTCATGCACAAGCAATACTGAAGAGGACCCTATTGCAAGTGTCGTGATAAATAACAAAACATATAGTTTTCTTGTTGACACAGGTGCCACATACTCCTGTATTACAGGTGGCCCTCTGCCCATTTCAAACAAAACAGCGGACACACAGGGATTTTCTGGGGCAATAGCAAGGGTCCCATTCACCAAACCAGTATCAATGGAGATAGGAGGCCATGTAGTGGAGCAGCCTCTGCTTTATTCACCCAGGTCCCCAGTCAATCTTTTAGGACGTGACCTCATGGCCAAACTAAACATGACTATCCACTTTGATGACAATGGAACAATGATTTGTTCCATACCAGGTACCCCACTAACAAGGATAATGGCAGTCACTGCACAGTCATCCTTAGATAGCCAGGTCAGAGCACGTCCTGTGGATGAGCACGCCTTCTCTGCAGCTGTCCACACAATTGTCGCCACCACTCCCGAGTTACAAGGCCGCACAGTTCAGTTGCCAAAAGAATTTCTCTTCAGGCCCCAAGTACAAGATTCGCAGGTATTAGATAAACACTTGACATTTGACATCTGCGCCCTTGAGATAACACCCACCTATGGTGCATTCCTGGCATGTGATGACAACGCTCATACTTGGGCTTGTGTCATTTTTATCGAGCCTAAAGGGTTGGTAAGAAACATTTCAGATGCCCAGCTATTTGGATCCCCTGAGGAACACTCTAAAACAGAGATTATTTATGATAACAATGTGCCCATCTCAGTGACAGTGGAAATTCGAACACCAACTGTCACCCCTGATTATGACTCTGCGCGAGAAGCAGATTTGGCTCAAGTACCAGCGCATCTTTGGACAACAGGCCCAAATGATGTAGGCCTTATCAGCTCTGCCAGGCCATTTAAGATAACTCTCAAACAAGGTGCTATCCTGCCCAGAATAAAACAGTATCCCTTGTCCAAAGCAGCAGAGGAAGGTATAGCCCCTACAATACAAGCATTGCTAGAGAAGGGAGTAATTTATCCTTGTATTTCACCGTGTAACACAGCCCTTTTTCCTGTGCGGAAGGGCAAAACAAATCAATGGAGACTAGTTCATGATCTTCGCGCAATTAACAACATAGTTGTACCAGAATTCCCCATTGTCCCAGACCCCTCTATCATCCTCACAAATGTCCCCCCGATGCACAGTATTTTTCTGTCATCGACCTGAAAAATGCCTTTTTCAGCATTCCTTTGCATCCAGACAGCCAATACCTATTGGCCTTCTCATTCAAAAATGTGCAATTCACGTACAGAAGGCTCGCTCAAGGGTACTGTGAGTCCCCTAGCGTCTTCAACAGGGTTGTCAAAGAAGACTTGTCCAATTTCCAATGTGACAGCACCCTACTGCAATATGTCGATGACATACTGCTTTGCAGCCCCACAGAACAACAATGCAGGCAAGACACCATCCTCTTACTTACTACGCTAGCACAAAGAGGATACAAAGTCGACAAACAGAAGCTACAGTACTGTCAGAAAGAGGTACATTATCTAGGACAACTACTATCTGCATCAGGCAGACGAGTGACTCCAGGTCGAGTTGAGGCGATAAAAGGTACCCCTGAACCCCAAACAGTTAAAGATATGCAAAAATTCCTCGGCCTGGTTAATTATGTCCGCCAGTGGGTCTTTGACTTTGCAACAATAACTGCCCCATTATTGAAAGCTGTCAAAATGGGCAAAGACAGACACAATAAGATTGAGTGGACACGTGACATGAGGATAGCCTACACCCAGCTCAAAGATGAGATAACAAATGCACCAGTGCTAGGATCACCTGATTACACAAAAGAATTCTACCTATTCACTCACTGTGATGGCTTAGTCATGACAGCAGTACTCACTCAGAAATACCCCATGGGCCATAAGCCCATTGCCTACTTCAGCGGCATGCTGGACGCTGTCATGAAAGGTCATTACCCCTGCGAGCAGGCCCTTGCTGCCGCAGCATTTGCTGTGGAAAAAGCACTCCCATTGTAATGGGCTCTCCACTTACTCTGTACACTGAACATGCTGTCTTTGCAATAATACAAAAAGCCAAGACAACCTTAACAACACAAAGAGTGTCAGGTTACGAAGTAATATTGTCATTACCGTCTCTGAAAATTGTGAAATGCCACACAGTAAACCCTGCCACATTTTTTGCCCATCCAATAGCCACTTCAGATGATGACGCTCATGACTGTGCCACATACTCACCAGATGAGTCTGGAGCAGCAAAAGAGGATCCCTTGCCAAACAGTACTGTATATTTTGTTGATGGCTCCTCTACCATTGATCAAGACACAGGAGTAAGATACACAGGAGCAGCAGTAGTCAAAGCACAGCAGAATGATTCCTCTGATTCCCTAGACATAGTACAGCAAATAACATTACCTTCACATTATTCTGCACAGGCAGCTGAACTAGTAGCCCTCATAGCTGCCCTAAACATTGGAGCTGATGACCGTGTCACAATTTATTCAGATTCTGCATATGTCACCACAACAACACACTCCAGCATCCTCCGCTGGAGAAGGCGCGGCTTCCTTAAATCAGATGGTACACCTGTCATTCACAAAACGTTACTAGAGGAACTTATTGAGGCCCTTACACTACCAGCTGAAGTTGCTGTAGTCAAATGCGCAGCGCACACCAATGGCCAAGATTTTGTCTCCAGAGGTAACGCCCTGGCAGATTGGGCAGCTAAGGCTGCAGCCAGAGGCCCTCAAGCAACAGGCCCCCACTTAAAACAACAACAGAAGTTCCACTTGCACCAATTTTACTTTCTCAAACATTGCCTCCCACAGATCATGACAATAGCAATGAAGAAATTCCAAAAACACCATCCCCACTACCAACACTATTTGACATTGACATAACACAGCAATATGATCAAACTGCACAGTTATATCTCAGAGAAATGCAAGAAAGTGCACCAGATCAAGAGAAAGAGTTATGGAAGAAGAGGGGAGTACAACAGGACTCCGCCGATTTAATATACAGACAGACAGTAACAGGGAAACCTGTGATGCCACAGGCCCTGTTACAAGTGGCATTAGACCAACTTCACCTTCCCACACATGTCACCCGAGATAACATGTCCACCACCTTGCAAACAGACTGGTTCATCCCCAATGCCCATGAACAGATACAATTGTATGTTAATAAATGTCTCATTTGCCAACAATATTCCCCAAACCCGACTCTAAAAACAGTTGCTTCTACCATTCCTAGACCATCTGGGCCCTTCAAAGAGCTACACATTGACTATGTCGACATGATCGACCGCTGCCAAAATTACCGCTATCTCATTGTAGTAGTGTGTCCATTTTCACGCTGGATCGAAGCTGGACCTTGCGTCCACTGCGATGCTAAAGCAGCTGCCACATTTCTGCTCCGTGATGTCATTACTCGCTGGGGCATTCCAGACGCCATCCGGACCGATAACGGAAGCCATTTTTCAAATGTTATCTTTTCCTCCCTGACCACAATGCTAGGCATTAAACACAAACTGACATCAGCTTACCACCCACAAAGCAACGGCATCTGTGAGCGCCTCAACGGCCTGCTCAAAAATAAAATAAGCAAAATAAGTGCCACAATAGGAAAGAAATGGCTTTACTGCCTGCCCATAGCACTCTTTGCACTAAGAAACTCTCCAAGTTCGGATCACCACCTCACGCCCCATCAGCTTGTCACTGGACGATCTATAAATGTAACAATTCCATCCACACGCCCTAAAACTGATAGTGAGTCATCACCAGAGATAGTTAAGGCAGAACTTTACGATTACCTGTGCCAACTAACAAGCGCAGCGCAGTTCCTTTCTACCCAGGTATCCAAGAGAAGAGACAAGGGCCCCAACGATCCTGAGCTCCCACCAATCCGTCCCGGGACACTGGTCTTCGTCCGAAAAACGTCAGACGTTGGAAGGATCCAAAATTTGAAGGACCCTTCCCAGTCATAGACTCATCACCAACTGCAGTGCGAATAACAGAAAGAAAAGCATGGATCCATCGCAGCCACGTCCGCCTAGACCCCGCACCACCACCTCAGCCAATAGACTAAGGAAAGGACCGGACTTATTATCAGTACAATTCCATGAAGACAGCGGCCTTTCATCCTCCCATGATGAAGAGCACGATGAGCGTCGAGTACTTACAGTCAGGAAGGTTAAAGGAAATGCAAAGTTATGTATTCCACTTGCCATACTAATTTGTATTTTAGCCATTGCCGCCTTGACATGGTATATGTTTTATCTTATAACCACTGATCAATGTGATCTTCCTGATGCTATTACACAATGTTCAGGACAGCCAGTTGTGCCACCAGATGGAGATAAGATCAAAAGTCCGCCATTCCCACCTTGTATTGCTGATACAGCACACACGAGCACACACTCCACACCCACAGTTACTGATCTGATCCCAAGTAGTGCTACCACCCCAGGGGATGACGTTCTGAATATCACAATAGGTCCCCAGTTGTCCCGCAGTGCCCCTCCCCGCACTAACAGTAGATTTAAACGAGGTAGACCAAGGTTCTGGAGGACCCGTAGACCAAAACCTAAGGTTACACAAGAATGGGCCACTGCTCTTCAGGACACAATAGTTCACATGGCACAACCTAATCCCATGCCCGATTTCCACTCCACACGTCCTGACGAATCTGATCCACATCATGGAGCCCATGATGCCCTGTTAGATAACATGTGGTACCGGCACATGTCCGAAATTGGAAAAAAACAACAAAAGAAGCATGTTTTGTATGCTCACATATTCCCCATGCAGTAGGCGCAGACAAAATGATTTTCCCAAAAGAAGTACCACCCCCAAAAGCTGAGTGTCTCCTCCATCTGTTCCTTTGCCGAATATACGGCCAGATCCAGCTCCTGTCAGCAACTATTGAAACAATTTATGTAAATACGACCATATGGGATCATAATCCTGTCACGTTCAAAATTGTAACTAATAAAAATGAATTTGACAGAGACATACAGGGTTGGTCTAAAGAAGAAATACAACGTTGGGAGCGTACCTTTGTCCAGTTACGCTACTTTACCTTTTCAAAACCAGAATCAGTATGTTATGAACGAATAGACAAAAGCCCCTGTGTGTACAGGCCTGTGCTAAAATTATCAGCCAACGTCTATGTTGAAAACAAATGGAGTGGGCCATGCAACTTCAATTGTAGAGCTGCTTCCTTAGGAGCGCCTTTCATAACAACAATTAATGACGGAGAGATCGATAGGGGTGTTGAGGATGGGTGCGGGGAGGTCTGGACACAAGAAAGCAGAAGGTACACCTTTAGTAAGGACAGCACCTATCCATGGAAAAGAGCATATAAACTGAAAAATCCTCTCCTTTGTTTCCTAGGTAACGGTACCCGCCCTGTGGGCAGCAACACTAACTGTAACACGACAATTTTTAATTTGGACCTCCAAGACGGCACCGCCAGCCTCATGGACATCTTCTGGGCCTGCGGAGAGCGCATCTACGCACAGTTGCCTCCTCAATGGAAGGGCCTATGCACCATGGTCACAATGCATGAACTGCATCTCGTTGTCCCGGCATCCAACATTTCCCAAGTGTTTGAACACCCCATGACAGGTGATGTCACCCTGCTTCACCGGCACCGAAGGAGTGCTCAATATTTTGCTAACGACGCCTTTAAGGAAGTTCCTGACGAGTTTCGCCTGTTCAATCGCGCCCAGGAATTCTTTGGGGGCCTGTGGCCCATCTGGCAATCATCTGCTAATGCCCGGTGGCTGCAGGTCACACGCTACGAACTAATGACTCTGATCAACAACACCCGAGATGGGTTCAACGCCATTCAGGAAGAATTACGACCAATAAGACTTATGGTTCTAGAGCATAGATATGTTCTAGATCAGCTCACAGCTATGCAGGGAGGGGTATGCAGTTCCATCGGATCGAGCTGCTGTACTTTCATACCATCTAATGATGCGGGCAACGGGTCTCTCGCTAAGGCCATTGAGGACTTGGGCAATTTGGGAAAGAAGATGCGTGATGAGGGCGGTGCCGCTGCAGACCCTATTACGGGCTGGTTCAACCTGGACTGGATGCCTTCATGGCTATCTGCTATCTTGAAAACTATGTTACCCATTTGTTGTGTTATCATACTAATGTGTTGCGGTGTACAGGTACTAATGAGGTGCCTCAGTAGATGTACCGTCAAGGCAGTTGGGATAAATTACGTTAAAACAGAAATTTACAGCAATGCAGACTATCAGGACATGCACCGTGCCCCTGGGGATGGGGGTGGACAGGTTCACATACAACTCATAGAACAAGGTGCCCCTGATGCTTCTCCCGAGACGCCCTTAGCTCCACCAGTTCCACCGCAGAGGTACACTTTGAAGGAGGAGCATGACGCTCACCTGTATGACCAGTTAGTGAGCCATGATGATGGAGAATATGTTACCCTACCATCAGATTTGCAACTTCCGGCTGCGTGCCCCAACATTAATGACCCACCCAGCATGCACCCGATTCTTGAGAGTCCTTTACAATATTCTATCCGGAATGTGTTCAAAATTGAACAAGAGCAGGGAGATGATGGAGGGTCCCGAAAGTCCCGTACTACCATCTAACAAGAAACCCATTAATGATTTTGCACTACCCACCAAACATGATACTCCTAGATAGGCCCTACCGGGCAGGCTCAGATAGAATGTCTTAAATTGTCCACTTTCCCTTGTCCTGATAGCACATCCTATGTAGGCCAAGCCCAGCTCCTTAGATAAACCATATCTTACATAGGCCCAAGCATACCTTCCTAGATACAAAAGTGTAGGCCCAAATGAAAGTGACTCTTGCTCTCATTTATAATAATTCTAATGGAACAGACCTCATAGGCCTCACTGATCTGTTAGAAGAGATCTGTCCCCTTCACCCAGATACGACCATAGCCCTCTCTTGTAACTTGCCACAGTTGCAAGAATAAGGGTGGCCCCCACCCATGTGACGGGCTGTCGGAACATCTGGCAGTGTCACATGCAAGATTAGTGATATTCTTAGCTATGGGACTTTCCGCGCTTGCTAAACTGGAACTTGAGGCAGGAACTTGACCAAGAAATTAATGCATTTAATATTAATTCTAAGCATTTTTCACGGTGAAAGTTATCTTTTGTTTACTTTTTGCGGTCAGAGAACTCTGACCGCCTGCCAACCAGTTCTGTTTCATCATGATACCACTTCTCATATAAAATTTTCCAGTAAAGCAGGTGGTCAAGTGGCCTGCGTCAGATCTCGTGTCAAGCCTCGTGCACACGTAGGCGTGAGTTCTGCATTCAATAATAAAGTTCTGCATTCAACTATATAAAAGAGCCCACCCGGACTAGAGCTTCGAACTCTTCCATTGCATCAGACCTTGACTGCATCTGGAGGGCTTCCCGTGCGATCGTCCGTTGGTGACTGGGCCTAGTGCTTCAACTTCCAAGGTGGTAATACTCTTTTGTGATAATTTTGCCTATTGGCTTTGACAGCCCATCTGATGGCATAGCCTCTTGGCTCTGTCAGCCTATTTGATTAATTCACTATTAGCTTATTCAGTCTTTTTAATAATTTAGCCTTTTGGCTTTGACAGTCTATCTAATTCAGCTCATCCTAACCCAAGCCATTGCATTTATCTTAGTTTAAATTGCGTAGTTTTGAATGGTGTTGCTTTCTTAAGAAAAGGTTTGTCTTCTAGGCACTAGCCTATCCATCCTCTGTAAAGTTAGGGTTGCTCCTTGGGCAGCTGCTTATAGCACAATATTTTAGTCACATGTTTGCTTCTTTGAGCAACTGAGTTTGAACATTGTCGATGCATTTATTTTTCATTCTGCTCATGTGTGGTGGGCAACATTTAAATTGAAGTGCTTTTATGCTTTGAACTGTTTGAATAAAAAGTCACTGTTTTATACCGTGGTTTCTTCCTTCCAAGTGAACGAACAGCACAGGGGTCAGGCTCTCTGGAGTCGGTAAGCGGAGGGGTGTGGCAGCCACAAAGAATCCTCCCTTTCACAGGCCTCCTTGGGCTTGTTCTTCTTCACTCACTTCCGATTCAGATGTCTCAGACACAGGGGCAATATCTCTTTCAGGGGCCAATCTTAGATTTAGCCTTCTCTGTTTCTCAGGCCACAATTCTTCTGCTTGGTGAGCCCTTTTGCTTTCTTCTCGAACACTCTGCATACCACTTCCTTCGGCTGAGTCTGACTCTATATCACTCGCAACGTTACCTTCTTCCTCAGAGTCAATACCTGGGTTGTGTGTAGCGTAACCCTCCTCAGCCTGGTCTGGTGAGCAACCAGCTTCGTCAGCAAACCTCACAGCTTGGCTTGTCCGCTCTTGTGACCCTGTCACCACAGCTGGAATTTCATTCACGAGAGGAGCTGTTTCTTCCAAGGGCTCTGAAACTCGACGGGTGTGGGAGGCATGTATCCAGGTCGGCTACCCTCCGCACTTCACCGCTGTGTTCGTTACCAGTATCACCTGGTAAGGGCCTCACAACCGAGCATCCAAACAGCTCTTCCTCACGTGCTTGCGGACAAGCACCCAGTCACCCGGGCACAGGTCGTGGCAGAGATCTCTTGAAGCCAGAACAGCAGCAGCTTCCACCTGCTGAGACACAGAACTGACCACATCAGCTAGTCCCTTGCAGTAATCAAGGATTAAGTCATCAGTGATGTTTATCAAGGCTGCGAATGGTACTGCTGGCAATCGCATCGCCCTCCCCATTAGGATCTCATGTGGGGAAAGACCGGTCCTCCTATCTGGGACACTGCGAACACTCATCAACACCAAAGGCAACTCATCAGGCCATTTCAGAAATGTGGACGAACACACTTTTGCCATCCGTGCTTTCAAAGTTTCATTAATCTGCTCCACTATCCCAGAAGCCTCTGGTCGATAGCTACAATGGAGTCTCTGATCAACATTTAAAGCAGCGCAAAGCAATTTCATGATCTCGCTGTGGAAGTGTGTTCCTCTATCCGATTCCAACGAGGTTGGAAAACCGAACCTAGGGATCAACTCCCTCAACAACAGCTTCAGTACTGTAAGGGTGTCACACCTTCGTGTTGGGTAAGCTTCCACCCACCGTGAAAAAACACACACCACCACTAAAATGTACCTCAATCCATTTCACCTAGGTATTTCGATAAAATCAAGCTGTATCCTATTGAAAGGTCCTCCCGACCTCCCAATGTGACTCAGTGCGACCACAGTTTTCTTCCCAGCATTCATTTGTTGACAGGTAACACACCTATGACACACTGCTTCTGCAAACGCACGAAACCGTGGATTGTACCACGTCTGTCTGAACACTCTCGCCATCGCATCTCTTCCAAGGTGCACAGCACCATGAATTTGCCTTGCCATCGGGCTCAAAAAGTCATCTGGTAACACTGCTCGACCATCACTTCAAACCCAAATACCGACATCCCCCTTCTCACAACCCGATCTGATCCATACATCCTTTTCCTGCTCTGAAGCTTCTTCCTGCAGGCGCTTGAGTTCCTCCCAAGTGTCTGCCATGGCTGACATCATGCTGAGCTCGGTTCCTTCTTGGCTCTCTCCAGTGTAATCTCCAGTGAATATACACCCTTGTTCAGCGCAAAAAACATGCAATTTCATCTGCATACCTATTTCCGAGAGAAACAAAGTCACTTCCCCTCCCATGGGCTGCACATTTTACCACACCTATTTCCCTGGGACGTTGCAACGCTTCCAACAGTTGTCTCACATATTCTCCATTCCTGAAAGGAGATCCAGACGATGTCAGGAAACCCCTCTGCGACCATAGCTGTCCGAAATCATGAACCACACCGAACCCATACTGGCTGTCGGTGTAGATGGTGATTCGGATCTGATCAGCTGACAAGCAGGTACGAGTCAAAGCACTGATTTTGGCCACTTGTGCGGAATATACTCCTTCTAAGCAAGCAGCTTCAACCACTCCAATAATGGTACATACAGCAAACGCTGCTCTCAAATGACCCACATTGTCTCTTAAACATGAACCATCAACAAAGAAAATTTCATCAGGGCCAGACAGAGGTTCATCAACAATGTCAGGTCTCGGTTTGGTGCAAAGTTCAGTCACATCAAGACAGTCATGGTCTTCACAATCTTCATCATCTACATTTGGCAATGGCATCAGTATGGCAGGATTTAAAACAGAACACCTTTTCAGCGTCACATTCTCCGCGGCAAGTATAACTTGCTCGTAGCATGTGAGTCTATTGTTAGTCAGGTGCTGTGTTTTAGTCCTGGTCATCAAAAGCTCAACAGAATGCGGAACATACACAGTTAATGGGTGACCCATGACAATGCTTTCACACCTTTCAATGCTGACACCTGTTGCAGCAACGGATTTGAGACATCCGGGCAACGCTGAAGCTACTGGATCTAAAGTAGCAGAAAAGTAGGCAACTGGTCTACGGACACCTCCATGACTCTGAGTCAGAACTGGCAATGCGCAACCTTCTCGATCATAACAGAACAATTAAAAGGACTTGTTGTAGTCAGGCATTCCAAGAGCCGGAGCACAACATAGGCCCTCTCTCAACTCCAAGAACGCAATCAGACAGTCATGGTCCCATGGTACCGGATCACTCACATCCTTGCGCGTCAGCCTCTGCAAAGGCTTTGCCTTCAGTGAGAAATTGGGAATCCATTGGCGACAGTAATCAACCATCCCCAAGAACATTATGACTTCCTTCTGGGTGGTAGGCACAGTCATATTCATGATCGCCTCAATTCGGTCTGGTGACGCCTTTCTCTTGCCTTTCTCAATTCGATGACCCAAGTACTGGACCTCACTCAGACAGTACTGTAGCTTGTTTGGGGACACCTTGTGTCCATTCTCCCCTAAGTGATTCAGTAAGGCAATCGTTTCGACCCTGCAAGCATCCTCCGTTTCGGACGCAATGAGGAGATCGTCAATGTACTGCACGAGAACAGAATTCTGTGGCAGTACAAGACTCTCAAGATTCTTTTTCAAGATCTGATTAAAGATTGATGGACTCTCTGTATACCCTTGAGGGATACGACTAACCCTGGGCAAAGCACTACGCTACGCACGCGTAGTTTGCAAAGTTTGCGCTACTTCGCACTACGCGAATTGCACGTAGCACAGTGCAAACACGCGTAGCGTAGTGCAGCGGTCATTTTTGCTTGCTCGCGGTCCTCAACGTCAAGTTGGCGACCGCGAGCAAGCAAAATGACATCCCGGCGAGACTTTTTCTCGTTCGCGATCAGCAACATCAAGTTGCCGATCGCGAGCGTGGAAAATAAACCTCCCGGCGAGATTCTCAACGCGGGAGGTCAGGTTTCTCATTGCGAGTGGTCGCGAATGCTCGCGACCGCTCGCGATGAGAAACTACCAGTCCGCGTTGAGAAAGCTGCCGCTCGAGTAAAAATCTACTCGAGCGGCAGTAAAGACAGCTCGCACTGTGCAAGATGCCGTTTTCAATGATTGCACAGTGCGGACAAGCATCCGGCACTGTGCAATCATCGCGAACAGCGCACTACGCAGTTCGCGTAGTGCTACGCGTAGCTCGCGTAGTGCGAAGTGCACTTCGCGTAGCTTCGCGTAGCGCTACTTCGCGAACTACGCCCAGGGTTAGATACGACACCACGTTAACACACGATCTTCCAGCCGGAAGACAAACAAAAATTAGCTCTCCTCGTGCAAAGGTATCGAAAAGAATGCTTGGCACAAGTCAATCACAGTGAACCACTCGGCTTCACACGGAATCTGAAATAGTATCACTGATGGATTCGGTACCACTGGACAACATGGAATCACAATCGCGTTGACCTTTCGCAGGTCTTGCACGATTCTGAATTTCCCGCTTGGTTTCTGTAATCCCATGATGGGTGAGTTGCATGGACTGCCCATTATCTCCTTCAGGATTCCCTGCTGAATCATGGAGCTGATCCCTGCAATCGTCTCAGGTGACAGATTATACTGGGCGTTCTCGGAAACTCAACGTTTGCTTAACCTGGATCTTAACTGGCCCAACACCTCTGATCAATCCAATCTCTTCTCCTGTAAAATCCCACACATCCAATGAAACAGAGTCTCTTAAGTCAAGTGGAAGCTCTTCCACTGTTAACACAGGATACATCTCTATGCACAAATGCTGATTTGCAACCTTGAAGGTGGCATCATCATCATTTGTCTGTAATTCCACTACCTTGGGCGTGCAGTAGATGGTACAATTCAGCTTGCACAAAAGATCACGTCCTAGCAAACAGACAGGACTTGAGTCGCACACCACAAACTGGTGTTGATCTCGGAAAGTTCCTATTCTCACAGGAATCGGCTCGATCAATGGGTTAGTCATCTTCTTATTTGCCACTCCTACTACTTGGATTGATTGTCCCGAGAGGGGTAGGTTGGGAACTACTGCAGATCTCACAGTAGAACGGGTAGCACCAGTATCAACCAAAAAGGTGGTGGGATGACTGTCAACATCCGCCTCTACAAACGGTCCCCTCTGGTCTACCTCTAAGACTGCCCCAAGAGTGCAGTCTTCCTCCCCCCTCAGGGACCGTCATTTCAATGGGTCTGAGCTATACTCATCACAATCCGCGGAAAGGGGCACCTGCTGGTACGTTCGATTTCCCTGTGGAATTCTCGGAGGTTGCGGAACTTGCACCTGCGGGCACAATGTCCCCCCTTGCATGGACCTAGGTCTCGTCACTGTATTGACGACCTCAGATACCTGCACCATCTCTTCCTCTTGTTGCACTTGGTTCGCTGGATTCAATCTACACTCGCGCTTCCAATGCCCGATCTTGTGACAAAGGTGACACGCAGTGGTCTTTTTCAGTGTTGCCACATCCATCCCTGTCTTGGGGTCTATAGGTTTCCCCCTTCCTAGACCCTGCACATTCTGGGTTCCTCCTTGATTGTTTCTCTGTCTTCTCCTTAGCGTCCCTCCACTTGGCTGTGTCTGAACTTCCCTGTCAGCATTTTGCATTTGGACCAGCATTAGTTTATCCTTAAGCTTCCTATGTTTCGAGTCCACCTCGTCGCTGCAGTACCTGGCGTACCGCAATATTTCGTCCACCGACTTGTTCTGCCAGAAGATCAAATGCTGCTGGATCATGAAGCTGATTTCTGGTCTCAGACCCAAGATGAACTTGGAAACAAACTGTCCCATATCTTTGGGGTCTAACGTGTCTAGCCCACTGTACTGCTTAAAGGCTTGCAAGAGCCTCTCATAATACTCATGTACGGACTCCTTTGGTTCTTGGACTGTTCGATCTATCTTAACCCATTAAATGTCTTGTGGCGAGATTTTGGATTTCAGCCAAGTAATTACTTGCTCAAACTTTTTCATAACAATTGGTGAAGGACCATTGGTAGCAGAATCCCTGTCTGGTTCGGAAGTCGGCCAATCAACTGCAACTTTACAAGCTGCCCACAAATCACTTGGTACTACGATATCAAACAAGGTGTTCAGGTCAACCCACAACACCTTCGAGATTTTAACAAACCGGTCGACTTGCTTGTACCACTCGACAGGCTTCTCCCTCAGCCGAGGGAATTCGTTCGTAAACGCTGCCAAATCACCTCTACTCCAAGGCACATGCACATACCCTCCGTTTTGTACCTCTCGCAAAGGACAATTCTCCACTCCTATTATCCCCCCCCTGGAGGCGGTGTCTCTCCTATGTTCCTTTTGGTGCTCTTCTTTTTGGACCATCTTTCCTCCCACTTGTCAAGCATACTCCATGCACGTATCCCTACAATCAATTCTTGAATGTGAGTTTTCAACCCTATGACTCTCTTCTCTTCCAGTTCCTGGTCACTGTACTGCAATCTGTGACTTCCCTGCAACATCTTTGTTTTGGACAGATCCACCTCATATCTTCTTGCCAAGTCTGTCAGTCTCTCATGTGCTGACCTCGCCTTGCGAGTTACATCCTTTGCTACAAACAGCAACTCGTCTGGTTCATAAAGCTCCACTCTTTCCAAAGGCAGGTTCCCGCTAATTATCTCATCTACCTCAGCTTTTAATCTCATCACATCCAACATCTTTGCTCTTATAGCAGTTTTAAGGGTTCCTCGACTTGATGTACCACTCGACTCTCCATTCTCGCTGCTCTGATCCCCACAACGGTTCCCTTCCACTATATTCCCTAGGACTGGTCGGCTTCCTGTATTCCCGCGATCCCAGTCTCCTGTCATCCTATCATTAGGGCTTCTCACTGGTGGTTCCCACATCCTCATATCAGATCTTGAATCGGCCAAAGACCTTGGTCTCGCCGTTCTTACATCTCCCTGTCTTCTAGAGGAGTCTGCAGTGGCTGGCAAAGGCGTACTTGATTCTAGGGGTCTCGGAAGGTGACCCATTCCACTCACTAGGCCACTCCCTCCTGAACTAGTCCCTTCTCCTGCTACCGCCCGTGCTAGACTTCCATTTCCTGCCTGATCTGGGTCATATACTGATACTATGGGGCCAATGATAACCGGCACTGTAAGAGCATCCGTTAGCCTTGTAACAACTGTAACTCCATTAGCTTCGGTGCTTGCTGGTGTCTGTGTTCCCATCCCTTCTGTTCCTGTTGAAATTCTTCCAACTACTCTCGCACTAGGTTGAGTCTGTGATTCTCCAGTTCCCTCTGTTGATACTACCTTTCCCTCTACGGAATCTGGATTATATGGACATGGTCTTTCTGATAGTAATCTATCTGGCAAGCTATCATCTATGTCACTATCATCTTCCTCACCACACTTCTTCTGGGTATCACCTACTCTTAACATCAACGGGAATAGCCTATCCCCTTCAATAGTTTCCACCCTCCATCTCTTCTCCAATGCGTCCCATCGCGCATCTTGAAATGCCCTGATCGACTTTTTCACCCTTTCCTGACTTCAGTCTCTTTTCCTGTCATGTGCTGCTCTCATCCATGCTTGTAGCACCTCAAACTGTGTTGGTCTGGGTAAAGGTCGCAATGAAGACATCACTGTTTTCAATTGGTACAACACTTCCAACCTGAAAGTGCCATAACGCGGAAAAGCCAATTCTCACTCTTTTTCAGTCATTTTATGCCAATTTTCGAGCCAAATTATAGTATGCAACCCCACCTTCGTAGCCATATAATGGGCTGGGGTACCCTCGGGTGGAGCTTCTTCTCCTCCTCGAGTAACCACTCTTCTATCTCCTCTACACATCTCGCAAAACTTTAAAACATTTCATGATGAAATCAACTTTTCCTTCACTTGTTTTCGCTCGACTTCCTGATGACACTCCACCAATACCAGCGCGGCTTCACACCAACCAACCTATCGCAGCGCGGCACTCTCTGACGTCACTCTTCCTCCTCATGCAGCAGTTCCCCTCCTTTACAATTCATCTATCGCACTCTCACGCGTCTCACTCATACAATGAAATAACTGTTTGTCCACCAAACGACCGAACAGTCACTTCTCTGACTGTCTGTCCACCAAACGACCGGACAGTCTCACGTAATTGTCGACCTCAACTCTGGCAACCGTTTGTCCACGAAACGACCGGACAATTGCCTCAGACTATCTGCCCACGAACGGCCGGACAGTCATGTATTTAATCGATAGGATCCAATCACTCAATGTTCCACATGCAGTAACCCACGACCTGCGTCGGTTACTCACACACTCACACACACGTTTCCCTATCACCGGTGGGTTAGTCAACGAAGTCTCATGACTCCCACAATCACTGGTCAGACAATTTCAACTCTTGGTGTCTTCTACACCACAATCTCTTATCCCGGGATATCGATAAATCAATCCCATGGACCGCACGCGTTCGGCCCGAAACCACAATCACTCAACTCTCATTCCAACACCGCAAGACATCACACAATCAAAACAACACCGTAATCTAACAGACATACATCCCTGTTCATACTCACTCCACCACGAACTGCTGTTTCCGCCGCACTGTCACTCGCCGTCGGTTTCCATCAGACGCCGTCGTCCTCCGCTCACAATCCGCTGGATAACCATCACTTGGGCTCTATGGGGACTCAATGACTACCCTTCTCTACGTCTCCCCTTACTACAGAGGTAACCATCCTCTCGCTACCAACTGATAACGCCGGATTCCACCGTAAAAGTTACTAGGAACCCTCGGTCGACTGGACCGTTATTACCTGCTGAGAAGTGTAAAGGGGAGAAACAATGTATTCATTCCAAACTAACATGAACGAAATTAAGTAAATCGGAAAAGATCACTGACTCCGAATTCTAATTTAGGGGTTTATTACAAAGCCAAAAACAACTGAACATACAAACACCTCAGGATGAGGTTGTAAAAATACATAGGCACTAATACAAAATCCATCCTACGTACCAATCTAATCCGATATAGCATAAAAAGAATAAGCAATTCCAAAAACACTAAACAAGCAATAACTGCACCAAAGTGTATATTTGTCTTCATTAGTGACTGTGCTGGAAATCAGTTAATCTATCCCTACTCTATCTCTAAAGTGACATCCCTACTTAACATTTTCCCAAGCAAGATCAAGAAAAGGTGTCAGCTCGTGAAAACTTCCTAAGAAGTACACTCACGTTGTAAAGGTCAATAGCCCAGATTACAAAATCATTCTAAGTCTTCATTCTAAGAATCAATCCCTTCCTTCTACCCTCTAACGGCTCTCTGCTAACTCATCCCTCTGGGTACTGTCCCTAATACAAAATGCACAATTGATAGAACACGCCCCTGAAACACCTCTTCTTGCCAGGCACCTCTCGTAGGTAATTTTCCACCAAAACTTGTACTCGGTCCAGCGACAGTTGGTGTGTCCTTGGGTCTCAGGCTTCTTCAGCAAAAGAAAATATCGGCTCCCAATTATCGGCATTCCTGAATACTTTGTAACAGGTCTCCTCCATACCTAACTCCTAAACAAAAGACGTTTAGTTCTAACTAACGAGAACGGTGTCCTTGCACCTGCAACAAGAACATGAGAACAGATCAACCTTGCACGCACATGAATTTCGCTGACTGCCTCAAATGAGAGCTTTACCAGGGGAAAATGCATTTCAGGCCTACACAATTCAGCTAACATAAGAATAAACGAACAGGCCTTTCATAACATTCATTTAGGCCTTTACACATCAGGGCTTACACATATTAATAATACCTTTGCTACAACATCTAATATTATTGCATTTTAAACATAGCTCACTACTTCTTCGTGCAATCTTCATCATGGTGCACATTTAAATCTAGTACATTACATTCCACATAAACTACTTCATTAAACATTAGCAATGAACATCAAGAATTACATAATTCCCTCTATATGCCATTTTACGTTTCATTCTAACATTTCATTTACCACTTATTATTACAACACAGATTACTAACTAAGATTAACACACATAAGAATATATGCGGGTACGGACTATTCGTAGATATAATGTACCCCTACAATTTTCGGAATATCACTGCGCTCTATCACCTGCTATGAAGGGACAGCAGCCCTTAAACAGCAGAAGCTAGGCTCTACTTTTGAATTCATCAGCTTAACATGGAAAACCAAAAAAGTGACTTGTAGGATGCTGGAATTAAGCTCACCCAATGGTAATTACGCAGACTGCATTCCAGGCCTTCATCTCTTCCCACTAGTGGCTGGGAGTAATTGAAGCCTTCTAGCCATCACTTTGTTTTTCTTAGTGCAAGATGGTCAAATACCAAGATTCCTGGTTTCTGGATCCCATTAAAGGGAAGAACATAGGCCAAGACGAAAAATATTGAACCTGGGTAGGGTGGCACAGCTTCCACATCCATGAGAGAAAACAAACATGCGCACATAGTCTCTCACACACTCATTACCCCCAGGTCCCTTATGTCCTCGTCCCATTCATAGACAAAGTGGAGATAACCATCTCCCGACAGAAAAAAAGACCAGAGGAATGCTGGGACCTTAATACTGCCCCTCCCACCGGGAGTACATAAGCAGTACTTACCCAGCATCCCGCCTGTTCTTTTTTTCTGTCGACAGAATGGACGTGGATGTGCTGGTGCTGCTCCTGCTGGACTGGGGTGGCGTTTCTTCTCTCCTACCCCCCGCCCGGCTGCCTGGCTGTGCGGGCGGGGGGTTTCCTGGTCCGCCTCCTGGCCTGCCGGGCTTGCTGGGAGGCGGGCTGTTCGTGGCCGGCTCTGCCTCCTTGCCGACCTGCCCTTTGCGGCTGGTGTGCGGCCTCCCGGTTGCTTCCGGGTCGCGTGCGCGTCTTCCTATTGCCTGGCTGTGTGGGAGACGCGCCGCGCTTGCTGGTTTCCAGGTGTTCCCGGCTCTGGTGGGGATGCCGGGTTGGATCTCTTGAGCTGGCTGTTGGAGGGGGGGCCGTGTTCCTGGTGGTGTCTCGGCCCCCGCTCCGGGTGAGTACCACATAGTGGTCTTTTTTTTCCCTTCCTGTGGCCTTCCTGTCATTTCGTTGGTATGGTGGCACAGTGCCTGTTTCCGTGGCAGGGTGTCCTCACGGGTTCGCTGCTGAAGGGCTTGCCTTCTGGTTGGAGCCGTGTTGTGCTACGGGGCCTCCTGGTGCTGCCGGGGGATTGGACCCGGGGGATTGGACCCGGGTCCTCCTAAGTGCGCGGCATGCACTTTGCCACCGCGGACTTTGCCCGGCTGGTCTGCTTTGCCTGGCTCTGTGGGTGGCTGTTGTGCGGGGCGGGAGCTTCGGTTCTTGTCCCGGCTCTGGCCTGGTCGTCTGCCGGAGCGGTTCTGGGGCTGGCGGTTGGCATGCTGGCGGGCTAGCTTTCTGGATAAAGCCAGGATTCGCAACAGAGTCTCTTGGTGATGCCGGGGATTGAACCCTCATCCATGCGAAGCATGCACTCTATTCCCTCCCTTGTTGTGGTTCTGGTGCCCCGGTTGCTGCTCGGTGGGCTGTCGCACATTCTGGTGCTGTTTCAGTTCCTCGTGGCGCTGCCTTGGGGCTGGTCTCCGCGGCTCTTCTGGCATTTCGGGCCCTGCATCTGCCTGCGCCGGTGGTTGCTGGATGCCCTGTTTCTGTTCTCTCGGCGGCTGGTGGGGTTGCGCAGCTGCTGCGTGTTCCTTCTGGGGTGTGGGTTTCCTGCGGCTGTCGTGGGCCAGTCTTCCTCCCGCCCCAACGTCAGGTGCCATCGTGTTTGTGTGATGGTCTTCCCGGCTGTTGTTCTGCAGTGCTCCTCCATTGGCTCCCTGTGGGTTTTCAGCCCTCTGTGAGTTTGCTGGGGCTCCTTTCTTCTGGCGCTGTTTCTGGTGCTTCGCTGTGGTTTGCGTGTTTCTGGTCTGGTGCCCTGCTCCTCGGCCTCCTGTTTGTGTTCTGGTGGAGACGGGTCAAGTCTTCGGGTGCGGCGGCCCTGTTGCCTTGGTCCGGTGTTCGTCCCGCTGTCAGTCCCTGTCGGGATGTGGCTCTGTGCCCGCTGGCCGTGCCTTGGCGTGGTCGGTCTCCTCTCGGGGGGGGGCCTGGCTTTCCTTTCTTTTGTCCCTCCTGCTGCACTGGCCTCCGTGTGCTCCGGTTCGTGGGCCCTGTGCGGCCTGGGGGTGCCGGGGTTTGTGCCCGGGGCCCCCTGCGTGTGCTGTGCTCTTTTCTGCCATCCTGGCGTTGGCTTCGTGCAGCCTGGGGTGTTTGTCCTCTGCCTTTTGGCTGATTCTCGCGGACGGGCTGGCTGACACTGTGTCCGGCTGCTTGTCTCTTCCGGGCTGGGGGCTGCTCTCTCTTGTGTTTCGCGGCTCCTGGCTTCTGTGGGTTCCTTGGCTTGGCCCTTGTGTTCCCCTTCTGTTACACTCCGCTTGCTTCCCGGGGGTTGCCCTGGATCGTCTTCTTGGCGTTCTGGGCCCTCCTCTGTTCCCATGCTTGCGTTTGTTGGCTGGGGTTTGCTTCGGTGGCTTCTGCCTTCTCCTTGGGTCGGGCTTCGCCTGTCTCCTGGTTCCGCCGGCTGTGCTGCTCGGTCGTGGCTGCTCCTGCTGCGGCCCCTTTCTGCTGGGTGCTTCTGCCTGGTGGCTGTGCCCTCCTGTTTCGCGGCTGGTGCTTGTGTTCGGTCCCTGTTTCTTCAGGTCCCATTCCGGCTGTGTGGCCTTCCTTTCGGTGGTTGGGCGGTGCGCCTGAGGGTCTGCCTCTGGTTGTCCATTGGGGGCTTTGGTGCCCCGGCCCCCTCGCGGCCTAGCTGTTGGCTGTCGATTGGTCTTTTCTTTCCCAGGGGTGCCTGCTCCCTGGGTGTTTGCTCCTCCTCCCCTGGCGTGTTGGCTGGTGGTGCGCCTTGGGCTTGGAGGGGGGTGGGCGTTGTTTCTTGCTCCGGTTCCCCCCCTGCGGTGCATTCCATGTGGCGCTTCGCCTCTTTTCCTCCTTTTTCTGGGGGTCCCTGGGGGTCCGGGTTTCATGCCTCTGCTGTTTGGCCCGTGCGGTCTTTCGCTGGTGGGTTGCCCTGGTCATTGCCGCCTGGTTTGCCTGCTCCTCTGTTGTTCTCCCTGTTGGGGGTCTGCCTGGGGTTCTGGTGGGGTTACTTGGCCTGGTGCTTGTTTCCCCCTCCTTCCTTTCCTTCCTGGGCGCCTTCTTTGGCCCTGCGTCCTTGCCGGGACGTTCTCTGGGTGTCCTGGCTTGGCGCGTCGGTGTTTTCGACCGTGCCTTTGTATGCCTTCCTGGGCTTCGTCCTGCCCGCTGTTTCTTCCCGGGTTTGGTTTGTTGGGCTGGTGTTGGGCTCCGGTTTCTTCCGTTGCCCTGGCTCTCCTCCTTCGCTTGGCCCTTCTTGTGGCTGGCGGCGTTTCCACTCTGTTTTGCCCCTGGGCTGCGTGTGGCCTCTTTCGGGCTTGTGTAGGGCCCTGGGGTTCTGTGGTCCTTTCTGGCTCCCGCTGGCTCTGCTTGGTGTGTTGCTTCGGCTTCCTCCTCCGGCGCGCCTTCTTGGTGCTGGGTTCGTGTCCTTCGCTTTCCTTCTATTGTCCTGTCCGGGGTTGCCTCCGGTGCCTCCTGGTCTGGCGGCTGGTTCGGCTTGTCCTCCGGCTGTGCCTCCTGGGTTTTGGCTGGCTGGGCTGGGCTTCTGTGCTGGCTCTGGGGTGTGTTGGTGTGGCATCCCCGGTCCCTTTCCTGGTGTTGGTGTCCTGGCTCGCTCCTCTCTTCCCTGCGGGCTCCCCCGGGTTCTGTTCCCGGTGTGGGGTGCTTTTCTGCGTGCCCACCCCCCCTCCCCTGTCGGGGTGGGGTCGGGTGGTGTTCTCTTGCCGCTTTGGGGGTATGTTCTCCTGGCTGCTGGTTGTCCGGAGTCTGGTGCTGCTTGTGCCTCTGGCTTCTCTGCTTCCTCCGGTTTCCGCTTTGGCTGTTGCCTCTGTTTGTTTTTTCTGGCCTTCTGTGTGGTCCGGCGGTGGTGTCCTGCGGGTCTGTCGGCCTCCCTGCCCTTTGCTTCGGCCTGTGCGCTGGGGGCTCCTTCCGGGGGCTGGTTGGGCCTGTGGGTCCTCCTGCGTGGGCGGGTTGCTTGGTTCCGGTCCTGGCTTCCTGGTTCCTTTTGCTTTGTTGCCCTGGTTTTGGCTGTTTTCTTGTCTCCTCTCCGGCGCTGGCTGGGGTCGGGCCTGTTGGTCGGGTCGGGGTTGCTGTGTGCTGGGCCTTGGAGTTGGGGCCTGTGCGGTCCTTTGGCTTCTGCCCCGGCTTTGGTTCCTCTCCTCTCTCCTGTTGGCACTTGTTCTTGTCTGCCCTCTGTGGTTCGGCGGGTTCGTGCCTGGTTGGTTCTTGGTTTGGGGTCTGCCGGGTGTTCCCGGTTGCCCTGGGCTTGCGCCCTGCCTTGTTTTTTCCCTCCCTTTGGGGTTGGGGGTTTTGGGGTTGTGGCCGTTGGCCCTGTCCCTGCCCTTGCTGGGCCTGTTCGGTTCCCTGTTGTTGGTTTCCAGTCCTCTCTGTTTGGTGGGCTGTCTGCTGGGTCTTTTTGGGGGCTTCTCTGGCCTGTGGTCTTTGGGGTTGGCCTCCTCTGCCCCTGCTGCTCTGGGGTTTTGTGTCTTGGTTCGGTTTGCTGCTGCCTTCCCTGTGGGGCTTTGGCCTCCTGGGGTTTCTGGTCTGCTCCTGGACTCTCGCTGTGGCTCCTTCCTTGTTGGCTCGGTGCTTGTTCCTGTGCCCTGTTGCCCGGCCTTGGCTTCTTTCTTTGGCCCTCTCCGGGGTCTCCGGGGTTTGCTCGGTGTCTGTGCGGCGGCCGGGTCCCGTGTGCCTTCCTGGTGGTTCTGGGCTGGTCGGCTTTGTCCGGTGGGTTCCCCTGGCCGTGTCCTTTTGGGTTTTTTGGGCCTGGTTGCTCTGTCTCCGGTTTCTCTGGTTGGCGGCCTCCTTGTTGTGGCTCTGGCCTTCTGTTTTTTTCTTGGCTGTTTCCGGTCCTTGTTTGTGTCCCTGCTGTCCTGTTTTGGGTGCTGACCGGTTGCTTCCTGCGGTTCCCTCTTTCTGTGCTCCCTTGGGTCGCCGCGTTTGGTGTGGTTTCCTGGGTGCGCTTGGGGGTTCGGAAGGCCGGTTTTCTGCTTTGGTATTCTCCACTTTGTCTATGAATGGGACGAGGACATAAGGGACCTGGGGGTAATGCTCTATTACTTACCGGTAATCTTCATTACTCCAGGTCCCGTTGTCCTCGTCCCATTCATACGCCCCTCCCTCCCTCCCGGGCGGCCGGCCTTCCTGTTTGGGCTTGGTTGTACAGGCGGGATGCTGGGTAAGTACTGCTTATGTACTCCCGGTGGGAGGGGCAGTATTAAGGTCCCAGCATTCCTCTGGTCTTTTTTTCTGTCGGGAGATGGTTATCTCCACTTTGTCTATGAATGGGACGAGGACAACGGGACCTGGAGTAATGAAGATTACCGGTAAGTAATAGAGCATTCTCTCTCTCACACACTCATCTCACTCTCGCACAGCCACACACTCTCGCTTCCCCCTCCCACCCCAAAAATACAGATATCGAACTGGTTCTAATTTATTGAGTCCTCACAGGCAACGCTTCAGAATATTCTGACATCAATTAAATGAGTAGGATGGGCCTTCAACCGCATGTTCTTATGGCCAGAGACCAACATGAAAGCATGGCGGTCCCTGCCAAGAAATAGAATGAATGGCTGTCGTGCATGGGAAGAGTATTTGCTGCGCATTAGGGCCATTGATATTTTGTTTTGCAGAAATAAATCCACCCCTCCTTTGAGGGGTTTGGTTCTGCAAAACAAAAACAAAAAAATGCTGGTCGCCGCCATAACATGAGAGCCGACCAACATTTTCAAATTTTACACAAGTATTCCTGTCATGCTCCACGATCACTTTCACTGAAACAATCTTCACTGTTGTTAAATATTGTGTGGGTGGGGGGTCCTCTGCTGGGGTGCGGAGGCCAGGGTCTCCAGCAGTATCTGGCTTGCAGGCCACCCAGCGAGATCTCAATGCCCTTCTATGTCTGGATCAGTGCGTGTGGTTAAATACGCTGCGGATGCGCCGCCCAAATGTTCTGTCCAAAGCATGGAAGTGATGCATCTTTGTATACTTCGCGGGATTTTATTTTAGTCCCATGTAATCACAAAATGCTTCGGGGTTGTTACACATTCACTCAACCTGCATGAGAAGAATAGTTACGAGCAGCTGTTGTAAATCTGCCTCTGATCTGACCATCCTCCTGGTTTTTCCGGGGTGAGGTTTGACGCAGCATCTTCCTGTACCGTCTTGTCTCTGGAAGTCCACGGTGCAGTCCAAGTACCAGTCAACTGTGCTGTCACTGGTTGTTCCATTCGGCAGTTTTGGATTTTAGTTGTGCGACAGCTCGACCTTGCTGTTCCTTCTGCACAGAATGTTTTGAGTATGGAGTAATATTTACCTTTCTCAATGGACTTGTAACTCGTCATTGGGCAAGTAGGCATCATGCTTTCTGGGGCTTGTCTGGTCCTGGTGGCCTTTGTGGTTTCAGTATCTTGTTGGTCATTGCTTGGAGGCAGTGTCATCTTCAGGGACAGTGCTCTTTTTGTTGCATGTATGTGGGCTGTTTAGTGGGAGGCGATTATTACCACTTTACAAGGATTTCCTGCGCGACAGCCTGATGTTCTGGTCTAGAGGGTGTGTCGCTGTGCTTGGCTCTCTGACTCTGTTTAGGTGTAAAGCTTTCCTGCTTCTGGAGATGCCTGCTCTTCTCTAGGTGTTTGGGCAGATCCGTGGAAATGATGCATTCACAGTCATTGGTGAGGGTGCCTTTGCCTCTGCGGTGTTTCATGGGTAAGTGAGAAGACCTCCTGCATACGTGAAGGAGGGCTGCAGGGCTTTTATCTGTTTAGGCTGCACCAGATCCTCCATTGTGCAAGCTAGGTGTGCTCTTCTACTAGGTGGTGCAATGGGTTTCTACTTGGTGATTGTTGCTTAGCATGGCTATTTGCTGTGCATGTATGCATGTTCCGTTTTTAAGGATCTTATTGATGGACAATGCACATGCTGTTGAACTGTAGTTATTTTCAGGAGTGTGGCCTTGCAGGTTGCATATTGGTGTTAAGCACACAATAAGCATTTATAAGAATATATAGCTATTTAGTAGAGCACCACAGATATAACAGGTATACATGCACTTAAAAAAAACACCACACTATAGATGGAAAATGAATCAATTAAAATAATTACATGAGTAAAGATCTCTATATGAATATAACTTGATGAGATGGGGAAGAGTTGGTACATACCTGGAACGTTAGAACAGACGGAAGCAAGAAAGGTTCCCTACAATGACAAATGGGCATCCAAAAGGGAAACTCGCATCATAATATGAACCCTAAGGTCTAATCATCTCTGGAATCCCAGGGAACAATAACACAAGCACCCCGACCTACAGGACACAAAGGGCAAGAGAAAAGAGATGAAGAAGCCACTGTTCTTACACACAGCAGACTAACTAGTCATTAAATGGTACACTCATCTGAGCCTCTGTCTCGCACAGGATATGATGAAGATAGCTTTCCTGAGTCCCCAGGGCCAAAACAATGTTGGAGACCACAGACACTTTGGTCTCCACTGAAAACGGCGTTAGACTAGTCAAACACTAATCATGCTGCTAGTACTAAATTCGGTGCATGACATAGAATTCAAAACAATCAAGTTGTAAAAAGAAATGTCAAAGAAATTAGCTTTTTTGGTCTTATAAAGTAATTGTAAGAAAATGCCTTTTTTGCGTGGTTGCTCCCCCACGTTTATCTAGATTGTATTGACGGTGTATGGTCCCTGAACACTAGGGCACTGCCATCTAGCACCCAGTGTATGTGCTCTGCCCACTAAAACATGTGTAATTGGCTAATCCCTGACTGGCATATTTAACATACCTATAAATCTCTAGTCTATGGTACACTGTGTACCCAGGGCCTTTAAGTTAAATGTTGCTAATGGGCTGCAGCACCTATTGTGCCACCACTAAAGTGACAAGGCAAAGCCTGTCTAAGGCCTGCCTCTGCAGCCTGGGTGTGCAGTTTTAAAACTGCAAATTCCACCTGGCAAAACAAACCTTGTGCCTAGCCTAAACCTTCCTTTTTAATACTGATAAGGCACCCCTCAGGGGGCCCTAAATGAGGGAAATGGCCTTTACAACCTAAGCTGAGCCACGCATGTTGTTTCCCCGCAAGCCGACCCACACTTGCCTTAATCACGCATATGCCTTAACCACACATATGTGTGGTTAAGGCAGTGGGTGGTGTAGATGCTGGGATGGGTGGGCACAGTAAGAGGAAGGATCAGGAGAGGACGCGGTCTGGTAAGTGGGGCTGGGGCTGGGTTTTGGCAGAGTGGGGGTAGCTGTTAAGGGTTGGGGCTGGTTTTTAGGGCTCCGGGTTGGGGGGTTGTTTTTAGAGTTCAGGGAGTGGTCAGGGTTGTTTTCAGGGCTCGGGGGGTTGGGCAGTGTTTTGGGCTGGGGGGGTCGAAGTAGTGTTTAGGGCTCAGGGGGGTTGGAGTAGTTTTTAGAACTAAGGGGGGGGGGTGTCTGGTCGTTTTTAGAGCTCTGGTAGTGTTTAGTGCTCATGGGGGGGGTCTGTGTAGTTTTTAGGGCTCGGGGGTCGGGGTAGTGTTTAGGGGCTCGAGGAGGGTTGGGGTAGTTTTTAGGGCTCAGGTAGTTTATAGAACTCAGGGCAGGGGGCTGGGGTGTAATCTTTGCCACACATCCTTTTACCAGTCATGCTTTTACCAGGAATTTGCGTGGTAAAGGCATGCGTGGTAAAGGAATGCGTTGTTCAGATGCATTCATTGTTCAGGCAGCATTGTAGAGGCATGCATGGTTTAGCCATGTGTGCTTCTGTCATACAACCTCAAAATGCCAATAGGGCAGGGTGCATGGCATTTAAAATATAGTACATGCGTACTTATGTTTTACATGTCCTGGCAGTGAACAATCTACAAAGTGTTTTTTCACTGAAAACATTAGAAGGTTGTCATTTTCTTGGGTGAACCATCTGGCAGACTTTTAAGAATGAATTCCCTACTGTCACCTGGCAGCCTACTGGGAGGTGTGAATGGCTTCCATGACAGACAACAAAAGGGCTTTGGCTGGGAGGAAGTGTGACGTCCTCCTGACAGGATGGCCTGGGGGATGTGACCACCAACTGCACAAGCTTCAGAGGGGCATCCCCTCTCACAGCAAATGTAACTCACACCTAGGCCGCCCCTGCCATTGTCCAAGTAGCCAGAGTGGAAACAATCCCACTAAAGGGAAAACCTGTTGCAGGGGAGATTCTCATTTTCACAGACACACCTCAGATGTGTGCCCAGAGCTTTGACCAGGAGAAGAAAGATTCTGCCAGGTTGGATTTATGGCAGAACATGCCACTGTGGGATTGTTTAGGGCCAACCCCCAGGAGATGATAAGTGAGTAGGGTTGCTCCTGCGATGTTTTCCTTATTGGATAGGGTATTTGCCCCCACCCACAAGCTAGTGTCAGGAATAAAATTGCATGCCTGGGTACCTTTTTCAGAACATTGCTGGACCTGAGGAAGACTGAAGAAGGACTGCACCTGCTGAACCCTTTGGACTTCTGAAAGAAGACTGCACCAACCCAGTACGGAAGAGGGGACTCCAAGGGCTAGTGGCTAGCCTCCTGGTAAGCTACAAGGACACAAAATTGTAAAATTGCAAAACGCTCACCTCTCTGAAAAGCCAAGCTGACCATTTCTAACTGGATGTGCCCCAGACCCTGCTTGTGGCTTCCCCAGGAGTGACTCCTGACCACCAAGTGGTGTTCCTAAGGTCCTGGGCCATTAGACAAATGTCAGAATGTACTCCTATGAGAAATTGGTTTGTGGGTTAACTAGAGTGTGGCCCTGGTCAGGCAGCGACCACAATCCATGTCAGGGTGAGGCATAAGCCAACCTCTAATGAACCCGTGCTCAGCCCTCTGGTAGCTTGGCTCAGCGCAGTCAGGCTTAACTTATAGCAAACTGTCAAGTATTTGTGCAACACTTCAAACAGTAATAAAGTGAAAAACACCAGACAAAAAGAATACCACTCCAAGTTGGAAAAATAGAGTATAATATATTAAATAAAACAAGACCACAATTACAAAAATCCAATCAGTAAAATTTTTAAAGATTTTTGTGAAAATAGCACCAAAAAGCACAAAGTGCCAACTAGGGATATCTGGTCATTCTGGACCGAGTCAAAGTCACACATTCAGGCCGACCACGATGGAGTGCAGGTCGGCTGCAGTCACTAGGTTGGGACCGCTGAAGTTTACATTTTCAAATCCATGCCAAGAGTCCCGGTCTCGTTGGAAGGGGCCACAAAGAGCAGGGAGAGCATCGTGAAGGCTGTCAGCATAGCGCGGAGAGCAGGCCAGGCATTGCTGGTGGGCGTGCTGGAGCTTCGCTTTAGCGGTCCCCCGTTAGCAGTCGAGGCTGTAGCTCAAAGTGTTGCCTGCCAGAGCATCATGCTGATTTGCGGTGATAGCAGAGAGGTCTTGATGCGAACGGGCCTGTTCGCGGTTGCGAAGAGCCAACAGCTTGAAGACAGCTCCCTGATCCACACCAAGGGTCCAGGACCTGAGAGGCACCACTTGGGGGTCAGGGACTCATTGCAGCTGGATCCAGGGGCTGGTGCACGATGTTGGGGAGCCTTTTATATCCCTGAGGCTCAGATCAGGAGGCCAGCAGACTAGCCGTTGCAGTCAATCCTAGTGTCCTGGGTTCAAGGGTGAACTTGCAGGTCCAGTTCTCTTCTCACCCAGGCAACAGGGCAGCAGGTCATCACATCAGGGCAGCAGTTCCTTCAACGCAGCAGTCCAGCAGAGTGGCAGCCCTTCTTCGAGTAGAGTATCCATAGGTTCAGAAGTGTACTGAAGAGTTGGTGTCTGAGGTCTAGTATTTATTCCCAGTTGTGCCTTTGAAGTGGGAGAAGCTTCAAGAGGCATGCCTTGAAGTGCACAGTGCCCTGCCTTCCTGGCCCTGGCTCCAGACTAACTACAGGGGGTAGGCATTTCTTTGTGTGGAGACAAGACACAGCCTATTTAAATGTAAGTGGGGATAGGCCCAGCTCCTCCTTTGCATCCTCCCATTGTGTGTGGCTGTCTAGGAGGAATACTCAAAGTCCAACTGTCAACAACACTTAGTCATGTGTCCCATAGATGGGCTGGAGACATCGAATGGCAAAGGGAAAAAATATTCCAACTTTCTAAAAGGCATTTTCAAAATTCTAATTAAAATCCGACTTTGCCGTAAATTAGAATTTTAAATTCTAATTTCAGAGACCCCAAACATCAACTGGTCACTTGTTCCCATTTGGAAATTTGACTTATAAAATGTAATAAAGTAACTCCAATGTTATTCTATGGGAGAGGTAGGCCTTGCAGTAGTGAAAAATTAATGTAAGCATTTTTCCCTACCAGGACATGTAAAGCTTAAAAGTACATGATACTTTTTATATACATTTCACCCAATAGATGGGACTAGATCTGGACTAGATCCGGACGAGCTGTAAATGCCCAATAAGAAAAAAAAGTTTGACCTGCATGTCTCTGTCACTGGTCTCAGAGTCCACCAGGAAAGACAGAATGCTATTTCATTGGCGGCAGTTACATTAAAGACAGCAGAAAGGTTCCTGTGAATTGGAGTAATTGGGTTGTTGGTGGTTTAATGCCTAGTGTCTTCTGATGGCCTCTACGCTTTGCCGCTGTGTTCTCAAGGCTGCACTTCCACACATCAGTGTGACCTTTGCGCTGTGTTTTGTGCCCGTCTCGAAGGCTTGTGGGCGCTCTCAATGGGTAGATTGTTGTAGCCTACCATACGTTGTTTCTAAAGCCTTGAGTTGTACCCAGTCTTGCCTGAGTGCGCTGTTGTTTTGTTTCCCCCCAGGGTTCGTGCCATCCTCATCGAAAGAACACAGGATAAAGCAATTTAAATAGAAGGCATCCGGACCAGAGTCTCACAGCCTTTGACTTCTGTAGACAATGCTCCTTTAACATGAACTATGTGGCCCACCTCCCAGATTTCGGAAACTGGCTTCTTGCCCACGCCTCTGGATCCAACGGTGTCTACAAAACATGCTTAAAAGATCATATTTGTACCAGAAGCGTGAGCCTGCTGTTTGCAGTAGCACAGATCCATGCGGAAATATTGTTTGCATTTATTTCTTGCTCATTTTCAAAACGTTTAAAGATGTGGACCTATTAATGTACAATTACATCGTCTCCTAAGGTAAGCAAAAATATCCTTTTATTCGCAAATGAGTAACACATTTAAGTTTAGCCTATGCAAATAGGATTCGAAGTTGCAAAAGTGTATACTATTGGTGCATGAAGTTGTTTTTTTTACTTTACCTTATTTTTCAACAAAAGGCCGTTTTGGTTTATCTGGAAAAATGCAATAAACTGGGATATTTGGCTAATGGCTCAGTCATTTATGTTTTCAATCATTGAAAATGTTGGCATATATTTTCAGGACAATTTGAGATCATTATTAAAGAATGTTTTAAAATAATACATATTGGGAACCATCTCAACTGTTATTCTTGATCTACACATAACTTATAATATGTAAGCTATATGTATTATATAGCTTACTCCTGTAAGTAGTTTGAAATACATATGCAATGTGATATATAGCTTATTCTTGTAAGTAGTTAATATTAGCCTTAAGAATAAAAATATTTATATCATTGCTACCACTTCTGCTGCTGGTTCTTCTTCTTCTTTTTACTATTATTATGATTATGATCATCATCATTACATTTTTACATTATTATATATTGAAATTAAGATACTTCAGAGTATTTCGCGGTTAAATATTGTCTTTTTTTATTTGACTATTATGGTCGCATTTAAAAAGTACGAATCAGCTTCATGATAGTAGCTTTTTCCCGAACTGTGAATGCCAAAAGTACTGTGATGAGTAATAACTTTATAATTTCTGTGTAATTAAGTTGATTTGAATGTCATTTTTTAACATTTAAAAAGCATCTATCTTATCTGAGTAAAGAAAAAAATTGGAAATGGGGCGCGTCAATAAATAACAGGCATAATGTGAGCCATTCTTCCCCATGAGTGCAGCAGTAATAAAACATGTCTTTTCCATTCAGAGGGGAGACTTGGACAGCAGTCAGAATGTGGAAGAGACATTATGCGGTTTGTGCTTGGTTTTTGGCTGTGGTTGGCAGTCATCCAGTCTATGGACAAAGCAGACGGAAGGGCTTGAAGCCAAGCGCCGCGGCAAGACAGGATGGTGTGCGGGGTAAGACTAGACATTGAATATATATCATTTTTAACCACCGAAGCAAATCTTTGTACCAGTAGGGTATCAAGTTTACCATAGAATAAAGAAAAATGGCGGGGTCCCCCTGAAAAATGAGACTGGGGTCTCAGGAGAGTCCCTGTATCCACAATGTAAGTGTCAGGCTGCCTGCACTGCTGTTCAGTCGGCCATCCTCACAACAGATGTGCAAACATATTGGGCCGAGCCTGGGGTATTGGGGTTTTCCACTGCAGAGGCTTTCGTAAGTGCCCTGAAGCGTTACTTGTCCACCATTGTTAATTTATTTCATTGTATCCGGGGAATTCATAGAGTGCGCTCAGACCATGAATGTGCTGGAATGTGCAGTGACAGATATAAAGATATGCAGTACACATAACTCATCAGTCCCAAACATTTTTCAATATTTTCGAAAGGCATGACAGTCCTGCAGGCTCTGTATGGAAACAGTAATCTAGTAACCTTTCAAATTGTGCAGGACTCCATTTAGGAACTTTTAGCACTGCAGTTTTAATCTATTATTTTCAAACAATACAAACCAGGAAACGACATGCGTGAATTTTAACAGCCAGTGAGGGAGGCACTTCACAGATGAGTTTGCTGGCTTCCCAGGAGTAAGGTGCCAGGCTGACAGCTTGTGTTCTATCCGTTAAAAAGAGCAGATCCAGTGGAGAGCGGTTCCTTGGATGCCAATCTCGTGCAGGTGTCTGATGAGAATGGGGTGTCAGGCTGTAATGCAGAGAGGTCCAGGAGAATGAGGGCTGCCGTGTCTCCTCTGGTGTGGATCATGCAAATGTTGTCTGTGGCAGCAATGAGTGCCCTTACTGTGCTATGGTTGGGCCTGAATCTGGATTGTGTGGCGTAGAGGAGCTGGTGGTTGCTGAGGTGGTTGGTGAGGCGTCGATTAATTAGTTTCTCTTAGACTTTCGCTGGGTATGGTAGGAGGGAGATGGGTCTGTAGTCTTTACTTGGAAAGCATGGCTGGGTCAGCGGATGGTTTCCTGAGCAGAGGTGTGACCGTAGCATGTTTCCAGGTGTCCAGAAATACTGCTCAGTCGATGGAGGCACTGAGGATGAGTGTTAGTGCTTCGCTGATTGGTAGAAGTCCTTTCGTGAAGGCGTGATGGGAGTGTCAGACAGGCCCCCTGATTGGATGGTCTTCATGGTAGCATCTATTCTGACAGAGGTGAGGGATGCCACGAGGTCAGGGTTCATTCTTCGACAGTCATGGGAAGTTGAGTTGTGATGGTGATGGGGTCCAGTTGAGGCTCGAAGATGCTGTATATGGAGGTGATTTTGTTACAGAAGAATTCTGAACGCTTGTTGCAAAGGTCTTGTGAGGGGATAATGTTGCTGAAGGCGGCAGGAGGTGCGGTGAAATCTTTGATGATGGGGAAGCCACTGTAAATGAGAATAACTATGCGGACCTTGAAATGCAGGAAATACTGGGTGAAAATCTACATAGCTTCTCAGATTCTCTTGACTATTCTCATGCTCTGGATAGGTGGAAAATATGATGGGGGCAGTATGGGTCAGGGGATGTTGGCTGGGGAGGGCATCTGGTGCCAGTAGAGGCTGTGGCCTCTCTGTGGGGGCTGGGGGTGTTGTCTGCTCCCCTTTGGTGTTGGAGGCAGCATGTTTGAGGTGGGCTGCTCCTGTGTTTGCAACTCCTAACCGTCGTCACTTTGTAATTTCAAGTCCAGCAACATCAGACTACTCGTAGTATGGTGGAGCAGTAACCGCCTACAATTCCACTTCACTACACTCATAATAAGGCCCTTGTGTGTGGCTTTGAGTCAAGTTTCTACTGAACAAAACACTCTGCATTTCATCACTGGCAGATTCCTCCAGCTTGCTTTTGTATTTTCAATTGCCTAGCCATGTAAGTTGTGGTCAGGCATGGAGAAGACAGTAAGGCTGTTCAAGCCTCAGCAATGATGGGCTTTCAAGACCTCAGTCCAAAACCTGGCCACAGTCACAGTAATCGAAAACTGGAACTATAAAAAATATACATTGAATTAGCATCAAGCCAAGTGGAAACATGGTCTTTTCTGAATATTTTGATCTGGTTTTAGCCAGAGTGCAGATTTTATTAGCAAAAGGGAGAACTCATGTCTTAAAATAAGTAACCCCCAAAAATACCTCTTCTTACAGCTGCTCAAAGAGACCTCAAATGTTCTGTTGGACTTGTCTCGCTAACAGCATTGTGCCAGTGACTTCTAACATGGCGTTTGGCAAGCAAAGCTGCTCTGTCTGGCAAACATAGCAAAACATCCCGCCCTGGCCCCAGTAGGCAAGTCATGTTTGAACACATTTCTCTCCGTGCGCCAGTCAGGCACGAGCGCGCTACATACACCTTGGAGCTGTAATATTTCCTTAGAAGCAGATGTGCTCTACAGCTATTGACAGCCGAACTCTGAGACAGTGTGTGCATTGTAATGCTCCCACAGTGAGCTGGATATATTTTAGGAATCACATTTGGGATGGCCCGGATTTAAAGGCTGGTAAATGCCCACATTATTAGCGCATCACAAAGTGACCCACAATTGGCCGTAGTGGGCACCGGGCGTTTCCCTGGTGGGACGCCGTGGTGGGGGCCGGTTTTGGACTCCTGGGGGGGCCGTTTTTGTTACCGGGGGCCGGTTTTGCAGCATAGCTGCAATATCGCCCCCTGTAACAAAGTGATGCTTTCCACTAGCACCCCACCCCGGGGCTGGCCGAACTGTTTGCCAGGGCCAGTTTCAGTTCCCAGTCCGGCCCTGTAGGCTAGTACGGAGTATGAAATAACATGTGGGAAACAGAGTTTCCATACCAATTCCTGTATGTATGCGCATGTTTGTGGGCTTTCACTAGTGACAAAATACTCCGAGATCACATGGAGAGTTGTCCCGGGTAAAAAATGTAGGATTAAAGCACTTGGGAATACCGGGTGTAGTCATACTGCATCACTTACGATTCCCAAATGGGATCGTAATAGCAATGACAGGCCCCTCTGAGAGCTCTGTGACAATTATGAGGGCCTCAGATCCTGATTTTGAATTTGACAGAGGACATTACCTCTGCCATCACCAGGGAAACGCCACCTACCAAATTTACGTTGTCCATCGGCTCTCTGGCAACTCTGTACATTTACAGGAACTGCTGTCATGGCAGTTCCTGTCAATGTATGAAAAGTTTGACAGAAGGTACCATTAGGCAGTCAAAAGTTTCAAAACTTTTCTGTTTTTATAAAAACAAACTCAAAAAGTGGGATCCCAAAGTAGGAGCTTGTTTTAGGGAAAACAAAAATCTAATGGCCCAACACCCTGGGAGCTTTCTCCCAGGGTGTGGGGGTCATTATTTTTTTCTTCTAGCCTTTACCGCCAGGTGTTTCCTGGCAGTGATGGACAGGAAAAAAGCCTGGCCAGCATCCACCCTAAATAGGATTGACAGTGTAAAGTCCTTCCTCCGACGGCTCCTACTCTGCTGGGCCATCAGTATTCGATCAACGGAACTCCTTTTTGGCTCCAATGACGGAATTCTGACTGTCCACCCTACTCAAAATAGGGCAGGCGAACAGGGAGTTTGGCAGTCAGAGTACTCCATCACATTTGCGTGGAGTACCTTGTCCGCTAATCTCTAAACCAGGGCCTTAATGTGTCCGATTAGCCCTCTGTTGAGAACACTTGTTCTCCTGCCAGGATTTGTGCTCCTAAAATCATGTCATGTGCACATATTTTCTTAACCTATGATTGCACAGGTCTTTGTAAATTGAGCCCCCAAATACCAGTTGCCATTTTTTGTGTTCAGTACGGGTACCACTGCTACAGTGCTGTATTTACCTGGCCGTCTAGTTTAACTAATGGAAGTGTTTACAGAGGGAAGGATAGGCGCACAAAGCCTCAGAACATACATTTTTACATTCACTAGGCCAATTGTGTGCTCATTGAACTCTGCCAGAAACATGAAAAGGTAATCAGAGGCTCCCTCACGACTGGCCAGAAAATTAGCAAGCCTATGTCCCTAGATCATAAAAGAAGCATAAACATAAGAGTTTCACAATCGTTCAAGACAATATGAAACAAGCATTGGCAAAGCCAACAAGTCAGACTTTTGTATAGCGCATGCACACAGACTCTCAATGTTCAATGCACATTGACATACATTTTGCATTTGTGCACATATGCGGACAGAGCAATGTACCCACGTATATCCATGCACACAGAAACCATCACTCAATCAAACACCCATGCATGCAGAACTACAGGTGCCCCTGCACTGCCCACCTGGCAATGAGCCTTAGTGGCTCCAGTCATTAAGAAGTCTTAGCTGGCCCCTAGATTTAATGAGACATAAAAGTGTTTGGTTTTAGTGAACATCATTGAACCTAGGAAGTAATGAGCAGCAATGCCTCCATCCAGCAGTGAACCTAAATTGCCCCAGACAGTGAGCCCTCCTTTTCAAGGCATATATTCACCCGCTCCACAAGCGGCTGCCGCACATTAAGGTTCCTTCTCATAACTGTGCAGACAATACTCAAATGATGCTTCACTTATAGAAATCCCTCTTAAAGATCTTAGAACAGCTGAATTTCCATTCTGGTCAATCCAAGTCTTTATGGATGAAAATTGGCATAGCCCTATTGCAGCCAAAACAGAGAAGGTTATTTAGACCGCAGTGGGTTGCTTGTCAGCCAGCCAAGTCAGTGGAGGCCTACCATATTATCAGATTCCCACCTGTTTGAGGGATCTCACCACCCTATGTGCATCCACCATTGTAGCGGCTGCACAGAAGGCAGAGAAGTAGGTTGAGCAGATGCCATGTTGTTTTGACCCAGCCCTGCAAACCTTTTTTGTTTTGAAGGAACAAACTCAAAAGCAGGGGTTTATATTTGAAAACAATCATGGCCCTGATGCTTTGGTAGTTTTTTTTCTAGCTCTTTAGAATGGTTTTTCTATTATTTCCTAATTAGAAGTGCCAGATTTTTCCTCGTGGTTCCAAAAAGGAAAAAAGTACATTGGAAGGACAGCTCTAAGTATGTGGGCATTTGAAGGGCAGGCTGCCAGTCAAAGGTTTCTGGGGCTACGCTGCTGGAAACTTGGCTCTTCCCCTAACTATCAATAGAGCAGGCAATCATTGAATCCTATTTATGGCAGAGGTCCTGTTCCACCAAACTCTAAATGAGACCCTGAGTTGCTATTGATAGCAAGAAATGCCTTTCTATAAAAAGATGAAAAACGGGTACCAGGCATTTAAAGTAAATAACTCTGAAATTGTGTCCGAAGACAAAGTGAAGACTCCTGAAGTCTACCTTGATCTTTGTTTACATATGTTTAGTCAGGTGAATCTGATTGTTCTTTGAGAGGAATTGTTTTTTGTTGAGTGGGGTAACCCTGCTTAAGCAACAGCCATAATCCTTGTCAGGGTGAACCACAGAAGTCACTAAATTGATCTGTGCTTAACCCTCTGGTAGCTAGGCACAAAAGCAGTCCGGCTTAACTTATAGGCAATGTGTAAAACATTTATGCAGCACACAAACAGTAATAAAGTGAAAACACAACACAAAAGAAATCCCACACCAATTTAGAAAAATAGAGGACATTTTAGTAAATTATTTGACACCAAAACGACAAATGTCCAATCAGTAGAAACAGAGTTATGAATTTTAAAAGTTTAAGGTAAAAAAAGAGCGGGTACAAAAAAATCAAAGCACCAACCAGCGGACATCTAGTCGGAAAATATGGCTGACCGAGATGGAATGCAAGTCGGATATAAGAAGTAGGCTGGGCCCAGTCTGCGCTTAAATTCAGACTTAGAAGATATTTGAAGAAAAATGTTCTGAGAAGGCAAAGTTCAGCGAGGCAAGGCTGCAGGTGGTGTCCAAGGAGGGAGCATTGTTGTTGAGCTGGTGGATGAAGCCGCTATGAAGATTTCTTCGTTCGGACGTAATCACTTTTTTGGAAGTCAAAAATCTCCAGAGTTCCACAAGGCTGGATACCGGTTCGACAAAAGAGCATTGAACAGGATTTGTTGCTGTGGAGAAGAACATAGCTGGAGCAGCCACAAAGTCATGCCGACCGGCAATGCACCTTCAGCGGATAGACGAACAGGCTGGTCCTGGTATCCTCCTGGTTTTCAAAGCAGCTTTTAGCCAAAAATATTTTAAGTCCCAGGTTTTGGATCTTGGCTAGCTGGGCACCTTTAGTACCACCACCAAGTGTCCAGAAATGAGGGGGCATCACTTGGGGGGTTAGCACTCGCTCAGGGTGGGTCCAGGTGTGGGTTCAAGATGGTTGAAGCATTTCTGTCCCTGAAACTCTGATCAGGAGGTCAGCTCACTAGCCCTTTGAGTCACTCTAGTAGACCGGGGTTCAGCAGTGAACAGGGCTCAAGGAGCGGGGCAGGCCTCTGAGGGTTCAAGGCAGGTTCTTCCAGGTGCAGTAAAGCAGTCTTCAGAAGTGCACAGCATGCTACTGCAGCAGACAGTCCTCTGAGAGGCCTTATGCAGGGTTCAGAAAGTGAACTGAAGATTGGGGCTGAAGGTCCTATTTTTTATAAGTGCCTTCTTTGAGGTAGGAAAAGTTTCTAGAGAATTCCCTTTGAAGTGCTTGAAGTTTCCTGCTTCCCCCACCCTGCCTTCAACCTGGCTGCATGAAGAATGCAGGGGTGACAAGTCCTTTGTGTGAAGGCAGAGCACAGCCTATTCAGTTGCAAGTGGGACTGTGCCCAGCTCCGCCCCCCCACCCTGCAGTGATGGCCCATCAGGCATACCTAATCCCTCTATTGTGTGGCTGTCTAGGAGGAATAAATAAAGTCCAACTGCCAACTACACATAGTCATGTGACCCAGGAACAGGCTGTAGGCACTAAATAGTTAGGGCAGGACAGGAAAATGGCAACTTTCTAAAAGCGGCATTTATAAGATTGCAACTAAAAATCTGACTTTACCATTAAAGGGAATTTTTTATTACAATTTCTCAGGCACCAAACATGAACAGTCCAGCTGTCCTCAATCAAACGTTCATACTTATTAAATGCAATAAAGCAACCTGATGTTATCCTATGGCAGGTGTAGGCCTCACAGCAGTGAAAAATGATATTAGGAGTTTTTCACTGCCAGGACATGTAAAACGTAAGAGTATATATCCAACCTTTTAATTACAATGCACCCTTCCCTATGGGCTACCTAGGGCCTACCTTAGGGGTGACTTATATGCAATAAAAGGGGAGTTTAAGGCTTGGCAGGGAGGTTAGATTGGCAAGTCGAATTGGCAGCTTACAACTGCATACAGGAGGCAATGGCAGCCATGGGACATGTTTCAAGGTGGTGGCACAATAAGTGTTGCTGGCCCACTAGTAACATTTAATTTACAGACCCTGGGTATATGGTATACCACTTTACTAGGGACTTATAAGTAAATGAATTATGCCAATTAGGTGTAAGCCAATTTTACCACGTTTTAGGGAGAGAGCACACACATTTTAAGACTGGTTTGCAGTGGTAAAGTGCATGGAGTCTTAAGGCCAACAATAACGAATTCAGAAAAAAAGGAGGGGTGAAGGCAAAACATTTGGGGGGGTGACCCTTCAGGGAGGGCCAAGTCCAGCATTCCTTTATCCCACATGCATTTAAAATTGCTGAGAAGAGTCCAACCTCTAATACAGGAGTTTGAACCGTTATTGGGTCAAAATTTATCTATTGATTTTTCCTGTTTGTGGGCACAAATGAAGACAATTTCCATTTGCAGTTTGCAACCTTCAAAGTAAAACCAAATCACACCTACACAAAAGTCCTGCACTGCCTGCTGGTTTAGGCGTAGACACATTTTTAATCCTAACCCTGACTCGTAAAACGCTGTTTGGCGCTACATCAATTATCTGAAAAACCTATGAGAGATTTCCCAAATCCATGTGGCGCCTATGCCCAAGCAGCATTAACCCTATGCCAACCCCCACCCCACAGGATAAAGAAAATCCAGTCAAGAAGGACATTTTCCACCTAGACATGCCGCATGTGGAATGCATCACCAGAACATTTAAGATTCATCAGCTAAATTCTGCCATATAAAAAGCATAGCGGGTATTAGAACCTACTTCTTCTTTGGAGACATAACGACTGTCACTCTCCATTGCCCACCTCAGGCAGTCCCAAGCAGTAAGAAGCCTAAACGGCCCCAGGCAGTAGTGTCTGTATAATATCAGGATCACTCTGTAGCCTATCATAGACTAGGGTAGAGAATCATGTAATGTGGAGGTCCCCACAGGGAAACTTGCATAGCTAATTTATCAATGACTTTGAGTTTAGTAACTTAGGTCATAGCTACAAATGGAGTACAACCATAACTATTCAGCCTGCATGTTATGTACAATGTGCATCATTTATGCTTTCCACAGTTTGCTGAGAGTCATAAATTATATTGATTTCTAAAAGCATGAATCAGGTCAACTGGTGCTGTGGTGTTTCAGAAGAAATCTGCATCCTATCCCAGTGAACAACCATCAGTGTTCCTTATTTGACATCAAAATGACATATTAACTAATACACAATCTAAAAAAACTATGAAATGCATGTTTTAGCAACGGCATTGTCAGACTCCAGAGAAAGATGATTTACGTCACGTTAATGATAATTTTGACCCCTCTTTTGTTTGGGGATCTTCTTCAGGACTGTACATGAAAAGTGCTGGTCACCAATGAAACAAGTTCCAGCTACTTGGTAACTCATCGATAATAAGCATAGTGAAGTGGTCAGTGCCATCAGAGGGGATGATGATTCCACATAAGGTTTGTTGCCAGGTAGAATATTTAAGTTTAAAACAGGATATTGTCTTTCCATTTCATTTTTCTGAATGGCAGCTTCCCTACTCCCAAACAAGCTCACGCACACACACAACATTCTTGTGAACTTGTTCGGGTGTTGGCTCCTCCGTATACATGGGAAAGCTGCTGATGATGAAAAAGTGAGCAAATTGGTGAGAACCTGCCAATCGCTCCTTGGTGGCTGCTTACGTGAGGCACTTCCTATGCTGTTTTATGTATATTTCCACTTGCACTTTGTTTTATCCCTGGGCACTGGACTTGTTTTTCTTAAAAAAGAACACCCACACTGGGGTTGTTCCTTGATTAATACTAGAACCAGTCCCGCGCTAAATACAGAATAGGGGGATACCTGTATTGTGTTGTATATTAAATGTGTGTGTCGCACCAAGGGTTTTTGTACTCTTTAATCCACTGCCAGACACTCCCTGCCCCTTTATCTCACTCCTGCAGGTTCCTGCATCCTCTCCTGGTGCAGGTTCTTCTGTCTTTCTCTTCCTCCTTCTTTCCCATGTGTGTGTTTTTCTTCCTCTTGGGAAATGTCTGATGAGGAAAAATAAGTGTTGGTCCCCAAAAATGAGTGCTGGTGGCCCCCACTGGCAACCACCATCTCAAATTAAGCACTGCTTGCTGAAATGAAAAGAATATATCCTGCTTTAAAGTAAAATACTCTATTTAGTGACAAATCACATGCACAGATCCTGCCTCTTCAGAGGGTACTAAGCATTTCATGTTGATTGATAAAGATAAGTTCAAACGTGTAGCAAAATTATTTAGTTGATGAAAAGTATATTTTTGTTGATTTTAGTTTCATTGTCCTGACAAAGACCTCTGAATAATGGACGTGTGGAAATGATCATAGACTCATCCTAAATCATTTGTCTCTGACGTTTGCTGTCACAAAAAAGTACATTATTTGTTTTGATTAATACACACATAAAACCTTCGATAAGAAACACGCATGCTTGCTCACTTTGATGCATCTCTTGTCTTCCTTTGGCCACCACTCGACAAGTTGATTTGGTTCATGTATTTTGCAAATGATACATTTTATGGGTTTTAGCACTCTGTGACAGCATAAATCATAAACATTGGTTGTATATAACTTGCAGACTCGAGTAGTGGACCTACTACAGTTTTAGTAAAGGCCTGATCTGTAGTTTGAAGGATGGTACTCCATCCGCCAAGGTAGCGGAGGCCATTACGTCCGCCACGCTGATGGACTACCGTCTGCCAAATTTAGAGATTACCACTGGCCCAACTTTGGCCCAATGTTTGCCTGCCTTCTAAGTCCATTTGAAGTGTACATCAGGGACATGAAACAGATGAGTACACTTGGCGTATGTGTCTATTATCGGATGGGGGAGGGCGGGGCTCTCTGGTGCAAGGTGCAAGTGCAGGTTGGGCATGCAGAGGGAAATACCTCTTAATTGTCACTAGCCTAAAAAAACAAATGTAGGTGCCATTAAGTCCAGATTTTTACTTGCAATGTTTCATTCCTTTACAGATTTTTTCTGCCCTGTTGATGTCATTTTCATCTTGGACAGCTCTGAAAGTGCAAAGAATGCCCTCTTTGACCAGCAAAAGAATTTTATCATTCAGTTTGGTGAGCAGGTTTTTCAGATGAAGCGGGACATTGGTGGGAAATACAGTCCGAAGCTGGCTGTCATGCAATTCAGCAGCTCAGTCAGAACAGATCACCCTTTCCAAGAATGGACTGGGCTGGAGAACTTCAAGCAGATAGTTAAATCTATGAACTACATTGGGCAAGGAACCTATACCTTTTATGCAATTTCCAATGCCACTCAGATTTTCAGGACTGAAGGCCGCGCTAAAAGCGTCAAAGTGGCCTTGCTGATGACTGACGGTGTTGACCATCCAAAGAGCCCAGATGTCCAGAGTGCATCCGAAGCTGCCCGAGCACTGGGGATCACATTCATCACCATTGGCCTTTCTGACAGCGCTAAAGAAGCTGCCAACGCAGCCAAACTCCGTTTAATATCTGGTGATCCACCCTCGGAACCCATCCTGATCCTGAATGACCCTACTCTTCTCGACAGGATGATCAATAAACTGGTAAGCTGTACAGTTTCATTGGATATGTTTTGTGTATGTATATTTCTTCTTGAACCACCTGTTAATCTACCAATCTATACACACATGAACTTCTCTGGTGGTGCTTATTTCCTCCGAGTTGCAGTTAGCACCATATGAAATATGGTACCAAGTGGTATTTTGCTCCATTGTTCTTTGTGATGGATGTGCTGGTTTGTGGTGCTTTGTCTACAACAACAAAATAAAGACATTGATTTATGCTGCTGCAGAACACTACTGACTCCTACAAAACTAAAAATAAGTGCTTTCAGTGTAATTGTCCAGTGCATTGTGCAAGAGAAATGGGTAAAAGGACATGTGGTAAAAATATAGGCAACTGCTAGCTCTTAATCTTGCCATCGACGTATCACAACACATGGGCGTTTTAGAGCTAGTCACCCATTGAGCCAATGCCCGTCTCTATACTGTCAACAGGAAATTGAACATGAAGGTGATGGATAATTAATTAAACTAGAATATATTTCAAGTAAATGTACCAGAAAAGGAAAGGGAACTCATTATCAAGGAGACATAGAAAGTAGAGCATCTGAGTAGAAAATGAGTGATGTATACATATTATGTTATTCTAACTTATAAAGCGCACGTTCACCAAACGTTTCTTGGTGCTAGAGTAGATAGACTGATAAAAACCAGGTAAGGTTACTTAATGCTATAGGCTTGGTTGAATAGCCATGTTTTCAGTAGTCTACGGAAAATTACAAGATCATGCTCCAGTCAGATTCTATCGAGTAAAGCATTCCAGGTAGACGGGGCCAATACTGGGAAACAACTTTCCCCTGATCTTTGTTTCCGGAATCTTGGAATGACAAGCCAATTGGCCTGGCTAGATCTCAGATTTTGAGATGGTCTCTATTTCTTAATTCTAACTGCCAGGAATCTATGGCCTTTTCGGTTCAGGCATTTAAACGCCATGCAAAATACTTTAAAGCAGATTCGCTCATGTACGGGAAGCCAATGTAACTCTTTCAGGAAGTGCATGACATGTGAATGCTGAGGCAAGAAAAAGATCAACTGTGCTGCTTCCATCAGAATGATTTGTAGTCTGTGTAGAGCAGTAGGCGGTAGCTCTACACAAACTGCAGTTCGCATAATCTAATCTCGAATTGATGACTGCTGTTACAATAAGTTTCCTAGCATGAAAAGACAGCAAGGAATCAATTTCCTCAGAGTTTTTAGTAGAAAGGAGCATTTAGAAACTACTGGTCCTTATCTAAGGTTTAGGGTTCAAATTGCCATCTATCACTAGTCAAAGACCTTTGGCAGAAGATGATGGGGGTAGATACAGGGCTGAGATCACTGGGCCAGCAGTTACTGTTCCATTGATCACATTACTCAGCAGAATAAATCCCGTTTTGTCGTTATTTAACTTTAGTTGATTGGTTGCCATCCAGTTTGCAACAAATCTTAAGGTGCTCTGGTCGCGTAGGTCTTTGGATGCTTTCGTCTTGGCATCTAATTTCTTCAAGGAGATAAGCTCATCTAAGATCAGAAAGGTTTCCTTCTGATTATTGGCAGCTTTTGAAATCCGGTCACTATAGTATTTGGATTTCACCAATTGAAGTTTGATTTTATATTCTTTTTGTCCCTGTTTACATTTGTTCTTTCGGCTCGTCCAGGATATCTTTACGCCACTGGTGCTCAATCTGCTACAGTTTAAGTTTAGCTTCCTGCAGTTCCATATTAAACCAGGGAGTTGCCTTTTCTTGTTGAGCTATGCATTGTTTTTGCACTCTTGCAAAGTGATGTGCTACGGCTTTAGCCAGTGATTGTACTGTCTTTCTACCACCAACACAGATCCCCCTAATGTCGGAGTTGTATGGGCAAGCATGGCCTCCTTCTCTTGGAGATTAGCTCAACTCCATTTCCGAATATTGGTAACCTCAATAGACTATGTGCTGAATTTGCTCCAGCTGGGAGTAGATAATCCAATCAAGGAACGATCAATGCAAGACTGTTTATTAAGATCCATTATTTCTAAATCTAGTGTCCACACTAGATCTAGCAGATGACCCTTAACTTAGGTAGGCTTGTCTATATGTTGGTGAAACCTCAAGGAAAGCATAGAGTCCAAAAAGTCCTTGCATTTAGAGCCAGGGGTATCTAGCCAGAAGTTAAAATTGCCAATAACCATTCATTTTCAGAACTGGATCAAGAGAGGGCAGATAATCTCGAATAGTTCTCGACTGAAGTTTACCATATATTGGGGTGGCCAATACACTAATAGCCAAACTATTGCCCGAGATCATCGAGAGACACAATGTGAAGCTTGTGTCCTCCGCTGATGATATAGAACTGATTGTGACGTTATCTTCGGAAGGGGAAGAAGCCGCGGTGCAATTTAAATCCAGCCTGGTTGAGCTGGTGGAGTGGATGTCTAAGAGTTGTCTAAGACTCACCACAAATAAAACCGAGGTCCTCATTATTGGAAAATCTCCCTCCATCTGGACCTCCGCTTGGTGGCCGGATGTATTAGGTTGGATTTCAGATCCTAAAGCGAAAAACCTGGGTGTATGGTTTCACCCCAAATTGTCTTTTGAGAGCCAGATAATTAGTGTTGCCGGGAATTGCTTTGGTACCCTCAAAATCCTGAGAAAGATCTTGGATCTACTCCCTTTGGCTGCCAGGAAAACCATAGTACATGCTTTGGTGACTGTGCAGTTAGACTACTGCAATGTCCTCTACAGAGGTGTAGTGAAGGGGAGCTTGAAAAAACTACAAAGGGTACAAAACGCAGCAGCGTGGCTGGTATTAAATCTATCCAGAAGTGCATCTGCCAGTGCAGCCCTTTCCAAACTACACTGGCTCCCATTAGACAAGAGAATTTCATTCAAAGCCATGTGCTTCTATCATCAAATCTTCAGGGTAGGGACCCGAAATATCTGTCCTCACTAATGATCCATGTCATTCACCGCACAGCCTTAGATCGGCTGGCGCTAACTTAGCAGTAGTACCCCGTGTAAATAGAGCCCGGTTAGGGTCCCGCTCTTTTGGTTTCCAAGCAGCAAAGATGTGGAACTACCTGCCGAACCACCGGAGGATGGAACCATCTGAGCTGATCTCCCATAAGAGGCTCAAAACCTGGCTGTTTGGATCATCTTAGGATAGGTTTGGCTGGCAGGTCTCGTTGTCCAGGCCTATGCTCTTCTTAGTATAGTGCCCTCAGCTTTAGAAGATGTTCTGGTCCTAGCGCAGGGACACACCGTGTGGTGTAACCATTGCACTTTATAAAATGATTATGATTATTATTATTATTATTATTGTGCTTTTTGTCAATTCAGTTTTCAGCAATAGCAGATTCATATTAGCAATTAAATTGCACTGCAATTGGGAAATCCTTAAACATTTATTGTCAATTGCAGCTACCCTTCCCCCCTTTTTTTTTAAAGAGTAACTTATCTTCTAGGATTGCTTCAATCAATTTAGGTTTGGATTCTTCCGCCAACCAAGACTCACAAATCAGCATTAAGTCTGGTTTAGTACGTTCAATAAAGTCTCTTCCAATCTATGTTTAATTAGGGAGCGTGTATTGAAATAGATCAGCGAAGTGATTTGGACCACGAATACTTAATTGGTGTAGGTCTGTCCAGACTGATTTGCCCAGCAGTGCCAGTCTAACCCTGTGTTGTACGTGGGGGTTTTGCTAAGATTCCATGGGAATTTAAGGTAGTAGCTTGTTCTGTAGGAATATTGTGACCTACCTTGTGTAATTGGAGGAGTTCCCTCCTAGATTAGGAAACCAATTGGGCATCAGGACTGGCCCCTGGTCTCGGCCGGCCGGGTGCAGACGGGCTTGCCTTTGGTGTACAGCGGCGCGTTCACCGAGTGTGTCTGCTCTGCTGACACACTGCCCCGTCCATTACATAGGCCTCCAAAATTGCGGCACCCATAAGTGGGTGTCTGTGCAGTGCCTCTTGTGTGGAAAAGCGCAAGATAGTGCCCAACTTTCCTGACAATAGGTTTGCTCCCAAAAACTCCCTTCCCACCTATTCAGTAACAACATGCCCTCCTAAAAGTTTAAAAATAAAAACATTCTGAATTCATCAAAGCTACATTGTAAAAAAGATTTAAAGTGAGTTAATCATTAATAGTTTAAGGTTAACATTTCATCAGGGATTAGAGTAGAGCAGTCCATCTATACATGCATGGATGCGCTGCCTCTTCCATTAAATAGGTCTCCTATTGGTCTGTTTATTCACTCTCTCATTGGCTCCCCAAAACACTAGAGCGCTAACTGTGCGCTGCCGAACCAAAAATGGCGGCACCCAAAAGTGGGTACCTCATATGTTGAAAAGTGGAAAACAGTGACCAACTTTCCTGACAATAGATTCACTCCCAGATACTCCCTTCCCAGATATTCTGTAACAACGGCCCTCCTAAAAGTTTAAAAGTAAAAACATTCCCAATTCATCAAAGCTACAATATAAAAAAGATTTAAAGCAAGGAAATCATTAGCAGTTTAAGTTTAAATTTCATCAGGCATAAGAGAAGAACAGTCCATCTATATGTCAGATTCAGGGATATCCAGAAAGATGAGAACATTGGTCTTGAAGAACATCTAGTAAGTGTGGAATAGAGGTAATAAATTCTACAGATTATGGATCAATTTGACAGGAAGTGGTCCTTAAAAATAACAAATGCTTTACAATAAGGGTTATCGGTGGGGGACCTTCAGGATATCCTGAAATCTGGCATTACCCTGGTATCATGGGCTTTGCACTTGTGTTTGAGAACTATACAGAGGGTGAGACCTAGATAAGAAGAGGACAAAATATAGGAACCCCATTTAAAGGAAAATTCTGTAAATTAATGTTAAAACCAGTGGATTAGAGAGCTGTGGAAGTATGGTTACTTACGCAAAGTCTGACAAACTTTGCGTAAGTCGCTTGGAAATTAAATCAAGTGGTGGGATTCAGGCTGGATATTTGTGTTTTGGTAACTGATTTAAAACTATTCTACATAGGTTGATGATGGGTGCCATTGCACAATACCTGAACAGGATTTGGATTAGAGTCTGAAATCAAAGATGGCTGGTGAAAAGAGTCACACAGAGGATAAGAGGATGATTAGTGATAGGTTGTTAATGTGAATGATTTGAAGGTGCTCTTAAGCACGTTTGTAGGCCAGCCGCGGCCTGTGCAGGTAAGAGTGGTGGGGCCAGGTTGGGGGGGGGGTATTTCGACAGATGACGATGAGGGTAAATTAATCATTTATTTAATTTTCCCTTGTGGTTGTCTGTCGAATCCCCCCCAGCCCGGCCCCGCTACTCTTACCTGCGCGGACCGCGGCTGCTGTAGCCACTGAAGAAGGTCTTGGTGGTAGCCTGGGATCAGCTATCACGCTAACAGCTTGCGTTATGGGAAGCAAAATAAAACTTGGCTATTGCAATGTGATGTCTATAAGAAGCAGAGACTGCTGTGGTATGAAATGGTAGAAGTGCTTGGAGCATTTGGAGCAGAAATTGGACCCAAGCGGTATTGAGCTTCAAACTCCCCAGGCAGAAGAAGCATGACTCAACCGAGGCATTATTTGGCATACATGACTCCACGCAGCATTGAGTATTAATGACCTCTCACATCAATGAACATTATTGGCCACCGATGGTCATGAATGTTAATAGCAATAACCAGTAATGATCTTAAACGTCCCTAGGCACAAATAATCGTTAATACCCCTAGACCGAGGGTAGATGAAATTTTGTCACTTCCCAGAAGGCATGTAAAAAAGGAGAGGGAAAATGAAGCAATTGTTATGTGGGGTATCCAAACTTTTGTGATTATATCACAATAACTGGTTGTGGTAAAATACTTGGTGAATCATGATATTTCTGCCAAAAACAAATCGCGTGTTCTCTAACCACCTTCGTAGCACTCACCTCGAGGTCACTGCACTGAGTGACAACAGTACAAAGGTTAGAGATTAAGGTGTATGGTTGCCACACAAAGCCTACTGAGATATTGCCACTGGCAATTTTGTTACGCTGTCTGCTGACCATCCACTCTTAGATACAGCAGTTGCAAGATTTCTTGACATGGTCATACCCCTCCTTGTACAAGGTGGATCTACTTTTCATGTATTCCATTTATCCACCCTCTGCTTTATACACTGTCAAGTTGCTTTTGTCAGCTATACAGCTATATAAACTATTTCAAATACTTAGAGAACATTGTCTGTATATGTAATATTATCTCTTGGCACTAACATTCATCAGTATTTTCATACTCAATGACACTCATTGCTTATCACATCGTTTCATATTGTTTTTAACATTTGACGTAAAAATACTTACAAAATAAGCAAATTGCCTCAAAATCATGCTGAGTAACGTGTTTTCTTTTTTGTTTCCACAGGGTACCATTGCTAATGAGCAGGTGAGTAGTGCACATTATTACTTTTTATTCTTAGTTGTTGAAGAAGAGCTAATTGCAAACTGGTGGCCATCTCACAACATTGCTCTAAAATCCAGATCTTTGAGAGCATCTGGCCCAGATGGTCTCTGGTCTTTAGCACTAACAAATTTTCCCATGACGTTCCACTTATGCTATGTCTTATTATTCAAGTGACTGATCAAGAATAGCTCACTCATGGAATGGCAATATTTTGTTTTCTGAGAAAGGTATGAGAGAGGACCCGATCTGCTACTTTTTATCACCGAATTGACTACTATGTCTAACATTTGTCCTAGGTCTCGTGCCTTATCTGTTGAACTGGGTAAAAGACAATTCCATATTCATGTTGTTAGACCTTCCATCCTTAGGGTGGTCTTTCCCCAAACTTTTTGCCTGCTTACCTCATCTTTTTGCTGTATCTGTTTGTCGTTGTTAGGACTCTGGACACTTTACCAGTGCTAAAAAGCATGTGCTTCTCCCCTAAACTGGTGACATAGGTGTATACATGATTGGCATATTTAGTTTACTCATAAGCCCCTTGTAAAGTGGTAAACTATATACCAAGGGCCTGTAATCAAATGCTACTAGTGGGCCTGAAGCATTGGTTGTGCCACCCACACAAGTAGCTTTTCATACCTGTCTCAGGCCTGCCATTGCAAGGCCTGTGTGCACAGTTTACTGCCACTTCGACTTGCCATTTAAAACCACTTGCCAAGCATTAATCTCCCTTTTACTACACATAAGTCACCCCTAAGGTAGGCCCTAGGTAGTCAAAAGGGCAAGGTGCTGTGTAACTAAGAGGTAAGGCATGTACTTTTAAGTTTTACATGTCCTGGAAGTGACAAACAGTTACATTAGCTTTTCACTACTGTGAGGCCTACTCTTCTCATAGGCTAGCATTGGGAATTCCTTAATACACTTTTAAGCTGTCATTCCTGATTAGAAAGGAGTAGCTGAATCATGTTTCCTATCTTTGAAAAGGTAATGATTAATCATCTTTAATGGTAAAGCTGAATTTAACATTACTGTTTTAGAAATGCCACTTTTAGAAAGTGGACATTTCTCTGCTCCTACTGGTCTGTGAGCCTCGCAGCCTGTCTCCAATACACATCTGGTGTGGGTGACAGTTACGCTTTGTGTATTCCCTTTAGCCAGCCACAAAAACAGGAAGGGTGGGTGTGACAGAGAACTCATCTGCATTCATCTATATTCTGATAGCTCTTCCTGGTCAGGACGAGGGGGGGGAGCTGACACTTACACCTGAATAGGTAGTGTCCTGTGTCCCACACAAATGCCTGATTAATCCTCACAGATAGCCTTGCAGACAGGCCTGGGATGAAATGGGACCTGTGCACTTCAAGGGCCGGCTTTGAAGTCACCCGCACTTCAAAGGCACATTTGTGTATAAGTACTAGGGCCCTAACCCTGGGAAGATATTACACTACTGGACCTGTGGTGAATTCTGCCAGGAGTAAAGACTGCTGTGCTACAAGGATTGCTCCTTTGAAGGAATTGTTTTCTGCTTTGCTGAGCTGCCCTACTGCCTGCTGATCTCTGCCCTGCTGAGGACAAAGACTGGACCCATCTCACCTGAACCCAGAGTGACTCCAAGGGCTTGCTAGCTTTCCCCCTGTTCTGAATTCTCAGGGCCATCAAAGACTTTTTGCAAATCTGCAACAGCACCGGGACTCTGTCATCTGTGAGTCCTACCCTGCCACGTGGTGCCAATCCAGTTCTGGGCCCTTGAGAGGTGATTTCTGCTGTCCAGAACCATCAAATGCGATGCAGCGATGACTTTGCGCTGATCGGAACCGACGCAGTACCGTTCGACAAAGATGCTGTTCTGATCCGAGGACATCCCTGTGTGGCTCGACGATGATGCCGGACCTGACTGTGAGATTCAACGACAACGCAGCGCTTGCATCGTGATGGCTTCGATGCAGGACCCGACTGCGAGGTTTGATGACAACGCATCTACCCGAGTGCGTGAATCGGAACCAATGCATCAAGTCTTCGACTCCAACACTTACTCCATTCAAGGTACCTTTCCAGCGGGACCAGCGTGATTCCTGTAGCCAGCCTGCCCTCCATCGCGGTCAGCCTGAACTTTGGATTTGCCCCAGTCCAACGAGATCTTAAGTAACCCCTTAGCTCAATTGACTTCTAAGCACTACTTTTTGATTTATTCTTTAAAAATTCACAACTACGGTTCTACTTGGATTTTTTTCGCTTTGGTCTTGTTTTACTCATAAAAATATTCTCTATTTTTCTAAACCTGTGTGGAATATTTTTGTGGTTTTCATTTGTGTTATTGTGTGTGTGTGTTGCACAGATACTTTACACATTGCCTCTTTAGATAAGTCTGACTGCTCTGTGCCAAGCTACCAGAGGGTGAGCACAGGTTGTCTTTTATTGTGTATCTACCTTACCCTGACTAGGATTGCTGTCCCTACTTGGACAGGATGCATACCTCTGCCAACTAGAAACCCAATTTCTAACATTGGTGATCAGTGGTGAGGATAGGACTATTATTTGTGCAATACCATATAGTAAATCATTGTTCATTACAACTCTATACTAAGACCAATTCAAGCCTTTTTCAATTCTCCCAAATTGACTTTTTGACTTTTCTGCTAAAACCATGTCTCACTCTGGAGAAGTAGCACCTGCACCTGCAGTAATTGACTTTGAGCTGGCCAGGTTAGAGCCTTACTCTGTGCTCCAGTTGAAGGATTTCTGTAAGGACTTTCAAGTGCCTACATGGGGTTTCACCTAGAAGGTGGAGTTACAGAAGGCTTTGAGAGCCTGGGTGGACACCCAAGTAGTAGGTGATGATGAAAACCCAGAGGAGGAGCAGGAAATACCTGAGTAGGAGGATGACCTGATCATGGATTCCAATGTGGATTTGGGACTGCCTGTAGAAGGGGGCAAACACTTGCCAGGAGCAGTAGTGGTTCCCAGACCAGGGTGCAGTGTCTCCTCCAGCAACCTGTCCCCAGAGGAGCTGGCAGACAGGAGGGAGGAAAGGAAATTAAAGCTAGAGCTTGCTAAATTGGAGCAGGCTTGAGAAGAAAGGAGGCTGGCCATGGAGAAGAGGAGAATGAGCCATGAGCTCAACCTCAAGGTGCTGGACATTAGAGCCTTGCAAGTGGGGTCCAGCAACAGCAATGGTGGCAGCATTCCTGCAGTGTCCACTGGTGAGTCCAGAGTCAGGATTCCAAAGGATTTGTTGCCCAGTTATGTGGTGGGGGATGACATAGACAAATGGTTTGCAGCCCATGAAGTGACTATGAGAGTGCACAAGGTCCCAAAGGAGTTGTGGGGTGGTAGTTTATGGAGGTATATGCCTACAGTGGGGAGGGACACACTCCTTATGCTAGAGGTAGAGGACCAGACATGCTACACTGCTATGAAGGCCATTCTAGTCAATAAATTTGAACTGACCCCCGAGAGGTATAGGATCAGATTCAGAGGCAGCCACAAGATCTCATCACAAACATGGGTGGATTACTTGGATTATGCCAGCAAGGCACTGAAGGGCTGGGTGAGGCGCAGCAACTTTGATGAATATTCAGAGCCATACAACTTAATTTTAAAGGAGCACATGCTTGATATTTGTTTTCCAGAGCTGCACCAAAACCCAGTTGATAGCGAGCTTCCTGACCCCAGGAAGCTTGCTGAGGAGGCAGTCATCTGGGTCAGCACCAGAGTGTCCAAGAAGGTATCTAGAGGGGACTCACAAAAAGGTTCCCATCAGGAGAAGGGAAGATAAAAAGACACAGTTCTCTAAAGGTCCCCAAAACAACTCACACGTGGAAGGGTCTGGTTCTCATTCCTAATCTGGCACCCAGAAGAAAAAATACCCTGACAAAGGTCAGCAGCCCAAGCCAATCAAGAGCTATGAGTGCTATGCGTATGGGCAATACAAGGGGGATCCCAAGTGTACAAAAAGGGCACCACCTCCCACTGGAGGAATGAATCTAGGGATGGCTAGAGTATTCTGGGGGAGGAGTTTGTCCCAGTTAATTGGGGGTGAGGGGTGTTAGTGAGGTTACCCTAGTGTCCCTGGGTGGTAGTAAGATAGTTCCTAAGATCCATGTGCCCTCAAATACTACTAAGTATAGGCAATGGGTCACCATCAATGGGCAAGGTGTTGAGGCTCTGAGTGATACAGGTGCCAGCATGACTATGGTAAGGAGTCAGCTGGTGTCCCCAGAAGAATTAATTCCCAATGCATTCCACCAGTTTGTGGTGGCTGGCAACAGAGAGGGTCACTATCCTGTGGGCCTTGTTCCATTTAAGTGGGGGTGGGTTCAGGTCTTCTGAATGGTGCTGTGGGCCCTGCAAAGCCTGTGGACTGTTTGCCTGGTAAAGACCTTGACCTTGAGCACACTTTCTGGAAGGAAGTGGAGCTCAAGGCTCATGTAGAGATTTTGGGGTTACCTGATTGGATCTGTGCAACAAGGTCCATGGCTGCCCAGGATGGGAGTCTAAAAGGGCTGGAGCCCAGAACAATGGCCCAAATTAGCTGCTAAAAAGGGGAAAGGCAGTGGGCATGGGAAACCAGCACCTGAGTGTCTGCCCAGTGAGGTGGATGTGGCACCTGCAGTGGCTGCCCCAAAGTCCACTAAGGAGGGCACTGCTTCCCTTGGTGACCTGCATACACTTGCTGGATGGCATGTAGAAGGAAGACCCACCATGGGGAGGTATGTAAGGCACAAAGGGAGTGTCTAACTCTTGAGGGCATGAGGAAACAGGCTGAAGCGCAAGCAGCAGGTGGTGCCTCAGGGAGTTATCACATTTACTGGGAGGACAACCTCCTTTACGGTGAGCCTAAGGCACCTGTGCATGGGACAACAAGGGCCCTGGTGGTCCCCCAATGCTACAGGGCCTTCCTACTGGAGCTGGCACACGAGATTTCCCTGGCAGGACACCTGGGCCAAGGCGAGACCTTTTCAAGGCTTGTCCCACACTTTTATTGGCCTAGAATCAAGAATTCCTCAGATGCATTCTGCATGACTTGTGTAACCTGCCAGGCCAATGGGAAGACAGGCTAGAGGCTGAAAGCCCCCCTTAATCCCTTGCCTGTCGTTGGCACACTCTTTGAGCGGGTGGGAATCGACATTGTTGGGCCTATGGATCCCCAGACTGCATCAAGCAACAGGTTTATTCTGATTCTGGTGGATCGTGCCACTAGGTACCCAGAGGCAAACCCTCTGAGGACCACGACTGCACCTGCAGTGGCAAAGGCCCTGATGGGGATTGTTTCCCAAGTGGGCTTTCCCAAGGAAGCTGTGTCTAACAGGGCACAAACTTTATGTCTGCATACATGCAGCCAATGTGGAAGGAGTGTGGGGTAACCTACTAGTTCTCCACCCCTTACCACACACAAACAAATGGGCTTGTTGAGAGATTCAACAAGACCCTGAATGGCATGATTAGAGGCCTACCTGAGGCCCTGAGGATTAAGTGGGACATCCTCTTGCCATGCCTGTTGTTTGCCTAGAGGGAGGTACAACAGAAGGGAGTGGGCTTCAGCCCCTTCGAGCTTCTGTACAGGCACCCTGTTAGAGGACCTCTGAGTTTAGTGAAGGAGGAATAGGAGCAAGCTCCCAGGAAGATTCCCCAGGATGTGGTAAGGTACATGCTGGCCTTCAGAAGCCAAATGGCTAAGTTGTGGAAGCATACTTCTGACAACTTAGAAGCTAGTCAAATTGTAACGAAAGAGTGTTTTGGCCACAATTCTACCACTGTGGAGTTGCAACCTGGCCAGAAAATGGGGGTTATGGAACCTGTGGAACCCAGGGCCCTCCAGAACCATTGGGCTGGGCTCTATGAGGTGATTGAGAAAAATAGTAAGTCCACCTACCTGGTAGACTGTAGGACCCTCAGGAAACCGCACTGGGTACTTCATATCAATCGCCTTAACCCCACTTTGAGAGGTCTGAGATCACCATGCTGTTAGTGACAGATTGAGAAGAAGAGGAGAAGGAGAGTGAATCTCTCCCTGACCTCTTAGACTCCAGGAAGAACGATGGGTCTGTGGAGGGAGTAATCCTTTCCCCCCACTCTAACTCCTGAACAGCAGAGAGACTGCCACCAAGTGTTGGGACAGTACTCCCCCCTGTTCTCCCTTATTCCTGGAACTACCCACCTGTGTACCCATGATGAGGACACAGGGGATGACATCCCTGTTAAGAATAAGTCTTACAAATTGGTGGATAAGGTGAGGGCCAGCATTAAGAGTAAATTCTCTAAAATGTTGGAATTGGGATTGATAGAACCCACCAGTAGCCCCTGGTCCAGTCTTGTGGTTCTGGCACCAAAAGCTGCCCTACTGGGCACCACACCTAAACTGTGTGGATTATAGAGGGCTACACTCAGTGACAAAGATAGATGCTCACCCCATCTCCTGGGCTGATGAGCTTATTCACAGGTTAGGGGGCTGTCCAGTACTAAAGTACATTTGATCTTACATCAGGGTACTGGCAGATCGCCCTAACAGAAGGTGCCAAAGAGAGGTCAGCCTTCTCCACTCCAGAGGGCCACTGCCAATTTTGTGTGTTGCCTTTTGGACACAAAAATGCCCCTGCCACCTTCCAGAGGTTGGTGAACCAGGTCCTTGCTGGTATGGAGACCTTCTCTGCTGCCTGCCTGGATGACATAGCTGTCTACAGTAGCAGCTGGAAGGACCACCTTTTTCACCTCCAGGAAGTGCTTCAGGCTCAGCAACACGCAGGCCTGACTATCAAGGCCAGTAAGTGTCAGAAAGGCCCCTGGTGGGCAGGGGTAAGGTGCAGCCCTCGAGGCCAAAATAGACTATCATAGCCTGGAAGCCCCTCATAACCCAGACTGTGGTCAGAGCATTCTTTGGCCTCGCTGAGTACTACAGGAGGTTTGTCAAGGGATACGGCACCATTGTTGCCCCCTTGACTGAACTAACTTCTAAGAAGCAGCCCAGAAAAGTGATTTGGAGGCAGGCATGCCAAAATGCATTTGACTGCCTGAAGCAGGCCATGTGCACAGCCCCTGTGCTCGGGCCCCTGACTTCTCCAAGGAGTTTATCATTCAAACTGATGTCTCAGAACATGTCATAGGGGCAGTGTTCGCACAGCCAAATTAAGAGGGCCTGGACCAACCTGTAACTTTCAACTCCAGGAAGTTACTCCCCAGGGAGCAGAGGTTGACTGCTATAGAGAGAGAAGCTTTTGCTGTGGTCTGGACACTGGAGAAGCTGAGACCATACCTGTTTGGTACTCACTTCCTGATTGAAAGTGACCACAGGCCCCTCAGGTGGCTCATGCAAATGAGGGATGAGAATACAAAAATTGTTGAGGTGGTCCATTTCCCTACAGAGTATGGACTTCAGGATGGAACACCGGCCAGAGGGTAGACCACGCAATGCTGACGGTCTATCCAGGTTCTTCCGCCTTAGTGATGAGAACTCCCAAGAGGTTGGGTAGATCTCCCCACTTCAGCTGGGAGGGACATGTGTTAGACCTGTTATCCTTGTGGTGGTCTTCCCCCAAACCTTTTGCCTGCTAACCTCCTCTTTTTGCTGTATCTGCTTGTTGGCCCCAGGACTCCAAGCATTTTATCACTGCTAACTAGTGCTCCCCTAAACATGGTGACATTGGTGTTTACATGATTGCCATATTTAGTTTACTTTTAAGTCCCTTGTAAAGTGGCATGCCTTATACCCAGGACCTGTAACATAAATGCTACCAGTGGGCCTGCAGTACTGGTTGTGCCAGCCACGCAAGTATCCTTTCAAACTTGTCTCAAGCCTGTCATTGCAAGGCCTATGTGTGCAGCTTACTGCCAATTGGACTTGGCATTTGAAACTACTTGCCAAGCCTTAAACTCCCCTTTTATTACACATATGCCACCCATAAGGTAGGCCCTAGGTAGTCTTAAGGGCAGGGTGCTGTGTAACTAACAGGTAGGACATGTACTTTTACGTTTTACATGTCCTGGTAGTGACGAACAGCTAAATTAGTTTTTCACTACTATGAGGCCTGCTCCTCTCATAGGCTAGCATTGTGAATCCGCTAGCATTTGGAATTCCTTAGTACAGTTTTAAACTGTAATTCCTGATTAGAAAGGAGTAGCTGCATCATCTTTCATATCTTTCGAATGGTAATGAGAAATTCTCTTTACTGGTAAAGTTGGATTTAACATTACTGTTTTAGAAATGGCACTTTTAGAAAGTGGACATTTCTCTGTTCTTACTGCTCTGCTCCAATACATGTCTGGGGTGGGAGACAGTTACACTTTGTCCATTCCCTCTAGACAGTCACAAACACAGGATGGGTGGGTGTGACAGAGAACTCGTCTGCATTCATCTACATTCTGATAGCTCTTCCTGGGCAGGCATAGGAGGGGGCAACTGACACTTACATCTGAACAGGCAGTGTCTCACACAAAGGGCTGATTATACCCCCCCATATATCCTGGCAGACAGGGCTGGGATGAAAGAGGACCTGTACACTTCAAGAGCTGGCTTTGAAGTCACCCCACTTATAAGTACTGGGGCTCTGACCCTACCGAGGCAGTACACTACTAGACCATTGAAGAACTCTGCCAGGAGTAAAGACTGCTGTGTTGCAATGATTGCCTCTCTCCCTGACTACTGCTCTGAAGGAACTGCTGTCTGCTTTGCTGAGCTGCCCTGCTGCCTGCTGATCTCTGCCCTGCTGAAGACAAGAACTGGACCTATCTCACTTGAACCTAGAATGACTCCAAGGGCTTGCTGGCTTACCCCCTGTTCTGAATTATCAGGGCCTTCAAAGACTTCCTGCAACTCTGCAACAGCACTGGAACTCTGCCATCTGTGAGTCCTGCCCTGCCAAGTGGTGTCAATCCAGTCCTGGGACCTTGAGGATGTGATTTCTGCAGTCCAGAACCATCAAAAGCAATGCAGTGACGACTTTGCACCGATCGGAACCGACACAGTGCCCTTTGACGCCGACGTAATGCCGATCGGAGGACATCCCTGTGTGACTCGATTATGATGTGGAACCTGACTGTGAGGTTCCACGATGATGCAGCGCCTGCATTGTAAGAGGTTCAACGCTAGACCTGACTGCGAGGCTCAACGACGTTGCATCTTCCTGACTATATGAATAACAATGCTGAGCTTGCTCCATCCAAAGTACTTTTTCAGTGGAACCTGCGTGAGTCCTGTAACTGGCCTGCCCTCCATCGTGGCCGGCCTGTACTTTGGATTTGCCCTGGTCCAGCACGACCTCAAGTAACCCCTTAGCGCTATTGACTTCTAAGCACTACTTTATGATTTACTCTTTAAACATTCATAACTCTGGTTCTACTTATTAGATTTTTTTCGTTATAGAAACTTGTATAGCGTGCGTAAACCCGTAGGTGTCTTGGCGCTTACAGGAGCATGAGCATACTGAGCCGGGGTATATTTAGTTACTAAACAGCCATGTCTTAAGTTCCTTTCTAAAAGCAAGGAGGGTAGGTATGGTCCTGAGATACAACATAAGGGAGTTCCACAGCCTAACTGTGCTGTTAATGAAACTCCTTCCTCCCCAGCTCGCTTTCCTGACTCTTGTGGTGGTAATCAGTCTAGCCTTAGCTGATCGAAGAAGTCTACTTCGAGTGTACCAGTGAAAAGCCTTCCATAGAAATGTAGGTCCTTCTCTGTGCAAGGTTTTATGAGCCACACAGAGCGCCTTAAATTTAATTCGCTGTCGCACCTGGAGCCAATGAAGTTCCTGAATGCCTGCGGATATCAGCTGATATTTGGGAGTATCCAAAATCAATCTGGCGGCTGCATTTTGCACCGCTTGGAGCTTCCCAAGTAATTTAACCTGGAGATTTATGTATAAGCCGTTACAATAGTCCAGCTTTGACATGATTAGCGAGGAAACAACAGTCTTCCTGGTATTTCTGGGGATAAAAGGGAGGATTTTCCTCAAGGTTCTAATGGTATAAAAAGACAAGGACACTACCTTAGACACCTGAGCCTCATATCTGAGCTTATCATCCATGATAAAGCCAAGATTTTTGGCTTTGGTCTTGTTTTACTCATAAAAATATTCTCTATTATTCTAAACATGTGTGGAGTATTTTTGTGGTGTTTCCATTGTGTTACTGTGTGTGTGTTGCACAAATACTTTACACATTGCCTCTTTAAATAAACCTGTACTACACCAACAGTGTGACCTGTGAGCGACCCGTAAGAAGGGATTTATCCCAAGACTAAATACTACCAGTAGTACATACCAAAGAAAGCCTTATCTCAATTTGTTACACGCTGAGCATTGTGAAAGCCCCAGGCTCACTAGCCCTAGACGGCGAAACTCGTGTCAGCTGCCTAGTATCTGCTTAATAATATATCAATTGAAATATTGTTTTTTATATCAGAAATGGAAGAACATGAGCAGTAAAAAGAACTAATGAAGAAAATTGAAATGATGCCATCTTATTTTGTAAAAAAAAAGGAAAAAAAGGGAGAGCATCCAAAACTTTTTCTCTTTAAACAAGCCTGACTGCTCTGTGCCAAGCTAACAGAGGATGAGCACAGGTTATCTTTTAGTGTGTATCTAGCTTACCCTGACTGGAACTGTCCTCCCTACTTGGACAGGGTGCATACCCTTGCAAACTAGAGACCCAGTTTCAAACACATGTTTTTCCATCACAGCTTAAAGCCAAAGTTTAAATACATCATTATTTTCTCGTTGTCACATTCATAGTGGAACACGCACCGAGATAAAGAGCTTCCTCTTTAAACTGTGCTGTGATCTGGGTCTTTAGGAAATCCTCATCTCTTGTAATCTCTCACTCATAGCTGTGTGCTCAGAAACCTGGATTAGGGTGCATTTAAAAATCATGCAGCACATCTTATCCAGGGCATGAGGAAATATGATCACATCACCCCCATCTTGATGAACTTCCTCTGGCTCCCCTTGCTTGCCCACAACATCTTCAAAATCAGCTGCATCATTAACAAAGCCATCACAACCAGCACTCCTGTTTATCTTGATAAGCTGACCATCTCTGGTGACTCATGGCTTACCCACAGCCAGGACACCATCAGACTGGAGAATAAGAAGTGTAACAAAATTAAAAACAAAGCAGCAGGCCTTGTCTTTCTGTACACTCAGGATCTAGAACAGCACCCCTATACATGTGGACTGCCTCAAGGCTTCTTCAATTTAGGAACGAGTTGAAGAAGCTCCTCTTTAAAGAACACTACATCACAATGCAGCAACAGTGCACTACTGCTCCCAGGGTTCAGCTACCACTCTAATATGCAACATGAAGTACTATAAATTTTACAAATTACTCATCTCTGACATCACCATGAGCGCCATGGCAAAGTAACTGTACCAAAAATAGTAAATTTTGTAATTTAAAATGAAAAACCACAGCATCTTTAAGCATTGAGACTTAATGCTGCCAGCCAGGACCAAGCCTCAGTGGCTTCATTATCAGAGAGCATCAATCACTGCTACATTTGTAGCAGAAAGTGGACCCAAGCGGTGATGAGCTTCGAATTCCCCAGACTGTAGGAAGAATGACTTGACCTAGGCGCTATTTATCATCCATGACACCATGCAGCATTGAGTATTAATGAGCTCTCACATCAATGAACATTATATGCCACCATTGGTCATGAATATGAATATCAATAACCAGTAATGATCATAAACGTCCCCAGGCACGAATATAATCGTTAATACCCCTAGACCGAGGGTAGATGAAATTTCGTGGTTTCCCAGAAGACATATTAAAAATGAAAAGGAAAATTAAGCAATTGTTCTGTGGGGCATCCACACTTTTGCGATTATATCACAATTACTGGTTGTGGTAAAATTCTCGGTGATTCATGATATTTCTGCCAAAAAGAAATTGCGTGTTCTCTAACCCCCTTCGTAGCATTCACCTCGAGGTCACTGCACTGAGTGGCAACAATACAAAGAGTAGAGATTAAAGTATATGGTTACCATACAAAACCTACTGAGACATTGATACTGGCATTTTTTTACGCCCTCTGCTGACCATCCACTCTTAGATACAGCAGTTGCATACTTTTCTTGACCTGGTCATAACCCCTTGCACAGGGAGGATCAACTTTTCATGTATTTCAGTAGTACTATCACTCATTGACTGTTTTTTCCTTTGACCCATATTACGCACTCCACTAGGCTGGACTCGCACTATACAAATACGACATATATACAAGTTGGTGTGTTGTTTCCTGGCAGCACAACACTTCACATCTAATTTAAATGCCAATTATAGAAACTATGTGAAGGGCATGTCACCAGAATTGATGCAATTCTACTTAACCTTCAGACAGAAATTGTGATTTTTAAATGTAATTTTTAGCTACAGATATAAATAATTTACTCTCACCACTATACTTGATTTTTATAAAGTAGTAAATAAACTTTCAAGCATGTTTGTATCGTTTTTGCTAGTGAAATTGTAAAACTATACATGTATTTACAATCAGGCCCTCATGGAGGAAAACCGAACTTTTCCAACACAGTGACAAATTGCTTTTGGTACCTGGTCACTGTGGGGCATACATTTCCTTAATGTTTAGTATGTACCAATTTCGATATTAAGCACCCAGCCAGGCGGTCTTAAGGACACACTTAGAGCTGTCTTAGCTAATGTACAGAAGTATATTTTTCTACATGACAAAGCACTTTACTCTGACCTGTGTTGCTACAGTGTACTTAAACCACGTCCAGGCAGGACACAATGCTGTTCCCCTGAGGCATACATTTTAAAAATACAAGTGGGTGGTTTAAATATACATTGTGGCACATATATGACATTTAACTTCCATGCCACAGGTGCTTTTCCTCCTCCAACTTACCCTTGCCTTATTGGAAAGATAAATAAGCTAATTGTGTGTAAGCAATATAACCTGTGTTTTCAGGGGTAGAGTATGTGTACTGTAAGACTGTGTGGCTGTTTCACAGCGCCCAGAGGGCTAATGCCAGCAACTGCAACAATCGGTCCACACAAGGTGAAAAATCAATGTAGAAAATGCAAAAAACACAAACATTGCTACCCCCTTAGTATCAGCACACCAGCATGGAGACTCAGCCCAGAACCAGCAGGAAGTGCTGCAGTGTTGGCTCTGACGTTTATTCCCCGTCTATATTTTTGCCCAGAAATGTGTTCCACAATTGCATTTTTGAATGTAGTACTCGGATTCTAATCAGTGTAAAGACTGCATCCCCTGGTCAGCCCCTCCTTGCAACATCTCTCTTTTTCCTCCTCCAGCAATAATGGAAGGCTGCTCCTGTTGCCTCTGTCTGCCCTCTCTCAAAGGCGGAAGTGGTGCTGTGCCATAAGGACCCCACACCTGGGTGTCAGGAACTGCCTGATCATTATTCAAAAGTACCTTCATCTATTGACATTAGGTCATGGACAGCCTTCATCATCCTAGTCGTAGGCTTAGTATCATGTACTGGGGTCTTCGGTGTGGGTGTCAATTTTCCATCACAGTAAGCACAGCAAGCAGGAAGGCAATGTACGCATAGGCAACATGTGAAAATGATACCCGCAATTGCTACCAGAAAGATAAGGATCTTCCACCCCCAGGATGTTAGTAGACCCCAGAACCAACCAGAAAGAGTCCAAGTACCATTCTCTTGGTGGATGTCAGATGCGAGCCTACGCAACTTCTGTATAGCAGCGTATATATTAGGGGCATGGTCTGGAATGTACACGCAGCAACTGCTGCCAATGATGCGACAGGCCCCTCCCCGGTCAGCAAGGATGACGTCTAACACCATCCGATTCTGTAGAGCAACAAGCCTCGTAGCCTGGAGCTCAACTGTGATTTTGGTCAAAATTCCTGCCGTGGTATTAATGACCCATTCTACAACTCTGGTGAGCCGACGAATATTAAGGCTATTGGACATAGGGCCCCAAAAGGGTATGACACCCTTCATAGCATCCATGAACTGCTGCAGAGTAGTGTCTGTCTGATCTATATCTTCTGTATTAATGACCCTTCTAATCCAGAATAGATGGGCACTCCTACGCTGTAATCGATGATCCTTATGATAATTGGGTGGTGCTATGTACACTGGGGGAAGGAGGAAAGAGAGGTAACATACACCTGACCATCCCCTAGGAAGCCAAACATAAGCTTGAGATCCACAAACAAAGTAGTTATTATGCGGTGGGAGCAAAGGCGGGCTACTACTCGTGCTAAATGTATATGTATAGTTGCAATTACTCTCACCCACTTTCACCTTCCCAAACCCTTGAACACAAAAACCAGCTGTTGTATTGACTACCAGCACTGGCATTGCATCATCCTGAGTAATATTGCGCATTTGAAAAGAGCAAAGTATTCAGTGACCTTGAACCCCTGAAAATCCAACATTTCATTTTGAAGCCATGTTACATTTTTCTCTCTCTCATATACATTCATGCAAGCTGTCGGGGACAATGTATCAGGGTTCCCTTGTTCTCCCGGGGTAAATCCTTGGTGGACACGTATATATTCTAACACTGTGTGATAATCAGCAGATGTCATATTCATAGTGCAAGAATGATAATGAATGTATACCATAGAGAACAATTCAAACCAACCATCGCAACTCCCAAGATAAGACAAGGGCAACGATAACAGGCTATCACTCTTATGTGTAACTGAAGGGAGCAGTCCACATATCCAACAATTTGTAACGTTAGATGTATCATGGGCTTGGTGGAGCGTTTGCAAAAACACATTATCTACGTATATCTTTCTATGGTCACCTTTATGAGGGGCCAAAGTAACAAACATGTGTTCAGGGGGAACAGGCATTGTACCAATCAGAGAATGCATGGGATATTTCGCCTCAAGGAACCATACTATTCCAAGTACTGCTATCAGGAAAACCAGAACAATCACCACGAAAACTATTTTACTCTTTGTGGACCAACTGGACCAACCAGACTCATTCCGCCCAAAACGTGGTGCTGCAAATGGCTGTTCTTCCTCAATAATGGGGTGACCAAACAGATACATTATAGCCAGAGGAAAGGAAATGCAATGGAGCAGACGACAAGAAAACAAGAAGGGGCAAATGTTCCCAGTGTCCTACTGAGCCTCACTGGTAGACTCCTATTGTTCATCAAAGATGGCGTTATTGAGCACAGGCGGTGGAGCCAGGCGATCCCACGTCGCTCAGGATGAGGTACCCCCTTCCAGGGGAGCACTCTCTATTTATCCTGTCCAATGTCTGAACAATGCACCAATTTCGCCTCTCCCTATTCTACTGCAGCCTAACTTATCGAGTCCGTCCCTGCTAATCTGACTTTTCCTTTGGTGCACTGTTCCTCCGTCGGGGGCGCGGATTGTACCTAGCTACTGCAGGCACAGAAGGGTCCGGAAAAAGAGGCTCAGATACAGAGGGGCCAATGGGCTGGGACTCAAGCACAGATGGGCCAACAGAGCGGGGCTCCTGAATAGCTCGGACCTCAGGGGGCACTGCTGCATTCAACACTGCATCATTCTCTTCCTCTGTTTGGGTCCACGTTAGCTAGGCATCCGAGAAGGGGACAAAACGGGGCACCTGTTCCCCATCCGAGTCCCCAATGCCATCAAGAACCCATTGATCGTAAGGCAGGGGTAAAGGCACTCGGCGGCAGTGATCGGTGTGAATCCAGTTCTTTCGGCCGGCAACCTTCACAGCGGTGCAGGTGGCAAGGAGCACTTGTGCCGGCCCCTTCCACCGTGGCTCCAAACTTCCTTTCCTCTGGAAATGCCTCACCAAGATGTAGTCGTCGGGCCGAATATCGTTTCCTGGCCCCTCAGGTGCTGGTGGAAGGGTGTCTTGGATCTGTTGGTGAATAGAACGCAGACTTTTAGTTAACTCATATAGGTAATCTACCAACATAGGGTATTCAATTTCTGAAAACTTTCGAGGTCGCGTGACACCCCAAACGTTTGCTGGGCACCCAAATATGACCTCGTAGGGTGACAGTCCTGTTCTAGAGTGAGCTGTGACTCTCGTAGACAAAAGGGCAAATGGTAAAGCATCTGGCCACTGCAACCCTGTGCTCTCCTGAATCTTTGCTAATTTGGAGTGCCTTTGCAGTCGCCACAGCTGTGTTCTCTTTAGTGGAGTAAGCCTCAACCCATTTACTGAGGGCATAAACAACCACTAACACATATTTCAGATTGTTGACTTGCTCCATTCAATAAAGTCCAATTGAAGGACCTCACAAGGGAAAGAGGGTGGTGCAAAATTACTGGGGGGTGTAGGGGTGCCTATTCCAGGATATTACATCATGCATACCATACAGTATTTAACCAAATGAGCAGCGGTCTTGGGAATGTTGTCATTCTGCCATACAGGGTCTAGTAATTTACAAATGCCCTTTGTGCTAATGTGGGCTGGCCCAAGCGCCATAGTGACTACAGGGAGGACATATGCATCTGGTAACATCCATCTCTTTTTCTCTGACTTATCCGTCCAACACCCATCCTCATCCAAACTTGCTGTGCTTTCCTGCCATACTGCTAACTCTTCAATCGTTGCTTCACTGAATTTCTTTCGCATTGTCCAGCGTATCCTCAAACATAGTAACCTTGGGCACCCACCTAGCGGGACCTGCTACAAACATCCTTTTCATCTTTGTTCAAGCTGTCTCCTTAGCTGTCTGATCTGCAAATGCATTCCCCCTACCCACGTCATCAGTAATTGCTTTGTGGGCACTGCATACCATACAGTATTTAACCAAATGAGCAGCGGTCTTGGGAATGTTGTCATTCTGCCATACAGGGTCTAGTAATTTACAAATGCCCTTTGCGCTAATGTGGGCTGGCCCATGCGCCATAGTGACTACAGGGAGGACATATGCATCTGGTAACATCCATCTGTTTTTCTCTTACTTATCCGTCCAACACCCATCCTCATCCAAACTTGCTGTGCTTTCCTGCCATACTGCTAACTCTTCAATCGTTGCTTCACTGAATTTCTTTCGCATTGTCCAGCGTATCCTCAAACATAGTAACCTCGGGCACCCACCTAGCGGGACCTGCTACAAACATCCTTTTCATCTTCGTTTGAGCTGTCTCCTTAGCTGTCTGATCTGCAAATGCATTCCCCCTACCCACGTCATCAGTAATTGCCTTGTGGGCACTGCACTTTATTATGGCCAATTTCTTAGGAAGTGTCAAAGCGGACAGAAGCCTATGTATAAGAGGGCCATGCTGGATGCGTGTCCCATGGGAAGTAAGGAACCCTCTCTCTGCCCAGAGCCGCCCAAAATTATGGGCGACCCCGAAGGCATACTGGCTGTCAGTATAAATATTAACAACCAGTCCCTGGCTCAATTCACAAGCTCGAATAAGGGCGACTAGTTCAGCTGCCTGAGCGGACTGATAGGGAACTTGTGACGTCTCAACTACCGTATGCAGTGTAGTAAGTGCATACGCTGCAGTGGCGGTGCCATCCGGTAATTTGAAACAAGAGCCATCAACATATAGTTAGATAAGGGAACATCAGTCAGGTCTACCCGTCCCTTTGTCTCCTCCTCCGTCCGAAAAATGCAATCATGTATATCAATTTCCTCACTCTCGGAAGGGAGGGGTAGCAACGTGGCTGGATTTAGAGTGGCACACCTTTTAATCGTAACGTGTGGTGCAAAAAGGATCAATTCGTAACTGGTCAGACGTGCACTGGTGAGGTGCTGTGTCTTGGTTTTATTCAAAAGTGTATCCACAGCATGGGGTACCATGACTGTGAGATCAGTATCAAGTACGAGCCCAGCCGATTGCCTTATAGAGATTGCCACTGCCACGACCGCTCTTAGACAGCTCGGGAGGGCTCTTGCGACAGGGTCAAGAAGAGCAGAAAAATAAGCACATGGCCGTTGCTTACCTCCAAAGGCCTGTGTTAAGACAGAAAGTGCACATCAGGCCGTCTCGTGTACGTACAGCACGAACGGCTTCAGGTAGTCAGTCGTACCAAACATAGGTGCAGAGCAAAGCGCAACTTTTAATTGCTCAAAAGACTGCTGACATTCAGACGTCCAAGGCAAGGGTTCATGCACATCTTTAGTGGTTAGCGCGAGCAAGGGCTCTGTTAATAATGAATAATTAGGGATCCAATGGCAACAGTAGGAAGTGATGCCAATAAAAGCGCGCACATCCCTCTGAGTTTTAGGGATAGGCATTTTCACAATGGTGCTAATGCGCTCAGGGGTCAACCTTCTACCCTCCTTGGACAGTAGGTGACCTAAATAGGTGACCTCCTGTCGACAGTATTGAAATTTAGAAAGGGACACTTTATGTCCATGGTGAGCCAAATGTAGCAACAACTTAACCGTACTGTCTTTGCATCCCTGTTCAGTGTCAGAAGCTATTAGTATGTCATCCACATATTGAAGCAATACATTACCTGAGGGAAGCATGAGGGAGTCCAATTGGGCTTTCAAGGCTTGGCTATACATACTAGGGCTCTCAGTATAGCCCTGAGGAGCTCGACAGAATCTAAAGCTTCACCAGCTAGGGTAAAACCAAACAAATGTCTGCTAGCGGGATGGATCGGTACTCTAAAGAATGCATTTTTCAAGTCAATGACAGAGAAGAATTTAGCAGAGGGAGGGATCATTGTCAGAAGGGCAGTAATGTCAGGGACCACTGGAACTGAGGGACCACTATTTTATTAACTGCGCGCAGATCAATCACAAAACAATAAACATCTGGGTGATCATCGGGGTAGTCTGAAGATGCCTTTTTCAGAATGGGAAGAATAGTGCTATTACACACATTTGCCGTTGTCTCTTCAACCACCCACTCTCAATCAAATCCGCAACAAAGGTCGCTCCCCCGCTTGTGGAATTTTGTACTGGGGAATACGAGTCAAAATGGCATTGTCTTTAACTTTAATGGAAACCGGGGGAATTTGCAAAAGTCCTACGTCTGTATCACCTGTGGCCCACAACGTGGGCGGCACATCTTTAAATTCAGCAGGGAGGGGTGCATCTTTGGACAGACATTGTTTAATACTGACTACGTTCGGGCCCATTGTCATGTAAACACCTTCCGGGGAACAAAAAATTGTAGCATGTAACTTCTTTAATAAATCCATGCCCATCAAATTTTCTCCGCAATTAGACGTCAACAAAAATGACGAATTCACAGTAAAAGGAACAATAGTCAAGGCAAGAGGTTTGGAAATGGGGCTCACAACCACACACCAGAAAAGCCTACCGAAACATTATTTTGGCCAGACAGAGCTGCCCCGGGCACCAGCGAACGAGAAACAGAGCTATTCATTGCACCTGTATCCACCAAGAATTTCTTAACTGAGTCTTGCAAATCTGCGGTGACATAAGGACCGCGCTGATCTACAGGTATCTGAACTGGTTCCTCACCCTGTTCCTGGCTGTCCTAGCTGTGAGACATCCCTGTCACCTCGTCCATATCATAATCTTCGTGATAATACTGTCTCCCTCGAGGGTCATCAAAATAGTTCTGGTCAGAGCGACCCTGCGATGTCCCATCTTCCTGAACCCTGTCTTGATCACTTGCTCCATGACCCCGTCTACGAGAAACCCGTCCTCTAGGGGCTGCGACTTACTGTAATAACACCGGATACTCGCTACGCCAGTGCCCCTCCTCCTTGCAATACGCACACTGATTCGGCCCTACAGGCGCAGTATTCCTGCTAGTACGGGGAAGCTGCTGGGCCGGACCAGCACCACGTCCCCTCCCATTCCCCCTAGACGCCTGCTGTAACAACACCTTCGTCTTCAACTCCTTGTGCTTCTTCTCCACCTTCTCCTTTTCCTCGTTCTCCCTGTGTTGATAATACTGTGCCATACTCAATATTACAGAAGGGGAGGAAGTGGTCCAAGTGCTCTCCGAAGCCTGCAACCGAGTCGCGATCTCAGGAAGCAGGTTCATAATGAATCTGTTAACAAACAATCGGACACCCCTTTCCACCGACAAGTCCTGTCCGCTGAAATCCAAGAACACACCTTCAAACCGAGTAAGAAAATCAGACACACTTTCATCCTTCTTCTAACGACATGCTGTTAACTTGTCCCAATCTACCCTCCTTGGTGGAATAAGAGAGTGCATATAGGTAATAATTCGGCCTGGTAAAGCAAGTATCTCGGCCTTGGTCTTCTCGCCCGGCTTCCTCTCCTTGTCCCATGCTCTAATCTCGTCCCAAGTACCACCCAATTCTACAACGTGGTCCTGCGTATGCACTTGCCGCCAAATATCAACGGGTACCAACAGACCAAAGAACATCTCAACATCCGCTAGCGTCATCACTGTCGATGAAGCGGCCTCCGTCAATTCCTTATAATATGCAGTAGGGTTTTTCCTAGGGTCGGGTAACTGAGTCTTTAGGGACACCTCACTCCTTTTCCAAGGAGTATAAACCCACTGTACTTGGAAATGGGCCTCTACCCGCGGTCTAATAACAGCGTCAACGTAGCCGGCACATGCTTAAGAGCATGCTGTTGCATAAACGGCTCATAATCTTTCATCACAGTCCATACATCATCCAAATCATAAATGGGGCTCCAGGCCCATTGAGAAGCCTGATTAGCCAGCATTCTTTTCTCTTCCTCCCCCACATCTGATCGGAACAACGTCCATCCTAGTCGCTCCTTAAAGTTCATCCAGTCCATCTGTAGGTCTACGCACTGGTGTCTCGCTAATCCCTAACGTCGGGGAATGTAACAATACAGTGGAGGAAGTGTCGGGGGCACCAGGCACTAGCGTCGTTAATGGCTGCATCGTAAGTGTAAGGGCTGGTGAAACAGTCACTGAAGCGATAGGTATTGCAGAGGTACTAACAGTCATAGTCGCCACAGGCGGCGCGGGCAGAGAAAAGGCAGGAGGTTCTGAAGCCAAGGCAGTCTGATCAACAGTAGCAGGTGCAGGAGCAGTAGAGACAGAAGGAACAGGTGGCTGAGACTGCGGGATAGCAGGGTATATTTTCTGCAGGGCGTATGGAGGTGGAGGTCGATTCTCTAATAATTCCTCCGCAAAGGAAACACCTTCTTCTTGGGCAACATAAGCCTTGTCACATTGCAATCGAAACGTTTTATCAGCACACTCTATTCCCTTTTCTATTTTCTCTCTATCATACGCTACAGCTTTCGGAGTCACTGTCTGCATTCTCCCTTTCCGGGCCTCTTTTTCTGCCTTCATTCGCCTCTGTTTAGCCTCTTTCTGCCACATTTGAAGAGGATCGAACATAGACTGCCTACTTCGTTTCGCAAACAATTCGTCCTGCAAAAAATTCATTTTCTGCTCATCAAAGGTGCCAGTCAGCGGCCACTGCAACTCGGCGTTGTCCCTTGTATATTTGTGCCATAATGTACTAAACATAATAGGGCCAAGGCCATGCTTGACATACATGTCAAAATTTGGGGTGCGCTCCGGAGACGGAGGCTGCCTTTCTTCCAGTCGAGCATCAGTAGAACAGCAACGACACCCCACACAAAACAACTTACTCAAGCAAGGCATTTTAAGAGAAAACGAGTTCACTATTTATGCCAAACAGATATTTGTAAATATCTTCACCAAAGTCGGTCCGCAGACCTCATCAGATACAAATCAAAATGGTACTATGTTCATAAAGAACTCAAACAAATTCAAGCGCTTGTCCAAAGACGGTCCTCAGACCGCACCAAACACAAATCAAAATGGCGCTGTAGCCACCACAAACCAAAGCAAACTCACCTGGTGCATACAGGTCGAACTAATTTATTCTTCACTGCCCACTCTTCAGACCAAACGGTCAGATCCAAGGGTTTCGTCGTTCAGGACCCCAGCCGGGATGACCACTGGCCGAGGCACCGCCTGGTCAGACAGACGGGGCAGCTGCGAGTACTAGACTCTCTCGTGCAGAGATCCCCGGTCCGCCCGTCCGACCCGACATGGCCCCATCCTCCTCACCCTTCCGCGGGCAAGGAAGGGCCACTCACCCGATGGGGTCCCTGTTTGGGTGCCAACTGAAGGAAGTGACCCGATTAGGGCCACCCGGGTCACTCGCGACCACCTCTCAGCCTTCCATACAAATGAAGAGTTGGTCAGACAGTAAAGAATACAAACCAAAGTTATTTATTAGTATACGCTTGAGCGGAGTCTGGTCTGACCAGCCTCCTCAGATTGCTACAGAGGGACTGACCTTAGACAACATGGCAAAGCATAAAGTACATTTCCAATACCCCTGAAGACCCGCCCAGACAGGAATTTTCCAGTCTGGGAGCTGGTGAACAAAGGAGGTACAGAAGGATGAGCTACGATCCTGGGACGGGGCACACATTATCTTACATTCAAGGTTACTCTGCCCGTGCCCGTCTCTCTGAGAGTGGGAGCAGGCCTATCTACTGGGAAAGGTATGCATTGACAGAACAATCTATTCATTAGTGCAGCGAGGCTCAACCTTGGAGAAATAAAGAGAAACAATCGGGGCTGCTTTCTGCTGAGGCAGACAGTATGAGGCAGCAGCTTAGTTTCGATCATGGCACAAAGTGGCGGCTGAATACAAAATGGTGCCGCAAATGCTAATTTAAATCGCACAATGCTAGAAGGAGTCGACCAGACGCATTTCCAGTCCAACACCCTTGTCGTCCACCCGCAAGTGCCACAGCACCCGGCCGCCCTGGTGTGCAGGACCTGGCCTAGCCGAAATGATGCACTGGCAGTCGTTTCCTGAATGACCTGTAGCTTGTTTTGGCCCCCTCTTTCTGCCCAGTCATTAATGCCAGGTCGGGGTTAGCCTGCAGCTCTGTGCCTGCAGCAGGTCAGCCAAGCACAAGGAGCCAGGTCTTCAGCTTCTACATCACGTACTTCACCTTCCCTTTCAGTGTCATCCTCTGGGAAGTCCTGGCCTCGAGTTGTCACACCATGGGTTGTCGCCACCATTCCTCTTCAACAGCACCCTGGTGTGAGTACCCCACCCTGGGGAGCCCCGACTTGTCTTTTTCATCAGACTGCTGCAGCCTAACAATCTCAACTCATACATCTCTTACCGGCAACCTTCCCTGGGTTGCAATCAGTTGCCACGGTAGAGGCAGAGGAAATCTTCTTTCTTTTGCCATAAACACAGACACTGATCTGCCAATACTAAGCCAAACCTCTAAGCCCTGGTCTCGCGATTCCTGGAATGAAACAGCTGAAGAATATACCTTGGAAAGGGCAGAAGCTTGTGCGACGTCAAGAGGGAGGAGGTTCCCCCCTCCCTCCACCTTCAACAGCAAATTGCAAGTCATGCAGACCAGAGGATGCCAGTGAGATGCAGTGCTTAGTTTTTAAAAGAACGAGTGGCAGTGCCCGAAGCTCTGCTTAGAAGCCAGTGGTTGGCGCTATTAAATGTTAGCCCAAGACTGTGCATTCTTGAATCCATCTCAGGCCTCTTTAATTCCCTGCCGGGCACACTGCACCCCTTTATCTCACTATTGTAGGTTCCTTCTTTCTGACGTTGTGACGTTTTTTCCACCTTACTCTTCCTCCATCTTTCCTCTTTGTGTGTTTTTCCCTCTCTTGCTCCTAGAAATGTCTGAAGAGGAAAAAATAAGTGCAGGTCTCCAAAAATGCGTGCCGGTGGCACCCACCAGCTCAAATTAAGCTCTGGAAGATGGAGACTGAAGCTTCTGGGAACTGCAAGGATGTTGTACATTAGCTGAAGTCTTAGGAAGGGGATTTTTATTGAAACCTTCTACTATTGGCTTGGGTCAGTAACTGAGGAGTGTGAGTTCAATTGGCCAATATAACTGGCTATGACGAGCTATAAGGCTATGGGCCCACTATGTAAAAGCATAGTTAAACTTGCTTATCAGCCTCAGGTGCTGCCCGGTTACAAAAGGTCTCTCATCTATCCCATTTTACAAGACTTTGAAATTTCTCAAATCTCAAAAGTGATGTGATATATCTGTTTGTATTAACTCACTTGGAAGAGCATCCCCAGAAGAAATGCAGTACGTAGGTAAAAGGAAACGGTATTCAAGAAGCAATGTTCGTGGTGGCTTGTGTGAGCCTGTATTATATAAGGCGAATGTGCGAGGGGGATGTGAGTGAGACATTTCATAGCTGGAACGCCATTCTATGTGTGCGGGACTGGAAATGTCAAGCGGGGCACAGAGAGGCTTCAGTGGGAATCTTCGTGCTGGAAGGCAACACATCCTTTAAATATGCAAAGTGAACAAAAATCCTAAGTAGTTATATTCCTAAATATATATGGGAGCAATGTTAAAGCTGTCATAGATCCAGAAAAGGACTCCAAATACAATCAAATTGTTGCAAGTTATCATTTAGCTTATAAATCATTTTCTCGAATTTTGCCACTTTGTACATATCTTCAAACCAGGATTGAATTGTAGGGGGCACGGCACATCTGTCTTCCAAAAAACGTAATATATTGATTTTGGCTGGGGCAAGGGCTGTGGAAAGCCATTTAAAAGTGTGTATAGACATGGGGGTATGTTTGAAAACCAGATCATCACCACTAATTCCAAGCGGAGAGGGTGTCACTGAAAGGATGCAAAGTGGTAAAAGATGCTGCATGTTCAGCATACAGAGAGGGTGTTCGGGGATGCTGAGTTTGTGAGCCCTTCCGAGAGTACCCAACGGCCGTCGCCATGTGACAGAGGAGAACAACTCATGGACTGGTGTAAAGACAAAGTCAGGAAATTGTACATGCACAATTGCACATTTAGAAATACCCAGCACTGTGATGCAAAGGATGAGGTCCGGTGCGGCATAAATAACCTGAACAGAGGCAGAAAACTAGAATCTCAGAATTATCAAGCCTTGGCAAGGCAATAGGTCTTGTCTTTAAAAGGTGAATGCCGAACTATTGGCTTTGTTATTGCTTATTTGTATTGGCGCCCTCACACACTTTATTTTATTTTACTGTTCTGAAATGGCCGTCGTCAATGTAGGAAGTGTCAGGTGAAATAGCCAAAACAATGGCAGGTGCTTCACAGTACAAACACATGCATGCGTGCGCACGGTGGCCTCTCTGATATGCTTTCTATTTTAGGAAAAGTGCTGAGTAAAAATTCATATTTCGTGGACATAACAGACACTTCTGTATGCAAAGATTGTGAATCAAACACTTATTGCCTAACCTCTGAAAAGGTTTTTTCAATATTTTATTTATTGCAGTTTTTCACTTATACAACGTAAGTGGCAAAGGGACCATGTCTTGGGCTATTCGTAGGATGATGTTTTCACAATTTACCTTTAACATCAAAAGGTAAATGAGTAAAATATTTTAGAACCAGTTGTGTCCTCTGATCATTTACTCAGTATTTTTTTCGCTACGTTCCAAATATGCTCAAGGTGCACCTGTTGATGGTATTAGATTTTATTATGTAATTTTCTTTAACAATTAAAATGGTAAATGAAATGTATAATATTTCTTTCATTCACTTACTCTGCAGTGTAACCGTAAGACTTGCGAGTGTGAGAAGGGAGAAACAGGCACCTCAGGGCCGCCCGTAAGTATATTTTACTTTCAACTACAAACCTAGGCCACATGCCACTACTGTTTTTTCTAACTATTATTCTATAAGCATCCGATTGTGGCACAGGGGTACACTATGGCTAGAGCGTTCAAATAATAGTTAAGATGTTATACCTGTTTGCCTTATCATATCAGCAGATGAAAAACAACACCATATAACATACCCATCTACTAACAGCTCCCCAAATCCAGCTATTTATTTATTTTAGGAGTTTTATATAGTGCTGGCCGGACCCGGGGGTATCGGAGCACTTCACAACAGTGTTTCGCAAGAGTTACATAGTAGAGCAGTCCTAAGCATAAAGGTTCGGGAGTCCAAGAGAGCAGTGCATTCTTGAGGTAGTATTTGAGTCCTGAGGTAGCCTCGTTGTATGCTTTATTGAGGTAGTACGTGAGTTCTGAGGCAACTTCCTTTTTTGCACAATTGTCATGAAGCGAGCTGAGGTGGATCTGTGTGATGCAAAGTCAAAGAGTAACGGAGTCAGGGTTAGCGTAAGGCGGCGGCTAACCATTCGGGAGGGAGCGGTTGAGGAGGAGGGCTTTTAGGTGTTTTTTGAATTTTGTGAAGGACGGGATAGTTCTGATATCTACTGGGATGGAGTTCCAGATTTTGGGCGCGTTTCCAGCGAAGGACCTAGCAGCGGTCTTTTGTTTGCGTGTTTTCATTGGGATGAGAAGGAGGGTGTTGGAGCTCCTGAGGTTTCTTGTCTGACCGGCCCTCCTGAGTTTGGCGGCCAGATAGTCCGGTTTTCCTGTGTGTAGGGCTTTGAGCGTGAGGCAAGCAGTTCTGAAATTAGCACGCTGTTCAACTGGGAGCCATTTTAGTTCTCTTAGTGCTGGTGAAATGTGATCGTATTTCCTGATTCCTGTGACTATTCTGGCTGCTGCGTTGAGGGTTGTTTTGAGGGGAGCTAGGTGGGATTTTGTGGAGCCAGTTAAGGTTGCATTACCATAGTCGAGTCTGGATAGCACCAGTGATTGGGTGGCTTGTTTGAGGTCCTTGGTAGAGATGAATGGTTTAATTTTGTAGAGAAGCTTCAGGTTGAGGAAGGCACTCTTTGCGGAGTTTTTAATGTGGTTGGTCATGTCCAATTTTGGGTCCAGGGTGATTCCTAGTGATTTTACGGAGTTAGCCAGGGTGAGATTACCGTTCAGAGCATCCATAGCTTTAAGCCATTCTGCAATTTGAGGGTTCTCTTCTTTGTTGGAGATGAGGAGGATCTCTGTTTTGTCTTGATTGAGTTTTAGATGATTTTGGGCCAACCAGTGTTGGATTTCTTTTAGAGTGTCATTTAGTCTAAGGATGTCGTCTGGGGAGGAGGTTTCTAGATAGATCTGGGTGTCGTCAGCATATAGGTGGAAGGGGATGTTAGCATTTTCAAGTATGGTGGTGAGGGGTTCCATGTATATGTTGAACAGTTGTGGTGAGAGCACTGAACCTTGGGGTACACCCCTGCTGACGGGGTGAAGGTCGGAGGTAAAGGTTTTGATTTTTATCCTTTGCGACCGGTTATGCAGGAAGGAGGCGAACCAGTGTAGGACCACCTCATCGGCACCTACCCTTTCTTGTAGGGCCTTGATGAGAAGTTGGTGGTCAACCGTGTCAAAGGCTGCCGATAGGTCGAGGAGAATGAGTAGGCAGCAGTGATCGGTATCAAGTGATTTGTGAATATCGTCTGTGATGCTGAGGATCGCCGTCTCGGTGCTATAGCCTTTTCTGAATCCTGATTGGTGGGGATCAAGAAGGTTGACGTTGTCCATGTGCTGAGTCAGTTGTGAGAGGACGCATTTTTCGAGGATTTTGGATAGGAGGGGGAGATTGGAGACGTGTCTGAAGTTATTCAGGTCCATACAGTCAAGGCCTGGTTTTTTTAGTAGTGGCGTTACTTGGCCGACTTTAAGGCATTCAGGTATGATGCCGGTTCTCAGGGAGCTGTTGATGATTCTGCACCAGAACGGGGCTATGGAGAGTTTGAGTTTTTTGGTCAATTGGGTGGGTATAGGGTCAAGGACGTGAGAGGCGGGTTTGGAGGTGGAGATTAGCTTGAGGATCTCGGCTTCCGTGATGGGATTGAAGGCCATCCATGTTTTCGTGTGGTGCAGGCATGAGCTTTCTATTGTAACTGGGGGCAGGCTTTCGCAAGCGGGGTTGGTGCTGATGTCTAGTGAGAGCTCGATCTTGGAGATTTTTTCTTCGAAGAAGATGGCGAAGTTTTCGCACAGTTCCTTGGAGGCTTGCATACAGGTTACGTGGGGCTTGGAGGTTTGTTGCTTGATGAATTTAAACAGTTCATTGGGCCTTTTTTTTGCGTTGTCCAGGGCGGAGCAGAAAAGGTTGGATTTTTCACTGCAGATGTGTTTTTTGTATTTTCTTCGAGCTGCTTTGAGTTGTTCGAGTAGGCTTGTGGAGGGGTTGCTTCTCCATAGTCTTTCTGTGGCTCTAAGTTGTCTCCTTTCGTTGTTGATGTCCATAATGAACCAGGATCTGGATGGGATGTTCCTGGTTTTTTTTAGTTTCAGAGGGGCTATCTGGTCTAGAATGGATGTCAAGGTTGAGTTGTAATGGTCAGTGAGTTCTGTCGTGGATAGATCATCCACGGATGTAGTGAGGAGGGAGTTGACCTTTTCCTCCAGGTCAGCCATGTCGATCTGATTGAGGTTTCTGGTCCATTTGGGCTGTTCTTGGGTGGGGGGTTGTAAAGTGACTGATTGAGTGAGGTGGAAGAGGATTAAGTGGTGGCCAGACCAATCCACGGGCAGGGTGTGGTTTATCGTAACTGTGTCGCGTTTGGCGATAATGGCATCCAGGATTGCTTCTTTGTTGTGAGTTTCTTCTGTGCAGTGTTGGGTGAGGTTGTTGTTGTGTAGCAGCTCACTCAGGTTTTGGATTAGCGGGTTGGTGTCTTCATTCCAGTGTAGGTTGAGGTCACCCAGAATTAAGTTATTCACATCTCGTAGTGAGCAGTGGGCAATCAGGTCAGACAGGTGTTCAGTGAAAGTGGTGGAGTTGCCTGGGGGTGGTAAATAAGGTGGCAGGTTAGTGTTTTGTTGTTGCTAGTGCTGATGTTGACGGTTAGGCATTCAAAGGTGTTGTAGTTGAAGGAGTCTGTTTCCGTCACGGAAATATTGTCTCTGTGGATGATTGCTATGCCTCCTCCTCTTTGGTCTTTTCTATCTTTGTTGGTGATTATAAAGCCTGGGGGACGAGAGTGTCCAGGAGTGGTAGGGAGGAGTCATTAAGCCAGGTTTCGGTGATGAATGCTATGTCTATGTCGTGAGTGAGGATGGATTCTGCTAGTTCTGTGGCATGCTTGGTGGCTGATCTGCAGTTTATGAGCATGCAGTTTGTGGGGGTCGTCTCTGTTTTGGGTTTCTTTGTTAGGGGGGCCGTGGGGATGCTAGTGCGGGTGGTTGGCGGTCTGGGTGATTTCGGATGGGCTTGGTCTCTTCCTAGTCCGGTGATCACCTGGATTTTGGATTGGAGGGTGACAGTAATAGTATTGTCGTACGAGGAGGCGAGGTCCGCCGCTTCACTCTCAGACATAGCGTCTCTAGTTCTTTTGGGTCTCTCAGTCAGATTGGGGAGGGGGTTAGCGACCCATCTCTGGTGGGGGACTTTGGACGGTCTTTGTTGTGTATGGGTGGTGAAGGAGTGGGTGCGCTGAGGCTGCTGGGGTGCGGCGAGGTTGGCTAGGAGTTCACTAAGGCCCTGGATTATAGTTGCTATCTGGGTTTCCAGCAGGGAGAGTCGCTGTTCAGTCTCTAATTCGTTGAGGTACTGGGACTGGTCCTGTGCGGGTGTGTTGGGCCTAGGGGGCGAGAGTCTCAGGGTGTTGGGTTACTTTGTAGTGGTTGTGTTGTCCGTGTCGGGTCTGGGGGGAGAGAGTCTCAGGGTGTTGGGTAGCCTTGTAGTGGTTGTGTTGTCCGTGTGGGGTCTGGGCAGGGCCGTGAAAGTAGGGTGGCGAGGGTCGTGTTGGGGTGTTGGTGCTTTATTGCCTGTGGGTTTGGGGAGGTGGGTGTTCAGGTTGTTCGGAGTGGATTGGGGTGTGTGGAGGGCAGGTAGCGGGTGGGGGTGAGAGCCAAAGGGGGGGAATTAGATGGGTCCTGTTCTCCCTGGGGGTGGTGAGTGGGATGTCGCATGGTGAGGGGAGTGTGAGGTTGTTAGGGAGTACCAGAGCGGTAGGTGGTGGGTGGGGGTGAGAGCCGAAGGGGGGAAGTAGAGGGGTCCTGTTCTCTCTGGGGGTGGTGAGGGGGATGTCGCGTGGTGATGGGCATGTGAGGTTGCTAGGGAGTACCGGAACGGTAGGTGGCGGGTGGGGTGAGAGCCGGACGGGGGAGGTGGAGGGGTCATGTTCTCCCTGGGGGTGGTGAGGGGGATGTCGTGTGGTGAGGGGCGTGTGTGGTTGCTAGGGAGTACCGGAGCAGAGGGTGAGTTCTGATGGCGGGTCCGGTTCTTCCGGGGGGGGGGGGAGTAGGGGCGGGAGGGGAAGGAGTGCATGAGAGGGGGCATTCCAGAGAGAAGGGAAGAGGGCGTCAAAGGACTCTAGATTGTCGTTGTTGGCTTGTATCAGGACTGTGCCGTTGGAGTAGATGGTCACAGTGGTATTTCCAGTACGCCTTGAGCGGTATGGGAGTGATAGTGTCAGTTTGCAACTATGTGATGTGTTGGTGGTTTTGGAAATGTTGAGCTGCGACCTGAGGATGGATTTCCATGTTTCGTGTCTCTCAGTGTGGAAAATATGGTCCATTTTTACCTTTCCTTTGGAGGAGCAGTGGTAGATGTCTGCGAAAAGTCATTCAGGATGCTGTCTGATCAGTTTTTGTTTAAAATTCTTCTTCGCTTTGGGTGAGAGGTCAGGCGGGAAACTGATCGAGAAGGAGTTCGGGCCGTGCAGTATTAAGTGGTTCGTAGAGGAGGGGATGGTGTGGGCTGCCGTGGTGGAGGGCATTGTGTGTGGGTGGGACGGGGGGCAGGCTCCGTACTGGAGGACGGAAAAAGGTTTCCAGAGCTGTCCTCGGAGGGTAGTAAGAGAGTGATGGAGAGATTTGTGTTGTTATTCGTGGGCCAGTTAATGAGAGCAGACTCAGGGGTGCGGTGGATTGGGGTGCGGGCGGAGTTAGTTGGTGAAAGCTATGTGCCTTGGGCGTCCATCTTAGGGTCAAGCACATTGGGAGGGGGCTGGTAGGATGGAGTGGTCGGAGGGTCAGGGTGAGGCAAGATTCAGGAGGAAAGGAGACTGTTCTGGGACTTGGTGACTCCCCGGGAGAGGATTAGAGTGGGTTAAGGCCCCGGGCGACCCTCTAAAGGTCAAATTAGTGGTGGTCACGAGTGTGCTCGGTCTCTCTGCCCTCTTCCTGTTGGGGGTGTTCTCAAATGAGCAGCAGGGGTCGAGAGCGTTGTGTACACCGCTATAGTAGGAGTTTATGACTCACCGGTGGAGCTTTCGTTGTCTGAATGGGTTCGGAACCCCGGGCCGCCATCTTGTTAGTGTGGAGCAGCACCAGGGGTGAGGGGGGGTCGGTCTTGACGTGCAAGGGGGGGGTCGCGTTGGACCTGGTAGATACGAGGTCAGGCAGTGAACAGCGTAGAGCTCATATCTGTGGTGGGTGATTGCCACTCAAAGGTGGTCGTATTAGACCAGATGAGTTCAGGGTCGTATTAGACCGGATACATTCAGGGTCAAATAGTGAACAGCGTGGAGCTCCTATCCGTGGTGAGAAATTGCCATTCAGTGGTGGTGGTTTTGTGGTTGTCAGGTCAGGGCTCGATGTCCTAGGTGGCCATCTTGTGGTTGGCACCGGAGAGCTCTGCACCTCGGGAGAGGAGAGGCCAGTCTCAGGTTGCGGGGGGGGGTCGCGCTGCATCAAGGACAGGTCAGGCTGTCTTTACAACGATCTTTGGCGTAGTTGGGTTGTAAGTAGGGCATTTGTATTTTGGAGCCGATTTGTGGGCATGGCGGCCATCTTAGGGACAGGCACAGGCGAGTGGTAGGGAGTGTTGCCAGCTCGAGTCTTTGTTGGCGGGGGAGGTCGCGCCCCACTTGGAACGGGTGAGAGGCTGTCCCGCAGGGATTCCGAGTATCTCAATTCTAGTACTCACTTGATGGCTCAACAATAGAGCGAGTCCGGTATCTGCTTGCTGGCCGGGGCGGCCATCTTGGAGTCAGGCGTCCGAGGGCTGCGGGGGTCAATGCTGTCCTGGAGTCTCCGTGCCGCTTCTTTCTTCCGCTGCTCCTGTCTCGAAAACGGGGCCCGCGAGGGATTCGCAAGGAGGTGAGCGCCTGGGTGACCCAGGGACTTTCGATTTCTTCCCCCCAGTAGAGCATCAGTGGGGTCGGGGAGTGGGTTAAGGAGCTACGTTCCTTCTTCTGCGGGGCTGCGGGAGTCAAAGCATTCTTGTGGTCTCCGCACCGCTTCTTTCTTCCGGCGCTCCTGACCCGTCATGGGGCCCACGGTCATTCGCAGGGTGGTGAGTGCCTGCGTGACCCAGGGACTTTCAGTTTCGTTACGGGGCTTCGATCCTTAGTCCGATTTCTCCGTGGATTCCTGCGGATGGCGGCAGCGATGAATAATGCTTCAAACCTCTTTTTGCATGGTCCGGTGGGGGAGCGGCAAAAGGGGTGTGCAGGGGGGGCAAGCAGGGATTTCCACCGTGTGGGTGATCCTAGTGCCCGGGAGCTCTGTTATGGAGCTCCTTCCCAACGGCCATTTAGGAAGGTCATTTAAGGAGAATGAACCCGAGCTAATCTTTTGAACACCATTTCAACCCATTGATAGGCGAGACTTGAAGCCACCAAGAAAAGCTGTGCGATACAAGGGGACGATAGTTGTGTTATGGTTGTCATCCAGTTTTTTTAAGGATGCACTCATAATTTGGATTCCTTTTCTTGCAACATGTGTCCCTGATGTTGGCTTATCATGCATGGACCGGCAACAGGTCAGTATAGCTTGGGTTGCAAGCCTCAGTGGTCGGCATGTGGAGTGTGGAAGCTCTGACACTTAGTCTCCCTAAGTGGGAAGGGTATGCCCATACGTGGGTCTCGTACTCACTATGCCATTGGATTCAAGCTAGCCTGGCTGATGAGGGATGATACCCTGAAACCGGTTTCCAGGATGCTTGCTTTCGGTCCAGGGAGGACCTGGCCTGGCAGATCAGGATGGACTCTTCCCATGAGGAACAGGGTCGAGACTGATTTGCATATGGGGGGTCCAAACTGGAAAGGCATGGTGAGTAAAAAAACAATGGATTTAGGCCTAGATCTCTGTACTGGGGGTTAATGTTTGACAATGTTTAGCATTCCATCCATCATCTTTTTGTGCTGCATTTTGAGACCATGTCATCATAGTTGGGCGGAAAAAAGACAGAGTGGCTTGACCTTCTAGATCTTTGTCTCCCAGCATCTTCTGAGCACCTAATTCTGTCTCAATTTCACTGAATGGAGGACTTCTGACCACAGTTGTTTGACTGTGCTTCTGTTTCTCAATTACAATCTAAATTAGATCTATAGTGAAACCTAAGTTTGACAATCTATTTGACAGTCTCCCAGCCCTTGAAAAGTCTGTGTCTTCAATCGTCAATGCTCCTATGTATCCCAAGCTTTTCCATGGTACTTTTACTGTTTTCCTTGATAAAATCAAGTCAAATGAACTGCCTGACTCTGTTGTTAATATGCAAAAGGAGGATAATCCTCATATTATATCTGTTATTCCTAATATTCATATCCATAAAATTGTACAATGAGTGTCTTTGCTTATCCCCAGTATGTCTCTACATGTTAACACGAATGCTTGTCTATTTTTAATCTTCCCCTGGATGCTTGTACTTATGTTATGGTTTTAACAAACATACTGACTAACAAAAACAGAGACCTATACTAAATTAAAAAAATAAGGTGGTACACTGGCTTCACAACAGAGTCAATAATGATCTTCCACTGTAAGGCAAGATTTTATTTGTTAGACGTATTGCCTGGGTTGGCCCTCCTCCCAAATATTACAATAGGAACTGTGCTGTGATCAAATTTTAGAAACACAGTTGTTTTGCTGGAGTTATTTTTTTAAAGTAATTATTTCAGAAACTCAAATTGCATTATTAATGCTCTCCCATTAGGTACTTATACAGACCATCATACTCTTGTCCTCAGCCATTTTCTTTTTACTGTATAACTAATGTTTCTGCATCTGCTCTGTTTGCAAATTTCTATCTTTTCACTCAGATCCAATATTCTGTTCTTAGTGCTGTAGATGATAAGGACTTGGGGCCACATGTACAAAAGGTTTTAGTGCTTACAAATGGAGAATCAGGCTGTTTGCAACCGCTAAATAGCCTTTTGACATGTACTAACACTATTTTGCGATGCAGTAACCTATTACCAAATCGCAAAATAGGGTTTGCGAGTTGGTATGAGGAAGGGGCGTGTTAAGGGTGTCCCTTCCTAACAGCGAGTTGCAGGGCGATGTACGAATGTTTTGCGACTGGAATGTGGTTACCAAACATTCGCATTTTACTGCCTACTTAAAGTCGCAAACGGGAAGAGGTCCCCAGGGGACTCCTTCCCATTTGTGAATCATTGCAAATGGGTTTTTAAGACAGGCCGCCATCCCTGTGTTTTTCCCAATGGGTTGCAAATTGCGACCTACCTCATGAATATTGATGAGGTATGTCCATTTGCAACCCACTGGGAATTGCTAAATGTGTCTGAGACACATTACTACATTGCTGTTTGCGACTTCCTAATAGCAAATCGCAGGATTCACAATTAGTAGGTCGCAAACAGATTTGTTTGTACATGTGGCCCTGAATTTTCTATCCTTCTAGCTGCTCCATCTCTGTACCCAATGTGAAACTTTCCCTTCCCATTTGTGGCTCCTGTAATGAATGTATCCGTCATCTTCCTGATAATTATACTGATAGTCCACAAACTAAGAAACTCTTGTGCAATATTGCAGAATTGTCATTGAAATTATCTAACAAGAGTTGGGTGTCACCGGACAATCAGTATAACATTATCCTGTTACAAGAAACTTGGGCAAATTTGAATATTTATGGTGATGGTTTTTCCTCATCTATTGTTCCTGGTGTCCAGTCTTCATCTAGTAGAGCAAAAGGCATCTTGCAAGCTGGATTAAAGTTTCAGTAGTGTGTGATGTTTTGACTATTTCCATGGACACCAACAATGCTCAAATGTTAAATATAAAATGGCATTGGGTCTCTACCTGTTGCTGGTCAACTTTTATAATGAATATTTTTTCTAGTTATGATGTTACAAACAATACTTCTTTATTAGTATGATTGATAGTACTATCTTACCTAATAATTGTGATTTATCAAGACATTCTTCAATAATTTTATGTGCTGATTTTAACATCAAGCTGGGTTCCAAATCAACTCAACATAATATTTTTTTGCTTGATAATAGCCATATTTCTAATTTGAAGATAGATCTACGAGGCAAAGCATTGCTTGATGTTTCTGACAGATAGAAAATGTATGAACATGTATGAGCCCCTCTATCCAGACATCAGATTTATTCCTACTTATACTGGTTGAATTTACTCATCTATGATGAATATATCATTATAACCAGGGAGCTTATTGCTAATATCCTTGCTCATTCTGTCCCTGAATTTGAAGTTAGTGATCATAACCCCTTATCTATAACCTCCATTTTTCAGTCTCTTAATACTCACCTCAGTTCTATAATACCTCGGGATGAAACTATCAAAGATCCTAGTCTTAGACTGAAGTGTAATGTGGTTGGCAGGTGTAGCTTTCTTAAAAAAATATTGTCAGCATATTATGTTGCATTCCTTGATTTTCTGGATCTTTACACTTGTACTTAATGAATTCACACCTTAATTTTATTGATTTTCACTACCACCAATAACTTTTTAGTAAAGTCTTGATGACCAAGATCATCTAATATTGTTAAATGGTTTGACCTGCCTGTTCACGTGCTAATCATCAACTCCTTATACTATAAAAAGATTACAGACAATAAGGAGGTTGTAGAGCCAATATAAGCCCTCTCTAATCAAAACATAGAGGGAGTCAATACCAACTACAATAAGTGTCATGTGTATATTTATATATACATGTTAAATACAGTTTTTTGCAACCATAAAAAATGTACCACAAGATAAATGTGGACAGCAGACCATGTAAATATTGCCACTTCAATGTACATGGAGAAGTGGAGAAGTGTGGCTCAATGGTTAGAGCGGCAGACCCTGATGCAGAGATCTGGCCCGGGACCAGGGTTCAATTCCCGCCTCGGCGGGTCTTGGGCTCAATTTCCTCGGACCTGATAATTCTCGCCTCGGTGCCTATTCTAATCATGGGTCCCACTCTGCAACTCTGGGCAATAGCTTGCTTAATCTCCACAACGGCCCCAACAGCGCTGGGATGCCTGGCTTCACCCTGGGGGTGCCCAGGAGTGGACATTTCACAGGGAAAAGCCAGGAAGGGTTCCACAGCGGTATGCGTACAGCGCCTGGACACCCCTTTGGGGGTATGGGTGCGCTTTACAAGTACAAATTTCTTTCATTTCATTCAAATTTCATATGAGTATTTATATAGACAAATTTAATCAAGCACAAATTTAATCAAGCAAACATGACTTCACTAAGCATCTTGTGTGTAAATATATATATATATATATATATATCCACACACAAAAGAGCCCAACACTGACTGAGAGACAGGCTTGACTTTTATTCGTCTGGAAAGCGGAGGTAAAAACACCCAAAATCCTTACGCGTTTCAGCCGTTAGGCCTTGATCACAGGTGAGTGTAATTACAATTGTAGTCCCAGTGGTCACATGGCTTGTCTATCAACTGCAAGCCCCATAATGCAATGTTCTTTTCCTTTTGACATCGAGACATGGCATATTTTCAATTGAGCAATATTTGCGTGTAATTGCAATGTCCCAATGAATTGCAATTACACGCAAATATTGCTCAATTGAAAATATGCCATGTCTCGATGTCAAAAGGAAAAGAACATTGCATTATGGGGCTTGCAGTTGATAGACAAGCCATGTGACCACTGGGACTACAATTGTAATTACACTCACCTGTGATCAAGGCCTAACGGCTGAAACGCGTAAGGATTTTGGGTGTTTTTACCTCCGCTTCCAGACGAATAAAAGTCAAGCCTGTCTCTCAGTCAGTGTTGGGCTCTTTGTGTGTGGATGAAGTATCGACCAGGATCTCCATTCCTGGCTCCAGAGCTCGCCCTGCAGGACCGGGGGCCCCCGGTAAAATGGAGGTGTTTTTGTGATATATATATATATATATATATGAATTATTTATTTTTTGCTATGAAAAAACACCCATCCTTCCTCCTTTTCTCTCTTCCCAAACCTTTCTGACTACTATGAATTCTCTAATATTCTTCTCAAACTTCCACCCCTCCTTTTTAGCCATGCCCCCAACTAACAAGCGCACATGACCACTACTTACAAAAATTTACTACTTCCCGTTTTCATATCCATTCCTATTAATCATTCTGTTCCTACTCCAAATGTTACTAAACACACATGTAATCAAGAGAACAAACTTAACACAACGCAAAAAAACAAAGTAAAAATAAAAACCTAAACAACTAATGCACAAGAAAAGAACAACAGTGTACTAACTTCCAAACTACTAATCTTGGTTCCCTAGTAGTGTGCTACTCACCGAAAAAGCACTTCAATGCCCCCTCAGGTGTCATATGCGTTATATAAATACATTTACATTTACAATTATATAGAGTGAATGTATGGAACCAGCATACTAGTACATATAGGGATGCATCTGTCTATTGGAAGGTGACTATGAGTTCTTTCTTGCTAGTATCCATAGCTCATTATTAGACATTCATATAAAGCGTGACCATGGGGTTTCTCACCTCTGTAGAATATATTGTTATTCTTCCTCCAGGACTTTAACAGTGGATACTCACTTTGGGGGCTAGTCTCAAAGGTAAACTTACAAATTAGTAAATGTACAAGTAAGTTTACTCTTACACTTTGGAGTTAATTTACAACTTTAAGCCAATCACCTAAACATAGCCAACAAGTGTAAATTTACTACAAAGTGTATGTTTACTTGTCTACATCCCTTAATTCAGGCATTGGAGCATAATTTATGAGTGTAAAGTTACTGCTTGTAACTATTCGCACATAGGCAGAGATCTCTGCCACCATGGCGGAAATCATCCTATGACAAAGTATAGGGAACATTTTTAAAGTTTATTATAGTTTAAAAAAATAGTAAAACTATTTTTAAGATGTAACTTAAAGTAAATTAATCCAAACTATTTAGTTTGAATGTACAACAAAATTAATAAAATATAGCACGTTTAACTTAATTTTGAATTAAATATTTGAATTATTTTGACTATATTAAATTAAAATAATTTTTCTTAACATTTATATTGTAAAAAATCTACCTAGAGTCTAACATTAATATTTATTTATGTGGTAAACATTATTAAAATATCATGTACAAAATTTATTTAAAATAATGTAATTATTCTATCAAAAAATGGTCACATTAATTTGTATATTGAAGAAGGTTATTAACATACTTTATAATAGACTAATGATTATTGTTTATTTATATATAATTTTTTTAATTAAACAAAATGTATTTATACTTTTAAAATGTTAAAGTAAGTTAACGAAATTTAACATTATTTCCTATCAGAATTTTTTTTCTCAATTTATTTTATTGTATTTCAGGGATTTAAAAACATAGAAAGTATATACAAAGCTTGCATCTTATGCCCGATAATGTTGACATTTTAATCAGACCCAGGATTATAAAGTAGGTATGTATGATGATGAACAAAGCATTGCTGATTGCAAACAGTCCATAGTAGAACAGGGGAGGAAGGGGGATAGAGGTAGAAGGAGTGAGGTAAAGAAGGGGTGGTATGGGTTGTACTGAGTGGAATGTGAAAGGAAGGTGGTAAAAATCAGCTTGGTGAGATGCGTGGGATGTGTTGTACCACTTACAGGGACCCCACTTATAAATGCTCTTTTAAGGAGGTGTTAAAGTGGTAAATAAGATATATGTTTAACTCAGGGGGCCTCAGACTTAGGTTTGGTCTCTGTGGGTGAGTTGGTGAGGCTGATGATTATGGTGGCTTTACTTTTTGAATGGATAAGTCCAGTTTATTCTATAGTTTTTTTGGGGCTTGGGAATTAAAGTTGTTGGTTAGCAGTGAGTTATCTGCACTTCTTGCAAAGCAGACCCACGCCAACCATGCATAGTGGGATAGATATTGAAATGATTTCCACTCACATAGGATACTCCTGATTCCAATCGTTAATAGTAGGTCTAAAAGACTCAGGTCTTTGGAGTTCAGTTTCGCAATAGGTATGAGGGACTATGGACCTAAGGTCACAGTGTGGAAGTTAAGGGGATCTCCATATCAAAGATTTCTTGTATTATGTTTTGAATTTCTTCCCACAATGTTCTCAACTTTATACAGTGCAATAGCATAAGATTGAGGGAGCCTAGGGCACTTTGTGACAATTCCAGCATGGGTCAGAATTTAGAAGGTCCATCTTAAAGAGTTTTTCAGGTGCCCAGTAGGCCTTATGTAGTGTCCAGAAATTGCATTGAGTGAGAATGGGAGATACTTTTTAACTTTTAACTGCTAGGATTGCACCTGAGATAGTTGGTAGTTCACATAGTCTTTTGTTCAAGGTGATCCAAAATTGAGGGTCATCCGCAGTGGGTGCATATATAGGGACTATATAGAAGGTTGAAGTGTTATTATTGACTTTCGTAATCAACCATCTACCATCACTGTCACGGAAATAGTCTGTGGCAGAAAGTCCTGCTTTTTTGACTATTAGTGTGACTACCCCTTTTTTCTTAAATGCTGGGGAGAAATTTGTACTATAGATCCAATGATAGTGCATTGCATTGCATTCTAGAGGACCAATTTTGGACTCTTTTTTTTTCTTCTTGTCCTCATTTGTGCAAAAGTTGAGATATAGAAAGACAATTATCCCTCTTATTGCATCGTTACCGGCTAGGGATTTTTTCTCACCTCGTCTGGTAGAAGGGAACGCCTTCTCGTCTTAAGGTAAGATTGTGTCTTGAGATCTCCAAATTCACCAGGATAGTCACTCATGGTTCCACCATGGCGACCAACTCAAAATTTGTTTTGTTGCATTATGTGAAATCATAGGACATCCCTTCCTACCCTATTACTACTCTCCGTCTTCGGGTTTATTACTGTCCCATAGGTCTCAGAATTTTGTCCGGTTATTTTTCTCTCTGGATTGGTCCAGCTTTTTAACTTTACCCACAGAATTCAGCCACTCCTTTAGTGTTGGTGTGCAAGCAAGTATCCACTTTATACATATGTCTCATCTAGCAAGAAGAATTAATACAAACAGTAAATGTTTTTGTCTATTATTTAGGAAAGGAGAAGAACCATTATTATCCACCGTGCCAAAAATAGTAATATCTGTGCTCACCTCAATATCCTGTCCTAAAGCTTTATTTATAATCTTACCCACGTTGGCCCAAAACAAATAGAGTTGGGGACACTGGTGAAACATGTGGATGTCATCAGCTTTTGCTTCACCACATTTCGGACAACTTCTCACCACTTGCTTGTTCATCTTAGTTAATCTTTCTGGAGTCCAGTATGCCCTGTGTAGAGTAAAGAGATGGTTCTTCCTGAGAGGTGCAGATATTATTACACGCCAACATAATACAGAAAAGGATACTTGTCATAGATGTTGCAAATCTTGTGTTGGCAGGTCTTTCTTCCATAACTCTAGTGGTAGTGCAAGGTCTTCTTCTCCCGCTTGGATCATGAGCCAATACCATTTAGATATTTCTCTTCTCGCTGGGTCACTTTGTAACTCTTTCTCCACCTCCATGTTGTCCTCTTGAATCTTCTAAGCCTCTTGCCCAGCTTATGAGTTGGTAGTATTTGAATCTAGACAGTTTCCCATCAGTACTTATTAGTAGGGAATCCCATCTTATCAGGGTTCCTGCTTGTTTCAGCTGCCCCCACTTTGTAATACCTGCATTCTTTATAGGGGCTGCCAGTGCATCTTTCAAACATTCTGGAGTCCCAGGTGATTCCCAAATGGGTGCTAGGTTGCTGTAGTATGGAATATTTAGTGTTTTCCTAATCTGATACCAAAGTTTGCAGGCTGAACATAGGACCTTTAGCTTAATTTTCTTAAAGTACTTTGGGTGACCAAATTTGTATAAACAGAAGTCCCCATCTGTTACTGCTTTGAAGTATGGAGTGTAAAGAGAGTATGCTTTAAGAAGAACCCTGATGTTCTTGAACTAAAAGGCTCTGTAATAATATATAAGGTCTGTGCTGGCGATACCACCTTGGTCTTTCCTCCTGCGTAGTTTTTTCCAAGCGATTCTTACTCCTTTCGCGGCCCATATAAACCCATTAGGCTCGCTTTGTATTTTCTTGATCCACTGAGTTCTGAATTCTAGTGCAATGGCATTAAAGATAAAAGAGAATTTAGGTAGAATGGCCATCTTTATAATGTTGGATCTCCCCAAGAATGAAAGTGGTAGGCCACTCCAAGATCTTAGTAGCTTTCTTGTCTCTTTCATTTTTATATCGAAGTTCACTTGAGCAATTTCCTCAATGTTTTTTAGTATCACTATCCCTAGGTGCTTAATTCTACTTTTTGCTAATACCGATGGTAATGGGGGGTTCCATTCCATAATCTCTGTTTTTTGGTGGTTAACCTGGTACCCCAAGACCTCTCCGAACCCGTTTAGCAGATTGGTGATGTTAGGAAGAGATGCCTTCAAATTGCATGTAAATACCATCAAGTCGTCTGCATATAAAGCCACCTTTTTTCCCATTCTTTAAATTTAAAGGGGATGACACCTTGTGACATTCTTATAGAGTTAGCTAATGGCTCTATGTAGAGATTAAATAAGTAGGGGGAGAGTGGGCAGCCTTGTCATGTGCCTCTTTTGATTTGAAATTCTTTAGTGAGGCTACCATTTATGAGTATTTTTGCCACAGGAGCTGCGTATATGTTTGTTACTGCTTTTAGGAACTTCTCACCTAAGCCAAATTGGATTATTACTTTGTGTAAGAACATCCAATTTCCTCGATCGCAAGCCTTGGCAGCGTCGAATGTAAGAACTGCGAGAGGGGTGTTTTCTTGGGTGGCTATGTCAATAGTTTCAATCAATTGGTGAGTGAGGTCGTGTATTTGTCTCCCCCTTAATAAATCCTTTCTGGTCTCCATGAATCAGATGTCTTGTAATGTGTCCCAATCTTGTTGCTTGAATTTGCGTGTAAATTTTGTAGTCATTGTTTAAGAGGGATATAGGTCTGTATGATTCACATTTCAAGGGGTCTTTCTCTGGTTTTAAAATTAAGGTGATAGTGGCATCATTCCAGGATTTTGGAAGAGCTAGCCCTTTACCGAAAACCGTGTTTAGTAGGTTCACTAACCTGGGAGCCAATGTTTCTTTTAGAACCATATACAGTTTGTTGGGTAGTGCGTCTGGGCCTGCTGCCTTCCCACTCTTTTTAGCACCTCTGTTACTTTCTCTACGGTTATTTCTGAGTTCAGTGTTTCCCTATCTTCTACTTCTAATCTTGAGACCGCTGACTTACTCAGGTAAGAGTCAACTAGGTTGCTGGATACCACTAGGTCTTCGTCATATAGAGACTGGAAAAAATCAGTGAAGGCCTTCTCGATCCCTAGGTCATCTACTACCTGTCCACCCAGGTTGTCTCCCTGTATTGCTACAATCTTATTTCTGTTTGTTAGTTTTTATTTTCCATGCGAGCAGTTTTCCGCTGCCTTTCCCATATTCATAGTTTGCTAATTCGCTAGCTTCCCATTTTTTCCTAATTCTTTCATCCAATAAATTAGAAAGGTCATTTTTCTTTTTGTATATTTCTTCCTCTGCTTTGTCTTGGTCTAAGTTGGACCCTGCGGCCTCCAGGTTCCTATGTTGGTCTAGAATTTCCGCCTCTAGCTGGCGGATTTTGTGCTTCGTCTCTTTGTTTCTTGAAGCCGCCAGGCCAATTAAGGCCCCCCTAATTACTGCCTTGTAGGCATCCCAAACTACTTGAATAGGGGTTTCATTGTTAATGTTGGTTTCAAAATATTCCTCGGTTATGGAATTCAGTTTATCCGTGACCTTATCTAGAAGAAGAGTGCGGTCTAAGGTCCATCTTGTAGCCACCTGGGGATTCACTCTTTTTATTTCTATGCAGACTGGGAAATGATCAGATAAATGTGCAGGTGTATGTTGGACCTTGTTACACTATTGTTTATCGTTTTCTCTATCAGAAAAAAGTTGATCCTTGATGCGTGACCATACTTTTTATTTTTATAGTTAAATCTATTATTTCGGTTACCCTTAGTCTTCCACGAGTCCACCAACCCCAGGTCCTTTATAAATCTATTCAACCATTCTCTCCTTTTGGGGCGGTTTAAGGCTTTACCCGGTGGGAATCTGTCATTTTTAGGGTCTAGCAGCAAATTAAAATCTCCTCCCAGGATAATTGGAGCAGATACTTATATTAGTTGGGAATATAGAGCTTGGAGCGGTGTTGGATCGTCTGTGTTCGGGCCATAGTATCCAACAATAGTGTATAAGTTTCCCCCTATTTTCACTTTGACTGTTGCTCATCTTCCCTTTAGGTCAGTTACCTCTTCTAAGATTGTTGCTTTTGCGGATTTTTTAAAAAGAATTGCCACACCCTTTATTCAACAAGATTGGTTAGTGCAGACATAGCTGTCAACCCACTTTTGATGTTTCATTATCTTGCTCCATTCTGCTTTTAAGAGATGTGTTTCTTGTAAAATGATGACCTCACAATTCACTATTTTTATATATTCCAGAATTTTTTGACGTCTCTTCTTTACTTTGAGGCCATTTACGTTCCAAGACATGATGGTTATTGTGTTGCTACCTAAAATGTTGGCCATTGATTTCCTTCTCTATGAAAACCCCTCTCGTTTTATTGGAATCTTGTCTAACCTGATGGTCAACACATCGGTCAAAATTGTTTCGGGTTTTGTCCATAAATGCTCCCTCACTAGTAAAACAAAAGTGCAAAAAAATTGCAAAAACTTCCCCCGCGCCCTCCCCCAGAGAACCCTCCCTGTTATCATTGGACAAACCTGGTTTGTCCGGTTCGAGCACCGTCATCTCAAGGCACTGGTTGTATTTCACTAGTTCTGACCCCTAAATTTATCTCTACTTCTGTTGTGATCTTATTTGCTCTAAGAGGTTAGCTACCTCTTTTGGCCCTCTGATATTATACATCTGATTCCTCCATATGATTCTCAGTGAAGGTGGGAATTTCATCTGGACTGTTACCCCTAATGACTTGAGTTCCTGCATGTGGTTTCCCAGCTCCCACTGTCTATCTCGTGTGGCTCTTGATAGTTCGGAACAAATTCTGAAGTTATAATCTCCTTTGGCAAAGGTGCCCGCTTTTAAAAGTTCGTCAAGATTTTTTCCTTCAGAGTGTAAGTTTTGAAGTTAACTAATATTCTCCGTGCGTTTTTCCTTAGCTTACCTAGTTTGAAAGGATCTCTATGGACTCTTTGGATGTCTTCCTCAAACGTTTTATCATCCATCCTGGGGATGAAATTTTTCAGCAGATTAATCACAAAGCTTTTTATGTTTTGTCCTTCCAGCCCCTCTGGTATATTTAGTATTCGCAGGTTGTTTCTTCTTGCATTATTTTCCAGCGTTTCGATCTTTTCTCTAAGTTCCTTCTCATTTGTTTTTAAGGTGTAAATGACTCCCTGGCAGTCTTTAACGTCCTTTCCGATCTTTTCTACTGTAGTTTCCACCACAAATACTCGGTCCATTAGGGAGTTACCTTAGTTTCGAGCGCATGGCGGCCGGCTGAGCGGTCCGGTCGCGAGCACCATCTACAGCGAGGCATGACAAAGCTCGTAAACTGACCCCTCTATCCAAAATTTACAAGGAAAGTACATCAATTAAGGAAGGAATCCTTACCTTTGATCTAAGGCGACCCAAGAAGCCAAATTGAGACCATGGTACGCAAGATACCTGGACCGTGGCACTCGCATAACCACAGAGTGAGGCTAGACGGAGAACAGCACCCTGAGTCCCAGAGAAAGCCCGCTGCGATGCGCACGCACAGAGGCGGCGTGTGGGCGGAAGCTGCAGCGGAATTACACTGGAGCCGGAGAGCGGCGGCTAGAATTACATACCGAGGATTCACCAGTGACTTGGGTGATCACCTACGCTTCAGTAGTAGGGGCTGCAGCGATGAGAAAAAGGAGAAGAAGGAGGCAAAGAAGCCAGCGTGCATGACACCGGTAAGGGGGAGGGGTAAGAAGAGTGAACCTGCCTTTAGAACCCCAGCAGAGAATTCATCTCAGGCTACAACGCGCATAATCGCTCAGAAAAGTGCAAGGGAACACAAATGCCCCCCCGTAGGAGACTCCACCGAAATACGAAGCCAAGGTATTAGTTACTGTTTAAGGAGCAGGCATTTTGTTACCGAAATCACTGAGAACGCAGGACTGAGCTCGTCAAGGGACAATCCCACATAACCAACATAAGTGGGAAAACGGGAGATAAGCTAGGGACTCAGAAATTGAAGGGGGGGAACACAACCTCATTAGCGACTAAGACTGCTCAAACCAAACAAGAGGTGAAAATTAAGTTGACACCCTCCCTCCGCTCCTTCTTCAAAATTCAAGATAAACAAAACCGCAAGATTACAACTACTGAGGGATCTAGGGCCGAGGGAAAGGGTTGTACCGGCGGGGCAAAAGATATGCAAGGTGTGGTGCAATCCCCCAGGGATGGAGGGATAATCACGCACAATCGGTTTCAAGCTGTAACGATGTGTGATCCAGAGGAGGTCGGAACGGCCCCCCAAACAGCTCCCCTGGAAGTTCCAGAGGTCGAGAACACAATAAGTCAAAGCACACCTCAAATCAAGCAAAAAAGCGCCCAAGAGCAATGCACACAAGCCGGGATGGGAAACCTTCTGGGTACTCTAATTGACGAGATGGGAGCAAACTTTGCTAAATCTGAGAAAAATCAAGAAAAGATTCAGGCAACTTGCAAAGCACCAATTTTGGACTCTTGTAGAAGAATGATGTCACCTTTGAGTTTTGCACAGTAGTCTAGAATTTTCCTTTGCTTAACAGGGTGGTTGAAACCCTTTGTATTGAGGGTGAGATCTTTTAACATTTCATTGTCCATGTTATTGGGGATATGATTTCAATTCTAGTTTGGTCAGAGATTTTGTACCATTAAATAGGTCCCTGAATCAGAGAGGGATGATGTTTGTAGGGAGATTATCCCGGTTGTGTTCAGGAGTTAAGATATTGAGGTTTTGGCGCTCTGGGTGTACTGGGGTGGAAAGTGGATGGATTTTCATGAAAGTTCTGATATCAAGGCATGTGAGACTTATGGTATTTGCAGTGTTACTGGAACATAAGATACTTGTATTATAGGTGATGTGGTAGCAAAGGTGATGCAGTGAGATGTGAACAGGTCTGTATGAAGTAAAGCCGCCCAGTGACATGCATTAAGAAGGTAAAATGGTAGAGTTAGTTAGATAGAGTTATATTAATATTGCATGTCAGTCATGTTTTAATTTGAGTCCTGATAATGGGATGCTGGATGTTACTAGCTGTGGAGACCATTAGGGCCTGATGGGCCTATTAGGGCCCAATAGGGCCTATTAGCTATGGTGGTTAGTTGGGTGTTGTTGCCTGCTGGTAAAGTAGCATACTTGTAGGGGTTGTTGGGAGTCAGTACACTATTGGGGGTTTGTTTCCCAAATATTTATGTGAGCAGTGTGGTTAGTGAGACAGTTATTAAGACATTAGTGTGAGGGTACAAGACTGCAAGAGTAAAGGTAAGCAGAGAGTACATTCCAAGTTCCTTATAAGTCCATTTTCGTTTGAGTCAAGTTGTCTAAAAAGGATTCCAGGTCTGCCGGTTCATCAAAGAATTATGTTTCCCATTGATCGTGATTTTCATTTTCGAAGGGCCTACAAAGGAGAAGGAGATATTCATTTCTTTCATCTTGTTTCTTTGGGTGAGGAATCTCTTCCTGCGGTTTACAGTTACTTTTGCATAATCTTGTGCTATCCCAAGCCTGTGACCCTTCCATATGATGAATTTCATTGTCCTTATTTGGTCCAAGATCTTTTCTGTGTGGCCATAGCGTAGGCATCTGAAGATCATTGGTCGGGGTGTTTTCAAGTTGTCAAACATTCTGTTCTTTACTTTATGGGCCCTCTCGATTTCAAAGTCCCTCTTACAGTCTATTGTTAGAGCTTGAGGTATCCAGATATCCAGAAAGGACACACAGGAATCATATTCTTTCTCAGCATTTTTCGTCAGGCCAAAGATTCTGAGATTTCCTCTCCGGTTTCTGTCCTCGAGGTTCGCAATCTCGTTCTCAAGGAATGCAATATTTTGTCTGTGTTAGCGGATTTCTTTTGAAGTGAAGAAGTCTGGTCCTCCACTCTGCCATTTCTGAATTCTGCCTCGTCCATTCTGGAAGTTATGTTTTGGAGCTCTTTCCTTAGGACTTGCATTTCTAGTTGAAGAAAATCAGTGTTTGATTTTGTCGACCTGGTAAGGTCATGGAGAGAGTTTAATTTCTCTAGTATCAGGTCCATACTTGTGCCTGTGTCAGATCTTTTTTGAATCGGTGAGTCGGGGATTGGAGGTTTCAACTTTGTTGGTCTTTTGGTTCACTTTCTGTTCCTTATTGTCTTTAGAGTCTCTCTCTTTGTCTTTGGAATCAGCCATTATCTCAGCAAGTCACAGCAGCGATTTCTGCAAAAGGATCATTAGGTGGTGTTGGACAGCCACTAAAGGAGCATGGGTAGCGTGATGGGTCACAGATTCAAGAGGGTAGAGACGTGAGTCAACAATAGCTCAAAGCTGTCTAAGATGGGTGATTTGAATTAGCATACCTTACATGGTTTGACATTTTAGAGGACCGCGATTGGTCATGATTTGGATCATGCTCGTGATCTGCAGAGAGAGGTTTAAGTGCTGTAGTAGACCAAAATGTGTTGGGCGCCAGGCGTATTTAAGTATAAGTCAATTGTGGGAGTAGGAGTACCTTATATGTTGAGATGTCCATCAGTTAGTTGGATAGACTCCTGAAAGAACTGCCTGTGGTTATCTGAAGGAGCAGTCTGTAGGTATCTGACTGTAGGTATCTGTCTGCATCTGCAGATATCTGGCAGTATAAACTTCACCACCTCCACAGACCATTGTCCGTAGTGTGTTTGGCATCAGTATTTTAATTATGGATCAGCACACAGTAACTGTCAGTATCAGGCAGCTGGACACAACACACTGACATGGAGGACTGCTCTGATGTGCGCTCTAATGTGCCTTGACGCCTCTGGGCTAAGTTTGCGCTTTAGAAGACTAATATTCATTCATTATGTAGATCTCCTGTGCCGGCATACAATATGTGGTATCTAGCATTATCAGTTAGTACCAAGTAGATGGGCTGTCTTGCAGCAAGCGGTTAATGCAGCAGGTGGGCAATGGTTGGCTATGTGTAGTGATCAAGTTGCCGATCACAGATAAGGACTGTCTGAAAAGACTGCTGCTTCAGGGAGCTGCCATCTTGATCATAGGCACGGACTGGAAGGCGATTGAGCTGGAAATATGCATCAGTCAGCTATGAGACGTAGGTGATTTCGGTGTATCAACTCCCACTGCTGGTCCCAGGTGGAAAGAGGATCTCTATTATGTGCATCGTCAAAGGGCTGAGGAAATCTTATGGTGGCTACTAGAGGTCACTGGAATCTGCCATTGTGTCGTTGGGCAGGGAGAGCGTCGCTGTGGGTACCATCTGTATTCGGGCGAGTGTCATTGAGTTAAAATGTAAGATGTGACTCCTCTCTTTATCTGAAGCACCCGATAGTATGTGGAGAGGAGCGGCATCAGCGCAAAGTCATATTGCACGTCAGCTCTCTCTCCGTTGCATCGGAGCATCAGGGCTATGCGTAAATCTTGTCTGGGCTCAAGCCACTGCCCCATTTCCGAATTGGCTTTAATTTTAAATCCTTGCTTATATTATATTATTTTCTTTAAGTTAAGAGTATGCTAAAGTACCATTGGTTGACCATATGCACTTCTGAACTTACTCCAGCTTACAGCTGGAGTACATTTACAACTGTTTTGTGTCTTTTTTGGCTGGTGTAACTATGGTGCAGTTTGTGAATAGCAATGGGCTTACTCTTTTGTGGGTGGGCACCTGTCCCTCCCCAAAACCCTCTATAGCCCTGCCTTAAGTCCTTACTCCTTTCTTAACCCTTCTGCTTTAGTATTAAGTGTTCCCCATTTTCAGTCACTCCTCCCTGTCCCTCCCACCTTTACTACTAAAATGTATACCTATGTGTTCGAATATCTCCACGCCCAAAGATAGGCAAGCTGGAGGCTTTGGCCTCTGCATGTAAGTTTGTGAATAGCATTTTGTAGTACGTTAATACTACTATGTAACAGACTACAAAATGCAGTTTGTGAATAGGCCCCTTGATTTTTGCACTTGAGGAGGACAATGTAGCATTAAATTAGAGCCCTTTAGGGAAGGCTTCTATACAAGATGGGGTCCCAGGGGACCTTTATAAGTTCAACATTGAGCTATGGACTCTCTTAATAACTACTGTCTTAAAAGCAACTAGTGTCTTCTTTTTGCCTCCCTTTTGGTCACACTGTCAGTGTGCCAGTATTTGAGAAAAAAGGTATTACGAGTAATCCTAGCTGCTACGGACCTATTTCTCCTATAAAGTTGCATGAAGGGTTCTCCTTGAAATTATTTTGACTTGGGCGACAAATAATAATAATAATACTGATGTTCAATGTGGCTTTAGGCCAGGATTGCGAATCATTGAACAATGTTTAAGCCTGCATTTGCTTATTGGTAACTATACAAAGGCCTCTGAAGGCTCTCTTTATAAGATCTCTGTGGACCTCAGCAGTGCTGTAGACTATGTTAACAGATCCAAACTATGGTCCTGCTTACTTACAAGAAATTGACCCTATTTTAATCAATGTTGTTCACGGTTAACACATGGATCTCTCTGCCAAAGTAAGATATGGGAATAATGGAGAGTACACTGAGGGCCTGATTATGATCTTGGCGGACAGGGTTACTCCGTCACAAACATGACGGATATCCCATCTGCCAAATTACGATTCCATTTTATCCTATGGAACTTGTAATATGGCGGACGGGATATTGTGACGGAGTATCCCATCCACCAAGATCATAATCAGCCCCTGAGTCTTTTAAGCTTTCCAGAGGATTGCAGCAAGGCTATGTCCTAGTCTCTATTCTTTTGTTTTGTATGTGAATAATTTGAATGCTTATCTAGTATCCAGCGGCCAAGATATTCCACATAACCCTATTCCAGCTCTTCTTTATGCGTACAATGCTGTATTATTGTCCTACACGGCTAACGGGGTAAAAAAACATTTGATTCATTTATAACGTTTATAGTCAACGTTGATTTGGATACCAGTTATTCCAAAACCCATGTGATGATTTGTGACCCAAAGTCTACTAAAACTAGGACTATGATAATTAAAATTAAAAAGATTGAATACATTTATGCTTTTCCTTACCTTGGTGTGATTTTTTGATTCTCCTGGTTTTTGATCTTCTTTAATATCAGCCAGCAGAAAATTATTTTTACAGTCTTAAGGGGCTGTTTTTAATTTCGCCAATAAATATGGTAACATTAAACGCATGATTGAAATCTACAGAGGCCAATGTACCCTTTGTTTTTTATGGCTCAAGTATCTGAGGGCATTCTAATATCAATACATTATATTGTCTTCTCAGCCCCTATTTTTTCTGCCATGAAGAACTGGGCCCGAATTATATGAAGGACTTCTGATATGGCTATGGCTCTCTATCTGGTCCAATCCTGCTACCTTGCTAAGTGGCGCCATAATTATTGACTGGCTCAAAATGGTCATTTGAAGATTTCGTGGATAAATGAAAAGGCCTGTTATTAAATATATTTGCAGGCCCTAGCAGCATCTTTAAAGGGATAGTTTGGGGAACAAAAATGCCTTTTGCAGGTGTTTTAAGAGGGAATCTGTCGTGCCCCAAAAGCTTACCGTCGGGTATTATGCAATGGCGAAGATTCCCGGAGAATTCCCGTGTGGTGGAATGTTATTTATCGTTAGTTACTAATTTAAGGTAGAGATAGCTATTAATCTGATTTAGGTTGGGCGTTATTCACCATCAACATCCTTTCCCTATAGGCGGGGTACGTTCTGATTTACTATGTTGTTGTTCTTGTGAGGAGAACCCTACTCAATCACTGATGAGTTTTCTTTTCTTTTGTGTTCTTATATAAAATTATGCTTGCGCATTACCTTGTACCTTTGCTTAAGGATGTTGGTTTTATTGGAGGTAGGCCGGCAGTGACGTTTAAACAGCTGTTATCGAGCCCTCCGCTTTGTGCACTGCTATTGGTTGTTTTCAAAAGACTTCAGCTTAACTACATGATTACATGTTATTTTACCTTAGTATGTTTTTGCTATATTCTTTTATGAATGTTGTAGCTTTTATGATTTACTTTACAAACCGATCAAATAATAATAATTGAATGATTGGTTGAGCAGAAAGGCCTGCTGTAACACAGAACTTCGAAGCTGAACTCTGGTCTGTGATTCTTTTTACCACAATAAGAACATTTATCGCACTGCTACTTTACTATAGAGGTGTTAAAGACTTATATACAAGGAAGTTATGCACGCTTTAAAAATGACATTTTTAGCCCATTGCATAACCTGGATTGTATTTTAACTTTGCAAAAGAAATAAGTGATGGATGGAATGCTGAACAATGCAAACATTCACCCCAGTCACAAAGATCTGGGTTTAATCCATCGTTCTTTTGCTCACCACGCCACCCCAGTTTGGACCCAGCCATATGCAAATCAGTCTTGACCCTGTTTGGCAACAGTACAGCCCGAAATGCCAAGCCAGGTCCTCCCTGGACGAGACACAAGCATCCTTGGACCGGTTTTGGGGCATCACCCCATATCAGCCAGGCTAGCTTGAATCCAGTGGCGCAGCGAGCAAGGGACTCACCCTGGGCATACCCGGCACACTTAGGGCGAGTAAGCATAACTGGAATGGCATGGGGAGCAAAAAACAATGGATTTAGGCCCTGATCTCTGTACTGGGGTGAATGTATGACATTGTTCAGCATTCTGTTCAACAATTGTTCTTTTTGCATTTGTCATCCCGAGTGGGACGGGTATGCCCAGACGTGGGTCCAGTGCTCTCCATGCCACTGGAGTCAAGCTAGCCTGGCTGATGAGGGGTGAAACCCCGAAACTGGTCCTAGGATGTTTGTTTCCAGTCCAGGGAGGACCTGGCTTGGCAGTCTGGGCTGGACTGTTCCCATGTGGAACAGGGTCAAGACTGGTTTGCATATGGCTGGGTCTAAACTGGAATAGCATGGGGAGCAAAACAACGATGGATTTAGGCCCAGATCTCTGTACTGGGTTGAATGTATGACATTGTTCAGCATTCTGTCCATCAATTGTTCTTTTTGCATTTGTCAGGCAATGCTAAATTTGTAAAATAATGAGTGCCCACGGTACTTCGGTTAAGACGCTCTGTCAGGGCTTGTTAGACCTGGCACCATTGGCGTGGGTCTCCCTTCCATTTTTGCCTTGGCTCCTGTGTTTTTCTGTGTGTTAGACTCCATTGTTGCTGGTCTAGATGCTTTGGGCACTTTGCCACTGATGTTCAGTGCCAAAGTGCAAGTGCTCCCTTTTGTAAATTGTTGTTATGGATTAGTGTTTCCATGATTGGCTATTTGATTTACTTGTCAGACCCTACTATAATGCACTGTGTGTGCCCAGGGCCTGTAAATCAAATGCTGATAGTGGGCTGCAGCACTGATTGTGCCACCCACAGAAGCAGTCTGTAAAATGTAACTCTGGCCTGCCATTGCAGAGCCTGTGTGCAGTCTGGGACTGCCATGTCGACTTGGCAAGTGCACACACTTGCCAGTCCCTATACCTTCCCTTTTCTACATATCAGCCACCCCTAAGGTAGGCCTAAGGTACCCCTGTGGGCAGAGTGTATTGTATGTGAAAGGTAGGACATGCCCTGATGTGTGTGGCATGTCCTGATAGTGAAATACTGCCAATTTCGTTTTTCACTATTGCACGGCTATCTGTTCCCATAGGACAGAATGGGGAGTGTGTTTATAACATCTTATAAACATAACTGACCCTGGGAACAAGATAGAAAAGTAAAGTAAAGTTTAGAATGCCTGAACTCAGAATGTTAACCCTTTCAGTGCGCCCGTCGGCCAACGGCCGTCGCGAGCACTACCTCGGTAGTGCTGCGCATGTCCGTTGGCCGACGCGGCCCCGCCCACTTAATGGAACGCCCGCACCGCGGCGGAATTGCCGCCGCGGTTAAGGTGTTAAAGTGCATCTTTTAGTGAGGGTGATTTGTACTTCTGTGTTTGAAAATACCACTTTTAGAAAGTAGGTATTTTCTTGCCTAACCATCCAGTGTGCCTCTGCTAGGTTTGTGTATTGCATGTCTGGCTTTTGGATGACAGGGGCTGGAGAGGGGCAGTGGCTCCAGAAGTCTGATGAGTCAGGGCTGGGCTGAATAGACCTGGGCTGCGTTTAGAGTAGGGTGGGGAGATTTCCTTTCACCTGCATGGGCCTGGTCTACCTTCAACAATGCTGTCTCCACCTCCTGCCAGGAAGCTGCACCAGTGAGGACAGAACTGGTTTTGGCTGTGTACAGACACTCTCTGCCTTCAGAGAACAAAGGATTTTTATGGATAAAAAGAGGGACCCAGACCCCAGACTTTTAGATCACTTCTGGGAAATCAAGAGGAACCTTTGCCAAGGAGAAGAGCCGGATAAGCTGAGGAGGAATACTGCCCCTGTGCTGTTTGCTGCCTGGGGTTGGCCTGCAGTGGCTGCTTTTTGCCAAGGAAAGGAGAAAAAGGACTTTGCTGTTTGTTTTGTCACCTGCTTGAAGAAAAGATCTCCAAGGGCTTGAAACTGAGCTTGCCTCCTGTTCTGAAGTCTCGGGGACACAAAGACTTCATCCCCTCTGTCTCTCTGCTTCTGGAACTGCTGTTTCAGCTGCCACAGAAAGAAATTGCACCACTGACGCTGGCGAGCGACTCCGTAACCTGCACCGAAGCCATGGGCACCGCTCGTAAAGAGCACGACGCACCGCCCCGACTTGCACCATAGGCCCGACGCCTGCCGATGCCGTGCCGCATCGACTCCGAAGCCGTCCACGAGGCCGCTGCCTGCACCGGAGCCGAGGACACCGCTCGTGACGTCCACAACGCACCATCCCGACTGGCACAGCAGCCCCGACTTCACCGACACGGTGCTTCATCAACGCGGAGCCGACCCTCGACGTGGGTGACTCCCGAATCCATCGACATCGCACCGTCGTAAGGAACCGACGCCTCGCTGCCATTCGTGACGTCACCTCCCCGACACAGTAAGGAACCGACGTCTCACCTCCCCTGCGCTGCAGTAAGGAACAGAGGCATCACCTCCCCTGGGGTTGTAAGGAACCGACGCCGCAGGCGCCAACGAAGCATCACCTCCCCGACGCCGTGCACCATCTTTGCTTTCATCAATTCCAAGGTACTGTACTTTGTGGGTCTGCTTGACTCCGGGCCCGACGCCGCACATCTCGCAGTCAGCGCCGTCCTTTGGGATTTTCATCTGTCATGACGCCGTAATAACTCCAGGTGGAGTTATTTGTTGCTAGAAGCTTGATTTGAGTGAATAACCTATTTTTAAGGATATTTTTGATACTGTATTGTGGATTTTTGTCGTTTGGTCTTGTTTTGGTTTAGATAAAGATTACTTATTTTTCTAAACTGGTGTGGTGTCCATTTGTAGTGTTTTCACTGTGTTACTGTATGTGTTCACAAATGCTTTACACACTGCCTCTGAGATAAGCCTGTCTGCTCGTGCCAAGCTACCAAGGAGGTGAGCAGGGGTTATTTTAGGAGTATATCCCCCTTACCCTGACTAGAAGCAAGGTACCTACCTCTGCCAACTAGAGACCCCCATTTCTAACAGGGCTATTAAATGTCAGCGTGCTGAATACCAAAACTGCATAGTCTGGAATCCACCTAAGGCCTTTTTAATACAGTACCAGACACTGCCGACCCCTTTATTTCACTCTTGCAGCAGGTTCATGCTTTCTCTCTTGATGACGGTTTTCTGTCTTCCTCTTCTTCCTTATCTGATCCGAGGAAATAAGTGCTGGTCTCTAAAATTGAGTGTGGGTGGCCCCCACAGGCAACCACCGGCTCAAATTAAGGTATTGAGGTATTGCTCTGAACCAAAAAATTAAGAACTCCAGGAAGATGTCAAGTGTTTTTGAAATATAGACCTTTTCTAACATTTCTGTCTAATTTTAATGGCATTAGCGTTTCCACTGTAGAGTATCTTGTAGAAGAACATTATATAAGCGATAACTGTATTACTAGACACAAATCCTACTGTCCCATTAGCCTTGGCTTAAAAACAGAATGCCCTTATTTTGCAGTTTTTCTGCTTACAAAGAAAACAAAGGACCACTGTTCAGCATCTTGTTGTTGACATGTTAACGGCTCATAAATAACCTCCCTTTAAAGATGGAAAGACATTTAATAGTGTTGCTGGTATTTCAGCCTAGAAACTGCCTGACAACCTTAGATCTGAATGTTACTTATCTCCATAATCTGAGATTAGCCTCAGCAAGCGCAGTGCTTTAGTGGACAATGTTTAATAATCACTCTTTTAAGAAAATACAAGAATTTGGCAAGCAGATATAAAAGATCTTGTTATTGTGTGTCCAGTAAAACATCTTAAAGTTCACTATGTAGGAGGATCCCTGTTAGAAGCCTTTATGAGAACTGGTGATTGTTACTTTCTGTTGATCTTTGACTAATCATGGTGCTTTTTATGTAATTTAAGCCTCCTCATGCTTCAAACCTCATAACTTCCATCAGCCAACCTTTCTCGGTTTTGTTTTGGAGCCTCGGGCAGAAATTGCATGGGTGGATGTTGATTGGGCCAAACATTTCCATTTACCCAATCTCCAGAAGAAATAGAAAAGGATACAGCCATAGGCAGCCATCAGTAAATAGTGCCAAATTACAAGAAAAGGTGCAAAAAACGACTGCCTATTAATTTGTGGGTAGTGAATAGTAAACAAATTCCAAGGCACTAAGGGCATGGGACATGAGAATTCCCTAGTATCTGCTGACGTGCATGATCATTGGATGATGTAAATCATGACATTTGTTGTTGCTCCAAATCATTTCTGATGGACGTCTTGAAATGCCAAATGTACCAGATAATCCAACTTTCTTGCGTTGTCATCATGGTTTTTATCACTTTGAGGGACCCTATTTGTGTTGCTGGGTTTAGAACTCTGTGCACTTTACCCCTGCTAACGAGCAGTAAAGTGCTATACTCCCCCTTTAAACATGGTTGAATTGGCATACTCCGAATTGGCATATTTTTCCTGCCTAAAAGGCCCTAGTATATGGTATAAAGTGTACCCAGTGCCTGGAATTTAAATGCCACTAGTGGACTGCAGCACCTATTATGCCATTCACTACATTGACAGTACAAACATAACTTCAGGCCTACCACTGTACCCTGACTGTAGCTGTGAAAAAACTGTAATTAGACTGCTCAAACTAAACCATTTTGACAGGTCAAAACCTCTCTTTTAAATAATAATGTCACCGCTATGAAAGCCTTCCAGCCCACATGGTACGGTGCATGGTATTTAAAAGTGGGACATGTAGGTAATTAACATTACCATGTTCATATTGTGATAAGGTCCATAAATATGCTTTCAATGTGGCAGTCCTAGCTGTATCATTTAGAAAACCAGAGCACAGATTAAAATACTAATACTGCTAACTCAGGAAAGGGACCAGCTACGAACATAATTAAACAACAATTTTTATCAGTTATTAAGAATCCAATTTGTCGGCCTATAAGGTACATTGGCAGACATGGATGTTACATCCCCCTAAAAGGGGGAGAGGTTCCTCTCCAACTAGGTCCGCGAGAACCTGATGGACATCTTCGTTGGCGAATGAACAGGGGTGCCCAACGTAGTCCGAAGAGTACCAAGGAGGCATAATCATAGGATCCGCTATTCATGAGTTTGTTGTTAAAACAAGAGTGTGCCTCCCAATCATTCATGCCTTGACCCACTTAAGTAACAGGTCCCAAAATGCTGTCTTTTTACTGCTACAGGCTCTTGACAGGTCAGTTTTAGAGGTCTCAAACATCGTGGCCAACCACTCAGAGTGTATAGGAGAAGTAGGATCAATCGAACACTTGCATATGTGCCTCCTGGCTAGCAAAATAGCATAAAATAAAAAAGAGCTAGCTGGACCAGTGACTTGGTTTGTAAGGCCGAAGATTATCAGAGCCAAATCTATTTGGATTGGGACTTTCAAAATACTCTCCAATGTCTTCTGGACTTCATTCCAAAACAAAACAATGGCAGGACAGTCTTTAAACATATGAATGTCTGAAGCTTCGACTAAACCACACTTCGTACAGCTAACTTACGACCCCGTTGAAAACTTGGACAGCCTTAGAGGGGAGAGATAGGCCCTATGTACAGTGAATATGTGGTTTCTCTTCAACCACGCAGGTTTAACTATGTTATAGAGAGTCTTAAATGAGTTCTGCCACAGTTGCTCACACTGTACATTTGGAAGATGTTCACTCCATACTTCGCTGGCGAGTTTGAATTCTCCATCCACTGCCTCTTCTATTGCCCAATACCAGTAGGAGACCTCCCTCCTCCCAACTGGTCTGTCTACTAGCTGTTGTTCCAGACTATTACCCCAGCCTATAGTTTTTTCTGGCTTTGCTGGGTTTTGACCCAGCTCTGCAGTTGGATATACTTGAACCTTGAGAGGCCCACTCCCACTCTCTCTCTCAGCTGTTCCCATGAAATGAGAGTACCCTCATAGGCCAGATCTCCCCATACTTTCAAACCTGCTACTCTGAGTGGTAAAGCAAGCCTATCTTGAAGACATTCCGGCGAGCCCGGTGAATCCCAAAGTGGTGCTAGGCTTGAAAAATATTTGAGGCCCACCAGATGTTTTAGTCTAGCCCATGCTTTGACCATTGCCTGGAGGACTTTGAGTTTAACCTTTTTGAAGAATTTTGGTTCCCCAAATTTAAACAAAAAGCCCTCTTCAGGCAAGCTGGCCCCCCTTAACATAGCCAGGAACATGTCTCCTGCCCCAGTGCTTACAGGCATGTTTAACAACATCCGCGAGTGTGAGAACTGAAAGGCCCAAGCGTGGTACTGTAGGTCTGGTAGCGCAAGACCCCCCTTCTCTCTCCTACGTCTTAACTTTTTCCAGGCTATTCTGGTGGTTCTGTATGCCCAGATAAAAGAGTTTACAGCCTGCTGAATTTTATCGATGGCTGGTTTATCAAAATGTAGGGGGATTGAATTAAAAAGAAAGGTTATCTTGTGTAGTATCACCATCTTAACTAAATTCACCCTCCCCAGAATGGTTAAAGGGAGGTGGGCCCAGGATTTCAACTGTTTTTGACACTCCCTTGAGACTTGCGCTAAATTCACTTCTGCAATCTTGGCTATATCCTGGACGATTCTAACTCCCAAGTATCGCATGCTGGGGCTGACCCGAGGTTGGCACCTCTCCAGATTCCACGTCATGCTCTCAGTCTTCCCGGCATTCACCTCATAACCTGAGACCTGCCCGAATTCTTGTGCTAATCTAATCACTGCCGGGAACGTTGTTTCTAAATCTGCCGAAAGGACCAAAATATCGTCTGCATACAGGGCCACCTTCCTCTCCCACTCTCCATAACTAAAAGGCACAATACTAGGATCTTCTCTCAGCCTCTGAGCGAAAGGCTCTATATACATATCGAAAAGGAGAGGGGAGAGGGGACAGCCCTGCCTGGTACCCCTAGTGATCTTAAGTGGTTTAGTCAAGATTCCATTGACCAACAATCTGGCTGATGGCTCTTGATAAAACAACTGGATAGTACGACAGAACGTTTTGTCCAAGTTAAATTTTCCCATGACTTCCGACAGGTAAACCCAATTGACCCTGTCGAAAGCCTTGGTGGCATCTAGGGTCATACCTGCAAGAGGGAGTGAATATGTTGAGGCGATGTCTATAGCTCCGATAAGATCATATGTGAGGTCTGATAGGTGTCTTCCTTTAACAAACCCCTTTTGGTCTGAATGAAGGATGTCGTCAGCCACAGATCCCAACCTTGCTGTCAAGATTGAGGCAAAGATTTTATAGTCCGTATTTAAAAGCGAAATGGGCCGATATGATCCACAACTTGTTGGATTTTTGCCGGGTTTCAAGATCAAGATAACTGTAGTTTCATTCCAAGACTCGGGGGGCCTTACACCCTCTGCTAGTATCTTGTTGAATAATTGTGTCAACACCGGAATTATCGCCTCACCCAATAATCTATATAGCTCGGCTGGCAACCCATCAGGGCCCACGGCTTTGCCTCTCTTACAGGCACCTAAAGCCTTCTTCACTTCCTCTTGAGTGATGTCTTGTTCTAAGTCTTCCTGTTGTTTAGGACTCATAGATGTCAATGTAGTCCTATCCAACCAGTCTTTGACTTTAGGCCTATCCTCTACACAGTCTTCTTGGTATATATCTTGAAAATATTCAAAGAAGGCCTCACCAATTTCTTTGTCAAAGGATAAAACAGCTCCCCCATCCCCATCTGTGATTTCCTTAATCTGATTACGTAGCCGGTCTGTTTTGGCCTTCCATGCCAGTAGTTTTCCTGCCCCTTCCCGGTACTCAAAATGGGCGATCTTGCTTGCCTCCCATCTACGCAAAAGCCTTGTTTGGAGGACATTCTCCAACTGCTCCCTTAATCTCTTAAGTTTACCCAGGTCTTCTTGCTGACTACCCAGAGCAACCTGGCTATTCAGTTTTGCCTCCTCAGTGGACATTTCTGCTTCCAGAAATGCGATCTCTCCCCTATACTTTTTATTCCTGTAAATCGACCTACTAGTAATAATGCCCCTTAAAAAGGCTTTAAGGGAGTCCCAGACCACTGTGATGGTTGCTGTACCCAAATTAGTCTTCAAGAAGAATTCGGTCTCTCGATATAGGAAGGCCATCTCATCCTCTTCGAGAAGCAACGTATGGTCAAAAGACCAAGCTCTGGACTCCCGGGCCTGGTCCCAGTCGAGATCTAATAATATTCCTGAATGGTCCGACAAATGGGACGACAAATAAATTATATCTTTGACCTTGCTCCTTAAACTATGGCCAACCAAGATGTAATCAATTCTTGATTTGTGTCTGTATTTAAAATTTCGGTATGATACTCCCAATTGCTGCCCGACCTTTCCCTCCATATATCGCATAGACCGTTTTGGACCATCATGGTCTGAAAATACACCCTAGATCTTGAGGGGACGATGGCTCTACTACTCGCAGATTTGTCAAGTTTAGGGTTGAGAACAATGTTAAAATCTCCGGCCATGATAACCGGTTCTGGGAAATCTAAAAGATGCGAGAATATTGTTTTAAGAAATGAAGGGTCATCTTGGTTCGGGCCGTAGTAGCCAACCAAAGTAAGAAGAATGCCCATTATAGTAACCTTCAATATTACCCATCTGCCACCTGGGTCTTCCATATGCCGTAGAATCTGGGCATTGGCTTGGTTTTTAAAGAGAATCAAAACCCCTCTAATGTTAGCCGTCTGGTTAGTACAAATAAAGGAATCAAACCATTTCTGGCTTTTAAGAATTTCCTTGGTCTCTTCCTTAAGAAGATGTGTCTCCTGGATGACAATGACCAGCGCCGGAGAGTCCCTTAGATATTGCATTGGGGGGAGAACATGGCGTCTGCTACGTGAGCAGCTGCCTGCACCCAGAGCACTCCTCGCCCGTTCTATAGCAGGATGCCGTCCTACCTGGTTTTGCACGTTTGTTGAGCTGCCGGAGTGTTTCCTGAGGCTCTGTGCTGTGTTTTGGGCTCCGCCCGGTGTTTCTTCTGCCGGCTGGGGATGTGTGTGGGGTCCCCCGGCGCTCTTCATTCTTCCTGCTTGCCGCGCTGGAGCGAGGCTGCCCTGGAGCTTAGGAGGGGCCACAGAGCGGCGGCTCGCAGGCTCCTCCGGGTCAACGGAGGTAACGGAGGCAGCGTCAGCATCAGTCAGTTTTTTGACGCGACCAGGCGGGTCGCGGTCGCGGGAGAGCCAGAGCCAGGACCGGCGTCCAAGGATATAGTTTCTCCTGCCATTTCTGCTCATCCGGTGTGTTTGGCAGCGGGGGGTATTTCCAGAGGCAGAATTTGAGCGACTGCAGGAGGCGCAACCACATGTGGGAGCACAGAAATGACAGGTTTGCTCCCCACCGCAGGTGAGAGTGATTCCAGGAGTTCTGGGGGCCTCAGAGGCGGATATAAGAGGGGGAAAAAAGAAAAGAAAGATACGTGGGGCCGCCTTGGGACTGGTGAGAGCTAAAGGGGACAGAAAGGTGAATAAGCAACTAGCTGAGGAGCAGAATAAAAATCAAGTTTTTGAAAGCTCAAAAAACGAAGTAACCTCTATAAGCTGTACAGCGTTCCAAACATATCAGGTCAAAGGGAGGAGTATAAAGCCTGGGAGGAATAAAAGCAATCCCCCCATCAGTCAGGGTCACTCCCTCTCTGCGGTCGTTTTTTAGAGGGCAACCCGAAGTCCTTGATATCACGAAAGTGAAGGCTCTTGGAGGAGGGACCACCATTGGTTTTTCGGCTAATTTACTTATTGATGATGTGGAATCTGCTAGTTCTTCATCCACCCAGGCCGACTCATTAACCACGGTTACCGATAGATCACTCGAGACAGTGCCAGATAAAACAATAGAGCCGGTTGAGAAGAACCATGTTGGGACTGTCAGTCATGAGTGTGGTGGGGTAGTTAAAGGTGCTAATTTTCAAGTACTGGTGGGGCCCCCAGCAGTCTCAATGGAAATTCTCTTTGCTACATTAACAGAGGATATAAAAAAGGGGTTCTCTGTATCGGCTACTAATCAAGCTGAGATAAGGGAGTGTTGTGAGTCCCTAGAGAGGAAGATGGATCTCCTAAACACCAGGACGGAGTCCCTAGAGAAATCTGTTGAAGAACTAAAAGACAATCTCGGGGCTGCAGAGGCTGAGATCCAGACACTTAAAAGGGAAGAAGTCGCTCTCCGTGACAGAATGGAGACGTTGAAGAACGACTCCCGTAGGAATAATCTCCGCCTTATGAACATTCCGGAAGGGAGCGAAGGGCCTGATCTTAAAATGTATATTATTTCACTGCTTAAGGAAGCTTTGCAGCTTGACGAGTCAGTTGAGACCCTAGGAAAGGACATACAGAGAGCCCATAGAGACCCGTTCTGTAGGAACCCAAATAGAACAAAGCCAAGAAAAATCCTTATTAATTTTCTCACTTACTCACTGAAGGAGAAAATTCTTAATTTGGCTTTAAAGGTAAAAACATTAAGGGGCAGAGATTTCTCCTTCGAAATCCGTTCAGATCTTGCCAGAGTTATCCTTGATAGGCAGTGGGAACTAGGTAGGAAGATGGACGACTTCAAGAAGATTGGTGCAGTGGTACAGTTGAAATGCCCCGCTTTTCTGAAAGTTATGCATAACAATAAAATGCATAATATAAGATCAGTTCAGGAAGCGGAAGAGTTACTTGACACCATCGGTAAGAATGTCCCTTAACGGTAGTTCTCTAGTCTTTGGGTTCAGTTTAGATTGAGGCCGGGGGTCGTTTTAAAAAAAAATCAGATCCTTTTTTCCTTCAACCTTGTACAAATCGAAAATGAGAAAGTAAGAATGAATGATGACTTAAACTTTGATTGGTTCACTTATTCACTAGATTATTTAGAATATACTTATTTTCTGGTAGGGGGTAAAAGTTTGTATACTAGTTTAGAACGGGATAGATGGGGTTGCTCTGGGGTGCAACACCTGGACAACACCAGTCCAGATAAATGGGGTAAGGGTTCTCCAGGGGGGGTGAGAGGAGGGGGTGGGTGGTTGGGGAGCACGGGGGCATAAAATATAAAAATTCCTCATTTGCCACAACTATATTAGATCTAGCCCAGATAGTTGCAGGGGGATTTCGAGGGGTCCGGCGTTGGTTTTTTCCTGGCTTAGAGCAGGCCCGGAGTCTCAGACTTAAGCCTCCATGAAATTACTCCAGATACTGTTCTGGAATGTCAATGGTCTGCGCGTGAGGTCCAGAAGAGCAAGAGCCCTACTTTTGCCCTACCAGCTGTCTGTTACTGGGTTTGCTGTGGGTATAGTACCTGCTACAATCTAGATTGTTGTGTTAGATGTGGGAGGACACTAGGATTACCATAGTGTACTCCCCCCCCACACACACGCCCCAGCCCTCAGAGCCCAAGTTTAGAGTAGCCAAAGACTTTTGCCCTCTTGGGCATGCCCTGATACACTGAACTTTAGACCTGTTTGCATTAAGGCAAACAGGGAGTGTAAGAAATTAGGATGTGGGTTGACTGAGGTGTGAACCCTGGTCAAGCAGCAACCACAATCCTTGTCAGGGTGAGGCACAAGACAACCCTAAATTAACCTGTGCTCCACCCTCTGGTAGCATTCAAGCTTAACCTAGAGGCAATGTGTAAAGTATTTGTTGAACATTTCAAACAGCAGTAAAGTGAAAACACCACCCAAAAAGGACCCCACACCCGATTAGAACATTAGAGGAATTTTTATTAAATAAAACAAAACTAAAACAACAAAAGTACAATTAGTATAACCGGAGATATGCAAGTTTAAGATTTTAGTGAAAATAGTGCCAAAAAGCACAAAGTGCCAGCAGTACTGGACGCAGGGGGTGCTGCAGCTCATGTCCTGCTTGATCTGTCGGCGGCATTCGACACGGTAGACCATAAGACGCTGCTTAACCGTCTGAATTCTCTAGGTATTTCTGAAAAGGCATTGGCACTGGTCTCCTCTTTTTTAGCCGATGGGATACAATCAGTTGCCCTGGGCGACTACACCTCTCCGTCCTTCACGCTCCCATGTGGAGTACCACAGGGTTCCTCTTTGAGTCCTACGCTTTTTAATATATATGTATCTGAACTGGCAGTATTAATAAGATCCTTCGGGATGGCACTGACATCCTACGCGGATGACACCCAAATCCTCGTATCCATCTGTAAAAACACCCAACCGCCAGTAAAAAGATTTAGGAACTGCATGATAGAAGTCAACTCATGGATGAGATCACACTGCCTGAAGTTGAACTCAGGGAAGACTGAGGTAATACTGTTCGGTAATTACTCCCCCTCCTGGTCCCAGAATTGGTGGCCAGATGACCTGGGAACAGCACTGATCCCGGTCCCTAAAGCCAAAAATCTGGGTGTAATGATAGATGAGAGACTGGACTTTGAAGCTCATGTCAAGGCAGTTTCATCATCCAGCTTCTTTATACTCAAAGCGATTAAGAAAATCTTACCTTTGATTCCAACAGAAAGCAGGAAAACTGTAGTTACATCCTTAGCCCTTTCCAAACTGGATTATTGCAATGGGCTATATCTCGGTATACCCATGAAGCAACTTCACAGGCTTCAGATGATCCAAAATGCGGCGGCTAGACTCCTCCTAGGGATTCCCAAATTTCAGTCAGTGGGAAAGTACCTACAGAGTCTGCATTGGCTGCCAGTCAAAAGTCGTATCAAGTTCAAGACCCTGTGCATTACATATAAGGCACTACACAGTACCGGTCCTCAGTTCTTGAAGCGGTCACTGCACTGGTACTCTCCAAATAGATGCCTTCGATCACAAGGGGCAAAATTGATACTCTCTCAGGGATTTTTAAATCAGACTGGGGCGGAAGAAGTTTTGTGGTGGGGGCTACAAAGCTCTGGAATACCCTCCCTATTATCATCTTCCCTCTTTGACATCCTTCAGGAAAGCCATTAAGACCTGGTTGTTTGTTAAATAGTGCTCCAGCTCGCTTCTTGATTGTTTAGCGCCAAGACACCGTTGGTATTCGTGCGCAGTATAAATTTATAACATAACATAACTGTGGATATCTGGTTGCACCAGCCTGGGATAAGTCACAAGTTCAGACCGACCGCAATGGATCACGGGCCAGCTACAGGGACCCAGTTAGGGCCACTGAAAGTACCTTAAATCCTGGTTCGCGGAGTGTTGCGAGTATCTGCGTCGAAGATTAATCGCGCAGCCGAAGACATGCATTGGTTCCGAGATGCAGCGAGGCTGCGATGCAAGGTCCTGAATTATCATTGAGGATCCTGTTGAGAGGGGCTTGCAATATGAAGTTGGCTGTCGAGGATGCATTGCGGAATTGTGGTGATGCGTCGGTTTCGAGGAACTGCGAGGCTGTGATGTGGAGTCATGCATCGTCATCGAGGTTGCCATTGATGAGGGATGCAAGGGCCTGTGCCGAAGATGTGCCATGCAGCGGCGGTTCCGATGAGGCGGTGGACTGCGATGCAATGCAGGTCTTTGCAACGGAGAGGAGCCATGCAGCGGTGACGATGTGTCAGCGATGGGTCAGTTCTGCCCAAGGTTGTGCCACACTGCAGAGGAGATGCATCAGTTCCGCTGGATCCACAGAGATTGGCAGAGCACCTTAGGCCCACTTCCAAGGGCTCAGGGCTGGGATGGCACCACTTTGCAGTGTAGACTCCAGATGGGAGATTCCAGGTGCTGGGGTTGAAGTTGTTGAAGCCTTCTATCCCTGGGACTCAAGTCAGGAAGCCAGCCAACTTGCCCCTCGAGTCACTCTGGGGTCCTGGGTTCAACAGATGCAAGTCCAGTCCTTCTCACCCAGGCAACAGTACATAAGGTCAGTTCTGCATAGTGGCAGTACTTTCAGCAGCACAGCAGTCATTCCTGGCAGAGTACCCACAGGTCCAGAAGACTCCTGAAGAGTTGGTATCTGAGGTCCAATATTTATACCGAGTTCTGCCTTTGAAGTGGGAGAGGCTTCTAGAGGCTTGCCTTTGAAGTGCACAGGTTCCTTGCCTTCCTTGCCCTGGCACCAGATTAACTACAGGGAGTTTGCAGTCCTTTGTGTGGAGGCAGGACACAGTCTATTCAAGTGTAAGTGGGACTATGCCTAGCTCCTCCCTCTAAAAACTGCCAATGATGGCCCTTTCCAGGCACACTTAAGCTCTGAATTATGTGTGGCTGTCTAGAAGGAATACACAAAGCCCAACTGTCAACTAGACCCAGTCATATGCCCCAGAGACAGGCTGCAGGCACCGAATGGCTAAGGCAGGAAAAAGTCAACTTTCTAAAAGTGACTTCTTCAAAATTGTAATTTAAAATCTGACTTCACCATAAGTTAGGATTTTTCATTATAATTCCAGAGACACCAAAGATGAATGTGTTGCCTGTTCCCATTTGGAATTCACAGCTTATTACATGTAGTAAGTTAACTCCAGTGTTATCCTATAGGAAAGGTAGTGAAAAACAAATGTAAGAGTTTTTCCCTACCATTACATGTAAATCTGAAAAGTACACAACCTACTTTTTAAATACACTGCACCCTGCCCTCTGGGTTGCCCCGGGCCTACCCCAGAGTGACGTATAGCTATTAAAAGGGAAGGTTTGGGCCTGGCAAAAGGTTTATTTTGCCAGGTGGAAATGGCAGTTTAAAACTGCACACACAGGCTGCAATGACAGGCCTGAGATATGTTTAAAGTGCTACTTAAGTACGTGGCACAATCAAGGCGTTTAATTTACCGGCCCGGGCACAGGTAGTGTCACTTTACTAGGAACTTAGAAGTAAATTAGGTATGCCAATTGGGTGTGAGCTAATTCCAAAATGTTTTAAGGAGAGAGCACAAGCATTTTAGCACTGGTTAGCAGCGATAAAGTGTGCAGAATCTTAAAGCCAGCAAAAACGAAGTCAGCAAAACAGGAGGTCTGAAGGCAAAAAGTTAAGAAGTAAATTACACAAAGGATGCCAGGTCTAACACGTCTTACCCCCAGCTGAAATTGGGGAGATTTTCCCAACCCCTAGGGAGTTCTCCTCACTAAGGAGGAAAAACCTGGGGAGACCATCCACATTGGCGTGGTCTGTTCCTGATTGGTGTTCCACCGTAAAGTCCATTACCTGTAGGGAGATGGACCACCTCAACAGTTTGGGATTCTCACCCCTGATCTGCATTAGACATCTTAGGGGTCTGTCTGAACCCGAGAGTGAGCACCAAACAGGTATAGTCTCAACTTCTTCAGTGCCCCGATCTTTGCAAAGGCTTCCCTTTCTATTGCAGTCCAACTCTGTTCCCGGGGAAGTAATCTCCTACTGATGAAGGCTACAGGTTGATCCCAGCCCTCTTTCTTTAGCCGTGAGTTCATGGCCCCTATGCCATGCTCTGAAGTGTCTGTTTGTACAATTCATTATTTGGAGAAATCAGGGATCTTCAACACGGGTGATGTGCTAATGGACTTCTTCAGGGTGTCAAAAGTAGGCGTTTGGCAGAGAACTCTGCTCCGCTGGCAGAGCTTGTGGATTTTTGCATACTCCGCATTCCGCTGAGAACGCGAAGTTGATGCAAAACTCAGACTCTGCAGTGGAGCAGAGTTCAGCCCCGGACCCTCCCCACCTCCATCCCCCCTCAATAAATATCTTTAAAATAAAAATAAAAATGAAGGTAAAAAACACACTTACCTTTATCACGGCGTCTCCGGGCTGCCCTCCTCCTCCTAGCTGTGGTCTCTCCTGCAGAATCCCCTAAGTCAGACGTACATCATGGTAGGACTGCGCATGCATGCGCAGTCCTACCCACGACGTCTGTCTGACGTAGGGGTTTCAGTTTGCCGAAGAGACCATGGCGAGGAGGAGGAGGGCAGCCCGGAGACGCCGCGATAAAGGTAAGTGTGTTTAATTTTTACCTTAATTTTTATTTTTATTTAAAAAACTATTTATTGAGGGGGGTGGAGGCGCGGAGCGGAGTTTTTGCCCAACTCTGTGGAGCTCCTCGTAGAGCAACTATGCCAGCTCCGCCCAGGGCTAGTCAAGAGTGCTGGCACGCCTCCGTTCAGATCACCTGTCTAGGCTGCTTCTTAGAAATCAGCTTTGTCAAGGGTGCAGAAATGATGTCATACCCCTTGAAGAATCTCCTGTAACAACCGGTAAGGCCTAAGAAGGCTCTCACCTCTGTCTGGGTTTTGGGGGGATTCACAAGCCAGAATGGTTTGGATCTTAGCCTGAAGGGGCTGCACTTTGCCTCCTCCCAATTGGTTAACCAGGTAGACCACCAAACCCTGCTGTATCTTGCACTTAATGGCTTTGATAGTGAGGCCTGCCCTCTGAAGAGCCTTAAGCACTACCCTGAGGTGGCACAGGTGGTCCTCCCAGCTACAACTGAAGAACACAATGTCATCTGGGTAGGCGGCAATGAAGCTTTCCAATCCATCCAGGACCTGTTTGACCAATCTCTGGAAGGTGGTAGGGGTATTCTTCAACCCAAAGGGAATAACTGGAACTGGAAGTGTCCTTCTGGGGTAGAGAATGCAGACCTCTCTTTGGCCCCCTCATTCAAGGCAATCTGCCAGTATCCAGACTTTAAGTCAAACGTGCTGAAGAACTTGGCAGCTCCCAACCGATCTATGAACTCATCAGCTCAGTGGACAGGCTGTGCGTCAGTCTTGGTGATTTTTCAAAAAAATAGGGGTAGGGTCTGTTTTCGCGTTCAAACTAGACCACTGATACTTTGAAAACACAACAAGTGTTTGAACGCAACCTTTTAACTAGAATAAACCCTGCATGTGTATCTACAGGATTTAGTGTTTTTATTTCACCATTTACTTTTTCATTTTGGAAAGATTTTTAGTAAATTAAATTGAGTTCATATCAAAAAACATATAGACACACAATAAGATTTACAATACATAATCTCATAAATGCAATGAACTTGACATTTCATGGGTATACAACACTGAACAACAAATACATAACAATAGATGACCAGTCCTTCATTTGCAAAACAAGAAAAAAGTAACGGTGTAGACTTGCTTTATGATATTGTCATGCTACAACCTATTACAACACAACCAGACAGTGCTCTAAAGACAACAGGCATTACAACAGGCCAAATGCCTTATTTGTACAATGTAGCAATTAAATTAACTCGCAGTTATTACTGCTGGCTGTATATGGTCGACGCGTTTCTGAACCCTATATTTGTTTGGGGGTTCTCTTCAGGACCAGGACTAGGTCGAGTTCTGAAATAAAAGTGGATATATGAGAGATGTGAAGTTCAATTGTTAACTTATTCTCTCTTGTTCCTAACTGTACCAATGCTAAAAAAACGTTCTTACCTTTAATGTGGAAGAACTAAATACAAGGGCAGATGGGTCTTCAATTAAAAGATGGTAGAACTTATCAATATTCTTATCTAGAAAAGGGGTAAAGAGGGGAGGGGTGGCTTACTTAGTACGGTGCATTCTAAAGGAAATATTGCCTTATGACATATGTACGCCTGTCATCAACACTTGCCTTATATCCTTTAAAATGAGGAATCATGGAGCCTGCTTACGCTGTGCTCGTTGAATGATGTATTAGCTCCGGAACTCGTTGTTCCTTAGTTTGACGGAGCTAGAAAAGGAAAAATGCAATTGGAACCTGACTTCAGTTTACACAATAGTTGTCAGCCTTAAAACTCCAGGCCACCCGCAAACTCACTTTTTAAATGTTTGTGGGTCCACACGGTGCCGTTGGAACGCCTATTCACCGTCTCCTAAGAGTTTCTAAAAAAGGGAAATTAAAAAGCCATCAGTGGGCTTCTTATCAAGAAAGATTCAATCTCTTGTCACCATTCCCACTAACTCGCAAGACTTGCCTGGGTGGCCGGTTAAACGATTCACAAAGGATCCAACTGTTCAGTGAAGGTTCAGTTCAAACACAGGGGAGGGATCACAGTTCCTTCCCAGTACAACTTGCAATTGTCACATGATCACCGCGTGGCATTCTGGGATGTGTAGTCACATTAGTGTTGATTAAGGCAAGATGGTTATGTAAAATATGGACTGGAGTTAATGGATTGAAAAACATTTTTTTACAGTCTGTTTACTTCTGACATTTCATTCAAATCACTGATAGCCGTATCAAAGCGCATAATTAGATATGCTTCTCTTTGGAGCAATCTCCTCTCTAAATCGCCACCTCTAGTGTTCATTTTAATGACACTGAGAATCGTCCATCTCATGTCATTTTCTGAGTGTTTCAGGGCTTCAAAGTGCGCCACCAAGGGTGCAGTCATAACCCGATTTTTAATCCTAGAGCGATGTTGACTTATTCGAAGTCTTATCTCTTGAGTTGTTTTACCAATGTATGTCAGAACACGGGCAGGTGATTGCATAGACCACATTCTTGGTCTTGCAATTCGAAAAGTCATTGTGTACCCATTTGTCTCGGCCACAGATAAATTCCGACCCCTCAATCGCGGAGTTACAGGCCTGACAATTCCCACATTTGTGGTGACCCATTAATGGTGGTAAGCCAAAGAAGGAACCAAGTGTTTCAGATTTTTTTGGGGGTCATCCGACGCCCGGATTAATCTCTGGCCTATACTTGTGTTATTTTTAAGGGCAAATAAAGGGACTTGAAGGTCTTTATCAATGTCCTTCACCAAATGCCAGATCTGGCGTACAATTTTCTTGAATGAGTTCGTATATGGGCCATATGTCGAAACACAAACCAGGCGATTCATAGGTTTTTTTTGTTGTTTCTCAAGCAACACTTCACGGGGTGTGAACCATGCCCGTTTACATGAATGTTTCAACAATTTTGACGGGTAGCCTTTCTCTTTCAGTTTAGACGTCAAATTCTCAGAGTGTATCACATAATCCTCTTGTCGCGTACAATTTCTTCTGACGCGCAAATATTGACCATACGGTAAGTTTTCTTTCAAACTTTTCGGATGGTGACTTCTGAAATTTAAAGCCGTATTTTTGTCAGTAGGTTTGATATATAGAGTAGTGATCAATCCGGATTCGGTTGGACGTACTTCCACATCTAAAAATGTCAGACTGGAAGTGCTCTGATTAAGACTGAATTGTATGTCTGGATTGCGTGTACTCAACCACGAATGAAATTGCAACAGTTCTCCTTCTGTGCCAGTCCAGATGCACCATACATCATCTATATAACGGTACCATTGTGCCACATACTGGCCAAAGGGATTGTTATTATAGATGTGCCGGTCCTCATACTTCGCCATGTAGAGAACTGCCATCTCCGGCGCGAATGGGCATCCCATGGCAGTCCCCTTTACTTGGACAAAGAAATCAGATTGAAACTTGAAATAATTTCTCTTGAGAGCCAGTGAGGCTAAAGATAGAATAAATTGAGTGGGGACCCGATGGGGACGATCTCTACTTTCAAGAAAAAATTCTAAAACATCAAGTGCATCATCTTGAGGTATTTGCGTATATAAAGACACTACGTCAAGAGTGACTAGTATGTGGCGAGCAGTGTCAAACTGAAAGCCCTCAACTTTATTGATGAAGTCGGTTGAATCCCTGAGGTATGATGTAACATTTACCAAGAATTCTTTCAAGAATACATCAACATATTTAGCGATGGTTTCAAGCACTGAGTCACACCCAGAAACTATGGGGCGACCAGGAGGGGTAGTTGCATTTTTATGGACCTTTGGAAGGAAATAGATCAAGGTGTCCTTGGATGTTTTTTATTTAAGTAATCATATTCTTTGGGACCTAAGATCCCCAACTCAAGCCCCTCATCTGTGATGATCTTAATTTCTGCCTGAATCTGTTTTACAGGGTCCGACTGGATTTTTCTATACCACATTTGGTTGTGGACATGGGTTCGTCCTTCTTGCAGGTATAACTCTCTGTCCCAAACCACTATGGCCCCGCCTTTATCGGCTGGTTTAATCACCACATCTTTAGCCTCTTGTAGTTCTTTAATGGCTGCCCTTTGTGGGACTGATAAATTATTTTTAACAAACATCTTTTAGTCTTCAGTTGGTTGAGTGAAGAGAGAACTGTTTGTTCAAATGTGATTATGTTCCTAGGAACAGTATGAGCTGGAGGGCAAAAGTCGATTTATTCCTGAGTCCAGAAGGTTCTATCATAAATGGCTCATTTTTGTCCTTGAAAAAGGCATGTAGTCTTATTTTCCTAAAAAGTTCAATAGCTTCAACTTTCAAATGTACCAGATCGTGTTTACAACTAGGAATACATTTTAAGCCAAGTTCTAATACAGCTTCCTGTTCAGATGTTAATATCTTTTCAGATAAATTAATAATAGATGTTTTTTTCATGACTTGTAATGTTGGCGCCTGGTGCGCATTTCCCATGGCTGGGGTTTGTATCGCTCTCGTTTTTGTTGTGGACCACTCCCTAAAAAAGTGCTGTTATTATTTCTTCTCTGTTGGTTTGGACGAGATGGTCCTTCTCCTGCATCAAGGGCTCCGTCTGAGTCAGATGATGATGTCGCTGAAAAAGTCCCCAAAAAAATTCTAGATCTACCTTGATTATCAGGTAGAAACCTACGAGAATCCTCTCTCGCATAAAAATCCTCTCTCAAATAGGGGTACACTGTCTCCAAGTTGAAAGATCTCTTATCACGCTCGAACTTAGAATTCTTAAAGTTAATCGTATTATCTTTAAATATGGCGATCTCTTTGTCGATTTTTTCTAATAAAGTTTTGGCTTCAGTGGTTGTATGATTGTCTTTAATCGACTGTGTAAGTTGTTCAATCTCATCCGCTTGTACGCGGCACAATCTTTGGGCAGTTTCAATAGAATGCACCATAAGATCTCTACTGCACTTAGTCTCTATAAAACTAAACCCCTTCTTATATTCTGAGTCTTCTGTAAAGATTACAGGGACATTTTTTATCTGAAGATCCCAAGGAATTGTACCTGCTTTCAAATTTTCTAAAAGAAAGTATCCGTGGAGCTCGGTTCTAATCAGCTTTTTTGTAGTCTGATCAATTTCTCAGACTCATTCTGAGTTTTTGCTGTTGTGCTTAAATTTACAATGGGAAACAAGGATGGTGCGTTAATAAGTTGTTGAATATGTTCTTCGGTATAGGAAAGTGTGTCTTTTTCTGACATGACCTCTATTTGGTTAAGCTACAAACAGCGAAACCATAAATGTAATCTAATCCCCTTACAATGGTATTTCAAGAATACCCACACGAGCAGCCGCCCGCACAACAATCTTTCAAAAAAATAGGGGTAGGGTCTGTTTTCGCGTTCAAACTAGACCACTGATACTTTGAAAACACAACAAGTGTTTGAACGCAACCTTTTAACTAGAATAAACCCTGCATGTGTATCTACAGGATTTAGTGTTTTATTTCACCATTTACTTTTTCATTTTGGAAAGACTTTTAGTAAATTAAATTGAGTTCATATCAAAAAACATATAGACACACAATAAGATTTACAATACATAATCTCATAAATGCAATGAACTTGACATTTCATGGGTATACAACACTGAACAACAAATACATAACAATAGATGGCCAGTCCTTCATTTGCAAAACAAGAAAAAAGTAACGGTGTAGACTTGCTTTATGATATTGTCATGCTACAACCTATTACAACACAACCAGACAGTGCTCTAAAGACAACAGGCCAAATGCCTTATTTGTACAATGTAGCAAATAAATTAACTCGCAGTTATTACCTGCTGGCTGTATATGGTCGACGCGTTTCTGAACCCTATATTTGTTTGGGGTTCTCTTCAGGACCAGGACTAGGTCGAGTTCTGAAATAAAAGTGGATATATGAGAGATGTGAAGTTCAATTGTTAACTTATTCTCTCTTGTTCCTAACTGTACCAATGCTAAAAAAACGTTCTTACCTTTAATGTGGAAGAACTAAATACAAGGGCAGATGGGTCTTCAATTAAAAGATGGTAGAACTTATCAATATTCTTATCTAGAAAAGGGGGAAAGAGGGGAGGGGTGGCTTACTTAGTACGGTGCATTCTAAAGGAAATATTGCCTTATGACATATGTATGCCTGTCATCAACACTTGCCTTATATCCTTTAAAATGAGGAATCATGGAGCCTGCTTACGCTGTGCTCGTTGAATGATGTATTAGCTCCGGAACTCGTTGTTCCTTAGTTTGACGGAGCTAGAAAAGGAAAAATGCAATTGGAACCTGACTTCAGTTTACACAATAGTTGTCAGCCTTAAAACTCCAGGCCACCCGCAAACTCACTTTTTAAATGTTTGTGGGTCCACACGGTGCCGTTGGAACGCCTATTCACCGTCTCCTAAGAGTTTCTAAAAAAGGGAAATTAAAAAGCCATCAGTGGGCTTCTTGTCAAGAAAGATTCAATCTCTTGTCACCATTCCCACTAACTCGCAAGACTTGCCTGGGTGGCCGGTTAAACGATTCACAAAGCATCCAACTGTTCAGTGAAGGTTGAGTTCAAACACAGGGGAGGGATCACAGTTCCTTCCCAGTACAACTTGCAATTGTCACATGATCACCGCGTGGCATTCTGGGATGTGTAGTCACATTAGTGTTGATTAAGGCAAGATGGTTATGTAAAATATGGACTGGAGTTAATGGATTGAAAAACATTTTTTTACAGTCTGTTTACTTCTGACATTTCATTCAAACCACTGATAGCCGTATCAAAGCGCATAATTAGATATGCTTCTCTTTGGAGCAATCTCCTATCTAAATCGCCACCTCTAGTGTTCATTTTAATGACACTGAGAATCGTCCATCTCATGTCATTTTCTGAGTGTTTCAGGGCTTCAAAGTGCGCCACCAAGGGTGCATTCATAACCCGATTTTTAATCCTAGAGCGATGTTGACTTATTCGAAGTCTTATCTCTTGAGTTGTTTTACCAATGTATGTCAGAGAACACGGGCAGGTGATTGCATAGACCACATTCTTGGTCTTGCAATTCGAAAAGTCATTGTGTACCCATTTGTCTCGGCCACAGATAAATTCCGACCCCTCAATCGCGGAGTTACAGGCCTGACATTTCCCACATTTGTGGTGACCCATTAATGGTGGTAAGCCAAAGAAGGAACCAAGTGTTTCAGATTTTTTTGGGGGGTCATCCGACGCCCGGATTAATCTCTGGCCTATACTTGTGTTCTTTTTAAGGGCAAATAAAGGGACTTGAAGGTCTTTATCAATGTCCTTCACCAAATGCCAGTTCTGGCGTACAATTTTCTTGAATGAGTTCGTATATGGGCCATATGTCGAAACACAAAGTCTTGGTGATGGCATTGAGCACCCAGTAATCCACACAGAACCTTAGTTTTGGGGTGGTACCTGGAGGAGAACCATGGGAACCAACACCACTGGGCTGGACAAGAACTGTTTGAGGGTGCAATGACCCTTAACTCCAGCATTTTGGTGAGTTCCTCCTTTATGCTGGCTCTCACCTTGTCAGACAGCCTATAGATTTAACTCTTCACAGGCATGCTGTCCCCAGTATCAATATCATGGGTACACCATGTAGTGAGTCCTGGGGTAAGGGAGAAGAGTAAAGCAAACTGCCCCAACAAAGGCATGGCTGGCGGACGTCCCAGTTCTGCCTCCAGGGCACTGACAGGCCCCTGATAATGCCTTTTAGGGTCTTGTTAAACCTCTCAACAAGCCCATTGTTGGGGTGGTAAGGAGTGGAGAACTTATAGGTTACCCCACACTCCTTCCACATGAACTTCATGTACGCCGATATGAAGTTGGTACCTCGGTCAAATACAAACCTCTTGGGGAACCCCACACGGGTGAAGATCCTCATCACAGCCCTGGCCACAGAGGGCACAGTTACTGTTCTTAGAGGGATAGCCTTTGGGTACTGGGTAGCATGGTCCACCAAGACCAGGATGAACCTGTTGCCCAGGGCTGTCTTGGGGTCCAAAGGCCCAACAATGTCAATGCCCATCCATTCAGAGGGAGTGCCAATGACAGGGAATGGATGCAGCGGAGCCTTGCACTTTCCTCCTGACTTACCACCAGGCGGGCACGACCTGCAGAATGCTTCAAAGGCCATCGCCATCCTCATCCAGGGACAGTAAAAGTGGGTGACAATCCTTTCAAAGGTCTTGTCCTGCCCTAGATGTCCTGCCGGGGGGCATCATGAGCCAGCTCCAGTAGGAAGGCCCCGTAGCACTGGGGGACCACCAACACATGGGTTGCACTAGAATCAGTAACCTGAGGCTCCCAGTAAATCAGGTAATCACCAGAGGTGTCGTCAGCTGCCTTGGTCTCGACCAGCCGCCGTTGGCCCTCGAGAGTAGGGCACTCTCCATCTGCGCCTTGCAGAACGTCTCCCTTATGGGACCCCCGTTCCTGCTGTCAGTTGGTCAGGTACATTCCCCAGGGTGATAGTGTCCTCCCCTGTAGGTTCTGAGGCATCACCCTCGGGCTCAGCCTCTTTCCAGACTTCTATGTCCTGAGAGGAGCCCTGAAGGACTGGGCCTGTTCCTTCATGTCCGCAGGTCAATGAAGTGAACTCCAAAGGTCAAGAGGCCTTTTCCTGGAAGTACACAGCTGTCCAGTGGCAACTGGACCTGGAGTGGACCCTGCCTTTGGCCCCTGCCAAACACCCTGTGAGTCTCCAAGTGCCTCCCCTGAGGCCCTGAGGGGTCTTAGAAGTGTACTTCCATGGTTTGCCCGTGACAAACCTGGTTAGTGTATCTGATCCATGCTCCATCATGGTCAACTTTGATTCGCATATAGGCCCTGGTCTACCACAACCATTGACTATCATTGGCGCTTTGTGCTTTTTGGTGCTATTTTTTGTTGAAAATTTGTAAATTCATATCTCTAGTTCCCCTTATTGTATTTTTTGTCATTTCTTTTTATAAACTGTTACTCTATTTTTCTAATTTGGCTTGGGATTTTTATTGTTTTGCAGTCTGACTTTATTACTGTTTAAGTGCTACATAAATACTTTACACATTGACCTAAATTAAGCCTGTCTGCCCTGTGTCATAGCTACCTGGGGGGTTGAGCTCAGCTTAATTTAGTGACTTTGAGGTTTTATCCTAACAAGAGTTGTGCTCATTCCTTGAAGTGGGATGTCACCCACCCTAAATAAAAATCCATGTTATTACACTTCATAATACCTTTTGATAACATTTAGGTTATCTGCTCAACATTCCAGTATTCTAAACCCAAGATCATCCTGTAAGAGCTAGCGTACAAAGGTTCTAATGGCCACCAATACTTATTGCCAGTAGCCTTTAATTTCAACATTGTGTGTGCAGTGCTGTGGCCCCTCCATATAGTCCCTTTGACACAGTGTAGATAACCCCATGTTCGCTGCATGCAGCATGTTCCTACTTTGTAACACATATTTTACTGTCATCGCAATAAGACAGTTGTCTGAGTTTTTGGCATTGCTATTTCCAAATCCATGCTCCATTTTATTATATAAAATCCTTTAGGCACATTTTCTTTTTATTTAAATTTCTTTATTTGCATTTTCGATATAAACAGATTCGGTATACACAATATACATTTTACAGCATGTATGTCATTGTTTGACTTGTGCTTTCCGCTGTGTATTATATGAGCACATCAATCCCGGTGGGTTTGTAAATGAAAATAGCATTGAATACATGTTGCACTGGTTTCGACAATTGTTAAAGGGTAACCCTTCGTTCTATCTCCAGTGTCCCTGTATCTTTTCATATCTGCTTGACTATCAATGCTGATAATTTACATTGTAGTCTGCTCAGCTCTCAATTTGTGGTTGGAACAATGCATTACTAACATATATATACATATAAACCAATAGCCTCGCACATCCGATACACGCCTCTTATCATTTCAGTTTCAGTGTTCGTGTCTTGTGTATTACCCAGTCCTTCCTATGTGTGCTTCACATCATAAACTAGTTGATGCAAGATTTGCACTTACTGGAGTTTCGGGGCAGTGAGTGTCTGTGTTACTTGTTTTATGGGTGCCTATTGCTCGCATTCAGTATCTGGAGTGTGGACAGATTATGTACCTGTGTCACTTCCAGTCTCCTCTCCACCTTGTGAAATGTGACACGTGCCCAGTGTGCTGCATCGCTGTTCTTATTGCGTCCTGATATTGGGCAATAGGGTACTTGCGCAGCCCGGCTATCTCATCTCTGTGCAATGCGGCGCTCTCTACTTGGGCCCACACCTCTGGTGAATATTTCCAGTTGTCAGTTGTAGGAGGATGTTTACTTTTCCACCGTCTGGTGATTAATCTTTTTGCGGCTATAAGTCCTAAGTCTGTAAATCTGGAGGTAACTTTGTGCTTTTTAGGTCCGGAAAATAAGCCCAAGATGCACTCCTCCCATGTGTGTAGTTGTGGGCGGTCAGTGTACTCCGACAGGCCCTCTGTTACTCCCTGCCAGTATAACTGCAGAGAGGGTCAGGACCATGTCATGTGGAGGACGTCTGCTCCTACCTGGGCACATCGCGGACAAGCCGAGTTGGCAAGTTGGAACTATTTATTTATCTTGTTTATTTATCTTGTCGGGCGACAGATACACCCTGTGTATAATATATGTCTGTATGATTCAAAATTTAGCGTTACGTGGGATCTGCACCACACTGGCTGGTATTGTGTCCCATTCCTTCTCTGTCAATGGGCCTCCTCTATCCTCTTCCCACTTTACACGTAGGGACTACAGGGGCTTCAGCGTGTGTGTTAATAACGCTTCTGTCAGCCAGTGTATGATGTGACTCCCGTTTCCCATTACATATAAGTATTGAATCACCATGTGTGGCTGGGGTTCAGTGTTCATGTCTCCCCATGCTGCTGTGAGAGCTCTAACAATTGAATTATGCAGCATAAATTGGCCTGCCGGTAGGTCGGCCTCATGGGCCAGTCTTTCAAAAGACAACAACGTACCATCCTCATATAAGTCGCCCAGAGTATGTATCTTTACGGCGTGCCAGGGAGCTAGTTCCCCGTTGGAAGTGCCTCTCTTACCTCTCGGGGTGCCAAGAAGGGGGAGTGAGCGTGCATATGGAGTTGTGTGCCTGGTGAGATATAAACTATGTTTGTGACAATGGTAAGCCAGGGCCAAAAAGTTGGGTGATGGGGCCGGAGATCTTGATGCCGGATGTAACAAGTGGTAAATCTGAGCTAGCATCCACGCTGGTTGCATTGTGGCTATCTCAGCTAGGTTTAGTCCAGCAAGCCACTTCTTTACCTACTGCAGCTGCGCAGCTAAATAGTAGAGTTCCATGTTTGGGACAGCCAACCTCCCTCTGTTCGTGGGTGCATATAGTTTCAATAGTGCCATTCTATGCCGGCCTGTATTCCAAAGAAAATCACGGGTCATTTGCTCCAACTCTCGGAACGTTTTGGCCGGTACATAGACAGGGAGATATGCAAAATAATACAGCAGTCTGGGTAGTATTACCATTTTAGTCAGTGCTATTCTACCCATAATATTTAGTGGTAGTGTTTTCCAGAATTTAATTTGTGCTCGAATTGAGGAAATGGCTCTGGATAAATTACCTTCTGGTATGTCAGCCTGACTGTGGTATATGCGAATGCCTAAATATCGAAAGGAGGTGATTTGCCAACAGATTGGGGTTTTGAGTCTCGGTTCTGAAGTGGTACAGGCATGACTTGTTCCAATTTACCCTCAGACCTGGCAATGCTGCGAATTGCCGCAAGGTTTCTGCTCTGGTTTCTGGTGCATTGTGTAGATTTTTAAGGTATAATAGAAGATCCTCCGTGTATAAAGAAATCACGTGTAGTCCATCCCCTAGTAAAATGCCCCATTGCTCCCCTCCCCTACGCATGTGCATTGCCAGTGGAAAATAGCAGAGGGGACAGTGTGCATCCCTGTCTGGTACCCCTATTTATGGCTATGCTCTCTGACGTGGTGTTACCCATGCGCACTCTAATAAGTGGTTGTGTGCAGAGCAGCCTGATCAGTTTGAGAAAGTTGTCCCCGAAACCGAAATGACGTAGGACTGCAAACAGATAGGGCCACTCCAGAGAATCGAAAGCCTTCTCCAGATCAAGGACCATACATCCAGAGTCAGGTCAGGTGCATGCAGCATATTCTTTTATCCTAAAAAATCTTCTGATGTTTAAGGAAGTGTTACGGGTCGGCACAAACCCGTTTTGGTCCGGGTGTACCAGAGACTTCACCAGCGGTGCCAGACGTGCCGCCAGGGCAGAAGCCAGTATTTTATTATCTGTGTTTAGAAGTGCCAGCTGTCTATATTAACCCAGTAGAGTCCGGTCTCTGTCCGGCTTGGGAGGGAGATTAATAGTGCTTCTCGTTGCGTGTCTGAGAGTGTGCAAGACGTAAGTGCTCTGTCATACACTTTTTGAAGTTGAGGTGCTAGGAGTGAGGCATATGCCTTAAAAAATTCAGTTGGCTGCCCATCAGGACCTGGAATTTTCCCTGTGGCTAGGGTGCGTATGCTTGCCAGGATTTCGTCTTGTGTAAGTGGGTGGTCGAGCTCCAGTTTTTGCTCTGGGGTTATCTTAGGAAGGGGGATTTCCGTGAGGAATTGTTGAATCGCTTCTGGCTTAGCCGCATCTGTGGAGTTGTATACGGTGCTATAATGTCATGTGAACTCATGATGTATTTCTTTTTGCGTGTATAGTGGTGTGCCTTGCGTAGAACGTATGGAAGTAATAGAGGACTTAGCATCTTCCTGACTAATGAGCCATGCAAGTAGCCGGCCAGCCTTGTCTACAGTGCTGTGAGTTTGCGCCGAATGTGCTTTGTAGTTAAGGCACCTTAATCTCTCTAGCAGTTGTGCCTGCTCCGCTCTCCTGCAGTCCTGCTTTATTTAGTGGATCAGTGTATGTGCACCACTCGAGATGTGTTAATTCGTTTTCCAGTTTTGTGAGGTGTGCTTCAAGAGATCTGTGCATGCCAACTTGTGTACCCAAACAGTGCACCCTTATTACTGTGTTAAAGGCATCCCACTCAATAAGGGCCAATGCCGCAGTGTCTGCATTCGCGTCAAAGTAATTTATTATGGCTGTATTTAGGGACTCATAAAACAATGAGTCCTCTAGTATCTCAGGCTGCATGCGCCATCTGAGGGTTGGTGTTACGCCATTATCCCATGTCATTTGCATTGTGTTCGGGTTGTGGTCAGAGTGCGTCCTCCCTAGGTACTCTGACGTGAGCACTGTAGGCAGCAATCCCTCTGTCACTAAAATTCGGTCTAACTGAACGTGTAGATCGTGCGACCCTGAGTAATAGGAGTGGACCCGGTCTGTGTGATTTCTATGTCTCGATACGTTTGCTAGCCCCCATTGTGTAACCCAGGTATTTACTGCCTTCATCGCGGTTGTCGTGGGCGCCCCTGGTATGGGAGGCAAGGAACGGTCAAGGGACACATCTAGGACACAATTGAAGTCTCCCCCAATCATCCAGGGGACTCCATGCCAGTTCAACAATGTGCCAGATAAAGCGTCCAGGAAGGACGCTTGATCAGTGTTGGGGGCATATACAGAGCCCAATCCAATTGGCCTACCATCTAAGCGCCCTCGCACCAGGGCGTAGCATCCTTCAGTGTCTATTATTGTTTCACCTGCTTGAAAGGGAGTGCCTGATCTGAGCCATATTAGCGACCTCTGGCGAAGGCTGAGTAGCCAGTTGCATATAGTTGTCCCCTCCATCTCCTTCGCAGCGTTAATGTCTCTGGTACTGTGAAGTGCGTCTCCTGGAGGAGAGCTATCTGGATCTGATGTCGCTTGAGATAGGAATATATGAAATATCTGCGGGAAGGAGAATGTATACCCCTTACATTCCAGGTGCATAGTTTAGTGACTGTCATGATGTGGGAAGTGCTGTGGACCATGTGGGGACACAAGCTTTCGAGCTGGCTGTATAATGCGTGTGAGAGCGCGGAGGCGGGGCATACAACACATCACTATCATCTCTTCCCTACTGCGTGGCTGAATCGGCATGCTTTGACTAGCTAAACTAAATTGAACAACAACATAGAATTCCAGAAGGGCGAAATTGCAACATGCAATCGTCCAAACCATTGAACAATAAAACATGTCAGCACTGACTAGTGGGTCAAACTACAGGCTTCATGTTTCAAGGAAAATAATTATATTGAAATTAAAATTGACATTGAAAGTTCCCCTTCTGGCTAAATGGTGAGCAGTGACCAGAGTTAACTATCTAATGGCGTAAGTGCAAAGGGTGATGCCAGCGTCAGAAGCGTGGGGGAGAGTTATCTACTTATGGTGGCCTTTACTATATGTGTGGTGACAATGTTTGGGCTAGATTGTACAAATGTTACAATTGAACAGTTAATTGACATTTACTGACTACATCAAGACGTATTGTACTTGCGTGAGCGTATCAGCAACTGAAATGATCAGTTTGTTCAGGCAGTGGTATGCTTGTCATATAATGTCATCTGCAGTTTGGGGCGTAACCTCTAGCAGGGCTCCTGAGTCCTGCGAGTTTAGAGCCTCATCTATAGAGTCTGCGTCACTTGTTTGGTCTTGCACGCTTTCTTCTGACTGTAAATCGGTTATGTGGCTTACAATATCCGCTGCTGCTTGCAGCGCCTTGCGCTGATCCTGCCTCATTTGCTCCAGGTTGGGGCCATGCTGCTTCAGCGAAGATTGTCGCTTGCTCCTCTGTCCTTTGCGCTGCCGCAGACCAGCGGTCGAATGCGGTCGTGGATATGCCTCGTTGGTTTGAGCAGCTTCCCCTGGGTGTGTGCCAACTATCCACTCCCAGGCAGCAGCAGGGGTGTCAAAGAAGTAGGACTTGTCTTTCGCCACCACTCGTAGGCGTGCAGGAAACAACAGTGAATATTTAAGATCCAATGTGCGGAGCCACTGTTTTACCTCCAGGAAGGAGTGCCTCTGCTTTTGCACTGTTGCTGTATAGTCAGGAAATAGCATTACTGTGCTATTTGCAACTTGTATTTACTGTAGTTTCCTTGCCTCCTGTAGTATTGAGTCTCTATCTTTGTAACTTAACACTCTTAACAGTAATGGTCTGGGTCCCGCTCCCGGCGGAGGAGGACGAGCCGGCACCCTATGTGCCCTTTTTTATAGCGAAGTGCTGCAATAATGTTCTTGTTGGGAGCAGTCCAAGCAACCAGTTTTCAATGTAGGTGATAGCATCTCTACCCTCTTCTTTCTCTGGAACACCTATGACACGTACATTATTTCGCCTAGAGTGGCCTTCAGAGTCCTCCGATCTGCGTTCGAGTAGCTTCACCTTGTCTGATAGTTCTTTCAACTGTTTCTCAGTATCCTGTGCCCTGGAGGAGAGTTCAGCCATGGACAGTTCGAGTGTGTGGGTCCTTTCTGCGAGTTTTCGGTGGTCTGCATGTAGGAGATTTAGATCTAGCGCCACTTTATCAATCTTATTCTCAAGCAAGGTTCGCGTTTGCTCCATTGTGGTCCCCAACTTCTCTACTGCAGCTAGTACAGCGTCTAATTTGCTGGACATGTGTTCTGCAGGTGGCTCACCTGCTGATTTGTCTGTTTGGGGACATGGTGGCAGTGGTTGGCCGGCTGGACCCCAGCACCGGAGCGAAGACGTCCCATATCCGACATGTGGTGTCAGTGAGTAACTTGATGTAGTCCTGCACTACTCGTTCACAAGTGTTGCTCCTTGCGTGGGTTTGAAGTTGGTCTTACTTGCTTTCCACCAGGAGAGTGCAGCTCCTCACCAGGTCACTTATGCTTATGCTCGCTCAGTTTGGCCTTGCCCGGATGAACAATGGTGCGTTTCCCTGGTGCGCGATGGAACTGCTCGCTACTGCATTAGCGTTGTCTGGCGCTATTCTTCGCCTTCCTGGCCCACTGCAGCTCTCCTACTTCGGGGCGAGCTTACAGTGCTGCGCCGCTTCTATCTGCGCCACTCAGGTCTCGACCTCTCCCAGCATGTCCGGGCCCACCTCCGCCATTATTTCTGCGTCTGCTGGGTGCCCCCGGCCCTCGCGGGGCCACCCTTCCCAACTTCACCATTGTATTCTCTTGTTTCACAGCTTACAAGGAGCCTCTAGGGAGGAGGGGAGCATTCCCCGTTACAGCACCTCTCTGTGTGGCTCCACCGCAACCCGTATAATCTCGGGACCACCACAATCTAATCAGGCCTTTCTACCTTCAGGTAGTGTGCCACTTCCAGCTCCGCATCTCCTCGGTGTTGCTACCTTCTATGTCCGCTGGGTCCTACCAACCCTGCAGTCATGGCGGCATTTTGGGAAGTCACAGGGCCGTTCTGATCTCCGATTTCTGTGGCCCTTCAGTGTCTTATCTGCTCCTGTTAAATTGGTCACAGCACCCGGGGCACGTCCTGACGCACTTTCCCATGCGGGAGTCAGCCAAAGGCAACGAGTCCCCCCCCACTGCGCCCGCTGGTTCATCGCTCACCTCCGTGATTTGCCAGTGTTAGGATCATGTCCAGAGGGGCCGTTGACTCCTTTGTCATGCGTCAATTAAGTAGGACCGTCGAGTCCGGCTCCAGGCAGTGGCCTCGAATAGCTTCTGCCAGCCGCGCCCTCCTTCCCCGGAGCTCCGCTCGGGCCGACACAGGCCAGTTACTCCCGTTTCCCGAAGCGTCGGTGCTTCTCCGAGAGTTTCTCCTGGATCTCAAGCACCTCGCACTTCCGAAGTGCTATTTCTACGGCTTCTGGTGTGCTTCAGGCAGGATAAATAGGCGGATGACGGGGAGTCGATAGCGGAGCTCTAGCAGTTCGCGTCCGCCATCTTCACCCGCGTAGCCACACCCCCATCCTTTAGGTACATTTTGGTGAACAATTAGTATTTTGTATAGCCATGTAAGCAGCCGGTGAAGTCTGTACATAATCATAACCTTTCAAACAGTTTTATCCTTTATAGCTGCTGTTTTTATCGAGGAGGGTAAAACAAAGAGCCTGAATTTATAGTACTGGAGTCGCAGTACCTCTCCAACGTTGAATTCCTTTTTCAACATTTCAAATTATTTTTATCACCCTTCTTCAAACATGTCACCTATTACTATGCACTTTCCTAGTCTACAACAGATTAATTCCAAATTCTCTGATGCAGGAAGAACTCTGAAACTTATTGCATTGGCATAATACAAAATGGAAAGATAATGAGTTCCTTGAGGAATGCTACACCATCCAATATCTCTACCGATCGGTGGTGGTTGGGATCCAATAAAGATGTTTCTCCCTGCCTCTTTAGGTATCTAAAAAACATCTCAGTGTGATCTTCCTGGCACTGCCATGGCCAAATGCAAGCAGTACTTAACTGCTTCGCAGTGCCCATTGCCCCAGCTACCGAGGCTGTGTGACCGAGGCTGTGAAGCCTCCTGGTATTTTTTCAGATCCAGGAATGGCAGATATTCTATTTGGCTGTGTGTCTTCACACCCTTGGCAGGAAGTCTGGGCTTCATTTCACACCACACAAAGGCAAGATTTATATTCTGTATAGGCCCCCGTTGTGCCACCTGTCATACTCATGTGCTGTGCTGTATTAGTTATTTTAATGTCTTTTATTCTTCCCAACCAAATGCACATTGTATTTCACTCATGTGAAAGAACATATCTTGCCCAGTATTAGCCAAAAGTTCAGTTTCTTCCACTTACACTTTAAACCTCTATACTCTTTTACATTTGCATAGCTCTCATGTCAAATGTATAGGATGCCGGGTTGGTTGGCAAAACTACCTCAGTGTGACCTCTCTGATATCCAGATTTCCTCTTCATAACACTGCCAGTTGTATTAAAGTTAGGGACCCCAGTAATGCGACACCTCTCGGTATTCTCAATGCTTCTTTCTTGGCGCTCTTCTTGCTGTAGAGTCTGCTGGTTTTCTCCTAGAGCACTAAGTGTGTTTTTCGTCTCTGAGTTGCAACTGAAGTTTTCAAGGTTAATGCTTTTTGGTCCTTTCTCTTGGCCAGCTTGGATTGTGCCACATCTTGTAGAAGTGTAATGGGACTCTCCTGTTGCTAAGAGGTCTGACGTCTTGTTGTTGTGTAATACTGGGGTACAATAAGGGCTGTCAGTGGCGTAACAACATCCCCTTCAGGCCCCACGGGACGGGGGGCAATCGAGCTCCAGGGGCCCCCCTCCGGCACTGTGCACGGGTGGGCCTGATAACTCCTGTCTAGGTCCGGAGCTTGGGGGGCCCCTTCATGCACTTTGCAGGTGGGTCCCCTCAAGTTTTGTTATGCCACTGAGGGCTGTATGTGCGGGATAAGGGGAACCACCGTTGTGACTTCCTCCTTGGTTGAGTTAAGCCCAGAGGGGGTGTCATCCTGAGCGCTGGTTAGAATATAATGACAAGTGAAAGGAAATGAACAAGAAATAAAGTTCATTACCTCGGGGAGTTTTGTTCAGGGTTCCCCACTCTGGTGGGGGACGTATGTAGTCAGTGTGATTCACTATCATGGAAGGGAATTCCCTGTAGACATGCAATGCTATAATTGGCAGAGGGCAACCGATGATCTGTAAGTGACAACACATGCACAACAAGCATTGGCAAATCCCGTAGGTCTGATGTTGGCTACCAGCCTTTTGGCAATTCTTGTTTTGTCATGGTTTTTGTAAAACATTATTGTTAGAGAAGTTGCCGGATCATCATCAATCTAAACAAAAATATTGGCTAAAGGCATAAAGGTTGTTTTGGGCTCAATAAGCACATATTGGAATAGTACTCCCTGCCACTGAAGGCAACTTCCTTGTGTGTTGAATTGTTTCCGGTGAAAAGGCAGCAAGCCATAATTCATAATGAATTCAGCCAATGGGCTGAACATTGCCCCCTGATGCAGGTCGGAGTGTTTGAAAGAAAAATGTGAATGTCAGAACCACAGAATGATGGACGAAGTCTTGTTGATAACCCCTATAGGTAACTATACATATAATTGTAGTAAAAGCAAAACTGGCAGAGGGCAGCATCGGCACACAAATGCACTTTGCATATACAGACCACCAAACGCAAGCCAAAAATTGAAAACTGTCATTGCTCTTCATAGAACTGGGAAGGAAAACTCATTACATAAAACATTGGTAAACATATGCAATAGTATAGTACACTAGTAAGTGACCCAAATGCTGTGTAGTTGTCCTTCCACGAGTCCACTTCTAAAACCCATTGTTTGGATTGGACGGTGCACAATCTTGGGTGTGTGTGGAGTGTGAGAGATAAATAGCTGAAATGTTACTGACATGCCAAAGGTTCAACGAATGAAGATTGTAGAATAAGCTGAACAACAAGGGACTCTGTCGCTGAGTTTACACCATCTTGAATATGACATGCTGAACGTTACTTCTGGCACGCTCTCACTAAGACCTGCTAATATGCAAGGCAGTCCCTTCCCTGCAGATGAATTTTGGGGTCCCACTCAGGCTAATGCAGGGGTCTCCAACCTTTTCTGCAGTGAGAGCTAGTTCTGATCAGTGAATCATTGTGAGCTACTGGATGCTAAGCAACTTGCGCATTGTTACCAGTCACCCCCGCGCCCAGTTCATTGACTTTGAGCATAATGTCCATAGAGCCAGATTCTATGGTTTGAACAAAATACTTTGACCGGAGTACTATGACGGGGCTGCCATGTGCGTCAGTGAGTGTGTGGTCTTTGTGGATATATAAACATATGAGCGTCTCAATGAGATATATGGGTATGGGTGAATGAGAGCCTGTGTTGTATGTTCTTGTGGCACAGGAAATACCTTTTTCCATATGTGGCACCATTACATGTATAACACAAACATGCAACCGTTTTTTAAATCGTAAAGCGCAGAAAAATGTTCTGCAAAAATGTTCAGAATATGGAACATTTTTCTGCACTTTAAATTTCTCCGACTTGGCTGTATTTTTCAGTTATAATTATGAGACTGTTTGACACCGTGTCTACCAGCCACTGGGAGCAAGATACCTGTTCTGTGTAAATGCAACACTGTGTATATGGTTTCCACGAAACTCATCATTTAAATTGTCTACCAAAGTGTTGCACTTACAACAGTAGGCATCTATTTATAACTGAAAAATACAGCCCTTTAAATGGGAGGAATTCAAAGTGAAGAAACATGCTTCATACAATATTAAGATGTAAATAGCTTAATTGAAAGTGGAGAAAAACACTAAGATTTAATGTTTCATAGAAATATTTTTCTTCAGTTTAAATTTTTCCCATTAAAAAAAGACTGTATTATTCATTTATAAATATGGCACAGTGTCTACTTTCCACTGGGAGCAAAAGGCCTGATGTTTGCAAATTCGAGACTTTTCAAAGGGAGAAACTTTAAATGAAGAGTTAACTTAATTATTAAGCTAACTCTTCATTTTCATTTTCTCCCATCTAAAAACATTCAGAAGCATCAGTTTGTTTTCAACAATATTGAGTTGACAAGGATTTTTATTTAATCTGGATTGAATCCATCATCGTTCTGTAGCTCACTTTGCCCCCCCCAGTTCAGCCCCAGCCATATGCAAATCAGTCTTGAACCTGTTCCTCATGGGAACAGTCCAGCCTGAACTGCCAAGCCAGGTCTCCCCTGGACCGGAAACAAGCATCCTGGGACCGGTTTCGGGGTTACACCCCTCATCAGCCAGGCTAGCTTGAATCCAGTGGCAAAGTGAGCAAGGGACCCACATCTAGGCATACCCTGACAACTTAGGGCGAACAAAGTAAACACAAGGAGATGATGGGCGGAGCGCTGAAACTTTTCAGACACTCACCCCCAGTCACAGATCTGGATTGAATCCATCATCGTTCTGTAGCTCACTTTGCCCCCCCCCAGTTCAGCCCCAGCTATATGCAAATCAGTCTTGACCCTGTTCTTCATGGGAACAGTCCAGCCTGAACTGCCAAGCCAGGTCTTCCCTGGACCAGAAACAAGCATCCTGGGACCGGTTTTGGGGTAACAGCCCTCAACAGCCAGGCTAGCTTGAATCCAGTGGCAAAGGGAGCAAGGGACCCACGTATGGGCATACCCTGCCAACTTAAGCCGAACAAAGCAAAAACAAGGAGATGATGGACGGAGCGTGATACTGAGATGGGCAAATATATATTTCTACAGTTATATGTGATGACTGCTGGAAACTTCTTCCAACTTTTGGAAAGTTACATAGTACTGAACTGAGGACCTCACAAGCAGCCAAAACAATGGCCCACACACTGACCTATCGGACCTGCGCACCGGGCACTGCCGGATTGCCCTATAGGCCAGTCCGACACTGGCCTCACTCGCATCTGATGCAGATCACAGGTTCTTTTTCTCCGGGTGATAATTAAAAAACTTCTCTCAGGGCATTGTATCACTTTGTTTTCCAGAAGTAAGTAACAATGATCCAGCCAATCCCTGGGAGCACATGTAGCAAAACTCAAATTAGGGACCATGTATCACACATGACAATTTCTGAAACATTATTAACTGTATCAGTGGACCACCTAACCTCACTAGTCAATGAGACACAAACAGCCAGAACCTTATTGCCCATGCTAAGCCACCTCCCTTGACCTGGCAATTTATGGAGCCTTCAAGAAGCCAGGGTCTCAATTAGTGCTGTGCCACAATTAGGGAGCAACCCTGGAGGTGGGGATCCTCCAACTCCCATTCCATGATCTGGAATGGTGCTGAAATGCATGACCCTTTCTCCAGGACATGTGGGAATCCTCACAGCCATGCTCTGAGCTGGGGAGCCAGAAAATCAGTTCCTTGGGTGTCGGAGCTCTAAACACCACCAGCATGTGCAAAGCTATTGACAGAAACCCAATGAAGAAATGAGGGTATAGCAGTTGCATAGTGGTCCTTGCAGTGTTGTTTAGGAGCTACCTTTACATTTGGAAAGGTGCCCACACGGTTCCTTCCTTCAGTTACAAGATCTGGGCGAACTGATCTTTTAGAACTCTAGCATTCTATCAAATTCTGCATCTCCTTTCATTTATCCCAACTTAATTTTATAATTGCAAACTCTGTTTTCAAATCCTCATCCATCACCTGTATTTGGAGTATGTTGAGTTTAGTTTCGATAAGGCACTAGTAGCTTTTATCGATCACCTTCTGCAGTTTGTATTACATTTTTTATCACAGATGATCTAAGTATCCTTTTAGGCCTTTTCACAAGGGTTATATTTCCACTGTGAATATCTTACTCCATTCCTCCTGGAATTCCTTGAGGCAGGCCTTAAGGTAATGTTATAAGACATACATTTTTTCACCCCCTCCTCTGTTTTCTTTGTACTGTGGATCAGCTGATATGTGAATACCTTGGTATTTGTTGTCTTCAATGTTATCATATGTATATGTTGAAGTTGCCCATTGATGTCAGTTTCTTTCCCCTGTGAATCATGTGAGCATCAGCTAAGACACTGTGGTCACATGTGTTGTATACAGATTAGCGCTTCTTCTCAATATTTCTCTATTTCTCAGAAATTTACATCTATACTCCCCGTGCCCTTCAGTCTCCTTGCAGCATCTTGGGCTGTGCCTTCTCCTCCAGGAACACACTGCTCAAGACCTTCTCTTTCCCTCCCTATACCTCCCTTAGGTTTGGCACACCCAACCACCTGTATGTTTGGCGGGAGGAGTGATCAACCTCTGCCTGTCAAACATGGTTTGCAGGTTATTTTCCCCTTCAGAGCTAATACCCAGTGGCTCCCAACCTCTGTTTCTGACCTCTTTCCCTTCATCTTCTCACTCCTCCAATTCAGAGAATTCTATCAGGGGGTAAGCTGTTACATCAATAGCAAGAATGCTTCCCTTTATGATGGCACCCAAAGAGATTCATGCCACATTGATCTACCCTCTGCCAATTTTCAGAGTGGAGTGCCCTCCTCTTCCCGCTGTTCAGCTCCAGATGTGCTGTTATCTTGCACCGGTGCTTGCCCATCTCCCTCGCTCACCTTCTGTCTTCTGTGCTATTGTCTCTCTGCCAGCGTTACTCTGCTTCTTATGTGTGTATTGCTGTATAAAGGCAGCGTCATTTTAGGGGTCTCCCCTAGAACCTAGACCCCACTGTCTCTGGGTGATTAGTACTTCTAGCCAGGTCATTCTGGTAATGCTCTAATTCAAGAGTGTGTTGTGCCGTCAAAGTCTCTGCACTTCTAAAATCAAAGGGGCCTCTCTCTCGTTTGGGCTCTGTTACCTGAAGCTAGTGGTAGCACCATCTCCCTGCCTCACCTGGGGTTTCTTGTACTGTGGTGTCTGTACTAGGACTGCTGCCTTTCAGGGTGCAGCCATCAGTGGTTCTACATTCTCTGGTATTGGTCTGGTGTCTCTTTCTTTTCATCATCTAGTTGCTTCTGGGCCTTGTTAGGGCCAAGGTGGTGTTGTTAAGGTGAAGGACTGTTTACTTGTTCCAGTCTGTTATTTGTTTACCTAGTTATTGCCTACACTTCATTTATGTAATTGTGCTGAGTTCTGAGAGTTCTTAAAGAGCTTCTTCTATGTTTGTCTGTTCAGGTCACTCTTACATCGATACACCCTAGACTGGCCCTTTTATGGTCTACATCTGGCCAGTTGTGTCTGCGCTGCTGGTGGTAGATTTCCATAAGTCCTACTGGATGGTGCATAGGGAACCGCATTGCCTCCCTTGCTTAGATTTCTTATTTTTGCTGCTTCCATCACCTAGTACTCTCATTTTTGCCTTAGGTGGATGCCGACCGGGCCAAGCTCTCCATTTTACCCTGCCCCTACACAGGGCCTAGAATCCAGAAGGAGATGTAATGCATCTTTACAGTAGCACCAATAGTAGGTGCACCACCTTAAAAGAAATGGTCAAAATGCTGCCTTTATATGGTTAGATTTTTTTTTTAAGCAAATTTTTATTGAGCATTTTATATATAGAACAAGGCACAGCATTTACAGAATAATGTTGTACATTTAATTTGGTGTTTCGTTACATCTTCGGAGCAGGACTTAGCACTTGCCGGCAAGCCACATCTGTGTCTGTCCCCAACAAGTCCTTGGGGAGGCTAGGGTTGTAAGGGGGAAATGCCCACCAAGGTGCAAGCAGCGTTTTGCAGCCTGTGATGAGGTATGAAAAACTATGGCTAACTGGGGGAACACATGAGGGAAGTTGGGATCGAGGGACCAGAATTATAGCTTGGGGACAGTTGCCCTCGAGTACTTTGTCGATGGCTAATAGCTGGGGCATGGGAGGTAGGAAGAATATTAAGAGGAGAACGAGTCCTCCGCTGGGGTAGTCAGTCTCCCCAGAAGTTCATCCCGGGCTGGTGCGATCGGGTGTCGCCTGAGACTTCGGGTTTCCTCTCTGTGTTGGGCCCTGCCCTCTGTCTCCGCCCAAAGTGTAAAGGCAGATCGCCATTGTGTACTATGGGGGGTGTTACACATTTTCCTTGCATATTATGATGGTGTGTTTAGCAATAAGAAGGGCCAGATCTAAAAAACAGGATATTACCTTGCCTCTTTTAGGACATTTATAAAGGTGAACGACTCCAGCCTCCCAAGAGGCCAGGCCAGGTACTTTGGTGATGTTGGAAAGGGTTTCGGTCACCTCTGTTCAATAGGGGACTAGTGCAGAACAGGCCCAAAGTATATGTTTGAAGTCAGCTACCTGGGAGTTATAGTGTGGGTAAGAGTCTGCATCACATGGGGAGAACCTACGTATCTTGGCTGGGGAAAGGTATGTTCTGTGTAACGGGCAACCCTGTGAGGGTATTCGAGGGCTCTGCTCCATTCTTTGTCATGAAGAGTGCAACCAAATCTCTGTTTCCCATTTGTCCCAAGGGATTAGTGAAGTGCCTGACCTTCGCACATGAGCCCCCAAGGGCTCCAATGCAAGCAAAAAGAGGATGGCTAAGGGAGGGGGGGGCACCCCTGCCGCATACCTCTGACAACTGGTAAAGGCACAGAGATAAGTTCTTCCAGGCCAGATGGTGGGGGCAGAGTACAAAAGGCAAATCATACGGATGCTGTGGGGTTTGAATCACAAATCCGGTGAGGACCTCAAAGAGATGTGCCTAATTCAGCAAATCAAAAGCTTTCTCCAAGTCTAGAACTAAGGCTGCCACCTGGATCAGTTGTGTTTTGTGGCCTCCATGACTCAGAGTAATCTTCTTATATTGAATGAGGTATTGGAACCCGGAAAAATTCCATTTTGATCTTGGTGGATTAGACACAGGAGTGCTTGCTAGATTTGAGAGCAAGTATCTTGCTTAGGATTTTGTTAAAATTGCTATAGGGTGGTATGAGGATGGATCTGCTGGGTCTTTGTTGGGCTTGAGTAGTGAAACTAGGGAGGCTTCCCAGAGGGTAGATTCCTACGCCTCGTACAACATGGTCAGCCGCGGCGCCAAGGTAGCTGCACAGGTTTTTATAGAACTCTTCTTGTAGACCATCTATATCGGGGGTCTAATTGCCGGCTAACTCAGTGATGGCCGCTCTGATGTCTTGGGCGTTGATCAGTGCATCAATCGCCTTCCTTTCCTCAGGTCATAACCTGAAGAGACTGAGCCTGTGAAGTTCTGGATTGCCTCATGTGGGGTGTCTGGCTGCTGTCTATAGAGGTCACAGTAGAGTTCCTGGAAGGCCCCATGAATTTCATGCTGGGAATAGAGCATCTCCCAATTCCATCCGCAGAGGGCCGTGACCTATGGCTGTCATAATTCTCTGTTTGGAAGTCATGCAAGTAAGCGTCCAGACTTACCACCCTCCCTGTGGGCCCAAGCCACATGTGATTTATAGTCTAGATACAGATGTCATTCAAGCAGTGTTGCCTCTTGCTCGCAAAGCTGAGGGAGACTTGGACCGAGCTCCCAGGTCACTACCGCGTTGCGTTCGGCATTCTTGGTCTCCTCCTCCGCGGCCACCATGTCTTGCAGTAGGGCCCATCACTCACCGATGGTTGCGCAGATACAAGTTCCGTGTATGACCATCTTAAATGACTCCCACTCAGTGATCAGTGAGGAGATGGACCCCTCATTATGGTCAAAATATTCCACAAGTTGGTCTGCAAGTATATTCCACAAGGCTGGATCTTCCAGCGCCGCGGGCTGGAGCCACCAAGCGAGTATGGGGGAGGGACTCCTGCCCCACGTCAGAGTGTGCGACAGGGGATTGTGGTCTGAGATCGTTCTGCCCAAGTATTCTGACTCGACCACCGTGGGGCAAAGAGATGTAGAGCGTACTATCCTATCAAGGCACATGTAGAGGTCGTGGACCTAGGAATAGAGGGAATAGTGCCTGACTTCTGGGTTATGGAAGCGTCAGGCATCTTGGAGTGACCAATTCATTAGCCAGTGCGCCAGGGGTTGGCTGTTGGTGGTTGTGGGAGCTCCGGGTGAGGGGTGTTGTGGTCGATCCAGTCGGGTATCGAGAACACTGTTAAAGTCTCCGCCTATGACCCAGGGGTGATGGGCCAACGCAGCAGTGAGATGCCGCAGGAAATCTGGCTGGTTTGAGTTAGGGGTTTAAAAAGACTCCAGGAGTAGGGGGCTTTGTATGATTAGATGATGAGTGGTACAGCACCACAATTATATTTTGCCGGGGGCAGTGATAATCTTTTCTCCTTTTCTGCCCCGTGGTGGGTGGAGTGAGGATTTATTACCCAATGTCACTTTGCCTACCGTACCTAGGAAGTAGAGTCTTATATTTTCTTTTGAACCCTTTTCTCAGGAATCATTATATGCAAAATACTATTTTAATAATATGATGGATGTGGCATGATACTTCTGTGATTGGCTTTAGGGTGGTGCGACCGGTGTCACCGCACTTGACGCCGAGCTCTGGGAGCGCTGTGTTTTGAAATATCTTATGGGTTTAAAAGCAACTGCTGCAAAGTTCCTTGTGTGCCCAGCAATTTTCAATAAAAATGTCAAGATAACTACGCTGTTCAATGTACATGCTGGAGAGAGATCGTAGTTTCATCTAGTGGAAGTTTTGACTCATTATAAAGTAGGGCAGAGAATTAATGCCAGCTACAAAGAACATGTTCCATGCAGATCGCACAATTGTATGTTATGTAGGTAGCTCAGTGGGTTACTGCTTTTGTCTCAGAGATCCTTTTTCTATGAGTGAGCTATGAACTGTCATCAAAGAGCAATAGGCAAACTACATGCAAATTAAACGGTATAGGTTAGAACGTTATGCTTTTCCCCCCAGTTTTTTGGAATCCTAATGTTGCTAAAAAGGGTTTGTTTGGGTAGAAATACATTCTCATTATTAAAGCCAACCCCAACCAGTGTTACTTTTTAAATCCCTGAGTTTGTGCTTCTCCAGACCAAGCACTACTGCCTGCCAGTAAGGATGATATGTCACTCCTACACCTTGTAGTCATCATTTTCTTTTGTAATATTTCCTATACACTGATATATACATGTATGATTCATTGTCTCTATATAATGAGTGGGTGAAGTAAAGTGCTCTGACATCCTACACTGGTATGAGTAGCGCTATAGAACAAAATCAATACATGTCAGAGAGGGGCTATGGTGAGATGAGGGGCACCCTTGGAGGGCGCTAGTGAGGGAATCAGTGGAGGAGGTAATTGTGGCTCCAACAAAGATTGTCCTACCAGCCGACCAGAAAGAAACCTCCTCATCACATTGCAGTTTCAAGACAGGTCGAAAGCTTATGCCAAGCATTACTGCTGAGCAGAATAAATAAGAAGAAATAATGACCTTGGGCCAGAGAATATCTAACGAACCATCTGTCTGTCAGGGTCAATCCGACTGTTAATGGTAAAATTATGTTCTCCTCCTCTTTGGCAAACGTTTAACCTGTTGTAGATGCTCTCTCTTGCTGGACAATAGTTATCTAACATATTTCTTGCCAAAAGCTGTATTCTTCAGAGTATAAAAGTGTTCCGCAAGAATTACCGCCACACATTCACAGTATTTCCCCTGGCAAAGAAGACATTATTTTTCCTGGAATGTCAGAAATGATGTTCTAGTCTCCGTAGAAGCTATCCTGTAACACAGACCTTACCCAGCAGGGAATTCCTAGGCAAGACATCTCTCAAAGCTGGGCTTCCTGGTCTTAAACTAAAAGAAAGCATTTCAGAGAGTGATTTACCCAACACTGTAAGGCAGATAGAGGTTGCTAGCTTTAGCAGAGTACCAGCAGAGGCAGCACCTCATAGTCATGAGCATTATTCAGAATTAAAATTAGTTTCTTTCTTTATAGTGTTCATCAGCACACTACTACATAAGCATCGGCAATCTGTTTGCAACGCCCTATGCTATCATTAGAAACCTTCAAAGAATCTCAGCACATAAGATCAAAGCCAACAGCTCTGGGTCTAAGGGGCTAACTCATGGAAACACAGGCGAGCACAAATTTGCACAGGCCATTTGTAATGGAAGTCTGTGCACCCTGCATCTTTTTGTGCTCTAGTTCTTGTCCCGCAAGCTTATGTTGCTGCATGGAGTCTGCTGCACAAAGATTGGGGAATAACAAAAGCAGCACTCTAAGCTTGTGGAATAGAATACAGGGCACAGACACGGGAGAGTTGCTTATGCTTGTGTGTGAGGTTTCTAGATTTTACCATATCTGTCTTCGGTGTGGCATGGGTAGGGTGCGTTAAGGTCAGGATTTTGAAAGAAAGTAAAGTGTGGCTTTTGGACTGGGAAGGTGCAGTGTTGTAGTAGGTTGCAGTCTGAATGGAAGGATTTGAAGAGGGTCACCTGTTTCTTAGTGGATGTTGTAATGCCTAAGGAATCTGATCACACGAGTTGAGTTGTGCAGGGACAAAGGTGCAAATCTAGTTGCCCCCCACATGCACCCCAATGGCCAGATGTGCCTGGGGGCCCTGTTAGGGCCCCTTACCTGCATCTCCGCCACCCTTTTCATGGCGGGGTCCCCGCCATGAAATGGGCGGTGGAAATGCAAGTCGGAATCGGCATCGGCACCGCCAGCATATTTAGGCCCCTTTACGCACCGCCACTGCTGTGGGATCCAGGATCACGTTAGAGGCGGCGGTCCTGTGGCAGTCCCACTGCCATCATCATAATACAGTGGGCGGACCCACAGAGGTGGTGGTGGTCAGACCGCCACCACGAGTACAGCGGTCCCAGGACAGCCGTACTCGTAATAAGGCCCTAAACGTTTGCTCCATTTATTATAAGAATCTAGCCCACATATAGGGTACACATGATCCTCGACTTGCCTCTTAGTTCACTAATAGCATTGCCATCAGGGCAGGGGCGTGACTGTTTCTCAGATCATGTTTAAAAATTTACTTTTAATTTATATATGGGGCTATATTCAGAATCTAGGGATTGCGATTGCAAATCACAATTAGGAAATCGCAGTCCTAACGTACAAAAACCTAGAAGTTTGAAATAGCGATGCCTAATGTGGTCACAATAGACCTACGTCATGAATATTAATGAGGTGGGTCGCAGTTTGGGACCCTTAAGGAATTGCAGCTATCACAGGGATGGTGGCCTGCTGGGGTCAGCAGACTACCATGTCTCTGATTGCTTTTAATAAAGCAATATTTTTCTTTTAATGCAGACCGTTCTACTTAAAGGAAAACAGGATGAGTTTTACCACCAACTGCTCTTAAGAAAAATTTGTATCAACATTCACAAATGGGTAGGGGTCCCCTGTAGAACCCTTTCCATTTTTGAATTGTTACCACCACCCTTGAGGTGTCGATAAAAAATGAATGTTTAGCGACCGTAATCTGGTCGCAAAACATTCACACATATCACTGTGAATGGGTATTAGGAAGGGCACAAAACACGCCCCTTCCAAATACCGATTCGCAAACCCAAATTGCGATTCAATAACAGGTTGCCGAAACACAATTTGCCTTTTGTACAATTTAAAAACCTTTTTTGCAGTCGCAAATGACCTGATTCTGTTCAATAGGCCGTTTACGACCTCAAAAGAGGTTTCTACATATGGCCCTAAATTACTAAAGCATGATGTGGTAGCACACTGTCATTTACAGGCAGTAAATTTCCCACTGAAATGGCCAAAAACTTTCCCATTAAGATGCAGTTTTACTGCCACAACTATATAGTGTATAAACAATAATGTGTGAAAATTGGGTTTCAGCGAACACATTTGTCATTTGCACATCACCAAGTGTTCTGATTTGGTTTCCTCCTATTAAAATATTCACAGATTTACAAAAAATCGGCTTTCATAACTATTGAAATATATTTTTCAATGTTTGTACAGTTAACTCATTAGCTATTTAATTGGTGTGTGTTAGAACAAATCCTGACACTCTAAAGCCTTTAATTTCACACTCTTTGTCCAGCACAACAGACAGTTAACTTTACAAAATTCTGGTACTCTGAAGTCAGAGAAAGAAAAGTAATTGTAAGAAGACATAAACTGACTTCTGACCTGTGTCTTTGAACCCAGAGCAAATGTGACAAGATAAAAACAAGATTTAAAGGCATCTTTATTGCTCCTTCACTTTCTGAGTGAACAGAGCACCTGTTCTTTATCAGCTTGCCAGAATGGATGAGTAGGCCCTAAATATAGCTCTCTCTGATAAAATCTGACTCGCCATAGGAAGTGGGTGAGTAGATTTAGCGAGGCCTGAGTAATATTTGTGTTTAATATATTTTAATATATGTTTTAATATATTTTGTACATTTATATGGCATACCATTTTTTTTATTCATTTCATTAGAAATTGTTAGTTTAAGAGCTGAGCTGTTGCGATTAGAGTAGGATGTTTTTCAATAGTTAAATTATTATTTTACTGTTTAATTATGTTTTATGTAATTCATTTATGTAATTGATAACTTATGTAATTTAATTAATTGATTAACTGTTAATTAGTTATGAAGTGGAAAAAGTAAATCCTACCCCAATTGCTACAGTGCGGGGTGCATAAACACCCAGGGCAAACGAGCATTCTCCCTTTAGTGCCCTGGACCCTCACGTATCTACCTTGTGGGTTGAGCAAAGTCTTGACTAGTCAGAAAGATGGGGATCTTCCTCACCAGGATTCCCTCCCCCGGGGCCCTCTGGTGTAGCCTTAGCAAGCCAGAGTCACTTGTTGGCCCCTATTTAGGCAAGAAACATGGTTGTCTGAAGATGTATTTCCTGCAGTAGTATCAGGTTTGGGGCCTTGCGACCAACCCATGTTTGAGCATGCTGATCAAGTCATTGACTTTCCATGACAGGATGTTAAGTTGGTGTGGCTCATCCCCACGCATGTCATTTATAATGGCGAGCCTTCAAGTCACCCCATCTTATCGAATCGCCTGTAGTGTATCTCACCTAACTTACCTGTTTTTTGATGATGTTCTGGACCACAATATTTTTGGCACAATATTTTTGTACTTTTCATATAAACTATGTTTTGTTTCATGATTTTTTATCCTAAAACTGCTCAATGCTTTATTGTTTTAGCTGATTAAGTTCATTTGGTTTAAAAAAAAAACTGTATCCTGGTCCTGGATTTAGCAACTGCTCTCTCAATTGCTGAAAAGTCTTCTTTTCATGGGGTATATGCAGTGCCATCAGGTTGAAGAAGGAATACGTGTGTTTCAGAACATGATTAGATTCAGTCTGTGGTCATCATGTGGAAGTGCCTGACAGTGTGACATTGGTGTTAACTGTCTGTAGTATATAGAGAAAACCAGAATGTGACTATTAGCATATACTGACTCATTTGGTTTAGCCACATAGGTATTCATACCTAATAAATAAAGATCCAATTAATAGAGCAGAACTTCACATTGCCACCTTCCTCTCCCCCTCAATGGACTGCATGGACCACCTTTGGTATTTCTTATCTCTTTGTTTTCAGAGTTTCCATATGTGAGATCAAGCAAGGACCAGATGGGTCCTGGATAATGAGATCTACAGATTCCTATCTCTTTCTGATTAATAGACCTGAGGAAGGGAATGCTAGGTCTCATGAATGGTAGGAACATGGATTAAGTTAGATTGCAACAGTGTTGTGTAACAATCCTTATTCAAGATCAATAAAGGCATTGGCAATTCCAGACATAAAAAATCTGATAATATATGGTACCTCAAGCTATAAAGGAAGTCAAACACAATGTGTCATGTCATGAGGCTAGGGAAGAAAGTAGGGATTTGCCTTCCATTAACCTACCCCCGCCTCATCCCCGTATGTTATTGTTTTAGCTGGCGTACCTGAGCTTAAACAAGGGCAGTGGGAAATGAATCATGACCTGAAGAATAAATGTATGTTTTGATTAGCAAGGAGATTCTTATGACACGAAGGGTCCGGTTGGTGGGAACCAGACCAAAAGATGTGCATGGGGATTGCATAGTGATTAATTTTAAAAACCCAATGACTGTCCAAAGCCTTTTATGTTCAAATCTTTTCAGACAAGATGCGGAATTAGGTCTCTACCGCTAGGATACTTTTACACTCCATATCAAGAACCAGTAATCAGTGCGCAAAAGAGCCGTGGACAGGGGTTGTGGAAGCAGAACTATCAGCATACAAGCCGGTGGCATCAACCCCCCAGACCCTTATTGTACAACTTACCCACAGCAAATAGATTTGGGGTCTTAGAAGAGGTTGATTGGCTCACAGCAATGCAGCATCCAGAACAGCTAACTGACGCCAGGAGGAAATTAGGGGGTGGACCACTTCAAATAGGGAGTTTTATTACCCTAGCATTACATTTGGGTTGGGGGTGGGAGGTATGAAGGAGCACCCGGACACCACTCGACAAGGCTGTCATCCAATGATGCTCTTTCAAGTCCACTTACTTGATTACCACAATATGTGGCTCAGGCAAAAGCCCTAGCAATTTCACCAGACCCCAACCCTCTAGTGCCCGCAGCTGACAGCAGCAAGGTACCTAATAATATTCTGGTGATCAGGCCAAGCGAACAACAGAGAGAACCCATGTCATCTAGTGCTATTTCTCGGCCACCCATGCCAGATAAATGCACAGATTTTATAAAGCTTAGGGTCCTATCATGGAATGTTGTGGGCCTCAGAGATAAACTGGACAATCCTGACTTGGGGGCTTTTGTGGACCAACACTATATCTGCATGTTCCAAGAAACCTGGGACAGGGAGGATACATCGCGGTTGGGTTTCGCAACTTTTAGAATAGTTGCTACCACCAGGGGTAAGGGTAGGCCATCGGGTGGTCTCTGTATATGGGTTTGTCCCATCTGGGCTGTTCAGCTAAACAGCTGGAGTTTTTTATTTACAAATGATGCCCAGTGCATTTTGCTGACATTCACATCTAAGGTCAGAATTGCTCTGGTCAATGTCTACTCCAGGCCTGTAAGCAACAGCCATGAATCACCAACCATTGATCAACTGGCCGCTTCCATATCTACCATCCCAAACGGATATTGGATGGTTATTGGTGGCGACTTTAATTGCCAGTTTGAGCCCCTGAATGGTTTTAATGGAGGAACCCCCAGTGAAGAAGACCTGCACTAGTCAATTCCCGAGGCCAACATTTCGCCAACCAGGGCCTGGACACCTCTGGTGCTTCAGAATAAATCTCTCAACCTAAACCACTCCCTAAGGGCTTGTAATGGTCGAACTAAATCAGACACACCAGGGAAGCACACTTTTAATCGACCAGGACACTCTTCTATCATAGACTACATCCTGATAGATATCAGGATGTGGCACCGGGTGGTGGACTTTGCGGTTCTGACCCGACATGATAGCGACCACAATGCTTTGATCTTGGAGTTGGAACTGCCATTTAATGAGGAAGTCTCTGGTTTAAACACTCCGCCAGATGACAGATTAACCTTGACCAACAATAGAAGAAGAGTCCGGTCGTCAACCATACAGCAATCCCGTGCCAGGATGGCTTCCCTATACGACTTAGTGATTCCGTGCCTAGTGGCAGCGGAACAGACAATCAATCAATTCTGTGATTGATTGATTGATTGATTGACTATATCTAGTGATGGTACATTCATCACTTTCACACGAGTTGCAGAGACCCATGAGGTGTTGGTTTCCTCTTTGGCTGATATTTTTTCTCCCCCATCATACCCAAGTGGATGTAAAAAGGCCATACACCCTTGGTTTAAGGACAGTTGTCAGATGGCCAAGTTAGCATTGATAGAGGCAATTAAAACCAGAGACAGACCCCTAATCAGAGAAAAGAGGGCGCTATATAGAGCTAGCATCACTGAAGCAAAAAAACTGTGGGTGTTGGACAAGAGGTATACCTTGAAACAGGCTCTATCCACCCACGACATGAAGGCTTTCTGGTGTATAGTTAATACAGGTAGCAGTGAAGGGAAGCAGGCCATCAAACCAAACATTGCAGCCAATGTCTGGAAACAACATTTTGAGGCCCTGTAGCTTAGGTTGGAGGATGAGGGCACTAGTAAAGCTAAAGATCTTTCTCCACCGCAGGACATCTGCTCTGAGGCCCCTCAGATAACGCTTACAGAAGTAATCAATGCCATAAGTAAAATTGCCCCTTCCAAAGCTCCAGGTCCCGACAAGATCCCAGGGGACCTCTTTTGTACTGAGCCTGCTATCTGGGGCCCCTATTTGTGGACCTTGTTTAACGCCATACTGCAGGGAATGGCAATCCCAGCAACGTGGGCTGGCGTGGAAATTCTGCTAGTTCACGAGAAGGGCTCACCACTTCTCCCCTCCAACTAAAGACCCATAAGTTTAAGTGACGTTAGCCAGAAAATCTTTGCCCGGGTACTGTTGGATCGTCTCCAGACCTGGATGGATGAATATAAAATATTGGGCCCATTCCAAGCTGGCTTTAGAAAAAACACGTCCACTATAGATCAAATATTCAGGCTTCAACTTCTGTACTGGAAAACGGTGACCATAGAGGGTGGCAGACTCTATTTTATCTTCGTAGGCCTAAAATCTGCGTTCGATCTGGTACCAAGAGATAAACTGTGGGCTGTCTTAAGTGATCTGGTGGTGCCGTCCTATCTTTGTTACATGCTTAGGCGTTTGCACGAAGGCAATTATGCCCAAATCAGGTTCGGCAAACATGGTGAATTTACCACTCCCATAGCTATAGATAGAGGGGTAAGACAGGGATGTGTGCTAGCGCCCACCCTTTATTGTCTATTTATAAATGCACTTGTAGATACGTTGAACGCGGGGAAGGATAATGATGCACCCAAGATAGCGAACTACAAAGTACCCATCGTGATGTTTGCCGACAACACTCTCCTGCTCTCAAAGTCACCGATGGGTATACAGAGAGTCCTTGACAACTTCAAGGCTTTCTGTGTTAGCAGGGGTCTTTAGATTAACAGCCAAAAGACCAAATATATGGTCTTTAATCCAACCAGTTTAACTCGCCTTAATCCCAGCTTGCACGGTATCCCATTGAAGAGGGTCTCTGTATTTGAGTACCTTGGGGTCATTTTAACGGAAAAAATGGACTGGGGGCCCAAATTGATAAAACAAGTCTGAAGTTAGCGCAGAACACAGGGGGGTTGATGAAGATATTCAGGAACTCCTTCCATAAACCTATTGGTCCACTTTTGGAAATCTATAAAGTGCAAACAAGGGGCGCAGCAATGTACGGGGCTGAACTCTGGGGTATAGTTCTCTCAGAAATATTACCAAGTCCGAGAGCACTTTTACCAGGTAGTTATTTGGTCTACCCCTCAGCTCTCCCTTTACACCGCTTCGTTTGGATTTGCGGGTTAGGCCAATTGCTGAAGAAATTGCCCTTAGACCCCTGATATATTGGCGTTGTATATGGGTAACCCCGGAACTGGCTGTGTATAGGGATGAGTTAAAGGAGATCCTGGGCCTGCAGGGCGCAGGGATATTACAGTGGCCAGCGTATGTCAGGAACTCATTTGGGGAGCTGGGTAGAGCAAGTTTATGACATAACCCTGAGGAAGCTTGTACTACAACCTCTAGAAAAGAACTGGTTTGGAGCTACAGGGAGGGCAAACTTGCCCTTTTACAGGGGAGCCCAGCAACAGGTTCACTAACAGTTGCGTTTCTGAGAATAAAAGACCACTACATCTTAGAGTCTGCCCTGGATGAGATACAACCTGCGCTAGCGAGGAAACTGTATATTCAGTTTAGACATGGGGTCCTGCCGCTGCGCGCCTTTTCTAACAAATGGGCATGTACACTCTCCCTTGGTTGTCCGGCCTGTAATAATGCAGTGGAGTCAGAGCTGCATGTATCCTTTTTCTGCCCTGCTACAGAAAATCTAAACGCCGTTGGTTAATCCAAATATGTAGAAACCTGGGGACCAAACATTGTTCAGAGGCTTTTAGGCTGTTGAAATACAACACTCTTTCCCCAATTGTATTTGCGTTGTCACGCTTCCTACTCTCTATGTGGTTTGTGCGCAAGTCGCTTCTGTAAATTAATGCACAGGATTAAGCTGACAAGACTCTCTTTTTCTATTTTTAATCGGGCCCCCTCTATTTTTCTTAATGTAACTTTTATATGTGATTTTAAAGAGTGCTTTTTCGTGTTTTATTAATCTGAGATGCATCAGCCCCATTTCTCTGCATAAACTGTATATTTTATTTATATGGCACCATATATGTGTTGTTATGTACCTTGCTTATTTATTGGGGTGCAGGATAATAGCTTGCAACAGTAATTTAGGACCCTGGGGCCTTGAGTCTAGGCCCTGGTGGATGCTTGTATGTATTATCATTTTTATGCACTTGCACTTTTATAGTCTAATGACCGCAATAAAGTATTTGATGTTGTTGTTCTTAAATTTGTCATGGCAGTTTAAGCACATGGAAAGTCAGAAGTCTGGCATGATTTAATTCTATAAAATTATAAACTAAACTGGCAATATTAATAGTAAAATAAATAAGTGTCTACACTGCAGTCTCAACTGGATAACAGGCTGTTGACTGCTTGTCAATTTGGAATTTAGTTTTGTATTTCTATTTTAACTGGTATTCAAAGTCATTACTAACATAAAGGTTATTTTGATGCTATGCAAGACCTTAATAGCATTAAAAAGTGCTAGTGTAACTAATAGACACATTGCTAATACATGTTGGTCCTACTACAGGCTCCTAGGAGAAGTAACATTTTGAATTATGCACAGGTAGCAGTGAATAATAGAGACGTTTTTCACTTGGGAGTTATTAGTGACATCAAATAAACAATGAGAGTGAAGTTCGAGTTGCCTATGATGTCACTCAGGACCCAGAGGTCCTGGGTGGTAAAACCAGCTGCAAAGACTGAGGTGACCCAATACACAGTAATGGTTTTTCTTCTAGGACATACCATTCACCTGATTTTACCTCCCCAGGTTTAAGGAGGCACTAAGGGGCCGATTCCGATCTCGGCCGGTTGGGCACCGAATCGGATTCGGCTTAACCGGATCCGATTCGGAGCCCTGTTTCCCGACCGATTCGTACGTGCGTCCGGCCGAGCGAGTACGATGCGAGCGCACGCGAAATCGCCGACCGACTTGTTCGCGGGTCCGATGCGCTCCGACCGACTCGCACGGACACGACTCGCACCGCGCGATGGAGACGTTCCCCGGCCGGGCAAGTACGATGCGCGCCGCCAGCAGTCCGACCGACTCGCGCCGTCCGGCTCGAAAGAGCAGTCGGAGCCGCACTTTGGCGGTCCGTGTCGGACCCCCCTGTACACGTAGCCGCGCGAGTCGCACACAGGGGGGACCCATGGGTCCCCCTACCTGTGCATGTACGCCGCGAGTCGCTTTGAGGCGTACCTGCTGTAGGGGGCACCCTTGTTCGCCTCGCACCCATTGGGTCAATGGGAGCCCGCATACGCGTTGTACGACCAGCTCCCATTGACTTCAATGGGAGTCTGACCGACTCCAGTCCGATTGCATGCGTGCGCATCGTACTCGTTCGGTCGGACTGCCAGAGTCCGATTCGGTCGGAAATCTCTCCGGGTCCGGCTCGGTCGGAGAGATTTCCGTCCTGAATCGGAATCGGCCCCTTAGTGTTGTTCAAGATGGAGGTAGTGAGGTCATGTTATGGTCACACTCAAGTTATTACATGAAATTGAGGTTTCAGCAACGGAAGGTTTGGCAATGTGAAGCATAGACAACATAAATACATGAGATCCAAGAAGCACACAAACTCTTCAATGAAGTGGAAACCCTGTCAAAACTAACGGAAGGGGATTTAGTATTAAAACAGAATGCCATGCAGAAACCTATTGTAAAACAAAATCGGAAGTATATCAAACACATGCTATCATCTGATTCAGCAATACCACTATTTAAAACAAGCATTGGCATAGCCAATAGGTCTCGCCGTTGGGACCTTATAAGTGTTTAGTTATCCAGCACAATATCCTTGCTGCAACAACATCAACTGTTGCATGGCTAAACACTTATAAGGTCAGACATCAGACATCCACAGGCATCACACATCAGACATCAGACATCCACAAGCATCAGACATCCACAAACATCAGGCATCAGACATCCACAAGCATCAGGCATCATACATCAGGCATCATACATCCACAGGCATCATACATCCACAGGCATCAGACATCCACAGGCATCAGACATCCACAGGCATCAGACATCAGGCATAAGACATCCACAAGCATCAGGCATCAGACATCAGACATCCATAAGCATCAGGCATCAGGCATCAGACATCCACAAGCATCAGGTATCAGACATCCACAAGCATCAGGCATCAGACATCCACAAGCATCAGGCATCAGACATCCACAAGCATCAGACATCAGACATCCACAAGCATCAGACATCAGACATCCACAAGCATCAGGCATCAGACATCCACAAGCATCAGGCATCAGACATCAGACATCCACAAGCATCAGGCATCAGACATCAGGCATCCACAAGCATCAGACATCCACAAGCATCAGACATCCACAAGCATCAGACATCCACAAGCATCAGACATCCACAAGCATCAGGCATCCACAAGCATCAGGCATCAGACATCAGGCATCAGACATCCACAAGCATCAGGCATCAGGCATCAGGCATCAGACATCCACAAGCATCAGACATCAGGCATCAGACATCCACAAGCATCAGACATCACAAGCATTAGACATCCACAAGCATCAGGCATCAGACATCAGGCATCAGGCATCAAACATCAGGCATCAAACATCAGGCATCAGAGCATCAGGCATCAGACATCCACAATCATCAGGGATCAGAAATCCACAAGCATCAGGCATCAGACATTAGACATCCACAGACATCAGACATCAGGCATCAGACATCCACAAGCATCAGGCATCAGACATCCACAAGCATCAGGCATCAGACATCCACAAGCATCAGACATCAGACATCAGACATCCACAAGCATCAGGCATCAAACATCCACAAGCATCAGACATCAGACATCCACAAGCATCAGGCATCAGGCATCCACAAGCATCAGACATCAGACATCCACAAGCATCAGACATCCACAAGCATCAGACATCCACAAGCATCAGACATCCACAAGCATCAGGCATCAGACATCAGGCATCAGACATCCACACGCATCAGGCATCAGACATCCACAAGCATCAGACATCAAGCATCAGACATCCACAAGCATCAGACATCAGGTATCAGACATCCACAACCATTAGGCATCAGGCATCAAACATCAGGCATCAGACATCCACCAGCATCAGACATCAGGCATCAGACATCCACAATCATCAGACATCCACAGGCATCAGACATCCACAGGCATCAGACATCCACAGGCATCAGGCATCAGGCATCCACAGGCATCAGACATCAGGCATCAGACATCCACAGGCATCAGACATCCACAGGCATCAGGCATCAGACATTAGGCATCAAACATCAGGCATCAAACATCAGGCATCAAACATCAGGCATCAAACATCAGGCATCCACCAGCATCAGACATCAGACATCCACAATCATCAGACATCCACAGGCATCAGACATCCACAGGCATCAGACATCCACAGGCATCAGGCATCCACAGGCATCAGGCATCCAAAGGCATCAGACATCCACAGGCATCAGGCATCCACAGGCATCAGACATCCACAGGCATCAGACATCCACAGGCATCAGGCATCCACAGGCATCAGACATCCACAGGCATCAGACATCCACAATTATCAGACATCCACAGGCATCAGACATCCACAGGCATCAGGCATCCACAGGCATCAGACATCCACAGGCATCAGACATCCACAGGCATCAGACATCCACAATTATCAGACATCCACAGGCATCAGACATCAGACATCCACATGCATCAGACATCCACAGGCATCAGACATGCATCAGACATCAGGCATCATGCATCATACATCCACAAGCATCAGACATCAGACATCATACATCAACAAGCATCAGGCATCAGACATCATACATTATCAGACATCAGACATCCACAAGCATCAGACATCCACAAGCATCAGACATCCACAAGCAGGCATCAGACATCAGGCATCAGACATCAGGCATCAGACATCCACAAGCATCAGGCATCAGACATCCACAAGCATCAGACATCAGGCATCAGACATCCACAAGCATCAGACATCAGGCATCAGACATCCACAAGCATCAGGCATAAGACATCAGGCATCAGCCATCAGACATCAGGCATCAAACATCAGACATCCACCAGCATTAGACATCAGACATCCACAATCATCAGACATCCACAGGCATCAGACATCCACAGGCATCCACAGGCATCAGGCATCCACAGGCATCAGGCATCCACAGGCATCAGACATCCACAATTATCAGACATCCACAGGCATCAGACATCCACAGGCATCAGGCATCCACGGGCATCAGGCATCCACAGGCATCAGGCATCCACAGGCATCAGACATCCACAGGCATCAGACATCCACAATTATCAGACATCCACAGGCATCAGACATCCACAGGCATCAGGCATCCACAGGCATCAGACATCCACAGGCATCAGACATCCACAGGCATCAGACATCCACAATTATCAGACATCCACAGGCATCAGACATCCACAGGCATCATACATCCACAGGCATCAGGCATCCACAGGCATCAGGCATCCACAGGCATCAGGCATCCACAGGCATCAGGCATCCACAGGCATCAGGCATCCACAGGCATCAGACATCCACAGGCATCAGACATCCACAATTATCAGACATCCACAGGCATCAGACATCCACAGGCATCAGGCATCCACAGGCATCAGACATCCACAGGCATCAGACATCCACAGGCATCAGACATCCACAGGCATCAGACATCAGACATCCACATGCATCAGACATCCACAGGCATCAGACAACCACAGGCATCAGACATCCACAGGCATCAGACATCCACAATTATCAGACATCCACAGGCATCAGACATCAGGCATCAGACATCCACAGGCATCAGGCATCAGACATCCACAGGCATCAGACATCCACAGGCATCAGACATCCACAGGCATCAGGCATCCACAGGCATCAGGCATCAGGCATCCACAGGCATCAGGCATCAGACATCCACAAGCATCAGGCATCCACAAGCATCAGGCATGCATCAGACATCAGGCATCATGCATCATACATCCACAAGCATCAGACATCAGACATCATACATCAACAAGCATCAGGCATCAGACATCATACATTATCAGACATCAGACATCCACAAGCATCAGACATCCACAAGCATCAGACATCCACAAGCAGGCATCAGACATCAGGCATCAGACATCAGGCATCAGACATCCACAAGCATCAGGCATCCACAAGCATCAGACATCAGGCATCAGACATCCACAAGCATCAGACATCAGGCATCAGACATCCACAAGCATCAGGCATCAGACATCAGGCATCAGGCATCAGACATCAAACATCAGACATCCACCAGCATTAGACATCAGACATCCACAATCATCAGACATCCACAGGCATCAGACATCCACAGGCATCCACAGGCATCAGGCATCCACAGGCATCAGGCATCCACAGGCATCAGACATCCACAATTATCAGACATCCACAGGCATCAGACATCAGACATCCACATGCATCAGACATCCACAGGCATCAGACAACCACAGGCATCAGACATCCACAGGCATCAGACATCCACAATTATCAGACATCCACAGGCATCAGACATCAGGCATCAGACATCCACAGGCATCAGGCATCAGACATCCACAGGCATCAGACATCCACAGGCATCAGACATCCACAGGCATCAGGCATCCACAGGCATCAGGCATCAGGCATCCGCAGGCATCAGACATCCACAAGCATCAGGCATCCACAAGCATCAGGCATGCATCAGACATCAGGCATCATGCATCATACATCCACAAGCATCAGACATCAGACATCATACATCAACAAGCATCAGGCATCAGACATCATACATTATCAGACATCAGACATCCACAAGCATCAGACATCCACAAGCATCAGACATCCACAAGCAGGCATCAGACATCAGACATCAGGCATCAGACATCCACAAGCATAAGGCATCAGACATCCACAAGCATCAGACATCAGGCATCAGACATCCACAAGCATCAGACATCAGGCATCAGACATCCACAAGCATCAGGCATCAGACATCAGGCATCAGGCATCAGACATCAGGCATCAAACATCAGCCATCCACCAGCATTAGACATCAGACATCCACAATCATCAGACATCCACAGGCATCAGACATCCACAGGCATCCACAGGCATCAGGCATCCACAGGCATCAGGCATCCACAGGCATCAGACATCCACAATTATCAGACATCCACAGGCATCAGACATCCACAGGCATCAGGCATCCACAGGCATCAGACATCCACAGGCATCAGACATCCACAATTATCAGACATCCACAGGCATCAGACATCCACAGGCATGAGGCATCAGACATCCACAGGCATCAGACATCCACAGGCATGAGGCATCAGACATCCACAGGCATCAGACATCCACAGGCATCAGACATCCACAGGCATCAGGCATCAGACATCCACAAGCATCAGGCATCCACAAGCATCAGGCATGCATCAGACATCAGGCATCATACATCCACAAGCATCAGACATCATACATCAACAAGCATCAGGCATCAGACATCATACATTATCAGGCATCAGACATCCACAAGCATCAGACATCCACAAGCATCAGGCATCATACATCCACAAGCATCAGGCATCAGACATCCACAAGCATCAGACATCAGGCATCAGACATCCACAAGCATCAGACATCAGGCATCAGACATCCACAAGCATCAGGCATCAGACATCAGGCATCAAACATCAGACATCCACCAGCATCAGACATCAGGCATCAGACATCCACAATCATCAGACATCAGGCATCAGACATCCACAATCATCAGACATCCACAGGCATCAGACATCAGGCATCAAACATCAGACATCCACCAGCATCAGACATCAGGCATCAGACATCCACAATCATCAGACATCAGGCATCAGACATCCACAATCATCAGACATCCACAGGCATCAGACATCAGGCATCAAACATCAGACATCCACCAGCATCAGACATCAGGCATCAGACATCCACAATCATCAGACATCCACAGGCATCAGACATCAGGCATCAAACATCAGACATCCACCAGCATCAGACATCAGGCATCAGACATCCACAATCATCAGACATCAGGCATCCGACATCCACAAGCATCAGGCATCAGACATCCACAATCATCAGACATCAGGCATCAGACATCCACAAGCATCAGACATCAGGCATCAGACATCCACAAGCATCAGACATCAGACATCAAACATCAGGCATCAGGCATCAAACATCAGGCATCAGACATCCACCAGCATCAGACATCAGACATCCACAATCATCAGACATCCACAGGCATCAGACATCCACAGGCATCCACAGGCATCAGGCATCCACAGGCATCAGACATCCACAGGCATCAGACATCCACAATTATCAGACATCCACAGTCATCAGACATCCACAGTCATCAGGCATCCACAGGTATCAGACATCCACAGGCATCAGACATCCACAGGCATCAGACATCCTCAATTATCAGACATCCACAGGCATCAGACATCAGACATCCACAGGCATCAGACATCCACAGGCATCAGGCATCAGACATCCACAGGTATCAGACATCCACAGGCATCAGACATCCACAGACATCAGACATCCACAAGCATCAGGCATCCACAAGCATCAGGCATGCATCAGACATCAGGCATCATACATCCACAAGCATCAGACATCAGACATCATACATCAACAAGCATCAGGTATCAGACATCATACATTATCAGGCATCAGACATCAGACATCCACAAGCATCAGACATCCACAAGCATCAGGCATCAGACATCAGGCATCAGACATCCACAAGCATCAGGCATCAGACATCCACAATCATCAGACATCAGGCATCAGACATCCACAAGCATCAGACATCAGGCATCAGACATCCACAAGCATCAGGCATCAGACATCAGGCATCAAGCATCAGACATCCACCAGCATCAGACAACAGGCATCAGACATCCACAATCATCAGACATCAGGCATCAGACATCAGGCATCAGAAATCCACAATCATCAGACATCCACAGGCATCCGACATCCACAGGCATCAGACATCCACAGGCATCAGGCATCCACAGGCATCCGCCATCCACAAGCATCAGGCATCAGGCATCCACAAGCATCAGGCATGCATCAGACATCAGGCATCATACATCCACAAGCATCAGACATCAGACATCATACATCAACAAGCATCAGACATCATACATCATCAGGCATCACACATCAGACATCCACAAGCATCAGACATCCACAAGCATCAGACATCCACAAGCATCAGACATCCACAAGCATCAGACATCCACAAGCATCAGACATCAGGCATCAGACATCCACACTAGACATCCGCACTACTGCTATTTTCTGCAGAATCAATGGCAGCCCCAATGGGTCACAAAGGGCCGAGGTACACCACAGGCCAAGATCCAGCGGGGTCCGGACACAACTCCAGCTCCTGGCCGCAGCCCGTGCAGATGGTGCATCTGGCGTTTTTCAGTCGCCTGAGGTTTCCAGGCCATGCCCCTGCAGTGATTTCTCTTTAAATTCATCATGGTGCCACCCTAATCACCACACACCTCACCACCACCATCACCCCTCACCATCCTCACCACCACCGACTACAACCTACCACCACCCTACTAACCAACACAACACTGTTAACCATCATCATTCTGCCAATAAGTCAGCACTCGCCTGTTAAAGGCGAGACCTATTGGCTTTGCCAATGCTTGTTTGCCATTGGTGCCTGACCCATATATGAGTGGCTTGTTCATGACCACTCCTGCAGCAAGGACATTCACTGCAATGCAACTCCTGACAAGACACACCAATGCAGTGCACAAGGCAGGAGTGCGGGCAATGCTAAGCCAAGTGTCTCAACGCCTCTCTCTGTAGTCACTTTAATGCATTCAAGGTATGCAAAGGCGTCTCTTGAAAAGTCAGATCAGGGCACACTCAGCTAGCCCTCAGGGGTGCCAGGACATACATACATGGACCTTCATCATAACATTTAGTGGCGGGCACATACGAAAACAAGCGCTTGAAAACAGAAAAGCTGAGCATGCCGACAATTCAGTGAAGCAAGCCCCATACACACAGCATTTTCTCACCAGTGCCATTTCCCCACGTGTTTTTGGAGAATTTCAGTGCACGATCACTAAATGTAACTAGTTACACCTGAACATTTAACCATATAATGATATTAAATTGTGACTGCGTCTTTTTGAAGAGGAAGGGTATCATTGTATCCACAAATAAGGCTGTAGCACTTCACCGAATGCAAGGGTCAGATTTGTAAATTTTATGCGGAGCGCTACATTTCTTGTTTCCAACGGTTTGAAACACACACTGAGACCAGACACTGTAGAGTGATAACCGCCCCCATAACGCTGGCAGGGATAAAGCTTTGAAGAGAATGGCAGAAGAACTCAAATATCAAAACGAACAGTACATTGGCGGCAGCTCAAGCGGCTAAAAAAGACAACGACGCACCAACTTTACTTAGCCGCACATCTGGTCGCAGATGTTTGTTCGGTCGTAGAACAATATAACCGACACTGCTCCCAAAAACAACGAGCCATTTTGCGCACAACACACAGAAAAACACAAGCAACGATTGAGGAGTGCAAGGGTTTTGAAACAGAATAAAGTGACGAGAATTAACGCACTAGCCAGGCATAAAAAAAAACCAGCACAAGCGCGCGCCTCGCGCGGCAGCAGAGTGAGGGGGCCTGCGCGATTCCCTTGCGGGAGCGTGCAGCAAGGCGCGATGATTGTGACCATATGGCGCCACCATATGGTGCTGCGCGCTCCCACAAGGGAATCGCCAGACGTGCACGCGTTGCCATTGCAAGCAATGCAACGCGTGCACGTTTTTGCCCCCAAAGCTGTGCCGATGGCTAAAGGTCTCTCCTATCGTAGGCGAGACCTAAAAAAAAAAAAATCAGTGGATGGATGTAAAGCTGTGGCTCTCACAGGAATTAAAGATTTCAGGTGGGCAGGAGTCAGCATTACTTGGAACATGATTCTCAACTAGCATGTGGCCTCAGAGAGGAGGTTGACCCCATGGGCTTCTGTGAGTTATGTTTTGGATAGAAATCATGTAAATGAGAAAAGATAATTTAGGAATAGATCATGGGTTGGATGACATTCTCATGCAACTAAATACATGCAGGTTTAAGTATAGGCAAGGTACAAATTATAGAACATTCTTAAATTCTGGTTACTGGCTCCACCACGCCTCTGGACACTGCCCTGTCAGTGTCCACTGTTTTCCTGACATAAATAGAAGTAAAAGGCTATTTATGTGGAACACCTGAAGCATGCACTTATTTTAACTTGTGAAATGTGTTTTCCTGTCTATTCCTTAAAGAGAATGAGTTCTAACACTATTCACTCCGTTTATGAGAAAGGTTGTGCTTGTAAGTTCACGAGGCATCAGAGCACGAATGGTTACCTTCTGAAACAATATAATAGACAATAGACACGTTGGCCTGTGTTTGAATGAAATGATGAAAATCAGTGTTGAGTGCCATGGTAAAATGGTAGTGGATGGAGGTTTGATGAGGTATGTTGGGATTTCCCTTTGTTTTTCCTCGATTGCTGCTATATGTTATGTGATGTGAATTTGTAGAGCGCGGCTAATCACCCTTGAGTGTATCCAGGTGCTATAGAGTGATTTGTCAAGACATTGCATCATTAAGCCATGGTTTTGCCAGTAAGGACAAGGTTTCCAGAAAGCCTCTTCTGACAAATTATCTCTAGTCATGAATGGAATTGCTGATTGTGGATGTCGAAAGGATACGTTATAAAACAATTGTGATCCAGTCTGGAAGAGTTGTTGGCGTTGATCTGCCATATTTGTAAATGAGATTGCACTCTTATCGTCCTGCGGGACTTAATCAACCGATTGTCTAAATGCATCAGTTTGTAGGAGTTTCTTGGCTTTGCCCTTAGAGTTGGATTCAAAAAAATCCCATAGTTTCAGGCCTTGGACACCAATGGAAATGACAATATTACTGACATTTGAAAAGTGTACTCTGATGTAAAATTGAATGACATAAATATCTGAATGAAATCCATCCATCGAGTGTATGGCCAAAACCTTGTGTTGGTTTGGTCACAATTTCAGTTAAGCCTACAGACATCATACATAACCAGTGTTTCTCCCATTTCTTCTTGCAATTAATTGAAATCATCCAATACCACTAATTATGATGCATACATCATAAGATACGTAAGCAATGCCCAATAACGCTTCAATCCAGAGTACTTCCTAGCTTGGGTGGGCCTATCATTCAAAAAGTAAAAAATAAATTAATAAGTAGGCATCCAAAAAGCATTTTAAATATTTCATTAACAGTAAACCTTGGCTCTACTGTTAATCTATTGTTAATATTTAATGACTCACAGTGTGTGAGTACCATCCTAATTGATATCAAAGCAAATCCCTCAATACCAACTTTGAAGACTGCTCTGAAATTCTGTGTTTGCAAATTTAGGTCTCACTAATGCTTCCTAACTATAACATGCTTGCAATCTTCCTATGCGTTTGCCCTCACCTATCACCTCAGTTACTGAATTACGCTTCGGGTCTGCTTGATTATGTACAGTACTCCTAAATGTTGTCCTTACCTACCATTTTCTTACACTTCACTAATTGACCATGAGACCATGAAACTGCGTGGTATATCAATGATTGGATGCTATGCAATGCATTTCTGTTTCAAATGCTCGTGCCTTGATATGAATCTATAAATAAATGAAGTAAAATCCTTTCGCTCTCCATATATTCTAGGCCAGTGATTGTGAACCAATCAGAAATGCATCTGCATCACTTATGCCAAGACTGAAGTGCAGTCAGCAACGAATGAGGACTCTTTGAGGAATATCATGTTAACTTTAATACCCAGAATGATATCATACAATCTATGTTTGTTGTCAGTCTTCCATTAGCAAACATAGTACCTAGATTGCCTACCTGACCTCTATCCTAGGCTAAATATGCGGAGAGTGAGGAGTGTCAACCAGCAACTTTTTCTTTTTAGATATTTTAAAATCTCAGATGATCTATCTATCTTCTGCTTGTACAACTCATGATACTCAGTCCTTAGAACTTCCTGATATTGCCTGACCTCTCCGCTCACAGTTGTCTTGTGCACCAGTGGCACAGATGTATTAATGAAGTGTCAACAGGTCAGTGTGGAGAGGCAATGCAACGCGCCTACTTTGCTCCCAAATCTAGAGAGGTGTTTCTCATTGAGAAGCTGCAACTGCATGATTTCTGTTCCAGTGGGGAGCTCTTCTGTCTCCTCCAAACTGATGACGGTGTCTGATCTTTTTGATATTTTGCTTGCAGAAGAAATGAGGGAAGCATAAAAATTGACTCTAATGACCACATGGGACTTCTCGATATTTTGGTGTGTTTTTCCAGACTACCACTTTTCTTTTTAAACCTTTTATGATAATTATTTTTACGTTTAATATAGACCCCCCTGATCACATCCCAGCAGCAGACATCACCTTACCCTGCCAGTATCCCTAATTGTCTGAGTACTAAGAAATGTGTCATGACTGCCCTGTGAATCGCTCTGTCTCCAGTTCTCTTATTATCTGTCATTAACAAAGATAGCCTCACTTTCTTCCCAATGCAAATACGCTACTAATTTTCCATCGCTGTTTCCTATTTTTTGCTTATTTCTGTGTTGATTGCAGTGAAATACTCAGGCTTTCTTTCTTCTGCACAAATATGAAAGACAGATGGTGTTCCCATGAGATTCCACACAGATGGTAGTAAATCGTGAATGTAATAGCAATCATGTAATCACAATGGTCTTTCTGTCTTAATGGAGTTCTTTACCATTGAGACTTTTCGACTGGATTCTGCATAATGTAAATTTTCCATCACATCGGTTTTCATAGGATACTCTAGAGCTTTCTTGTGTCATGCTGTGCATGCTTCCTTCTATCGTATAAAACTACACAATCTACTATTACTACATGTTACCTTTCAATAAACAGTAAAAAATTATATATGTTTTTAGGGTCGGCACGGTGCCCCAGGTGAAAGAGGTGAGCCAGGTCCCAAAGGAGAAGAGGTAAGTCTTCATTAGATCTACAAAATTATATATTTTTAAATAATGGTTGACAGTTAATGTTGTAAATATCTATAACAGTAAAATAAACTCTGGTCCAAACTTCTAACAAATAAGCACAATCTATAATCGATCAGTTGCTATGAGTTTTTTGGCTGTGTTGGATTGAGTCAAATTTCAGTTACCATGAACTCATGGACTATTCCATATTTAGTCAAGGAATGTTTGGGAGACATGATGTCTCAGAATAAAAATGCACCCCTGTCCCTGAAAAGGTTGCTGGGATTTTGTAAGTGCTGTATCTTGTTTAGATTGAATGGGATACTAAAGAACAAATATATATTGCACATGATCCAGATTGATAGTATAAACTAATCAAGAGAGGGTAAGTACATATGCCTCAGAAAGTAACTTTTAAATCATTAGTTTAAAATCACCAGTTATATAGGTAATTGACGTATGAAATTGAATGTATTTATTTATTTATTGTGTGAAGATAAGACGCAGAGAACTACTGGAGTTAAATGGGCCAGAAACCTATCAAAATGGTCACTGAGTATTAGATAAAACAGATACAGAAATGTGCAGATGTGATCTCCTCTCCCTCCCTCCTTTTTTTTCCCCATGTCCCTTGTTTTTCTTAATTCGGTCATTTCCTCCGTCCCACCCTTCCTTTCCAACTTATTCATTCGTTCGTTGCATCCTTCCTTCTGTCCTGAAGCCCTTCAAATTTAGCAGACATAACAAGAACAAGAAGTGTCAGGAGGCTTCAGAGTGAGAAATCAACATGAAAGGAATGTTGCAACGCAGCGAATCACATCTAAGAGAAACTTAAATGAACAGCAGTCGAAAGATGGGAAGATAGATCACAGGACGTAATCGTAGCCATTTTGAGTTGGGAAGGTGTCATAGAACTATTAAGTTGAAATGGCTGTAACCCAGGTGGTAAAACATGACAAGGAATTTCAAGAATCAAACTCACAGGATTAGGAGCCAAATTGTCAGCATTCACACTAAACCACCAAAAAGCGGCAGGAGACAGAAATGTCTCAAATCCTGTCTGCGTTCTGTAGAAATATGCCCATAGTCAGTGAATTCACTTGAGACAAGCAGATCACATCCAACACCCGCGGTCAGAAGATGAATTCCCCGCACAAACTGTATGCACACCATTAACACCAGAAAAAGCCCTACCAGTTGTGGGAACAGATATCTCCTGACCATGGAGCCAGACCGACTGCTCCGGGTGCACAGGCACACCGCTGTGCAGTACTTTGTTGGGTAGCCTTCCTGAGATAACCACAGAAAACAAAGGTTGATACATCGGAGAACTTTGAATAGAGTATGTTGATGGCAATGTACCCAACATTTTCAACAACATAATTGAATGTAAAGTATTCCAATTTCACTTTTGCACAGTTTTTCTGTCATAGTATTTTGTTCAATTTCCACATTTCTACATACGACTTAACAATATTGATGAGCTGTGATAAAAGTTCTGCTCTGTAACATGTAGGTTCTTGTTGTATTTTGAAACTATTACTTTTACCTTGAAAAAGTGAAAGCAAGGAATACCGCATATTGGTTGATAAACAAACTTTAATTGTCACACAATCCATTCTTTAGAAGAAGCTTATTGTATTGTACAGGTCAAGTCTGGGACATGACCAGTGAAATTCTGCATTTTGGGGGAAGAATACCATGAAGATGTCGCACCTGTTAGAAAACAAGCTGACTTAATAGCTAAAATCATGAGACCATCAAATAAATTAAACCCAACTTGAAGCCCAGATTATTTACAACATCCCCAGGCTTGAGGGCAAACACCAAGTTCCTGTATCTAGAAATGCAGTTCCCTTGGGTCCTTGCTGCCACTTGCCCCATTGCCTCAGTCTTAACTGAGTTAATGTATGCCAGTGGTTCCCTATCCAGACCTGGACCTCCACCATATTGTTGGATCTTTCAAACCATCACTCCCAAAGAGGCTGTTGTACATAAAAATGTGGAAGGTTTAGGTTTGGTTTAGATGCATCAGAGGCTTGATGTTGGTGGTAAAAAGGCTCACTAACTGCAGGGTGCCCTGGGGCATACCACAGGATTAACTCTTGAGTTGAACTAAATCAATCTAAAGCAGGCTCTTCCTTACCAATGACTTTTAGGTGGTACTTGAGAATTGTCCATGTGATGGTGTCATATACCCCTAATAAATCAAAAAAGGATCAAGATTGTGATATCTCAGACTTGCCAACTTCACTCAGCCTCTCAGATGAAGGCATATTCACAAACTCTACTCCATGCTTCAGATCACTGACACCAGGAAAACACCTCATGGTCTCAGATTATCTGTCTCTCATTCGCCCTTCTGCAGGGCAAATGTTGCCATAGCTCTATACAACAATGGTAACATTCTAATACAATCCTCGAATGACAATCTAGCAACAGTGGAGATCTTCCCTATCCTCAAGAAGGTGGTGAACAATAAGAATTGACATCCCCTCCCTATTCCCCCTAGCTACCCTGATGACATTCTCACACTCCACTCAACGTCCATATGTACTCCAACTTCAATCAGCCCACTCCCCATCACCAGTGCTTGCTACCCCACCTTCTCTCCTGACCTATCCACTCTAGAGGCCTCATTTCCGGCTGAGCTTGAGAATCAATCTGTGACTTGCCAACCCAATGCACATGCTTCCCCTACCCCTATTCGGGCAAACAGAGATTCCCTCATCTCTGGACCCTCTCGCTCCCATTCGCTCTTTCTCAAGTCCGTTGAACTCTGCAGTGAGGTTCCTCAGCTACTCCCACAGCGCCCCCTTGTGCCTGGAAGCGCTCCTCTTCCGAATCTGTACCTCCTAACTTGATTAACCTCTTGCCGCCCATGTCCTCCACTCAGCCTATAATCCCCCTACCTTTCCTCCTCTCCCTGCCCCCATCTCTACTCAAGCAGGCCCTCTGCAAGTCCTCCCTGACCCACAAATACACCATGGCCCCAATGATGCCCTTTCCTCTCAACCGGGCCTCTCATGTGGCCTCTCCCCTCTACTGGACCTCACACCCCAACCCATAACTACCTGTCACAACATTGCCTGGGATGCACGCCTTGGTAAGATTTCACTTAGCCTGCTCCATCTCAAGGATGAACTTCGGAAACTTACATCCATCACCACAGAGCTACTGCTAATGTATAGACTCAATAGTGCCTTGATGTATCGGACCAGCTCCCACACAGGCATGAATCTCTCCCATGACCTTCACACCTATTGTCTTAGCGCAAAAACTGTACCCTTCCCCGACGCCTCCTCTCGACCCATGAGACTGAATGCTGATCTAGCTGACTGTGACATCCACGACCTCCTCCGCTCTGACTGCCACACAAAAGATATTAACAAGGCCTATTGGGATCAAATCCAAACCATTCAGGCTAACCCTTACAGAGAAGCCAGCCACAATCACAGAGCTGTAAATAACGACAACCTCAAGCGTATTAACATCTCTCGGGCTGCCACTGTCCACACCAATAGCCAACTGAAATGCGTGCTCCTCAACTGCAGATCAGCTAGTTAACATGCGCCCTATATCTATGAACTCATCCTCACAAATGAGCTTGATATCGTTATCCTCACGGAAACGTGGCTAAACAGCTCATCTCCTCCTATTTTAGACTTACTAGTCCCCCCTAGTCACAGCATAAGTCGACTAGATAGAACAGAGAAACCCGGTGGTTGACTAGCCTGCATCTACCACAACAGATTCTCTTTTTTATCAGTCAGAAACTGCCACCCTGTCTGCCTGTGAATATCTTTGCATCAACATCGCTAGCAACAACAGTCTTATTTGCAAACTACACACATTCTACCACCCCCCTGGAGACAATCTGCCGTTCATTGAACAAATCATGGAAGTCATCACAAATAACAATGACCCTCAAGTGGCCCAGATCTTCCTCAGAGACTTCAACCTCCACTGGAATAACCTGAATGACCATGCAGTGAACAGCCTTAAATCCTTTCTATCAGACCACGAGTTGATCCAATTCTGTGACAGCCCCACCCACAACAAGGGTGAGACATTGGACCTTATCATTTCTAAAATGAACAACTTCACATTTGAGTCCATTATCCCCTGCGATTGGTCAGACCACTACAGTATCATCTTCCTCATCAATGTGGAAATGACCCTGAAGAGAGATCAACCCAAGAAAACAAAACAATGGAAAAGGAATCATCAAAACATAAATCCTAATGACTTATCTACCCGATGTAACAATGCCTTGACTCCTCAGATGGACATGGTAGATGTCCATGACCTCACAGAGTTCTGCTATACCTCTATTTCGGACGTCTTTGACTCTATCACCCCCCTTCAACAAAAAAACATTTCCACCAAACTCTCCAAACCTTTGTTCGATGACAACCTAAACTCTGAAAGACGCAACCTAAGATTAGCAGAAAGAGCCTGGAGATCCGTACCATCCACTGAACACCTAAAACGCTTAAGATCAGTAAGGAGCACTTACAACAGAAAAATCAAAAATGCAAAGGCCAACTTCTTTGGAACCCAGCTAAACCAAGCCAGAAATTGACCCAAAAGACTTTTTGAAATCAGCAAGCAACAATCGCTCAACGATCCAAACCCACTGGACTTCGGGGCCATCACTCCCTCAAATTGTGAGGAACTGGCTTCCTTCTTCTTGGGAAAAACTAAAACCATTGAAAACGACTTACAATCACTTCTTTCCACTCACCTTCCAGGTGTCAGATCAGCTTGGTCCCCCTGGGGGTGTCCCCAAAAACAATGCCTCCTTGCACACTTTCACTCTCTTTAATGAAAGTGACATCTATAACATTCTTCTAGCTTTAAACCCATCTGATCACTTCATCGACCTGCTACCTCCGACAATCTTCATGGAGATAAAATTAGCTATTCTCCCCCTATGGTCTAAGACAGTTAATGCCACACTACAGCAAGGCACTATCCCTGATTGCCTAAAAATAGGGCAGGTAGCCCCCATTCTAAAAAAAACCTGATGCAGACTGTTCAGATCTTAACTTCCGCCCTATCTCCAACATCCCCACTCTGGCGAAACGTCTGGAAAGATATGTTCAGATTCAACTCTGCAGCCACATAGATAACTTCCAACTCCTGGACCAACACCATTCCAGCTTTTGTCAAGGTCACAGTACTGAATCAGCACTCACACACATTGTGGATTACATATTAAAAATGCTAGACGTAAATTAATCATGTCTTCTGATACTACTTGACTTATCTTCTGCTTTTGACACTGTTAAACACAGCAATCTACTGACCCTACTTGAACGGAGGATGGGCCTATCAGGACCTGTGCTACAATGGTTTACTTCATTCCTCCACAACAGAACCGAAAGAGTCAAGGTGAATCAATCCCTTTCTCAGCCCTCTGTGGTCACCCTGGAGGTTCCACAGGGATCTGCCCTTTTTGCCCATTCTCTTCAATTTATGCTTGGAACCTCTAGCAGAAGCCTTGAAATCTGCCAACATTCTTTATCACATGTATGCTGATGACACTCAATGGTATTTGAAAATCTCCTCCCCAGAAGACATAATTTCCCTCAACTCTACTTTGCATAACACTCAACACTGCCCTGACAGCCATCTCAAGCTCAACACTGCCAAAACGGAATTCCTCCTCAATACTTCTCTGAACCACACGCTCAAGATCAAACTTTGGATGAAGCATCTAACAGCTCTCAAATGTTCTCTTCACATTATAGACTCTGCTAGATCCTTGGGAATTACACTAGACAAATACCTGAATATGCAGAATCACATCAGTAATGCCACCAAAGGAGCGAATTACCAGATGAGTATTTTAAGGAATCTTAAACCCTTCCTCCCCCAGGACAACCTTAAGCTGGCGGTCCAAGCTCTTGTGTTCCCCATGTTAAACTATGGAAGCTCCACACTATGTGGCCTGCCTAGATACAAACTGGCCCAGCTAAGGGCCGCACTTAACACTGCTTCCAGACTTGTCTCCGGAACAAAAATAAATAATCACATATCCCCGGCTCTTAAAGCCATGAACTGGCTCCCTTATGAGGCAGGATTACAACTAAAGATTGCATGCATGACTCATAAAGCCCTACATTTCAAGATCCCCAGATATTTGGCACAAAAGCTAGAATTATTGGGGGGATGCAAAGCACGAGCTCCCTGCTACTGAAACCACAGATTTTCCACAAAAAGAAAACGTGCTACAGAGCCTTTTTCGGGTATCGCCCTGAAGATTTGGAACTCTCTGCTGCCGTATGTCCGCCTAATCTCGTCTACTGCTTTCTTCAGTGAGAACACTTCTGATGAGCAAGTTTTTGCCCTAAGATAATCACCTTAGGTTTTACTGATAACTATCAGTTTTATTGACTGTATACCTGCCTACTATTCTTGTATGTTTTGTGACTACTACATTGATGACGCTCTATAGAGGTCAAACGTACTATTCTTCGTTCATATATGTGACGAGTTTCTGTTTTCACAACTATATCCTACCTTCCTCTCATGTAAAGAGCTCTGATACCCTCTAAGATCAATATAACACTATATAAAACTTTATAAATAAATAAATGAAGGACAAGTCTGCTGCTTTATGATACTGCCAGGAGCTCATTGACTACAAAGCAAAACAATGGTTCCCTGCAGGGGAAATTTCAAGCCTGAACCTCCTAGGCAATAGAATTCAAATTCAGAGTCAATCCGTATGAACTAAACAAATAATTTAATTCAATGTATCAAATTACAATGCAGGTGCTCCACATGAAATGCAGTGAAATGAAAAGTGACCTCAGTGAGGAAGATGTGCTTTGGTGCTGTACAAAAATTATATATAAACAAAGTTGATATGTACATTGTTATCTAGGGGCTTATAGAATAGATTAATCTTGGCAAGACTCCAAATGCAAGTACATAGTGATTATCATGCTCAATCATATCAGTACACTATTTTAATTGTCGACGTTTCGACCATGTTGAAAGCAATTTTGTCAGGGTCATAATCAGGACAAAATGACAATGGTAGCGGCCTGCAAGAAAAAGGAAAGCCAAGCTAATTAGCATCTACCCTAATCTTACTAGGGGTACATGTACTGTAGCATCATTTAGAACAAGCATTGGCATAGCCAATAGGTCTCGCCTTTGGGACCTTATAAGTGTTTAGCCATGCAACTGTTGATGTTGTTGCACCAAGGATATTGTGCTGCCTAACTAAATACTTATAAGGTCCCAAAAGCGAGACCTATTGGCTATGGGGAGCACAGCCGCCCGAGGTGGCAGAGAGGCAGCTCACGAAGGCATAACATGGCGCAATTAGTCGCCTCAGGCTGAGGGGTGTCGCGGGGAACTCTACTGAGGTAAGATGCGTGGCTGAGAGAGGGTTTGGGACATCTCCGGGACTTTTACCAAACTCAAGTGGGAAGGGAGAGCGCAGAATATGGTTGACATCGGTGGGGGGGTTCGAGTGCCTGGCTTGGAGGGGTAAACATGATAATGTGTATTTAAGTACACTGCGAGTTACTGCTCGAGCAAACGAGGATGTCTGCAGGCGCCTAGCAACCTGCAGTGAATGCCAGGGCCAGGCACCCTGGAAACCCGACGCAGGGCGCTCTCTGCGCATGTTGTTACATTCCCCAGTCGCAACAGACACACGGATGCAGATGTGGGTCATAAGCGACGCAGAAATGACTCAGGCTGTACGTTTTGGGTTCCGTCCTTGGAAACGCCGAGGCATCACAAGGATAACTTTATAGTGATGCACTATTGCCGAGAATATGTGCACCCAATCAAGCCAGGCAGTGCTTATCCATTTACACCGTAACATAACAACAGATCTGTGGAGACAATATTTGGGAACGGGCTCCGATCTCCTGTAACATTGTGCGCAAAGAGCTCGCAACATCTGGTATTGGTGGTATTGGATTGGTGTTGGTGGTGGTATTGGATTGGTGGTGGTGGTGGTATTGGTGGTGGTGGTATTTGTGGTATTGGTGGTAGTATTTGTGGTGGTGGTGGTATTGGTGGTGGTGATGGCATTGGTGGTGGTGATATTGGTGGTGATATTAGTGGTATTGAATTGGTGGTGGTGGTATTGGTGGTGGTAGTAGTGGTGGTGGTATTGGTGGTATTGGTGGTGGTGGTGGATTTGGTGGTGGTGGTGTTGTTAATAAACAGGCTTTTCAAAACAACTGGTCAGGTGGCTTTAGTGCAGATGACATGTAACACATGTGCTACCTGGAATTCACATGACTTAATTTGCTAATCATTTCTAAACCCATTTTACTTGGGGGGGGGAGGCGGGGGAGGTTGAAGCAGACACGAGATAATGCTGGGTTAAAGTGATTGAAAGCGGGCACCCGTGTTACGGGGGCGGCCGTGCTGCTTAAAAAAAAAACCACAAGAGGTTTCAGCTGAAGCAGTGCATGTCCTGCCTGCAGTAAGAGAAACTCAATAAAGTAAATAGTGCTTACAGACTAAATAACAGGTCCCGTGTAACAACTGAAGTAAGAGGGCCAGTAGCCATGGCAGGTTACAAATGAAGACAAGGCTGTACTAAGGAGGGACTAACAAGCCTATTAACGAATCCGAAGACAGCATTTATGAAAGACAATGACACAAGCCAATGAAAAATATGGGCGGAGAGTGGGTGTGGCTTCGCTCCCATTCTCTACTACAGCAGGCTCGACCTAAACAACTGAATACCAGAAAACTTGAAGCCCTGTGTACAGCTGATACTCTGGCCGCAAATGCCATGGAAGGTGAAGAGCTCCAGCAGGCATACATGCCAAGAAACCCGATTCAGGCGGAAGACTACCAATCTTTTAAACGAAAAATGTCCTTATTTTGCTTGTCTCCCACGAGAAACTGCCTCTGCTTCAAAAGAAGTCAATAGGAAAAATTCTCCCCGTCATATATTTTTTTTAAATCTCTCACTTTCCTCTTCTAACATGTTGGCATGTATGTGCTGAGGGTGTCAGATTGAAACCATTCCACATCACATCCAGACAGGGTTTGGCATTAGGGCTAGAACGGTGTCAGGGTGTCAGACTGGGCTCGTGTCTGTCTGGACATTGAATCAATCCCCAGACACTTACTTCCTCCTCAAGCGTGCCGGCGAAACGCATCCGCGGCCGCTTCAGAGCAGAGCTGCTTCTCCTGTATGAACTGCGGGAGCGCCCGAAAAGAAATCTAACCAGCTTTGTATGTGGACTCTTTTTGCGGAAGACTACAATAGTTCTTTTATCTGTCCCGCTTGTTGACTCCATGTGAGAGTTTCATCGTATCAACAGTTTGGCAAACCTCCAAAATGCATTCATTGTTTTCATTTTGCAGTTTTATATAGCGCAAACTTGGCCCAAAGGCAGCAGAGCGCTTTAGCACTGTGCTACATTACACAAGGCCGTTTTTTTTGGGGGGGGGAGATTAATTAATTTCCTCAGAACCACCGGATGTTGAGCCGACGCCCCTGGTTCCCCAGCCCCACAGTTGGCAGCTCTGGCCAGGTCACATCAACAGAGTGGGCAACAGCCCTCACTCACATGGACGTGACCCGGCCGTGGTGTTCAGAGCACAAGCTGCCAGGCCCCAGAGTCACGCTCACACGCTCCTTAGTCACACACACACACACACGTTTGTTTGTTTAATGTTTCAAAAACGCCCAGGTGCTCGGGCCTACTCATCAGGAGAGCAAATGTCGACCATTTTGACAAGTGTAAATGTGCGTCAAAGGGCGCTAGCCGGCGACTGTAGCGCTTCAAGTGCAAATGTGTTTCAAAGAGCGCTAGCCGGCGGCTGTAGCGCTTCAAGTGCGCCTGTGTTTCAAAGAGCGCTAGCCTGTGGCTGTAGCGCTTATTGTGCAGAGTTTTAAAACGATGGGTTAATTGTGATAGGCAAAGTTTTCTCCTACAAGTGAGCAGTTTGTGTTATGTGTTCTGGTGTGTTTTAGTACTGAGATCTCTCTCGCGTGCGTATGTACGTACGTACACGGTGAACTCCGTATGTCCTAGTGAAAAGGGGGCCCCTGCGGTCATTTTTCAAAATCAACATATCTGCGCTCGTGGCCGGCCTGGTTGGGTGCAGGAGGGGCTGCCCCCACACTGTCCCCGGTAACCCCAACAACTACCAGGACCCGCACTCGTGGTGAGTTCTGCCCCGACACCAGGCACTGCGATAGAAGGGTCCTTCCCAGTGCTTTCCGCCCCAGCCCCTCCAACACTCAGTGCACGGATCAAACATCAACAATGGCAATACACAAACTGTCACCGCAGGGTGCACTTCTCATGCTAAGGTGGGCACCTCCTTTCAAGTCATTATCGGCAGGATTTGCAGTCCCGACATTCTGTGTGCTCCCCCAGTGCATTCTGGGCGCTGTAGTCCTGCTGTGCTAACATTAAAGTAAACAGACTAACACACCCAATAGCACTGACCTGTAGGGGAAAAACTCAGGAATGACGAGAGTGTTTGTAATGTGGAAACAGACATGGTAATTGTGCGCCCGCGCTGAGTAAATTAGTAACAGTAACCTGATCCTGGAATGCAGCCTGGAATGTATCTGGCACACTGCGCGCCGCTGCTCACTCCGCTCGCTCCCGAGACACATAGGCTATGGGAGGGAACATTTTAAGAAAAGGCGGGACATACCCACGCCTTTGGCCATTTGCATGCTTTCAGTTGTGAAAGCCATACGCAATGGCCAATTAAATGTGTGGGCGTAAACAATTCCACACGCGACAGTCTCTAGGAAGTTTTGGAGTGCTTACAAGAAGCCTCCCCATAGAGCAGCGCATGCGCTGCGCTAGGCTCGACCTAAAAAGCATACCAGTTAGGGGACATACCCACGATGTAGAGAATAAATCAAGATGTATTGCTGAATATACAAAGGATACAAAACCATTTGCTCAAATGTCACCTGAACAAATTGGGACATGTATGTGCGTGAAACAAAAGCTTGAGAGTAAGTGCCAAGTTCAAGAACCCAAAGAAAACAACAGATGTATCCATGGGTGTGCCAAATAAAAGAGCTCACTAACACTGGGTATAGCCAGTCAAAAACTGGGATCTTCAAAACTTACTCAAGGAGGACAAAACAGAGGTCTAAATGTCATGTCCGCTAAAGAAAACGTGTTTACCGCTTAAGCAAAAATAGAAGTGAAAACCTCTTAAGGCATCACTAATAGGAGATACTCAAGAACCATATATGATAGTTTCTTAATAAAACATATCGAATATAGACAGTGATGACTTATCACGTTTGTTTGTTAAAGCCACGTGTGGGCAGAGACAACGAGAAGCAAACACTGATAAAAAGCTCTAAAGATGCTTATCGCCTGGGAAGACACACTCAGATTAGAAAAAGCACCTTCTGAGGATCGGTGCTATGGGCTTCTGAGTTCTGAAGATGAAAAATAGAAGACCCAACTGCATAACCTTGAAAGTTACAAAAATGGCAAAATCATGACTTACAGTGCAGAGTCTAAAAAACACCCTGCGCTAGTGCTGCCGCTCTGCGAACTGCACTGCTGTATGGACAGTACATGCGCCAGCTTTCTAAATATAGGAGCTAAGGGCGTGCATAGGCAGGGACAGAAGGAGTATACCAATAGACCAATAACAGTGTCAATACTGCAAAAACATTATAAGCACAGAAAATTAATTACCATGAAAATATTTGTAAAGGTGTAGTCCGAAGGATTATAGAACTACAGCAGACATAGAAAAATCACTATGCCTAAACACTGTTTGCAGCAGGGAAAAAGTAAGTGGAGCCTCACAAAGAAACAAAGTGGTGCCTCACTGAGAAACAAAGATCAACATTACCACACCACTGGAACAACCACTAGTGATGATGGACATAAGATAGAACTTGTAGCGTCCTCCCCAGCCTGGTACCATGCAAATGACTAGGCTACATATGGAGCTCTGCAGTGCACAACATTATTCTTCAGAGTGCAACCGTTAACCCTTAACTGATTCACAATACATCACCAACTTTATTTAACCACATCTAGACACGCCCCAACGCGTATGTCGTTCCTACAGAGTTCTTCAGGGACCAGAAGGGTCCTGCTATACAAATATATGCAAGACACAAGATAAGTTCAAAACATACAAATGCAGTTAATCATAATTAAATCAAGTGTAGAGCTGTTACATGGAATTGAATTAGCTCTTTAATTCATATGGATTGATTCCAAATTTGAAAAATGTTGCTTGGGATGTTTAGGCTTGAAACTTCCCCCGCAGGGAACCATTGTTTTCATTTGTATTCACGGACCCAAGTTCCCAGGATTCAGGGTTGCCTCTTAATTTTTTGTGAGGAGCTCATTGACAGCACACACACCATTTGAAGGCAAGAGAAGAAACAGTGATACTCACACCAGTAAGAAGACCTAATTTCTCTGAGCAACCTCTGCACAGCCTACATAAACACCATCCTGAGGGAAAAGCTTCCTACTACACAAAAATCACCAGTAAAGCCTTCAAGAAAAGCATGGTATATTTTGTTTGTATCAATCACTTTGTGAATGTCCCTACACATCAACACTCCAAAGAGAAGTGCAAAGCAAACAGAAGTCAACAGTTTTACAAGGACAAGTAACACATAAAATGTGAAAGCACAAGGCAAGGCAGCTCCAGAGAAAAACATCTTGATTCCTCTGCACAGCATTCCTAAATTGACGGCCTTCAATACCCTCGCCTCCAATGACCTAATAAGTCTCCTCTGCTCTTTTAGGGCCACCTATTCTGAAGACAAGATGTTCCACTTTTTTATACTGATGGGCTTGCCAATGTAGCTTTTACATCACTACTCAGCATCATCAATGCATTCTTCATCCAAAACATATTCCTAGACTCCCTTAAATCTTGACAGATCCTGCCCCTAGTAAAAAAGCAAAACCTGAATCCTTAAGGCCTTGCTTACTATCATCCAGTCCCTCACCTACCATTCTTGACAAGCATCATAACAAATCTGTTGCTAACCAATCGCATGACAAAATCAAATCCAACACCTTCATATATGACTACTAAACCACCTTCAAGCCACAATGCAGCATAGAATTAGAATCTGTTCAAGTGGTTGATGCACTTCAGATAACTGACAGTGGCAAGTCCTGTATCATACGGTATCGTCATACTTTTTCGTCTACTCCATCAAACATAAAGTCCTGCTCAAAACCCTTGCAATTGGACTGGGTTTCAGTGCTGTCCTGCAATTGTCATGTCCTACCTAATGAGTGGATCCAAATACATTCAGATTACTTTCTCTAGGGGTGAACCCAATTCCGAGTTCTCTGGTGTTCCCCTATGCTCTTCCTCTCACCAATGATCTTCAACCTCAAAATGAGGCATCTGGGAATGCTGCTGGCTGCTAAGCGTGTCACAATCCATCAGTATGTGAATGACAGCTGAAAGTATCTGCTGGGCATGACATTGATCATCTAAACGTGTGCTTGGTTGGCAATGGTGTACCTCAAGATACACCCCATACAAAAATAATCTGTGCTCATAGCCTGTGACAGACAGCCACAGCAAAGTTCAAGGTTGTCTCTCAGCAATGAAGATCAATGGCTTACTCAATGATCTGTTGACAGCACCGCCGCCATCACGTCCCATACTTTAAGTTACTCATGTACCCGCTACCCCTCAACTGTACCAGTCTGCCTGCAGTTCTCCTTCCTTGTACTTCGCTCCTTGTAAATCTTTTGGTTGCTTTGTAACTCAGTTCGTACTATAAAACTCACAAACATACTTGTACACATAAATATATTTTGCAAGGAGAACATGCAATGAAAACACACATGGTATAAAAAGGATGTGTTTAATTGGCTCAAGGATCCTCTATAAGAAGAAACCCTTGTAGAAAAATAATATTTTCCAATATACAACCCTTATATTTGAGTTTTTATAAAAATGACATATGCTTCACTTTCATTCTATGTGTGTATTTACAGCATGTCTTCTACTTTCAAGTTGTCTTTTGACAATTCTATTTTGGTTTACAAAAAACATAAAAGCAAACAAACGAACAACACTGAACTTGTGCTGCCTGTTAAATGCTTGTGGTATCTATATATTGTTTAACTGTGATTTCTTTATTTTAAAAGGGTGATGCTGTGAAAGGAGAGCCAGGAGAAAAAGGTGGCGAGGTATGTCGACTGGATTGCACACTTCTTCATTCACATTCACAAATTACCTCAGTGAAATGCCTTTAATTACACGGCATAATGCACCTTTTTAACATCGCATAGCTGATGAGGGACCTCAGAGGTAGGTGGTGACGGGTCACTTGCCTAATAAATGAGAAGGCCTCTTCTCGGTGCCCTCGCCTTTTTATGGAGAGTGGGAAATTAAATTCCAGATGGTGCAGCTTCTGAAAGTTTTCCCGTGGTGGACCCGATGCTGGTGGAAATAGGGTTGGAGCATCTACCCAATTATGGTATTTGATTAGCAATTAACTTTAATATGTTTGAAAAATAAATATATACAAGTTTTAAAAATTCCAGATGGTGCAGCTTCTGAAAGTTTTCCCGTGGTGGACCCGATGCTGGTGGAAATAGGGTTGGAGCATCCACCCAATTATGGTATTTGATTAGCAATTAACTTTAATATGTTTGAAAAATAAATATATACAAGTTTTAAAAATTCCAGATGGTGCAGCTTCTGAAAGTTTTCCCGTGGTGGACCCGATGCTGGTGGAAATAGGGTTGGAGCATCCACCCAATTATGGTATTTGATTAGCAATTAACTTTAATATGTTTGAAAAATAAATATATACAAGTTTTAAAAATTCCAGATGGTGCAGCTTCTGAAAGTTTTCCGTGGTGGACCCGATGCTGGTGGAAATAGGGTTGGAGCATCCACCCAATTATGGTATTTGATTAGCAATTAACTTTAATATGTTTGAAAAATAAATATATACAAGTTTTAAAAATTCCAGATGGTGCAGCTTCTGAAAGTTTTCCCGTGGTGGACCCGATGCTGGTGGAAATAGGGTTGGAGCATCCACCCAATGTAGGGCATCCTATCCAGTGCTATCTCCAACCGTACGCTTTCTGTCAAGGATTGCCATGTAAAACATGTGGCGCCATATCATTTACAATTGTGTTATAATTGATTTATTTTTTATTTTTTACCAGAAGATCATATTGTACATATCTAATCAAAACGTACACAACAAAGAGCCTTATTTAGAATTTTGCACATGAGGGACAACCACCAAAAAGTGGTGGATGTACTGGCTGCCATATTAAGTGTGTATTGATGTCAATGGTGGACGCGGTATTCGCCATTTTCCTGTGTTAGAAGAGTGATTGGGTAGAGGATGGATATGTACACAGTAATTTTAAACCGGATTCTTTAAAATATGTGGAATGGACAAGTGGGCTGTATTAACACTATTGCAGATTTGGCAGAGGGTGATAGTGGTAGTGGCAGTGATGATTCACAGCAACATTGTTCCATTTGAGGATGACAAAAGCGCTGCTACTGAGGCAGACACCCTCCACTACGACACGCCTAAGGCAAATGCATTCTTGAATTACTCACATCTCCCCATTATTTTGAAATACGCTAAGCTTAGCATACATTCAATTTGCTTCTGCAGGTAAGAAGTAATATGATGTTGAATAGTACTGTTAGAATGAGTCTTTCCAGGGTATTTAGACAGAATATCGAAAACAGAAATATGTGTCAAAAATATCGAGCACAAGAATATTGTCAAGGTAAGTTTCTATAGGTAAGTAATGTTTTACTATACATAACTCCACATCTACGTACCTTGGTGATATATATGTATATATACATACATATATATGTATAATATATATATCTTCAAGGGTGTGTGTATATATATATATATAGATATATATATATCTTCAAGGTACGTAGATGTGGAGTTAAGAATAGTAAATCTATACTTACCTGTTTGCACTTACCTTCTTGATATTTTGTTCCTCGATATTTTTGGCAGGATATTCTAACCTCACGATATTTGTGTTTTCAATATTCTGTCAATGATCCCTTTCCAGAAAGAGCACGCTTTCATCATTCACAACAACGACTACAGGAATGTGCCGCCTAATTCACAAGTGTTTGTGAAGAGTCAGAAAACAAATATTGATGAAACCTGCCTTGTGTTTGCTTTGTTTGCCCTAAGTTGGCAGGGTATGCCCAGACGTGGGTCCCTTGCTCTTTGCCACTGGATTCAACCAGCCTGGCTGATGAAGGTTGTTACCCAGAAACCGGTCCCAGGATGCTTGTTTCCGGTTCAGTGAAGACCTGGCTTGGCAGTCCGGGCTGGACTGTTCCCATGAGGCACAGGGTCAAGACTGATTTGCATATAGCTGGGTCTGAACTGAGGTTGCAAAGTGAGCTAAAGAATGATGATGGATTCAACACAGATCTGTGACTGGGGGTGAGAGTCTGAAAAGTTTCAGCGCTCCGTCCATCATCTCCTTGTGTTTGCTTTGTTTGCCCTAAGTTGGCAGGGTATGCCCAGACGTGGGTCCCTTGCTCACTTTGCCACTGGATTCAAGCTAGCCTGGCTGATGAAGGGTGTTACCCAGAAACCGGTCCCAGGATGCTTGTTTCCGGTTCAGTGAAGACCTGGCTTGGCAGTTCGGGCTGGACTGTTCCCATGAGGCACAGGGTGAAGACTGATTTGCATATAGCTGGGTCTGAACTCAGGTGGCAAAGTGAGCTAAAGAATGATGATGGATTCAACCCAGATCTGTGACTGGGGGTGAGTGTCTGAAAAGTTTCAGCGCTCCGTCCATCATCTCCTTGTGTTTGCTTTGTTTGCCCTAAGTTGGCAGGGTATGCCCAGGAGTGGGTCCCTTGCTCACTTTGCCACTGGATTCAAGCTAGCCTGGCTGATGAAGGGTGTTACCCAGAAACCGGTCCCAGGATGCTTGTTTTCGGTTCAGTGAAGACCTGGTTTGGCAGTTTGGGCTGGACTGTTCCCATGAGGCACAGGGTCAAGACTGATTTGCATATAGCTGGGTCTGAACTGAGGTGGCAAAGTGAGCTAAAGAATGATGATGGATTCAACACAGATCTGTGACTGGGGGTGAGTGTCTGAAAAGTTTCAGTGCTCCGTCCATCATCTCCTTGTGTTTGCTTTGTTTGCCCTAAGTTGGCAGGGTATGCCCAGACGTGGGTCCCTTGCTCACTTTGCCACTGGATTCAAGCTAGCCTGGCTGATGAAGGGTGTTACCCAGAAACCGGTCCCAGGATGCTTGTTTCCGGTTCAGTGAAGACCTGGCTTGGCAGTCCGGGCTGGACTGTTCCCATGAGGCACAGGGTCAAAACTGATTTGCATATAGCTGGGTCTGAACTGAGGTGGCAAAGTGAGCTAAAGAATGATGATGGATTCAACACAGATCTGTGACTGGGGGTGAGAGTCTGAAAAGTTTCAGCGCTCCGTCCATCATCTCCTTGTGTTTGCTTTGTTTGCCCTAAGTTGGCAGGGTATGCCCAGACGTGGGTCCCTTGCTCACTTTGCCACTGGATTCAAGCTAGCCTGGCTGATGAAGGGTGTTACCCAGAAACCGGTCCCAGGATGCTTGTTTCCGGTTCAGTGAAGACCTGGCTTGGCAGTTCGGGCTGGACTGTTCCCATGAGGCACAGGGTGAAGACTGATTTGCATATAGCTGGGTCTGAACTCAGGTGGCAAAGTGAGCTAAAGAATGATGATGGATTCAACCCAGATCTGTGACTGGGGGTGAGTGTCTGAAAAGTTTCAGCGCTCCGTCCATCATCTCCTTGTGTTTGCTTTGTTTGCCCTAAGTTGGCAGGGTATGCCCAGGAGTGGGTCCCTTGCTCACTTTGCCACTGGATTCAAGCTAGCCTGGCTGATGAAGGGTGTTACCCAGAAACCGGTCCCAGGATGCTTGTTTTCGGTTCAGTGAAGACCTGGTTTGGCAGTTTGGGCTAGACTGTTCCCATGAGGCACAGGGTCAAGACTGATTTGCATATAGCTGGGTCTGAACTGAGGTGGCAAAGTGAGCTAAAGAATGATGATGGATTCAACACAGATCTGTGACTGGGGGTGAGTGTCTGAAAAGTTTCAGTGCTCCGTCCATCATCTCCTTGTGTTTGCTTTGTTTGCCCTAAGTTGGCAGGGTATGCCCAGACGTGGGTCCCTTGCTCACTTTGCCACTGGATTCAAGCTAGCCTGGCTGATGAAGGGTGTTACCCAGAAACCGGTCCCAGGATGCTTGTTTCCGGTTCAGTGAAGACCTGGCTTGGCAGTCCGGGCTGGACTGTTCCCATGAGGCACAGGGTCAAAACTGATTTGCATATAGCTGGGTCTGAACTGAGGTGGCAAAGTGAGCTAAAGAATGATGATGGATTCAATACAGATCTGTGACTGGGGGTGTGTCTGAAAAGTTTCAGTGCTCCGTCCATCATCTCCTTGTGTTTGCTTTGTTTGCCCTAAGTTGGCAGGGTATGCCCAGACATGGGTCCCTTGCTCACTTTGCCACTGGATTCAAGCTAGCCTGGCTGATGAAGGGTGTTACCCAGAAACCGGTCCGAGGATGCTTGTTTCCGGTTCAGTGAAGACCTGGCTTGGCAGTTCGGGCTCGACTGTTCCAATGAGGCACAGGGTCAAGACTGATTTGCATATAGCTGGGTCTGAACTCAGGTGGCAAAGTGAGCTAAAGAATGATGATGGATTCAACCCAGATCTGTGCCTGGGGGTGAGTGTCTGAAAAGTTTCAGCGCTCCGTCCATCATCTCCTTGTGTTTGCTTTGTTTGCCCTAAGTTGGCAGGGTATGCCCAGACGTGGGTCCCTTGCTCACTTTGCCACTGGATTCAAGCTAGCCTGGCTGATGAAGCGTGTTACCCAGAAACCGGTCCCAGGATGCTTGTTTCCGGTTCTGTGAAGACCTGGCTTGGCAGTTTGGGCTGGACTGTTCCCATGAGGCACAGGGTCAAGAATGATTTGCATATAGCTGGGTCTGAACTGAGAAGGCAAAGTGAGCTAAAGAATGATGATGGATTCAACCCAGATCTGTGATTGGGGGTGAGTGCCTGAAAAGTTTCAGCGCTCTGTCCATCATCTCATTGTGTTTGCTTTGTTTGCCCTAAGTTGGCAGGGTATGCCCAGACGTGGGTCCCTTGCTCACTTTGCCACTGGATTCAAGCTAGCCTTGCTGATGAAGGGTGTTACCCAGAAACTGGTCCCAGGATGCTTATTTCCGGTTCAGTGAAGACCTGGCTTGGCAGTTCGGGCTGGACTGTTCCCATGAGGCACAGGGTCAAGACTGATTTGCATATAGCTGGGTCTGAACTGAGGTGGCAAAGTGAGCTAAAGAATGATGATGGATTCAACCCAGATCTGTGACTGGGGGTGAGTGTCTGAAAAGTTTCAGCGCTCCGTCCATCATCTCCTTGTGTTTGCTTTGTTTGCCCTAAGAGAAGGGTGTGCCAGCTAAAGCAAAATAGTTGGTATGTGTACTTTAAAACTTGTATATATTTATTTTTCAAACATATTAAAGTTAATTGCTAATCAAATACCATAATTTGCCAACCTGAAATTTGCTGTAGCGAAATTGGAATTGTACAACTAATAAATTCATAAATGCACTCTTCGAGAGAATCTGATGATTTCCACTGACAAATGCTGTGACTGTTAACAAGCAGAAGGCATGTGTGTGGAGCTTCCTGCCTCAGGGATGAGTTGGCGTTCGTCATTGCAAGCACACACACAGTTTCTACGTGTGCCAAATCTGGGATGGTGCAGGTAGTAGCGCTCTGTTCAAAAGAGTCACCTCTGTCTCACCTGTGCAAGGTAGTTTCCGTGTACAGCGGCACTTGTGACCAACAAGGGTGCAACTGCGCCATATTTACTTTATGCATAAGGTCATGAAGATGTCTGTGTTCTATATCTTAAAAATCCTCTGCATTGTCCAATTGAGGCAGAGTCCACCAACCATGGATGATCATCTCCTGCCTTCAGTTCTGTGTGAGAGTGACAATGTCAATAAAGACGAATTCGTCAATGACAAATTGATTAGTACCATTGTTTTCATTAATGAGTGTCCTCAATAACGAATTTTTTTTTTGGGGTGTTTACATTTTTTCCATATTCCCCCTCCACGCACTGTATCAAGCTTGCTCCTGCACCTTTGGGGCCTCATTTACAAGGAATTAACGTAGAGCGGTGCCGCAAGTCATTTGGCTGCGCCGCGCTGCGTTAATTCAGAAGCATAGGGATGTGTCATATCTACAACAATATGACAGATCCCTTTGCTCTCCCCTGCGCTGGCGCACAATTTGCTGCCATGTGCTGACGCAGCCATCCTTCCACCATAGTGCAAGGGTGACTGCGTTGAGGGGAATGATTGTTTATGTGCAGGAAGGTGTCCCTTCCTGCACATATACAATCTGAAATGGCGTTTTTATAAACTTCTATGTGCGCTGCTTAATGCAGCACACATAGAAGTTGAAAATCTGCATTTTTTTCAATGATTGTTTATGTGCAGGAAGGGACACCTTCCTGCACATAAACAATCACAAGAGGTGATTTCCACGTTCTATGTGTGCTGCAAAATGCTGCACACATAGAAAGAGGAAAAAAACGAGGAGAAATGAAAACATTTCTCCTTGTTGCGCCTCCCTACGCCTCCCCTGGGTAGGCGTAGCATTCTGACGCATTTCCAGGTTTACGATTTCTCGTAAATCTGGAAATGTGGCAGAAGCCATGGGTGTTGCGTGGGAATACCCACAGCAACACCCATGGCACGCCCCTTTCAAGCAAAGTGTTGCGTGTAAAGGGGCCATATTTACAAGGACACAAAAAGCCACACAGGGTGGCTTTACGTGTCCTTGTAAATATGGGGCAGCAGGTTGTGCCGCATATGTGTCAAAAAAGGGCAGGTATGCGCCGTATCTATCAGATACAGAGCATTCCTGTCCTTTTCCCCTCCGCCGGCGCACAATGGGCTGCTGTGCGCCAACGCAGGCACCGTTGCACCATGGTGCAAGGGTGCCTGCATTGCAGGGAGGATTATTTTTGTGCAGGAAAGAAAACCTTCCTGCACAAAAACAATCCCAAGGGCAGCCGCAGCCTCTGCAGGTAAGAGCGGTGGAGCGGTGGGGACGGCTGAGGGGGGAGGGGGGATTTCGAGAGACGACCACAAGGGAAAATTAAATGAATAATTAATTTTCCCTTGTGGTCGTCACTCGAAACCCCCCTCAGCCGGCCCCACCGCCCCGCCGCTCTTACCTGCAGCGGCCGCAGCTGCCAAGGGGCAGAATGCAGCACACATAGAAAAAGGAAAAACGAGGATAAATAAAGATATTTCTCCTCATTTGCCTCCCTTACGCCTCCCCTGGGGAGGCATAAGTTTTTGGCGCTGCCTCAGAGTCACAATTTCTCGTAAATCTGGGGCCGTGTCAAAAAGCCATGGATGTTGCTGGGAACGCCCCCAGCGACACCCATTGCATGCCCCTTTCACGCAGAAAACTGCGTTAAAGTGAACGATATTTACGAGACAGCATTAAGCCCAAAAAAGTGGCTTAGTACTGCCTCGTAAATATGGAGCAGGCTGCTGTGCCACTGAACGTCACAAAAAGTGACGTTCCGGCAGTGCAAGGGGCCTCATAAATAAGGCCCTTAGTTTCTTGTGCACCAGTATTTTAGTTCTTCTAGTGTCATACTCTTGCACACTCCTTCCTGATTTTCAATTCAGTTTTTTATTATGCATCGCTATGTAGCTCTGCGCACGCAGGCCTTTACAATGGCACGTATTGGCGCTATTTTTTGTGTTGCCTTGTGTCATGCAAGCGCCTGTTAAAAACATTGCTAAATGTATGCCCTGCTGTCTTATAAAAGTTTTTTAAAACAGTCACTGCAGTAGGGAACCCAACGCTTGATTTGTCATAGGAAAAGCATATTTACTTACAACTGCGTTAGTACCTCAAATTCTTTAGTCTAAAAGTACTTTAGTAATTTGTAATTTATTCGTATTGTTGTACGACTTCCCCGATATCTCCTTGTGAATAACACCACCATTATAGTGTTTAACACTCCACGCATTGTATGTGGCATGGCTGTGACATTCATTGTTAGAAATGATCCTCCAATAAAGTATGTCTAAAATACCAAATGCATTTCACAATTTTTTTAATCTTTCTTGGCGATAATGCTTCTGCTGTTTAAGTTACATTCCACAGATGCATCTGCTGTGTTACTCTCGGAGGAATTCACAACAGAGCTGTGTGGAATGCTATGGAGTGCGACAAAGATCCATTCTTGTCCTCAGTGGGCCTAAGGGGTTCACAAATTGCTGCACTTGTGGGTATAAGACTATGATTCATTCTCTTGCTGGACCGAACTCGTTTCTTAAAACCTAACATTTAGAGGGAGAGTAGCATTGTAGTAGGATTGAATAGAAGACTAGTGCATCTCTCTGCTTTTCTATACACTCACTAGCAATTCCCACGCCCATCACTTCAGTTCTGTTCGCATTTCTTTTACACTGAGAAACCTCCCTCAAAACTATCTCTCATCTGCTCTTTACACTCTGACAATAACTTGGAGTTAAGTGGAGCTCCCTGTCTTCCATGGGCTGCATACGAAAGCTATTCTATGTGTAAATTTAGCTTACACATGCAGGCACCCTTTTTAACAAAATACGTGTGTAATTCACAAAAGGTGGTTTTACCTCAACATTTTTAGTCTCCAAAGCTGGTGAGACTGAGTTATTTTGGAGGGTGATTTAAATCAATGGAAATAAACTACTTGCCCCGGGGACCCCATCCCCCGGGGCTGGCCCTCTCCGTTGGGGACTGTGGGGGGGTCCCCAATCCCCCCACAGTCCCGCCGGCTCCCACGTCCCTTGGGAGCCGGCACTGCAGTCTCCACATGGGGAGCAGCTGACATGCTGCTCCCCATGTGGAAAGCAACGCTTTGGATATTGGAAGAGAGAGCAGGTTTCCTGCTCTCTCTTCCAATATTCAAAGCAGTTTGCTATGGCAGGACGGAGCTGCGAGGCTCCCGTCCTGCCATAGCAAACTACAGTGTCCCGGGGTAGGCACCCCGGGACACTGCAGGAGCCGGCCCTGGGGGTGGTGGTCCCCAGGGCCATCAAGGGCTCCAGGAGGGGGCCGCGCGGCCCCCTCCCATTCAGTACACAGCCCCGGGAGGTGGTGGTCCCTGGGCTCTGGGTCCGTAACGGACCCCCATATTAAAATGTTTAGTGCCCCGGGAGGTGGTGGTCTCGGGCGTGTGGGGGCTGGAGCCCCCCACACAGGTTTAATAATGTATGTAAAAAAGCCCCGGGAGGTGGTGGTCCTCGGGGCTGCGGGAGGGCTCAGAGCCCTCCCGCACCATTTTTTAAAAAGCCCCGGGGGTGGCGGTCCCGGGGCTTGGGGGCCCTTTGAGGCCCCCACACATTAAATTATCCCCTCACCATGCCCCCGGGACTTGGGCCACCCGGGCCATTAACATCGAAGCGCGGGAGACCGCGCTCGATTTTTTTTTTTCGGCAGGATTTGCGCACCCTGAGCGCATCCTGTCGATTTTTAAAAAATATTTTTATTTTTGCCCAGGGGTCCTTGTGGGACCCCTGAGCAAACCTAGGGGTCAGGGTGTTTCTACCCTGCTCTCTTTGTGCGCTTTGCGCACTTGTTTCTGTCCCTCGGTTCTACCGAGGATAAAATGGCTGCCAACATTTCCTGAATCGGAATGTTGACAGCCAGCTGACAGCCAATTAACATGCAGCTCGTGGATCGGGAGGGTACGCGGACCCTACTCGTCCCTAGATATCACTAACTTTTACTTTTCATTTTCTCAGCAACTACTGAACGGATTTACACCATTTAACAAAAGGGTTCTTTCTGAACCAAGAACTACCTCTTTGCCAAATTTGGTGTAATTCCGTTCAGCAGTTCGGGCTGTAGCCGTGTCTAAAGTTTCCTATGGGAAAATGCATGGGGAAAACGCGTTTTGGGACCCCCTTTTTCTCGGCCCCCGCTTGACGTATCACCCCGAGACTTTCAGGGTAGGAGCGGACCGGAGCGCCCCACGAAGTTTGAAAATTTCGCGAAGATACGTCAACCGGCAAGAGAGTTATTTCAAATAGAATGTCACGGATTTCCTATGGATAATAGGTTGTAACTATAACTATCTACTGGCGACCGCCAGTAGATAATATATATATATATATATATATATATATATATATATATATATATATATATATATATATATATATATATATATAGGATAATCAAGATCCATACGTCGCCTTCTTCCTCAGCAACAAAAACAGGTTCAGACCGCAATGTGGGTTGAAGATGCTGTGCTTTTTATTGCCAAATTAGTGCATATTAGAAAATAAAATAGCGAGTGCTCAGCCTGACGCGTTTCGACCGCGTTGCTGCGGTCTTGATCACATGACGCGCTTGACCAAATAGACTCTTTAAATGGTGCAGTAACCAATAGGATTTCCAATACCATCATACCTGACCAACAATAAACATAAAAGAAATATTTAAGGGCATTAAATTGTCTTATGTAATATATAAATATAAATACATAGTCACCTCAGAGGTCTCCAGTTATTGGCAACAAATACTCTAAATAGCATAATTCTTTTGCCAACTTAATCCTCTTGAAACCTCTTTAAAGCAATATCACTGATACCACACAGTACTTTCTAAGTGATCACATATATCCTGGTGCAATGGTGGTCAATTATAATGCCTAAAAACATCCAATTTGCTGGCCGGTAAAACCTTTTATCTATGAAAGTGCTTACGCTAAAAAGTGCCAAATAGTGCTTAATTGTGCAACCTATATCCATTATACTTATACAATTGTGTCTTTAAAATGGCCTAAAACCATGCCCAATTCATAACTAGATAAAGTGCAAGTGCATTTTTAACCTATACATTCAACAATTTAAATATTGATTTCATGCTTTACAAGAGGGCCATATATATATATATATATATATATATATATATATATATATATATATATATATATATATATATATATATATTACTGCTCCACCATGCACCAGCCCGGTGCACTCGTGGACGGGTGCCGATCATGCGGGGGTGCTCCCGCATATCCATTCTGCTCCACACTCCTCCGGGAAAGTTCCTCCCAAGGATCACAGCACTCACGGGGGCAGGTTCAAAAAGGCTTTATTCCGGAACCTCAGGCACAGACGCGTTTTGGCTAACTGCCTTTGTCGATGTTTGCCATGAAACGCTTTCCGCCACCATTTTAAACATTACATATCCGTGTGGCAACACAAAAGAAGGACTAGTCCTTAGTGAAACTCATCAACATTCGCCGTAAATATCGGTGCCATTTTAGATTGTACACCTTTGGTTGTAAGTTAATACACATTGACACAATTCCTAAGTCATAAGACAATATGAGCATAGCGATTTTCTCAACGGATAAGGACCTATCGTTATATAATGTATAATTATGACTGTAAGATGTGTGAGCGCCCATTCAGGGCATAATTGTAACGGGGGATAATTTTGGGCAATCTGTATTGACAGATTTACGGTATATACTTTTACGGTATATACTGTTATGTAACGGGTTCCGTTTTATCGTGATTTTGGAGGTGAGAATTGTCTCATAACATTATATAACGATAGGTCCTTATCCGTTGAGAAAATCGCTATGCTCATATTGTCTTATGACTTAGGAATTGTGTCAATGTGTATTAACTTACAACCAAAGGTGTACAATCTAAAATGGCGCCGATATTTACGGCGAATGTTGATGAGTTTCACTAAGGACTAGTCCTTCTTTGTGTTGCCACACGGATATGTAATGTTTAAAATGGTGGCGGAAAGCGTTTCATGGCAAACATCGACAAAGGCAGTTAGCCGAAACGCGTCTGTGCCTGAGGTTCCGGAATAAAGCCTTTTGAACCTGCCCCCGTGAGTGCTGTGATCCTTGGGAGGAACTTTCCGGAGGAGTGTGGAGCAGATATATATATATATATATATATATATATATATATATATATATATATATATATATATATATATGGTATACCTATAGTGTAAACATAGCCAAAAAGCAGCAGAGCACTACCCATGTACAAAGCATGCAGCATGGTCAAATAACCCTACCACTCTGATCACATTTGCTTTCCTTCGGAATCACCAACACAACTTACCTACCTTTACTACTCAAATGGTTTTCTACTACCTCTCTGACTACTCCTTCTCAGTCTTCAAGCAGACAAGCTCTTCAGAGGCATTCACCAAAGCCCAGGCTCGCTCCTTCCTCTATGTTTACATTATTGCCTTTAGTGACATCATCTCTTTCTTTGGCATACCCTACCACCTCTTCATTAATGACACACAGATCTTTCCTTTTTCAACCTTCCCCACCTCTTCAAGTCAGAAATTTGAGTTCTCTCTCAGCCACCTGGCACATTATGTTTTTATACTCCTGTAAAATAGAGATTACCTACATCCACCCTCTCATCTTTTTTGAGCCTGACTTCAATCCCACCCGCAACACTTTCAACCTCAGCTTGTATGTGAAATCTGGGTTTTCAATTCCACTCTAGTTCCCGCCACTGCCACCAACTATTGTATAAATGTAAGATCAGCTTTCACTTGCTCTGTCACACTACCAGGTCTCTGAACAACACCTTCACATTAGTAATCTTGACTATTGCAAAAATATCCTGGTGGTCTTCCACAATGTACCTGCTTAGTGAAACCAAAAGGTAAGGTTTCCCACCCCCACTATTTTAAACTCACCTCTGATGCAACTACTTCCTCTGATCGTCATTAGCTTGTCTTTCAGACAGAGAACAGTCACTAAATTATTTCTTTGATAGTCCATGGCAACTCACTTCCTTACCTCTTCCGAAATGGTTCTCTGCTCAGACATTACATGTTCCTAACATCAATCATCTTTTTCTTTCTGACCTACTTGTGTTCCGTTTATGTTTAATCATTTTAATGTGTAGCTCCTTTCCATTAGAACACACTGTACTGTTGCATCAGCCCCCCATTAGTTCAACTGGATTCTATGCCACCATTCCAATAGTTTTTTTCTAGCAGGGTGAAGCGTTGTAGCTCAGTGTCATTTCTGATCAAGATCCAGAGAGAGGAAAAGAAGATACAAGTAGAAAAGAAAGTATAGTAGTCACCTCTGCATCAAACAAAATCAAGAGGTAAGTCACTGCAACATACCCCCTACAGAGGTTTTTCTTCGGAGATGGAATTAGTGGAAATAACTCCACCTCAGGAGCCTCTTCTGCCATCAATGCTGATTTCACATCCAGGGCCTCTCCCAGCCCCGCCGCTGCTGACACCGCCGGACTACCCTGAGCTTTTGACCCTATGGGATCATGTGGGGCTGCCTTTGGGTTCCTGCAAGTGAGTGCTCACCCTAGCACCATGAATGCGTCATTCCGCTAGGAACAAGTCTAGTGCCAGCCAAAGCAGTATCACCTGCAAGATCCTCATCAGATGTACGATACAGATGTCAATTGCGGCTCCACCACCTCCACCAACTCCTGCGCCTCGTCTGGAAGCTCTGACAGTGCTAGTCAAAACCCATATCTCTAGAAGAGAGGCTCAGAGGCTTGTAGAGGAGAAAGAATGCAGGGTAGGCCGAGACAGCTCGCACCATTCCTGCTAGCAAAAGATACATGATGTCTTCGGATCAGGTTCTGACCCTACACAGATGCCGAAGGGACAACAAGACACAGATGGCAGCAATGACGTGGCAGATCTGTTCCCACCCCACTCCATGGAGACAGCTGATAATCAGGCTATGTGAAATGCCAGCGGGCGGACATCTCTCCAGATATTGACATAGACCCTCCTCAAGCCCCGGTGGAAATGAAATTGTTCCACTCAGTGCTTAAGAAAGTTGCCTATTCTATCAGTGGAACTGAAAGTGAACATTTTTACGAAAGTCTGCAATCCACCTCTATGTCAGCGGATTCACTCCTACCTTTCAACGATGGAGCCTTTGAAGCACGTATGGGACAAACTGACATCTGCAGCTGCACTGAATAGATCTGTGGAAAGATGATACAGATTGACACCAGGGATCCACCGTTTTGTGTGTTCATCCATCTCTGGAAAGCCTTGTAGTGCAGGCCTCTTCATGTGGTATACAGAATCCGGGATCCCTTCTATCCCACCCGCATGACAGAATCCAAGAAATTTGAGGCAGTGGGAAAAAAGGCCTTTTCACCTGGAAGATTAGTGCTTCATTCTCTGAATGCTGCATGCCTCCTAGCCTTATAGGACGTGCCAGCAATGGTAGTGTCCAAACGGCAGGATCATTTATAAGACCACTTACGTGAGGTTGTCCATGATGGCCAGGATGCATCAAGATACATCATAAGGGCGGGATTGGATTCAGTGGATTCAATGAAAAAGGTTGTGGCCTTCTCTGTCTCTCTACACAGGCATATCTGGTTGAGCACTATAGGTCCTCAATCATCACTAAAAGATTACAGACAACTCATGAAATTTTGCTTCATTCAAAAGTCTTAAAAATCCAGCAGCATCAGACCATTTCAGCAGCTGCAACAGAAGCCCCTAGTCAGGCAGTACAGGGGGAGAGGCAAGGGACGAGTTCAGCATTCTCGACAGCTCTCCTCCTCCTCCTCGTCTTCCACACCACCTCGTGTGGGTCCTTTAGCTCACACCTGTAGGTGCATGTACATCCTGTTCGATGACAGATTTTCTTCTTCCTGTAAGCCTAGAAAGGAGTAACATTGAACCAATGGGTCTTTCAAATTTTAGACAGGGGGAATGCCCTACCCTTCCAGCAAACCCACCCCCATCGGTCCATTCAGTCTGAAGAATATCTGCACATACTGCAGCAGGAGGCGGCAGTCCTGCTGCAGAAAAGAGCATTGGAGATGTTGCCAGAGCAAAAAATTGGGCCGTGGTGCTTGTTGGACCAGGCTCTTTCTGCAGGGTCACCCCGGAGTCTTGCCTTCCTTTGCTGAACGCATTTTGTTGGCTTTTAGGACTTTTACCTTTGCTTCTGCTAACCAGTGGTAAAGTGCCTGTGCTTCCTCCTTATAAACATGGTAAAATTGGCCTACATCTGATTGCTACATTTTTTTATAAGTCCCTAGTAAATGGTACTACATGTACCCAGGGCCTGCAAATTAATTGCTGCTAGTGGGCTGTAGCACTCATTGTACCACCCATTACAGCAACACTGTCCTGCCACTGCAACCTCTAGGGCAGTTTTAACTTGCCATTTCGATCTGGCAAAAGAAACCTTTTACCAGGCCTAAACCATGCTTTTTTAATGATTATACTTCACTTCTAAGATAAGCCCTAAAGGTTCTTGGGTCGGGGTGCATTGTATTTTAAAAGTAGGCCACGTACTTAAGTTTTATAAGTCCTGACAGTGAAAAATGTTTAAAGTCTTTTTTCACTGTTGTAAGGCTATCTCTACCATAGACTAACAGTGGCTTACCTTATCACACGTAATAAATGATGATTTCAGTTTTGAAGCAGATGAACAAATGCTTTTATCACTCATTCGAATTGTAATTTAAAATCCTATTTAATGGTACATTCAGATTTTAAGATACTATTCTGAAAATACCATTATTGTTTGGACTAGATGTGGGAAGAGTTTGCCATTTTGCACCTTCAACACCTCTTGGTTTGACCATTCCTTCAGATCTGCTGGTAGAACAGCATTGGAATCTAAGTGTGTATGTCTGTCTGTATTTTTCCAGCAGCATCACGTAGGGGTTGCCTTTGTAGGCTGAGCAGTGGTTTTGTACCATGGGAGCTTTGGCACAGTGCGGTCTAGTAATGACTCCCCATTCCACTGCAAGAAAGTATCCCACCAGCAGGCGGATACTGGAAGCAGCAATGAACAGCTGACTACCCTACCAGCGGTTCTGGTATTCAGGAAAGGAAGACTGCTTACTGGGGCAAAGACTGTAAAGATGAGAGGCTGCCAGGGCACCATCCTGGGACGAGGAGCAGACAGGAAGTTTGGGCCTGAATGCTCTAGGTCCCCAAAGGATGATGAGAAGGATAGCAGAGAGAGGGTTGGCAGATGCTCCGTTGCCCCTAAGCGGTCCTACTCATTTGCAGTCCAAAGAAGGACTCTAGATTGCTAGATCTCGGCATTTCACACCAGTGTTCGTGATGAGTGCAACTGGTTATGCGCCATGCCACCGAGGCCGCAAGGCTGTATTCCGTCAATAAACATGCACAAACACGGGATCACTTGGCTGGAGGGAGTGGCAGACCTTGGTGGAACACTCACTTAAGGTATCTCACACCTGAGAATGAAAACTGTCCAAGATTCTGGATGAGCTTTATGCAATACTGTAACACTGCATCGTAATTCTACTGTAAATCTAACTGCGTGGGTGAAATGAGGGTGGGTGTTGAAGGAGAGCATCATGGGTTGGCCCATGACTATCTCATAGTGGCTCAGCATAGTTCTCTGGGAGGGAATCTCACAGACCATAAGGCTAGGGGAAGGCCTCTGGGCACTTCAACTGAGTTTCTGCACAGATCTTAGCAATTTTATTCTTCAGGGTTCCATTACTCCTTTCTGCTTTTCCCAAGGAGTCAGGGTGGTAGACACAATGGAAGTGCTGAGCTATTCTTTGTGCTTTGCAGACTGCCTGTACTACTATAGACGTGAAGTGTGTCCCTTAGTCACTATTGATCCGGCTCAGTACTCCAAACCAATGGGTGAAGTCCCTAGCCAGCCACTTAGCAACAGTGATGGCTTCCGCATGGGCACAATGGTGCACTTCCACCCATCTTGACAAGTAACATGAAAGAAAAATTTGAACATTTGGGTAATTGTATGAAATCTACTTGGATGTGCATTAAGGGACCGCAAAGGGAAGAGTGAGCATGGGGTGGCCTTGATCCCTTTCCAGCCATAGATGCCAAACACAGGGACTGGCAGTAAATTTCAGCTAGAGAGGAAAAGAAGGATGCATACCAATGGCTTGCTGCGGCACATATCATGCCATCCCTACCATCGGGGCTGCTCAATATACAACCTGGAAAGGTTGAGGAGTAGAAATTTCGGTGCAACCACAGCCCAAGGCTATCTCTCCATACCCCCTCAGGGTCTCTTTTACTTTGCAGCTTCATCCAAACATGTTTTTCACTTTCAGGGGCTTGTTCCTGTAATTGAGATAACTCTTTTAGCATTGGTACAGGGAATTAGTCAGGGTTTACAGCATACAGTTTTAGACAAAATAGCATTATTAGCAGCAAAATCAGCTAAAACATTTCCTTTAGAAATATTATCATGAGGATGCTGATGGGCTGCACGCTATAACTACTGCTATCTTTTCTGGCAACTACAGCACATCTAAGAGGTTCTGAATATACTGTTCATTTTAATGGGGTTGCCTAATGATGTCAGGAATCCCCTCAGCATCTAAAGAAGCCCTAAGTCATGCATCACTCCAAATAATGTTTGAGTCCGTGTATATGGGAAAAGTCTTAATTTTCTAGGATACAGACTGGTGAATGCAATGAGCTCTGGCACCTGCGCTCATTTAACTGTGGGCAACTCTCCACCTCAAAACATAGAGTGCAGACAGCGTACCCTGCAGCAAAAGAACCTTCTTCATTTCTGAGACAAGAGCCATCTACAAAATAAGTTAAGTCACAGTTAGCTAAAGGTATGTTGTTTAGGTCAATGCTTGGCTTAGTAACTGGTGCAGTTGTTAAAATACAATCATGCAGTTCTCCCTTCTCATTAGTAGGTATCAAAGAAGCAGGGTTCAGTGTAGGACAGTGTGTAAAAACACCCCTTTTTGTGTGGTCACCCCTGTTTTTCTGCTGAATTTAATTGCTGGGTTTTAGACTCCACACACTGGGGCACTGCTGTTCACTGGTTGGTGTATGTGCTCGGTCCGCTAAAACATGTAGAAATTGGCTACTCACTGATTAGCATTTGATTTTCCGTTGTATATGATGTAGAAACTGTACCCATTGCATGGAAAATTAAAAGCCACCTGTGGACTGCAACACTTATTGTGTCATCCTCTACTGTGACAAAGAAAAACATGGTTTCAAGCCTCCAATTGTAAGCTGACTGCTGCAGTGTAAAATCTACTGTCTGACCTAGTAAAATAACCATTTTTAACAACTAAAACCCTTCCTTTTAAATATTTGTAGATCACCCCTATCTAAGTCTTGTAGCCCACAGGGTAGGGTGCATGGTATTTACAATTGGGGCATTTAGAAAATGAATGTTACCATGTCCGTAAAGCAACAAGCCGAAAAAGTTGTTTTCACTGTGGCAGGCCTAGCTATGTAGAAAACCAAAGGGCAGATTAAAATACTAATACTGCTTACTCTGGAAAGCACTAGCTAGGAAAATAATGAAATCACTATTTTGAATATTTATTAAAAATCAAATTCAACGATATAAGTGGGTTTTTAATAAAGATTGAGTAAAAGTTACTTTTAGAATGCTATCCTTTACCTGCCTGAGCTTTCAGGAAACTGATTTGCATTAGCCCCCAGCTGTTCCTAGCCAGTGCACATACTTGAATGAGGTGTGAGTGAGGTGTGACATTCATCCCAGGAGCACCCAATCCTCTGACCTGAATGGGCGGGCAGAAATGGCTCCTCTGAGCTCAGCAGAATATGCAGGGTGGAGGCTGTGGCCCTCCTGTTGACAACCCAGTATCAAACCTTGCATGCCAGGTCTGTCTGAAGCACATGCAAAGGTTTTGTTTGCCCCCTTCAAAGGGAGCACACTGTATGCTAGGACCATTCTTGTGTATTACTTATTTGGTTGCTGAAGGACCATGCTTTTGGCCTACCAGATGTTTGGCTCTGGGCTGCTATGGCTGCTTCAAATTGGATTTTAATGTTAGATTTGGGAAGACAAAAGGATTAGCATTGTACACTCCCCACTTATACCCCAAACCTCAGAGCCCAAGTTTAGTGTTGCCAAAGACACGTTGCATTTTTGGGCCTGTTTGCAGTAAAGCAAACAGAAACAACCGCAAAAGTAGGTCAGTCAGGGCAGAGGAACCTAGAGTTTCCATCCACAAATACCTTTCACGTTGCTGCACCAAACAACATTTAATTGACCTTGTGAATTACTAAATTCTTACCAGTCATACTCAATGAGCACATTACCTCCCCTCTGTTGCTCCATTGCAGAGAGATTTTCATTTGTTGAATCCTGCAGGGGGTGGCAAAGGAAGGCAGGGGTATTTGCTTTGATTCTTCAGTATCTTCTGCTTCCTTCACTGCAGCCACTTGAGCCATACGTTTTTCTTCCATCCTCTCATTGCCTGTACTGTTCCTTCATTGTGCAACTAGGACCACTGGTGCTTCCTTTTAGTAGACCAATCTCTGAATGTTGCTGCCAGTTGAGAGATGTCTTCGTTTTGTACAGCAACCCCCAGAACCCTGTCATCATGGGATCTGCCCCATATCATCATGCCACCTTTCAATTTTACATGGCTGCTGCTCTCCCTTTGGCAAGGTGGCAACAATATGTATCTCGTATTCCCTCCGGCTGTGGACATATCCGGCTTCCCATACCCACCTTCTCTCCTCCTGCTCTCTCTCCATGTAGTTCCATGGCTCGGTGCTTGTGCTCCAGAACAATACGTTTTTTCTCCAGTATGGAAGGTTCTATGATCACACATGATGGTTGCCTCAACTTTCTACTGGGCTGTTGCCATATCAACAGGATACTCCTTATTCCTCTTCGAGACCCTTCAGAAGTTCTGGCTGTACAGTTTCTGCAGGTCTTGGCTGGAAGCCTGTGCTTTGCTACACTCACATATATGCATCTTTGTCTCGCCACATTTTGTGCTCCAGGAAGGAGGGGTGGTGCCTTCTGCATCCCAAGTATGGTAAGTCATCGTGCAAGGGTCACACCGTTGGACCTCGTAACCTGACCCTTTCTGTTAGATGATCCTCCCGCATTCCTTCCTACAGGCTCACATAACAAGAATGTACTTTCAGCAGCAAGAACTTCCCTAGAGTATGCCTGCCATGTTGACCACCTGACCATGCCCTGAAAAACATTTTTGTAAGTAGTAATAGTTGCTACACTTGCAAATGCCATCAATAGATACCAGTTATCTACTTAGCAAGCAGGCGTAGATAGCTATTAAATCCCTAAGCACGGTTTGTGTGGGCTCCTAATTGAGCACATAGACCTCTTCTTCATTTCTAGAAGGGCACACATAATGCAAGCATCCTTTTCTATTTGGCGGACACAGTGACAGAAAATTAGGATAGCTGACTAATCTCACAGTCATTCATGCATAAACATTTTACAGAGTCCTCAATATTACTGTCCCTAACCATCTTTACTATCCATCCCAGTAGTCCATAAGCATTTTATGATCGGTGCCCATCCTGTGTGCACAAAATTGTTCAGTCGATGAAACACTGTGTGTCCCACCAGTATAGGGAACACTTGATAAAAAGGGTCATTTTTCCTAACCCCTCCAAACTCTGGGTCTTATTTAGACTTTGGCAGAGAGGTATTCCATTGCAACAGCATTGGAGCACCCTCTCTGCCAAAGCAAGGTTCCTCCCACCTCATTTACAGTTGGGCAGAACTTCAGTTTGTAGGCGGTAGACACTACTTATTCTCTGCCACCTACATACACCCCAGACAGTCCAACGGATTAAGGTGTGTCACAAGTTTGGCCATGTGTTTTACTGCCCTATTTAGAGTGGGCAAATGCATGGCCAGTTTTCATTGTACGTCACTGCCAGGTAAAATTTGCTGGTAAGGAGAAGTAAAACTGCTTAATGACTCGCACACCATGGGAGAAAACTCCCATGGCAAGGGGGTGGGAGGGGGCACTGTTTTTTCTAATTTCAAAAACAAATAAATGAATCTTGAGAGTTTGAAGTATGGCTCCATCATGTTGACAAAGTTGTCCGTCAAACTTTCAAAGCATTTGCACGAAATAACATAACAGAGGTTTCTGTAAATGCAAGAGATGTCTGCTGGGCTGGTGAAAATCTCTAAATTTGTCGGGAGGCGTACCCTTGCCATGGCGGGAGTAAAGTATTTCGCCATGGCGACTGTACTTAATCCATCTGCCAAGGTTTAAATTAGGCCCTCTGTCCTTAATGTCTTCATATACAGAAGGAATTGAAGGACCCCCTCCGACAGCAAGGCACCACAAAAAAGAACCATCTGCCCCAACTGTGAAAGTAACAAAAATAGCCAGACAACATTGCTTTCAATCTAACTTCCTGATCAACTTATGGGCTCAGTAATAGCATCCTGCTTGATATGATTCATATTGTACGTCCCATAGGCGCTGGAAGTAGGGGTGCTGCAGCATCCCCAAAAATAATCAAGCTGAAGTTCAGAAGGTGAATCAGAAATAAAGATCAGAAATTTGTGTGTATGCTGTCACATTTGCTGCCCACGTTCAAAGACAAAGGTCAAATATCAGGCTGTATCTTTTGACAAATTGCCGTCTTATTTAGACACTTGAGTGTACTTTTATTTCTCTGATCGTAAAATGAGAGGATTTGTAAAAGTAATCTAGGTGACAATCCTGTGCTGGTGTACAAGAAACAGAAAGGCTGTAGCATGTCAAAAACCACACAACAGCATTTAAATTTCAGGAAATGAACTATACACATATTTCAAATTATATCAGCAGTTAAGAAAGCACAAATGAAACCCTTTTTAGGTCGAGCATCAGCGCGCATGCGCTATCTGCAAGACCTGGCGTCATCAATAATACCGCTCTATTCCCTCCTGCTACTCACCATTGGTCAGACTCTTGTGTCGCTCTTCTTTACTGCCTCATAATTGGTACATCCTGCAGCACGTCACTTTCGTTGTTTAGCAGAGGAGCACCGGCTAAGTACGGTATTGCTTCCCTTGCAGTGCTTTTCTATTACTTTAAGAGCACTACTTTATTTTTCCACTCGGTGCTGCTTTTCGCCAGGTTTATTTAACAGCACTTTTCAGAGGGACTCGTTCATTTATAATTATTTTTACGCATGGGGAGATTAAGTAATTTGTCGGCAATCACAGGATGTTTGAACCTCCCGCCTGACACGAACCTAGTTCTCCAACTTCAAAGTCGTCCGCTTTGGCCATTAAGCCACATCCTGGCTAACTCTCTAAACAAGCATTTGCAAAGCAATAGGTCTCGCATTTGCGAGAGTTTGAGCTATTAGCATTGTAAATGACAATGCCTTTTATTTATGTTTTAGAAACCAAAATGTAAATAAAAGGCATTGTCATTTACAATGACAATAGCTCAAACTCGCGTAAATGCGAGATCTATTGCATTGCAAATGTTTTTTTTGTTTGTTTGTTTTTTTGCTTCATTCAAGACTTTTGCCGATAATGATCTGCTTTGCAATTGTAGCTCTTTGATTTACTCAAAGAGCCTGTTAAGCCACTTATGACTCGCCAACCAGCAGGCTGCTGATTCAAGAATATAACGTCCTAACGAATACATCAATATACACTCCTCTTGGATGGGCACACATCCTGCTGGGGAATGAGAAAACTGGGCAAGAGTGTTCGCTGCTCTCAGAAAATCAGTTCAGAGGAGACAAGTCCATGAAAACAAATGCGTGGGAGTGAGGAAGCTAGCCAGCGTGAAAGTCTGCCTGCCACCATTCAATAAATCAGTGCCAGCATCTTCAGAACACATTAACGACTACTGGACTGCGGATGCCTCGTAAAATTCCAACACAGGCGCAAACTGTTTGTAGGAATGTCAGAGGGACGAGTCAGTCGGTGAAATTAGTAAGGAAAGCAAAAAGTCACTTTTCTAAGACGTCTGACTGACTGCACTCATTAGTTACAGCTCAATGGGAATAAAAAAATTAATTCTCACCTTAAAAGATGTGCATTTTTGGGGGCGTGGCGAGCTGCCGAAGATGGCGGACGCTTGAGCGCAGTGCTCCGCATCAGCCCTAAATTTATCCGGCTTAACGGATCGGCGCAAATCCATTTCTCTACCTGAGAGTGGCGGTCCTGATGTGAGGAGCCAAGGTGCTGACCCCGAACGAGGGTACGGAGGCGCGACACGACCTGCTGGCAAGAGACCCCCAAGTGCGGATGCAAATCTGAAGCCTCGGCCTCGAGTGTCGGGCGGGGGCGGAGCCTGAAACCCCAGCTGCAAGTGTCGGACTGAGGCAAGGACGCCGGAATTGGTAGGCGTTCACCGCGGAGCGGCTGTGAGGAATGATGCGCTGAAGAAGACCTTGCCAACCCTGCTGCGGCGGAAAGCAGCCTATGGTACCGGGAGGCGGGTGTCTCATATCCCGGACCGGCACAACCCTCCCGGCGCTGAGTGATTGGGTCGGGAGGTAGGACAAGGAGCGCTGCACTGGGGGCTGACGTGTTGGAAATGTCACTGTTAGACTTGGCATCTTTTGGCGTGTTTCCCCTGACTTTTTGCTTTCTGACCTCCCGGTTTTGACTCTGTTTTTGCTGGCGTAATGATTCTGCGCACTTTCCTCACTGCTGTCCAGTGGGAAAGTGCAAGTGCTCCTGTATAAAATGTGTTATGGATTGGTGTTTCCATGATTGGCCTATTTGGTTTATGTGTCAGTCCCTTGTAAAGTGCACTGCGAGTGCCAGGGCCTATAGACCAAATGCTGTTGGTGGGCTGCAGCACTGGATTGTGCCACCCACGCAAACAGCCCGTAAAGTGTAACTCAGGCCTGCCATCGCAGAGCCTGTGCGCAGCCTGGGGCTGCCATGTCGACTTGGCAAGTGCACACACTTGCAAGTCCCTAAACCTTCCCTTTGCTACATGTTAGTCACCCCTAAGGTAGGACCAAGGTACCCCCGTGGGCAGGGTGCGTTGTATGCGAAAGGTAGGACATGCCCTGGTGTGTGTGGCATGTCCTGATAGTGAATTACAGCCTAGTTCGTTTTTTACTATTGCAAGGCTACCTGTTCCCCATAGGCCAGAACGGGCCGTTTTGATTATTACAGTTTATAATCCTAACTGACCCCGGGAACATGGTAGAAATTCGAGTTTAATATGCCTGGACTCAGAATGATAAAATGCATCTTTTAGTGAAGTTGGTTTTAACATTCTGTGTTTGAAAATACCACTTTTAGAAAGTGGGTATTTTCTTGTCTAACCATCCAAGCCTGCCTCTGCGAGGTTGTGTATTCCTTGTCTGGAGTGTGAGTGACAGGGGCTGGGGGATGCCAGGAGACAGGGTGAGTCAGCACAGGGCTGAATAGCAAGATCTACATGTAGATGGGTGGGAGGGGTTGCACCTGGGCCCTGAATAGGACAGTGCCTTCCCTCCACATGCTGGCTCCACCCCCTGTGGTGCGTCTGATGTCCGTGGCCTACTCACTGAAAGAAGGGACGGAGACTTGTCAACAAAGTGCTCCAGAACTGGTTTGGACTAGGCAAAGGCCTCTCTGCCTTCAGAGAACAAAGGAATTTGGGATATAAATATTGGGGCCCTGACCCCATGAATTTAGATCTCGCTGGAATCAAGGAACCTGCCAAGACGAAGAGCTGGAAGAGCTGCCAGGAGGAGTACTGCCCCTTTGCTGTGTTGTTGCTTTGTTAGGTTGGCCTGCAGCTGCTGCTTCTGCCTTGGGCAGTGAAAGGAAGGAACTTTCTACAAACTTGTGCTGAGTATCTCCAAGGGCCTGGAACCGAGCTGGCCTCCTGTTAAGAAGTCTCAGGGACTACAAAGACTTCACAAGCCTCTGGGTACCGCTTCTGGAACGCTGTTTCAGTTGCCACAGAGGAAGGGAACTGCAACCGACTCCGTCAACCGAATCCATCCCTGGCCGGTGACCTGTTTGCACCGCAGACCGCATCGCCCCGCTTCGCATCGCAACCCTGGTCTCACCGTGGGCGATGTCCGACGCCGCCAACACCGAGCCGCTGCTTGCACCGTGACCTGTGGGCACCGCAGTTCGCATCGCATCGCATCGCTTCACTGAACCAGCCGGACCCGACCGACGCGGTCGCTGCAACTGGCTCAAGAGTCGTGACCGCATCGCATTTGGGGCACCGCTCGCACGTCTGCGACGCACCGCTCTGACGCGCACCGCTGTCCGACGCCAGCTCCCGCACCCCGGCTTGGTCGCCTGCATCGCAACCTGTCAGCACCGCATCGAGCATCGTCTCACCCTGCATCGCATGCCTTGGACTCACCGACTCCGTCTGCACGACGCTCATCGAGCCGCTGCCTGCACCGCATCGAGGGACACCGCACCTTGCATCGCTCCGTCTTGCACCGCAACCGCGTCGAACGCCGACCGGCTCGTACACTCCGTACCAGCCACAACGAGAAAGGTACTGTGACCCAGTCTGTTCACGACTCTGCTGGTCCGTATCGACGCGGTCGGCTGGAACTGTTAGACTCTGTGGTTTTCAGCATCGCGGTAGACTCGGACGGAGCTACCGACTCGTACGAACTTTGTTTTTGGACTATTCCTGCAAAGAAGAAGTTACCTTATCAAGCATTCATTTTTAAAGTATAGTATTGTGGATTTTCGTCGTAATTGGTCTTGTCTTGAGTATATAAAAATTGGTTATTTTTCTAAACTGGTGTGGTGTCCGTTTGTAGTGCTTACACTGTATTACTGTTGGTTATGTGCAAATGCTTTACACACTGCCTCTGAATTAAGCCTGACTGCTCGTGCCAAGCTACCACGAGGGTGAGCAGGGGTTACTTCACGAGTGTAACACCCTTACCCTGACTAGGAAGAAGGGTCCCTACTTGGACAAAGGTGCAAGCCCTTGCCAACTAGAGATCCCATTTCTAACAGTCACCATAGCCACTCAGCAAGGGTGAGGTTTTGGAGTGCGACCCAGCATCGGAGTGACAGGCCTGACGGGTAAGGACACCCCCTCATACCATTGTGGCCTTGGAGGCCTAATCTGGAGCCCCTAACTTTGTGGACGTGACGTTGCTGCACCACTAAACTGAGGTGAGACACACGCTAGCCCCGAGCAACAGAGGAGCCTGTCCAGGGGTGGCGGACCGGCGGCAAGCCATGTTGTGGGAGGGCCACTGCTGAGCTGTGGAAGCTCTATGAAGTGCTGGCCTGGGAAGGACCCGGGAGCCTAGAGGCACTGAGGGGGCAGCAGAACATATCAGGCCTGCGTGGGGTAATCTGTACTCTGGCACGACTGACCTAACCTGGGAAACAGTGGAAGCGGCGGTGGACACAAAATAACTAACTGGGGATCGTGGCCTCGAGAACTTCCCTGTGGTGTTGGAACTGCGTAGGAGCCTGACTGAGTGGGACCCCAAGTGGGATATACTAGGAGGGCACAGAGGTAGAGGCCTGCGCAGCCTTGGGACACTGATTTTGGCCTGGGGGGTGAAGACTGTGTGTTGCAGGGCAGCTGAGCATTCTGAGACCCAACAGGGCACAGCTAGAGGCCTCGCTAAGGCATTGCAAAAGGGCCCCATTACCTCTGAAGCCTGTAATGATGTGGAAACCACGGGGGAAACAAGCCGGCGCCGCCCTTGAACATGAAGAAGAGCCTCCTGAGCGACAGAAGGGTAGCCCTGAACCTCAAACGCGATCGGACCCCATCCAGCAGCAGTTGGACAAAATATTAGATGCCATCTCGGACACGAAGGCCACGCTCCACCAGGATATAAGTACGGTGTAGGTGGGCCTAGGCCTCCTCCGTGCAGAACACCAGAAATTGAGTGAGCAGGTGAAAGGAGTGGAAACGGGACTCGAAGAACTAACGCCAGCACATAAGGCCCTCTCCCAGCGAGTGACGGAGCTCACGGACAAGGTCCGGATACTGGAGCGATGGGCGGAGGATGGAGAAGGTCGTAGTCGCCGCAATAATATAAGAATTCTGGGGCTGCCGGAAGGAATTGAAAAAGGGGACATGGTGGCCTACCTGGAGCCGTGGCTCAAAGAGGTGGTGGCCCCTGGAGCGTTGACCCAGTTCTTCACATTAGAAAGGGCGCACCGTGTGCCGGCCCGCCCAGCGGCACCGGGTCGTCCCCCAAGACCAGTAGTGACTAAGTTACTACACTACAAAGATAGAGACATTATCTTACAGAAAGCTCGTGTGGAAGGCCCATTTAAGGTTGATAACGCTAAGGTCTCCATGTTCCCGGACTGCACATTGGATGTGCAACGGAAACGGGACTCCTACTATGAAGTCAAAAAGGCACTCAGAGAGGAGGGGGTCCAGTACTCGCTTATGTTCCCGGCCAAACTCTGCATTACAGTTGATGGCAAGACTCACTTCTGTGATTCCCCCCAAATGGCTTGGGATTGGATCGAATCGTATCGTACCGAAAAGCCGTGTGTGGCGTCGGAACCTCAGCGGCCGGCAAGGGACCGGAGAGCTGGAAAGCGCTTCCAAAGAAGGTCGGAAAGGATAGGAGCGAAGAAACCAAATTCCTCTCAGACTGAACTGGAAAGAGCGGCGGCACTTCAGGCCGTGGTGGAGATAGCCCGGGGAGGGACCCCCCTGTCAGAACAAGGCTCCAGATCCACAAAGGGGTCTGGTGACACGGAATCGGACTCGTCTGGCAAAGGTAGCTTGGAGCTCCCAGTGGTGACCCCACACACGACGGATGACATTATTTAATTGGGAGCGCTCGCTTTGAATGTTTTTGGACTTGGGCCGATGCTGAAGTCCACGTAGGGATACACACAGGACTTGATCTATTGCAGGCTGTGATAGAACTGATTAGGTAGCATAACTGCGAACCCCCCTGAGGGCCTTACTGCATATGGTTTGGGCCTTCATTGATTTGTAGTTTTGATACAGGGATGTTTGGGCAGATGGCCGTTGCCAACATGCTCTGGGGCCGGGGAGTTGTTTCCAGTTTAGGTTCATTACAGTTGGTCAGTCAGGATTCTGTTGCATGTGGGGGTGGCACACTGATGCTGTTTGGTTTGGTGTCTTGGGGTGGGGTGGGGGTGGGGTTTGTGTAACCTGACAGGTGCGTGATGGCGCAACAAGAAGTGAAATTGCTAACCTGGCACATCAGGGGCATGGGTACCATGGCCAAACGCTATAAGATTTATAATTTCTGAAACAACCGGGTGTGCAAATTGCATTGTTGCAGGAGACGCACTTGACCGGGGAGGAGGTAGAGAGGCTGAGTAGGCGCTGGAGAGGCCAGATTTACGCAACTGGGTATTTGGCGTTTGCCCGAGGGGCGTTGGTGTGGATGCGGCCGGGAGTCCCCTTTGAGACAACTCGCACTGCAATAGACAAAGAGGGACGTTATGTATTGGTGGCGGGGCGACTATCAGGTCAGGAGATAACAATCGGCTGCTGCTACGCTCCCAACCACGACCAATTGACATACTTGACTTCCCTTTCCGCGCATATAGCGAGCATGGCAACGGGGCAGATGGTACTGGGGGGTGATTTTAATTGTGTGGCAGATGTCTTACTGGATCGTTCACATCCACCGCTGCCGGGAGCACAAGCGCATAGGATGGCTGCCGGGCTGCGAGAATAGATGGCACACTGGGACCTGCATGACATATGGCGCGTACAGCATAGTGGGGTTAGGGAATACTCCTTCTATTCGCACTTACATCACCTCCACACGAGAATAGATGCATTCTGGTGTTCCCAGTCCTTTGGTTCCCTTGCCGGGAAGTGTTTAAAGTGGTGGTAAGGGGATTTTGTATGGGGCAAACTATTGGAATACAAAGAGAGCTGCATAGAGAGCTCACAGGGCTTGAGGACGACCTGCGGTCCCTAGATAATATGCAAGGGTTGGGGACCCGAATGCGCGAGCGATTACTGGCAAAGCGAAAGCAATACGTTGAGGCACTGGTAAGGCTTCGCTCCCATGATTACAGCAAATACATGGATAGAGTACAGAGTGAGGAGGGGAAGGCAGGGCGACTACTGGTGTGGCTCGTCAGGCCTGAATCACGGGGCTCTCCGATCACTCGGATCAGGACCGCGGAGGACAGAATCGAATATGACCCGGACAGGATAAATAGTGCCTTCCAGACTTACTATAAACAATTATATACAGCCACGTGAAGAACATCACAAGATGAAATAAGCGCCTTCCTAGCTCCCCTGGCCCTGAAGGTGGTCGTGGAGGAAGCCGTGGAAGATTTGGGAGGACCGGTTACGCTCCAGGAAGTCAGAGGGGCCATGGTATTGTTAGCAAGAGGTAAAACTCCGGGTCCCGATGGTCTGCCCTCGGAGTTTTATGTGAAATATGGGTCCATATTGGCTCCCCGCCTGGTTACTCTGTATAATGAGGCTTTTGGATTATGCTACCTGCTGCCCTCCACGCATTCTGCAATGGTGATACCACTCCCTAAGACCGAGAGCTTGGAGGCAGGGGTAAGAGATTATAGACCTCTGTCTATGCTCAATATTGATTTTAAGATATTGAGTAAAATTTTAGCGTTAAGACTGATACCTCAAATGAAAACTTTGGCTCACCATGACCAAAATGGATTCGTCCCCTCTCGGAATACATCTTACAATCTTCGTCGCCTATACTCTGCACTGTACCATGCTGCGGCCCAGGATCTGCCGGGAGCGGCACTGCTCTCGGTAGAGTTGCAGAAAGCATTTGACACGGTCAGCTGGGATTACCTACTGTGGGTTATGCAGAAAATGGGACTGGGACCGGATTGGCTCAAATGGGTCCAGCTATTGTATACCTCCCCGACAGCAAGGGTCAAAACTGGTGGTACCATCCCCCCAGAATACGCAATATCCCGTGGGACCCGACAAGGCTGCCCGTTGTCCCCGCTACTGTTTGCACTAGAGGTTGAACCACTGGCGGAGTGCTTTCGCGGGGGGGAGGGCCTTGGGATATCGCTGAATGGAAGAACATATATCATATCCCTGTATGCAGATGATCTGCTGATTTATTTATGCGATGCGAGCTCGGGAGCACACACCGCTTTTCAATTATTGGAGAGCTTTGGCCAACATTCTGGCCTGCGGGTTAATCACCGCAAAACACACTTATTGCCGGTAGCCGGCCCATATACTAGGACTGGGAACCTTCCTGCTAGTTATAATTGGTCTTCGGCCTCCTTTAAGTACCTGGGCATTCAAATTTTTCACTCATTGGAGGACATGAGAGATGGTAACCTGGGGAGGGCAGTTCGCTCCCTGCGCTCTAGCATGGCCTTCTGGAGCTCGCTGAGATTGCCACTGATGGCTAGAATCTCGCTGACCAAAATGGTCATGCTGCCTCGGTTGCTATATTTTTTTGTTAACTTTCCAGTGATGATGCCTGCGGGCTGGTTTAGACACCTAGGCGCATTGGTGCAAGACCTCATCTGGTCAGACGGCAGGCGGAGGGTTGCGCTGCGGACAATGCAGCGCCCTAGGAGCGAAGGTGGTTTGGGGGTCCCAGACTTTGAATTCTACCAGTTGGCTGCGCAGCTCCAGTGGGTGGCGCAGTGGTTGGAGGGAGTGAACCTTGAGGGAACGTACCTGGCAGAGCCTGGACAGCACCCAAGATTATTATTAGCAAAATTGCTGAACCCTGCCATAAAGGTTCCATACACATCGACCCTGCATGCTACAGCATTGCAATGTTGGAAAAGATGTATGGCTAGACTGCTGGTAGGCCCGAGATACACTCCGGTATTGCCACTGATAGGGCTGCCCTATGGGGAGCCTCTGACGACCCTAGGGGCAGAGCAGCTGACGGCCTAGTCAGAGGTTGGGACTGATACAACTGGGGACTGTTTTCAGGACCACAGCCTGCTCCCCTTCGCGGACCTGGCGGAGAGTTGAGGACTCCCTGCAGGACAGTTTCTTATGTATGAAACATTGGTGAGGGCGTTTGATCGACTGTGGGGTTCGGGGAGAGAGGAACCGGTTACACACAGGGTCCTCCACTCACTGATAACGCTGGGTACAGCTGGCCACCAAATAAAGTGGTTTTATGCGTCACTTCTGGAAACATCACTGGCGCTGATGCTAGTCCTCTGGGGGAAATGGGAGAGGGCTCTTGGTAAAACACTCACGATGCGGAATGGCGCCGGGTGTTGGCATCACCTCAGAAGATATCTCGCAATACCCCCCTTAAATACCTACAGTTTAACTATGTCCATATGACATATATGACCCCACACCGTATATAGGCTGCGTTTGGAGGGGAACCTAGAGAGTGCCCAAGATGTAAACAGTTGGACGCAGACTTCCTCCACATGACATGGAGTTGCGAGATCCTACAGGGATATTGGGACGCAGTGTTGACTAAAATTAATAATAGTCTGGGTCGTACACTAGCCCATTCCCCTGAAGTCTGTCTTCTGGGATTATACCCCAGATCGCCTAAACGCAAAGTGGGCCACCGATTTATAGATTTGTCCTTGGCCCTGGCCAAGAGACGAATTGCGATAGCATGAAAGTCAATGACGGCGCCGCAGATAGGGGTTTGGAATCAGGAGGTGATACATTGGGCGGCAGCAGAGGGCAGAGCCTTGAATAAAGAAGAGCTGAAGGGCATACGCAAGCGCTCTATTGCGGACGGGTGGAGGGAGGTACTATATAATTGGAAACACCCGAGCTGCTCTAATAGTGGAGAGGAGGGGCAGGGAGATACATCGACTAGCTCGGATGGATAGGCCCGTGCACAGGATAACTCCCCCACTGGGGGTTTTCCCCCCTTCCCACCGTACGCGTGCTTTCCCCCATCCACCCGCCCACCGACACCACTGATGCTTGCCAGAACCTTGAGATATACGTAATATTAATGAGTGACGGATAGCAGCCCCCCCTTTTCCTTTTTTGCTCTCTCCCCCCCTCCCCTGATGGGGCCCCCCGCTGCGGTCCCCCACGAGGACACACACCGAGATGATACATTCCAGTGTGGGAGAAGGGAAAGGTGACCATGCCCACATGCACAGACTGACACCGTTTTCATTGTTTGAGTTTAATTGTTTGTTAGGTAATGGCGTATAGACTGCGTTAGTAAGTGAACGTAACACTAGAAAGCATGTAAGAACTAATTGCATGGAGGCCCCAGGACTGAGGAACTCTGACTATAAGGCACATAAGGATGAGGTTAAAATGGAGACACGACCCAAATATTAGATACACTGATACATGTGACGAAGTTCTTAGGGGGATGGGAAATGTGAGATATAGGGTCAATGTAGATTGAATGTTACAGTGGTGCCGGATGTATTCCCATCATCCAAGTGAATAAGAAATGATGTATACATATGCAATACTTCATAAATCTTATATTAAGTTATGAAAATGTAAGAATGTATGATAATAAATGCCAATAAACATACTTTTTTTTAAAAAAAGTCAATTTTCCCCCCCGGATTTTAGACAATCTTTTGCCTGAGCATCTAAGGTTAGAACCAATGCGTTTTCACGTACAAAGACGCAGGAAAAGTGAAAAGATTTTTGAAGCTCAATGCAACAATTGTGCTTTTTGAGCACTCCCCATCCTCTGAGAAAAAGCTAATATTTCAAGCCTTTTTGTGCATTTCTTATGGATGTAACCTTTACTGCTCTGACAGTTTGGAAAAAAAAAGGGGGTTCTTGCCCTTGCGCTGGTTTAGATGTATTCCCTCTCTCAGTGGTTAATTCGTAAAAACAAAAAAAACAAGCATTTGCAATGCAATAGGTCTCGCATTTGTTAAAGTTAGTGCTCTTGGCGTTGGAAATGACAATGTTTTTTACTTTTGTTTGTTTATTTGCAGTTGAGTAATTATAAATGCACAGTTCTTTTGCCATTGGTATAAAAAAGCAAAAGTAAAAAACATTGTAATTTTTAACGCCAACAGCTCTAACTTTAATAAATGCGTGACCTATTGCATTGCAAATGCTTGTTTGAAATTGTGAAGTGTGATTGATAGAAAGATTTTAGAAATAAAGATTTTAATAGGATCAAAAGAAATCAAAGCACTTTACTTGGTGATGCGCAAGTGATAAATATTCACTGAAACCCGATTTCCACACATATTGTTTTTGAGCTATATATTTTTACCAGTAAAATTGCATGTCTATGCAAATTTAGTGGCCATTTCAACAGAAAATGTGCTGTCTGATAATGACAGTGCGCTACCTCACCTGTGGTTGAAAAGGCACCACCAGCTACATACCACATCCTTACCACTCTACTGCTGAACGAGCGAGGCACATTTGGTACACTTGTTTTTTTCTATGACGCTTGGATCCTTCACAATCCCTATGACTTCATTGATATAACATCAATGGCAGCACCCTCACTCTAAAACATTTTCCAGCACCACTGGTCTCATGATCAGTATTTTCTTGCTAATGTACTTCTGGTTGATATTTTGATGTTGGGCCACTTATTTGGGAAGAGTACAGACTGCTGTTTTGTCACTGAGATGGGCTTTCATGGTAGATATGCCATTCAGAGCAAATAAGCTTGGAATAGCAATATAGTCATGTTTTGCATGTTGATACGGATAATGTAGTATCACAAAGCAATTTAATGAGTGCACATCAGGTTCTTTCAAGATAGACTGCAAACAGGCCTTCACTAGACTACATTAATTGTACTTGGTAGATGTCATTCATGATGTTCTGGTGTTACTACCTTTTGATTGAGTTTGTGGTGCACAAACAATTTTCTCATCTTCTATTCTAGACTCTGGTATAGACTTGGGAGAGTTTGCCTTTTTCCCCTTCCACTCTCCACCAGTTATCTTGTGTGTTGTCAAATGCAATAATGACTGAAAATGGGGTTTGGACTCAATTTAAACGAAATAGCTAGGCAAGCAAGCAACATACTGTGTTATTCTACAGAATGACCTAGCTGTGGTTTGTTCTCTTTTTCTACACAATCAGCTCAGGTGGGCCTTTAAATCCAAATACAGACGATGGTAAATTAAATTGTTGAATAAATCAAGGTATTGTTTCAGTACTGACGGTCATTATTTGGAACTGGAGGCAGTTATGTTGAAAATACAATATCCAAGAAACTGTTAGAGCATGATACTCTTAGAGAATTGTTCATTTGCCTTCCGTAACTGGTTTCACAAATCCCAGGCTTTTACTAATTCTCAAGAAAGCACTGTGGTGCATTGCTGACTGGCTTCCAATCAGACTGCTGAATTTGAGTGCACATCCACTCTCTGATTTTCAGAATTACTTATTGTGGGAAAGTGGATCATTAATTGAAGTGAGTGGTCGCCCTCATCCTGTAATAAGGACAGTATTCCTTACAAGGTCCAGTTAAGTTTAACAAATGTAATCCCTGGCTCAACCCTTGGTAGCTGAAGCACAGAGCATTCAGGCTTCACTTAGGAAAAATGTGTAACTGTGTACATCATTTAACAGTACCAAAAATGTTGATAAGCAAAAAGACAACACAACAAAAAAAAACTCAAATTTATAAAAATAAAGAAATGTTTAATGAACAAATAGACACCAAAACAACAAAACTCCAATGTAGGGAACCGGGGATATGATTTCTCAAAGTTTTAGATGTTTCTAGCATCAAAGAGCGTGAAGTGCCAGCAAACGGGTATCTGGTTATGGTAGACCAGGTCAAAGTCAAAAGTTAAGGCCAACTGCGATAGTGCACGGGTCGGATACAGGGACCAGTTTACCTTCTGATGTAGTGTTTTACTTATAGAAAATATCTTGTCAATGGGGTAGTTGGTAGGTCGGGCTGCCGGCTGGATCTGAAAAACGGTTCACCAATAGAGACCTGATGAAGTCCCAGTTGCCGGTTGGAACTTCCTTTTGGCGGGAAACGTGGGGGGGTTGTTGTCAACACAAAGAAGTCCATGCAGGCGAAGACCAGAGTTGGTATCCAGGAGGCCTCATCAGCAGTTGGAGGCATTTCTGCGTTGGCCTCTGTGAAGTCCATACACGTACACAGGGAGACTGAGGATAGTCATTGTCGATGCCAGGAACTCTGTGCGGAAAGTCCAGTCATATGAATCTGACCAGCGATTCATCTCCACTGCTGGCTTCTGTGGTGTATCGGTATGAATTTCTGGTTGTTATTAGGGAAAAGTTGAAACCCAGTACTCAAAGTCTAATTCTTGCAATTTCAAGGTTGAATGAGAACACTCTAACACCAGTCAAGGGCCCAGAACATTTTAGGAACCCCTTGAGGGTTAGGGCTCTCTCTCCCTGAAGCCACTAGGGCTAATCCAGTTGGAACTGGTCACCTGGGTTCAGTAGAGTCTTGGGCTTTTTGCAGCTTTTGTGTTCTTGGAGCCTAACAGGAGGCTAGCCAACTAGCCCTTGGAGACCACGATTCACTCCTAGGTGCAAGTGGGAGCATGTCCAGCCATTGGATTTTCTCTTCACAGGTTACAGTAGGTGCAGTCCTCTTTTTGAAGGCGAGGATTCAGCACTGGCCAGAGATCTTTGTTTAGAGCCAAGGTTGGGTCACTTTACACCCTGCTTCAACTTCTCCAACCGTAAATAGCCCAGTCTAACACAGCCACCTGTGGAGCCATCGCCGGAATAATAAAGCAATTCAGTGTAAAGGCCTAATCATTGGACCATATACGGGCAGATGATTTCACCCAATTTTCATAAGGAAGCCAGAACTCATTCCTTTTATTTTTCAACGCCCTGTCTAACCGGATGGTGTATTTTATGGAGATCATTCAGTCTGTTTTAGTAGGGGGAGTATATTTTATCCAATTTTCGCTTATCTCTCTGCGGGCAAGCAATATCAAATAAAAGATCAGCTTTCTAGTGTTGATTGGCAAAGTTTCATAATATTCCGGGACCCCAAATAAGACAAGAGTTTTGCTTACCTGGAGCGTCTCTCCGAGTATTACAGACATAGTATTACTCCCGTCTAACCAGAACCCTTGAAGCTTGGGACACTCCAAGAACATATGAATGTCGATCCCCTTTTCCTTGCCACATTTTGGACATCTCGGCGTGAGGCCTTTCCCCAACTTAGATAGTCTAAGCGGGGTCCAATAAACCCTGTGAAGACAGAAAAGATGGTTCCTCCTCAAATTTGCAGCATGCACCGAAGAGTATAGAGTATTACAAGATACTTGCCATAAATCTTCTGGCTGCATCCCCGGCAAGCTCTTCTCCCACAGTTCCTTTGGCAGGTTGAAGTCTCCATCCGATAGGTCCACCAGAAACCAATACCAATTCGCCACTTCTTTTTTTCTGATAATGCTGCTAATCATCTGAGATTCCAGTTCGTTTGTTGAGCCCATGCCTAGTCCAGCTGAAAGACTCCAGCTCTTAATTTGAAGGTCTTTAAATCTTGACAGCCTGTTGTTGGTACTCTCTTGCCCCCTATCCCAAAGGATCAGATTTCCATTATATGTCAGTTGACCCCAAGGTAACATCCCTGCTTCTCTTAATGGGAGGGCCAGGCTGTCCTTAGACCATTCCGGAGACCCAGGCGAGTCCCAAATTGGTACCAATCCACTGTAGTAGCTAAGCTTTAGTTCTTTCCTGATTCTATGCCATGTGGCTGCAAAGCACCGCAGAGTCTTGAGACATACCTTTTTGAAGAATCTGGGGTCCCCAAATTTATGTATAAAATCTCACTCACCCCCTCAAAAAGCATTGCCCTAAACATCTTTCCGGTGTCTGAATCATCTGGGGTTTTAAATAACATCTTTCCTCCTTTTAACAGAAAAACCCAACCATAGTAGGATAAATCAGGCAATCACAGCCCCCCCTTATCATATTACCATCTGAGCTTCTTCCACGCCATTCGAACCCCCTTCGAAGCCCAAATAAAACTGCTGATTTTTGACTGTCCTCTTTTAAGCCACCCTTCTCTAAAGGCCATGGGGATGTTCTGGAATAGGAAAGTGAGTTTGGGGAGAGTTGTCATCTTCACAAGGTTTACCCTACCATAGATTGCCAGGGGAAGGTGGGACCAACTCAGCAGTAACTTCCCTACTTCCTTATTAACCTTCTGGAAGTTAACTTCCGGAATTTTCTCTGTATTATGAATGATTTTAATACCTAGGTATCTCATTTCCTTTTTAATGCATTCCTGCTGCGAATTGATGTTCCAGGCCATTACAACTGTTTTGTTCTCATTTACCTCGTAACCTGAAATGCGCCCAAACTGTGATGACAATTCGTACACTAGGGGCAGGGAGGTGTTTAGATCCGAGGTGTATACCACTAAGTCGTCCGCATATAACCCTAACTTTTTCTCCCAGCCTCGGAACTTAAATGGTGTTATATCTTCATGATTTCTAATCTTCACCACTAAGGGTTCAATGTACAGATTAAATAAGAGGGGAGACAGTGGGCATCCCTGCCTGGTACCCCTAGAGATATTGAAGGGCCTTGAGAGATTCCCATTTACCAAAACTTTGGCCGTAGAGTTTTTATAAATCAGCTCTATTGACCTACAACATTTTTCACCCAAATTAGCTGCCCTTAAAATTTTCTGCAGATAGAGCCAATTAACTCTATCGAAGGCTTTAGTCGCGTCCAGAGTTATAACAGCAACGCACTTTATAAACCGATGCTATATCTATACCTCCGATTAGGTTATATGTGAGATCTTTAATCCCCCATCCCCGAACAAAACCCTTCTGGTCTTCATGTAGGAGATCCCCCACAAACCTGTTCAGCCTATCCGCCAGTATCTTTGCAAAGATTTTGTAGTCGCAGTTCAGTAATGAGATAGGCCTGTAGGAGCCACCGACATTTGGAGGTTTGTCTGGTTTTGGAATCAGGGTTGCTATGGCCTCATCCCAAGAGGTGGGAACCTCTCTTCCATTCTCAAATATATCTGAGAACAGCCTCACCATTACCGGAATAAGATATTCCCCCAGCTTTTTATATATCTCAGCAGGGAGGGCATCCGGGCCTGCAGCTTTACCTAGTTTCCCTGCTCTGATAGAGCTCCTGATCTCACCTTCTGTTATTGCACTATTAATCTCATCCCTTTGAGCATTGTTAACTGCTCTGGGAACATCTTGGCCCAACCATCCTTCTACCTCTTCACCTTTATTACTGAGTCCTCCAAATACACTTTCCCGAAATGATTTAAAAAGGCTGCTTGTATGCCTTCCCTAGTTTGAATAGGGTTCCCAGTATCCTCACATCTAACCTCCTTTATAAAGCATCTTGCCTGATCATTTTTTACTTTCCAGGCAAGTAACCTGCCACACCCTTCACAGTAGTTAAAATGGGCAAGTTTGCTAGCTCGCCATCTTAGTTGTAATCTCTCTTCAAGTACCCCCACAAGATTCATTTTAGAGAGATGTTTGTAGCGACCCCGGCTCTGGTCCACTCCCTTGTAACTGTTGTTCCAGCCTCTGTATCTTACTTTCTATTTCCGCTACCTCAGCTCTGTGTTGTTTATTTTTATAAGATTGAATGGACAGTATTTTCCCCCTCAGAAATGCCTTATAGGCATCCCAGACCACCCCCAGTGGTGCACTATCAATATTAACTGCAAAAGATTCCTGGGATTCCTGACCAAGTTTCTCTACTATGATATCATCTAATAATACAGTACGATCCAAGGTCCATCTTCTCTGTACCATGATCTTTGGGGAGGATAACACTAAAGTAACAGCCGAGTGGTCGGACAGGTGCGATCCTCATGACCGTCTTCTTGAACCTGGTCTTTTAAGTTTTGGTTAATCAAAAACAAGGGGGAACATGGCGGCCGACTATGATGCGGTCGCAGAGGCTCCCGGGGGCGCAAGCTAATTTTCTGAATACCGCTAAGCTAATATGATAGGCACACGGCAAAAAGCATTGTTTGCCTAAAACCAAAATCTCACCGTTTGTTTTTTTGCCTGCTTTTTGCTCCATTTTGGAGGACCAGTGGCACTAGTGGAGTCCGCGGGGCCGCCGGGACGCCTGCTGGGCTCGAGCAGCCCACGAGCTCGGCAGGGGTCGGAGGGCAGTCGCCCAGCGCTCCATCCGGGGGAACTCGCGCAGAGGCAGCACAGGAGCAGGAGGCTCCTGGATCGAATCGGTCATCGGGACAGCTACTGAGACCTGCAGGAGCCGTGAGAGCGCGGACCAGAGCCTTTGTGGAGCCAGCAAGACTTTGGTGGTCTTGGAAAGCACAGGTCAGAGTCTCAGTAAAGGGGGAGGTGTTGCAGGGGGGCTGCTTGAAGGGAAGAAAAACAAAAAAAGTAGCAGTTATGTAAAAAGACAGGCATTTTCGACAAATATACAGAGGAGGGGTATTTTGACGATAAAGGAGTCAGCTCAGCAGAATAAAGTGGCCTCCCAAACACCAGATAACGTGGAGGAGAGTCTGGAAACCAATACCCCCCAGGGCAGATACCCGCTTAGAAGCCTAGCGGTGAGAGGTCCTATTAGGGATACACAGTCTGAGCTCTTAAAGGGCAAAACGGGGGTAGAAACTACTACATCAAAATTAGGCTGTATAGCCAGAGGAGATTGGGTTAGCCCTAGAGGGAGGAAACAGAGGGGAAAAAAAGTTGATACACAAATACAGAATTTGAAGATTACACTCTCATTAAGGACTTACTTTAAAGTGGTGCCAAAAACCCTGATATTAAAAAATCCAGTTCCAGCTTTAGCTTTTTTACCGAAAGGGTCACTTCTGTCTGAAGGAAAAGACATTATAAGCCCGAATAGGTTTCAGGTACTGGCAAATATCCCAGAATCTCCAAAAGCAGCTGCCTCTAGCATGCTGAGGTTGGAGAAGGAGAGGAACCTGATGTCCATTAGAGATATGGACCCTCCGCCCTCTCAGTCAGAAAGCTTCCAGATGAAGTTAACATTGCATGACGATTCACCTACATTTCTCGAACAGGGAGGGGGGGGGGGGCCAGCTCAGCAGCCTCAAGCACAACCGCAACCCCAATTACCGCCCCTAGTACAGTCCCAATCAGTTTCAGATTTAATCCAGCTATTAACATCTGAAGTTAGGAATAGATTTGAAACTTCTGAAACGAATCAAAGGGAGATTAGGTCATGCGATAGCCTGGAAAGGAAGTTAGATGACCTTGCAGCTAGGACATCACTACTGGAAACCTCAGTTAGAGATCTTACGCTTCAATCAGAAGCTAATAAAAAAGAGATCTTGCTTCTAAGGGGGAGTGAAGTAGGTATTAAAGAGAAACTGGAGTCCTTGGAGAACAACCAAGAAGGAACAATCTCCGTCTGTTGAAAGTTCCAGAAGGGGCGGAAGGGGATGATGTGAAGGCTTTCGTGGTAAGACTGATTAAGCTGGGAACCCATATTGACTGTACAGAGCAAGGTCTTATTAATGACATACAAAGGGTTCATAGAGACCCATTTAGGGCAACTCCAAATAAAACGAGACCAAGGAAAATTCTGGTTCACTTCCACACCTACAAAGTTAAAGAAGAAATTCTTACAAAGGCGCTAAAAAAGAAGACATTAACAGTAGACGGTATCAATTTTGAGATAAGATCTGACGTATCTCAGATTATGGTTAACAAACAATGGGAGCTGGGCAAATTATTTGACCCCCTAAAAAAGTTGGGCGCCACAGCACAGCTGAGATTTCCTGCGAGTCTGCGAGTGATGCATAACAACAAGATGCAGAACCTTCGTCGAGTAGAGGAAGCCAAAGAGTTTCTTAAATCCATCTCAGAAACAGGGAAAAGTTAGCAGTGAGGGATGAAGGCATTGGCATAAGTATCTACCAATTTCCGTCCTTTTCTTTTCCGTAACCTTTTCCTTTTCTCTTTGAGTTGTCGGTACAGCTTTTCTGTTCCGCCTGTGTTTGTGAGTCAACTAAATGTCATGGATCGTCTTAGCGGGGTAAAACTTTTAGCTAGACACTATGTTTATAGTCTTGCGTCTCTGGGGGGGCCTCCTTAGGCCATGAAGACAGGAAAAGAAGTTTCCCCAGGGTGGGGGATAAAGGGTTCACGGGTATGGTTAGGTGCACGGGGTAGGGAGCAGTGGGTTAAAAGAAAAACATCTTTTTGTCCTCTTCGACTAAAACGGGGCCCCGGGGCCCTTACGGCAACAACCCTTAGAAATAAGACCTGTGTGCTGGTCAGAATGTTCAGATTGAGTTCTTGTCATGGAATGTAAATGGGCTTAGAGTTAGGCATAGAAGAAAAAGGATCCTGCAATACTTGAGGGACGCCCCGGCCCAGATCATAATTCTACAAGAGACCCACTTGACCAGTGAGGAGATGAGAGAAACTTTTAAATCCAGAAAGTGGTTGAAGTAGGCCGTATTCTCTGACCATCAACTAACTATAAGAGGGGTTGCAATATTAGTTAAAATTAACTCCCAGATTACAATAGAGGATAGTAAAGTGGATACGGCAGGCAGATGGGTTATTGTTAAACTGAGATGCTATAACCAGGTTTACACTGTGGTCGGATATTATGGCCCTAATCTAGATGACCCTGTTCCATTCAGTAATCTGTTGACAGAGCTCCTAAACTTCCCTGATCCTGTTATCCTAGCTGGGGATTTTAACGTTGTGCTTGATGGGAACCTAGACCGCAATTATAAAAGCAGAGCAATAATAAATAACAAGACACGGTCCTTGTTAAAAACCTCTATGAAGAAACTAGGATGGTGCGATATTTGGAGAGAGAAAAAGGGTGTTTTAAAGAGTTATACATAACAATCAGAGGGTAGTGCTAAGCATTTGTTGTACTCACAGAGGCAATAAATGAGACACACACTCAAAGAATATATCCGAGACCAATTTAGAAAAATAACAATTCTTTTTATATATATTTCTGAACCAAGAACTACATTCAGAGGTAAGTACTTTATTTCTTATGAATCCTCAAAGTTAAGCAAATAGTTCAAAGTCGTGCGCAATTACGCACCACACAGTTCTATGGGAAGAAAAAGCAGGTAGTTAAAGCACACAGCACAGATGGTTGTAGGGGTTCACCTTCCGGGTTTAGAGTAGCAGGAAGCCAAGGTTCAAGGCTACACCAATAGGCCATCGGGTGCGTGCTGAATTCTGTCGGGAGCAGAGAGTTGGTGGAGTTGGTAGCTGGCACGCTACGGGAAGGGGGCCCTCTAAAAACAGGCTGCACAAGGGGACTTGCAAGCAAGTCCGAGAGCTCCCAAATGGAGGCTAGGGTCGCAAGGGCCTTAGGGACAAGGGACAACAGCCGGTTCATTGTTACCCAGGCGGGTGGGCTGGGTGCAGAGCAGGTAGGTTGGCCAGCACCTGTGCGTAAAGGTGCTCCTCACGGTCAGGGGACAACAGCTGGCAGGGGTGAATTCAGGACTACTGGGCCACCCTGAAAGTGGGTCTCGGGGTCTTGATGTCCCTCAGCAGCTTTGGGGCTCTGGTACAATTGGAGTCCCAACTCGATGTAGGTCTTCAGGTACTCTGGGGATTAGCACTGCACGGCTCCGGTCAGCCCTAGTGCATCCACACTCGAGGGGGACCTAGATCTGACCTTCCAGAGCATGAGTGCCTCTTCTTGGTTGGTTGCTGCGCTGGTCAGACTGGGAAGCTACAAGTTGGTGGACAGGACTCTGCGGGTTCGGTGCCTGCAGTCTGCAGGGGAGTAGCTCCTCTACTCCGAGGGAGTTCTTGGGCAGTTTGCGAGGACTGGTGGCTCTCTGGGGTTCTTAGAGGCCACACAGCAGCAGGATGAGACAGTTCATCTTGATTGTCGAGTCTTGAAGCAGCAGGCAGGGGTTCGCACCAAAACTTCGCAGAGGCACTCAGTTCTCGGGTTAAGCAGCTCTTAATTGTCCTCTTCTACTTTAGGTCAGTCGAATCTGAAGTTCTTGGTCAAGGGGCGCCACCTAAATGCACAATTTAGATGCGTTAAGGGGAGTACCAGGTAGTACCCAATGGGCTACCTACTTTTAGGGTGACTACACCTTCTATATGGACACTTCCTGTGGGAAGTGGGCATAACCCTGACAGGCTACTTCCCTCCAACACAAGATGGAGGATTCTAAAAAGTGGGGTCCACATCAGCTGACCCACTTTAGGGGTGGGGCTGGCTAGGTGTGGGCACACCTCCTAATCAAAATCATTTTCCCACCTGTCCTCCCACCAAAAATGGGGTAGGACAGGGTGGTAGGGATCTTCCACTAGCTGGAGAGGCCTGAGTCACATTTCAAAGGCCCATCCTGCATGGAGGTGGTGTGAACACCTCCGCCCAGAGCAGGCTTTGTTCCTGACCTAAGAGGGCTAAGGCTCTCACCTCAGGAGGTCAGAACCCTGTGTAGGGTGGCTGGCTGGTCAAGACCAGTCAGTTAACTCACTAGTAGTCTGTAGGTTTTCAGGGGGCACCTCAAAGGGGCCCTCTGTGTGCATTTATTAATAAATCCAACACTGGCATCAATGTGGGTCTATTAAGATGAGGTGTTTGGTACCAAACACCTTGTGGGGTACAGTAAAGCCATCATGTAGCTGGGGAACATGTAATCATGAGTGTTCAGTCTATGTACTATTCAGGGCTTCCCTGTGCACTGGTAATATCTAAGGGTGAACGTATATATCACTGGGACATATCCACCCTTGTAGATAAGCCCTCACATGGGTATAGTGCATACTGCCTTAGGGCTGTAAGGTCTGCCATAGGGATGACTTACCTATACCACATGCAGTGTATTGCTGGCAAGGCACACAGAGGTGTGTGCTATGTCGACTCTTCGGTTTTCTCTTCAACAAGACACGCAGGCTGCAATAGCACTTTGCAGGAGCTTGGTGAGGGGTCCCATAGGGTGGCACAATTCATGCTGCAGCCCTTAGGCACCGTTTTTAGTTCCAAGGCCCTAGGTACCAGAGGTACCACTTACTAGGGACTTATAGGATCCTAAAGGGGTGCCAATTGTGGAACAGTTGTATAGTTTAGGAAAAGAACACTGGTACTTGGGACCTGGTTAGCAGGAACCCAGCACACTCTCAGTCAATGTTGCACCAGATACGAGGCAAAAAGTGTGTGGGGGGGGGGTACTGCAACAAAAACCCAGTTTCCTAAAGTCAGGCTTAACCTAGAGGCAACATGTATAAAATGTGTGCAACATTTCAAACATTGACACAGTGAAAACACACTACAAAAAGATCCACACTAGATTTAGAAAAATAGATTATTCTTTAATACATAAAACAAGACCTACATGACAAAAATCAAATCAGTAGAGCTGGAGTTATGCAGGTATAAAGAGTTCAGTGAAAATAGCATCAAAAAGCACAAAGGGCCAACTGTGGCTGCCAGGTCTCACTGAACTGGGACAAAGTCGCAAGTTCAGGCCGACTGCGATGGAGCATGGGCCGGCTACAGGGACCCAGTCAGGCGCCCTGAACACAGTACCTTAGGTCCTGGTTGTGGAGGGTTGCGAGGTCCCACGGAAAGGATGCGTCACGCAACCAAAGAGATGCATTGGTTCTGAGGAGCTGCGGAGCTGCAATGCGAGGTCCTCTATCATCGTTAAGGATCCCGTCGATGAAGGCTTGCGATACAATGTCCAGTGTTTGGGGATGTGTCAAGCAGCCAAGCGATGCGTCGGTTCCGAGGAGCTGTGAGGCTGCGATGCCAGAACCTGCATCGCGATTGAGGCTGCAGTCTACGGGAGATTTGCGATGTGAGGGCCTGCGTCGGAAAAGCTTTGCACAGGAGGCGGTTCCGTTGCAGGCTGCAGAGTCATTTGTGTTGGAAGAACCCTCGTAGCAGAGGCGATGCTTCGGTTCTGCTCGGGTTTGCACAGCAGAGGATATACGTCGGTTCTGCTGGGTCCACAGATGGGGTCGCAGAGCAACTTCAGGCCCACTTCCAAGGGTCCAGGACTAGAGCGACAATGCTCAGCAGGGTAGGACTCACAGATGGCGTAGTCCAGGTGCTGAGTTCAAGGTTGTTGGAGCTTTCTGCCCCTGAGGCTCAAGTCTGGAGGCCAGCCAACTAGCCCTTGGAGTCACTTTGGGGTCCTGGGTTTAACAGATGTAGGTCCAGTCCTTCTCACCCAGGCAAGAGGGCAGCAGACAGCAGGTCAACACAGCATGGCAGCAGTTCCTTCAGAGCAGCAGTCCAGTAGAGTGGTAGTCCTTTCAGCAGCACAGCCTTTTTCCTGGCAGAGTGTCCACAGCTCCAGAGGTGTACTGAAGAGGTGGTGTGTGAGGTCCAATATTTATATCTGGTACCCTTTGAAGTCCACATACTTCCTGCCTTTCTTGCTCTGGCTCCAGGGGGTATGCAGCCCTTTGTGTGGAGGCAGGACACAGGCTATTCAAGTGTAAGCAGGACTGTGCCAGCTCTGCTCCCCATATTGCCAGTGATGGCTCATGCAGGCACACCTATGCTCTCTATTGTGTGTGGCTGTCTAGGAGGAATACACAAAGCCCAACTGTCAGCTATACCCAGTCATGTGACCAAGGGCAGGCTACAGACACTAAGGGGCCGATTCCGATCTCGGCCGGTAGGGCTCCAAATCGGATTCGGCTTAACCGGATCCGATTCGGAGCCCTATTTCCCGACCGATTCGTACGCGCGTCCGATGCGTATTCGCCGACCGACTCGTCCGGGCGTCCCGACCGCTCCGACCGACTCGTTCCCGGGTCTAACCGCACCGACCGACTCGCTCGGACTCGACTCGCACGCGCAATGGAGACGTTCCCCGGCCGGGTAAGTACGATGCGCGCCGCGAGCAGTCCGACCGAGCCGCGCACTCCGGCTCGAAAGAGCTGTCGGAGCCGTACTTTGGGGGTCCGTGTCGGACCCCCCTGTACGCGTAGCCGCGCGAGTCGCACACAGGGGGGACCCATGGGTCCCCCCTACCTGTGCGTGTACGGCGCGAATCGCTTCGCCGCGTACATGCTGTAGGGGGCGCACTTGTCCGCATCGCACCCATTGAGTCAATGGGAGCCCGCGTACGCGTTGTACGACAGGCTCCCATTGACTTCAATGGGAGTCCGACCGACTCGAGTCCGATGGCATACGTGCGCATCGTACTCGTTCGGTCGGACTGCACGGGTCCGATTCGGTCGGAAATCTCTCCGGGTCCGGCTCGGTCGGAGAGATTTCCGGCCCGAATCAGAATCGGCCCCTAAGTGGCTAAGGCAGGAAAATGGCAACTTTCTAGAAGTGGCATTTTCCAAATTGCAATTTAAAATCCGACTCTACCATGAGAGAGGATTTTTCATTACAATTCCAAAGATATCAAACATGAACTGGTTACCGGCTCCCATTTGGAAATTATCACTTATTAAATGTAATAAGATAACTCCAGTATTAGCCTAAGTGAGAGGTAAGCCTTGCAGTAGTGAAAAACGAATTTAAGAGTTATTCATTGCCAGGACATGGTAAACTTAAAAGTACATGTGCAACTTTTTAAATACACTGTGCCCTGCCCTCTGGGCTGTCCAGGCCCAACCCTAAGGGTGACTTATTTGTGCTAAGAAGGAAGGTTTGGCCCTGGCAAAAGGTTTATTTTGCTAGATCGAAATTGCAGTTTACAACTGCACGCAGGACATGTTTAAAGGGCTACTTAAGTAGGTTGCACAATCAGTGCTACATGCACCCAAGTAGCATTTAATTTACAGGCCCTGGGTATATGTAGTACCACTGTACTAGGGATTTACAAGTAAATTAATTATGCCAATTGGGGATAGGCCACTGACTGTTACCATGTTTTAAGGAGTGAGTACAACCACTTTAGCAATGGTTAGCAGTGGTAAGGTGCTCAGAGTCCTAAGGCAGGCAAAAACGAGATCAGTAAAAATAAGGAGTGGAAGGCAAAAAGTTATGAGGAAGACCACCTAAGGCTGACAGGTCTAACAAATCCACACCTCTCAGCAGGCTGCCAGGTGACAGTTGGGGATTTTCTCTGGAAGGGCTACTAGAGGCTTTAGGCAGGAAAATGGCAGCTTTCTCAAAGTAGCTTTTTCAAAATAGTAATATAAAATCCAACTTTACCATCAAACTGGATTTCTATTATTTTGACCCACTGTTCTAGCTATTCTCAAACTGAAGTTATGCATTATAAGGTATTAAAATGGTATCTATCAGACAGCCAGCCTTGCCACGGTGAAAAACGACTTTGGAGATTTTTCACTGCAGGACATGGAAAACCTAAGTCCTACTTTTTAAATACCATGCACCTTGCCTTATGGGTACCTAGGGCATTACTTAGGGGTGACTCATAAGTGTTAAAAATAATGTTTTAGGCCTGGAAAAAGGTTTATTTTGCCAGGTGAAATTTGAAATTTAAAAACTGCACAGCTAGGCTGCAGTGGAATGTTTTCACTTGAGACTTTATTGGGGGTAAACTAAGGGTTGCAGTCCACTATTGACATTTAACTTATAGGTCCTGGGTAGATATAGTCCCACATACTAAGAACTTAAAGGAGAGTTAAATATTCCAATCAGGGATTAGCCTGTTCTACAGGTTTTCTTTTAGGAGTCGGAGCACATACACTGGGCACTGGATGGCAGCACCTCAGTGCTTAAAAAGTCCATACACCAGCAACATCAGTCCGCAAATTGGGTGTGAACTTCAAAAAGTGACCTTTCCTTACGCTTATCACCTTATGTTACGGATGTATACAGCAGACCAAATCCATTCCTTACAAGGGATTTAGACATATGTATCAATTAATTCAGCATTTTCAGACATCAATAAGATGGATCAAGCAACATGTTGCTCAAATGTTAAGACGGCCATTTATTCCATCTAATATTCTCTAAAAGTCTATGTAAAGGAAGGTCCCATCAAAAGATATGATGCTGTTTGTGTAAACTACACTGTAATCTTAACCAGTAGGGTTACTGGAGATGTAGGTTCCACTCACAAAACACTCATATGTTTTCTCGAGGTTGGGGGGCTTTTTTAGTTCTATCCCAGGGGCCAGCTGCCGGACGGCATAACAATGCATTATCACTAAGAGGGAAGAGGATCTGTTATCATTTTTTTTCTTCCACGTTATCATCATTTCATCCCATACCATAGCACCAGACTGACTCCTAGATTTTATTTGTAATGGTGACACACTTCGCCTACATTGACTTTCAAGTTATGGCTATGTGACGTTTAGCTACAACCATGTTAGCTTCAAGTGAATGAATATAATTTCTGCTTGAGACTTCCAGCACTACATTCTTAATTGCCTCCCAGTACTGAGCAAGCGCTGGGCTGCTTCAAAACATTTGGACAAGATCTGCTTTGGTGCAGTGGCATCTAGGACAGTCACTAGAAGCAATTTCATATATTTTATGGAGTCTGGGTGAGCCAAAATATGATCTATGCAGTATTTTAAATTAAATCAATATAAATCTCATGAGACACAATATTTTTGAGGGTATTCCATTTTTGTGGTCCATTCTTTGGTTGATTGAATTTTATTTATGTCATGTTCCTTTAACTCTTTTAGTTGAAAGAGTTCTCTTTTGGATTGTTGTAAAAAAGTCTAAGGTATAGTATTGTAACTGCTTTTCAGGCTCCGTCATGTGTTAGTTTGGTGGCACTTTGTCTGTTTCTATGTGGATTTATTTGTCTTATATTCATTCACTTTGCCATAACTTATGAATTGGCCTATCGACATTTGGGAATTTTGTCTTAATTCTTCAAATGTTAGCATCTTGTGGTTGTCTTATAGATTCCCTAATGTGATAACATTGGTGTTACTCCAGCATGCTGTGCCAGATTTTAAACCTAATATACAAAACTTGGGATGCAGCCACAATGTGAGTTCTGGGGGTATGCTTCCTTGTTTTCTGCTTTTGCTAAAATTTCTGCCAGCAGTATTGAGCTGCCTTCAATACTCTTGATTGCACCTTAGGTCTAGTATTTAAGTCTGTCACCTGCAAAGCCGGTTCACCATTCTCGGGGCTTCCCATTTATTTTTTGTTCTCCACTCTTGGGCTACCCAATCACTTTGTTGTGCTGCAAGAGATGAATTTTCATAATCTGGCACACCCAACCGGGCCCTCAGTAACTGGTAGATCTAAGAACATCTTATTCAAGTCCCTGGAATTCCTATTGAGTACCATTAATTGCATGTTTGCAAAAAAAGTCTGCCCATCACTGACAAAGGCAGCGTATTAAAGTATTAAAGAATTGTATAGACTTCATTGTTGCCGTTATCATCCTGCCTAAATTCCTTCAATGGTATTTTGGTCCTCCTTATAAATTTAGATCCCCAAGTACTTGAAATACCCACAGTTCCAAATCAATGGTAGTATGGTGTGGGCTTCATTATAATTATCGTAATTAAATGTATTTCACCAATGTATGTATAAATATATTATATTGTTTTATTCCTTCCACTATGGTATATCCTTGTTTTCCCCTCCCCTTACCCATGTGGTAGTGTCCATATTGATAGTTTTGAATGTTGGCTCTCATACTCTCAGCCGTTCTGATGAGAGATTTGGAGACAGTGAATATACCTGTTCTTCCTCTTACCTTGTTGGCGTTTCTATTCACTTTACTGGCGACAAGTGAAAGCTGTGTAGGGGACAGCGTCTGTCTTCACCTCTCACTTTTACTTGTTATAAAGATTTAGGAGGCCTGCCTCCCTGACTTATGCCATTTCAGTATTGACGTCACTGTTTTTAGCAACAGTGCCTTACCTCTGACCCCGTTTTCTGCCCTACCATATTGTGTGTTATTGCCAATTTCATGTGAGCACCCTTGTGTTGACATGTTTCCTCGGAGGATGAGGGAGGAACACGCGCTATTGGGCACAATGTGACCTTCCCAGCAATCGTGGCAGTCAGTTTCCTTTCATTGCAAAAATCTCTGCAACTCTTAATTTTGGATAGTCGTCATGCCAAGAATGATTGCTCCTGCCCTGTACGCAACAGCACCCAGTAAGGTGGATCCTGCCCAATTCGACACATATCTCTGGAAGGCCACCTTTTGCCTATCTTGTCGGCCACTTCTAGATTTCCTTGTCCCGCCTTTTCCTTAAGGATTTACTGCTGTGTAGTCTCTGGAGGAGACTCGGACCGAGACTGTGAACTATGCCGTGCCTCCTCAGCCCGTATTAATGTCTCATCGGACCTCAATGAATCTACACATATCCAAAGAATTGGAAATTGGAAGTGAGCTCCTGTCACCGTTAACACGCTCACCATTGTGTTTCTTAGTGTGTCACAGTGATATACACACAAATTCTTTATGTCACTTTTGGCATCTCCTTTGTCCACGACGAGACCATGATTGAACCTTACAAGTTTTGAATATGGAAGCAAATTCCTGTCACCATTACTACGCTCACCAATGTGTTTCCTCAGCGTGTCACAGTGATAGGCATGCATGCCTATTTATATCGTCAGTTGGACACCTTTTAAACTCTGTGTATTTTCTGGTCATCATCTACAGGTGTTGCCCCTTTAATAATTGCCTTTGAGGAGCATTATTTATCAGTGAGTTAGTTCATAACACATTACAGTTTTCTTTCTCTACTCTTCCTTCATATACAAATTACACTGAGTTACCTTGTATTATTCTCATTCCATGTTGTTGTCTAAGGCAGTATATTTACAATTGTATAGTTGACTATAGGCCAGTTTACCTCCTTCAGTAGCTATATTGTGTTATACTAGGTTTCACGTCTTACTAGGTGCCACCTCTCTTTTCTATTTAAATGTGCATGGTGTTGAGTATATTCTACACTGCGTTTTGCATGTTAGCAAATTTCATTACCTAAGCACACAAGTTGTTTTACCATGGCAGCAGCAAGCATGAGTCAATCCCTTCCATTCTTAAATGAAATTGTAGAACCAAATTTACCTTAGAAGGAATGGGTTAAATTATTCGAATTGCATTTAATAGCAATAGGTGGTGAACGTTTTGGTGCAGTGAGGAAACAACATATTAGTTTACATAACTGAGACATCCGGAGTAGGAAGATTTATGAAAACATTACCAAAACCTACAATCTACTGAGAGTGGGGAAGTGATGAGCTAGACATATACAAAACTACATTTTTAAAATTGGAATAACAATTTGGGACAAAAATACATGTGGTTTTAGAATGTCATAAAATTATCTACCGGACACAAGGGAAGTGAGAAAGTGTTACAAACTATATAGCGGTATTGAGAGGTTTGTCAAAATTGTCTGATTTTGGCAGTCTAACAAATTCTATGATAAGAGACCAGTTAGTTAGATGTACTAACAGTTCTCAAATACAAGAGACTTGTTTTATCCAGGAATCCCACTTTTCCAGATGCTATTGATATTGCCTAATCTATAGAACATACTGCTCAATGTATTAAAGAAATTAAATCATCATCGGATGATGTTGCAGAAATAAAGACAGAGAAGCCAGAAATTGATGACTGTAAAACAGAAATCAGCAATGGTAATAAGTCTAAGTCCCTCATTATGAGCAGCTCGTAAACAATGATATATATCACACCTGATAAAATTCCAGTCCAAAGAGTTACAATTTTTCGGGTGCGATAAATATCACCTTATTAGAAGTCTTTGACAATTAAAATGCAGATTCTGGTGCTTAGCACACCTAAATCCACATGTACTGTTCAATACCAGGGCTTTTCCCCCCAATAAATTTCAGCAGCTTTGACCTTTCTGAATTTATCTTAAGAAAACGTTGAGGATGTGATAATTATGACACGACTCATAATTCAGATCCTTGTGCAAATACAGGTTTGCACAGGGATCGGAATTCAATCCCGATCTTGAATGAGGGCCTAAAACTTTACCGGAGAGTAGTATGTTGAGGTGTTACCATTGTGGGACCAATACTCACCTTGCAAACAGTACTTTTTGTCAAGCAAAGAACATTACTTGTAAGAAATATGGCAAATGAGGGCACTTTGTGAGAGTTTGCAAGAAGGGTGATGTTAAACAAGTAATCTCATCAGAGCTCCAAAGTGTAGAGAAAAAGATTGTTCAAAATGAATGATAGTGCTTGCACTAACACTACCTATCCTTAAATGTGAAGTAGGGTTAGATGGACATATTGTAATGATACATGCAGACTCATGCAAACCATTTACGTTAATTAACAGTAAAGAGTTTAATTAGTTACAATCAGAAGGTAACTTACATTTAGGAACATCTGATATTTCATCAAGTGGTTACAACAAAGACCCTATTCCTGTAGAAGGGATGGTCAAATGTTGCATAAGTTTCAAAGACCATTCTACTTACGGAAAGGTGTATGTAGTTATGAAGGGTTCTAATTTATTGGGGTGGCAACAGCAGAAGGAGTTAGGCCTCACCATAGACCCTATTAATAGTGAACAGGTATTACTTGTTGATAGATCTGTTGGGAATGATCACATGTATGAGGAGTTCAAAGCTTTATTTTGGAGGATCTAGGTTTATTACACAATTACCAACACAAAATCATACTTTACTCTAGTGCTAAGCCCGTTGTACACAAATTATGCCCTGTACCACACCTGATGAGAGAACCTCTTGAAGCAGAATTGGACAAATTAATAAAGATGGGCATTATTCAGCCCATAGAGTGTTTGGAGTGGTTGGCTCCTATTGTTCTTGCCTACAAATCTAATGAACAGGGACTGTGCTTATGGGTTGATCTACAAAGTCTCAATGACAACCTTTTGGTGGAAAGACGTCCTTTGCCTTGTATCAATAAAATTCTGAGCACTATGGATGAAGCTAGTTGCTTTAGTGTAATTGATGTTTCCATGGCGTATCTTCAGGTAGAGCTTCACCCTTATTCTAGAGCTCTTACAGCTTTCATTACACCTACAGGAGCTTTCATGTTTGACAGAATGCCCTTTTGTTTGGCATCGACAGCTGCTATTTTGCAGAAATCATGCAGTGGATTCCAAAAGGGGTTGACAACACATTGTGTTTCCAAGATGACATAGCTGTCTTTGGAACTAGTGCACACAAACATGACCTAACACTATACGAAGTACTCAGAAGATTGAGAGATGAAGGTCTCACTGTAAAACGGGAGAAATGTCAACTGGGTGACAGCTCGGTAGATTTCTTTGGTCATACTCTTTCAAATGAAGGTTTCAAACCTACAGTAAGCCTAGTTGATGCAATAAGGAAGGCACATCCCCCCAGCAGTATGGCGGAACGGAAGTCTTTTCTAGGATTGGCAGAATTTATGTCTAAAAATGTAAAAACCTGTAGTAGGGACCAATGTTCCCTCTAATTATTTTCCTCTGTGTGCGGAAACACTGTGCTTGTGGGCTCACTGTACATGACTGTGTGCGGAATCAATAGTAGTGATGGGTCAGTATGGGAGTGATAGTGCTGAGCGAAACTGGATTACGGTTTTCAGTAGTAGGTTCAGTTCTTCCCAATACTGGTTAACCAATTAAGCAGTTATTGAGGGCTTCATTTATGATTTTTTTGCCGTAGGGCAGCACAGCAGGCCTCGCTGCTGTGCTGCCCTATGACAAGAGATAAGGGCAGGAATGCGCCATATCTATTAGATACGGAGCATTCCTGTCCTCGTCCCCTGCGCCGGCGCCCAATGGGCTGCCATGCGCAAACGCGGGCATCTTTGCACCATTGTGCAAGGGTGCCTGTGTTGCGGGGATTTTTATTTTTGTGCAGGAAGGAAAATCTTCCTGCACAAAAACAATCACAAGAGGCTTTTTCCTCTTTCTATGTCTGCTGCATTCTTCAGCGCACATAGAAAGAGGAAAAACGAGGAGAAATAAAGATACGATCGCATGAGGTGTATTTTGGTGTGCTCTTTGGTGTGCTCTTCTGTATATCTCGGAAAGCATGCATTTTTTTTCTTCCTGTAATAAAGTCTTCACTTTTTTTTTTAGAGTCAACTAAAAAGCACTAAAGTAGTATTTCTACATGGTTTGCTGTATTTAATTTAAAATAGGACTGAAGTCCTCTGACAGATTTGTGGTCCTGGGCAGAATCAGTGATGTGTGAGGCAAGCCCCAGATCTACAGGCCGTCCAAGGCCCTGGTTTCTTGTGAAATCGGCAGATAATTTCACAAACAGTCAATGCACCTTTGAGGTTGAAACAAAAGTGTTTAAACATGTTTAGGGGCAGATTTACAATAAACTAACGCAGCATGGTGCAGCAAGTCTTTTTCGCTGCGCCGCGCTGCGTTAGTTTGGAAGCACAGGGATGCGACATCTTTACAACAATCTGTTGCATCTCTGTGCTTCTCCCTGCGCTGGCGCACAAACTGCTGCCATGCGCCGACGCAGGCACCCTTGCACCATGGTGCAAGGATGCCTGCGTCACTGGGATGATTGTTTATGTGCAATAAAGGTTCCCTTCCTGCACATAAACAATCAGAAATTGTGTTTTCCAAATTCTATGTGTGCTGCATTAGCACACATAGAACTTGTAAAACGTCATATATTTAAAGGATTGTTTATGTGCAGAAAGGGACACCTTCCTGTACATAAACAATCATTAGAGGTTATTTCCTCGTTCTATGTATCCTGCCGTATGCAGCACGCATAGAAAGAGGAAAACAACGAGGAGAAATGAATACATTTCTCCTCGTTGCGCCTCCGGGGAGGCGTAGCATTTAGACACATTTCCAGATTTACGATTTCTTGTAAATCTGGAAATGTGACTGGTTCCATGGGTGTTGCGTGGGAACACCCACAGCAACACCCATGGAACGCCCCTTTCACGCAAAGTGGCGCGTGTAAAGGGGCCGTATTTACAAGGACAGGAAAAGCCACGCAGGGTGGCTTTTCCTGTCCTTGTAAATATGGGGCAGAAAAATGCGCTGCCAGTGAGTCACAAAAAGTGAAGCGCTGGAGGCGCAAGGGGCTTGTAAATCTGCCCCAAGGATTTTATTTTCCTCCCGCTACTTGCTGTAGTACGATGGAATGAGGGGTTAAATAGGTTGTTCACCTTCCTCTTGGTAATTCCAGGAAGAATGTTTACAAGTTTGCAGCAGCTTGTAAATTTTACTTTTCTTTCGCACTGGGTCAGTACTTAAGAGAGAAAGAGAAGCTTAAAGAACATAATCTACTGCCTCTTGACTCAGACATTATGGAGCTTCCTGTGCTCACTCACCATCACTTTATGTGATAATTATAGAGTGCTATAAAGACACTCTGAACTATTCTAAAACTGTTTTCAAGTAATCAGTTTGTTCTAGTATTTGCATTGCAGACATTTTCAACACAAACACATATCAACCTTCCAAATAATTATCCCATCCCTCAAAAACACTATCAGGAAATTCTTTCAGCTCCGACTGCCCTAAACCAGCAGGGGACAGGCTTTAGAGTCTTTGAATCAATGGCGCTGCTGTGAGGAGCTTGATAAAGTTAATGGTCAGTTCACACTTGGTGTGAGTGATAATTGTTCTTCTTTGTTTCCCTTTTGTGTGGGCTCTTAGTCTCTTCATGTGCGGCATGAAGACAGGGGCTGCGCGGGCGCCCTAGCACACACCTTAGAGGGAACATAGGTAGGGATATGACATCTGTAGTAGGGATATGACTTGGGTGACGGAGATTTTTAAAAAAAAGCATACATGGGTCAGAGAAGAAGTGGAGATGAGGAAGTCTAGTGTGCGTAGGTATTTTTTATTGAAAACTGTGTCATCAACTGAACCCTATCTTTAATGGTTTAAAAGTAACCATGACCATTTTTTAATGACCAGATTTTGATTGGACCTCTTTCATTATCTTTTGGGCCATCCTCGTGGTGCATATAGAGGGCAATGCCTCCCACCCAGTGGCTGCGACGTAAAGTCTTCACAGGATATGATGCACTTTTTAATGTTTTGTAGTTTTTGTGAGGAACCCAGAAAGTCTTTTATTATCCCTATTCTTAGAAAAGTAAGTTTTAGGCAGGTTAGACCTGCTTTTATCTTTTTACAACTGCTTTCAAGCCATTTGTTATTGTATGTTCTTAGCTTTTTAAGGGCTGCTATTAGGCTTAGGTCCACCTGTGATTAACCTTTATGGACAATTACCTGTTATTGTGATAATATGAATCTGGTTTTAATATGGTCCATGTTTACAATTTTGTATTTTATGGGATCGTGATGGATGGCTTTATTGCTCTTGATATAGTCCTTACTACCAATTTTGTACTTTATGGTGGTTCGATGATGTCCTTTCATATTTTTGACCCCTTCTTGATATAGTGCTTGTTTTTTAACCTTGTATTTATGGGCCCATGATGGTCACACTGTACTGTTTTTCCGTGTGTCAGATGGTGACTTTTAATTGTGTTTGTTTGACTTTTATGGTTTTCTGTGCAAAAACCGAATAAAGTGTTAATGATGATGTAAAAACCTTTGCAGACTTTAGCTGCACTTTGCGTAATCTCCAAAAAAAGGGGGAACTTTTGTTTGGGATGATAAAAATTGTCGCTTTTGAAATTAATTACTCTGTGATGGAGAAGGAGGCATTAGTGTGCTATTGGACAGAAAAATGCTCCAAATTCTGTTCATGCGGTCTGCCATTCACAATTTGTACTGATCAGAAACCTCTTACCTTCATAGTTATTTCCAAGGGAATAAATAGCGGCATACCCCGCATTGCTAAATGGATGTTGAGTTTAGAGGGATTTTGCTTTGAAATAGAGTATGTTTGGGGAAATCCGAATCAACCGGTTGATTTCCTTTCAAGGTTATCATTAGAGAAATTTGAGGTTGAGAAAAAACCTTGACTTTTCCATACCTGAAGCAAGTGTACCTGCCATATCTGAGTCTGAACGGAGTAAAATATGTTCTGTTCTCCATCGTATCAGGAGTTACTTTAGCAAGGGTTAACCTGTGAGGAGTAGTGATTTGGACAAAGAGGTTAGGGATTTTTGGGAAGTAAGAATTTAACTCAACATCCATGACAATGATGTAATTTTCTGAAATGACAAATGATACCTCCCAGGGATTTGTGGGATATGATTGCCGATCTTGCCCATGGAGGTCATCTAGGCAGGAGTTTCAACAAGAATAAAGCCACGTGCACTTTCTGGTTCACAAGGATGGATACATTCATTGAACAAAAAATAAAGGTTTGTGCAAGTTACTCCTTAAGTGATGAAAGCAAACTGGCACGCAGAGCTCCTTTGTAGCCTGATTCAGTGCCTGAAAAACCTTGGGATAAGCTTGCCCTTGATATTATTGGTCCCATTAATCAACTAGGAATGTACAACAAACATATTTGTTTTAATTGATTACAATCGTCATTGGATTGTCACTAAAATGTTGCATTACACTACTACTAAAGACCTTATCGATTTCTTGTGGGACAGTTTTTGAATAGAACATATACCTTCCACATTGGTGAAGGACAATGGAGACCAATTTACATCTCAAGAAATTAAGAATTTTCTAGCAGATATTTCTATTAAACATGAGAAAACTTTTCTATCCTGCCCTAGAGCCAGTGGGTTAGTTGAAAGGGTCAACTGTATGTTAAAAGACAACATTCAGTTAGCAGTTGCCACTGGTTTTAGGGTGGAGAAATCATTACAAAAGCTTCTGTGGTCATATCACACAGCACCAAACCTAAACACTGGAGTTTCCCCATTCACCTTACTTAAGGGAGGGAATCCATGCGCAAAGCTTTGTCCATTCTGTATTGGTGAGGGAAAAAGAATGCCTGTAGACATTGAAAAATGTAAAGACAATGTAATAAAGAACCAATGTAAATACAAAGAATGGTATGAATTAAAACATGGTTCTAAAAGGCAAAGTTGGTCAGTGAGTGACTGAGTTATGGTGAAAAGGCCTGATAGAGAGTGTGATAAGGTGAGCAAATTCTACAGACCTATGGCATTGTTAAGTTTAAACACAGTGTTGTGATAGTTGAAAATGGTCAGATGTGGAGCACGGATAGATTTGTTAAATCCCAAGATGGAACACCAACAAATCAAAAAACCAACCGAGATTCAACCACTAATGTCTCAAATGATACAGACTCTACAATCCTCAAAGATAAAGAGTAGTGCCAACTTGGCAAAAGGATTTTGTTATGAATTAACTTTTATGTCTGCTAATTTATGGTGGGGAGATGTGTTATAATTATCTTAAGTAATATATTTCACTAATGTATGTATGACTATATTACATCATTTTATTCCTTCCACTATGGTACATCCTTGCCCCCGCCACCATCCATGTGGTAGTGCCCATTTTGACAGTTTGGAATGTTGGCTCTCGCACTCTCAGTCATTTAAAGGAGAGCTTAGAAAACAGTAAATAAACCTCTTCTTCCTCTTACCTTGTCTGCGTTTCTATTCACTTCAGTCTTCTTTCTGGGTGCTCTGCTTGGGTTTCAGAGGTAGTATACATTACCTCCTATTATGTTTTCGACCGGAATGTCTTTCAAACTACTGTAAGAGATCAAGGTCCCTAAGGCAAATGATCCGCACATAGCGCACATGACTATGCAAAGCCACGCCTGTAGACGATTCTTCCCACCTAATCATGGCAGTCATTGGCTCTAAGACCAGTGCAAACAGCAGAGTGGACAGGGGGCAAACCTGACTGGTTTTCCGCTGCACCTTCCAAGCCTCAGAGATAATCTTGCCACTTTGAATGCACACTGTTGGGTTTGTGTATAACAGTCTGGCCAGCATCCTGAACTCTACCCCAAAGTCCATCTCCTCCATCACCACCTACAGGAGTTCCCAACTTAAGACGTCAAAGCCCCTTTCCATATTGTTAACAGCAACAGCCAAATTGGTAGCTCATAATGGATTGCTGTTGACCAGGTGACAGAGTCTATGGATGTTTGGGAATGTATTCCTACAAGGGATGAAGCCGGATTGATGAGGATAAATGAGTTCCAGCAGCAGGAGAGAGAGTTGTTTTGCAAGTAGTTTAGCTTAATTCGTTTGGCTACACAGCATATAAACATACATCATTTTGGAAGATTGTCAAAGAAATATGCTAAGGTTTGTCAATGCCGCATAAATTCAAAACACATTGTACAAAATACTTATTACTCCTTTTTCTAGTCTTCTGCTTTACAATACATAGAATTTAAAAACCAGAAATATGTTTATTAATTTGCCTGGGTCGTTGGGAAGGCAATGTGAAGGTCGACGTGTTAGTTGCATGACCTTTTACTGCAGTTCAGTACAGTTGCATTTTAACATTCGGTTATTTTGTTTTTTATATAGGGGGCTCCCGGATACCGAGGAGACAAGGTAAGACACCAAACCAAAATGTAATAAGATGGCAGCACACTTTTCCAGGAATTATACTTAGTAGAAAGTCTGTACATCATAACGAAGCTAAGACTTCAAGGCACCCTCGAGCAATACTTTGACGTGATACCCCTACCTGATTCAACTACCCTAGATGTATTGAGTTAAATATCAGATAGAATGTTATTACCAAGCTGCACATGGTAATACAACTTGTGTCTGCCACTAACGTGATTCAAACAGTGATGTGACTTATACCACTCTCTTTTTTTAACACAGCCAACATTGATCACTGCATTTAGCATTGACTACATTCACCCTAGCTTATCCAAGGTGTATTAGCTCGGCCTGTTTAACAATCCAAAATTGTGTCACTGATTCTCAGGGCCTGATTCATGAAAGTAAACTTACACTTTTGTGTAAGTTTGCGTTTGTTTGCTATTCACAAAGGGATTTAGGAGTAGTGTCTTTACAAGTGTCGACACACATAAAATGGCCTATCCAGGGCCCTGCCAAACTGCTCAGCCGCCCCCCCTGGGGTGAGGGGAGTGCAGCCGAGCAGTTTACGAGGGCCGGTTTCGGCCGATTTTGTTACAGGGGGCCGATATTGCCGACCCCGGTAACAAAAACGGCCCCCCAGGGGCCCAAAACCGGCCCCCACCCTAGCGGCCTACCGGGGAAACGCCCGGTGCCCGCTATGGCCAGTCCGGCCCTGGGCCTATCTTTTTATGTGCGGAGACTCAGCAGTCGTGAATATACGACCTGTAAATTCCTTTGTGAATAGAAAACAAACATAAACTTGCATAAAAGTGTAAGTTTACCTTTGTGAATCAGGCCCTCAGCATTACTATGTACATGCAACTCATTCGTAAAGGCAGTGCTGGACTGGCATGTGTGGCATTCGGGCAGTATGACACTGCCGCCAGAGGGGTCACCTTGAAAGGGCCAGGTTTTGTTTTGGTCACCTGTGCCATGAGGGGACCACAAAATCAGCCCATAATTGACCCATGTGGCAATGCAAGACTGCCCGACAGGCCAGTCCTACAGTGTGTAAAGAAATGTGTATGTGTTATAATGAACTCCTTTTAGAGACATCACAACCAAGAATGCTTTTGTGGAAACATAGTAAAGTCATCCTTCAGCATGGTTCATGTTGTTTTGATGCTTATAAGAGGCACGCATCTGAGATCATCTGGAAACTAAAGGAAATATTGAATGCCAAAAGTTAAGAGGAGATTCACAAAGAAACACGCGTATATTTTCTACGATTGGTTTATTAGTAAGTGTGGAGAAAATACAGACTGCTTAGGGATTCATGGAGAATCCCTGCAGATTTCTTGGAAATTTATACCAAGCGTAATTTTTCATCTCTAACATTTACTCAAACGGAATTTGCCAGCCAGTGGAAATGTCTACATAAGCAATATTCTGATGCAAATGTACATTTGCACAATCAGATTGTTTATGTTTCTCAACAGGAAAACTATGTTCTCTGTTACACACCATTAAATATGAGATGTTCCCTCCCTGGAAATGCCCTTATTCTTGTCCTTGAGAGGAGTAAATTTGATTAGGTTTCTACAGTCTGAAATTATCTGCTTGGGTGGCAAAGTGAACAGGTACAATACTACAGGTATTTGGGTATTCATCTGCTTTTGCAGGTAACACTTATACTCAGTTGTCTAATATTGGAACCCAGCATATTCAACATGTGCTGTGTTCTAAGCACATTACTAATCAGAAACTGAAGAATAGACTTTAGTACATGCATGATTATACAATTCACTACCCGCCCTTGAAACAGTACAAGTGAAGAATCTCTGCTATAGGGGATTATTATTATTATTGCATCTCATTAAGTGCTTGGCTACCCCAAGGGGTTTCCCAGCGCTAGACCCAGGTAAAGTGAGTACAGCCCCTAGTTTAAAACAGCCAAGTCTTCAATCCCTTCTGAAACACCATAAGAGAAGAGAAGTTTCGCAGCGATTCCGGGAGGTCGTTCCAAAGCTTTGGACCAGGCTATGAAAATGACCGCCCCCCCTTGCTTGCTAGACAAATTCTCTTCACTTTACACAAAGATTGGTTAGACAACCGAAGTGGGCGTACGGGCTGATAAGGTGCCACCAGATCTTGAATATAGCATGGTGCAGTGCAAATCTAGCCTTGTGCATATAACACAAGGCTTTAAACGGCATACGATTGTCTGTGGTCAGCTGCCGAAGAAGAAGCGACACCGACGCATGCTTAGGAAGGTGAAAGAGCAGTTTAGCCACAGCATTTTGGACTACTTGTAGGAGCTGTAGGACTGCCTTCCCAGCCCCCAAGTATATGATGTTCCCATAATCAATTCTGGACAAGATTAATGCTTGATTCACAGTTTTCTGGGCAGAGAGTGGTATTATGCCTATGATCTTTCTTACCCACCTCAGAACTGCAAAACAAGTGGTGACTACGTTGGCTACCTGCAGCTTCATAGTAAGCTTCTCATCCAACGAGAAGCTGAGGTTCTTTACTGTGTGGGACAAATCTGGAAGGCTACCCAAGCCTCCGGCCAATGCTGAGGACCCCATAGTTGGGGATCTTTCCCCAGTACCATATCCTCAGTCTTCTCACTGTTGAGCTTAAGTGAGTTTGTGCCCATCCATGTGGAAATCCTGCTCAGGCATAGGTTCAGGGTTCTGGTGCCGTCACCCTGTGGAGACAACAAAGCAAAGATGATATGTGTGTCATCTACATATGAGAATAAAGTTAAGCCGCAGCCCTCAACTACCTCTGCAAGGAGGAGTACATAGATGTTATACAGCATCAGGCTTAACTCTGTCCCCTGGGATACGCCACACACTAGTGCATGTGGTTCTGATCTACCACTGCCTGAGAAGACCTGATATCAACTGTCTTCATGAAACAAAGACATCCAGGGTAGTGCAGTATCCTGAAAACCCAATGACGTTAGCCTTTCCAGGAGAACGGATCGGGACACAGTGTCAAAAGTCGCACTGAGATCTAATAAAATCAGTGTGGCTGTACCGCTCTCATCCAGGAGCCGTCTAAGATGTTCCGTGACCCCTAGGGGCGGATAATTTTAGCCCATACACATGTCACAGTGAAGATGTCAATGGCACAACTGTTTTATCTGTAGATACCAGTGCATGTTGTCAATTTTTTATACTTTGTTCTCTGTTGTTAGGGTGAAAGAGGCGAATGTGGAAAACCAGGTGTAAAAGGAGAAAAAGTAAGTATAAAGAGTGATACCTTGAAATTGTGATTACTGTTTAGTATTTGCTAACATCAGACATATACTGTATCCATAACTAACGCCTGGTGCTCACTCTGCACCAATAAATGTGGACAACTCACAGAAAATTATTTTTATATGTAATTCCCATTGAGGCCTTCATTTTAAAACTATCAGAAATTCCAGTGTTGTAATTTCACAACTAAAATGACTGATACCAGTCATTTTGGGATGGGAAATTACCTAGGAATTCCGAGGTATCCCCTATGGATTTCCACACCACTTTCTCCATTAATGAGCTGTTTTGTTGTGGACATGTTTCGCTAGGTTTACCCAGGTAAACGTGTTTCACAGAAAAACTTTTGGTAATTCTACACTAAGCTATACTTCATTACTCAAAACGTCGGTATTAACAAGAAATCTTCTATTTCCAGTACAACATGGTGATAAACCAGCACCAGTCACCCTATGCAGAAAACATATTTTCAGTGCTCCTAACTGGAAAAATCATATATGACATGACAAATGTCTGATATCTTGATATGTTAGTTTGTTAAACTGTGAGTGAATTTATAATTTTAATATATGTTGAAAATTGGCCCAGAGGCAACATTTTTCGTTTTATTTACGGTCTTAAAACATGGGATGCTTAAATGACATACGGGTACAATTAAATGGTTATGATATAATGAGTGTTTCAAGTTTTCTTAAGTTTTCCCACCTTGGAGGAGCCACCATCTCTCAGCCAACTCTTCATTACCAGGAAAATGATTGGTCACATAGGGGAAGGCACCACTTACTTTCACAACAAATGCAGTTATCTCTTGACACAACAAAGGACTTGCCTTCCTTCTCTGAACTCTTAGTAAACTAGGCAACTGCTGGGCAATCCCCAGACCATGTAACACAGAATTTAGGAAAGGCATATATCTGAATTATGTCAACATTTGCAGTATTTTATATCTCTTTTTTAATTATTTAAATTCTTTTTGTTTTTGTTTTTAGTCTTACATTGTTTTATCATATAACGTTTTCAATTCTGTTCTGCTTTAAGGTAAAACACTTTTGACTAAAGCCAATAAGTAAAATGATCAAGTCTGTCAGTTGTATCTGCTGTGACTTAAATTCCATGTGTGCCCTTTACTTTTATTTATCATATGTCCTATACTATTCTCATTCAGCTTAGTGCATGCTCTGTCTATGCTCACTCTTTTGCTCCCAGTAATTCACACAAGAAGGCAGCCATTTCAGAACAAAAAGTATTTGAAAACCCGAATGTACCTCATGGTTTCACAGTGCCCTTATATCACCTGGCAGTGGGAGGTTCCCGTGTGTATATGTGTCCGTGCCCATGTATTAAGCATGTCCTGGTGGTAACGTTGTTCTTCACTAGCTTGAGTTTAGTCTCTTTCCCTCCAGTCGATAGTTCCTGAGTGACCCAGCTCTGAAATCTCTAATATCAGCTCACTATTTTTTAAATGATTTGTAGAATTTTGCTTTGGGTACTGAAGAAAGCGTTCTAAAATGAATATTTTTCATTAACTACATTCATTAAATTAACCACATGTGCCTCAGAAAATTAAATGCAAAAAGAGAACGATATGTACGAGTGCAGCGCTACAAATTAGGACGCATTGATAGAAAACATGAACATCTTTTTGTTATGCCTGAAAAGGTGAAATCTTAAAACATAATTTAATGAGAAAATACGCTTTAGCTCAGAATAAACCCTAAATTTGTTGCTTGTAACTGTTATTTTTCTATAGGGCCCAGAAGGCCCCGTTGGGCAGAGGGGACTTAGAGGACCACAGGTAAGCACACCAGGAGATCTTACCAATAATGCACACCTTAAGACTATTGCAATAACTGTTTGACTAACTGTCAGGCTTAGTCTCTGGCTCAAGAATGTGCTCCTCTCAGAGGCCGACCTCTGCAGTACTGAATGACATATGATGCTATGTTCGGTAGCCTGTCTTGATTTATGGGACACATCTGGAGCACTCATGCGATCCTGGGACACATATCTTACACTTTGATTAGTCATAGGGAGAGATTAGAAGAGGTTTGACTGCAGCAGGGAGGTCTGTGGTGGTAGCAAGGAATTTTGGGAGCTGCTGATTAGTTGATTTTCTGCTGCCATCACCCCTGTGAGTCATATTTAAAATATCACAAAATATTGTGCATGTTGGGGTGACATGAGATGGACATTATAAAAAATTTCGGGGATTACTTGTGTTCTCATACAGAGGAGATGTGGCCCAGCAGTTCGGCATGGATTGTCACCTTTTGTCGCAGATCAATATTTATTTGCATATCGTTGGTCCCGGCAGCAGTGGGTAGGTCCTTGGATACATTGCGTACTACGCAAACTAAATGGGGAAGTTCCTCATATCTTGACCTGCCGGAGTTGATGAAGCAGTAGTATATCCCAATTAGGGTAGAACCAGAACTACCAGCCATTAGACAGAGTAAGGCATGGTGGCTTAAATCCCAAACATTAATTTATTTTTGTTTTCCGGTCCACCTTAGTGTAGATAGTTTTTAAACTTTAGGTCCTGACGAATCGCCTCTAGACTTGTAGAATTGCGAAGAAACATGTTGACCAACCACACGGAAGAGCGCCACACCTAAGACATTAACTTAGCATTGCTCCTTTCCTCTTTATTTTAATCAGGGTAGGAGACCCCACAATTAAAGTTATTTTTGCTGGTACTCCCAACCCTGTTTTAACTCACATGAACATCACACACCACTTATTCATCTACACTCAATAAATCTCTCACACCCACGGCACCAAACGGCTATTTGGAAAAAGATCTCCGCCAAAGTGCCCCTCATCGGGAGCCCGTCAGGCATTGCAGTGCCGGCCAGACGAGGAGCATCCCGATGATGAAGCATGACACCCAACTGGGTGTGTGAGGGCATTACATTCCAAAGAAATGGATTCCCATCTCTTTTGACACTGTAGCCTACTGTCCCTTGTATACTGCTAAATTCTAGATCATTTAGGAACAGCACAACTTTAATTTTCATATTGCATTTGGGCAACTGTGCTGGACCTTATGTATAAAAGCCCGTTGTCCCTCTATTTGTGAATACCTATATATTTGCTCCCTTAAATTAGTGACACATTGAGCAAAAAAAAGGAATGATGGACTGAAATGTGTCCCAGAGTAATACTGGAATACTTTGCCTCTGACGTAAGAGTCGGAGGTCATGGTTGTAGCTCTCTTGTCATGTGAGATCATAGAGGATGTGCGGATCAGTGCAATGGGGCTGTGTGGGTGCCCATCATAAATTCCTATGGTAGTCTGATCCGGCCAGGCAGTTTGGGGGTGTGGGGTGTACTTCAAAGACAATACCGGCATCTAGCCTCTACAGAGTAAACGGGTTTGAAGCAGGTTTGTGCATGTGTGCATGTGTGCGTGTGGTTTAGTGAGTTAACATGTGTGTGGGTGGGTGTGTTGATAAATCAACGTGTGTGTATGGATGTCTGTATGCAGGTTTATATGAAGAGCATCCTACTACTGCTGACATATGGTGGGCATCCGGAATCTGGTAAATACTCCTCCCTTCTGGTGGCCACCCTGGCCTAAGATGGCCCTCATTGCCTTCTCCTGGCCACTCATGGTTTGAAATGCCCATCCTGGCACCTGGTGGACATCTATGACTTCCAATGCTTATCCCTAGCATAAGATGAACATATCAGGCAGAAAAAAAACACACCTGACATCTAGTGGCTTCCCTTGACATCTGGTGGGAATCCCTGATATTTTTGGTTATTCAGGACATTTGGATGCTAACCCAGTATATGTTGGCAAAAACTGTTAAATGTTACATCCCTAGAATGTGGTGGCTCACTCTGGCATCATATGCCCGTAAGTATATCAGGTGACTATCACTGACTTATGATGGGCACCCTTGGCATCCAGTGGCATCAGCTCACATCTGGTGGCTACTGCTAGCATCGATTGGCCACCTCAGGCTTCTGGTGAGAACCCCTGGCACAAGGTGACATCCATGTCATAGAGTGAGCTTTTCCATGTCTATTATTAATCCTAGCATGTGGCAGATGTCCATAACTTCTGATGGCCAAAGAAGGCCACTCAAGAAATCTGATGGCCATCTACAACATCTAGTGACTACTACAGATATTTTGGGGTTGCCCCGGCACATGATGATCAGCATTCCTTATTAGTGGTGAGTACTCACCATGTCTGGTGACAATCACTTGTATGAAGTGCATGTACATGACAGATGACAAATACCTTTCTTCTGATGGGCATCCCTGACAGCTGGAGGGCATTATTTGCATATTTGGGGCACCTGTTGCAAATGGGGGACATATTATGGACATCCTTGGCATGTGATAGTGAAATATCTGGTTATGAAGCAGTTCCTGTCCATGGAGTAGTTGTAAATGTAAATACCTGAGGAAAACTACAATTTGGCCTTTGAGGACCAAAATATTCTAATAAAGTAAAATGAAATGTCGATATTTGCGGGCAAGATGTGAGTATTAAATAATAATTAGCAAGCTGAAATTTGCTAACTGAAAAAATGTGTTTATTTACCAAAAATAAAAATCTATTATTTCAGGGCCATGTGTGTGCATTTAAAGACTATTGCAAGCGGATGCTTTGGGAAAAAATATTTCTCTTTTAGGGATTGCCATTGATAATCATAAGCACTGAATAATCCTGCCCACATGTGGGGACCCTGGAGAACTTCTTTCAAAATCACATATTTTTACTATATCTTCACCTTACTTTGTAAAGGCCAGGAGTTACATGTGACAAAACAATAACGTTTCTATAGCCTTAGGACAGACAATATTGCTAATTCCATTAATTTACTTCAAAAGAGGGTGCCTTTAACAGTCACCGAAAATAAACAAAAGTGACTTTTAAAAACATCCTTCACAAACTCTTTTTGCTTTCTTTTAGAGTGAATGATATTGAAGAATAGGACAATGTAATTGCGTAGGCTGCAGTATTGAAACAATGAGAATAGAACACTGTGCCTTTAAGTGCACCCTGACCTGTAGTGTCCCATCATGCCCTGCAGGGGGCAGTTTAGCCAGGTCATTTTTATCCGGCTTCTGCTGGGAGTATCCTGGAGCAAAGCTCTGCCTTTTGTTAGCTTTTTCATTCAGATTTGTCACGGAAACGTTTTTTAAAGTAATTTACTCAATGCCCTGTAGGGTGAAGAGTATTTTTCTGATATTTTCTGACAGGGAATATATATAGTTTATTGCAAAATCCCAACCCTTTTTTGCGAAATGCTGAGATTGTGGCAGGAAAATGGCAACAACAGACCCACACAGCATCTGTATTCTTTTTTGCCAAATTCACATGAACCAAATACATGCCATCACTGCAGGACTCTCTCCAGTTCTACCTAGAGCGAGAGAGAACATTTGTCTACCTGGCCAAGTGGAGTGACAAAGGACAAAAGATTTCCTGGCTGGAGAGACATCTGAGGGGCAAGGAGAGACTGTTCCCTCTAGCAGTGCCCCTATCTCACCCTCTGAGGACACCTGGAGGGGAAGATACAAAAAGAGAAGCTCTGGTGAGATGACGTCTCTGTTCGACATCTAGGACATCGAAGTTGAGAAGAAGTACAGGACTTACTTGTTCTCAGTCAAGGACTGGTTCAACGTCAAGGAAACACAAGACGTCGAGGAGGAACTTCGGCGTCAAGACATCAGTCAACATTAAGAACTTTGATGTTGAGGCATGGTTTAACCTTGAGGCATTATCCTACTAAGGAGGAGAAGATGGCGGGATGGCTTTCACACATGAAATCTTGCAGGCTCCCATCAGAATTGGATTTGGAATACTCCAGAGCTTACTCTCCATTCAGACCAGATCCTTCAGCCCTCATTCTGGATTTTTTTTCTCCACATCTTACACCTTCTACACCACTTCCACAAGTTCCAGCAGAATCTACTCCTCTTCCACCACAACCGGTAATTCCAGCTGTAATTCCACCACCAAATCTGCAAGCCATGCCTTCTTGAACACCACAGCCATCTGTATCAGTGGTACCTCCACTGAGGCACTCTAGATCTTTATCACATCGTGTTTGGCGCAAAATTCAAGCAGATGTGTTTGCCCAAATGTTACATAATTCTCTTTGTGGATATTAGGGGGTTTTGAATTAGCAGTCACACAGTATACGCATTGGTTGGACACCACTGCTCATTCATTGGCACCTGTCAAAAGGACCAAGATTAAAAGACGTAGCATATCTGCTCCCTGGTTCTATGACAAAAGTAGAACTTAGAAGCAGTTACTTCGAATTAGAGAAAACGAATTATAAAAAGTGTCTAGCCGAGTATAAATCTTTGATCATAAAGGAAACAAGCATTTGCAATACAATAGATTGGGGAGAGGAGTTGGCCTAACGGCTAGGGCGTCCGACCTCGAATCTGGGGAACTGGGTTCAAGTCTCGGGAATGACACTGAACATCCTGTGATTCTGGGCAAATCACTTAATCTCCCCGTGCCTAACAAAAATGAATGTGTGTCCTAATGTAACGTAACTGGTGCTATGTAAAGCGCTCTGATACCCGATTCGGGTCAAGTTCGCGCTATATAAAACTCTGCAAAAAAAAAAAAATAGGTCTCACATTTTCAACAGCTTAAGCTATTGGCATTGTAAATGACAAAGCCTTTTATTTATCTGTTTTGATAATTAACATATAAATAAAAGGCATTGTCATTTACAATGTCAATAGTCCAAACTCTTGTACATGCGAGACATATTTCATTTCAAAGAAGCAGCAGGCATTGTCCCGGGCTGCTTGGAAAGTGGAAAGTGAAAGCGCGCATGGCACGCTGAATGTTGCAGGAAAGCATGTCGTGCCTGCAGTAGGAGAAACTCATTAAAGAAAATAGTGCTTACAAACAAAATAAGACATACCGTGTAACAAGAGAAGTAAAAGGGCCTGTCCTCATGGAAGGTAACAAATGAAGACAAGGCAGTACTAAGGAGGGATTAACAACTCTATTAACAAATTAGAAGCCAGCGTTTACGAAGGACAATGACACAAGCCAATGAAAAATATGGGCGGAGAGTGGGCGGGGCTTCAAGTCCATACTCCAATACAGCATGCCTTGCAGAGCAGCACATGCACTGCCCAGGATCGACCTAAAACCTGCTTATTTTACAAACAAAATTGAAGCAGCTATAAATTCCTCAAAATAACTTTTTTCCACTGTTAAAAAACTGACCACTGACACTGCTTACATCTGTAACGACTTTAGTCAGTCTTTCTGCAACACTATGGCTGATGCTTTCCGTCGCAAAGTTGAAGATGTTTACAATAAATTTCCTACCATGTCGTCCATATCGCCTTCAGACCCACACTCTTCCATACGTTTGGCTGTGAACAGCACTCTTTGTCAGTTTAATCCACCATCTAGAGAAGAGGTCATCAAACTGATTAAGTCAGCTAAATCAGGTTCTCCATGTGACCCTTGAACACCAAGGATTGCTACTTTAGTAGCGGAGACCATTGCTTTTAAACTGACCAATATTTTTCATCTTATTTGCTGCTCTAGCTCATTTCCCTCAGTTTAGAAGAAGGCTTCAGTCCTGCCTCTAATCAAAAAATCTTCTCTTGACCCACAAGACCCCAATAGCTACCGTCCTATTTTATGCCTATCTTTACAGGGAAAACTTATTGAAAAAATCATGAACAAACAACTTGTCAGTCACGTTCAGGCTAACAATCTCCTGGATGCCACCCAGTCTGGCTGCCGTGCTGGTCACAGCACTGAGACAGCACTCATCAAAGCCACCGTGGAGATTAGGTTCTCTCTTGATCGGGGCGGTAGAGCTGCCATTATCCTACTCGACCTATCAGCAGCCTTTGATACTGTGAATCATGGGCTGCTGATAGAGCGGTTGGGCAGGATTGGAGTGACAAGTATAGCATGGGAGTTGCTTAACTCCTTTCTTAATGGCTGTGAACAGTCTGTCCAACTAGGTGAACTTGTCCTTCACATGTACTCTCTGCCTTCCGGCGTCCCCCAGGGTCCTCGCTTAGTCCGACACTGTTCAATGTCGATGTCACTCTATTGGCAGAATTGAAAAAATTGTCATCTCATTGGACACTGATGTTACCGGAACTGAGGCAAGCTTCTGCGAATGTATGCAGGCAGTCAGTTCATGGATGCCCATGAACTGTCTGAAATTAAACTCAGGAAAGATGGAGGTCTTGATCTTCAATGTCCAGCCATCCTTCTGGTCTCCTTCATGGTGGCCATCTGATTTAGGCCCACTTCCCACACCTGTGAGAGTAACAAAGAACCTAGGAGTTCTTATTAACGACAAATTGTCTTACCATGACCAAGTGAATGCAGTTTCTTCTTCCGCCTAGTAAACCCTCAGGCTGATCAAGAAGATTCTACCATTTACCAAGCTAATTTACAGAAAACGGTAGTTACCTCTCTGGTGTTGTCTAAGGCTGACTATTGTAATGGGATCCATCTGAATGCTCATCAGCATGTCCTCAACAAACTACAAACTTTACAAAATGCTGCAGCCCATGTGCTTCTAAAAATCCAAAATACCAATCTGTCTCTAAATCTATTAGAAAGCTTCACTGGCTCCCTGTAAGTCAGAGGGTTCTTTTTAATGCGCTTTGCACTGCACTGCATGCAAAGCATTGCATGATCAAGGTCTAGTTTTTTTTAAAGAAGAGCTTCTCCAGGTACGTTCTAGCTAGACCCTTACGATCTACCGCTGCCAAATTGGTGCTAGTGCCCAGCTTCAAGCGTGCAACCTAGGGTAGCAGAGGCTTTGTGCTAGGAGCTACAAAAGCTTGGAATGATGTTGATCCTTATATCAAAGCTATGCCAAATCTTTCGGTTTTTAGGAAATCCTCGAAAACATTGCTGTTTTCCGCTAATTAGCTTTGTCTTAGGGCCTCCTTTTCTCCTGTTCAGCTAGCGCCAAGATGCCTGTGGGCATTCGAGTGCTCTATAAGAATAAATAACATAGCATAACTGTTGGACTTGGCCATTTTGCAGGGTCATCCCTGAACTTTTTGCCTTCCTCCTAGCCTTTTTTCTGACATGGTGTTGGTGGTTCTAGGACTCTGGGCACTTTAGCACTGCTGTCCAGTGTAAAGTGCGTGTGCTCTCTGTGGTAAACATGGTAAGATTGGTCTACACCTGTTTGGCATATTTAATTTACCTGTCAGTCCCTTGTAAAGTGGTATCTCAGATACCCGGGCCGGTAAACTAAATGCTACTGGTTGGCTTGCAGCGCTGATTGCGCCACCCACCAAAGTAGCCTTTCAAACCTGTCTCAGGCCTCTGCCATTGCAGGGCCTGTGCGCGCAGTGTTACTGCCGTTGTGACGTGGCACCTAAAGTGTGTGCCATGTCTGTGACCCCCCTTTTACTGCATGTCAGTCACCCCTAAGGTAGGCCCTAGCTAGCCCTATGGGCAGGGTGCATTGTAGGTAAAAGGTAGGACATGTACCTTAAGTGTGTGACATGTCCTGGTAGTGACAAACAGCCATTTTGGTTTCTCACTGCTGTGAGGCTGCCCTCCATAGGAATGCATTGGGATTCCCTGATAAGTATTTCAGTGGTAATTCCTGATATGAGAGGAGCAGCGTGGTCAAGTTTGGTATGTTTGGAATAGTAATAATAAATGCTGCGCAATGGTGTGCGCAGATTTATTATCACTATTTTAGAAACACCACTTTTAGAAGTTGGCATTTCTGTGTGCTATGTGTCTGCCTGCCTGATGTGTATTGCATGTCTGGCTTTGGAGTGACAGGGGCTGGTGAGGTCTGTGTGGCTCCAGGAAGGGCAGGGTGAGTCAGCGCTAGGCTGAATAGGGGATCTGCATTAGGAGTAGTGGGAGGAGTAGTCCCCTGACCCTGAATAGGTCTGTGCCTGCCTGTGTGAATGCTGGCTCCACCCCCCTGTGGTGGTCTGATGACCGAGCCCCACCTGACAATAGTAAAGAGGAGCCTTGTACACAGAGTGCTCCAAAACCCCCCAGAACCAGTTGAGACTGGTTCCCCCAAGCCCTGTGCCAGGGCAGAACAAAGAAGAAATGTTGTATAAGTACTGGGGCTGTGACCCTATGTTTTGTGCTTCTTTGCGCTACTTGGGGACTTTCTGCTGGGCCCCAGGAGGAACCGCCACGAGGGACTGCCTCCCTGCTGGAAGGCCCTGTGAGCTGGCCTGCCTGGGCCCAGCCTTTTGCCCTGGAACTTTGGGCTGAGCGCCTCGTGAGTGCTATATCTTCTCCCAAGATGGGAGGAGGGTGGGTGGCCTGCAGTGCTGTGCTGCGTGAGACTTTAGAGGGAATCCCGGCGTAGGGATTCCCCCGGAGTTGCTGGAAGGAGCTGGAGCCCCCCCGCCTTTGCGTGCTGCTGAGGAGCAAAGCGGGAGCCTACCCCACATTGTGGGTACTTCTGCGACAGAGCGGGAGCCCACCCCGCCCTGCCGATGCTATTTTAAAGGCGGGAGCCTACCCCGTGTCTTGCCGTTTGGAAAAGGGCCGCCGCACCACGAGCGGCGACCTGGAAGCCAGGCAAGCTGCCTGGTTGTGGGCGGTACCTAGTTGTCGGCCGGACGTCGTGGCCGAGTCAGCCGGAAGGTGGGAGGAGCCCTGCCGGCATTGTGGAGAAGAGAGACGGAGCCTGCAAGGCACCGGGTTGGTGCCGTTGCCCTTGCCCCTGCCCAGAAGAGACCGGGGAAGTGAGGAGGTGCCCGCCGAGGCACATTGTTGGTGCCTGGAGCCGGCCGAAGAGGGACCGGAGACAACTCGAAGCGGGTGAGTGAGCCCAGAGCTCTTCCCCCCTTCCGCCCATGTTGTGAGGCTGCCTTGGGGGTTCTAGGGCTACTTTCTGTGAGGGGGAGACCGAGTCTCCCCTCCCCGCCTGCCCTGACGTAGCCTCTGGTGCCTAACAAGAAGGCCTCAGTGAGTGGAGACCGTGCGAGGCACCAGGGTTGCCGTTCTCTTTTTCCAGGGGCTCCCCAGGCACAGTGGTGCCAAAGCCCATTTCCTACAGCTGCCCCTCCGGACAGAGGGCAGCTGCAACGATGGGGGCATGTTGGTTGTAAAAGCCAAGGAAGGAGTGAGATGCACTCCCCCGCCCCCGTGCATTATGCACATGGTTTTTGCTGCATTGGCAGCCAGAGGGCCACTTGGAAGGCTCTAGAATCGTGCCCTGACATTGTGGACAAAGGGCATTGGGCCCCCTAGAAAGGCCAGTTGGCCTGGGGTCAGTTTTATGTTGGTAGGGCGCAATGCCCTAATGTGATGCCCAATGCATAATGTGTCTATGCCTATAATGATTGTGCATAATGTGTTTATGCCCAAACGAGATTGCATAAGGTGGTTATGCCTATAATGTGATGCCTAATGTTATGCTATAGTGCTTATGCATAATGTGTTTATGCTTCTGATGTTTATGCAGAATGTGTTTTATGCCTAAGGTGATATAATGCTGAGGTCATTATTGTACCAGTAGTTACTGGTTGCGTTATTTACTACTCGTGACTTGTGTGATTCTGATGGTTCTGACAGTGGCCCGATTGGCCCTGTCGTGTATATAATCCCCTGTGAATATTGCCTAGTGCCAGTTGGCACAGTGTATATTGTGTGATTATGATTCTAATGTGTTTTGGATAATACAAAGGCTATTTTTTTAATATAACCTTGTGTGGAGTTTCTTTTGTAGTGTGCCTAGTGTGTTGCTGCTGTGTGTGTGTGTTGCACAAACACTTTACACATTGCCTCTGGGATAAGCCTGACTGCTCGTGCCAAGCTACCAAGGGGGTGAGCAGGGGTTATCTTCCACGTGTAACTCCCTTGCCCTGACTAGAGTGGTGGTTTCTGCCTGGCTTAGGCGCTTGCCCTAGCCAACCAGAAATCCCATGTCTAATATTGGTTGTCAGCGGTAAGGATAGGACTTGTGTTTGCGCAGTACCACAGCAACAACTGGTTGCACTACAAACTCTGCATTTAGATAATCACAGGTTTGGGGATTATTTTTCCTGAGTTTTATTTTTCTCCTAAAAGTGTCATTTTTTAATTGTGTTCTCCTGTTGCACTGTGGATTGTGTCTCTTGCCAAAAATGGAACCTGCCTTTAACATATATGATCTGTTGCTGTTGAACTACAGTCTAGAGGAGCTAAGGGGGTTCTGTGATGAAAGAGGCTTAGCAGTGAGTGGGGAAGACACTCAGCTATTCCTTAGGGAAGCTCTGCTACGATGGCAACAGGATACATGGAGACGTGAGGACTCTGAGTGGGAGAGTGCCCAGGCCGCACACCAAGAGGGTGGTGGGTCTGAGGGTGGCCCTGAAGAGTCTGAGGAAGAGGAAGAAAATGACAGGGCAGGGATGCCAGTAGGTAGTGATGACCCCATAGATAGGGAGTCCCTTGCTGGGTCCAGTGCCGGAGACAGTGCCCCATCCCTTTCCCCAGAGGAGTGGGTAGATAGGAGAGAAGAAAGGGAGCATCAGCTGGCTTTGGACACGCTCCATTCGGAGTATGCCAAGGAGATAGGGAGATAGCGCGGCTGGGTTTGGAGGAGAAAAAGGCCTTGTTGGCCCAGGAGTTGAGTCTCAAGGCGTTGGTCCTTGAAGAGAAAAAGCTAGAGACCGAGAGGGTCTTAGCGCAGGAGAGGATGGCGGAGGCAGAGAGGGCCTTTGCCAGAGAGAAACTAGCTCTGGAGGGTAGATTTTCCCCTGAGAGTAGTTTTAGTTGTCTGGATTCACCAGTGAGGGTGGGGTCCAGTGGTGGCAGCAATATGGAGTCCAGTGCAGGAAGTCCCATTCCCAGATCCCAGAGCGTGGTACCTAGTTCCCAGGAAGAGGGTGTCACACCTGAAGGGTATAGGTTGAGGTTCAGGGGCAGTAGGAAACTGTCTCACCAGTCTTGGGGGGAGTTTGTGGATTAATGTGATGCACTGAAAGGTTGGGTGATGGGTAGCATGGCAAATGATTTTGAAGGGCTGTTCAATCTGGTTGTCAGAGAGCACATGTTCAGTAATTGTTTTCCGGGGTTGCGCCAACACCTGTTGGAGTGTGAGTTCTCTGATCCCAGGGAGCTTGCACGGGAGGCAGACCTCTGGGTGAGTGCCAAAGGGTCTGAAGAGGCATTTGGGAGTGATCCTAAAAGAAGTGGCTCAGGTATCTTCCAGACCTGTGTGGTGGGAGAGGTTCAGAGTAGCCCAGCTAGGTCCCGGTGTAGTGGGAGGGGTGTAGGGGCTCACGTCCTGTCTCAGCGGAGAAGGAGTGAGTGTGGGCTGTGTCCCATGGTGCCCGAAACCCAGTCTCAGGGTCTGGAGGGTTCCCTAAGGGAACACCAGGTTGGGGGCCTAGGCTGTACTAGTAGGCCATTTGAGGGGGATCTCCTAGTGTCAGAAGAACCTGGAGCGTCTGTAAACGGAGCTCCAGTGGTTCTGGTGTCTGGCGGTGCCATTCCTAAGTGGAGAGTGCAGAAGTCCAGATGGAGGGGTGAGAGGGGGATGTGTTCCCCAGTGGGAGAACCAGTGGGTCAGGGGCCAGCCAGAAGGGCTGAGTCTCCTAGGAGTGACCATGGTGACACCACTTCTGTCCTGGGGGATCTTCGCGCACTGTCAGATGGACAGGGGTCGGGAGATCTGCGCCAGGCAGACTGTCACGCAACACATGAGGTATGTGTTACCCTCAGGGGGAAGCTGTGTGCGCCCCCGGAAGTCCTGGTGTGCCAGGCAAGTATTCAACTGCAGGGTTTAGTCCCTGGGTTGGGAGGCCAGGTTCAGGTTCTGCCTGACCTGGAGGGAAGGACATCTGTAATCAGTGTCCCTACCGTTTTGGTTTCTAGGGGTATCACTCCAGGTGGGAGGGCGCAGAACTCTGGAAGGTGGTGCAGAGGGAGGGATTCCTCGCCTCTGACCCCGGTGCAACCTGAGGGTTTAGACCCTAGGTTGGGAGACCAGTTGCTGGAGAGAGGTCCTGAACTGGTGGGAGAGTTGTGTTCTGAGGGTGCCTCTCCAAGGAGTAGAGTGCGGAACCCCAGAAGGAGAGGTAGGGGGAGGAGAGCCTCGCCCGTGACCTCTCGTCAGCCTGAGGGTGCGGACCCTAGGTTGGAGGATCAGTGGCAGTTTAGAACTGCACTGATGAGAGGAAGAGTGGAGAATGGTTACTATGTGCCAGGGGTTACTGCCCCCCACTCCTTGAGATGGCAAGGACCGGAGATATCTGGATGGCCTAGGGCCTAGACCTGGCCGCGGACAACTAGGGAGTACCAGTGGGGTAGCTTAGTTGGTCCTGGGAGCTTTGACAAAGGGAACCACATGGGTTCAGAATGGCGTAGAACTGGAGTGTGCCCCTGCAGTTGCGGGCCCGTGTCCGTGTTCTATCGCCCAAGGAAGGGAAGTCCATCAAGGTAGTGATTGGTCTGCCCTGTGTTTTGGCTGGAAGGGGGTTGTGTTGGACTTGGCCCTTTTTGCAGGGTCATCCATGAACTTTTTGCCTTCCTCCTAGCCTTTTTTCTGACATGGTGTTGGTGGTTCTAGGACTCTGGGCACTTTAGCACTGCTGTCCAGTGTAAAGTGCGTGTGCTCTCTGTGGTAAACATGGTAAGATTGGTCTACACCTGTTTGGCATATTTAGTTTACCTGTCAGTCCCTTGTAAAGTGGTATCTCAGATACCCGGGCCGGTAAACTAAATGCTACTAGTGGGCTTGCAGCGCTGATTGCGCCACCCACCAAAGTAGCCTTTCAAACCTGTCTCAGGCCTCTGCCATTGCAGGGCCTGTGCGCGCAGTGTTACTGCTGCTGTGACGTGGCACCTAAAGTGTGTGCCATGTCTGTGACCCCCCTTTTACTGCATGTCAGTCACCCCTAAGGTAGGCCCTAGCTAGCCCTATGGGCAGGGTGCATTGTAGATAAAAGGTAGGACATGTGCCTTAAGTGTGTGACATGTCCTGGTAGTGACAAACAGCCATTTTGGTTTCTCACTGCTGTGAGGCTGCCCTCCATAGGAATGCATTGGGATTCCCTGATAAGTATTTCAGTGGCAATTCCTGATATGAGAGGAGCAGTGTGGTCAAGTTTGGTATGTTTGGAATAGCAATAATAAATGCTGCGCAATGGTGTGTGCAGATTTATTATCACTATTTTAGAAATGCCACTTTTAGAAGTTGGCATTTCTGTGTGCTATGTGTCTGCCTGCCTGATGTGTATTGCATGTCTGGCTTTGGAGTGACAGGAGCTGGTAAGGTGTGTGTTGCTCCAGGGAGGGCAGGGTGAGTCAGCGCTAGGCTGAATAGGGACCTGCATTTGGAGTAGTGGGAGGAGTAGTCCCCTGACCCTGAATAGGTCTGTGCCTGCCTGGGTGAATGCTGGCTCCGCCCTCCTGTGGTGGTCTGATGACCGAGCCCCCACCTGACAATGGGGAAGAGGAACCCTGTACACAGAGTGCTCCAAAAAACCCCAGAACCAGTTGAGACTGGTTCCCCCAAGCCCTGTGCCAGGGCAGAACAAAGAAAAAATGTTGTATAAGTACTGTGGCTGTGACCCCATGTTTTGTGCTACTTGGGGACTTGCTGCTGCTGGGCCCCATGAGGAACCGCCATGAGGGACTGCCTCCCTGTTAGAGGGCCCTGTGAGCTGGCCTGCCTGGGCCCAGCCTTTTGCCCTGGAACTTTGGGCTGTGCGCCTCGTGAGCGTTATATCTTCTCCCAAGACGGGAGGAGCGTGGGTGGCCTGCAGCGCTGTGCTGCGTGAGAATTTAAAGGGAATCCCGGCGTAGGGATACCGCAGGAGTTGCTGGAAGGAGCGGGAGCCCCCCTGGCTTTGCGTGCTGCTGAGGAGCAAAGCGGGAGCCTACCCCGCATTGTGGGTACTTCTGCGACAGAGCGGGAGCCCACCAGCCCTGCCGATGCTATTTTAAAGGCGGGAGCCTACCCCGCGTCTTGCCGTTTGGAAAAGGGCCGCCGCACCACGAGCGGCGACCCGGAAGCCAGGCAAGCTGCCTGGTTGTGGGCGGTACCAAGCTGTCGGCCGGATGTCGTGGCCGAGTCAGCCGGAAGGTGGGAGGAGCCCTGCCGGCACCGCGGAGAAGAGAGACGGAGCCTGCAAGGCACCGGGTTGGTGCCGTTGCCCCTGCCCAGAAGAGACCGGGGAAGTGAGGAGGTGCCCGCCGAGGCACATTGTCGGTGCCTGGAGCTGGCCGAAGAGGGACCCGAGACAGCTCGAAGCGGGTGAGTGAGCCCGGAGCTTTTCCCCCCTTCCGCCCGTGTTGTGAGGCTGCCTTGGGGGTACTAGGGCTACTTTCTGTGAGGGGGAGACTGAGTCAGAGTCTCCCCTCCCCGCCTACCCTGACGTAGCCTCTGGTGCCTAATGAGAAGGCCCCAGTCAGTGGAGACCGTGCGAGGCACTAGGGTTGCCGTTTTCTTTCTCCAGGGGCTCCCCAGGCACAGTGGTGCCAAAGCCCATTTCCTACAGCTGCCCCGCCGGACAGAGGGCAGCTGCAACGATGGGGGCATGTTGGTTGTAAAAGCCAAGGAAGGAGTGAGATGCACTCCCCCGCCCCCCGTGCATTACGCACATGGTTTTTGCTGCATTGGCAGCCAGAGGGCCACTTGGAAGGCTCTAGAATCGCGCCCTGACATTCTGGACAAAGGGCATTGGGCCCCCTAGAAAGGCCAGTTGGCATGGGGTCAGTTTTATGTTGGTAGGGCGCAAGGCCTAATGTGATGCCCAATGCATAATGTGTCTATGCTTATAATGATTGTGCATAATGTGTTAATGCTCAAACGAGATTGCATAAGGTGGTTATGCCTATAATGTGATTCCTAATGTTATGCTATAGTGCTTATGCATAATGTGTTTATGCTTCTGATGTTTATGCCGAATGTGTTTTATGCCTAAGGTGATATAATGCTGAGGTCATTATTGTACCAGTAGTTACTGGTTTCGTTATTTTCTACTCGTGACTTGTGTGATTCTGATGGTTCTGACAGTGGCCCGATTGGCCCTGTCGTGTATATAATCCCCTGTGAATATTGGCTTGTGCCAGTTGGCACAGTGTATATTGTGTGATTATGATTCTAATGTGTTTTGGATAATACAAAGGCTATTTTTTTATATACCCTTGTGTGGAGTTTCTTTTGTAGTGTGCCTAGTGTGTTGCTGCTGTGTGTGTGCGTTGCGCAAACGCTTTACACATTGCCTCTGGGATAAGCCTGACTGCTCGTGCCAAGCTACCAAGGGGGTGAGCAGGGGTTATCTTCAGCGTGTAACTCCATTGCCCTGACTAGAGTGGTGGTTTCTGCCTGGCTTAGGCGCTTGCCCTAGCCAACCAGAAATCCCATTTCTAACAATAACATGCCAGCCCTCACGACAGTTCTAGGTCAAGATGAAGGCTAAGATCCCATCATTATAATTACCGGTCAAGATCTCCTAGACAGTTTCACTCAAGACGAAGATGGGATTCTCCATCCTGATCGAGGTAGTCAAGATCACATTACTCAACCTCTGCTTCTGGTATATACACTCCGACATTGACAGACAATTTCTTGTGTTGATGATAGTAATACTTTCCAGGAGGTTCTTATCAGAGGTGCCAACAAATTGAATATTGGCTCACTGACTACCACAGCCACCATGTTGGTAATCTTTGAGACACTGCACCAACGATTCTTCTCCAGACCATTGTTACCTCTGGTTCCAGTTCTCAAAGGACCAGCCATGGATTTGTTCCTGACTCCGGCATCTATTAAGGCTGCACAAGCATGCCTATAGCAAAAGTAGAGGCTACCATATCAAGTGCATTTCCCTTAAAACAGGTGCACCAGGCGCAAACAGGGAAAGTGCACCCTATTACATAGAAAACGTTGCCCCCAGGGCAGCCAAGAACTTGCGATGCTCTGGGGGCAGCGCATTCAGGTGAAAAACGGAGCGTCTTTGAAGCAGCCAGTCTGTGCAGGCGGCAACCCACCTGCACTTTTAAAGGGAACTAGAAATCCCTTTGCAGGCGGGTGCAGTGAATGACTGCACCCTCCTGCAAAGGGATGTCAGGGGGGGTCCATAGGACCCCCTTTTCCCACTCCAGAAGGTTGCTATCAGAAGGCGCACTGACAGTGCCCCCCCTAACAGCTGCTTGCCTCTGCGCCATGTCTATAATATGGCGCAGGCACAGAGGCAAAGGGATTCCCTCATTTGCATGGGGCCACGCCTCCATGCAAATGATGGAACGCCCTCTTGAGAAAATGCTGGCGCTGTATGTGTGCCAGCGTTTGCAGTATTACAGAATGGGCTGCACAAGCGTTGCAGCCCCTTCTTTATTTCCAAAGTGCCCCGGGGGCGCGGAAAGCAGGAGCAAAGACCTGTTGCTCCCCAGGAGCACTTTGCGTGATATGGCCCCTGGAGCACACAAGCAATGTGTTAGTTTCTGGGGGATATCATCCCTCCGTGCTTGTGCCTTCTTCTGATAGACCTTAATTTTTGATGGAAAGTCTGGTCAGGTTACCTTAGTAGATTGTAATTTGTGTCAGTATCAATGGATGTTGGCAATGATACACTCCCAGAAACATCCCCTTGATCAAAGTGGCACAAACAGGATGCAATACCTTATGCTCTGAAAAGAAAATCGCTGCTTCTGCTCTGAACCGCTTTGTGTCACCTGAGGACAGTATTACTAAATCAGGGCCGAATCTAGCTGATATTTGAAGTAAGAGGATTTTATTTACTATAAGTGAAAAAACTTAGATTTGTAGGCAAAATTTGTGTTTATTTAAGAGACTGGTAAATGTATATTTTCAGGAAAAAGATTGCATTTCCAAATATATTGAATGCCATGAAGGCATGTGTAGAATTAACTAGCATGCCATAATTCGCTTGCAGACGTTTCATCATTTATATTGACAGCTTTTCATGTCATTATCATTGCTACATCTGAGACATAAGCCTGTTAGATTGATGTAAACTATAAGACATTCTTGCTGTCTTAATCTGCAAGGTCTCTGTACCCTGAGTAGTATCTAAACTGTCTGAGCCTACAAGGTCTGTCCAACCCAGGGACAGGTTTTCTGTGCTTGAGGTTGTAAGGTCAGTCTACTAACTTACATTTTCTCAGTCTGTTTCTTCCAAGTACATTTTTATGACTATTAATCTATTTAGAAGGCTGATGGAAAACTAAAAGGGAGCTGGACGTGAAAGAAGAGAGTGTATAGATTTTGAAAAGCAATAAGACTGGTCATACAATCTATGGCCTTTCAGGTAAATGTTGCCATTCTCACCATTTATTTTTACAAAAACGTAGGTACGCTCAGACCTGTTTTACTTCATAAAACACCTGTGGGTTTTTGGCATTTGTTGAAAATGAACAACAAACTGTATCTGTTTAGCCCATTTTTTAGAACAATATTTTCTCCGGGGGCCTGGTATAATAATCCACCTATGTCTCAGGGAGAAGATCAGACTCTCCTGCTTGCTTACTACAATTGATGTTGGCGATTTCCACCTCACTACTTTGAAAGTTCATCAGCTGCTAGTGATAACCACAGACTGTGCAAGGCATAGCGAGGCTGGAACGGTGTGCCCCCTGAATATTGACCCTACAGTACCAATGGGACACAATGTTGAGGAAAAAATATGGGGAAAAAAATCAACAGGTAAGTCTAGACTTTCTATAACTAACTCCACATGTATGTACCTACAGGGTACATATGTCTTCAAAGTACATTGACGTGGAGTTAAGAATAGTAAATCTACACTTCCCTATATGCACATACCTTTCAATATTTTGCTCCTTGATATTCTTGTACCAAGATATTCTGTGAGTCAATAATCAGTAGCACGAATGGCTGGATCAATGAACCTACCGAGAAAATGGCACAAATTACAGTTTGTGTAGGGCAAAATAGTTAGGTTTCATATGATGTGGAGTGGTGTAATCTATATTTGTAGTAGTAAAGTATACACTAGCAAAACAATTGTGATTCTGAACAGCAACACACATGAACAGATCCGTAGGCACAGTATTACAGTATTACTCAGGGCCGGTCTGGGAACTCAAAGCAGCGCTGGCAATTTTGTCAACCAGTGGGAGGGGTGGTGTGGAGGTGTAGGGGGGTGCAAATATGAACTACTGCTGCTTTTGTTACTGGGGGCCGATATTGCAGCACCACTGCAAAACTGGCCCAAAGTAACAAAACCAGCCCCCAACCTTCCAGACTCCCGGGTAAACGTCTGATGCCTAGTATGGCAAGTCCAGCCCTGGTATTAATCCCATGTATGTATATATGTATATATGTGGGTTTTTGGTTAGAGTAAATGTGGCTGAAAGGCAGGAGAGTGCTATACATGGCCCAAATGTTTTTTCCATGAGGAAGAAAGTCAATGAACATGGTGCATATGAATGTGCTCACTATGCCATATTTTCAACCTTAAGTACATATTACATGCACTCAACCCTATCTACCCACCAAGGACTAGGGCTCTCATACAAATAACATGGGCATTTGTCTTGTGGCATTTATTTCATGAGGCTCATTGTACCCCCCTGAATCAATTATACCCTGAATCAATTATTTTCTACCTATATAATCACTTCCAACACATAAAATGAAAAGAATGAGTGCACATTTATTTCTTTAATTTAATGTGCTGGAATTGATTTCAGAGGCAGAATATAATTGACTGATTCAGTACAATCAATAGATGTATGTCTCAAGAAATGGAGACCACAGGAGAAATATCTATGGGGCCCATTACGATGGCGGGCGGAAGCACAACCGCCGTGCTGGCGGATGCAAAAACCACCAGTTACCGCCGGCACGCAGCAGTCCACACGCCCGCCCAATTACGATGCGAAAAGCAGGCCAAACACCGCCGGCAAGCCAGCAACACCGTCCGCCATCAAAGTGCGCCCGCACACGTAGCGGCGCAGCACAACTGACACACACCGTCCGACGAAACACGTCCCGCCCGGCGCATAAATTACGATGCCGCAAACAAACGGCTCCCACGGCCAAGAGACACCGCACGTGAAAGAGAGGCGGAAACACGGACGCAGAGCACGGACAACGAAGAAGCGGCACCCCGGGCATGAATCCAGCACTGCAGGCCCTTCCCATGCTTCTGCTGATGCACCACCAAGGACGCAACGTACCGCGGAGACGCAGGTAGGCACACACACAACAAGTGCACGCAAACAGCGCACACAGTGCAAGGGCGGAAAAAGCGGACAACCCCCCACCAGCGCGTGCACACTACACATCCACCATTGCATCCACATATGACACACAGGCCAAATCCTAACATCGCAGAACACATGTGTACACACCACCTGGGACTAGGAACCAACCACCCCGTCACGGCCCCAAAGCGCCGATGACGCCGCCACACATGCGCACAACGCAGAGGCCAACCGCAGCGCCATGCATGCGTCGCACACAGACACAGGGACACAACCAAGCAGCACACACACCAGCCCCACCCCGAACGCACATGACACGTGACAGGCCGGCCACAGACATGTCCCCAACGCCCAATTCACGGACAACACCCAACGCCACACAACCGACGCACACATGTCAGTGAAGTCACGCAACAGCAGGACACACCCCAGTGTAACAAACATGGCGAAGCACACAGCGGCGGCAACACCAACTAGGAGAAGCAGGGCCCCTTCGGGAAGAGGAACGCCAGTACCACACTGAAAAACCTATACCACCCTGCACATATGAACAAGACACATGAAACGGAACACCAAAGAGCCCGGTGACCGACAACAGGTGGCCCAAGAATTACATCCACACACAAGGCCCAACGCAGAGCGGAAAGGCAGCCTGCCGCCCACACAAGGGAGAGCAGACAGCACTGAATGACCTTCCATTCCAACACCGAAACCACAGCCCTACGACAGAAGCCGGTGAATACAGCCATTGTCCAAGAATAGACCAACACAGGCATGCCGAGGAGACCGACCACAGGGCAGATAGCGCATATCACAGAAGCACACAACGGACGGGGAAGAAAGAAGAAAACACTCCCCCATGTCGGCCACATGCAAGTTAATTGGAAGGAGTCACACAGCACCGACCTTGAACTGTCTGAGAAGCATGTGGGAAGAGGGCCCGTGTCCTCCAAACAAGCCAACAGAACACAAGTCCTGTCTCCCCACGACTACACAGAGCTCACAGCAACCCCGGAGCGTGCACATTGCAGACTGCACACACAGCCGGAGCACGCCACCTCTACGAACCGCTGCGAAATGGCAACCGCAACACACCTACCCAACTACGCCGAAGAGCTCAAGCTGTACCAAACCAACACGATACATACATTGGGATGCGATCTCCTGTCCCTGCTGAACGTAAGTTACCGACTGACTTACCGCATCACATTGTTCAGCTGCGTCATGCCCGTCTTCTACTGTCGGAGGTGTCCCTACCAGCATCCCGTCGAGATATGCCTCTCCAACCCGGCATGTCTGAAGGCGGACCTGCTACCACTACTCCTCCCTCTGGACGCACACGACAGGGCCTGCTCTGCCTATGGGGGCATGGCGTATGTGGCCAACATCGCACGCACACTGAAATGGAACCACTGTGCCTCCACACGACGGATCATCGAGAACAGCTACATCGAATGTCACCCAGCATGCCCCATCATGGTCCTCCAAGGGACAACCTACGAACAACACCTTGACAGCCACCATCCGCTTCATTGGCTGGCAAACATGTACACCACCAATGACATGGAAGCCCTGCTGGACGGCATCGCATACCTGACAACCTGTAAATACGTCGGACCACAACGCAGGTTCCCCGAGTGACCTATGAAGTCCAACCCCGCACCCATGCTCAGCTTCCGCACGGACTGGCCAGTCACCACCACAACAGCCATACCAAACGACCGGCAACTGTAACCACACCATCAACGACATCGCCATGACATCGGATATGACCGGGACATGCACACTGTTCCCCATCACATCCAGGAACACCGCATGCATCGTGGGAGGCAGTGGCATGGGCTCTGTGCATCGCACCCACATGGACGGAACTGCACGAACAACCAGGACACGACATGGATCCAGCGCACATGGACACACACACCGCTCAGTGGACATGAATAGGTCGCCTGGAGTCTGTGGGTGCTGCACCCCTCCCACCCCCGCCCCGGGAATCCCATACCAGGACCTTTGCATGGACGACAAGTGCATACAACAACAACACGACCCCAGTGACTGTGACATGTCCAGTAACCACCACAGTGCAACAACAAGTGGCACGCCGCTGCATGCACGCAAGCACATGCCCTGATGTCATCTCACATGCACGCGTGCATGAGGAACAACCGCAGCAAACCTGTCACATGGAACTGAGATGGACTGTGCCCATGATGCCGAGCGGTCTGGTAGGCTACATGTATACCGTCTGTGTCAAAGTCCGCAGCTCCGCAGCTATACGTAAATGTACATTAGCACAGCCTTGGCCAAGCAGATGTAACCCCACACCCTATCCCATTTGTAATCATGCTCAGTATATCCTCAACATGTATTCCGCTGCCAGTAGTGTCCACTATACTGCATCACAGAGGACAGAAGACTCAATATAATGTCTGAAACCAAAACTGTCTCCGCTGACTCATTTCACAAGTACGAATGAGAGAGGATGAGAGTATGTGAAGTACACGGCAGTCGTGACATGACCATGTAGTCCACTGGTATTGGATGTCAACGCAAATGAGTAGCACTACTGTGGAAGACACACATGTGTCGTGTGAAGTCGTATGGACGCAGTGCTCAGGTGGGTGGGTGCGACGGGTAGATGCGCACATGCCAAGTTGGAGCACGCCGTGTTGGGAGGGGTCATGAACAGTACACCACCGCTTCCCTGGGCATTGTGAGAGGACACCTGTCGGGGGAGTGAACACGTGTGTGCACAGCAGCCGGGCACACGTACAAAGCGGTACCAGGCGCACCTCAGCCCACCCTCTGTGGACAAGCTGGATCCTGTTGTGCGCCCGCCATGCCCCTTGACAAGGCACACACAGCCCCAGTCGACCAGGTGTAACCCCAACATAGTCAATCCGCACAGGCGATACAGGGCACGGGATGGCAGTGGAGCATGGTGTGTGAGAGGTCTCCTCGCGCTCCTCCTGGTCATATCACGCAGGCAATAGAACCTCAACGTCTAGCATGGCACAAGTGAAATGGAAGTGTAGGGGGACGCACCACAGCACGAGCAGCACTGACGTCACGGGAGGTGGCTCGCACCATCCCATCCATTGCCCATCATACCAACCACGCCACATGCCATTGCGACTAAGTGCAAGCGCGTGCGCCACCACCCCGAGCCCTCCCCAGAGAGGCCAAAGAGTGAATGTGTGGGCCATCAGCCACAGACGGACGCGGCCTGGCCGCAAGGGCAGCCACAGCCACTGGGTGTCGCAGGTGGCGGATCCGGAAGGCGAAGACTGTGATGCATAGTCCATGCAGGCCGGGTCTCCATTTGGGGCACCACGCAGGTGGACGGCGTCCCGCCACACATCATACCCTGAGACAGCCCACTCGTGCAACTGGACCCACACATACACTCCTTGCCCTCTCTGGTGCGAGCTTGGGGCTGCCTGTGCAAGCGCTAGCCTCGCAGGTGAGCATGCATATTGGGGGCGAGGGGAGGACATGAGGGCTGGGGCGAAGATGACTGTATCACTGTCAGTTAGTACAAGGGATGACCCAGATGTGGAAAGGAAGAGACGTGTCCCGTGTGTACTGCAACTAGTCGCCAATTCAACTACCCCCCATGTCCGGAATGTAAGCCCGCACCTAGGCCCGCCCATCCGCCACATCGAACATACCACCAGCACGACAACCTTCCCATTCGAAACACTGACTGGGGGTGGCGACCAGTGAACAATCATGTGTAGCCTACCCACGCGTACATGTGGGCCCTCCATGATCCATGTCACCTGCGGCAAAGACATGACATGCGCAATGAGGGAAGTGAGGAGAGCTGTCCGCCCCACGCACAGAAGGTGCATCAGCTCCACAGACCCAGCAGCGAGTCCAGCAGGGGTCACATGTGCAGGGGCAGCTGTGCCTGGTGTGAAGGCACATGCATATAGACAGCACATCGACCAATGTGTAGTCTGCCCACATCCACAGTCCATCATCATGCGGACATAGGAATTGAACACAGGGCAACACATCTTAGTTGGTGCACCCACCGTGACCAACAATGCGCAATCATCGACGTACCCGCCCTGTGCATGGCCCCCCACCCAACGGAGGCACATCCAGTGCCACCATCCCACACACACAAGCCTTCCACGGAACATGCTGTGTCCAATGGTCAGTACAGAGTCAGCGCCCATCTGGTGGATCCTGAACAGGAGACACATGCACACACATGCCAGCTCCCACTATGTACGTCTGCCACCTGGCACGTGCAATGTAACCTCTCACCTGTGACGTGTGACTGCAAGCACACAGCCGTCTTGGCATGGGGCTGTCAATGTGGACACCAGTCAATGTTTCGGGAGCTGTGATCCGTACAGTGCTGTACATAGGGTGCAGTGCTGACACCTACTACTGTCTCATATCCCCTCGTGCCACAGGTCCCACTTGTATTGGCCGCTCAGCCCGTGCCCACATCGTCGTCGTCGTGTGCCATACTCATCCAGCCTCGGAAGCAGTTCCATGCTCAGCAGACACTCATGTTGCCGTGGCGTTGCCGCTTGACGAATATGCAGTCAGTCCCCATCAGCACGCCCCGCAAGTCATTGGGGCCTAGATCCCCATGTGCATGCACATGGCAGTGGTATGTCTCACTTGCCATTGCCATTGTTGGGAGACCTGTGTAAGTGTATTGTGGCCGTGCCGTCCCAGCTTGACAGCTGGGCTGTGGCTCATGTGCTTGCTCAGTCATGTCAGTGATGTGTATGCGAAATTGCTATGTGCCGTGTTGCTTTGACATGTGTCCTCTGCCATTTAACCCAGGCGGAGACCGAACATTGACCGCCCATACCAATTGCTGGCGGACATGGACGATACAGAGGTAATCAGGAAGTTTCGGCTGGACAGGCCAACTCTGCATCGACTGTGTGCCATGTTAGAGCCCCATCTCCGTCCCCGCAGGGTGTATCCGACTGCTGTCACCCCCACGGCTAAGGTGATGGCCGCCATGCATTTCTTCGCCACTGGGTCATTCCAGCACACAGTGGGCAGTGGAGGAGGGATGTCCCAGCCCATGTTCAGCAAGGTGCTGAGGGATGTACTGGCAGCCATGATGCTGTACCGGAACAGGTACATCCGCTTCCCCAGGGCTCGTGAATTGGCGGCAGTGAAGGGTGCATTCTATGCCCTTGGCAGAATCCCACACGTCGTGGGAGCCATTGACTGCACTCATGTTGGCCTTGTTCCACCACAGGCCACTGAGCACCTGTACCGCAACAGGAAGCACACGCACTCCCTGAATGTGCAAGTGGTGTGCCTTGCGGACATGGTGATCACCCACGTGTGTGCCAAGTTTCCAGGCTCGGCCCATGATGCACACATAATGCGCAACAGCATCTTGCCACGACTGATGGCCAATCTGCAACAGGATCGTGGCTGTATTGTCGGTGAGTATGTGGAGTGGTGTAGCGTGCTGGTTGTGCGATGCTGTCCCCTGTCCAGTTGGAATAGCAACGGTTCTCTGTGTCCCTCACACCCAGGTGACTCTGCGTATCCGAATGGGGCATGGCTGCTCAGTCCATTGAGGAATCCTCGCACCCCAGCAGACGATCGATACAATGAGGCACATGGGAGGACCAGACGTGTGGTCGAGCGTACCTTTGGCCTCCTCAAGTCCAGGTTCAGGTGCCTGGACCGCACCGGGGGTGCACTGGCGTACTCCCCACAGAAGGTGTGCCAGATAGTGGTGGCGTGCTGCATGCTGCACAATCTGGCCATTCGGAAGCAGATCCCCCTCATTGTGGATGACGGAGATCAACCAGGGCCCCAGCCCGCAGACCAGGACAGCTCGAGTGAGGTGGACAGCGGAGAGGAGGAAGCTGGGAATGTGCGCCAGCAGCTCATCGCCCGCTACTTCACTTGACGGTGAGTGTCCATGTACGACGGATGATGTGTCTGTATCTATGCAGGTGTGTGTGTGCTGTGTCAGGGTGGCCGTATGTTCACTGCGTGCAGTGTGTCAACGCTCCATGGCCAGGGTAGTATGCCACTGTTGGTGACTGTGGCATTGTGCCCTATTGCTCTGTGCGATGTGTGTACATTGCTTGTAGTTGTTGACATGTACTGTGTGATGGGTGTGTGACACACTCATTGAATGTGCTCCTGTTCTGTCTCCCACCCCTAGGTCCCTACAGGCCCTCCGGATTCCATTGCCATGCCACGCATCAGGTGCCCTTCCGCCCAAGGTGGCCGTTGTATTCCGTACAAATAAAACACAGGGCACAAACAGCAGTTAGTGAAAAAGGTGCATTTATTACGAACTGTGACATGTGATTGTGTGTAAGGTGATGACAAAAGTGGTGCGTGCAGTGACAATGAGCTGTCGGTCATGGCTGCGTGATGATCAGGGTGTACCCACTGGTTCTATGTCCATAGTCCAACACACACATGCCATCCAGCTGGCTGTGTGGAGTGGGATCGTAGAGCAAGTCAATGCAGTGGCTGGTCAAGGAAGGCTGGCGGAAGGCTGGCTGGCTGCCTCACTTGCGACTGGAGCGTGCGAAGTCCTCCCGGGAGATCTGTTTCCTCTTCGGACGGCCCCTTCCACGTTTGGGAGGGGGTGTGTGGTGGCGACCTGCTGGTGGTGGGTGAGGTGTGTTCACTGGCTGTGGACGCAGGGGAAGTGGACACTGCTGGCCGACCCTGCGCCCTAGCAGGTGGTGGCGGAGGTGGTGTTGCTGGCCTTGCCTGTGACCCCACCGCCACCACCAGCTGGCCCATGAGGTCCACGAGTTGGTCCATACGGGACACGAATTGGCCCATATGGGCGTCCATGGACCTCAGCACCCCCAGCACCTCCTGCGTGTCAGTAGCAGACCTGGCCCATTGTCCTTGGGCCTCTTCATAGGCCCCAAGGACTCTGGCCATTTGAGGCAGGGCATGGCTCCCAGGGGAGGCTGGCGTTTCCCTGACCCTGCTCCTCCTACCAGTCCTGCTGCCACCGGCCTGCCCACTAGCCACATTGCTCACCACGGTCCTCGCTGTGGCTCCCAGGGTGGATCCAGTCGGCCGGGCCACCACCTGCGCTGGGGCTGGTGCCAGCGAAGACGTGGTGGTGGTGGAGGCGGTGGTGGTCGGTGCGGCGATGGTGGCGGTTGCGGCAGTGGTAGTGGCCGCAATGACCGTGGGTGTGGCCGCAACGACAGTGGCAGCAGGGGACTGGGACTGTTCAGCATCCCTGGATGATGGGTTGGTGGGTAGGAGGGGTCCTGGGGAGCGGCTGGGCCCTGCCACGCCAGATGGGCCAGCTTGGTGGTCCGTGTCCGAAGAGGTGGACAGATCCTCCAGATCCGTGTGTCCTCGTTGGGGGCTTGTAGGCTGGCTGTGCTGGCTGCTGTCTCCATCCCCAGCGTCCAGCAGTTCGTCACCTGTGGAGAGAATGAGATTTGTTATTGTGTTGCACCTGGCGAAGTATGTATTAGTCGTCTGACATTGGCAGTTCGTGCAATCTCGTACATGGGTTTCCCGGAGGCGAGTGTGTGGCTGTGGCATCTGTAGTTGTGTGTGCTAGGCAATGGGACTGTGTGCTGTGCACATGTGGCATGGGACGGATTGGCCACGCCGATGGGTGTGTTGCTTTGCCCCTACTCATTGTGACTCTGGTGTATGCGGGCTCCTGGCCCATCCTGGGTCTGGTTTGTACTTTGCTTTTGGGGTTCAAATGGAACGCTTAGGAACGCATATGGCAACATGGGGGCCATGCCCCAGATTCGCATTTGGGATGGAATATGCTTTTGGGGTTCAAATGGAACGCTTAGGAACGCATATGGCAACATGGGGGCCATGCCCCAGATTCGCATTTGGGATGGAATATGCTTTTGGGGTTCAAATGGAACGCTTAGGAACGCATATGGCAACATGGGGGCCATGCCCCAGATTCGCATTTGGGAGGGGATATGCTTTTGGGGTTCAAATGGAACGCTTAGGAACGCATATGGCAACATGGGGGCCATGCCCCAGATTCGCATTTGGGAGGGGATATGCTTTTGGGGTTCAAATGGAACGCTTAGGAACGCATATGGCAACATGGGGGCCATGCCCCAGATTCGCATTTGGGAGGGGATATGCTTTTGGGGTACATGCTGTGAGCCATGGGTGCCGAACGTGACATGTGTTGTGGCAGCATGACAGTGCATGGTCTGAGGTGTGTGCATGCCTGACATGCCCTGCATATTTGCTGTCTGTTGTGGTTACTGGACATGGCATTGGACGCATCGTTATGAGTGAGTGATAGTTGTGTGCCAGCCAACGTATTGCAGTTGTCCCATCTCCTTGGTGTGCGTGCTGCCCTGTGCCATGTGCATCACTGCAGTGCTCGGGGGTGTGGCCCATGTTGTGTGTTGTTGCTCACAGTGTGTCGTGCGCTTAATTGACTTCTGGCACATGGTTGGTCATGGGCATGTGTCTTAGCGTGACTGCTGTATGTGTGGCAGCTGTGCGGATGACATGCCTTTCATGTGACTGGGGCTGACGGATGGGATGGATGGTATGTTGTATGTGCATGGTGTGTCTGTGAGTTTGATGGGTTCAGTGGTGTTCGTGTGCATTTCTGTTGTTCCGCTCTGTTGCGTCTAGTGTTGTTTGTCTTACATAGGCGTAGTTGTGGGGTGTGGGGTTGACAGGCAGTGGGGGCTACATGGACAGGACTTCAATGGTGTTTCGGTTGTGTGTGATGAGTTGCACAGTGGCTGCCGTGTGGGACTATATTCAGTGTGGCTTGTGCATGCAGACGTGGCTCCTTGGGTGTTGCTATGTCTGTGATGGGTCATGTGGGGTGTGAGTCTGCTGTTCATGTCCGTGTGCACATTGTTCACTTGTTCGTGACGGTGGGCGGTGCTGCGTGTCCGTGTGCTACGTGACATGTCCCATGTGTTGGTGGTGTTATGGTCCTCATGCCTCCAGTAATCCAGCCCTGTCCAGTTTCCCACCTGCAAGTTGTTCGTGCGTGCACTGTACTGGATGCCACATGGCTCTAAGCGGGGGTGCTCCATGTTGCAGGTCTGTGGGGGTGGGGGGTGTAGTGGGTCGTGGGGTGGCTGTACACCCACTGACACCGATTGCTGTGGACCGTGATGTCTGCCTTTCGGCTGTCGTTGTGCACTGCGGTGGCTGACACGTGGCTGTGGGGTGTGGGGATGCTCCTCCTTGCTGTGCTGTGGGACTGGGGCCTGGTGTGTGTTGTACTTGGGCTGTCCACCGTCCCACCCACTGCACTTTGTGTTCCTGCCACTTACCTGTTACTTGTCGGTTAGTGCAGCTGTGGCGGACACATGGGTGTGGTGGGTGCTCGTTGTGGCGCTTCTGGCATATTTGGGGACCTGTTGGTGGTTACGTGGCTGGCTTAGTGTACACATGTCCCCACGCATCTTACAGTTGTTCGGTTTGGGCTGTGTGTGGTAGTGTCTGTTGCATGTGTGTGTGATGTGTTGTGTATTGTGTGCTGGACATGGGGGTGTTTGTCCCTGGGAGCTGTGGCATGGTAGTTGCGCATGTGAGTACATAGCGGTGTGCTGGTATACATTAGTTTGTACTTACCAGCCTCCACTCCCCTGCTAATCCGGCGAGGATCTCCGGATGGATTACGACTCGCACCTTCTCCTCCCACGCTTTGAAGGTCTTAAAGAGCGCGGGATTCCCTCCGCCAGTGACGGCAGCCAGCTCTCTGTTTTTGCCCTCCTTCTTCTTGACCAGGCTCTTTACGTCATTCCAACGTTTGTTTATCTCGGTTCTGTTCCTGGGCAGGGTCCCGACTGCATTGACCTGGTCTACGATCCGGGTCCACATTCTGTTTCTGGTGGCTAGTGGTGTGTGCTGGACCATGTTCCCATAGATTTGTGGGTACACCTTGATGATCTCGTCGACCATGACCGTCAGCTCCATGGGCGTGAACTTGGGCATCCTTTGTGGTGCCATGGTGTTTGTGGTGCTGGTGCGGTGTGTGTTGTGTAATGTGCAGGGGGTTTGTGGTGCCGGTGTTTGGTGGTGGTGGTGGTGGTGGTGGTTGTGATGTGTGCGTTTCTGTGGTGTGCTGCTGTCCTTGCTGTGTCACTGTGTCCTCTCCTCTCCTCTCTGGTTTGCAATGTAGCAAGGGGTTGTGGTCTGTGGGAGTGCTGCTTTTGTACTCACCTATGTGGGTGTGTCCTCATGGTCTGTTGTTTTCAGGTGTGTTGTGTCTGGGGTTCTGGCCTTTGTATTTTTTGTTTGTCCGGGGGTGTTTTCGGGATGTGTACTGTGCTTGTGTATTTGTGTGTGCCTTGCTGTGTGGACTTGTTGGCCATGTTGTGTGCTATTGGTTTTGTGTGCGGATGGTTTCTGTGCAGGTACGTGGGCGCCATGGCTTCTGCCGTGTCGATTCTCATCGGCGTTGTTTGCGCTGGCGGGCGGTATATTTGTTGTTTTTCCGCGCTCATGGCGGTGCGATCGTAATTTCACGTGCGGTGTGTCGGCCGTGTGGGCGGGCGGTTTTGTGTTGTCGTGCGTGTTTCCGTCCGTGGCGGGCGGTTTGACTCCGACTCGGACGATGGCGGGCGGTATTTTGTGTGATTTTTCCGCCGATGGCGGTTTTCGGTTTGTGTACTCATAATGGCGTGGTCGGTGTTCAGGCGGTGTGTGCGGGCGGATTTTTGCCGCTTCCATGCCTGGCGGATTTTTTTACGCCGGGTATCGTAATGAGCCCCTATGTTATTTATATTTTCAATATTGACATGACTAACATGACTTATAGTTGTATCTCTTACTGTGCGTTCTGTAGCAAAATAATCCTTAAGAGTTTTATGGAGTAGAAATTGGATGGTTATTTCTAATAGGTTTTTTCTGCTCATTACTCTGTTAAGCACAGAATGGATCACACTTTAGGATGCTGTCAATTCAGTTTTTATAGTGTGTAATATTGGTGCATCATTTTAAGATCCACAAGTCTGAATGGGGGATTGCCATTTACACTGGAAAACTCAGAATATTGCGCTTTTTACCTGTGGAAATGCTACCAGATTTTTCCTGGTGAAATTTATACATTGAAAACTGCTTTGTATTAGTGCTAATTTTGCATGAATTGTAATCCTGATTCAGGTGCAAACTCCACTTTGCGCTAGAACTGGGATAACCACCCGGATTACAATTAAGGGTTATCGTAGGGTAAGATTGTTATTTATAACTTGTATTACCAATGAAATCTCATACAGTTCATTTGAAAATTGGAAAGATGACCACTGAGAGTCGGTCTTGGCTTTTATAATGTATCTGTTCTTTACTCCAATCTTAAACGATTTCGCTTTTCTATAGTACATATTTACAATGGCGGTGCCTCCTTGGGTGCAGAGACAGAATATAGAGTAAAAAATATTGAGTTCCACAAATATCGAGTCATTAATATCGTGGTCCAGAAACATCGACAGCAAGAATATTGTGGTCAAGAATCGACTTAAGGTAAGTAATGTCGATTTTAAAAATATCGAGGTGTTTAAAATCGTTTGCAAAAATCTAGTTGTTACAAATATCGTTTTTCTAGTAATGTTATGTATTTTAGTATATATTTTATATGTATGTATTGTATTTGTTTTGTATAACATTTTTTGTATTTTTAATATTTGTGTTGTTTTTAGTAGTTATTAAAAAAATGTATTTGAATTTTGCGTTTTTAGTTCCATAGCGGATTGTGCGATTATATGGGAATAGGGTGGGAATTAATTTAATTATATTACATTTATTGATTATTTTTTATTTATTAATATTTGTTTAATTGAGATGTTATAGTGTTAAAAGTGTAAAGTAATTTATTATTAATTAATTAATAATTGGTTGTTAACTAATATTAATTAATTAATTGGTAATTAATTATGGTAATTGTGTAATTAAGTTTAGGTGTGTGTTGTGGTGTTTATAGGTGTAAAGGGTGGAAACTAATTTATTTTTAATTTATGAATCAATAATTGGTTGTTAATTAATTATAATTAATTAATTGGTAATTAATTATGGTAATTGTGTAATTAATTTTAGGTGTGTGTTGTGGTGTTTATAGGTGTAAAGGTTGGGAAGTAATTTATTTTTAATTGATGAATTTATAATTGGATGTTAATTAATTTTAATTAATTAATTGGTAATTAATTATGGTAATTGTGTAATGAATTCTAGGTGTGTGTTGTGGTGTTTATAGGAGTAAAGGGTGGGAGGTAATTTGTATTGAATTAATTAATATATAGTTGTTAATTATTTGATATTTATTTTGGGTAATTTATTTTTTTGTGTGTTGTTTTTACTTTTAAAGGGGTAAAGGGTGGGTATTAAATACATTTTAATTACTTTATTATTAGTTGTTAATAGTAATAGTTTTTAATGTAAAAATAAGTTGTAATTGTGTTTTATTAATTTATAGTTTAATTTAGGTGTGTGTTGTGGATATTATAGTGTTAAAGTGTGTGTAGTCATTGTTTATTAGTTTTTTTAATTATACTAACTTTTAAATTGATTATTAATTATGTTAATAATGGAAGTACATTTAATTAAAAATGTTGACGTGTTTTGTTATTGGTGTGATGTTATATGGTAGGAAATAAAATAAATACATTCATGTATTAATTAATTTTTTGTTTGTTAATATTTTCTAGTTTAAAAGAATTATTTTGTATAAATGTATTTATTATTTTATTTTATATATTATTTGTAGGTTTTTGTTATCTGTAATTAATATTATAATATGTTTTCTTTTTATATTTTTAATATATTTAATTTTTCATTTTTTAAATATTGGTTTTTTTTTTAATCATTTTTTTAATTTTATATATTTTTTATTTTTGTTTTAACTGTTTGAGTGTGAATAGTAAGTTGTGTCTCTCCGCTATCCAACACTTTCCCTAATGTTGCACTCACTGGAGTGGGAATAGTAATTTTTACCTCTCCGCTATCCAGCACTTTCCCTACTGTTGCACTCTCCGGAGTGGGAATAGTAAATTTTACCCCTCTGCTGTCCAACACTTTCTCTACTGTTGCACTCACTGGAGTGGGAATAGCAATTTTTACCCCTCCGCTATCCAACACTTTCCCTACTGTTGCACTCACCGGAGTGGGAATAACATTTTTTACCCCTCCCCTATCCAACACTTATCCTACTGTTGCATTCAGTGGAGTGGGAATAGTAATTTTTACCCCTCCGCTATCCAACACTTTCCCTACTGTTACACTCCTTGGAGTGGGAATAGTAATTTTTTCCCCTCCGCTATCCAGCACTTTCCCTACTGTTGCTCTCACTGGAGTTGGAATAGTAATTTTTACCCCTCCGCTATCCAACACTTTCCCTACAGTTGCACTCACTGGAGTTGGAATAGTAATTTTCACCCCTCTGCTATCCAACACTTTCTCTACTGTTGCACTCACCGGAGTGGAAATACATTTTTACCCCTCCGCTAGCCAACACTTATCCTACTGTTGCATTCAGTGGAGTGGGAATAGTAATTTTTACCCTTCCGCTATCCAACACTTTCCCTACTGCTGCACTCTTTGGAGTGGGAATATTAATTTTTGCCCCTCCGCTATCCAACACTTTCTCTACTGTTGCTCTCACTGGAGTGGGAATAGTAAATTTTACCCCTTTGCTATCCAACACTTTCCCTATTGTTGCAATCACTGGAGTTGGAATAGTAATTTTTACCCCTCCGCTATCCCACACTTTCCCTACTGTTGCACTCACTGGAGTGGGAATAGTCATTTTTACCCCTCCGCTATCCAGCACTTATCCTACTGTTGCACTCTTTGGAGTGGGAATAGTAATTTTTACCCCTCCGCTATCCAACACTTTCCCTACTGTTGCACTCTTTGGAGTGAGAATAGTAATTTTTTCCCCTCCGCTATCCAACACTTTCCCTACTGTTGCTCTCACTGGAATGGGAATAGTAATTTTTACCTCTCCGCTATCCAACACATTCCCTACTGTTGCACTCACTGGAGTTGGAATAGTAAATTGAATTCCTCCGCTATCCAACACTTACCCTACTTTTGCACTCACTGGAGTGGGAATAGTTATTTTTACATTTTTGCTATCCAACACTTTCCCTACTGTTGCACTGATTGTATTGTGAAAATTAGGTTTAAATATTTTTTAATAGTTTAATGTTTTAATTTATTATGGATTTTTGTTTTTTATATTTTAAATCATTAATATATATTGTTATTTTTTATATTATTTTAAACTTTTAATATAAATTAAAAATAATACTTTATTAATTGTTTTAAAGTAAATATATATGTATACATTTTTATGTTTGTGTGTTTATTTTTTTATTACGTTTATTTGTTATATTTTATTAAAATGTATATTACATTTATTATATTCTGTTAAAATTATATTTAATATATATAATTTTTATTTTATATTGATATAAAGTCGATATTTTATATATCTATATTTTTAACATCAATATTTTTAAGTCGATATTTTTGTACTTACCTGTTTAAGTATAGGAGTCGATATTTTTGTCGTCTATATTTTTAACTCGATATTTTTTACATCGATGTTGTGTCAGTGAACACCTCTATGAGAGCGGAGGAGCATCGCCCCTCCACTGAAAGTGAAGGAAACATGGAAAATAAAATGGTAGTAAAACAAATGTATTACCATTTTACTTTTCATTCTGGCAGCAGCCGAGACTGAGAGGACAGGGCCAGCAGCAGGGAAGAACAGTGTGCACTTCAGTTTAAAGTGCGCATTTCACTTTGGCTGGCTGTCTTGCAATGGCCAGCCTGACAAGCGCACTTTAAACACTCTAATCCAATCTGTCTTAGACAGCTCGGTGGAGAGCAAACACAGGCCTCCAGGGCCTGAAGGAGCGTCGAACGAGCACCCTTCAGCCAATCATGGTGTTTCTCTAATGCAGCATGAGAGCAGCACCAGGATTGGTAGAGGGGAGCTGGACGAGGCTTTCAGCTCTTCTGTGGATGCTCGTTTGTTATAGAGACTCTGTTGGTGACTATCGATGAGACACCGTCATTCAGCGTGCGTAGAGCCCTGAAAGGGACACCTCCCCAGGAACCACTTGATAAACCCTGCGTGTTAGAGGGGTGCTATTTCTGATTAAGAAAAAACAAATTCTCCATACAACTTCCAGGAACCGTGGCAGACTATGTAAACGAATTTTCCAGCGGATGTGCCTTCATGAGAGCGGAGGAGCGTCACCTCTCCGCTGAAAGTGAAGAAAACATGAAAACTAGAATGGTAGTAAAACAAATATATTATCATTTTATTTTACATTCTGTCAGCAGCCGAGTCTGAGAGGGTGGGGTCAGGAGCAGGGAGGAACAGTGTGCACTTCAGTTTAAAGTGTGCATGTCACTTTTGGCCGGCTGTCTTGCGATGGGCAGCCTGACATGCACACTTTAAGCACTCCAACCCAAGCTGTCTTAGACAGCTGGGTGGAGAGCAAGCACAAGCCTCCAGGGCTGGAATGAGCATCAAACCAGTGCGCTCCAGCCAATCCTGGTGTTTTCCTCATGCAGCATTAAAGCAGCACCAGGATTGGTAGAGGGGAGCTGGACGAGGCTTTCAGCTCTTCTGTAGACGCTCATGTGTTAAAGAGGCACTGTCTGGGACTATTGATGAGACAACATCATTGAGCTTGCGTGGAGCCCTGAGAGGGACGCCTCCTCAGGAGCCACCTGATAGACCCTGTGTGTTAGAGGGGTGCTATTTCTGATTAAGAGAAACCGAATTCTCCATACAACTGCTGGGACCCCTGGCAGACCACATAAACAAATTTACCGAAGGCCAGGCTGTACCTAAAATTTAGGTACGTTGAACAACAAGGACCCCGTGGTCAAAGTCACACTGCCACAAGAAGCTAGTGTGTTTTCTGACACAGTAAATGCTTTTTCAAATGCAAGACGTGAAGGCCAGGGCATGACAGTGGATGCACACCCTGGTGAGTACCATATACAAGTTCATTTGAGCCAGTCTTCTACTCTCAGGTTCAAAAAGTCGCAACCTAAATGCATATTGACTGCACCTTTTAATTCTGATGCTTCTACAACCCCATTTTGCACATTCTCTCCACAGGAGCCACAGAGATGACTTGCCGATAATGGCCCCAGCCTGCTTGTGCTCCAGGCGTTCTGGCTGCCTCAGTTGTGGGTTGTGTTGTGGTTACTGATTCCCCCTTGTTTGTGTATGCACGCTCATATGTTTACTCTACAGTATTTTGCTGTCTGATTCTTACCTAATGCATACAAGCATATTATATTGTGACTACAAAAAGATCTGTGCCAAATGCATGAACGTAGATACAAAACAACGGAGCGCAATATGCAATACGGGGTCCAATAGAAGGTGTGGAGGGCTGTGTAGGTTTCACTGGGAAGGGCAAAGTGTCAAGGTGAAGGATAAGAGCCCGGACAGGCAAGGAAGAGTACAGGATGAGGGGTGAGTCTGGAGAGGGGAGAGCACAATTGGCAGGACATCATGTTTATTTTAATAATAATTTCATTTAACTCACTGACAGGCACTGTGAGAAACTCACAGAGCCTTCAGCCTCCACTCCAGAGCTCTCAATCGTGGCCCGTTATAAACACTGTTTAAAACGGACCACGATTGACAGTTTTGGCGTTGAGCCCAAGAGCACTGCTCTTTTTTTTCCCAGTGCCTGGCAGCGGCTCAAAAATTCGCCCCACCAGTTATGTTTGCCCCTGGCTGCAACTGCATATTTATGTGCTGACATATTTTTCTAAGAGAGGCATATACAGAGACCATCACTTCTATTCAACAACACAGAACATTTGTATATTCATTTCAGACAATTCAAAAAATCCAGCTGATAGAAACAAGTCAGAGAATGCACACGGATAAAACACTTCTTGCTCACACTTTCCATTACAACCTTGTTATCTGTTGTTGTTGTTGCCCCCCCCCCACCCCTCCCCACCGACACTTTGGGCCCGATTCTGATGCGGGTTGGAAAAGCTTCCCGACCGATGGCCTGATTCTGATGTGGTTAGGAAGGCCTCCTAACGGCATTTGCTCCTTCCAAATCGGATCGGGAACGTGTCTTCCCGACCGAGGGCCCAATTCTGATGCGGTTAGGAACAAATGTTCCCATTGAAGTCAATGGGAGTTCAACCAAATCGTATCTGGAAACATCTGTGAAATTAATTAATTTAACCCAATATTTTTCTATTTAGCGCGTTATTTTACACAGCGCATCTCAGAAACAGAAACAGACAAACCCCTTTCACTGTTCCCGAGCTGTACTGTCTGAAAAGAAAGCCCTAACTCAGAGGAATATCGGATTAGATTAATTCACTTTACATATTGAGGGGCATGTTTATGAGATTGTGGCACAACGCAGCGCAGGAAGTCATCTTGCTGTGCTGCGTCATTAGGAAAGGGCAGGTATGCACTGCATTTAAGCCATAGGGCACATTCCTGACTTTTCCCCCACAGTGGACTGCCTAGCGCCAATGCAGGTACCCTCGCACCAAGCTAAATAGATGTCATAAAGATAATACAATTTCCTCCTGATTTTGATAATATTTGTACAGCTACAGAAGACGAACATAAGTAGAATTCTAGAACGCAAGTTTGAAACATAAAGGTGAACAACACAGATGGTTATCAAAATCAAAATGAGATGAAATTCAGCTGTGCCAAGATGATACAATTTTATATTCTTCTATATAGACAAAATGTAGGCTTAGTAATAGTAGCTGTGCGAGGGAAGTTTTAACAAAAGAGCGGCATTGGCTCAATAAATTCAAATAGATCATTCTTAAAATCAATTAAAGTCCATGAATTCATTGGTCCATAATGAACCCTTATGATGATGCAGGTTTTGTATTCTCATACCATTTACTAGCATTAAACCTCTCACATTTACCTTTGCAGCTGGCATTCCAAATGGCAAAAGTAGAATGAGTGATTCAAACCTTTAATAAATGAAATCTAGCCACAATGTATATGCTGGTTTTACAGTTCTGGGAATTGAAGCAGGAAGTTATCCTTTTTAGGTCTGGTGTCAGCCAAGACCTTTTGATTTTACTAAATTTATATGTATAATACTCATACTTAAAGTGGCTTTCAGCCACCTTTCGTCATCCATTGGTCTGTTGTGTTACTCACATTTTGCTTTTGCCCACTACAGCATACAGCATGGTGGGGCAATGTATCAGCCTACTTCAGCCACGGCAAACTTCACTTTCAGTGACTGCATTTAGCCCTTTCACAAGTAGTACATCTGCACACAAGGTAGTTCTCTTCAGTGCCAGTGTTTTTGTTTTTACTTTATTATTACTTTAGTGCTGACTTTGTTTGTAGTACTTGATGTGATAGCAGAACACTTTCTCCAGATATGGGCACAGGGCACATTCAGTTCCTGTCTCCTGCCAATGTTATTGTAAATTCCTTTGAAAGTGTCCGTTGTTCATCTGACTGCTGCTTTTGCACAGTATAACAGTAGCTCACATGAACTCTGACTATAAGCTCATGAGGGTGCTTTGTGTTTGGCCCCCCTAACTGTCTGTCATCACTTCTTTCTTTCCTTCTTCCCCTCCTTCTTTTCTTTTTTCTTTCCTTTTTCTTTCGTGCCTTCCTCTTTCCTTTTTCTTTCTTTCTTGCATTCCTCTTCTTTCCCAACAGATACCCTCCCTGTCAGTGCTTCCCACTTGATGGAGTGTGGAAACAAAAGCAGAGACAATGGCTTGGGCATTTTGACAGGAAGACATAGGAGTGAGATTTGTGACTCATCCCCTTTAAGGAAAGACAGTGGGGAGGGTGCAGGAAAGTCATTAACTTGAAAGGGGCCCGGTAAAGCCTTCCCATTCACGTTAAGTGTAAAGTGATATCTGGGGGTCCTTTAATCCCAGGGCCAACTGTAGCCAGCTTAGCTCCAGTCCAGTGGGGGGAGGAGCTGGTTCCAGAACCAGTTTAATGTGGTTTAGGAGGAGGGGCTGCTCATTTCCCTAGACACATCCCCAGGTGAGCCACCACCCTCCTCCTGGGTCAGAAAAGGTTCTGCCATCTTGATTTTTCATGCAACTGGCTCACTGTGGAATAGATTGCAGTAAGGCATAGAGGATGTCCTGCAGAAAGGGGAAGGTATTCACATGGAAACATTTTACCCATTGGTTAGGGTGCATCTAGGAGTCACCGCCACTCACTAGCTAGTGAATAGTACAAAAGTGCCACCTCACCCCAAGCTCCTCATAAAACGTCTGGACCTGTGGAAGAACTCAAGAATACAAAGCCTGCTGTTTGTGACCTGTGTGGAAACCTGAAGGGCTTTAACATACCCAGGAGCTATTCATAGCATGAGTGCTTCTGCAAAGCTTCGCAATGTACCATATCTAGGTGGATCCAGGTGGGCAGATATGGATTTCCCAGACTCTGGTTATTTGCAACATAGATGTGTGAAGTAGCCTTATTCTCAAAACAATTTTAGCTATGCTGGATTACCAGAGACAGCTGACTACTCCTGACCAACCTTTAACATGTATATCAATACAGAGTTAATTATACAGGGAATGCCAACAACTTTGGCTCCTTTGGCTTCAACCTCAACATCTCTGCTGCATCTGTCTCCACATCTATCACTTGCTGACCAGTAAAACACTCCCCTCCATAACCTCCATTTGTCCAGTGCTACCTTTCCTATTTACTATCACCCAGAAATCCTACACTTCAATACATCCCTATTAGACTTTCCATAAGGATATTCACTCTCATGCCAAAACCCCCTTCTCCTTCTTGAAGCACCCATCGACACCAGATCTGCCTCCAAAATGCTTATCAACATCACCAAGCTTTTGCTACACCCTATTGATTTGTGCTCCATGGAATTATCCTCTCCCACATTTACACCAACTCAAAGACACTCTACATAATTAGTGCTAGTCAATGCACTACAAGTTCCTCATTCTCATTGTTGACTGTGATATACCACTCTTTCAAAAGATTAGTCTCAACACATGCTAACCTCCATGAACACACCCACCACCTCATAACCTTATTTAATGAATACTGCATCCTCAGCAATATAAACTACAGGTTAGATGAAACCAGTATCAGTTTTCATCAAGATTTTAAAACCATTAAAAGCTTCACTATCCTTTGGATAGATGCAAACCACCTAGATTCTAGCTGTAAAAAAATGCCTTTCTCTTTCTTGCCATTCACCAAACTACTCAAAGCTTCGTTTAAGTTCGCACTTATTACCAATATCCTGAAAAAACATTCAGTTCATGACCCTGCAAGCTTCCTACCTTCCTCTAGAATATTGTGCCCAACCAATATCCTTGAATCCTTAGTGACCTAGGGGGCGATTATGATGCGGGCGGATCGCCACCGCCCGCATGGCGGTGGCGATCCGCCCGCCATTTACGTCCGTCCGCCACCAAATTCCCCCCCGCCATATTACCATGGCGGAGGGGACACCGGCGGACGGAAAGACCGTCCGCATGTTTTCCGCCCGGCCGATCAGTCGACCGGGCGGAAAAGGGATTAATATGGTGGCGGTGTCTGCAAGACACCGCCATCCACATTATGATGCCGGCGGTGATGAGCCTTTCCATGGCGGCGTCGCCGCCATGGAAAGGCTCGCGGTCCCTGACATTGGGGGCCCGTAGCGGGCCCCCAGGTATTTTGGGGGGTGGGGGGTGCACATGGGGGGTACCTATGGTACCCCCCTGCATCTGCATGCACAAGGTGGCAGGCACCGCGCGGTGCCTGTCACGTTGTGCATGCAGATGCACAACATGCATTTCCAGCACTGTGGCGGGCGGTGTTGTGAGCACCGCCCGCCACAATGCTGGATATGGGGGATGCCACCGCCACCGTGGCGGTGGCATCCTAATCACATGTGCGGGACCGCCGCACAAATAGCAAGCGGTCCCATTTACCGGGGCGATGGCGGGCGGACAAAGTCCGCCCGCCATCATAATCGGCCCCCAAGTAACTTTCTACATACATTGAGTCAAAAGACCTTCTCAAATCTTAATCCGTGGCCTTATATCACAGTGCTCCTACTCAACTATCTTTTACATTTGACCCAGTGGATCACAGCATTATCCTTTAATGCATCAAAATAGGAATGGCACATTTCTCAGTAAAACATGACCAAATGCACATTGTTACAAATCTTGCCTTCCACTTCTCCTCACAAACATTGTGTTTGTGCTACCCTGATTGGCCTTGTCACTGATTGTATTCCATGCTTACCTTTAATCAAAAGATATCTGACATAAAATGGTTTTGTCGGATTCACTTTGTATAAATGCAGAAATCAGTTTTCTATTTTTTTCACATAGCAGCACACAGGAGAGATAGATTAAAAAAGCTAAATTTATGAAAAAAATGTTTTGAAAAATCATAGAAGTTATTTACAATGACATTAATTAAGGTGCTCCATTGTTAGCACAAAAGTGCTCATGCAGTGTGTCAATCAGTGTATAATACGCAAGCAGAAGAAAATAGAGTAAAAAAAAATACAGTATTTCAAAAAAGCCTGGTGTGGGGCAAAGTTCATTGGAGTCTTCTACTATTGGCACTGTGCACGTGGTTCACAAAATAGAAAGCCCAATCTACTATCTCTTGGATCAAGGCAAGTGATTCCGTCAACGTTTCGACCCGTCAAGTAATAGTGTCAGTAATGCATTAAAAAGGGGTCTTCATCAGTACAGTCAAAAGGAACACAACCGTATCAAATAGGCATCAGACAAACTCTCCAGTGTGCAAGAATAATAAAGTAATACCAGCAATGGTTTCTGAAAAAGTGACTTACCAAGTCCTCTGTGTAACAGCCAGTATAGAAATACTGTGTAGGTGAAAGGGAATGAGTTCCTAGTCTTCATTATTGAAAGGGCCACTGAATGGGGAAGATGTTACATGAGTGCCCTGTGTAAAAACATCCAGGCAAGGTCCTGAGGGGTAAGACATAAAAATCAAACTTTGATCTTCCCACAATTGATCAAAGCAAGGAAGAAAAATTAAAATAAATTCTCAAAGTACACTCACCATAGAGATGCGCAAACAATTATTGAAAATGCACATTAGCTGTTGTATCCCAAACGAGAGATGAAAATGGATATACATTAGATGCTGTGTTAATTCAGGAAGCCCTCAAAAACACCAAACACATGGATCTGTCTGCACCACTTGATACAGATGAGTCTGAAAAGGTTGTGAATTTGCGGGGATAGCATTTGCCTCTGTGAATTGCACTTGATTATCTTGCTGGTAATAGTTCTCATGAAGGTAGGCATAGTTTACTTTCATGTCGTAGTTTTTTATGTCCTTGGCTAGTTTGTCTATTTTCTTGTTCCGGTTAAAAATTATGAAGTCCTGTACTGTCTTTTCAAGGTTTTCCAAAGTTTCCTTAGCATTCATCAAAGCTGCAGCATCTAATATCTTGCATTTCAAACTTGCTACTTCTTTAGTCAATCAATATAAATCTTTATTCAGCAAATAAAATCACCATAAAAGAATACATATCAGAGAAAATAGTATCAAATTCATAAATGATCAAAACAAACAGTCTGGTTACTCATAAAAACTGTGAACATTAAAACAATTAATCAGGTCTCGTCTTCCTAGACACCCAGACAGTTTGTAAGAAAGATAAAACAGTAAAAATCACATACTCAGTGGGAAGCATCTGAAAATACACCAGGGCATGCCTAACTTGTTACAAATTCAAAGATTTCATCAAGGGAATTAAAAAGCGCTTCCTCGGCCAACTGAAATAAGAGCATATCCTGCGGAGACACATTGTTGCAGCCACAGGGTGCCCTTGGCTCAGGCCGTACTCACCAACATGGGGTTGCCTAGAAGTGGTGCAATTGATTGAACCTAAACCTGACAAGTAAAAACCTGTCATGGTGTGAACCAACCCAAACAAGATACAGCTTTAACCCCTGCACAGTTTTTAAAAGCATGTGGCCTCGAACTGATGGCTTCTGAAGTTCTAAGCCGTCTCGCTCCAAACAAGAGCGTTTGAAAAACAGCCTTTTAACACTCCCCAGCTTGTGAACGAGAGAAGTAGGGTCCAAAAAATTGTCAGGCCTGCCTATGGAAGAAAAAGCTGCCTTAACATAAGCTATCCACTGTATACTATTTATCCAATCCAGAACCAACCAGTCCTCAAGGATCAACCTGCTTAGCTTCAGTTCTGCCCTGCACCAGATCTTAATCAAGCACACGAGTGGGCTTAAAGCTATCAGGTCCGAAATTTGATGAAGCCCAAGCTCCACATGCACGGAAAATGCTGGGGTAGGCTGGGGGACCTGAACCATCTTACGTAAAAAATTATTCTCCATCGTTTGGATCTGATCCAATTTGACGGACCCTCAGACCTCACTGCCTGATAGATTTTTAGGAGATCCCTTGGTGCCCTGCAGCCAAGCCTGTGTGCTCAAATGAAAATTGCCCTCACTGTTTTTACAGACTCTAATCTTTCTGCCTCGACCAAGGGTTTCCAACAATTATTAGCATCAAATAAAACACCCAAATAAGGGAACACCTTGACTTAGCTCAGGGCAAAATTAGATACCATAAAAGTCTTGCTTCTTGTCGATTTGGGGCCCACTACCTTTACGTATGGCTTTGAAAAGTTGACCGACAAGCCAAGGTGCCCCATGAAAGACACATACCTGGCCAGCAGCAAATCCAACCCGTGTGCGGTCAGAGCCATAAGGACCTCGTCATCCGCGTATAATAAAACAGGGAGAAATCTGTCACCAACCTTGGGGCAGTCAGCCGAAACTGATAAAAGTGCAGACTCTAGCCCATTCAGATACACGGTGAACAAAAAAGGGGCAAGTATGCACCCCTGACACCACAGCTCGTCAAAAATGAGCAAGTACACGCTGCACCTTGCGAAAAACGCACCGAGGCTGAGGTCTTTGAATGAAGATCAGCTAAGAGGGCCACAATACTAAGATTAACCCCCATCTCACTTAGCAAAGCCCAGAGTTTCACACGATTCACCCTATAGTCAATTTCTTCACATACGCAAGGTCTCTGTCCTCCCCCAGATAATCCAGCCCTGAGAGCAGTTATTAGTCACAAAACTAACATTTTCTTTAAATTTAGGGTCATCAACAAATATAGCAGGTTCGCTTTTAACTTGCAAATCTATGGGAATAATGTTTTGGCCATAAATACTTGGTAAGTAAGGGTCCATGTAAATTTGTCTATACCAATTCCTTTTTCGAATTTCTCTAATTTGTTGAATCTTTCTTGTAAAATGTTGTGAACTGGCACTGGTGGGCTATCAAGAAAGCAAGTGGATGTACCAAGAATCAATTAGTTAATGTATTAGACACTATAAGACAAAGTTTCCTTCTCTCACATTCTAGAGGAAACTGGAAGGGTATGAATTCCTATAACCCTAAACAAACAATTTTCAATGGTAAACCTTGAAGGTATGATCCTGCTCATTAAGGCTGCTTCGGGATTTTCTTTTTGGAAAAAAAATAAGTTTGACAGACGTCTCTGTCATGTTGATGCAGCCATGTGTCAAACTTTTTAAAAAAATTGACAGAAACTGCCATGATGGTGGTAATTTCTAAATTTGGTAGGCGGTTACTCTGTCGCCCTGATGGAGTTAACTCTGTCCGCCATGATATAAATCACCCCTTTGTCTTTTTTATGGAGTTCAAAATCCTCCAGCTGGGCAAGGGTGGAGCTGTATCCGATGAAGTCCTCTTGAAATTGGCCACAGTTGCTACAAGGTTTTACTGAAGCTCTGGAGGTCTTCGAAATCCAAAAATGTTCTAGGTCCCAACTTTTCAGAGTTTTTAGAGCAGCACTTCTTGATCACTTCTAAAGCTCCCAGGACCTCAGGGACCACATTTAAGAGGCAGGACTCCCTTCAGCAGAGTCCATCAGCAGCATCCAGTTCAGATCCAGTTGCTGCTGGTCTGCTGGGGACTTGAGTAAAAAGACTTGCGTCCCTATAGCCACACAGGAGGTCGGACAACTCACCTTTGGAGCCCACTTACTAGTCCCGGGTACAAGTGGGAGGAGGCCCAACCCTTCACGTCCCCGCACAGATCTCAAACATTAGGTCCATGCCTCTTCTGTTCTTCCGTAGGCCTATAAAGTGTTCTGATGAGCTGTAGCTGAGGTTCCATCTTTGTAGGATTTACTAGCCAGTGGTTGGGGGTGACTTGTGGACACTCCCTAACCACTAAGAAAAAGTGTTCCCATGGTCAAACCTTCCCACTTATGTAGCACCTCCTGTTTGCCTTACTACAAACTATGCCACAGTGCACTATTCTAAGTAAAGTCCACATGGCACAACTTTTCTGTCTTTGGAGGTGATTTATGTGCCAGCCAGTGGTGTGTTCAGGGAAATGACCAGCACCGCCTCCTCAGCTACACCACACTGTTTGTGCGGCCTCTTCCACAGGTCTCCCTTAGCATTTAACTATGAATAGGCAGGCCTCAAACCTGTTACTGTCAAATTAATGAAGTTTCTAAACTTTCAGCAGCTGCCATCCTAAACTGATATGTGTCTCATAGTTCACAACAAGGTCTAGCTGATATGTGCCACATACTTCACACCCGGATCTTGAGTCCACAGGCTTAAACTATTTTTTGTGCTGCAGTTTGCACATATCATTAAAGGGAAGCACTGACAGGTCAACTGCTGTGGGGGCCTTAGGGCTCCACCTTGGCCCCCAGGAAAAGTGCAGCGCCCAGGTGCCCAGTTGAGCATGGGTATCCGGTTCCCCAGAAAAGTGGCAATCACATCACATGGCTGCATATTTAAAAGGAAAGTCAACCGGAAAAACTGCTCATAAAATATGCCATGCCTAGAGAGAAAGCTTTTCTCATGAGGTTCTGGGGGAGGGGGGGAAGCTTTGTATATCAGCATTTATAGTTCTAATGAAGAGCAGTTGCACCACCAACGTTTTTAGAAGGTGTTGTGGGAAGGCAGCCAGAGGTGAAGCAGCCCCCCACAAGGGTGCCTTTAGTCTCCCATGGGGTTATATTGGTTTTATTAGTGTCCCTTGCAGAAGTTTAGGATGTGTTTGAACACTCCTGGAGCTTGTGCTTTTGCTCTATGACTCGTGAGTTTGCAGACTCTATTGGTTGGTCATAAAGCTGCAGTACCAGCATGTTGAAAGTAAAACAATGATTCTTGCCCACATTGAATTGAATTAATGCTGCTTTATCAACAATGTTGATATTGACAGTGAATTTTTATATGTATTATTTAAGCTTATTTAATGATGGTGTTTTATTAGTTTTCTGTGATCTATGTTTGCTTTTAGCAATGTAGTGACACCCTGACAAAGCCAGTAAGCTTGCCTTTTTTATAATGGTGCTTCGTTATTTTGTGTCTAATATTGGTGGGGTATTCTGATTATAGGGTGGGGTGTCAACTGTTCTGAGGGTGTCACCAAAGGTATTTCCATCTATCTAATTGTACATATTTGTAAATTAATGCACAGTATTTAGAAATGTGTACATGTAATGAAGTACTTTTCCTTTTTATAAGAATGTTCTGCCTGGACAATGATATATTGAGTGTTGTTTGTTGTGTACTCGCAAGCTGGGGTACTAACACACTTCACCTCCTGTGAGTAGGCCTGGACTGCTCTGCTTCACTACCCTGAGAGACTCAAGGGCTGCAATGGGGTACTTGGTTCCTAGTAAAAGAAAGATAGAGGACTTGATACTTATGAAGGAGTCACATCCTTTGCAATTAATAGTCCACTTTCTTACATTTAACATTTCAGGGTCAGTAGACACTAAGACTGTTAGACCTGTCAGCCTTATGGGGGGGTCTTCCCCCAAATGATTTGCCTTTCTCCTCCATTTTATGCTGATTTCGTTTTTGCTGGCCTTAGAACATTTTACCACTGCTAACCAGAGCTAAAGTGCATGTGATCACTCCTTAAAACATGGTAACACTGGCTTATCCCCATTTGGTATATTTTTACTTGTAAGTCCCTCGCAAATTGGTACCACATGTGCCCAGGCCCTGTAAATGAAATGCTACCAGTGGGCTTGTAACACCGAATGTGCCACCCACTTAAGTAGCTCTTCAACCATGTCTAAGGCCTGCCATTGCAGCCTGTGTGGGCAGTTTGAACTGCCCTTTCAACCTGACAAAATAAACCTTTTGCCAGGCCCAAACTTTCCTTTTTCATACATAGAGGTCACACTAGGGTAGGCACTAAACAGACCACAGGGCAAGGTGCAATGTATTTAAAAGGTAGGACATGTAATTTTAAGTTTTACATGTCCTGATAGTGAAAATTCTTAAATTCATTTTTCCCTACTGCATGGCCTATCTCTCCCCTAGGATAACATAGGAGCTACCTTATTACATTGTGTAAGCTGTAATTTCCAAATGGGAGCAGGTAATCAGTTCATGTTTGGTGTCTTTGGAATTGAAATGAAAAATCATCTCTAATGGTAAAGTCTAATTTTATATTACAATTTTGAAAATGCTAGTTTTAGCAAGTTGGCATTTTCCTGCCTCAGCCATTTAGTGCCTGTAGCCTGTCCCTGGGTCATATGACTGAGTGTAGCTGACAGTTGGGCTTTGTGTATTCCTCCTAGAGAGCCGCACACAATAGAGAGCTTAGGTGTGCCTGGATGAGCCATCACTGGCAGGATGGGATGGTGGAACTGGTCGCAGTCCTACTTACACTTGAATATGCTGTGTCCTGCCTCCACATAAAGGGCTGCATACCCCCTGTAATTAATGTGGAGCCAGGACAGGGAATGCAGGATGCCTGGTGACTTCAAAGGGAATCGTCTAGAAGCTTCTCCCACCTTCCAGAGGGAGGGCACCAGGTATAAATATTGCACTTCAGATACTACCTCCTCAGTACACTTCTGGACCTGTGGATACTCTGCCAGGAGGAAGGACTGTTGTGCTGTTAAAAGGACTGCTACTCTGCTGTACTGCTGCTCTGAAGGACTGCTGCCCTGCTGTGCTGACCTGCTTCTTTCTTGAGTGGGTGAGAAGGACTGGACCTGCATCTGTTGAACCCAGGACTCCAAAGTGACTCCAAGGGCTGGTTGGCTGGCCTCCTGACTAGAGCTTCAGGGACAGAAGGCTCCAACGACCTTGAAACCAGCACCTGGACTCTGCCATCTGTGAGTCCTACCCACAAAGTGGTGCCAACCCAGTTCTGGACCCTTGGAAGTGCACCAGAAGGTGCTCTGCCAGCCAATTTGTGGACCCAGCTGAACTGATGCATCTCCTCTGCTGTGTGCCGCAAACCACAGCAGAAATGATGCATCGCCTCTGCTGCAAGGGTTCTCAAGGCTCAAAGGACTCCACATCGACCTCGCAGCCTGCATCAGAACCGCTGCCTGTGTGATGCTTTACCAATGCGGGCCGCCGCATCTTTTGTTAACGGTAGCCTTGATGATGATTCAGGTTCTTGCATTGCATCTTCACAGCTCCTCAGAACCGACGCATAGCCTCGATGCACGATGCATCCTTCGACGCGGACTTCGGATTGCAAGCCCTCATTGACGGGATCCTCAACGACAATGCAGGACCTCGCATTGCAGCTCCACAGCTCCTTGAAACCGATGCATCATCTTGGCTGCGTGACGCATCCTCAGCATATAACCTTTCAACGCTCCGCAACCAGGACCTAATGAACTTTGTTCAGGCGACCTCACTGGCTCCCTGTAGCCGGCCTGCGCTCCATCTGGTTCGGACTGAACTTGTGACTTTGTCCTGGTCCGGTGCAATCAGATATCCACAGTTGGCACATTTCTGCTTTTTGTCACTATTTTTACTTAAATCTTAAACCGTGCATATCTCTGGTTCTACTGATTGGCTTTATGCAGTTTTGGGCCTGTTTTATTTAGCAAAAATCACTCTATTTTTTAAAATCGGGTGTGGAATCCTTTTGTGGTGTGTTTTCAGTGTATTACTGTTTGAAGTGTTGCGCAAATACTTTACACATTGCCTCTGAGTTAAGCCTGACTGCTCTGTGCCAAACTACCTGAGGGTTGAGCACAGGTTAGTTTAGGGTTGTTTGTGACTTCATCCTGACAAATGTTGTGATTCTTGCATGAGTAGGGATTCACCCCCCTGAACCAGTAACCCAATTTCTTACAAAGACCAAATCCTGTGTACATCTCGAAATATCTAAGGTCAAAAAAGGAAAAAAGATGCATCAGGCCTTCTCTTCTCAACCCTCAGGAATATGGACCTCCTTTCTGAATTACAAGACAGGTATCAGACTCAGTCTTCAAAGATCAACCTTGACATTTGACTATCCCCATTCGCTTTCAGTTACTCCTCATACACCCTTCAACTGAAGTAGTTTATTGTGGTGTTCTATTATGTTGTATTGAATTATTTTTCTTATGTGTGAAGAGATCTACAGCCAGCGTGAATCGGTCTTTCATGGACACTGATGATAACTGTATAATGTTTGTACTAACACAGGGCATCAGCGGACCTCTTGGTGACCCAGGCCCAAAGGGAATTCAAGGAGACAAGGTAGTGATAAACGTTTTATTTGTGCTCTACTTTTCGACGCATCTGTTATTGTGTGTCCTTTCAAAGCATTTAAATTTAAGTTCCATTTTACAAGTTGTGGCCCCTTTATGTTACTCTGCAAGGTATTTGTGGGCTGTTGTACATGCCAGAAAAACACCTGTACAAATTTTCCTAAAAAATGTAGTACGCAGAAAAATGATTAACACTCTCATTCTGTTCCTCTATGTGCTCCATTTTGGAAGGCATCAGACACTGACATACTTTAATTTACTACTCATATATCTAACACTGTAAATATATTTTCTGCAATGCACAAATGAGTATTTCACTTAATGCAATATGTTCAAGTTAAGTGCATGTCATATTAATTTCAGTACTTTATATTAATTTCAACCCATCACAGTCATTTCACTGATGCTATATTCATTACATTGCCTGTTTGCCATCATCTATCATATTCATATTAATATAAATTTTAATTATTTTCATGCAGTTAATGGTCATTTCAAAATATATCATGTCCATTTCAGTACAGCTAGCATTTATTGCAGCTCATCTTATACTTGTTTTAATGTATGTTGTATTTATTTCATTATGTGCTATGTTAATTTCACTGCTTCTCTTATTTCAACATGTCTTATTAATTTTATTGCATGCCAAATATTTAAACGAAAGTCACATTTATTTCAGTGCATTATAGAGCTAATGCATTGCATACTCATTTCAATGCATTCCCTGTTTCAGATTAATTTCAACTAAAGTCATATTCATCTCAACGTTTATCGTACTAATTGCAAAGTGTGTCATATTAATTTCAGTGTACTTCTTATAATTTTCAATACATATGGTATTCACAACAGCGTTTCATATTAACATGAAGATATGTAATTTTTAATTTGTGCGTGTTCTTTCATTGCCTGGCATATTCTTTTCAACATGTCATACAGTTGAGTGTAGGTTATTTTCGTTTTAACCCTCATTTTTATTTCAAATGATGTTATGTTCATTTGTTCATGGGTTATCTGCCTTTCAGGGTATTTGTTAATCATTTCAATACATCATATAATTTTTTTTTTGTTTTAAAAAAAACAAACCCTTTTTATTAAGTTTAGATAAACAACAATAGAGGGCTCAGCGTGACATCCATATATAACACCACAGTACTGTACCAGACAAAAATGAGCAGTACATGAAATTGTTCCCCCATAGAAATTATCAAAAGTGTATGCATTAAAACAACAATGCATGAGACCCTCACTAAAAGTCATACAGTGGAAAGACAACATTCTGTGCTCCCAGCTCCCATGGCTTGTCCCCATGCGGTTCTAGATGGATCCCTCTGTATTCTGCCCAGGCTCCCCATATCTTTAAATGTTTCTGGAGACATCCACGTGACAAATAGATCGGGTGGTTCCAGTCCCATACAATGGCCCATTCTATTTTCCCAAGCTTCCACCACCGGTGCCTCTGCGTCCTTCCAGGCCCTAGCGAAGTCTATCTTAGCCTCAATTAAGCCCATCCATAGGAGTGCCCTTTGGTGCCGTGTGTCCCCCAGGTCATTAGTCATATGAACAAGTACTAGTTTGGGATCCCGTGGGACAGCCCATCCCATCACCCCTTCGAGTTTCCTAAGCACAGTCCCCCAGTAGAGGGCCAAACCCGGGCAACGCCAGAACGTATGAGACAGATCACCCTGCAGATCACCACACCGTAGGCAAACCCCCTGCCGGAATGAGCCCCATCCTCTGAAGTCTGGCTCTAGTGAAATGTACCCTTTATTTAGTTGAATCATCCGAAATTAGGATGTTACCACAGCCTCCCTAGGGGCCTCCACCACCTCTCTCCAATCATCTTCCTCCAGCAGGCCCAAAACTCCCTCCCAGGCTGCCCGAACCACCACCAGGGGATCTGGCAAGTTGCACAATAGCATTTTAGAGATCTCCGACTGCTTATGCTCTCTAGGATGCATGAGCAGGATTTTGGCTTCCAGTCGGGAGAATTCGGGGATAGTATCAAGTAAATGTATCGTGGGGAGAAGGGCATGCCGGAGCTGGAGATAGCGGAAGAACTGGGTGCAGTTTAAGTGGAATTCGCCTTGCAAAGTCCTGGAAAGATTTAGGCGTCCCACCCCTGAGCATTCTTGTCTACTGTTGAGATGCCAATAGTATCCCAAGCCGAGAAGCCCCGCAAAGCACCCATCTGTGGCAATTGAGTACCCCGCCACAATGGTGTCTCCAGTGTAATGCGGGCTGACCATCCCACCCTCCCTAGAGCCACATTCCAAATCTCAAGCACCACCTGCATAGCAGGTGGGAGATTCGCAGGGATAGTCCCCCGTAGAGCCCATGAACAAAATCTCGGTCTTCCAAATACCAAAATACATCATATTCATTTGAGCACAAATAATAATTATTTTAATACTTTATTTTGCTTTCAACATGTTCAAGTTTGCATATTGCAGAGGTAATTGAAATCCCTTTTATTAATACCTATATTAGACAAGAATGAGAAGTGATATCAAGAGTTTCACCGTGCTCAGGCCTGGGTTCAATTTAATCTTGAGTGTAAATTCAGATTAATTGCAGTCGAAGAATCTAGACGCCATTTTGTATGGCTATAATATCTTATAATTTCACTTATTAAAATAGTTTTTCTAGTACAAAACAGATTGAACTGATTGATTTGCCAGGAGCGGCCTGTGCAGGTAAGAACAGTGGGGCGGGGTGGGTGGGATACTCGACAGACGACGATGAGGGAAAATTAGTTATTTTTTTTTATTTTCCCTCGTCGTCGTCTGTCGAGTCCCCACCCAACCCGCACCACAGTTCTCACGTGCACGGGCCTCTCCTACGATTTGCATGACAAATGTTAGGTGTTACTGTAACAATTTTCTTGAAACTTCAGGCAACATTTTTACCCTGTATGGATAGTTCTCCGAGGGCTTACGCACGGCTGAAAATTAAAGTGTGTATAGTTTGTTATGTACATAAAAATAACCTTGAATCAGTACATAAATAGTGTACAACTCACAAGTGAAGCATTACAAACAGGTGTAATGGACCGTATATCAATTGATTTCTTGTGAGCATTCTGTGAAGAGAAGAAAGATTACAGTAATAGGTAGTTTGTTTGGCCTTTGCAATGCCTTGTGAGGTGTTATAGAAAAGGGCATGTGACCTAGTGCAAAGATGTCATCTTATAGATTCACTTATTAAAATAGCTTTTCCAGTACAAAATACAGAGAACAGGTGATTTGCAAGACCGACATTAGATGTTATTGTAACAATTTTCTTGAGATATTTAGCATATCATGTTGTTCCTTAGAACTTCAGCCAACAGGTTTCACCGTAAGTGGGTAGTTCTTCAAGGACTTCCACAAGGCTGAAAATTAAAATGTGTATAGTTGGTAATGGAAATAAAACTCAGTGGTAATTTCCTTTGGGGAAAGTTCAAAATCATTAGCTGGCACAGTGTGCACGGGACCCCTTCTGGGCATACCCACCCCACTTAGGGCACTAAAGCATAACTGAAATCAAGCTGTACCTGGCTGATGAGCCCTAACGAGGGCGAAACCCATCCTAGGTTGCTTGTGTTTGGCTCAGGGAGGAGCTGACCTGGCACTTCAGTCTGAACTGTTCCCATTGGAGCCGGATGAAGACTGTTTTGGGCATAGCTGGGTTCAAACTGAGGTGGCATGGTGTGCAAAATAACAATGGATTGGGATGCAGCCCGAGTATTTACCAGTGGCTGAAATTAATTCAAGCATTCCATCCATCACGTTTTGGTATACTCTAGTCTGACAATGGAGAGCTGCAGTGAACGAAGGGGGTGGGGGGATGATTCAGAATTTTGTTGATGGCGTCTTCATCCTCCAATGTAGCAGATCTAACTTTTACTCAACACTTGTGGACATCCACACATTTCGAGTTTGATGCCATGGTGTCAGAGGTTTCTCCATCAACGTTTCTGTTTCTGTTGTTGAATGAGTCATTTTGGTCAGATGGAAGTTTTTGGCATAAGGTTCACTGACACTGATGGAGAATGGTGGTAGTACCACCGAATGAAATGGAACTTGAAAGGTATCCTCAAAGTCAGAGCATAATGTCAGTGCACAAATAAGCTGTCTCCCAAAAATAATGGGGGTGTTTCCAAGCATGTTACAACACAAAGGTTTGAGAAAACCGTCCACCCTTTCATTGGCCATTTTTCATGGTGCCATATCTAAAACTGTAGATACAGCACTTTTGAATAATCCAACTTTGGCAAAGTATGTACTACTCCTTCTCCTGACCCGGCTGCTAGGGTGGAAGTGGCTTGCCTTACAAAGCTGTTAATTGAGTGGATCTGTCAACAGAGACACAAACAGAGAATTAGCTAATTTTTGGATCATGCTTCACTACTATCCACTTGTAAATCAGGCCACTAGTTCTTTACAATCTATACCAAAATGGTTCCTTCAACAAAGGAGAAAACTTATATGGCAGTGAACCTTCTGGGCAGCCGCGGCCCATCCAGGTAAGAGTGGTGGGGCGGTGGGGCCATCTGGGGGGTATTTCAACGGACGATGACGAGGGAAAATTAAATAAATAATTAATTTTCTGTCGTCATCGTCCATCGAAATACCCCCTCACACGGCCCCACCGCCCCACTGCTCTTACCTAGACGGGCCACGGCTGCTTCTGGACCAGTATAGGACTGAATTATTTAGCAGTGTCTTGTGACACAGTGCAGCACCATCATGGTTCCAGCATCAGTAAGCACAAAGCAAATATAGGTCCTAGATGCATGCACATTGTAATACTGCAACTCATCTTGGTACTGTAATAACTATTTGAACTTTCGATAGTGCTATTTATTTGCAGCATTTACCTTAGTTGGTATTGCCTCGTATTGAACATTATGTTCTTTATTTTCCTTAATTTTAGGGTGAGCCCGGCCCTATTGGTCCTTATGGTCCAATGGGAGCACCTGGTTTTGGACATCAGGGAGAAAAGGTAATTATGGGTTCTTTTTCTTTGTGTTGATTCTATTAGACAGCATCAAGTGTGAAATTCAATGTAGTTGTGCTTCTAATAGAACATAAAATATGGCAGGGTGAAAAGGTAAAGGTCACAATTTTCATAATGTTCATTAAAGCAAATCTGTGCCATTAAATTGCCATTATTATTTGAATAAGGGCCCAATTAAAAGTATGGTGGTAACAAAGAATTCTTGGATATGTATACAAAGTAGTACTGGCAGAATTTCCTCCAGACAGATTAGTACGGCAGAGTTAATTCAACATATCCTCCTATAGAAGACTTTTCTCCAACAAGATTGTTGTTACTGTTACCACCAATTTTAAATTAGGCCATATTTATTCATGAATGTTCTTCAAAATTCCCTTCAGTACACCTTTCACCACTATATGAGCATATTACCACTCCACTTTTACTGAATTTGAAACTTTTTTAAATGTTGCATTGCTTTTTGACAGTTATTATATGATTTTAACCCCTTAACTGCTGAGGCTTCCCTCTCCTCTACCAGTGCTGGAACTTTTGTTTATGTTTGGGACACTTCGCGCTTGCGGTATCAAGGCAAAATTTGTGTCCTTTTTCCACAGTGTTGGGGATTTTAACGGCACCCAGGATTAATGGATGCTCCTGGAATGAACTGAGAAAATAGACAACATATAGCATTTTTTTCCTAGAACTTTTTGAAAAAGTGCTGTACAAGAAAGCATATTTTGTTTTCCTAAAAATTGCATCAAAAGCTTATCTATCCTAGGAGAATGTATGATGGAACAACACATTCTGTTGCAACGCATGCCTTTACCACGCATGCGTTACAACGCGAATGCCTTTACCACACATAACCTTTACCATAAAATATTTTACGAGTATGCCTTTACCACACATGCCTTTACAATGAATTACTTTGTAAAGGCATGTATGTAAAAGGTGTATGTGTGGTAAAGATTGTGCCTGACCCCTGCCCTCAACCCTCAAACCGCTCCCTGGCACCCCCTCACCTGGCCCTCAGCCCTTTTAAAAAATACCCGACTCCTGCTCTGAGCCCTAAAACTAGACCCCAGCATGATCCTCTCTCCAGTCCTCAGCGCTTGTTAATAATACCCATCCCCTGCCCTGAACCCTAAAACCGGACCCCTGCACGACCCCCCCGCCCCTCAGTCTTTTTCAAAATCACCCACTCCCTGCCCTAAAACCAGACCTTCCCACAGCCCCAGCCCTTTTAAAAATTACCCGGCCCCTGCCCTGTACCCTAAAGTCGTACCCCTCCATGACCTGACCCTGGCTCCAGCACCTAAAAAAAACTCACCCCAGTCTAAAGCCCTAAATCCATACCCCCACCCCAGGCACAATCCCCCTTACCTTAACAGGACAATGACGACAAGGCAACTCTTCTGAGGTGCGGCACAGGTCATCAAGAGGAAGCGGAAGGGTCTCTCCATTTCCTCTACCGACGCCGATAGCCTTGACCACCCTGGTGCCTTTACCACCGTTTCCTGCACATGCCCTTACCACCAGTACAACGTATATGCCTTTACCATTTATACCTTTACAATATTAATTCATTGTAAAGGCATGAGTGTTAAAGGCATATGCGTTGTAAAAATTATTGTGGTAAAGGCTACGCGTGGTTACAGTGCATGCGTTGGGGGAAGTCAAATCAGGATCCCCTCTCGACCCATGTCCACATTTTATTTTTTCACAACTTATACCTACTCTGTGCCCTTACATCACACAGCTGTTCAACCAATCCCTGGAGACAGCTGTCTTTCCAGAGATCTGGAAACAGGCCACAGTAACCCCTCTACTGAAAAAGATAGGATCCGATGTAAACAACCCAGCCAATTATAGACCAATTTCTCAGCTCCCCTATATTTCCAAGGTACTGGAGAAACTTGTCAACAGACAGTTATCTAATTACCTAGAATCCAATGAGTTGCTTGACCCCTCACAAACAGGTTTCAGGGCCACTAACAGTACGGAGGCAACCCTCTTGGCTGTCCTGGACAATATAAGATCATTGCTGGACCAGGAAAGGCAGTGGCCCTGATCCTGCTGGACCTGTCGGCGGCCTTCGACACTGTCTCCCACCAACTTTTATTGGAAAATCTGCACGAAAAAGGGATACATGCAAAGGCCCTTCAATGGCTCAGCTCATTTTTATGTAACAGAACTCAAACTGTGCAGCTAGGTGCTTTTTTATCTACTCCAAAAAACCTCAGTTGTGGTGTCCCGCAGGGAGCATCCCTGAGCCCCACACTATTTAATGCCTATGTCTCATCCTTGGCAAAAATTGGCACGAAATGGGGCTTTGGAATTTGCTCCTATGCGGATGATACCCAACTGACAATAGCCATCGGAAATGGGCATGATGACACCAGAGCCAAACTCAACAATTGCCTCACTGAGATGGCAACCTGGATGTCAGTGCACTGTTTAAAACTTAACGCAGAGAAATCTGAAATTCTGCTTCTCGGCGGAGCCAATCATATCTGGGATATATCCTGGTGGCCCCACTCTTTGGGTGCGGCACCAGCACCAAAGCAGTGCGTAAAAACTTGGGCATCATCATCGATAACACCCTATCGATGCAGGACCATGTGCGGACCCTGTGTGGTAGAAGCTTCGCTACACTGAAGCTCCTAAAAGGCTTTTCCGTTGGATCCCACTGGAAAGCAGGAGGACTATCACACAAGCCCTGCTTGTCAGCAGGTTAGATTACGGAAATGCACTCTTTGTTGGCATGCCAGACTACCTTTTTAAACATCTGCAGGTGATACAAAACGCAGCGGCTAAACTGGTGTGCAAGGAGGGCAGATACAGCTCCGCGACAAAATGCCTGAAGCAACTCCACTGGCTGCCCATGCGCCAAAGAGCACGATTTAAACTCCTAGGACATGCACACAGGGCACTTTATCGCACAGGCCCCAAGATTCTCCAGAATAGAATCAAATTCTACGTCCCGCTCAGGTGCTTAAGGTCACGTTCTTTGGCACTAGCGGAGACAAAAAGAATCAGCAAGAGCAGGACAGGTGGACGTACCTTTTCGCAACTGGCAGCACTTTATTGGAACAAGCTTCCACTGGAACTTCGGCTAACTGAAGAATACATGGCGTTCAGGAAAAAACTTAAAACTTATTTGTTTCCTTAATACTGCCATTACCACCCTCAATAAGACTAAACTGACTCATCACTCTCCGGATACACTAGCGCCGTGATATCCCAGTGGGATGTATGTCGCGCTTTATAAATAAATAAATAAAATAAATGAGTGGTAAAGGCTGTGCGTGGTAGCAGCCGCGTTGTAATGGCTGTTTCACGTCCTAGGATAATCATCTTCCCAGTTTTGGGAATGTTTATACCTACTTGCAGTTTGTGGTTGAAACAGGTGTGAAAACCATGGGTGATCCTGAAACACTATACATTTCTGAAAACTAGACAAACTTCCAAATTCAGCACGGGGTTATTTGTGTAGCTCACACTTGATTGTCCCAAAGAAACTATTTATTGAAATCAACTAATATTGAAAATATTAATGGAAAATTAGAAACAGGTGTCAACATTGCCATCTGTAATTCTTTGCCCCAGTGGCTGATTTACAAAAGTAATATACTCCTTAGTCCATCAGATCCTTCAGGTTGAAGGGATATATATAGTGCGTGTTGGTTATCCAAAAACACATAATACCCAAAGCAAACGACTGAGCTGCAACCTTTAATAATATTTCATTTTGTAACATCCATGCAGACTTTCATGTGATACATTCTAAAGAATGAAAAATGAATATGAAGGAAATCTGTGCATTTTTAAAAGGTGCCCAAGATACCGAGTCTAGGAACAATGATTATTTGTAGAAATCTGAACGTGGGGTTACCTATACTATTGTGATTGAGAGGGCATTTCACAAAATGTGTTCTTTTTTGCATAACAGCTTTCATTTAGAAGCCCAAAAAATAGAGAGATATTCAAGTAATAATAACAAATGTTCTACTATTCTGTATTCCCTCACTTCTCACAATACAAATGGTATCCCACATGGGTGACTCGGCCTATTTCCTAAGACACAATAGTCCCCAAAACGCAGCATGAGACTTCAAATTTTCGCTATGAAAATTTACCCAATTTAGCGATTTGCATAGCTGCTGTATTTGGGACTGGGCTCAGCTGCCACACAAGGCAATCTACTAAACTTAGACATTTCTGAAAACTAGACACTCAGGAGAGTCCAGGGTATTGTGATTTGCATTGATCCCACAGAATTATCATACCAAGAATGCCCTGAGGACCTCAAACTTTGGCCAAAGTCCCTCACTTTCCTCTCATTTCTTTGAAGGAAAGTTTCCGGAATCTGCAGGGATCCACAAAAATCCCACCACCCAGAGTTCCCACACTTCTCTGACAAAACAGAAGAAAAAAGTGGTGAAAGAGGGGGATTCGATTTCAAATATTGATAAGGCTAATTTTTTTAAGCTGTCTAAATAGAATTTTGGTGCAATAATTATTGGGTATAAGGATACTTTTCCTCTGTCCTGAATTTATAGACAGATTTCTGCAAAACCTCTCTTTTACCCGAATATGCACTCCCATACAACACCAATTCAGTCTGTCTCCTTAATGGTTCTTTTTCAAGATCTCTTAATGTTATCCTTTCGAATTTGTCAACATTTCTCAAGCTTTGAATACATTCCTGGAATCCATATTTGAAACTCCCTTTGTAATGTAAAGTACAGAAATATCTGGATTAAATGGTTTTGTTACTTCAGTTGTCTGGGTGAGTATTTTAATTTCCTTGAATGAGAGTTCTAAGCAGAACGTGGCAATCGATTTACACAGTACCATAAGATTTTTTATACGCAATTAGCATTCATGGAGTCATAAAAGTACTCACCTACATTCTCTTCACTTTGAATAGAACTTCTATGCTGCAAATTATTTGCCCTGGAAACGCTTGGACAGATTTTATAACTTGGTAGTGAAGGGAACAGAGGCAGCGACAGTAGACGCTTGGACTGAAACTGAATATGTGCGTAGCAGATTGTTAAAGACTCTGCTCTGCCTTGAAAAGGTTCTATACAAAATGGAAGCGCCCTTGGTTTTCATGAGTATTGTAGGTATTTCCTCTTGGCAAATCTGATTTTCCTTTAATTTTAGCGTACTACTCAATCCAATAGATTAATGGTGCTGGTGCAACCTTGTGGATGCTTCAATGTAACAAGGATTTCTACTTTCAAACTTAACATATAGAAACATTCTGGAAAGCGAGCAATTATTTACTCCCTTCAGTCTGGCATTACTATACATTTCTAGTGTTAGAAGGCTCAATTTTAAATATATATTTCATTATTTCCCCATAGTATTACTTTGAAACTTAACCTTACTTTGACAAATGATACAGCTTTCACTTTGTTCAAATGAACCCTTCCTTCACTCTTTTCTGCCATCCTAAATTCCAGGGGATATCATTTGTGAAGGCCTGGTCCAAGATAACACCACCCTGTTAGCTAGTCCGGTATTCCACATCATCAACACACTTGCAGCTAATCAGTGGTGGTGAAATCCTGAAAAAGTAATTTACCATGGAATCCTAAACAGCTGCACACAAACACATTACTCCCTTGGATTTCAGTAATCCTGGAATAAGTAGTAATCTCTCACTTTCAAAAGTCGGTGGACATGTACACTCATCGTCCATCTCTGGTTTCTGCACTGGTGTACAGCATAGAAACAGCCTGACTAGCTGTGTGATATTCGATTTTTGCTTATTAATGACTTTCTTTATAATGGGATTTATCCACTGAATTTGTAGCAGGCAATGAAACAGCCTTTATTTAAAAAAAAAAAAAGGCTGCCTTGGATCCATCAAATCCTCGGAATTTTATATCATCATCATCATGTAAATCTTTATTTTGGCCCAGGGACCATGAAAGAACAATAAAAAAACACAGTATAGAAAAACAGATGTAAAATGCTAAAAACCCAATAAAATTAGATAAAATTGATACTATACATGTGTAAAAATCAATCAGCATTCAATTCATTTTTCAATTCCTAGAAAAACCTTACGCGCCCGCCACGTAGAGATTAAAAAACCTGATACGGCATATACGATTGGCATCTGGGTGTTGTATTTTAGAAGTCTAAATGCTTCTTCACAGCACCTAGTGCCTATGTTCTTGCACACTTGAATCAACCATCTTTGCCTTATTTTATTATACCCAGGACAAAAGAAAAATACATGAAGTTCAGTCTCCTCCAGGCTACTGCATGCAGGGCACCGCAAGACAGAGCTGCCAGCCCATTTATTAGTACATGCCCGAAGCAGAAGCGAGCCATGCCTGAACTGTAAATAGAGTTTCCTGGCTAATGCCGGTTTTATCTCATCTAGACATGGCTCCAAGTTATAGTTATCCTTAATTTTTAAGAAGTTGTCTGTTAGAGGGCCAGTGGCTGAGTTTTCATAAAGTTGCGCGAGTTTACCCGCCCTATAGCTACTAACTAATTGTTTGCACGATATCCCAGAGCAGGCTACCTCCGGGTTTCTCTACAGACTCTCCCTACCTATATTGTGAAGACCTGCCTTAATATATGCAATCCATGCCAGCTTCTCTATACCAGGGAGCCCCAGGACCTCCTTTAACTCCGTCCTATACTCAGACAATTCAGGTGTCACTCATAATCACTGCCAGAATGTTAGGGGTCTACAACCAATTTCCTCTATGATTGGTCTTACCCCTATATCCAAGCGCAGTGGAGTGAGTGGGGAACTCACTGGAAGGTCAAAGAGCTGTCTAAAAAAGTTGTTCTCAGTCTTGATACTAGTTTTGGGAGAGCAATGCCCCCAGAGTTCTGCCCCATACAAAGCAGCACCCATGAGTTGGGTTTTATAGATCTCTAGTGCTGAGCCTACAGGCTTATGAAAGGAATTTCCATAGAGCTTGGCCAGGCCACCTGTGGTCGGGGCGAGCTTAAGACTTGCTTTATCCATTTGTGGCCCCCAGTCCATTTTTCTGTTAGGGTGAGTCCTAGATAATCAATAACAGGCACCCTTTCTAGTTGGATGCCATTCATACATGGGTTAGGACGGGTTTTGCTAGCGGGGTTGAAGACCATATATTTGGTCTTCTGTACCAATTCAATATATTTATTAAGAATTTGGATCTCCAATGAGGTCCACTTAAAACGTACATGAATAATCATAGTATAAACCCAGCAACAATTAAAACAATACTTCAATAAAACCGTTCTATCTACATCATTACATCAATTTATACAAAGTTAATCATCAAAAGACATAAAAAAGGTTTCCAAAAATCGACTCTGGGGTAGTATTTAAAGAGCAATACAGCCCTACAGTGGAGGAGAGCAAAAGTAATCACACCATATGGAATTTTAGCGCATGTACAAATAGATAGATTAACATTAAAAAGCAGTTTCATCTAATGGGATATTGTTGAATAAAATGCTTCATATAACAACAATAATAACAAATCATTAAGTAAAGTGCATCTTACAACAGCAATAGGGTAGCAGCAATCAAACAATTACCTCCAATACTAGAACAATAAAGAATCAGGTCCTGATAAGTATAAGTACAATTAGGGAAAAGATCCTATCATAGCAGCACCATATATTTTATCTAAAGTGCATCAAAAAGCAGCAAAGACATTTCCCTTAGAACTTTTTTGTGATGGGAAAAAGAACCTAGTTAGAGCAAACAGCAAAACATTAACAACAGTCATATATTTATAGTTTTGCGCGTTTTTTCCACTTTCCCGATTAGGTGACCAATTTACGATTAAATAATTTAGTGGTAAGAGATTCATGCGGCAAAGTGTAATCCATCTGCGAATAACGTGGCTTAAGTTCCACGAGAGATACTTCTGAGGAACTCTCGGGGAAGCATTCTTAACTATTGTTTCCAGTCTGGCCCTCGTTCTGCAAATACCAATATCTCTCTGATAGCCACTAGAAATCTTTAAGAAAGATTTTAATTCTATGGGAGATAGGGATAGCACAAAATCCTCTTGCACATTAAAATGTTGCAGTGCCAAGAAGAAATCGTTACTAAAGGAGTATTTATACATTTGTCCATCAAAAATTTCCTGTTGGATAAAACTCCTCAAAAGAAAAAGGTTCACTGTTCTTTAGCTGATAACCCCAACGAATTACCCTAGCTAGACCTTGTGAAAAGGAGCTTACCAAGTCAAATTCTAGTCTAATGGCGGCTATTGGAACCAGTGTATTAAAGTTACATAGTTTACGAAAGATTTGGCCTTCGATCTTATCCAAAAAGCTCCATTCACTTACTGGTATAGATTCAATTGCATATAACAGGGTAGGAGGAATATTAGTTTTAAAAACTAAAAGCAAATGTGAGAAATGTCTTCTACCCATAGTACTATAAAATAGGTGTAGGCCATTTGCATGCGACGTTGCTTTAGAAGAGCTATGATCAATATGGGAACTAATCCTCGTACTACTTGAAATAACTTTCCCCAGGTAAAGGTAGGAATCTACAATCGCCAATTTTTCAGGACCAATTCTCCAATTAAAATTACAAGCTTTTCTGTTTTTTCCTCGTTTTAAAACCAAGACCTTACTTTTAAAAACATTTATTTTCAAAAATTGTGCAGACGTATAGTTCTGTAGTCGTGACAATTTTTTATTCAAACCTATAGGGGTCAGGTCCATAATTACAATATCGTCTGCATACATAAGGCAAGAAAAGGAGTGGCCACCTATCTTTGGCGCGTCTCCTTCCGTTGAGGAAAAACAATCCGGTAGATCTCTTACATATGGAGAGAACAGTAGAGGTGCTAATAGGCAACCTTGCTTCAATCCGTTTTCCGTAGTAATTACTGAAGATAGGCCCTGAGTTCCCCCCATTAAAACCCGGCACCATGTTTGCGAGTGTAGAGCAATAACTAAGGATAACAAAGTAGGAGGCATCCCCATTTTATATAACTTTTTCCAAAGAAGTGGCCGATCTACTTTATCAAACGCAGTAGAAAAGTCTATAAATGCAACATAGACATTTGTCTTGCGAAAGACCGTATATTTCTCTTCTATTAATTTCAACAAGCAGATGTTGTCTAGAGTGGAATGATTTTTCCTAAACCCTGCTTGCTCAATGGGGAGGATTTTCTCCTCTACTACCCAGTCAGTGAGATTCTCGAGAATACTGCGGGCGAAGATTTTCCCTACTGCGTCTAATAAGGCTATTTGTCGGTAGGTACCTGGAAGATGTCTTTCGCCCTTTTTATACAGCGGAATTAGGATACTACCAGACCATGACGAGGGGGTCCGCCCATACAGATAGCAGTGTTCAAACAGGGGGGTAAGATATGTTGCCCATAATACAGGCTCTTTTTTTGTAATGGACATGGGGATTTCATCTGGGCCCATTGCCCCTGAAGCTCTCATTTTTTTAATCAGTCTAACGATTTCTTCCTTAGTAGGGGTATAAACTAAAGTTTTTGAGGAGTTCATTCGAGAGAAGTCGGGCAAAAAGGAATTTAAGTTCGCGGAATAAAGTTCTACTAAGTGGGATTTCCATTCTTCTTCATTTATTGGAATAGGAAGAGATTTAATTCTAGTGCCACAACTTTCCGCAATTATTTCCCAGTATCGTTTTGAATTATTTTTCGCCGCAGCTTCTTTTAATTGAACCCATTCATAATCCTCCTTTTTTTGTTTTAAGGAGCGTTTTTTCCGTTGTCTTTTCCTCTTTAGTAAACCTATTAATCTATTTCGTTCAGGAGAGTAATTCCCAAATTGGGCCCTTACTAGTTTATTGTAAACCCTATTTATTTGAAGTAATGGATTAAAACCAGATCTCTGCTTAATTTTTGGGTGAAAAGATTTACAGGATAAAACCATAGTGTTTATACTATGACTATAAGATTCTAGCAAATTATTTTGGGGGTAATCTGGAAATTCTGTTACTCTAAGCTGCTTATCACCTATTAAAATGGTTAAAGACTCTTTTAATTTTGAGACGGCCAAAGAATTCCAGTAAATTCTGCCATTTGTTTTGTTAAGAGCTACCACTTTATCCCTAAAATTCCATGAGCTCTCCCCAGCACATGACAGATCTATTTTTAAACTAATCACCATATGGTCACTAAATTGATTTTCCAAAATTTCCATATTTGATAGTCTATTAAAGAAATCGGCGGAGGAAATTACATAATCAATAATGGAGCCACCCTTCGGACCCTTATGTGTATTTTTCGCTGGGATATCTTTTTCTAGTCTCCCATTGACTACTAATACCTCCAAATTTCTTAAGCCTTCTAATAGACTTGTTCCTCTTTTATCCGTTTGACTATAATTTGGGAATTGAGCCGGTGATATATTTAATGATTCCTCCTTAGTGGAGTTAGCAAAGAGCCCCAAACTATGGGTGGAAACTTTAGCATTCAAGTCTCCAACCAACATTAGGTTCTTACATTCTAAGTTTTCAAGGATGAATAAGATGAAGGCAAACAAGTCTTTCAATAAGTGTGTATTAGATGAACCTGGTGGAATGTATGCATTCACAATTAAAAGGGACTCGGAGTTCGTAGAATCTTCCTTGGTGTCTAGCTTAATTGCCTGAAATAAATTAGAGGAATGTGGAATTGTTTTGTAGGACCATTTAAGGCTTGATCTAAGCAGAATGGCAATGCCACCTTTCGCATGTCCCCTGCTCACCGGAGACGCAGGGCGGCTCAGCACATAATAATCTTCCATGGACCAATTCGTAATAATCCAGGACTCTTGAATGCATATTATATCGGCGTTCTGTTCTTTCAAGAACAGCCATTTGTTTTTACTTGTGCTTAGGCCGGCTGCGTTCCAGGAGACCAATTTAAGGCCCTTGCTAGGAGGAGTTCCCAAACCTTAGGCCTACAGAACTATTTGTGTTAAGGGCCCCTGCCACCCAACTCCATTTCTTGTTTTCTTCATCTGCAGGTAATACTCTACCGCTCTTTTTCTCTGGTTGGAGGGAAACTCTCCTTCCATCCTTACAGAGGGAGAGCTGTAATACCCTTTCTCTTTCCAAATGGTGAGGATCAAGAGACGATAGATCTTCTATAGAGGGAGGCCGTCTATTAATAGACTCTTTTTCAGGGGCTTTCTCCTCATTGGGGACCAGTACATCGATACCACAGCACCATAGTTTATCTAAATTTGAGATAATTAAATGTGACGTCACCTTAGACCCAAATGTCACTCTGGCACCCCCAAGATTGCCATATTTTAGAACTTGAACCAAAGCCAAATCACTACTCTGTATCATTTTTAAATCATAAATTTCAGCGAAACAACTCAATAAATAAGACCTGTTCATCTATAGCTCATAATCAAAAATGAAAACAAAATCCAACGAAAGGGGGGCAGAAGGCTGATTGCTAGCATAATGATCTCCCTTAGACCGTTTACTAGAATTATAAATCACATCACTGCCAATAGCGGATGAAAATAATACCGCATCAGGGTTCAAACTGCATTTTACATTTGCTGCCATACTTAGCTCTGTAGAAGTAACTTCTTGTGGCACCAAGATTGTTGAACTAGAATTCGGCTGTAGTGGGTTACAGTCCAAAGGCGAAATTTCTACTTGAGCTTCTTCCCTTTTCTGGTCTTTTACAACGAGGATCGGAGGAAGAGATAAGTTCATATTAGGGTCAAAACAAAGTTGTTTGGCCCTTTTCTTCTTAATCCTCCGGGTATTTCCTCTTTTTGTTTTCTTCTTTCTTCTAACAGATTTTCCTTCATTTTTTAAGGCCTTCTCTTGTGGTGAAGTATGATCAGATTTAAGTTCCTTCGTGATAGAATGATCAATTTTATTAATCCCTGTTTTTAAAAAAAAAAATTGGATAGACTTTACGTTCTATGTTAACTTTATCTTTTTCTGTAGTCGGGAGAGATGAATTAACAGGAGAAGACATGAAAACCTCAGGCTCGAAAAATTGTTGTAATGAAAAGAGCTGGAATTCATCAAACAAGTCCACACTTTTTTTTTATCTTTATGTTTTGAATAACCAAAATGTATGTCCACCTGTACACCAAAGTCTTGATAGTTCGACTTTGTAGCAAAGCTCGTTTGAGTAGATTTTATTGGATTCGAATTAGATACCTGTGGAGATAAAGAAGGGGTCTTTGTACAAAAATTATGCTTATCAATTTTAAGAAAGGGAGCTTTACTTAGTGGCTGTATGTGGTCTGGAACTATTAATTTAGTCAATGACAACAATGAATCCAAGATATAATCAGAATTGTTTACAGATCTTTCCATGAGAGCTAAGATAGAGGATAAAACTCTTTCCAGACAAACCAAGGATTCAGACATCAATATTTTATCTTCGGACTCCATAATTGGGAGGTCAGGATCCAAAAGTAAATCAGGAGTGATAGAGGATCTTGAGCTTATTGAGTTCCCTCCGCTAGGCGTGCTGCTAAAGAGTCGCATTTTAATGGGAAAACCGGGAAGATGAGCTTGAGATTTTGAGAAATGTGAGATAACAGAAGTATTTGGCTTAGGTGATTGCAAAGCCCTTGAGGAGTGGTTTAAATTAATATTTAAGTCAGGAAGTATAAAATCCTTCAATATAAGGTCATCCACTTTAGACTCAGAGTATAAGTCGATAATGGATGGAGACACGCTATTTTCAGTAGAGTGAATAGAATAGATTTCACGTAAAGGGCCTTCCACTCTGCTTTCAGGGCTTACCACAACTCTCACTCCAACCATTCTATTTCCAGGAGAAGAGACAGTAGATAGAGATGTAGTTTCCACTGTTCCTTCTACCTTTTGGGGTAGAGATTCAGACTTAGGCTCCATATTTGCCTCCTTATTTTGACTTATCTCCTTTTTCGAAAAATAGGTGGAGATGGCATTAAAACCTTTTAGAGTATTTATCTGTACTGACTTATTTCTCAGAGGGTTGGCTGTAGTTTTTTTACAAGCTTTTATAAACACCAATTTCCCTGAGCGTAGTTTTTTTGCAGTCATTGTTCTAAGTAGAGCTCAAATGCAATCTTAGGAAAAAAAAAAAAAGCTTCGACAAACTTCGATTTCGGTTGTAGGTGTATACTCTAGCTGCGACTTGCAACAGTTATCGGCTGTAATGCTGTAAAGCAGGGAGACTTCTACGGCTATGCGCTGCAGGGCTGTAAGGTGATGAAACTACTACCCCGCAGATACAACCAGAGTTATAGCTCCGAGAAAGGGAGAGCAGGGGACACTAGGGAGCCGCGAGCCGCGCCCAACTTAGTTGGGCCGCTTCCGCGAACTTGCCTGGGCACAACACTCAGCGGCCCCTACTAATGGGGTCGCGCTCTCATCCCCCACGCCTTCCTGAGGTTTCCCCGCAAACTGCCAGACAGGGGACAGACTCTCTCACCAAAGAGTAGCTCCTGCGCTCAATTACCAGCTTTAACTATAGGAGTGTTCAACGTAACCATAGAGCACACAGCGGGGCGCATAGGAGGAACACCGGCTACCACCTAGTTTTTATTAAGCTGCCTCCGCAAAGTCACATTCATGCAGCAGTAGCTGCGGAGGCTGTTCTTGTGCTGGCTGCACCTGTTACTGACCACACTTGCCGCTTGCCTCTTACCGCCGGTGTGGGTACACACCAAGGCTCCTACTACTACTATAACTTCTGTGGATCCTTCTGTGGGTCCCGTGGCAGGACTCTTCACCGGCGCAGGCGCATAAGGTGTAAAGGCACCGGCAGCAGCGGGAGTCTTACGGAGACTTGACGAGGCAAAAGGTGTGAGACAGGGGAGCAGGAGAACAGTAAGAACAGTAAGAAGCAGCGCGTCTACCACCTCCTTACGGTTGCTCTCACTCGCTCTCACCCAGAATGCAACACCTGGCAGCGAATAACACCAGGAGCCTGGATATGAATCTTGCACAACCCTGCAGCTCAAACACCAAAGTCTGCCTCCTCACTGCTCCGGCCGCTCCAAACTCGAAGCTCTTGGTTTAATATTTAATGTCCACTCAAAACTCCAAACTCGAGTGGCCGATCAATTCAGCAGCCGCCGCCACCGGGCAAACAGAGAAATGCCGCCACTCCGCTCAGCCCCGCTCAGCTGCGTTCTTTGTGACGGGGGCCGGGGACCGAGAGCCGTGGGCCGGGCGCGATGAAGCCTGGAAGCTGTAGGTCCCTTAAGGTCCCTTGAACCGGACCCGCTTTAAGCCTTAAGCGGGATCCGCATCGGTGAAACCGGTAAAACTGGTGAAACCGGTAAAACTGGTAGGCGGGTCTTCTGTATGTTGATCTCCAACCCTCTGCTTCTACAAAACTCTCCAAAACCATCAAGGATTCTCTGGATACCCATCGGTGTCTTGGAGAGCAAAAGGGTGTCATCTGCAAACATCAATGCCGGCAATAGCTTATGCGCTAGCTTAGGAGCATCTATATCTTTCAATCCGCTTAAAGCATCAACTAGACCATTGATGTAAATACAGAACAAGGTAGGGCCAAGGACACAGCCCTCTCTAACTCCTCTATTGACTGGGATAGGTGAGGTAAGTTCCCCATGCTTCCCATACCTAATTTGGGCAAAGTTATCTTCATGGAGTCTCCTTAACAGGTTCAAAAGATAGTGGGGGACTCCAAGATCACTTAGTACCGCCCAGAGTGCATTCCTGGGCACCAAATCAAAGGCACTTTTTAGATCCACAAAGACCGCAAAAAGGCTACCTCCCTCCAAGTGCACCGTTTTCCAATAGAGGAGCTGTAGCCAGAATTTTATATCAATATCTACCCTGCCCCTCATTGCTAAAATTATGTAAGTAGAAGTCACAGATCAACGGAAGCGTTATTTAAAGACAAATATGTTGCTTTCAGATAACCAGTCCGGGGTTGCCCTTCCATGGGCACTGAAATAGTGATGATGGACATGAGAGAAAAGTTCATTGACCTAATTGACAGAGAGTGGCCTGTTGAATGGATAATTTTAATTTTTTATTTTTTAGACTTTTTAATATAGTGTCATAGCTTAAGAAATTTGAAATGGGTATCCCCACAGCCTTTGACACCATGGATGAAACTATTAAAATGTATCATTTAAGCCAGATGCTGGGAATTAATGGTTCTGCCTTGAGCTAGATTCGATCATTCCTCTCTTCTGCTTTCCCGGTCCTCAGGGTTCAGACCTGTCCCCGTTATTATTCAATCACTATCTAATTAAGGAGTGTCAGCTTTACGCTAATAACACCCAGTTGCTGCTTGATGTGCACTGAAACTCTCAGGACCTGACTGAGGTGGTGGTTGCCTGAGGTTGGTCATCACTAGATACAAAACAGCTGTTTTGCCTAAGTTACAGTAAGACAAAAGTCAAAGTCCTAGGATACGCAGGTTCCTCTGTACTGCTCTTTGTTGGCCTGAAAGCCTGTGTCCTGCTCCCTTTCACGCGGGGTTGGTTAGTAATCTTTGATAGATTTATGACCGTGACCTCTCCTTTCAGCCACTTATAAAGGCAGTGGTAAAGTTGACTCATTTGCACGTTTATTCAATTTTCAAAGTCTGCCATTTATATTGCTAATGGTAATCAGTCTTGTTTTAAATTGTTTTGCTCCAAGGCCTCTTTATCTGTTCCTTAATAATAATGAGCAACCTCAAGCATTACTTTATTCTTTTGTTTTTTGCCTTTGTAGTTGCTGAGAAAGCATACCTCCTCCTCACGCTAGTTTTGCTCCCTCATTTTGTCAAATACCTTTTTATTATACACACAGTTTTGCATATTTCTTGATGGCTCTCCTGATATAGTTTGAAACGTTTTCTGACTGCCGTTTGCCTACCTCCAAGCGTATTTTTCTTCACCAGTGTTAGTTGGCACTGGGATCTCACCATGGTTGTGTTTGCTTTTTCTCGTGAGCACATTGAACACTAGCCCAAGCTAACTTGGAACCATATCAAATATTGTGTATGATCGTGCATTTGGAATCTGCTTGAGTACATGCCACAGCTGATTCTTTTAGGTGTAAATCATGGGAAGTGTACAAAGGATAAATGCTTGCCATGGAAGTATAACATACAATATCTGTTTCCATCAGGGTGAAAAGGGTGAAGAAGGAAGAACTGGACCACTGGGACCCACAGGAATTGGGGAGCCAGGATCACCTGTAAGTAAACAAATGCCATGTTGACATTTACATTAACGATGCAGAGACATATACATTATTTCATAATTTATGCAGAGACATACATTATTTCATATTTTATGCAGAGACATATACATTATTTCATATTTTATGCAGAGACATATACATTATTTCGTATTTTATGCAGAGACATATACATTATTTCATATCCTATGTACTTGTAACTAAAACACAAGGTATATCCTATGTACTTGTAACTAAAACACAAGGTGTTATCAAAATTCAAAGTGTATTATTTTACCATTTTTATCAATTACAAAGATTGTTTCATAAATATCATCAGACATATCATACAGGTTTTATTTGGAGGGGCAGGAACAGGACCAAATATAAAAGATTTCAAAGAAGGGGAAATAGACAACTTTGATTTTATTTCAATATAGCCATGAAAGGTTCTTTTTGATTTTAAAACAAATCAGCAGACTCTATACTTATCCTAGTGAGTGACTGAAAAATACCCATCAAATCAGAAAGCCTTCTCGATCTACTGCCAAATACGTCAATTCATCAAAATGGTAGCAGAAGTGACATTATTCACCCTTTCAACCGGAAATTGCACGGTTGAGGGCATGTTCCAAACTTTGACCTTCAGAACCGTTGTAGTCTAAGGGAAAGGCAGAGTGTGGCAATCAGCAAGAGTAAACAAAGATGTAAGAATCCTCTTTACTTTCTGTTTCTGCCTTGACAGCCCCTGAGCCAGGGGTGGCAATGGCAGTCCCAGGGATGCATAATGACAAGGCAGTGGTAGCAACTAATACCTCTGGTCACCCGTGATTAAAGTCCATCTTTGCTGCTTTGATTTTGACTACGTTATGTTCACTATACAATTGCAGGAGTTGGACTAAGGTGTAACACCCCTTATCAGTAAATGCTTTTAAAGGATTGTTGATATTACAGTATTGGAAATTATTATTACACGTTATATGTTATCACATGGTAAAACCAAGACCTTCTAGACTATTTTTGGGAACATATTGGATGTTTCACTTTAAATAGGTTGCATTAAATCCCTGCTTACGGTTGCTAAAAAACATTATGGGGCAGATGTATCAAGCATTTTTGAGTTCGCAAAAGGGCAGATTCACAGAATCTGCCCGTTTGCGAACGCAAAAATTGCTTTTCCGATGCAGCACACCTAATTTTGCGATTTGGTAACCTGTTACCGAATCGCAAAATGGGTTTGCGATTCGGTATTAGGAAGGGGCGTGTTTAGGGCGTCCCTTCCTAATACCGAATCGCATCGGTATGTATGAATGTTTTGTGACCGCAATTGCGGTCGCAAAACATTCGCATTTTACCACCTACTTCAAGTAGGTGGTAACCCATTCGCAAATGGGAAGGGGTCCCCAAGGGACCCCTTCCCCTTTGTGAATGTCTGTAAAACTATTTTTAAGAGCAGGCAGTGGTCCCACGGACCATGACCTGCTCTTAAAAAATGAAAAGAAATCTTTTCATTTTTCGTTTTGTAAAGCATCTCGTTTTCCTTTAAGGAAAACGGGCTGCTTTACAAAAAAAAAAAGATTGCTTTATTTAAAAGCAATCACGGACATGGTGGTCTGCTGATCTCAGCAGGCCACCATCCCTGTGATTTTTGCGATTCCTAGGGGGTCTCAAATTGCGACCTACCTCATTAATATTCATGAGGTAGGTCATTTGCGACCCCTTAGGAATCGCAAAAGGTGTACTATACACCTTCATACATTGCATTTTGCGATTTCTTAATTGCAAATCCTAATAGTGGCAAAATCGACGTGGCAATTATGCCTGAGACCTGGGTAGAACATTTCTCAAATCTTTATAAAATAGGAAACGATTTAGTTCATAGCATAAATACTATTTATAGGCCATCAACCCTTGCTCCTCCAACAATAGACGAAGTGGATAGGGCACTTATGCAGACAATGAGGAACAAAGCATCAGGCCCCGATGGCATCCACGCGGATCTGTTTTTAAGTAATATTCCCCTGTGGCTCCCTTTGTTAACTAACATTTTAAGCTGCTATGCTGCTAACGGCCCTCCAGGCTCCTGGAGATCTGTGATAATTGTACCCATCTTTAAAAAAGGTGACAGGGCAGATCCCAAGTGTTATCGGCCCATATCTTTAATAGACTGTACATGTAAGATTATGGGCAGGGTAATTCTGGAAAGACTGGAGGCCTGGGTTGAGGAGAGCGGGAAGTTCTCCGACATCCAATATGGGTTTAGGCGAGGCCTGGGGACAGTAGAGCAGTGCCTCAATCTGCACCTGGTCATAAGCAAATACACTGTAGCCAAGCATGGATCCCTTTACTTGGGGTTCATGGACTTGACGTCTGCTTTTGACTGGGTGCAAAGGGGGCGGCTCTGGGAAAAAATGCTGTCCCTTGGCATAGAAACGGCCATTGTGCACTTTTTAGCAGATATGCATCGGGATGTCACAGGGAGAGTACGTTATGGATCTGGAGGAGAGCTTACTGGCCCAATCAAAATGAACCGCGGGATGCGTCAGGGTTGCGTCTTGGCCCCCTTTCTATTTTGTCTGTATATCAATGATTTGAAAAATCAAATTAAAAATGGAGATGTAGATGCCCCACAGGTAGGACTTAGAAAACTACCGGCGCTATTAGATGCGGACGATTGCGTTTTAATGTCCAGAACTGGTGTGGGGTTGCAACGGCTTCTGACCTGTTTTAATAATTTTATGGCTGATTTGGGGTTGAAAACGAATGTAGCTAAATCCCACACCATGGTGGTCGGCAAAACCCCAATAAATAATGAGAAATTAATTTATGTACCCTCCTTTTCTTACTTGGGAATTCTTTTTCACTTCAAAGGCACTTGGCCTGCTCTGATAGAGGCAAAGATAAGGGGTTTTAATCAAAATGTGGAGGCCATTTTTAGATTCGCAAAAAAATTAGGCTCCAGACCAATAAAAGCTATTGTTGAGATTTACAAAGCACGAACGTGCGCTGCGACCCTGTATGGTGCTGGAGTCTGGGGTGTTGGCAATGTTGTAAGCCTCCAGAAAACTGAAAACATGTTTTTAAAGCGTCTGTTGACTGTTCCATCAAGCACGGCCGCCACTATTTGCCACAAAGAACTTGGCCTGATTCCCCTGTCTTTCCGTATACAACTAGCCCCTTTATTACTTTGGCATAATATATGGGCAAAGGAAGATACATTATTGAATCGAGCGATTATTATAGATTGTTTGACATTGGAGCAGGCCAATAAAATACCCTGGCTTATGTACATTTAAAGTCAGCTGGACAAATTAGGGCGGTAAGATTGTTTTGAAAACCCTGTAAATATCGCCAAGATCTCGAGGGCCAAATTAAAAAGTGAGTTTTTGTCTCTCTCTTTTGACAGGATAAATAGTTGTGACTTGGCAAAAAAGAGGGTTGTTGATCACTCACTTATTGTTTGCTCCCTTGATGTGGAGCGTTATTTCTCCTTCTATTTTAATCACGCTAAATTGTTTTATTTGATAAGATTCAGATTTGGCATTTCTCATCTCCTTGAGTCATATCCACGTAATGCATTTGCCGATGCGAAACTGGATGCATGTCCTTGCAATTCTGAATCTGTACAGAGCACGTTGCACTTTATGTTTTTTTGCAAGATTTATACTAATCCGAGACGAGTCTTTTTAAAACCACTTTTACAATTTTTAAATATAAGAAAATGTAGGGCCGCTTTGCATCATCTCCAACTTTTAAATGATGAATTTGTCTGTTTGATGGTATACAAATATATTTCTTCTGCAGTTAGGATACGCAATATTGTTGGGAAATAATTATGAAATCTTGTTACAATCATGTTATGGAACTGTTTTGCTTGTTTTTATATTTGTATTCTTTTATGGTTAATTTTTAGCCGAATAAAGATTTTTGACTGACAAAATTGCGAATTCTTGTGATTCACAATTAGGGAATCGCAAAATGCTAGCTACATACATCTGGCCCAGAATATCTGCATACACATTTTATATGTACAAACATGTAGAATATACATTCAGTGTAATCTCTTTTCATAACTTTTTGATAATATATTCTGTTTAGGGGCTTCCTGGTCCGGATGGGTTGCCAGGTGAGAGAGGCTTGCCAGGAGAAGGAATTCAAGGACAAAAGGTACAATTTACCAATCATGATATTTTGAAAAATAGGAATTTATAATGTTTGTGTGGTCCATCTGACAATGATTGTTTTGTTTGACTACATATGAAACAATGTGTTATATATGCACAAGGCATTGAGATTGCTGGTAGTTGGATTTGGTTAAACAACAATATTTGCCCAAACCCAACTCTCCGGATCGCTCATCTTCGGGTACCACCAAGCAGCTTTTCATTGAGAACACATATTCTATAAGCTACTGAACAGTCCTACTCATGGTTTGATGATTATTCTTTATCATCCCTGCAGTCCTCTGAAGCAGCTACCTGCACATTAAAAAGAATTGCTAGTATTGGGACATAATTGACTTCTTTACTCATTAATGCTCTACAGTGGTGGGTAGTGTCTTAAATTTCACCAGACTTACAATCTTCCTGATTTTAACCTATGTTGTGTCTGATAAAGAGAAAAACTTTAACGCTTTGCATGTTATGCCTCTGTCCTTCTGACCATTATTTTGACTGATTTTGAATACTGTGTAAATATTTTCCAACATTATGAAAGTATTTTCCAATGCTTGCAAATGTTTTCTAAAGCTATGAATTGCTTTTCCAATACTATACCCTTGTTAACATCTGAGTGAAACTATTATCTCCAAGGAAAGTCATAGAGTGCACTCTGGATATTGTAGAGATTGTCTTTCACATTAGGGTCCCATCAAGAACAAAAATAGAAAGAAAAGGACATTATTGTCAAACAACTGGAGGAGAAAAGCTTATTCTTCATTATACAATGTGGCCACATAACAAGAATCTTTTCAAATTAAATTCAGCCATTGACATAGAATAAGTCGGTGGCCATATTGTTTCCATTCGGACATTCCAAAACGCAGAAAAAATGCAGCATTTTCAAATTACTTTTCAATACTATTTTATTGCAAAGTTCATTAAATGCACTTTAATTGAAGTTCCATTCTAATGCGGACCAACTGATAAGCACCAGGATGCAGGATGAGCTCACCAGGAATCTCAAAGTTCTTTTTAAGTGTTCCCACTTCAATTCCAGGACTTTAATTATTGCCTATTATTGTAATCACATCACATAAATCCTTTTTGTTGTGTTATTCCTGAGTCCAATGCTATATCTAAAAATGATTCAAAATGACAAATAGGTAGAAAACAGAAAACAAAAAAAAACTCTTAGCCATCAGAATTCTTCTATGAAATCCACAAAATATAATTTATTTAGATTTAGTTCTAATTGTGTCCAATGAGTAATAGATACTTTTCACGATTCAAATATGAAATTCATAAGTTGTTCAAATTTCTACCATCAGTGAGATTAAGCTTTAGGGGCTAATTATGAGTATGGCGGTCCTGGGACTGCTGTACTCGCAATGGCGGTCCGACTTCCGTATTACAATGCTGGTGGTGGGACCACCACAAGACTACTGCATCTGCCGAGATCCAGGATCCTGCTACAGTGGCGGTGTGAAAAGGGGCAGGAAATGGAGGTGGTGTCAATGCCGGCACCGCCAACCATGTTATGACCCGCATTTCCACCGCCCATTTCATGGAGGGGACCCCGCCATGAAGAAATACAGGTAAGGGGGGGCACATCTGCCCATGGGGGCGTGTGGGGGCACATGTTGTGCCCCCCTAGAATTGCACCTTTGTGTGTGCAATGTGTGGCATGCACAACATGGTGCATGTAACACAGTGCCACGAACGTGCTGTAGGTGCTGTCACGCTGGTGCTATGCTGTTTAGGCTCTCCTATGAGCCTAACATACCCGCCGCCGTGACACTGCCACTGCATCGCTTGCCCGCCCTGGATTCAACTTGTAATCCGGCGAGCGGATTCACCACAGGCTTGGCGGTCTTTCTGGGACTGCCGCAGTGGTAGTCCTGCAGGAAGACGGCCAAACTCGTAATAAGGCCCTTGCGTGTATATGTACAAGAACTGCCGCTAACTAGCGTTAACGTTAGTTAGCGGCAGTTTTCTTAACGCGGCCTAGCACCAAAAACTATCGCCCTGTTAGCGATGTAGTCACAATACGTCGCTACATGGCGATAGTAACAGCTATCTACGGTGAAAACTGCCACTAACACTAGCGTCAAAAAAACTCACGTTAGTCAGCCCAACGTGACTTTTAATAGCTTATGAGTCCACCTCCAATGAAAAATAGGAAATAAAACCAATCGAATGCAGAATGGAGCAGCCAGGGCCAAGTGCAGCACAGGTCAACAACACCCCCAAACCTCCAACAGCCAGGATGACCAGCCAGAGTCCCAGGGGAAGAGGAAATGCAGATTTAGGGCTACAGTTATGAAACGAGGCGCATCCCTGGGAAAAACCAGTGATGCATCACTTTTCATAGCGCCCTCCTTGTAACACCATGGCAGCCAAAACCTTGAAAGCAGGGACAGTCCCCGGGGCCCGGAGGCCTCGCTGAGCCTGCGTCTGTGACCCGGAGTGGGAGGCAAAGGTGCTGTGGAGTTGCTGGGCCATGGCGGTAGACATTGAGGCATCGGCGAGTGCCCTTACCTGGTGGTGAAGTCTGGCAGGTCGCATGGAGACACGTTGCTGACCTGTGTGAGAAGACCGCCTGGCACACCTTGGAGCTGTGACTGGTAGAGGCGCTCTTGCGCACCAACGTAGGGAGGTCTGCATTGCATACCAGGTGCCACCACTACACCGGGGTGCACGGAGATTACCAATGGTGGACCGCGCCTCTCTGCATCACAGGCCAGAGTATGTTGCACTGGCTGGATGCTGTGGAGGGTGAGGCCCCTGAGCTGCACCAAACTTGTGTGGTGGGAGCGCTGCAACTTCACACCTAAGGGGTCCCTGTTGCATCACCTGCATTGGGAGGTTCCCCGGCGGACTTGGCGGCAACTGCTGTACCCATGCTTGTGAAATCCCACCTGGCTGTGGCTCTTGCTGGCTGAGTCACAGATTTGGAGAGAGTGCAGCGCGTTGAGCCCCGGTGTCAATGTCCAGGTGAGGAGAAGGTGGGACGTGTAGCGGAGGAGGCCTGGGGCAACTCGGGCCCAGGCCTAGTGCCTGTGGGCGACGCACACCGTGCTCTGAGCAATCCCTGTGCTGCGGCTGAACTACATCACTGAGGGCACCGCACAAGACTGGTGGGGGACTTCACTAACTGGCTCAAGTCGCTGAGACCGGCCATTGGTGGCAGTGTGTGCCAGGGGCATCGGGGGCTGTTTCTGGCCCAGGCCCTTGGGTATGCAGCTTGATCTGCCGTTACTTGCAGGGGAACACGAGATCTGGTTGCCACTGTTAGATCGCAAGAGGCAACCGGGTGGTGCTGCCTTGCTTTGCCCCCCGTTAGTTTGCTTTTGGGTGTACGGGGGACTAACCCTTAGTGGACTTCCTCTTCCTACAGCGCCTCGCTGTCTGGTTGCTGCTGCTGCTGCTGTCCCCATCAGGTCAGGTGTTCGAGTCCTTTCTCTACCCGCAGGCTCCTGCCTGGCCTCATCCCTGGTGGTCCAGTGGTAGAGCGTCACTGCTCTGCAGCTTGACTGCCCTCCTGTCCCTCTTTTCTGCTGTTCCTGTTCTTCTTACTGCTCTTCTCTGTTGTTTTTCTACCTTTGTCTTTTTAGGTCGAGCCTAGAGTCAGCGCGCAAGCGCTGCACTGGTGAAGATCTGCTGTAGTTCACTACGTGAGGGAAGCCCCGCCCACTGCCCCGTCCATTTTTTCATTGGCTTGTGTCTTTGCCCGTCATAAATACTGTCTTCTGATTGATTATGAGGCTTGTTAGTCCCTCCTTCTTATGGCCATGTCGTCATTTGTACCCTTCCATGGCTACTGGCCCCTTTACTTCGAGTGTTACACGGTACAGTACGTGTTATTTAGACTGTGAGCACTATTTTTTTCCGTGCCTTCTTACCCCTACCCGCACTCCCGTTGTCCGTGCCTCCCCCTCCATGTCCATGATGCAATGCAATAGGTCTCTCGTAAATGCGAGTCCTATTGCATTGCAAATGCTTGTTAATCATTCATGCTCCATAACACACAGGCTGAATTCGATCTGAATTTGATTCACGTTGGCATGATCGACTGAAATGTAAGGAGCCTTGGCTCGCTATGACAAGCAATCTGGAGCCAGTTGTGGCTCACTTGGAGATATTGAGGAGTTGGTCTACTACAGACATAAAGTAACTTGTCGTGGCCTTTAGACCCACCCCCCCCCACACACACTTGACCAGTTTAATTCCCGTAAATACGTATGCAGTTGTGACATTGTACCACGTTGGGTTTTATTTTCCGTGTCTCCACAAAAGTGTTTGAAACAATTATATTCACTGCACTTATAAAGATAAGACGTAGCTGACCGATAAGGAAAATTGGAAGCAGAGTGGGCATGGTAAAGTGTCGTGGTATGTGAAGCTGTCTGCTGGTGGTGTAGATTCAGTGTGTGTTATATCTGGTATCTCAAAGTAGTGAAAGAGGCGCCAACGCTGCCATAACCACAGCTTTCTATTTCTTGTGTCTTGCTTGTACAATAGCGAGAGAGAACCTGCAAATTTTACACGCAGGTTAGGGTGGATGTGTTTCTCTGTGCTAGAATCACCCTATGTTCATTGATTGTAGTTGAAGACAACACACCACTCCTAATGTTGAGGGGAGGCGAGTGAATGCTTGGTGCAGTCTTCTTTTAAACACTGCTGAAGATAAACTCGGTAGCTAGGCTCATAAAGCCTGGAATTGGTGTGGGAGGGAGAAGATGTGTCCTCACTGCTGGAATTCCTGCCTTTGGAACCTAGCGCGCCAGGTTCGAATCCTGGCCGGCCCTGGATTTAATATCGCGAGATTCTGGGAAAATCGCCCTGTGAATAAACTGTATTTGTGTAATCCCGACTTGATGTACACAAATTTTATCCCCCGATCCCACACACAATGAATGGTAGAGTGCTTCTTATCAGCTAGCTAGTTTCGCTCTATATAAATATGAAAACACGCACACACACACACGGCCGTGAGAAAGCAGGGTCTAACTAGAGTTTAGCAGCAAATTCCAGAAAACCCAGCAGCCGTGCAGTATACACCCCTTCTCGTAATTTGAGTCTGAAAGACCAAATTAATGATTGTTCGTGAGCGCTCACAAAATCCAAATGTGCAAGCATTTTAGGATCACAGTCTTATTAATGATGCTACATTTGTATAGTAAGAAGAAGCCTCGAAAACCTGCTCAATTTTTTGTTGAATTTTACGTTTAAAGCAGTGTGTTCACAGATGGCTGCACGCGGCAGTTCGTGGGCGCAGGTTGTGAGCGATTAAGGAAGCTGCTGCGTGGCTAAAAGAAGGAGGAAGCGAAACCGTCTGTGGTTAACTCAGAAGGAAAGTAGAATTGAACGTCATTTAAATAGGCTGAGCCTAGCCACATGGTCAGGTCCCTTTGGAGACGCTCCCAGTTTTTTTTTCTCAGTTTATTTGACTCCTTTGTCTGACACGCACCTAGGGATGGCTAGATCCCTTCTGCCTTGTATACCAAGTTCTGGATTCCGTTCTGTCGTGGAACCCTTCAGTGGTGGCCGGTGAACTTTAAAAGTGGCGGGGCGTTTTGTTTATTATGCGGCAAGAAAAAAGCAAATGATGCGGCATAATATAGCACATTCTGTAGCTGTGCTGCTCCAGCAAAGCAAGAAACCGAAGAAAGGGAGATGGGAGTCAGTGGGAAGGATGGTGGGAATCAATGAGCAGAAAGTATGAAAGTGAGGCTGGCAAGGAGAATGTATGTTGCGCGGTGAAGTAAGCAGGAGACTATATCCAAGCCTGTTCCAACGGAAGGGTCATCCCTGCGGTATTTTGTAGAGTGCAGACTGTAAATTTGGCAGTTATGAAAGGCAGATGACGCGAGCCAGGCCTCTAAGGCAGCTTGACAAACGAGGCAAGGCGCACTTGTACTCACTGTTTTGAGCTTGATCACGGTGTTTCTTCCAGAGGTTTCTCTCAGGCCAGGCTGAAGCTGGTTGAAGGAAGGAGGGAAATACGAACACAGCACAGGAAGCAGTACTTGAAATCCCGCCTCCTATTGTCATAGGGTGACAGTATCAAGGGTCAGCCAGTCAGAGGAGGAGGCGGGATCTTAGAAGAATGTTTTGAGCTACGTCAGAGATCTGGGCGAGCCGAGTATTACTACAGCATGCCTCGCAGAGCGAGCAGCACATGCGCGCCGCCGCTAGGCTTAACCTAAAAAAAGCAACAGGAGCAGTACTTCATACCTGTACAGTGTCATAGCAACACTACTATAAAACGGAGACAGCAGAATTACTGTCTGCACCAGGTGTGCAGAAATTATGAGACAACAAAGGTGCCACTTACACCAGTCACATATAAATAGCCAATGTGACATTAGCTAACATACTCAGGGCCTAAAAGGAAAACATTTCTTTCAGGTCAACAGATCCATTTTCAATTGTAATTATGATCATTTTCAAAGGTTTCCATCTTAGCACTGATGTATTGATCAACAATTTATGGTATGTGGTTCTCCAAGTAACAAATACAATATTTAACTAAACGCATTGTATTCCTCACCTTTGAAAAGGATCTAATAATGATTTTATTTGTGGATTGAACATCTATAGGAGGACCAGACCTCACAGGTTTGAGCAAAAAAGACCAACCAATCCAAGGACTCGAAAACTGAGTGAAAAGGAGTTCACAAAGGGTATAAATACCAATGTATCTGTTTATTGTATGTCAAAAATGACAGACTCCTGCAAATCAATCCTGCCACCTTTGCCTCTTGGCAAATATCTACATGCAACCATATAGAAGTGGGAAGAAAACGGTACCCAGCAAGTTCACAGTTACACAATTTTCAATACTGGTTAGGGGAGAATTTCAACTTGTAATTTAACCATTTTGTCAAGAGAAGATAAAACGTTACTGTAAGATCCCAAATTGCAGCTGAAAGGATCACGCAGAGGCAGGTTCAGTGAAATAACTTCAGGTTTATTTCAAGGTAGAAGAACCCATCCAGGCCCCAGGATCCAGTTCATCCAACAGCTTCAGCTCCTTTGACCCAACACAATCTTATCACCTGGGAGACCAGGACTCAGTTTAGAACCTCTCGTAACCAAGGCAGCATGACATCAGAAGTACACAGGCTTCAGATGCAGCTTAAGATGCCACACACCTTCCCCCGTTAACAAAAGAAAATAAATAAAAGAAAAGAAAGGAAACAAGAGAAATGAGAAAGAAAGAAATTGTTGTGTAGGCTCCTTTAAGGGCTCGTGGGTTGTGCGTGGTATAGAACTGTTCTATGTTGTCGGGTTCCATTCCAAGTCATTCGGTTGGAGTTGGTGCCTTGGACTGGAAGCCGTTCTGCCTGGCGCTTACCTGTTTCTTTATTATATGCTTTATTTGGAATAAAACCCTTCAATCAATACCTGCCTCCATCCATCTCTACAATTGGCGACGAGGATGGGATACGAACCCACGCGTGCAAAGGCGCTTCAATCAATACCTGCCTCCATCCATCTCTACAGAAATATAAAGGAAAGACACAAGAGAATAATTAGTACTCAAAAATGAGAAGAAACCTTCAAGACACAAAATCCTTAAGATAACTTGGCCTCTTAACAATCCTAGAGGACAAGCATGGAGATGCAACAAAAGTATTATTAGCATTCTCACTAACCCCAGAACCTTCACCACATCCAGCCCCTTTACAAACTGAGACCCTATTTAGATTCCAAATTCTGTGATCCTGAGTTTTAACAGCATTTTTGAAAACCTTTATAACCCGTATGGGTTTGGAAAATCTAACCTTGTTACCAGGTTGCCTAATGACAACCAAGTCACCTAGCTTGACCACAGTCTCTTTGGACGAATTCTTAGAGTCAAAATGTATTTTCCTAGAAAAGCACTTGGCTTCCTCTCTCTTACGCCAGTCAGGAGAAACCTTCTCAGACAAAGAGTTAGAAGCAGCCTCTTCTAGATGTCTGACGCAAGGTGGCTCTACTAAAGTACAAGGAGACCTACCCCTAAAGAGGACAAAAGGTGACTTCCCAGTCGTGCTGTGGGGTGTAAGCCTATAATTCTCAACCTTTCTGAGAACCTCCTCTTTCCAGTTAAGACCAGAGCTTTTCGCCCATGAGATGGTCTCCTTCAACACCCTATTAAACCTTTCTACCATTCCATTGGTTTCTGGGTGGTAAAGGGAACACGTCTTGGGTTTTATGCCATGATTTTTAAGAAAAGCCTCCATTTCTCGTGATACCAACTGCACCCCATTGTCAGTGAGAATACCTTCAGGGTAACCCTCTTTGGCCATGAGGGATTATAAAAATTTGATGACAGACACAGTCTCAATGCTAGACGTAAAACAAACTTCAGGCCACCTTGAAAACAAATCCAAAAGCACCAAAATAAAAATCTGCTGGCCATTAGTATGCACTGGACCCAAAATGTCTAACGCCACTTCTTTCCAGGGACCACGAGGAAGTTCCCTAATCACCATTGGTTGGACCCTTGTGAGCTTAGACTTATCACTTAAGGCACAGACCGTGCAGTCCCTCACAACTCTCTCCACATGCAGATCCATACCTGGCCACCAATAAGAGGATCTCAGCCTCTCCTTAGTCTTTGACATGCCTGAATGTGACTTGTGAGCCAACTCAATCAAAAGTTGACGAAGTTTAAGGGGTGGAACAAGCCTCATTCCACGTAATAGCACACCATCACAAGCAGCTAACTCATCCTTAAGACCCCAAAATTTGGCAGCTTCTTCAATCAATCAATCACGGCATTTATAGAGCGCGCTACTCACCCGGGAGGGTCTCAAGGCGCTGGGGGAGGGGGTAAGTTACTGCTCGAACAGCCAGGTCTTGAGCTGCTTCCTGAAGGAGAGATGGTCCTGGGTTCGCCGAAGGTGACTGGGGAGGGAGTTCCAGGTCTTGGCTGCCAGGTAGGAGAAGGATCTTCCTCCGGCGGTGGTTCTGCGGATGCGTGGTACGGTGGCGAGGGCGTGGCTGGTTGATCGTAGCTGGCGTGTGGGCGTGTAGAAGGTCACGCGGTCGTTGAGGTACTTTGGGCCCAGGTCGTGGAGGGCCTTGTGTGCGTGGGTGAGGAGTCTGAACGTGATTCTCTTGCTGACGGGGAGCCAGTGCAGGTCTTTCAGGTGTCCGGTGATGTGGCTGTGTCGGGGGATGTCCAGGATGAGTCGTGCGGAGGCGTTCTGGATGCGCTGGAGTCTTTTTTGAAGTTTGGCTGTGGTTCCGGCGTAGAGGGTGTTCCCATAGTCCAGTCGGCTGGTGACGAGTGCCTGGGTGACGGTCTTCCTGGTTTCAGTGGGGATCCATCTGAAGATCTTGCGGAGCATGCGCAGGGTGTTGAAGCATGAAGATGAGACGGCGTTGACTTGTCTGGTCATCGACAGGGAGGAGTCCAGGATGAAGCCCAGGTTGCGTGCGTGGTCCGTTGGCTTGGGCGCGGTGCCCAGGGCCGGGGGCCACCAGGAGTCGTCCCAGGCGGAGGGTGATGAGCCCAGGATGAGGACTTCCGTCTTGTCTGAGTTCAGTTTAAGGCGGCTGTTCCTCATCCAGTCGGCGACGTCTCTCATCCCGTCGTGTAGGTTGGCTCTGGCGGTGGTGGGGTCGTTGGTGAGGGAGAGGATCAGCTGGGTGTCGTCGGCGTAGGAGATGATGTTGAGGTTGTGTTGGCGTGCGATGGCTGCGAGGGGGCTCATGTAGACGTTGAAGAGGGTTGGGCTGAGTGAAGATCCTTGTGGAACGCCGCAGATGACTTCGGTGGCTTCGGATCTGAACGGGGGAGGCGGACTCTCTGGGTTCTTCCGGCGAGGAACGAGATGATCCATTCCAGTGCTTTCTCTCGGATTCCGATGTTGCTGAGGCGCTTCACTAGGGTGCGGTGGCAGACGGTGTCGAGCGCCGCGGAGAGGTCCAAGAGGATGAGGGCAGCTGTTTCCCCGTTGTCGGTTAGGGTTCTGATGTCGTCGGTGGCTGCGATAAGGGCGGTCTCGGTGCTGTGGTTGGCCCGAAACCCGGACTGCGAGGGGTCGAGGGATCCATTCGTCTCGAGGAAGGCGGCAAGCTGTCTGTTGACGGTCTTCTCGATGACTTTGGCCGGAAACGGAAGGAGCGAGATGGGACGGTAGTTCTTGAGGTCGGTGGGGTCCGCCGTTGGTTTCTTCAGGAGGGCGGTAAGCTCGGCGTGCTTCCAGCTCTCCGGGAAGGTGGCGGTGTGGAAGGAGGAGTTGATGATGTCCCGGAGATGGGGTGCGATGGTGGCGTCGGCTTTGTTGAAGACGTGGTGTGGGCAGGGGTCGGTTGGTGATCCGGAGTGGATGGAGTTCATCGTGCGGGTGGTGTCTTCGGTGCTGATCGGGGTCCAGTTGCAGAGGGTGGTGGTGGCGGGCGTTGGTTCGGCGGTAGGGTGCGTGGTTTGTGCGTCGAAGCTGTTATGTATGTCGGTGATCTTCAGATGCCTGTTTTTTTTAATGCCATCCCTTGTGAATGAGAGACAATACCTCTGAGAGAACAGGATCAGTAGATAGCTCAAGGCGCCATTGTTGCTCATCAATGATCCCTTCACCAACCACACACAAACGAAGATCAATGTCCTCATAATCCTCATCAACACCATCACCATCACCCTCACTTTCTCCTACCAATCTAGAAAGAGTATCAGCAATACCGTTGTCTACTCCTGGAATGTACTTGATATCAAAGTCATAATCTTGGAGTGCTATGACCCATTTTGTTATCCTCCCAGAAATGAGGTCAATCCCTTTTTTAGAGAAAGTTTCACAGAGAGGCTTGTGATCAGTTTTTACCAGGAACTTAGTTCCCCACAAAAATGTCTTCAACTTCTTAATGGCCCAATACACAGCCAATGCTTCTCGTTCGATAACGGAGTAACAAGACTCTGCGTCTTTGAGCCCCCGAGAAAGAAACATAATAGTTTCCAAACCCCCTTCACCTTCCTGTTGGAGAACGGCTCCCAAACCTTTAAGACTTGCACCCCTTGTGACAATGGACGTTCTGGAGGGGTCAAAACTTTTAAGCTTGGGGGCATCACTGAGTCTTCTCTTGAGGAAGTCAAACTCCAGATCACATTCTTTAGACCAAATGAAATCCGCACCTTTCCTCAAGAGAGCCCTCATGTGATTACTACTCTCGGCAAAGTTTTCAATAAATTTGTTATAATACTCAATCATCCCTAAGAATTTAAGGAGTTCCTCTCTACAGGAAGGGGCAGACATGTGAGTAATGGTGTCAACCAAATTGGACTTTGGGGCTACCCCTCACCTGAGATCGTGTGTCCCAAGTAATGAATGGAGGACGTGCCAAACTGACACTTCTCAGATTTGATGGTGAGATTAGCATCACTCAATCTTCCCAAAACAACATTAAGGCGGTCATTGTGCTCTTTGTGATCCTTCCCAAATACCAAAATGTCATCTTGGTAGACACAAACCCCTTTACAACCTTTGAGTACCTTCTCCATTATACGCTGAAAAATGGATGCCGCAGACACAAGGCCAAACGGCATCCTTACAAATCTAAAAGTTCCAAAGGGCGTTATGAAAGCTGTATAGTCTCTTGAAGCTTCATCCAGCTCTATCTGGTGATAGGCTGAAGCTAAGTCAATGGTGCTGAAGACTTTAGCTCCCCCAAGCAAAACTAACAGCTCTGAAATATTTGGGAGAGGATAATGATCCACTACAACGCACTTGTTCAATTGCCTCAAGTCCACACAAAGACGGAGAGAGCAGCTACAACAGGGGCCAACCAATCAGTCCCTTCGACTTCCTCGATGATTCCTCCTTGCTTGAGCTTGTCCAATTCCTTGCTCATTTCATCCCTCACAGCCAAGGGAACACTCCTAACTTTGCAGCAAGAGGGCTGAGAGTCAGGGAAGAGATGTATTTCAAGCTTGAAGTCCTTAAGGCACTCAAGTTCATCTCTAAACACATTCGGAAAACTTTGTTTAACTGCAGTTGCTACATCAAGATCAGCTCCAACACTTTGTTTGACAGTAGTTGCCACATCAAGACCCGCTCCAACAACCACTGCATTCACCTCATCCTTAACCTTAATGGGACATTTGCTACTCGGGTCGAGCATAACCCCCAGATCCCCTTGGTGGAACCAGCTGATGATGCTGTCTCCTTTCTCCGAGACGTAGATTTTGCCAGAAGTGTAACGATTTTTATATTCAATGAGTCCCACAAAGTAGCCATGCAGTGGAATGGGCTCACCACCATAGGCCAAAGGACGAATGTCCAGTTCCAGCAGAACTGTCTTGTTAGCCAACTTGTTTTGATAAAAGACTCTAGAAACTATGGTGATTTTAGCACCTGAGTCGAACAGAACCTTAGTGGATTCACCTTCAACCAAGATGTCATCTATTGGGCAAACCCTAGATTCCTTTCCAGACTGTACTTGTACAACAATCTGACCACAGACAAAGTCTTCCTCCGGGCTCTCAGCCTCCACACATTTGAGGGCCTCTTAGATTTACAGAGAGTGGAGAGATGACCCTTCTTCTTACATTTGGAACATGTGACATTCAATGCTGGACATTTCTTGTCGTTAGCTAAGTGGCCTACTTTGTCACACCTGTAGCATTTGCCTACAAAAGATTTACTTTTGGTCTTGGAAATATTGCTCGAATTAGAAGTACTTTTAGATTCTTCATGAACAACTTGAACAGAAGCTTGCTTATCTTTTTTTAAAGTGTCGACACACTTGAGAGAGTGCTCCACCCTCTTTGCTACCTGAATTACTTCGTCAAGAGATGGTTCATCCCTCAACCAAAGTTCATCACGAATCTTCTCAATATTGCACCCGAACATAAACTGATCTCTGATCCTTTCATCAAGCAAAGCAGCGAATTTGCAAGATGAAGCAAGTTTCCTAAGTTGAGTGATGTAGCTTTCAACACTCTCGTCATCATTTTGCATCCTTTTAGCGAATTGATACCTTTCTAGTATGGTGCTGACTCTAGGAAGATAGTGTTTATCAAGTTTTTTTATGCAGATCTCAAACTCATTTAAATCTGTACTCTCCACATCAGTTAGTTCTGGAAGGTGATCGAAAACGTCTTGTCCTTCCGACCCTAAACAATGAAGCAAAAGGGAAGATCTACGCTCAGCACTCAGGTTAACTCCACATACCTTTGCATAGCGCTCAAATACTTTTTTCCATTTTTGCCACTTTATGGGTGGTTTACCAGGAGACATCAAAAAGAAAGGAGGCGCTGTTACATTTTGCATGGTTAAATATAAAAAGAAGTGGACAGTAAGTAAGAAAGCAATGTAAGAAACTATCCTAAAATATACAATTGTCAAGCAAAACACCAGTTTCAATGTGACACATTAACATTAACATGGATGAACACATAAAAGAAGACCAAATGTTATTGGATATGAGTGTATAACAATAGTTGATAGTTGTAGATTGCAACAATTTTTCAAATTAATGTGAGAGTGTCACAGGAGATGTGCCACACTGAGGTGGATTCAACGTCAGATGTAGCACAAATAATATAATGTGCCTCAAGCAGTGCTTCCTTGAACTGTGTGTGTGTCACAGAAGAGGCACGCACTTTTATATTAAATAAATGAACAGTGTGTGTGTGTATCACAGATGTGGCACACCACGTAGAAACGAGCAGAGAAGCAATTACTTGTGTGCGTGTCACAGAAGTGGCACGCAAAGTAAACCAGAGGCACTTATGAAATGTGTGCGTGTCACAGAAGTGGCACGCAAGGCAAAACCAAAAGGCATCAGAGTGAAAGCAAGATGGCGGCACGTTGCGTGACCTACGTGCCACCCCAGGTCAAAGGTCTTGAGTGAAGCGCAGGGCACAAAGCCAAGAACGTGTGGAAAGGAAGCCGAACGAAGGAGATGGTCTGAGAAGGTTGATGAGCCGAACGTGATGGTAAAGCTCCAAACCACGGCTGAGCTCGCAATGGAAGGCAAGGTAGGAGACGTCAGTTACAAGATTGTTTTCTTTTAAAAGCAAGAGCACAGTTCGTCCATAGAAGAGTCCCGCTGGCCCACAACAACACAAAAATAGACCAAAACGGTTCAAAGCATAAGCATATAGTTAAAAGCAAATGGAAAAATTCACAGCTGGGAAGCCAGAACCGGAACAACTTGTAGCGTGAATTAGTCCAAGCAGACCCCAACTAAACACGCAAAGTTTCCATCACATAAGAAAGAGGAAACATATGGAAGGGACGAGCCTGCGTCGATAAACTATCCCTCATTAACACAGAAGTGATGAAAAGCGCGGCGAAAGCTCCCAGTCCCTGGGGTGTAAATTTAAACAGTTGAAAGTCATAGAAGGGTGTATGAGTGGCAAAGACCAACAACCCTTGTAAAAATAATAATCCCGGTAAACAAGTTGAAATAAACACAGTACCTGAGGTAGGAGTGTCCGATCACTACCTATAAACAGGGAAAGTAAAGAAAGCAGTTGAGGGGTGTTTAGTTCTTCATCTTGCCTTTCAGCTGCCGACTACGCCAGTGTAAGATCCCAAATTGCAGCTGAAAGGATCACGCAGAGGCAGGTTCAGTGAAATAACTTCAGGTTTATTTCAAGGTAGAAGAACCCATCCAGGCCCCAGCATCCAGTTCATCCAACAGCTTCAGCTCCTTTGACCCAACACAATCTTATCACCTGGGAGACCAGGACTCAGCTTAGAACCTCTCGTAACCAAGGCAGCATGACATCAGAAGTACACAGGCTTCAGATGCAGCTTAAGATGCCACAGTTACTATGGTAATTGGAGGCATTGAATTGGAGGTGTTAATGCAGGTTGCATTGGCAGATATACCACACAAGACTGGGCACTCAAATGGTTAGAGCTCATTGTTCCCCACACAAACTATAGGCTTGGAATTGTGTATCATCAGCCCTTCATATTAAACAAGTGGACCTAGTTCAAGCTCTTTCCAAACTAGGGCACAAAGGGAGAAGTTTTGCCTGAAACGGTTTAGACGGAACACTTGTTATAACTTCTTTCTCCCTCCAATACATTGGTTATCCTTTTTTATCCTCCTCCCTATTGCTTTTCCTTCTTTACCTATCTGAGGACTGCATCAGTATTCTCTCTTGACACATACAGGCAGTAACACCTTTCCTCACAACCAATTTCTCCTTCTTTGGTTTGCTACCTATATTGATGTCCTTTCTATTCAGCTTCAATTAAGGCTGGAATCTGGATATTATTGTGGATCCCCCTCAATCTACATCCTACACTTATTTTTCCATAATATCCTATATGAAAGCCCCCCAGTGACTGGTACTACTCCCGAACTTGTGCATCTGTGTTTATTGAGAAATGTTTTATTTGCCCTCCTCCTCTATTTATAACAAATCTTGCAGCCATTCTTTCAATGTCATTGAATTAAGGACTCCCTGCATCTCAATGAAAACCTAACCACTTACTGCAGTCAGGAGCCGCCTCATACTGCTTCGTTCTTTTAAAACATCACTGAATACTCTCTATACTGCAGCCAAAGGCACACTGAGAACACACTGCCAAGACAAGGGGCAGAACACAAACACTTAACAATAAACTATCAAATCAAACACATACATCTAAAACAAAACAATACTAAAAATCGAAACGAATCAAACTAAGACTAGGGGGACATCACACTTCATTCTGATGGTCTGCTTAGGGAGGGCCCAATTTACAAAGATTTACCTGTAACTGACTCGTGGAGTATTCCCGACTTACACATACACTGGGCTCCCAACTTACTCATACATTCCACATATGCAGGAACGAGTCAGGAGTACTACTAGAATAAGTCACATCTAGTCAAAGAAAGATCTATGTGAATCAGGACCAGACAGTTTATAGGAATGTACCATTGTAGGTCATTCTAATTCAAGGCCTATGTATGCCTTCACAGCGGAGGAATGTGGGAGCCAAATATAACACTGATAAAGTAACATTTTCTAAGAGGGATATTTATTTTACAAATCACTCAGACTTTAAGACAGATGGCCAGATTCACAACCTTTATTGTGGATCACAGTATAACTTAGGTGAGAAAAACATTAACTACGTGAAGAGAAAGTGCATGCGTGCCAATTTTCCACGGAAAGTAGGACATTTATATGCAGGGAAGATTTCAGATGTATTCAACAACATATGTGCATATAGCCCAGATTGAGCAGCAATAACTGATTTTTAAAACATAAACCAAACAACAATGTTCAATGGCAGCACCAGGTATAGGTATTGTAATTTGTGCTGCACTTTCCCCATGTTCTAAGATTGCGTGGTGGAAGGAAAGAGCCAATACTGAGCCTTCATTATTAAGATGAATCAGTTGCATTCATAATTGCTATTTGACTTTGAAAGATTTACTATAACTCAATCATTGAACCTGTAAGCTAGGAGATTCACCCAGGAGGCGGCTGTATAATGCTTGTTGAACTTCAACTGTAAATCAGTCACACAAAGGTGTGCATAAAGTCTAACCACTCCCAATCGATCAGAGTACCATTCTAAACCAGTGTTTTTCATCCACTGTGCCTCCAGACAAAGGCCGATTTTAATGCAAATATGCACTCACAGGAAGAGTCTATCCCGAACTTTCAGGCAAAGCCACCTTCAGGAGGGAACACAAGCAACCCCCAGACCAGTTTCAGCCTTGTTTGACCTCATCAGGCAGTTTTACCTTGAATCCTATGGCACAGTGAGCAAGCTATCAACGGTGGGTTTGAAATCTACCCAGAGCGACTGCCAGTGGATAGACTATTTGCAAGCCTTCCTTTCATCACCTTTTGTGTGACTGATGTAATGCCCTAAATGGCCAAAGGTATGCCAAGACGGAGGTCCCTTGCTCACTGTGCTATCGCATCCAGGCTGTACCTCACTGACAAAGCCTAATAAGGCAGAAACCGGTCTGTGGTTGTTTGTGTTCCCTTCTGGAGCCCTGGGGGGCCTCGCCTGAAAGTTCAGAATGAACTGCTCCCATGAGGAGCCGGGCCAGTGCTGATTTGCATAAGAAGGGCCTTTGTCTAGAGTGGCACAGTGAGTGAAAAACTGATGGGTTGGAATGGTACCTGAGAGATTGCCAGTGGTTAGACTATTTGCAAGCATTCCTCCCATCACCTTTTGTGTGACTGGTGCACGTCATCTGTACCACATTCGGTTCAGGGCTCCACTGAAAAGAAGCCATTGAAACTCTTATGCCAATAGGGAGATAATTTTAAATACAAAAAGTGTCAGCAAGTTGAGAGAAAAACTGAACTTTGCAAATACAGCGAAACACAGGACAACGAAACCATCACCTCCACTTAGAACAAAAATAAAAGCAACTCAGTACGATAGCATGACCCTAGATACCTCTTCAAGATCCTAGCCCAGAATTTAGAGTGCACGGAAATGTGGCTCACACAATATGCAGAGAACCACAGATGTAGTGTACTGGGATTCAGGCTTCAGACCTCTGCAAAGAATAAGAATGTTTCTTATAAGGTGTTAACTCAGAGCCACAAAAGTACAACACAAGTACAGGCTGTTCAGTAAACATCCGGATATTCGTTGACGTCGCTACTTCGATGGCAAGCAGGTGCAGCAGCCACGTTTGCTCAATGAGCTTTAAGGAAACACACAGTATTCCATCTACTGAGGAACCTCAAGTGCTGTTTTGGGGTTAGCATTCCGAAGGATCAAATAAGTCCTTGCCTCCTTACAGTAGGAAGGAAAAGAACAGCTAGATTCAGATTGCGCCAAAATCTGTCTACATACTTGTTTGAAGGTTCATCTTAACACTCATTTGCTGAAAGGGTTCCAGGTGCGGTTCCTGCATGAGGGAGTATGGGGCGGAGCACCACCTGTCTCAGAGGAAGGAGGAAGGAGATTGAAAGACTGGTCTGAGGCTGCAGCACTTATACTGTCTGGTAGCAGTGCAGCACAGCCGTGTACAAACACACGCTGCGCATGCGAGGTGGACGACTTCAATATCGCCCAAATCACGCATGTGCAGTGTGTGCCTGTGAGGCAGTGGTGAGGGCAAGCAGGCGCTACCTAAAGCAGCTGTTTTTCCAGGGCTTCGGTCGAATACTCGGCTCGCCCAGATCTCTGACGTAGCTCCAAACATTCTTTCTAAGATCCCGCCTCCTCCTCTGACTGGCTGACCCTTGATACTGTCACCCTATGACAATAGCCTCGCCCACTCTCCTCCCATATTTTTCATTGGCTGGTGTCATTGTCCTTGGTAAATGCTGGCTTCCGATTCATTATGAGCCTTGTTAGTCCCTCCTTGTTACCGCCTTGTCACCATTTGTTACCACCCATAACGACTGGACCTTTTACTTGGCACGTTACACGGTCGGCTTTATCTAAGAGGTCAGCACTATTTTGTTTATGAGCACTTATGGGGAGAATGGCGGATGCTATTTTTTTGTATTTGTATCCTGAGCGCGGCGCCCGCTTTAGGGACACCGCGCTCACTTTATTTATTTATTGATATGCAACTTTTATGTTGAGCGCGCCGTCCTCTTTTGGGACACCGTGCTCTGTTTATTTATTTATTTTTTTAACTTTCATAGTGAGCGTGGTGCCCGCTTCAGGGACACCGCGCTCTGTTTTTGTTTTGTTTTTTTACTTTAAAACTGAGGGTTGCAACGCTTCTAGGACACCGCGCTCGGTTTCTTTTTAACTTTAACACTGAGCACTGTGCACGCTTCAAGGACACCACGCTCAGGGCTAAAGTTTAAAAAAAAAAAAAAACTAGCACGGTGTCCTTGAAGCAGCGCCACAGCTCAGTTTTAAACTTAAACAAGCATTTGCCATGCAATAGGTCTCGCATTAACGCGAGTTTAAGCTATTGGCATTGTAAATGACAATGCCTTTTATTTATGTTTTAAAAAACAAAAATATTAGGCATTGTCATTTACAATGCCAATAGCTTAAACTCGCATAAATGCGAGACCTATTGCATTGCAAATGCTTGTTTTATCTTTGCTTGGCTTTGTTTTTCCAGTGCTTTTTTGCAGTACCTTTTTCCCTATCCTCTCCCTCGTTGCTGCTGCGATCCCCCGCGTCCCCGTCCCCTCCAGTGTCCTTTCCCGCGTTTCCCGCCTCCCAGCAGTCTTGCCCCTCTGCAGCACTACCTAATGGCGGACTCTGTGCGGGCATGCACAGCGGGCGTGCCACTGTTGTGCTGAAGACAAGCCCTTCTGCGTCTGTCCACCCCTGTACCGCGCACAGCACCTGGGACCCTGCCTCTCGGACACTCCACCGATATGACGCCAGCACCCTCCTTGCCCTCAACCCTGGATGCCACGCCGCCTGCCATCTAGCATCACCGAAGAATACCCTGCGCCTGCCGAAACTGCAAACGCACCTCCTGCCACATAAGCACACCAGCGCCTCTTGCCACCCAGCCGACCAACAGCGCATCGATCTGCTCATCATCAATGTGCGGTCCATCCACTAATACGCCACAGCAATCTGGGACCTCCTCGATGCCACCTCTTCAGGCATCGCCTTCTTCACGTAAACCTGGACCAACCTCTGCTCCGGAAAAGACATCACCATCGCCATCCCCAACGGCTACAAAATCACCTGCAAGGACCACCCCGACCGTCTAGGAGGAGGCATTGCTATGATCTACAAAAGCACACTCCGACTGACCACGCACTCTAATGACCCAACGGCGACCATGGAATACGTCCACTTCCAGATCTGGACCAACACCACCCTCCGTGGCACCCTCGTCTACAGGCCCCCCTTCCCATGAACCCCCATTCACTGATGCCATTGTAGACCTCATCGCACCCCAGGCTCTCCCATCCACTGACTACATCCTACTCGGAGACCTCAAGTTCCACCTGGACACCCCAGTGACCAGAACACCACCCCCTTCCTGTGGAACCTCGCCAACATCGGACTCAAGCAGCTAGTCACTGCATCAACCAACATAGCCAGACACACGCTTGAGCCTGTCTTCTATGCCAGCGGGAACTTCTAATACAGCCACACCACAGTACTCTCCTGGACCGACCATCACTGTATACATCACGCCTCCACCACGCCCATCGTACACGACCGCCATCATCGCCCACCCCGTCATAGATGGATCAAGGCCACCGAAGAACTTCTTGTCAACTCCCTCAGCACCACCACTCCGCCAATGCTTACAGATGCCAACACCACAGCGTGCAACCTCCACCGATGGATCTCCAACTGAGCCGACACCCTGGCACCCTTCAGGAAAAGACCAGGCAAACAACTCTCCAAGAAGGCCAATTGGTTCACTCCCGCCCTTCACTAGTCCAAACGCACCTGCGGATGTCTCAAGTAGAGATGGAGTCACAACATCAATCAACTCCGCAACACAGTCACCCTTGCACCATGGCGCAAGGGTTCCTGCGTTGGCACATGGCAGCCATTGTGCGCAATCATAGGGGAAAAAGACAGAGGGGCTTAATCCTGAGCCCCTCCCGGCAGTTTAACGCCGCCGGTGCATCATTTTCTTGACGTACTTGCAACGTGGATCCTGCACCACGTTGGGCTGTATTTACAAAGTGAAGCATCTAGGCATATGCGCGACCTTGTGAAGCCCTGTGCCACATTATACCTGAGTCTGGTATGATGTATGCAGGGTGGGCGTTCCAACGTAACAATGCCTTGTAGGTTTGGCGCAGTGAAGTCTCTCAGATTTCACTGCGACAATTCTAGGACACCACTGCGTCAAAACCTTACGCCTGCCTCATGGCAGGCATAAGGATGACGCAGTGCCATAGGGATAGGCTGGCCCCATGCATTGCTGGAGTTGCGTCATGCTTGCAACACAACTGTAGCAATGTGTGACTTTAGCGCTGCCAGATATGTCAGAAATCCAGACGTATCTGTCCTTGAGTGCAAAATGGAGCGCCGTACATTGAATACGGCGCATCCATGGTGTCGCAAGGAGGGCGCAGTGAAAAGTGTTGCAACGTTGTTTTGTCGCAGCGATGCAACACTTTTCATGTATGAGGCCCAGGAATGCACCCTATCTTATTGATAGTGCGCATTCCTGCCCTTGTGTTTTGTTGCACTTCAGCCAACAACATTCCTTGCAGCGCTGTCCAGCACCAAAACCTCTGAAATGAGGCCCCAAGTGTTTGCACCAATTTTAAGACCAGCTATTTTCTGGTCTTAAAAATCTGCCTCTAACTGGACTTAGCTGTAGTTTTGGTGGGTTATCGCCGTATGGGAATTTCATTGTAAATATTGCGAAGTCGGGTTATTGGCAATTTTTGCAAGGGAACGCCCACCTTGCATCTCATTTTCGTTAAGTCCCGCTAACAGAAGTGGCGATCTTAAAAATTCACGTTTGCGCCGTAAAAGTGCAGCTAACTGCAGTTAGCGGCAACTTGTAAATACGGCGATAAAACAAAAGCTGCCGTAACGTCAAAGAATTTACGCTACGGCGGCGTTAAGTTCTTGTACATATGTCCCTGTTTATTTCAGAGAAAAACAAAAAGGAAAATTCTAACTTGATAACTGCAAGCTAGTGAAATTCCATTTTGTTGAATTTGTACATTTCAAAATTGACAAAAACCCTTTCCTTGAAGATTTTTAGGAAATTCAACAAACATATCAACAAAAGACACTACAATAAAGGGTACAAAAAGTGACACAAGAAAACAGATAAGGAGAGAAAGGAATGATGTAATGGACAAGGAAAAGGATTTTGGATAAAATGCTTGGATAAAGTTATAGTTGTATATGGAGAGATGGATTCAGGTACCAGAGGTACCAGGGTTTCAGAAGGAGTATGGATACTAGGATATCAGTAGGGGTAAAGGTAAGAGGGTATAGGCAGCAGTAAAGGTGCTAGGTTGTAGATGGGGAACATGTAGTAGAAAATAGGTATATTAGGGTATCAGTAGATATATTAAGGTATAGGGAAGGGAAGCAAGATTAACTACATGATAGAGTAGAGAAGCTTGAATAAAGGTAGGGATATGTATAGATTGATGCACAAGGGTATAGGAAGGGTAGAGGTATGAAGAAATACATAGTGGTATATAGTTACTACTGTATAGATTAAGGTAGATATACTTGGATATTGGTGCTGTAAAGGTTCTAGAGTACAGACGGTAGATATACTGTAATGTTGTAGGAATAGCAGTTTTAGGACATAGGAAAAATAGAAGCATAAGAGTTTAATTAGGGGTAGAGAGATGTCAGTATAGGCAGAATAGAGCCACTAGGATATAGTCTGAACTAAAGGACCAACGTAAACATAGTTGAGGAAGAAGGTGGGAAGAACCGACTTAGGTTTAAGAAGAAGGATAACTAGAGGAGGAGAGCAAATAGGGCATGGACCTTGCCGGTTCCTCCTCACAGACCAGACAGAGAGTGGAGAAGGAGGACAGAGGCTTCCCCTGGTAGAGGGAAACAAAGATCAACGTAAGTACTTGTAGTTAGGTGCATGCTATATAAATCCACATACATATGTTCCTAGGGCCAGATGTCACACCCTTCCATTTTGCGAGTCGTAATTTGCGACGTTTTGCGACTCGCAATTTGCGACTCGCAAAATGGAATGTACAAAAGTGTCTGAGACACTGTTTGTGATGCCTCATTAATATTCATGAGGCAGGTCGCAATTTGCCACCCATTGGGAATGGCCTGCAAACACAGGGATGGTGGCCGGCTGGGGACAGCAGACCCCCATGTCTGCGTTTGCTTTTTTAATAAAGTAGTTGTTTTTTTCAAATGCAGCCCGTTTTCCTTGAAGGAAAATGGGATGCGTTTAAATAAAAAAATAAAAAAGTTTTCTTTTCATTTTTTAAGGGCAGGCAGTGGTCTCTGGGACCACTGCCTGCTCTCAAAAAATATTTTCGCACCCATTCACAAAAGGAAGGGGTTCACTGGGGACCCCTTCCTATTTACGAGTGGCTTTACCACCTACTTGAAGTCGGTGGTAATCTGCGAGTATTGTGCAACTGCAAATGCGGTTGCAAAACAATGGTACATACCATTTTGACTCACTATTAGGAAAGGACGCCCTTGGCTCACCCCTTCACTCACCGACTTGCAAAATAGCATTTGTACATACCACCACCCTTTTTTGCGGTCCTAAACGGGTCAATTTCCCATTTGCGACTGCAAAAACCAATTGTACTCCTGGCTCCTAGCTCATGGAAAAAGGACAGCAGTGATTTTCCTTGACATTAAGGTCCCTTTTCGAAATGGATTCAACATTTAACAGTATTCTTAAATATATTTTTTTGCAGAATAATACAGAACCAAATTTTTAATGAGCTTTTTTCATAACGTAGAGTCACTAAGCCGTACATAACTTTGTGTTATACCTATTTTTTAATGAAAACAGCTGGCTGCCTTTCACACAATGAAATGAAAAGGAGAATTTTAGGAAATTCCTCTTCTAGATCTGATTCATAATATTTCGCAGAGAAATATATACATTTGTAGCAGTCATAAAGCCAGGTTAAACATGAACAGGTGTGTATGAATTACTTGCTTGTGCTTTCCCCAGTTATCTGTACATAAGTATGCCCCTAATGTCTACGATGTCGGTGTTTCCTGAGGAACGTCCACTCAATGGTCTATAAATTTATGGTTAAAGAGGGGAACACGCGCAGTCATATTATAATTTTGCACTGTTTTTCTCACACCATTCAGCACATCTAACTTACATCTAAACTACACCTGAATAAATCAAGTGTAAGTGATGCAAAAAGTGTGGGAATGTTCACCAGTATTCTCCAATTGTATACTGTGTTTAGGAAGGAAAAGCATTTCAGGAAACACATCTTTCATGAAGAAAATGAAGAGAAAAACATTAAGATTATGGAAAAAACGTTTAGGGACAGAGATATAAGTGAGAAATGTTTGCTAGTTCTATTGACCTATGTGTTTAATTTACAAAATGACAGTTTAGGCACAGTTAGGTCAAAGATATGTCAAACAGCTACTCAAAAGTTCAAAAAATGTGTAGCCCTAAGCATGTGTGTTGTATTTTACAACTCGTTTTGTGACTTGGCCCTGTCCCATACTAATCTCTGGAAATGTACTAGTGATTAATGGAGTTGGAAGATTGTTTGCTGTCTACAGCCAGAGATGTTTAAAGGCATGAGCAAAGTGGGCGCTGGCCCAGGGCCCCAGCCCTTCAGGGGGCCCCATGATGGAACCAGCTCTGTTCTGCAGAGTCTCTTGCCCTGATGGCCTTGAGTAATTCTTCAACAAATTGTTTTAAATACCGTTTTCCTTTAATTTATTTTCAATGTCGGTGATCTGTGGGAGTCTATTACAAACATTTTAGAAATATTTTATTGATGTTTCATGCAACATCAATAAAGTTTCTTTTAGGGCAAAACTGCACCTCACATAGGAGAAATGGGAGTGTGTCACAGAGGTTATTTGAAATATTATTGCTCAGCTGCTGTGTTTACAATGTTGTAAACACACATCACGTTGCCTAAAAATTAGATGTAAACACATTTAGAATTTGCACCAATGCGCTTGTGCACTGTCAGTGGCCTCGCTAAAGAGGACATGAAAGAACTGACATTGGATCATAAATCCAAAATTGTTCCGAACAGGGCCCCCCAAAATATGTTTGGCCCAGGGCCCCCAAAATCCTTAACCTAAACCTGTCTACAGTGGTTTGTGGACACAAATGTCAGTTATGCGTATAACGTTGAAATCCCTAGGAACTAAAATTATTTTTTACCCTCTTCTCATAAGACATGTGGTCGAACAGATTTCGAAGCTCATGTGCACCATAGCGTTGTAAGCCCTGAGGGAAGGTGTTTCACAAGACAGATGCACACGGGCTGTGTTCCGTCCATGAGTAAATGTAAGCCCCTGACTGGGTGGGTGTGTCTCGTTGATATCAAAACTGTGCGTGTCTGCCCATGAACGTGTATCTCCTTTCAATCCAGTCAATGCATATTTTTCTTATATTTCAGGGTGAAAAGGGCTCTGAGGGGCCCTCGGGCCCTCTTGGATCGCCAGGCCCAGCAGTAAAGGGTGATAAGGTAACGTAGTACACACGACTTGCCACTCTTACAAGGCAATAGGGTTTTCTTGTTGAAATTGGTGTGGTTATGTATGGTGGAAAGGTGCCAATTTGAAAATAAAATTAATGTGATGGGGGAATGACATGCATTGGTGTTTTTGTACAAAGTTTATATATATATATACTTAAATCTTACTTAGTCAAACTGATGCTAAGGACTTGGTAAATTGATTATTTTATGGCATATTATCTGGTGGAGTAAACATTACCACTCGGTGCAGCACATTTTGAAATGAGTTTTCTGTACTTTGGGCCATTATCAACACATATGAATATTTTATGATAAATAGTGCTGTCGATCAAATAATGCACATTTACAGTCAGTTGTGCATGCGACATGCCATGCCATTAACAGACATTTAAGCATATGCAGTTATATAAAAGCATGCATCTGGTAGAGGGACAATGGAAAAAGACCTGGCAGAAAACTAAAATGTGAATCAAACACGGGTCAAAAACCACGAAGCTAAGTCCTTCAAGAGAAATTGAGTTGAAGTGGTGGCAAGAGTCCCAGGGTTAGGTATCGGTCTAATTGGACAGTGCTGTATTCGGAATTTCATTGGCAGGCAGTCACCCAATGGGTGCTATACTTGTTGAATGGGCTTCTGGTTTGGTCCATAACAGAGGCAGTACTGTCAGAGGGGAGAAACACATATACACTGTCTGTGCTACTCTTACTCCTGGGCCACGGCACATATCTTCACGTGGATAAGACCTCAACCCATAAGTGGACAATGGGTCGTCTACGAAGCCCTCTATTTTCCTCGTGATGGAGAGCAAGGCTTTCATTCTCAGGCCATCTCTGCACTTCCCTATGCCGTCTACTCAGCAGTGGCGCTGTCGAGGAGCGCAACCACATGGCAATGGCTCTTCTCACTAACAGCAATGCAATGTCCAAATTTTTTGTTCCCACTTTATATGGTTTAAGGTGACTGAAAAGGCCTAACATGCAATATATCGGTGTATATAGGTTAGCACGCCATTCGGTGTCTTCCAGTACCTCAGGAACATGTTTACAGTAACTATTAATGACAGGGCACTCCCATTCCATGTGGAAGAAGCGTTCATCTATGCGTGTGCATCTGGGGCATGATCGAGTTTCTGCATGTATGGTATTGAGCCTTTTGGGAGTCAGGTATGTTCTGTGAGTGTAATTGAATGGGATATTCTTAAAACAGGAATTCTAGATACTTTGGGACATATTATCAAGCCTCTATCGCCACCACAACGTCACTTTTTGTGACGTTGTGGTGGCGATAGGGTCAGCGCCCTATTATCAAGGCAGCGTTAAGTGGCTTAACGCTGCCTTGATAATAGGGCCCCTTTCACGCTGCCTTGTGCAGCACACATGGAAAAAGCAAAATGCCATGGTTTGTTCATGTACAGGAAGGTGTCCCTTCCTGTACATGAACAAACCGTTTTTCAAAATGCCATTTTGTAACTTCCATGTGTGCTGCACGAAGCAGCACACATGAAAGTTACGAAATGGCATTTTAGGTTTGTTTATGTGCAGGAAGGAACTCCTTCCTACACATAAACAAACCTCCCTGCTCGCAGACACCCTTGCACTCTGGTGCAAGGGTACCTGCGCTGGCGCTAAGTGTGTAACTTAGCATCATCGCAGGGGGAAACGCCAGGCTGCACCATATCCTTGTTGATATGGTGCAGCCTGGCGTTTCCGAAGTGGCGGAGAGAGGCGTTAAGCCAAGACGGCTAACGCCTCTCTCCGCCACTTCCTTGGTAATATGCCCCTTTGAGTGCATTCTAGTGTTCGCTTCCAGTTCCAGTCACGCAATTCCCTTTCTACGCTCATGGTCCATTAGCTTCTGTCTCTGACTAAACTAGTCCTGGTGGTGGAGTGGAGTGACCTGTGCAGCCATGCCATCGTCTGGCTGCTCTCGCTCAGACTGAGTAGTAGCTCATGGGTTTGAAGTTCGTCTTCCTCCATTCCCCAAAATGTACATAATGAAATGATGTAGATTTATAAAATGCACAAATACCAAAGGCGTAAAGGCGCTAAAGAGGGGAGAGCTCCAGAGACAAAGACAGAGGAAAGGACTACTACCCCTAGGAAATCACTGGCCAGGAATTAAAGAGTGAAAAGTCAGGTCTTTAATGCTTTCTGAAAACTGTAATGTTCCTGAAGATCCCTGATATCGTGTGGAAGAGAATTCCAAAGTTTTTCTGCGGCCACGGAAAAAGCCCTACTATCCCACCTGGCCTTTCTAAATTTAGGCACAACTACAAAGTTGTAGTTAGCCAAGTGAAGATGTCTAGTGCCATTAAAGAGTTGGAATTGACAGGCAGTCTGTCTTCCTCAGTCAGTTGCTGAAGTGTTGTTAATACCCCGGACGAGTCGCAGTCACCTACTGTCTCTGTTCTCACTCTCTTCCAGGCCATGAGTTGCTTAGTTTTAAAATGCCCCTGGGCCTTGGTAGTCCCACCAAGAGGAGGGCCGGGGTGTACATATGGGATTGTTTGGTCTGCACCATGAAGCCGCACATCTCAGGATGAGGTTCATCAGTGTCCCACCAACCAGCGTAATCCTGGGCAGTCAAGTCATTTAGGTGTGCCTTTCTTATACAGTTAATGCAGTATCCATTGTAGCTGCACTGCTAAGTAATATTGTTTGAAATCTACTGCATCCAAGCCAGCTTATGTAATTGGAAGTTTTATCTTATTCGGAGCAATTTGGTGCTTACCCGAAGCCTAAATCAATTGAGCTAAGAAATAATCTAGTTCACTGTAGAATGATTTAGGCACCCAAATAAGGAGAGCTGTGAAATAATCTAGAAACAAGGGGGAATATTTACAAGGGCTTTGCACCCCCGTAGCGTCCCTTTTTCCGACGCAATGCCCTGCTCCAGATTTACAAGACGGTGCTAGGCCACTTTGCGTGGCTTAACGCTGCCTTGTAAATATGACCCTCCTTGCCACAGTTCTCTGCGGCAAAGGGGCGTGCAATGGGTGTTGCTGTGGGTGTTTTGACGCAACACCCATTGCTTTTTGACACTGCCCCAGATCTACAAGGATCTGTAAATCTGAGGCAGCGCCAAAACCTAACGCCTTTGAAAAGGAGGCATTAGAGTGGTGCAATGAGGAGAAATACTTTTATTTCTCCTTATTTTTTGCTCTTTCTATGTGTGCTGCATTCTGCAGCACACATAGAAGGAGCAAAACGCCATTTCTGATTGTTTATGTGCAAGAAGGTGTACCTTCCTGCACAAACACAATCATCCCTGCAACGCAGGCACCCGCGCACCATGGGGCAAGGGTGCCTGCGCAAGCACTAGGCAGCTTTTTTTAGCGCCGGTGCAAGGAAGAACACAGGGGTGCCCCTCTTTTAAATACTGCGCATCCATTTGTTTTTGAAATGACGCAGCGTGGTGCAGCTAAATTGCTTGCTGTGCCGCGCTGCGCCATTTCATTAGAAATTTGCCCCAGGGTGCTTTACCTCTTACCTAGGGCTGTTTTGCCCATTACAGATGTAAGCAGGGTTTTCCAAAAGTCAATATATCCCTTGAGAGATTGACAACCTCTTTGGAGATTCCCCATCAGAATGGCAAACATGAATTCCAAGGTAGTGACCGAATTTTGCAACTGCTGGTCTCTAAAAAAAACAGTAATAAGTCATCTGCATATGAGGAGATAGTGCATTCACCCTCCTCTAGGTTTAGTCTACTTTCGAAACCTTCATTTCTATTTATGCCCTCCAGGGGCTCTATTGCAAGGGCCTAGAGGGAGGGGGCACCCACGTTTTGTTTCCCAGCATATCTCAAAGAGAGTCAATATTATATTGCCAGACTTCACCCCAGCAGCATGATTGCTATCAAGAAGGGAGATTCAACAGAGCATCATGCCTCCAAACCCCAGGTGACAGAGTACTTCCAACATATAGCACCAATTTAACATGTCAAATGCCTTTCCCGATCTATTGACATGACTATCACATTCGTGGGATCAGGGCGGCCCTCTTGTAATATTCTAAATAAGCAGTGAAGGTTCAAGGAGATACTATGCTTAGAGATGAAGTCAGTTTGGTCAGTGTGCACTAAAGAGTAGGGTGACCTGACATCCCGAATTTCCCCAGACACTTCTGGATTTCCGCAGGCAGTCCCGGTTTTCAGTGGGCTGTTCCGGCATCCCAACGCCTCTATGCCACTCCACTCTATGCTATTCCCTTGCATGCCACTCTAGTGTACGCCACTTCACTCTACACCACCCCACTCTACGCCACTGCACTCCATGCCACTCCACTCTATGCTATTCCACTCTACATCACTCCACTCTGCACCACTCCACTCTACACAAGTGCACTGTACCCCACTCCACTCAGCTTTACGCCACTCTACGTCACTCCACTCTACAGTATTCCACTCTACACTGCTCCACTCTATGCCACTCCACGCCACTCCACTCAACTTTATGCCACTCCATTCTACGTCACTCAACTTTACACCACTTTACGCTATTCCACTCTATTCCACTCCACTCTATGCCATTCTGCAGTATTCCAGTCTGCACCACTCCACTGTAGGCAATTCCACTCTTCGTCACTCAACTCTATGCCATTCTACTCTATGTCACTCCACTTGATCCCACTCTACTGTACGCCACTCCACTCTACAAAAATCCACTTTACACCACTCCACTGTACGCCATTCCACTCTATGCCACTGCACTCTAAACCACTCCACTATATGCCATTCCACTCTACACCACTCGACTTATGCTAGTCAACTCTACACCACTTGACTCAATGTCACTCTACATCACTGGCATAGAGTGGAGTGGTGTGTGGTATGCTGTCTTAGAGTGGAGGGATGTACAGTGGAGTGGTGTAGAGCGAACTGGGATGTCGTAGAGTGGAATAACGTGTCATAGAGTGGAGTGGCATGCCTTAAAGTGGAGTAGAGTGGCGTGTCGTATAATATTGTTTAAAGAGACGTAGTGTGAAAATGGCAGAAAGAATGTAGAAGAAATGTAGAATAAATAGATTATGTGAAGTAAAGAAACCTTTTTTTATAGTAGATATACATTGTTTGTGAAGTTTTAAAGTTATAGGGCATGATTCACAAAGGTAAACTTACACTTTTGTATAAGTTAATAATTGTTTGCTATTCACAAAGATATTTTACAAGTAGTATCTTTAAGACTGCAGAGTCTCTGCACATAAAAAGATAGGACGGTCCTATTTTTTTATGTGTGGAGACTCCGCAGTTGTGAAGATATTACCATTAAAATGCCTTTGTGAATAGCAATCAATGGTAAACTTACAGAAAAATGTTAGTTTACCATTGTGAATCAGGCCCATAAGGCTACAAAATGTAGTGATATATTAGGGCACTGTATACCATGGTAATTTTGCAGTATACTGCGGTACATGCTGATGCCATTACAGTATATGATTGGCTAACGACTGGCCTCACAAAAGTAAAAGGCAGACATAATTTTTAGGCCAGACTTTGTTTGTGTTCTGGGTTTTAAGTGTAAATATAGTTATAGGAAGGGATGAGTCTGTTTATATAAGCGTGTAAAGGTAAGTAAATGTTGTTTTATCATTTTATATATTTTATAACGCAATATTTTTAAATTGTGGTGTTTGACCCATAAGGCATTTACTAAGGGGCTTCCTTCTTATCTGCATGTCAGACTCAGTAAATAACAGCCTTCATGGCTGCTTAGATAATCAAATCAGGCTTTATTAAAACTCCATTGAATTCGCACCTCCTGATTAGGTGGCAGATCCTTTTCATATCTTGCCCCATTTCATTGGAACAAGCTCCCTCTGCAAATCTGGATGTGCCAAGATTTTTTGAAATTTCAAAATCTTCTAAAAACGTGGATGTATTAACTGGTCTACTCGCACTTGCCGTTTCTGGTTGCATAGCACTGAGATACACCTTCTGGTGTGAGTCGTGTGCTATAATAAATTCCTTTAACGTAACATGCAATAATATATAAAAAGTTTGCTGAGTACCAAGGTACTACCATATTGTTTAGACTGTTCTTAGGGCTTGATTATGAGTACAGTGGTCCTGGGTCCGTTGTACCCGCATTAGCGGCCCGACTGCTGCACAGCGGTAGTCCAATCGCCCGATCACAAGTTTTGTGGTGAGACCACCGCAATACTGCCTCCAGACCACCACCTCCGCCAAGAGCTGAGTCCCCATGGCGGCAGAGATGTGAATAGCAGCGCCGCCATTCCCATTATGAATTGCCTTTCCGCCAAGTTTTTTCATGTTTGACACCGTCATGAAACGGTTGGTGGAAAGGCAGGTTTTGGGGGTGAATTCATGTCTCCAGGGCTAGTGTGCCCTGGAGAGATGTTCATGGTGACACGTATGGGTGCCCGCATGCCATCTGCACGGTTGCGCACACTGTTTCTCCTGCAGACCTTGCTGCAGGGAAACAGTGCGCCCGACCGCCCAGATGCATTGCAGCATAGCCGGCATTGGCTGCAGCTCTTTCCTAGACCCACAGCCTTCCGCCATCATGACTGCACCGCTGCAACACTGACAGTTAACTCTTAATGCGGCGGTAGGGATGCCACCGGCTTGGCGGCGTACTCCTGACTGCTGCAACGGCGGTCTAGAGGGTGGACCGCCAAAGTCATAATCGGGCCCTTAGTCTGCGTTATGGGTTTTAATGGTAAATCTAGTGAAGCAAAGTGTTATTTTATATATTTTTATAATTTTTTGATTTGTACATTTTTTAAGTGCACTTTACTACACTAAGGGCCCGATTCTCAAAGGTAAACTGAGACGAAAGTATAACTTTACCACTTTTGGTGTTCACAAAGGGCATTTACTGCTCGTAAATGTCCTTTTTGAATACCGAAAGTCGTAAAGTTAGATCTTCGGTATTCACAAAGGGCATTTACTACTCGTAAATGCCTTTGTGAATACCGAAAGTCGTAAAGTTAGACTTTCGTCTCAGTGTACCTTGGTGAATCGGGCCCTATGTTTCCCCTCAAAACCCAGAACACAGATTAAGTGTAGTCTAAACAATATTTCGCTCTTCCAAAATCAAAAGTGCAAAATATAGTTAAGACCACACTTAGTGTGCGCTGTGTGTTTTAAGGGGAAAATTGGGGGCAGATGTACAACCGTTTTTTGCAGTCGCAAACGGGAATTCGGCCCGTTTGCGACCGCAAAATTGGTCAGCCCCATGTACAAACCATATTTTGTGAGTTGCTAACCTATTAGCGACTCGTAAAATATGGTTTGCGACTCGCTACTAGGAAGGGGCGTGCCAAGGGCGTCCCTTCCTAATAGCGAGTCTGACTCCAATGTATGATTGTTTTGCGACCGCATTTGCAGTCGCAAAACAATTGCAGTTTACCACCCTTTTCAAAAGGGTGGTAAGCCACTCGCAAACTGGAAGGGGTCCCCAGGGGACCCCTTTTCCTTTGTGAATGGGTGCGAAAATATTTATTTAGAGCAGGCAGTGGTCCCAGGGACCACTGCCTGCCCTTAAAAAATGAAACAGAAAAGTTTAACTTTTCTTTTTTAAATGCATCCTGTTAGACTTGGCATCTTTTGGCGTGTTTCCCCTGACTTTTTGCTTTCTGACCTCCCGGTTTTGACTCTGTTTTTGCTGGTGTAATGATTCTGCGCACTTTCCTCACTGCTGTCCAGTGGGAAAGTGCAAGTGCTCCTGTATAAAATGTGTTATGGATTGGCGTTTCCATGATTGGCCTATTTGGTTTATGTGTCAGTCCCTTGTAAAGTGCACTGCGAGTGCCAGGGCCTATAGACCAAATGCTGTTGGTGGGCTGCAGCACTGAATTGTGCCACCCACGCAAACAGCCCGTAAAGTGTAACTCGGGCCTGCCATTGCAGAGCCCGTGCGCAGCCTGGGGCTGCCATATCGACTTGGCAAGTGCACACACTTGCAAGTCCCTAAACCTTCCCTTTTCTACATGTTAGTCACCCCTAAGGTAGGCCCAAGGTACCCCTGTGGGCAGGGTGCGTTGTATGCGAAAGGTAGGACATGCCCTGGTGTGTGTGGCATGTCCTGATAGTGAATTACAGCCTAGTTCGTTTTTCACTATTGCAAGGCTACCTGTTCCCCTAGGCCAGAACGGGCAGTTTTGATTATTACAGCTTATAATCCTAACTGACCCCGGGAACATGGTAGAAATTCGAGTTTAGTATGCCTGGACTCAGAATGATAAAATGCATCTTTTAGTGAAGTTGGTTTTAACATTCTGTGTTTGAAAATACCACTTTTAGAAAGTGGGTATTTTCTTGTCTAACCATCCAAGCCTGCCTCTGCGAGGTTGTGTATTCCTTGTCTGGAGTGTGAGTGACAGGGGCTGGGGGATGCCAGGAGACAGGGTGAGTCAGCGCAGGGCTGAATAGCAAGATCTACATGTAGATGGGTGGGAGGAGTTGCACCTGGGCCCTGAATAGGACAGTGCCTTCCCTCCACAATTCTGGCTCCACCTCCTGTGGTGCGTCTGATGTCCCTGGCCTACTCACTGAAAGAAGGGACGGAGACTTGTCAACAAAGTGCTCCAGAACTGGTTTGGACTAGGCAAAGGCCTCTCTGCCTTCAGAGAACAAAGGAATTTGGGATATAAATATTGGGGCTCTGACCCCATGAATTTAGATCTCGCTGGAATCAAGGAACCTGCCAAGACGAAGAGCTGGAAGAGCTGCCAGGAGGAGTACTGCCCCTTTGCTGTGTTGTTGCTTTGCTGGTTGGCCTGCAGCTGCTGCTTCTGCCTTGGGCAGTGAAAGGACTGAACTTTCTACAAACTTGTGCTGAGTATCTCCAAGGGCCTGGAACCGAGCTGGCCTCCTGTTAAGAAGTCTCAGGGACTACAAAGACTTCACAAGCCTCTGGGTACCGCTTCTGGAACGCTGTTTCAGTTGCCACAGAGGAAGGGAACTGCAACCGACTCCGTCAACCGAATCCATCCCTGACCGGTGACCTGTTTGCACCGCAGACCGCATCGCCCCGCTTCGCATCGCAACCCTGGTCTCACCGTGGGCGACGTCCGACGCCGCCAACACCGAGCCGCTGTTTGCACCGTGACCTGTGGGCACCGCAGTTCGCATCGCATCGCTTCACTGAACCAGCCGGACCCGACCGACGCGGTCGCTGCAACTGGCTCATCGCATTTGGGGCACCGCTCGCACGTCTGCGACGCACCGCTCCGACTCGCACCTCTGTCCGACGCCAGCTCCCGCACTCCGGCTTGGTCGCCTGCCTCGTAACCTGTCAGCACCGCATCGAGCATCGTCTCACCCTGCATCGCACGCCTTGGACTCACCGACTCCGTCTGCACGACGCTCATCGAGCCGCTGCCTGCACCGCATCGAGGGACACCGCACCTTGCATCGCTCCGTCTTGCACCGCGACGAACGCCGACCGGCTCGTACACTCCGTACCAGCCACAACGAGAAAGGTACTGTGACCGAGTCTGTTCACGACTCTGCTGGCCCGTAACGACGCGGTCGGCTGGAACTGTTGGACTCTGTGTAATTCAGCATCGCGGTAGACCCGGACGGGGCTACCGACTCGTACGAACTTTGCTTTTGTGTTATTCCTGCAAAGAAGAAGTTACCTTATCAAGTATTCATTTTTAAAGTGTAGTATTGTGGATTTTTGTCGTAATTGGTCTTGTCTTGAGTATATAAAAATTGGTTATTTTTCTAAACTGGTGTGGTGTCCGTTTGTAGTGCTTACACTGTATTACTGTTGGTTATGTGCAAATGCTTTACACACTGCCTCTGAATTAAGCCTGACTGCTCGTGCCAAGCTACCACGAGGGTGAGCAGGGGTTACTTCACGAGTGTAACACCCTTACCCTGACTAGGAAGAAGGGTCCCTACTTGGACAAAGGTGCAAGCCCTTGCCAACTAGAGATCCCATTTCTAACATTGGTTGTCAGCGGTGAGGATAGGACTTGTGTTTGCACTTGACTTACAGTGATTGGTGTGCACTACTACCATATCGCAGACCATTACGTACCACATACTGGTTCTTTTTCTTTTGGCCTATTTTTGATCTTGCCAGTTTTCAACTCACTACTTTTGTCATGCCTGACACAGCTGCATCATCCGTTGCATCTCTGGAAATTATCTTTGAGGAGGATAGGTTGGAAACCTACGCCGTAAAGGAACTACGAGCAATTTGTAAAAACCTGAAAGTCCAAATTAAAGGCCTCACAAGGAAGGAGGAGCTACAGAAGGCGCTGAGGGCCTGGGTAGCAGCCAGACATGCCAGTGGGCAGCCTGGTAATCTCAGTGAGGAGGTGGAGGAGCCTATTTCCAGGGTGGATATGCTTTTGGGTAGGGGGAACCCGCCAGGTCAGGCAGCAGCAGTCTGTCCCCAGAGGAGCTGGAGGACAGGCGGGAGGCAAGACAGTTTGAGCTGCAGAAGCTCAGGCTGGAGAGTGAGCGGGAGGAGAAGAGATTGGCCATAGAGGAGAGGAAGATGCTCTTAGAGCATGAGAGAGAACTGAAGGAGCTAGAACTTAGGAGTAAGTCAGGCTCAGATGGTGGCAGCAATTCGTCCAGAAAGGCAGACAGGATTGTGCACATTCCCAAGAATGTAGGCAAGGAGTTCAAGAAGGGGGATGACATACAAAGGTGGTTTCAGGGTTATGAGGCAGCCATACACATGAATGGGGTCCCTGAGGAGAATTGGGGAGCAGGATTGTGGCCACTTTTCCCTGAAGAAGCAAGGGATGCTCTGATAGCTTTGGATAAGGGGTATCACCTCACCTATGCTGACATGAAGGATGCCCTTCTCACTAAGTATGGTCTTACTCCTGAAAAGTACAGGGATCAGTTCAGGTCCAGTAAGAAGTCTGATGCCGACACTTGGTTGGAATGTGTGGATGTGTTCTGCAGGTCTCTGGATGGCTGGGTAAAGGGCAGTAGTGTAACAGATTTTCAGGGGCTCTACAACTTGATTGCATGGGAGCACTTGTCTAGTCTATGTTTTGCAGATCTGCGCCAGCACCTAGTTGATAGTAAGCTAACTGACCCCAGGAAGCTTGCTATGGAAGCGGACCGCTGGGTGAGTACCAGGGTCCACAAGAAAGCGTTTGGGGAGACTCAGCCAAAGGTGGGCAGGGTCCCCAGCAGAAAGGTGGGGGGGACAAGGGTAAAGCACAGGAGTTCTCTAAAGGGCCCCAAACTAGTACCCAGGGTAAAGGTTCCCAGCCCCCGGTGATAAGAAGAAAGGGGTCTCTACAGGGAAGCCTGTTGAGACCGGCCCCAGCAAGTGTTATGCATGTGACCAGGTAGGTCACTTTAAGGGGGACCCCAAGTGCCCAAAGGGGACACAGCCACCCACCGGTGGACAGTCCAAAGTGTTGGCTTGTGTAGCGCTTGGGGAGGAGGGGTGCCCACAGGAGGGTGGGGATCCCGCAGAAATGACCCTTGTCTCACTAGGGGACAGTGAGATGGTCCCAGGAAACCAGGTGCCCCCTAACACAAAGAAATATAGCACCTGGGTGACCATTAATGGGAACAGGGTAGAGGCTCTCAGAGATACTGGAGCCAGTGTGACCTCAGTCCGGTGTCACCTGGTGTCTGAGAAGCAAGTAGTCCCCGGAGCATTCCACCAAGTAGTTGCTGTAGACAACTCAGAGCGCCAGTGTATGGTGGCGCAGGTTCCCTTTGAATGGGGGGGGTCTCAGGTCCCTTGAGGGTGGTTGTGAGCCCTACCATGCCTGTAGATTGTCTGCTAGGAAACGACCTGGAGCAGTCCTTATGGAAGGAGGTTGAGCTCAGGTCTCACTTGGAGATGCTTGGGTTGCCAGAGTGGGCATGTGTGTCTACTCAGTCAATGGCAGCCAGAAAGGGTGATCAAGAGGACTTGGAGCCTGGAACAGTGGCCCAAGTCCCTGCCAAGAGAAAAAGCAGGGGGCGCGGGAAACCGGCCCCCGAAGTTCCCACGGACCGGGAGGAGGCGGACCTCGAGGGGGACGCCCCGCTGCCTACAGGGGAGCAGGTAGCCGAACTGGGAGACATCTCTGAGCTGACCCATTGGCAGCAAGAAGGGGGTCCCACCAGGGAGGAGTTCTGCAGGGAGCAGAACGAGTGCCCTACTCTGGAGGGTCTGCGGCGGCAGGCTGCAGACCAGGCAGCTGGTAATCAGTCCGGGTCACATCTGATCTACTGGGAGAGTGGTCTCCTATACAGTGAGCCTAAGGTTGCTGAGCCTGGGTCAGCCCGTGTGCTGGTGGTACCCCAGCGCTTCAGGACCTTCCTACTGGGTCTGGCTCATGACGTGCCTTTGGCAGGACATTTGGGGCAGGACAAGACCTTTGACAGGCTTGTCACCCACTTCTTTTGGCCCCAAATGCGAAGGCAGTCAGATGCACACTATAGGTCTTGCCAAACTTGCCAGGCAAGTGGTAAGAGTGGGAGGAAGGTCAAAGCTCCTCTCCAACCTTTTCCTGTTGTTGGTACACCCTTTGAAAGGGTAGGGATGGATATTGTGGGGCCACTGGATCCTAAGACAGCCATGGGCAACAGGTACATCCTGGTCTTGGTGGACCATGCCACCCGGTACCCGGAGGCAATCCCTCTGAGGACAACGACGGCGCCAGTGGTGGGCCGGGCGTTAATGGGGATCTTTTCACGTGTGGGATTCCCCAGAGAGGTGGTTTCTGATAGGGGGACCAATTTCATATCCAAGTATATGACATCCCTGTGGAAGGAGTGTGGTGTAACCTACAAGTTCACCACTCCTTACCACCCACAAGGAAACGGTCTGGTGGAGAGATTCAACCAGACCTTGAAAGGCATGATCAAGGGTCTAACAGAACCCATGAGGCGTAAGTGGGACGTCATCTTGCCATGCCTACTCTTTGCATACAGGGAGGTGCCTCAGAAGTCTCTTGGGTACAGCCCCTTTGAGCTCCTGTATGGCCACCCTGTCAGAGGACCTCTGAGTTTGGTAAAGGAAGGCTGGGAGGCGGCTCCCAGGAAAACTCCCCAAGATGTATTTAGCTACATGCTGGCCTTTAGAAACCAAACTGCCCGCTTCAGGAAACTCGCTCAGGCGAACCTAGAAGCAAGCCAGGAAGAAATGAAGAGATGGTATGACCAGAATGCCACTCTGGTCGAATTTCAACCTGGGCAAAAGTGTGGGTCATGGCCCCAGTGGCACCTTGTGCCTTGTAGGACAAGTGGACTGGGCCATATGAGGTAAAGGAGCGCAAAAGTGACGTCACCTACCTGGTGGATTTGCAAGCTCCAAGGAACCCTTTGAGGGTCCTTCACGTGAACCGCCTCAAGCCCCACTTCGAGAGGTCCGAAGTGAGTATGCTCTTGGCGACAGATGATGGGGTGGAAGAGGAGAGTGAGCCTCTCCCTGACCTCCTGTCTACCAAGGAGCATGATGGGTCAGTAGAAGGTGTGATCCTCTCCCCTACTCTGACTCAGGAGCAGCAGGGGGACTGTCACCAGTTGTTGGGACAGTTCGCCCCACTGTTCTCTCTGACCCCCGGTGTTACTCACTGGTGTACCCATGACGTGGACACTGGTGACAGCCCTCCTGTGAAGCACAAGATTTACAGGTTGACTGACCGGGTCAGAGCCAGCATCAAGGAGGAGGTCTCTAAGATGTTGGCGTTAGGGGTGATTGAGCCCTCCAACAGTCCTTGGGCCTGCCCAGTGGTCTTGGTCCCAAAGGCTGCGGCGCCCGGTGCCACTCCAGAACTCCGGTTTTGTGTGGACTACCGTGGGCTCAATGCCGTCACCAGGACTGACGCGCACCCCATCCCCAGAGCTGATGAGCTCATTGATCGGTTGGGAGCTGCCCGGTTCCTCAGCACGTTTGATTTGACGTCTGGGTACTGGCAGATTGCCTTAACCGATGGGGCCAAGGAGAGATCAGCATTCTCAACCCCAGAAGGTCATTACCAATTCCGGGTGATGCCCTTTGGGTTGAAGAATGCCCCTGCCACCTTTCAGAGGTTGGTCAATCAGGTGTTGGCTGGGCTGGAGGATTTCAGTGCCGCCTACCTGGATGACATTGCTGTGTTCAGTTCCAGCTGGGAAGAACATTTACAGCACCTTGAGAAAGTGTTGAGGGCTCTGCAAGGTGCAGGCCTCACGATCAAGGCCAGTAAGTGCCAGATCGGGCAGGGTTCTGTGGTGTACTTGGGACACCAGGTAGGAAGCGGCCAGGTGGCGCCCCTACAACCCAAGATTGACACCATTCTGGCTTTGGAGCCCCCCAAGACCCAGACAGAGGTGAGAGCCTTCTTAGGTTTCACCGGCTACTATAGGAGATTTGTTAAGGGCTATGGCACCATCGTTGCCCCCTTAACAGAGCTGACCTCTAAGAGGCAGCCCAGGAAAGTGATCTGGACTGAGTCCTGCCAGAAAGCTTTTGATGCCCTGAAGGCAGCCATGTGCACGGCGCCCGTGCTCAAGGCACCTGACTTCTCCAAGGAATTCGTCGTGCAGACTGACGCTTCAGAGCATGGTGTGGGAGCGGTGCTCTCACAACTGAACGAAGAGGGCCTGGATCAGCCTGTAGTCTTCCTTAGCAGGAGACTACTTCCCAGGGAACAGAGGTGGAGTGCCATAGAAAGGGAAGCTTTTGCTGTGGTCTGGGCGCTGAAGAAGTTGAGACCATACCTGTTTGGGACTCACTTCCGGGTTCAGACAGACCACAGGCCCCTCAGATGGTTGATGCAAATGAGGGGTGAGAATCCAAAACTGCTGAGGTGGTCCATCTCCCTACAGGGAATGGACTTTACGGTGGAACACCGTCCTGGTACAGAACACGCCAACGCAGATGGTCTGTCCAGGTTCTTCCGCCTTAGTGAAGAGAACTCCAATGGGGTTGGGTAGTTCTCCCTACTTTCAGCTGGAGGGGACATGTGTTAGACTTGGCATCTTTTGGCGTGTTTCCCCTGACTTTTTGCTTTCTGACCTCCCGGTTTTGACTCTGTTTTTGCTGGTGTAATGATTCTGCGCACTTTCCTCACTGCTGTCCAGTGGGAAAGTGCAAGTGCTCCTGTATAAAATGTGTTATGGATTGGCGTTTCCATGATTGGCCTATTTGGTTTATGTGTCAGTCCCTTGTAAAGTGCACTGCAAGTGCCAGGGCCTATAGACCAAATGCTGTTGGTGGGCTGCAGCACTGAATTGTGCCACCCACGCAAACAGCCCGTAAAGTGTAACTCGGGCCTGCCATTGCAGAGCCCGTGCGCAGCCTGGGGCTGCCATATCGACTTGGCAAGTGCACACACTTGCAAGTCCCTAAACCTTCCCTTTTCTACATGTTAGTCACCCCTAAGCAGTGCTTAATTTGTGCCGGAGCTTTCCGGTGCTCAGCACCGGCACCTTTTTATCAGGGCCGGGTCTATACTGCCTCTGCCAAATTACAATAACGACACGACTGCACTGCAGTCTGCAGGTCATGGTCAAAGTAAATTAAATATAATTGCCTAACTGCAGTGTCGTCGTTCACTTCACAGACAGTCTCCAGAATCCTCCGTCGGTGAAGAAGAGTGTTTCTCTGCAGGGCTGCTGATACAGCGAGCCGATAAATCCATATCCATGATGCAAATTAATTTGCTTTCAGTGTTGCTGGTGGTGGGCGGGCCACTGATTGGGCTGTATTTGGTTCTATAGGGGAGGGGGCTGCGGCTGCGTGCCGTGCGTAAACTTTTTTAATTCCAGGGACACACCCCAGCACACACGCACTGGACGAGTCACCAGCACCAGTTAACGTCGAGGCGGGCACTTTGAAGCAGCATCAGGCCTCTTAATAAGTCAACGCCACCAGCAGTAACCGCAGTAAGTAATGAAAAAACAATGCTGCTGCTGCTTTTACTGGCTCGAGGTGACAATCACCTGAACCGAGGCGGAGGCCCCAGCAATCATGCCACTTGCATCGGGCGGGGCACCATGTGCAGTGCTATGCTCTCCTCCGAGGCTGCCGGAAGCGCAGGGCCTTGCCCTTAATTTAACCCCTGTCTACTAAAGTGTATACTTACTTTTACTTGGCTGGCAGTGCTAAAAAAAAATGAAAAAATCCTTGAAAGCCAAAGGGATTAAAAATAAAGGTGTGATAATCTTTCAGGAAATGTGATTTGCACGGTGTGGGAAGAGCCACCAGCAGTAACCGTGGCGCATACAGTCAGTAAATAATAAAATCCAATGCTGCTTTTACTGGCTCGAGTTGACAGTCACTTGAACCGAGTCAGAGTCCCCAGCAATCATGCCACCGGCGTCGGGTGGGGCACCGTGTGTATTGATAGGACACAGCGCAAAGAATCGTTCTGGTCACATACATGTGACACAAACAGTGTGCAGCCAAATCATGTCTCACCTGTCCCTGATTTCCAATGTCCCCAAATTACGCACTCTTCTATGTACAACACTCCCTGGTCGAGATGACCTTTCGAAAATAAGAATAATCCCTGCACAGCCCCCTGCAGCTGGCTGTAAATCCATTTGTGCCACATCAAGCACAGTAAAGAATACTTTTAAGCATGAGCGGCCTTCAGAAGCACATTTGCTAACTGACTTATTATGAGAACGGTGCTGCGAATAAAAGACACAACTCAACAATGCCTTCTTCTAATTGCCACTTCATTGGTGTCCGGCAACATTGTCCCTGCCTCCATTAAATAATCTACTTCGTTTCTTTAGCACCGTCTTGCTACGAATTCAATTCAAGGAGCAGAATGACAATCAGCGCTATAATTAAGGTAGACTGACTGGCACACTGACATTCTGCACGCACAAGTGTTCTCTTTTTTCAGCAGCACCCTTTTCAAGGTATCGTTTCCTACTTTATTTCATTCGTGTAGTGAGTAGTTTCACTGTCTTTGTGTAACCTCTTCCAAATCATCTCTCCTGAAGCTGTAGGATTATCTCATGGACAAATTTCAAAATCTTTCTTATTGCTCTGCACTCTTTTGTTTGCACAAGCAGTTTATTCATATTTATTTTCAAACAACAATATTGCTTGCACAAAATACCGAAATGTGCAGTCTAACGTGTACAATTTCAAACCTAAGTGGCGATAATCAAGTCGCATGAAAGGCAAAGGAAATAAACCCAAATATCCCCAACTGAGCTTTTCACAAGCATACATCCTACATCCATAGTGTGCACGGGATCAGGAGGGCTAGCCATGCAAGAATGTGCCTGAAACAAAAGTGAAGCTCAAGAACAGTGCAAGAATCACGAGGCCTCAGACCACGGACCTGGCTGCAGCCTCTAAGGGGAGTTTGGGGGGCGATGGTGGTGAAAGGTTTGTTGGCAGGCATGTCCTGGTACATGATGTCCTTGCTTGTGAGTGATTAGTCTGTAGAGTGAGGCGGTTACTTGACGTCACATTGGGGCACCTACCTGCAGGGGTATGCAGTGCATTCCTAGAGAAGGTTGAAAAGCGGGGGTGGGGCCAGCCTGGAGAACCCCCCAGCATGGACAGAGGAGAGAGCGGGAGAGATGGTGGTTTGGAGGCCTGCCTGGAGAGGGCTGAGGAGCGCAGGTGATGTCCGCCTGGGGAAGAGTACAGAAGGGCATGTGGGGTCGGTCCGTGTCATTCTAGGACAGGAGACTGGAGACCAGAAGGGAGGGGGGGGCAGCCCTGTAGGAGAGAGCAGGAAAGAGGGGCGAGTCTATGTTTAGAAAGCAGAAGAGAGGAGCAAGTGTGCAGGCCTGCAGGAGGGAGGGGGTCAGAAGGGCGTGTAGGATGGGGAGGTGTCAGGCATAGCGAAAAGACCCGAAGGAAAGTAGGGGACGGGCGAGAACTTGTCATGGAGGAGGGGGTCATGCTCAGGGCTGAGAGGGGAGGAGGCCTCAAGGAGAGATCAGAAGAGATGGGGACTGGCAGCAGAAGAGTGTGAGTGTGCAGGCCTTGGAGACATCAGAAGGGGGTGGGGGTTAGAGCTTGTCTAGATAGAGGGTGAGCGCAAGAGGGAAAGTGCGCAGGTGTGTGGGGACAGCAGGAGGGAGGGAGGTGTAAGGGCGTTTGCAGGTCTGGTGGAGGGAACAGAGGGGGTATGGGGAGGTAAGGGCCCACTGTGGAGGAAGTGGGTGGAGCCAGCGGGGAAGTGGGTGTGGCCTCCAACAAATATTTGAGCACCTGGACTTCATATTTTACAAATTAAGCACTGCCCCTAAGGTAGGCCCAAGGTACCCCTGTGGGCAGGGTGCGTTGTACGCGAAAGGTAGGACATGCCCTGGTGTGTGTGGCATGTCCTGATAGTGAATTACAGCCTAGTTTGTTTTTCACTATTGCAAGGCTACCTGTTCCCCTAGGCCAGAACGGGCAGTTTTGATTATTACAGCTTATAATCCTAACTGACCCCGGGAACATGGTAGAAATTCGAGTTTAGTATGCCTGGACTCAGAATGATAAAATGCATCTTTTAGTGAAGTTGGTTTTAACATTCTGTGTTTGAAAATACCACTTTTAAAAAGTGGGTATTTTCTTGTCTAACCATCCAAGCCTGCCTCTGCGAGGTTGTGTATTCCTTGTCTGGAGTGTGAGTGACAGGGGCTGGGGGATGCCAGGAGACAGGGTGAGTCAGCGCAGGGCTGAATAGCAAGATCTACATGTAGATGGGTGGGAGGAGTTGCACCTGGGCCCTGAATAGGACAGTGCCTTCCCTCCACAATGCTGGCTCCACCTCCTGTGGTGCGTCTGATGTCCCTGGCCTACTCACTGAAAGAAGGGACGGAGACTTGTCAACAAAGTGCTCCAGAACTGGTTTGGACTAGGCAAAGGCCTCTCTGCCTTCAGAGAACAAAGGAATTTGGGATATAAATATTGGGGCCCTGACCCCATGAATTTAGATCTCGCTGGAATCAAGGAACCTGCCAAGACGAAGAGCTGGAAGAGCTGCCAGGAGGAGTACTGCCCCTTTGCTGTGTTGTTGCTTTGTTGGGTTGGCCTGCAGCTGCTGCTTCTGCCTTGGGCAGTGAAAGGACTGAACTTTCTACAAACTTGTGCTGAGTATCTCCAAGGGCCTGGAACCGAGCTGGCCTCCTGTTAAGAAGTCTCAGGGACTACAAAGACTTCACAAGCCTCTGGGTACCGCTTCTGGAACGCTGTTTCAGTTGCCACAGAGGAAGGGAACTGCAACCGACTCCGTCAACCGAATCCATCCCTGACCGGTGACCTGTTTGCACCGCAGACCGCATCGCCCCGCTTCGCATCGCAACCCTGGTCTCACCGTGGGCGACGTCCGACGCCGCCAACACCGAGCCGCTGCTTGCACCGTGACCTGTGGGCACCGCAGTTCGCATCGCATCTCTTCACTGAACCAGCCGGACCCGACCGACGCGGTCGCTGCAACTGGCTCAAGAGTCGTGACCGCATCGCATTTGGGGCACCGCTCGCACGTCTGCGACGCACCGCTCCGACTCGCACCGCTGTCCGACGCCAGCTCCCGCACTCCGGCTTGGTCGCCTGCCTCGCAACCTGTCAGCACCGCATCGAGCATCGTCTCACCCTGCATCGCACGCCTTGGACTCACCGACTCCGTCTGCACGACGCTCATCGAGCCGCTGCCTGCACCGCATCGAGGGACACCGCACCTTGCATCGCTCCGTCTTGCACCGCAACCGCGACGAACGCCGACCGGCTCGTACACTCCGTACCAGCCACAATGAGAAAGGTACTGTGACCGAGTCTGTTCACGACTCTGCTGGCCCGTAACGATGCGGTCGGCTGGAACTGTTGGACTCTGTGTAATTCAGCATCGCGGTAGACCCGGACGGGGCTACCGACTCGTACGAACTTTGCTTTTGTGTTATTCCTGCAAAGAAGAAGTTACCTTATCAAGTATTCATTTTTAAAGTATAGTATTGTGGATTTTTGTCGTAATTGGTCTTGTCTTGAGTATATAAAAATTGGTTATTTTTCTAAACTGGTGTGGTGTCCGTTTGTAGTGCTTACACTGTATTACTGTTGGTTATGTGCAAATGCTTTACACACTGCCTCTGAATTAAGCCTGACTGCTCGTGCCAAGCTACCACGAGGGTGAGCAGGGGTTACTTCACGAGTGTAACACCCTTACCCTGACTAGGAAGAAGGGTCCCTACTTGGACAAAGGTGCAAGCCCTTGCCAACTAGAGATCCCATTTCTAACATTGGTTGTCAGCGGTGAGGATAGAACTTGTGTTTGCACTTGACTTACAGTGATTGGTGTGCACTACTACCATATCGCAGACCATTACGTACCACATACTGGTTCTTTTTCTTTTGGCCTATTTTTGATCTTGCCAGATTTCAACTCACTACTTTTGTCATGCCTGACACAGCTGCATCATCCGTTGCATCTCTGGAAATTATCTTTGAGGAGGATAGGTTGGAAACCTACGCCGTAAAGGAACTACGAGCAATTTATAAAAACCTGAAAGTCCAAATTAAAGGCCTCACAAGGAAGGAGGAGCTACAGAAGGCGCTGAGGGCCTGGGTAGCAGCCAGACATGCCAGTGGGCAGCCTGGTAATCTCAGTGAGGAGGTGGAGGAGCCTATTTCCAGGGTGGATATGCTTCTGGGTAGGGGGGAACCCGCCAGGTCAGGCAGCAGCAGTCTGTCCCCAGAGGAGCTGGATGACAGGCGGGAGGCAAGGCAGTTTGAGCTGCAGAAGCTCAGGCTGGAGAGTGAGCGGACGAGAAGAGATTGGCCATAGAGGAGAGGAAGATGCTCTTAGAGCATGAGAGAGAACTGAAGGAGCTAGAACTTAGGAGTAAGTCAGGCTCAGATGGTGGCAGCAATTCGTCCAGAAAGCCAGACAGGATTGTGCACATTCCCAAGAATGTAGGCAAGGAGTTCAAGAAGGGGGATGACATACAAAGGTGGTTTCAGGGTTATGAGGCAGCCATACACATGAATGGGGTCCCTGAGGAGAATTGGGGAGCAGGATTGTGGCCACTTTTCCCTGAAGAAGCAAGGGATGCTCTGATAGCTTTGGATAAGGGGTATCACCTCACCTATGCTGACATGAAGGATGCCCTTCTCACTAAGTATGGTCTTACTCCTGAAAAGTACAGGGATCAGTTCAGGTCCAGTAAGAAGTCTGATGCCGACACTTGGTTGGAATGTGTGGATGTGTTCTGCAGGTCTCTGGATGGCTGGGTAAAGGGCAGTAGTGTAACAGATTTTCAGGGGCTCTACAACTTGATTGCATGGGAGCACTTGTCTAGTCTATGTTTTGCAGATCTGCGCCAGCACCTAGTTGATAGTAAGCTAACTGACCCCAGGAAGCTTGCTATGGAAGCGGACCGCTGGGTGAGTACCAGGGTCCACAAGAAAGCGTTTGGGGGAGACTCAGCCAAAGGTGGGCAGGGTCCCCAGCAGAAAGGTGGGGGACAAGGGTAAAGCACAGGAGTTCTCTAAAGGGCCCCAAACTAGTACCCAGGGTAAAGGTTCCCAGCCCCCCGGTGATAAGAAGAAAGGGGTCTCTACAGGGAAGCCTGTTGAGACCGGCCCCCGCAAGTGTTATGCATGTGACCAGGTAGGTCACTTTAAGGGGACCCCAAGTGCCCAAAGGGGACACAGCCACCCACCGGTGGACAGTCCAAAGTGTTGGCTAGTGTAGCGCTTGGGGAGGAGGGGTGCCCACAGGAGGGTGGGGATCCCGCAGAAATGACCCTTGTCTCACTAGGGGACAGTGAGATGGTCCCAGGAAACCAGGTGCCCCCTAACACAAAGAAATATAGCACCTGGGTGACCATTAATGGGAACAGGGTAGAGGCTCTCAGAGATACTGGAGCCAGTGTGACCTCAGTCCGGTGTCACCTGGTGTCTGAGAAGCAAGTAGTCCCCGGAGCATTCCACCAAGTAGTTGCTGTAGACAACTCAGAGCGCCAGTGTATGGTGGCGCAGGTTCCCTTTGAATGGGGGGGTCTCAGGTCCCTTGAGGGTGGTTGTGAGCCCTACCATGCCTGTAGATTGTCTGCTAGGAAACGACCTGGAGCAGTCCTTATGGAAGGAGGTTGAGCTCAGGTCTCACTTGGAGATGCTTGGGTTGCCAGAGTGGGCATGCGTGTCTACTCGGTCAATGGCAGCCAGAAAGGGTGATCAAGAGGACTTGGAGCCTGGAACAGTGGCCCAAGACCCTGCCAAGAGAAAAAGCAGGGGGCGCGGGAAACCGGCCCCCGAAGTTCCCACGGACCGGGAGGAGGCGGACCTCGAGGGGGACGCCCGGTGCCTACAGGGGAGCAGGTAGCCGAACTGGGAGACATCTCTGAGCTGACCCATTGGCAGCAAGAATGGGGTCCCACCAGGGAGGAGTTCTGCAGGGAGCAGAACGAGTGCCCTACTCTGGAGGGTCTGCGGCGGCAGGCTGCAGACCAGGCAGCTGGTAATCAGTCCGGGTCACATCTGATCTACTGGGAGAGTGGTCTCCTATACAGTGAGCCTAAGGTTGCTGAGCCTGGGTCAGCCCGTGTGCTGGTGGTACCCCAGCGCTTCAGGACCTTCCTACTGGGTCTGGCTCATGACGTGCCTTTGGCAGGACATTTGGGGCAGGACAAGACCTTTGACAGGCTTGTCACCCACTTCTTTTGGCCCCAAATGCGAAGGCAGTCAGATGCACACTGTAGGTCTTGCCAAACTTGCCAGGCAAGTGGTAAGAGTGGGAGGAAGGTCAAAGCTCCTCTCCAACCTTTTCCTGTTGTTGGTACACCCTTTGAAAGGGTAGGGATGGATATTGTGGGGCCACTGGATCCCAAGACAGCCATGGGCAACAGGTACATCCTGGTCTTGGTGGACCATGCCACCCGGTACCCGGAGGCAATCCCTCTCAGGACAACGACGGCGCCAGTGGTGGGCCGGGCGTTAATGGGGATCTTTTCCCGTGTGGGATTCCCCAGAGAGGTGGTTTCTGATAGGGGGACCAATTTCATATCCAAGTATATGACATCCCTGTGGAAGGAGTGTGGTGTAACCTACAAGTTCACCACTCCTTACCACCCACAAGGAAACGGTCTGGTGGAGAGATTCAACCAGACCTTGAAAGGCATGATCAAGGGTCTAACAGAACCCATGAGGCGTAAGTGGGACGTCCTCTTGCCATGCCTACTCTTTGCATACAGGGAGGTGCCTCAGAAGTCTCTTGGGTACAGCCCGTTTGAGCTCCTGTATGGCCACCCTGTCAGAGGACCTCTGAGTTTGGTAAAGGAAGGCTGGGAGGCGGCTCCCAGGAAAACTCCCCAGGATGTATTTAGCTACATGCTGGCCTTTAGAAACCAAACTGCCCGCTTCAGGAAACTCGCTCAGGCGAACCTAGAAGCAAGCCAGGAAGAAATGAAGAGATGGTATGACCAGAATGCCACTCTGGTCGAATTTCAACCTGGGCAAAAAGTGTGGGTCATGGCCCCAGTGGCACCTTGTGCCTTGCAGGACAAGTGGACTGGGCCATATGAGGTAAAGGAGCGCAAAAGTGACGTCACCTACCTGGTGGATTTGCAAGCTCCAAGGAACCCTTTGAGGGTCCTTCACGTGAACCGCCTCAAGCCCCACTTCGAGAGGTCCGAAGTGAGTATGCTCTTGGCGACAGATGATGGGGTGGAAGAGGAGAGTGAGCCTCTCCCTGACCTCCTGTCTACCAAGGAGCATGATGGGTCAGTAGAAGGTGTGATCCTCTCCCCTACTCTGACTCAGGAGCAGCAGGGGGACTGTCACCAGTTGTTGGGACAGTTCGCCGCCCACTGTTCTCTCTGACCCCCGGTGTTACTCACTGGTGTACCCATGACGTGGACACTGGTGACAGCCCTCCTGTGAAGCACAAGATTTACAGGTTGACTGACCGGGTCAGAGCCAGCATCAAGGAGGAGGTCTCTAAGATGTTGGCGTTAGGGGTGATTGAGCCCTCCAACAGTCCTTGGGCCAGCCCAGTGGTCTTGGTCCCAAAGGCTGCGGCGCCCGGTGCCACTCCAGAACTCCGGTTTTGTGTGGACTACCGTGGGCTCAATGCCGTCACCAGGACTGACGCGCACCCCATCCCCAGAGCTGATGAGCTCATTGATCGGTTGGGAGCTGCCCGGTTCCTCAGCACGTTTGATTTGACGTCTGGGTACTGGCAGATTGCCTTAACCGATGGGGCCAAGGAGAGATCAGCATTCTCAACCCCAGAAGGTCATTACCAATTCCGGGTGATGCCCTTTGGGTTGAAGAATGCCCCTGCCACCTTTCAGAGGTTGGTCAATCAGGTGTTGGCTGGGCTGGAGGATTTCAGTGCCGCCTACCTGGATGACATTGCTGTGTTCAGTTCCAGCTGGGAAGAACATTTACAGCACCTTGAGAAAGTGTTGAGGGCTCTGCAAGGTGCAGGCCTCACGATCAAGGCCAGTAAGTGCCAGATCGGGCAGGGTTCTGTGGTGTACTTGGGACACCAGGTAGGAAGCGGCCAGGTGGCGCCCCTACAACCCAAGATTGACACCATTCTGGCTTTGGAGCCCCCAAGACCCAGACAGAGGTGAGAGCCTTCTGAGGTCTCACCGGCTACTATAGGAGATTTGTTAAGGGCTATGGCACCATCGTTGCCCCCTTAACAGAGCTGACCTCTAAGAGGCAGCCCAGGAAAGTGATCTGGACTGAGTCCTGCCAGAAAGCTTTTGATGCCCTGAAGGCAGCCATGTGCACGGCGCCCGTGCTCAAGGCACCTGACTTCTCCAAGGAATTCGTCGTGCAGACTGACGCTTCAGAGCATGGTGTGGGAGCGGTGCTCTCACAACTGAACGAAGAGGGCCTGGATCAGCCTGTAGTCTTCCTTAGCAGGAGACTACTTCCCAGGGAACAGAGGTGGAGTGCCATAGAAAGGGAAGCTTTTGCTGTGGTCTGGGCGCTGAAGAAGTTGAGACCATACCTGTTTGGGACTCACTTCCGGGTTCAGACAGACCACAGGCCCCTCAGATGGTTGATGCAAATGAGGGTGAGAATCCAAAACTGCTGAGGTGGTCCATCTCCCTACAGGGAATGGACTTTACGGTGGAACACCGTCCTGAGTACAGAACACGCCAACGCAGCTGGTCTGTCCAGGTTCTTCCGCCTTAGTGAAGAGAACTCCAATGGGGTTGGGTAGTTCTCCCTACTTTCAGCTGGAGGGGACATGTGTTAGACTTGGCATCTTTTGGCGTGCTTCCCCTGACTTTTGCTTTCTGACCTCCCGGTTTTGACTCTGTTTTTGCTGGTGTAATGATTCTGCGCACTTTCCTCACTGCTGTCCAGTGGGAAAGTGCAAGTGCTCCTGTATAAAATGTGTTATGGATTGGCGTTTCCATGATTGGCCTATTTGGTTTATGTGTCAGTCCCTTGTAAAGTGCACTGCAAGTGCCAGGGCCTATAGACCAAATGCTGTTGGTGGGCTGCAGCACTGAATTGTGCCACCCACGCAAACAGCCCGTAAAGTGTAACTCGGGCCTGCCATTGCAGAGCCCGTGCGCAGCCTGGGGCTGCCATATCGACTTGGCAAGTGCACACACTTGCAAGTCCCTAAACCTTCCCTTTTCTACATGTTAGTCACCCCTAAGGTAGGCCCAAGGTACCCCTGTGGGCAGGGTGCGTTGTATGCGAAAGGTAGGACATGCCCTGGTGTGTGTGGCATGTCCTGATAGTGAATTACAGCCTAGTTCGTTTTTCACTATTGCAAGGCTACCTGTTCCCCTAGGCCAGAACGGGCAGTTTTGATTATTACAGCTTATAATCCTAACTGACCCCGGGAACATGGTAGAAATTCGAGTTTAGTATGCCTGGACTCAGAATGATAAAATGCATCTTTTAGTGAAGTTGGTTTTAACATTCTGTGTTTGAAAATACCACTTTTAGAAAGTGGGTATTTTCTTGTCTAACCATCCAAGCCTGCCTCTGCGAGGTTGTGTATTCCTTGTCTGGAGTGTGAGTGACAGGGGCTGGGGGATGCCAGGAGACAGGGTGAGTCAGCGCAGGGCTGAATAGCAAGATCTACATGTAGATGGGTGGGAGGAGTTGCACCTGGGCCCTGAATAGGACAGTGCCTTCCCTCCACAATGCTGGCTCCACCTCCTGTGGTGCGTCTGATGTCCCTGGCCTACTCACTGAAAGAAGGGACGGAGACTTGTCAACAAAGTGCTCCAGAACTGGTTTGGACTAGGCAAAGGCCTCTCTGCCTTCAGAGAACAAAGGAATTTGGGATATAAATATTGGGGCCCTGACCCCATGAATTTAGATCTCGCTGGAATCAAGGAACCTGCCAAGACGAAGAGCTGGAAGAGCTGCCAGGAGGAGTACTGCCCCTTTGCTGTGTTGTTGCTTTGTTGGGTTGGCCTGCAGCTGCTGCTTCTGCCTTGGGCAGTGAAAGGACTGAACTTTCTACAAACTTGTGCTGAGTATCTCCAAGGGCCTGGAACCGAGCTGGCCTCCTGTTAAGAAGTCTCAGGGACTACAAAGACTTCACAAGCCTCTGGGTACCGCTTCTGGAACAGCTGTTTCAGTTGCCACAGAGGAAGGGAACTGCAACCGACTCCATCAACCGAATCCATCCCTGACCGGTGACCTGTTTGCACCGCAGACCGCATCGCCCCGCTTCGCATCGCAACCCTGGTCTCACCGTGGGCGACGTCCGACGCCACCAACACCGAGCCGCTGTTTGCACTGTGACCTGTGGGCACCGCAGTTCGCATCGCATCGCTTCACTGAACCAGCCGGACCCGACCGACGCGGTCGCTGCAACTGGCTCAAGAGTCGTGACCGCATCGCATTTGGGGCACCGCTCGCACGTCTGCGACGCACCGCTCTGACTCGCACCGCTGTCCGACGCCAGCTCCCGCACTCCGGCTTGGTCGCCTGCCTCGTAACCTGTCAGCACCGCATCGAGCATCGTCTCACCCTGCATCGCACGCCTTGGACTCACCGACTCCGTCTGCACGACGCTCATCGAGCCGCTGCCTGCACCGCATCGAGGGACACCGCACCTTGCATCGCTCCGTCTTGCACCGCGACGAACGCCGACCGGCTCGTACACTCCGTACCAGCCACAACGAGAAAGGTACTGTGACCGAGTCTGTTCACGACTCTGCTGGCCTGTAACGACGCGGTCGGCTGGAACTGTTGGACTCTGTGTAATTCAGCATCGCGGTAGACCCGGACGGGGCTACCACTCGTACGAACTTTGCTTTTGTGTTATTCCTGCAAAGAAGAAGTTACCTTATCAAGTATTCATTTTTTAAGTGTAATATTGTGGATTTTTGTCGTAATTGATCTTGTCTTGAGTATATAAAAATTGGTTATTTTTCTAAACTGGTGTGGTGTCCGTTTGTAGTGCTTACACTGTATTACTGTTGGTTATGTGCAAATGCTTTACACACTGCCTCTGAATTAAGCTTGACTGCTCGTGCCAAGCTACCACGAGGGTGATCAGGGGTTACTTCACGAGTGTAACACCCTTACCCTGACTAGGAAGAAGGGTCCCTACTTGGACAAAGGTGCAAGCCCTTGCCAACTAGAGATCCCATTTCTAACATTGGTTGTCAGCGGTGAGGATAGGACTTGTGTTTGCACTTGACTTACAGTGATTGGTGTGCACTACTACCATATCGCAGACCATTACGTACCACATACTGGTTCTTTTTCTTTTGGCCTATTTTTGATCTTGCCAGTTTTCAACTCACTACTTTTGTCATGCCTGACACAGCTGCATCATCCGTTGCATCTCTGGAAATTATCTTTGAGGAGGATAGGTTGGAAACCTACGCCGTAAAGGAACTACGAGCAATTTGTAAAAACCTGAAAGTCCAAATTAAAGGCCTCACAAGGAAGGAGGAGCTACAGAAGGCGCTGAGGGCCTGGGTAGCAGCCAGACATGCCAGTGGGCAGCCTGGTAATCTCAGTGAGGAGGTGGAGGAGCCTATTTCCAGGGTGGATATGCTTTTGGGTAGGGGGAACCCGCCAGGTCAGGCAGCAGCAGTCTGTCCCCAGAGGAGCTGGAGGACAGGCGGGAGGCAAGGCAGTTTGAGCTGCAGAAGCTCAGGCTGGAGAGTGAGCGGGAGGAGAAGAGATTGGAGGGCCAGGAGAGGAAGATGCTCTTAGAGCATGAGAGAGAACTGAAGGAGCTAGAACTTAGGAGTAAGTCAGGCTCAGATGGTGGCAGCAATTCGTCCAGAAAGGCAGACAGGATTGTGCACATTCCCAAGAATGTAGGCAAGGAGTTCAAGAAGGGGGATGACATACAAAGGTGGTTTCAGGGTTATGAGGCAGCCATACACATGAATGGGGTCCCTGAGGAGAATTGGGGAGCAGGATTGTGGCCACTTTTCCCTGAAGAAGCAAGGGATGCTCTGATAGCTTTGGATAAGGGGTATCACCTCACCTATGCTGACATGAAGGATGCCCTTCTCACTAAGTATGGTCTTACTCCTGAAAAGTACAGGGATCAGTTCAGGTCCAGTAAGAAGTCTGATGCCAACACTTGGTTGGAATGTGTGGATGTGTTCTGCAGGTCTCTGGATGGCTGGGTAAAGGGCAGTAGTGTAACAGATTTTCAGGGGCTCTACAACTTGATTGCATGGGAGCACTTGTCTAGTCTATGTTTTGCAGATCTGCGCCAGCACCTAGTTGATAGTAAGCTAACTGACCCCAGGAAGCTTGCTATGGAAGCGGACCGCTGGGTGAGTACCAGGGTCCACAAGAAAGCGTTTGGGGAGACTCAGCCAAAGGTGGGCAGGGTCCCCAGCAGAAAGGTGGGGGGACAAGGGTAAAGCACAGGAGTTCTCTAAAGGGCCCCAAACTAGTACCCAGGGTAAAGGTTCCCAGCCCCCGGTGATAAGAAGAAAGGGGTCTCTACAGGGAAGCCTGTTGAGACCGGCCCCCGCAAGTGTTATGCATGTGACCAGGTAGGTCACTTTAAGGGGGACCCCAAGTGCCCAAAGGGGACACAGCCACCCACCGGTGGACAGTCCAAAGTGTTGGCTAGTGTAGCGCTTGGGGAGGAGGGGTGCCCACAGGAGGGTGGGGATCCCGCAGAAATGACCCTTGTCTCACTAGGGGACAGTGAGATGGTCCCAGGAAACCAGGTGCCCCCTAACACAAAGAAATATAGCACCTGGGTGACCATTAATGGGAACTGGGTAGAGGCTCTCAGAGATACTGGAGCCAGTGTGACCTCAGTCCGGTGTCACCTGGTGTCTGAGAAGCAAGTAGTCCCCGGAGCATTCCACCAAGTAGTTGCTGTAGACAACTCAGAGCGCCAGTGTATGGTGGCGCAGGTTCCCTTTGAATGGGGGGGGTCTCAGGTCCCTTGAGGGTGGTTGTGAGCCCTACCATGCCTGTAGATTGTCTGCTAGGAACTTTATACGATTTTTAAGGAGATCTCGTCTCTCGCTAGAACCTCAGCCTCGACCAACAACTCTTTGGACTCTTGCAATAGGGTGGCTGATTTCTTTGCGGAGAAAGTAGAGAAGATCTACTCAACCTTCCCTGGTGCAGCACGTAATGGGTGACAGGAGGATGAGGGGATGACTGACTTAGGGGAGGCAGAATGTCTTCGTAAATTTGTGGTCCCCCCTTGTGACTCGCTCACTGGTGTAGCCTCTAGCATTAAGTCTGGATCTCCTAGAGACCCCGCGCCCCCTAAGGTGCTAAAGGGGAGTCTTGAAATTTTGGAGCCTTATATTAGGCACCTTCTTGAGCTCTCCTTTACCACTGGAACGGTCCCAACTAGATGGAAAGAGGCGATCGTCCTTCCATTAAAAAAGAAGATTGATGTTAGTTCTAGCCAATTGGAGAACCTACGTCCGATTTTCCTGCTGCCTTATTTTGCTAAGGTTGCAGAGAAGGTAGTTAATACACAACTGACTGCTCACATTAGCAAACATAGCCTGCTTCACCCCTCGCAATCGGGGTTCCGGACATCATATTCCACCGAATCGGCGCTGCTGCTCTCCACCGAAATTATCCGCAAATTTGTGGATGCGGGACAAACAGTGGCGTTAGTCCTACTTGACCTCAGCGCCGCATTTGATACGGTGGCTCACCCTACCTTACTTCAACGCCTGAGGAAAGGAGGTTTGGTGGACCGAGCCATTGAATGGCTTGAGTCCTTCCTGCACGAGCGCAGTTTCCAGGTGTCGCAGGAACCTCATTACTCTAAAAGTATTAAGCTGAACCAAGGGGTCCCTCAGGGTTCTATTTTAAGCCCCACCCTCTTTAATCTCTACATTGCCCCTCTGGCAGAGATTATTGAAAAATTTGGGATTAGTGTTGTGTCCTACGCTGACGACACACAATTGGTGGTGTCCCTAACACAGGAGCCTGAGAAGGCTGCCATCAATTTCTCGACTTGCCTTCAAGAACTGGCAGTTTGGATGGCGGACAACTGCCTTAAACTTAATGGCAGCAAAACTGAGGTTCTTGTGTTGGGTAGAGCCCCCACTGTTTGGTCGTCAGCGTGGTGGCCACAGACACTGGGTCCTACCCCGCCCCCATGTGATCAGGTGAAGAATCTTGGGGTATGGCTGGACTCCAAGCTCTCTTTCGATAATCATATAAGGCGTGTGGCGGGAAATGTTTTGGGGTTATGAGAGGTCTTTGGAAGACCTTAGATGTATTGCCAGTTGCAGCAAGGAAAACTATGGTCCATGCCCTGGTGACGTCACGCTTGGATTATGGGAATGTCCTGTATTTGGGAGCCAGTTCCAAGTGTGTGCAAAGACTCCAGCGTATTCAGAATGCTGCGGCTCGTCTTGTTTTAATGTTACCGAGGAGAGCCTCCTCCAATAAGGCCCTGGTTTCCCTTCACTGGCTCCCGGTAAGGGAACGCATCCTGTTTAAGGCTATGTGTGTGAGCCATCGTATCTTACAGAGAAAGGGTCCCACCTACCTGCATGATTTCCTTACCCCATACTCTCCTTCCCGTCAGTTGAGATCTAGCGGGACAGGGCAGGTCTGTATTCCTAGCATTAGAAGAGCGAGGATGGGTGGCCGCTCTTTCCGTTTTCTAGCTGCCAAACACTGGAATAAACTCCCCCCGGGGCTCCGTGTGGAGTCTGTGGAGACACTTTTTCGGAAAAGACTCAAGACTTGGCTTTTTCCTTCTCTGAGCTCTCTGGTTTAAATTTCGTGCCTTCTCTCTGCCAGCGTTTCTGAATTTGTGCCGCAGCGCGGGGACACACTGGTTAGTGTAACCATGCGCTTTATAAGTTTGTTATTATTTTATTATTATTATTTAGGAAACGACCTGGAGCAGTCCTTATGGAAGGAGGTTGAGCTCAGGTCTCACTTGGAGATGCTTGGGTTGCCAGAGTGGGCATGTGTGTCTACTCGGTCAATGGCAGCCAGAAAGGGTGATCAAGAGGACTTGGAGCCTGGAACAGTGGCCCAAGTCCCTGCCAAGAGAAAAAGCAGGGGGCGCGGGAAACCGGCCCCCGAAGTTCCCACGGACCGGGAGGAGGCGGACCTCGAGGGGGACGCCCCGGTGCCTACAGGGGAGCAGGTAGCCGAACTGGGAGACATCTCTGAGCTGACCCATTGGCAGCAAGAAGGGGGTTCCACCAGGGAGGAGTTCTGCAGGGAGCAGAACGAGTGCCCTACTCTGGAGGGTCTGCGGCGGCAGGCTGCAGACCAGGCAGCTGGTAATCAGTCCGGGTCACATCTGATCTACTGGGAGAGTGGTCTCCTATACAGTGAGCCTAAGGTTGCTGAGCCTGGGTCAGCCCGTGTGCTGGTGGTACCCCAGCGCTTCAGGACCTTCCTACTGGGTCTGGCTCATGACGTGCCTTTGGCAGGACATTTGGGGCAGGACAAGACCTTTGACAGGCTTGTCACCCACTTCTTTTGGCCCCAAATGCGAAGGCAGTCAGATGCACACTGTAGGTCTTGCCAAACTTGCCAGGCAAGTGGTAAGAGTGGGAGGAAGGTCAAAGCTCCTCTCCAACCTTTTCCTGTTGTTGGTACACCCTTTGAAAGGGTAGGGATGGATATTGTGGGGCCACTGGATCCCAAGACAGCCATGGGCAACAGGTACATCCTGGTCTTGGTGGACCATGCCACCCGGTACCCGGAGGCAATCCCTCTCAGGACAACGACGGCGCCAGTGGTGGGCCGGGCGTTAATGGGGATCTTTTCCCGTGTGGGATTCCCCAGAGAGGTGGTTTCTGATAGGGGGACCAATTTCATATCCAAGTATATGACATCCCTGTGGAAGGAGTGTGGTGTAACCTACAAGTTCACCACTCCTTACCACCCACAAGGAAACGGTCTGGTGGAGAGATTCAACCAGACCTTGAAAGGCATGATCAAGGGTCTAACAGAACCCATGAGGCGTAAGTGGGACGTCCTCTTGCCATGCCTACTCTTTGCATACAGGGAGGTGCCTCAGAAGTCTCTTGGGTACAGCCCGTTTGAGCTCCTGTATGGCCACCCTGTCAGAGGACCTCTGAGTTTGGTAAAGGAAGGCTGGGAGGCGGCTCCCAGGAAAACTCCCAAGATGTATTTAGCTACATGCTGGCCTTTAGAAACCAAACTGCCCGCTTCAGGAAACTCGCTCAGGCGAACCTAGAAGCAAGCCAGGAAGAAATGAAGAGATGGTATGACCAGAATGCCACTCTGGTCGAATTTCAACCTGGGCAAAAAGTGTGGGTCATGGCCCCAGTGGCACCTTGTGCCTTGCAGGACAAGTGGACTGGGCCATATGAGGTAAAGGAGCGCAAAAGTGACGTCACCTACCTGGTGGATTTGCAAGCTCCAAGGAACCCTTTGAGGGTCCTTCACGTGAACCGCCTCAAGCCCCACTTCGAGAGGTCCGAAGTGAGTATGCTCTTGGCGACAGATGATGGGGTGGAAGAGGAGAGTGAGCCTCTCCCTGACCTCCTGTCTACCAAGGAGCATGATGGGTCAGTAGAAGGTGTGATCCTCTCCCCTACTCTGACTCAGGAGCAGCAGGGGGACTGTCACCAGTTGTTGGGACAGTTCGCCGCCCCACTGTTCTCTCTGACCCCCGGTGTTACTCACTGGTGTACCCATGACGTGGACACTGGTGACAGCCCTCCTGTGAAGCACAAGATTTACAGGTTGACTGACCGGGTCAGAGCCAGCATCAAGGAGGAGGTCTCTAAGATGTTGGCGTTAGGGGTGATTGAGCCCTCCAACAGTCCTTGGGCCAGCCCAGTGGTCTTGGTCCCAAAGGCTGCGGCGCCCGGTGCCACTCCAGAACTCCGGTTTTGTGTGGACTACCGTGGGCTCAATGCCGTCACCAGGACTGACGCGCACCCCATCCCCAGAGCTGATGAGCTCATTGATCGGTTGGGAGCTGCCCGGTTCCTCAGCACGTTTGATTTGACGTCTGGTTACTGGCACATTGCCTTAACCGATGGGGCCAAGGAGAGATCAGCATTCTCAACCCCAGAAGGTCATTACCAATTCCGGGTGATGCCCTTTGGGTTGAAGAATGCCCCTGCCACCTTTCAGAGGTTGGTCAATCAGGTGTTGGCTGGGCTGGAGGATTTCAATGCCGCCTACCTGGATGACATTGCTGTGTTCAGTTCCAGCTGGGAAGAACATTTACAGCACCTTGAGAAAGTGTTGAGGGCTCTGCAAGGTGCAGGCCTCACGATCAAGGCCAGTAAGTGCCAGATCGGGCAGGGTTCTGTGGTGTACTTGGGACACCAGGTAGGAAGCGGCCAGGTGGCACCCCTACAACCCAAGATTGACACCATTCTGGCTTTGGAGCCCCCCAAGACCCAGACAGAGGTGAGAGCCTTCTGAGGTCTCACCGGCTACTATAGGAGATTTGTTAAGGGCTATGGCACCATCGTTGCCCCCTTAACAGAGCTGACCTCTAAGAGGCAGCCCAGGAAAGTGATCTGGACTGAGTCCTGCCAGAAAGCTTTTGATGCCCTGAAGGTAGCCATGTGCACGGCGCCCGTGCTCAAGGCACCTGACTTCTCCAAGGAATTCGTCGTGCAGACTGACGCTTCAGAGCATGGTGTGGGAGCGGTGCTCTCACAACTGAACGAAGAGGGCCTGGATCAGCCTGTAGTCTTCCTTAGCAGGAGACTACTTCCCAGGGAACAGAGGTGGAGTGCCATAGAAAGGGAAGCTTTTGCTGTGGTCTGGGCGCTGAAGAAGTTGAGACCATACCTGTTTGGGACTCACTTCCGGGTTCAGACAGACCACAGGCCCCTCAGATGGTTGATGCAAATGAGGGGTGAGAATCCAAAACTGCTGAGGTGGTCCATCTCCCTACAGGGAATGGACTTTACGGTGGAACACCGTCCTGGTACAGAACACGCCAACGCAGATGGTCTGTCCAGGTTCTTCCGCCTTAGTGAAGAGAACTCCAATGGGGTTGGGTAGTTCTCCCTACTTTCAGCTGGAGGGGACATGTGTTAGACTTGGTATCTTTTGGCGTGTTTCTCCTGACTTTTTGCTTTCTGACCTCCCGGTTTTGACTCTGTTTTTGCTGGTGTAATGATTCTGCGCACTTTCCTCACTGCTGTCCAGTGGGAAAGTGCAAGTGCTCCTGTATAAAATGTGTTATGGATTGGCGTTTCCATGATTGGCCTATTTGGTTTATGTGTCAGTCCCTTGTAAAGTGCACTGCAAGTGCCAGGGCCTATAGACCAAATGCTGTTGGTGGGCTGCAGCACTGAATTGTGCCACCCACGCAAACAGCCCGTAAAGTGTAACTCGGGCCTGCCATTGCAGAGCCCGTGCGCAGCCTGGGGCTGCCATATCGACTTGGCAAGTGCACACACTTGCAAGTCCCTAAACCTTCCCTTTTCTACATGTTAGTCACCCCTAAGCAGCGCTTAATTTGTGCCGGAGCTTTCCGGTGCTCAGCACCGGCACCTTTTTATCAGGGCCGGGTCTATACTGCCTCTGCCAAATTACAATAACGACACGACTGCACTGCAGTCTGCAGGTCATGGTCAAAGTAAATTAAATATAATTGCCTAACTGCAGTGTCGTCGTTCACTTCACAGACAGTCTCCAGAATCCTCCGTCGGTGAAGAAGAGTGTTTCTCTGCAGGGCTGCTGATACAGCGAGCCGATAAATCCATATCCATGATGCAAATTAATTTGCTTTCAGTGTTGCTGGTGGTGGGTGGGCCACAGATTGGGCTGTATTTGGTTCTATAGGGGAGGGGGCTGCGGCTGCGTGCCGTGCGTAAACTTTTTTAATTCCAGGGACACACCCCAGCACACACGCACTGGACGAGTCACCAGCACCAGTTAACGTCGAGGCGGGCACTTTGAAGCAGCATCAGGCCTCTTAATAAGTCAACGCCACCAGCAGTAACCGCAGTAAGTAATAAAAAACAATGCTGCTGCTGCTTTTACTGGCTCGAGGTGACGATCATCTGAACCGAGGCGGAGGCCCCAGTAATCATGCCACTTGCATCGGGCGGGGCACCATGTGCAGTGCTATGCTCTCCTCCGAGGCTGCCGGAAGCGCAGGGCCTTGCCCTTAATTTAACCCCTGTCTACTAAAGTGTATACTTACTTTTACTTGGCTGGCAGTGCTAAAAAAAAATGAAAAAATCCTTGAAAGCCAAAGGGATTAAAAATAAAGGTGTGATAATCTTTCAGGAAATGTGATTTGCACGGTGTGGGAAGAGCCACCAGCAGTAACCGTGGCGCATACAGTCAGTAAATAATAAAATCCAATGCTGCTTTTACTGGCTCGAGTTGACAGTCATTTGAACCGAGTCAGAGTCCCCAGCAATCATGCCACCGAGCGTCGGGTGGGAGCACCGTGTGTATTGATAGGACACAGCGCAAAGAATCGTTCTGGTCACATACATGTGACACAAACAGTGTGCAGCCAAATCATGTCTCACCTGTCCCTGATTTCCAATGTCCCCAAGTTACGCACTCTTCTATGTACAACACTCCTGGTCGAGATGACCTTTCGAAAATAAGAATAATCCCTGCACAGCCCCTGCAGCTGGCTGTAAATCCATTTGTGCCACATCAAGCACAGTAAAGAATACTTTTAAGCTTGAGCGGCCTTCAGAAGCACATTTGCTAACTGACTTATTATGAGAACGGTGCTGCGAATAAAAGACACAACTCAACAATGCCTTCTTCTAATTGCCACTTCATTGGTGTCCGGCAACATTGTCCCTGCCTCCATTAAATAATCTACTTCGTTTCTTTAGCACCGTCTTGCTACGAATTCAATTCAAGGAGCAGAATGACCATCAGCGCTATAATTAAGGTAGACTGACTGGCACACTGACATTCTGCACGCACAAGTGTTCTCTTTTTCAGCAGCACCCTTTTCAAGGTATCGTTTCCTACTTTATTTCATTCGTGTAGTGAGTAGTTTCACTGTCTTTGTGTAACCTCTTCCAAATCATCTCTCCTGAAGCTGTAGGATTATCTCATGGACAAATTTCAAAATCTTTCTTATTGCTCTGCACTCTTTTGTTTGCACAAGCAGTTTATTCATATTTATTTTCAAACAACAATATTGCTTGCACAAAATACCGAAATGTGCAGTCTAACGTGTACAATTTCAAACCTAAGTGGCGATAATCAAGTCGCATGAAAGGCAAAGGAAATAAACCCAAATATCCCCAACTGAGCTTTTCACAAGCATACATCCTACATCCATAGTGTGCACGGGATCAGGAGGGCTAGCCATGCAAGAATGTGCCTGGAACAAAAGTGAAGCTCAAGAACAGTGCAAGAATCACGAGGCCTCAGACCACGGACCTGGCTGCAGCCTCTAAGGGGAGTTTGGGGGGCGATGGTGGTGAAAGGTTTGTTGGCAGGCATGTCCTGGTACATGATGTCCTTGCTTGTGAGTGATTAGTCTGTAGAGTGAGGCGGTTACTTGACGTCACATTGGGGCACCTACCTGCAGGGGGTATGCAGTGCATTCCTAGAGAAGGTTGAAAAGCGGGGGTGGGGGCCAGCCTGGAGAACCCCCAGCATGGACAGAGGAGAGAGCGGGAGAGATGGTGGTTTGGAGGCCTGCCTGGAGAGGGCTGAGGAGCGCAGGTGATGTCCGCCTGGGGAAGAGTACAGAAGGGCATGTGGGGTCGGTCCGTGTCATTCTAGGACAGGAGACTGGAGACCAGAAGGGAGGGGGGGGGCAGCCCTGCAGGAGAGAGCAGGAAAGAGGGGCGAGTCTATGTTTAGAAAGCAGAAGAGAGGAGCAAGTGTGCAGGCCTGCAGGAGGGAGGGGGTCAGAAGGGCGTGTAGGATGGGGAGGTGTCAGGCATAGCGAAAAGACCCAAAGGAAAGTAGGGGACGGGCGAGAACTTGTCATGGAGGAGGGGGGTCATGCTCAGGGCTGAGAGGGGAGGAGGCCTCAAGGAGAGATCAGAAGAGATGGGGACTGGCAGCAGAAGAGTGTGAGTGTGCAGGCCTTGGAGACATCAGAAGGTGGTGGGGTTAGAGCTTGTCTAGATAGAGGGTGAGCGCAAGAGGGAAAGTGCGCAGGTGTGTGGGGACAGCAGGAGGGAGGGAGGTGTAAGGGCGTTTGCAGGTCTGGTGGAGGGAACAGAGGGGGTATGGGGAGGTAAGGGCCCACTGTGGAGGAAGTGGGTGGAGCCAGCGGGGAAGTGGGTGTGGCCTCCAACAAATATTTGAGCACCTGGACTTCATATTTTACAAATTAAGCACTGCCCCTAAGGTAGGCCCAAGGTACCCCTGTGGGCAGGGTGCGTTGTATGCGAAAGGTAGGACATGCCCTGGTGTGTGTGGCATGTCCTGATAGTGAATTACAGCCTAGTTCGTTTTCACTATTGCAAGGCTACCTGTTCCCCTAGGCCAGAACGGGCAGTTTTGATTATTACAGCTTATAATCCTAACTGACCCGGGAACATGGTAGAAATTCGAGTTTAGTATGCCTGGACTCAGAATGATAAAATGCATCTTTTAGTGAAGTTGGTTTTAACATTCTGTGTTTGAAAATACCACTTTTAGAAAGTGGGTATTTTCTTGTCTAACCATCCAAGCCTGCCTCTGCGAGGTTGTGTATTCCTTGTCTGGAGTGTGAGTGACAGGGGCTGGGGGATGCCAGGAGACAGGGTGAGTCAGCGCAGGGCTGAATAGCAAGATCTACATGTAGATGGGTGGGAGGAGATGCACCTGGGCCCTGAATAGGACAGTGCCTTCCCTCCACAATGCTGGCTCCACCTCCTGTGGTGCGTCTGATGTCCCTGGCCTACTCACTGAAAGAAGGGACGGAGACTTGTCAACAAAGTGCTCCAGAACTGGTTTGGACTAGGCAAAGGCCTCTCTGCCTTCAGAGAACAAAGGAATTTGGGATATAAATATTGGGGCCCTGACCCCATGAATTTAGATCTCGCTGGAATCAAGGAACCTGCCAAGACGAAGAGCTGGAAGAGCTGCCAGGAGGAGTACTGCCCCTTTGCTGTGTTGTTGCTTTGTTGGGTTGGCCTGCAGCTGCTGCTTCTGCCTTGGGCAGTGAAAGGACTGAACTTTCTACAAACTTGTGCTGAGTATCTCCAAGGGCCTGGAACCGAGCTGGCCTCCTGTTAAGAAGTCTCAGGGACTACAAAGACTTCACAAGCCTCTGGGTTCCGCTTCTGGAACAGCTGTTTCAGTTGCCACAGAGGAAGGGAACTGCAACCGACTCCGTCAACCGAATCCATCCCTGACCGGTGACCTGTTTGCACCGCAGACCGCATCGCCCCGCTTCGCATCGCAACCCTGGTCTCACCGTGGCGACGTCCGACGCCGCCAACACCGAGCCGCTGCTTGCACCGTGACCTGTAGGCACCGCAGTTCGCATCGCATCTCTTCACTGAACCAGCCCGACCCGACCCGACGCGGTCGCTGCAACTGGCTCAAGAGTCGTGACCGCATCGCATTTGGGGCACCGCTCGCACGTCTGCGACGCACCGCTCCGACTCGCACCGCTGTCCGACGCCAGCTCCCGCACTCCGGCTTGGTCGCCTGCCTCGCAACCCGTCAGCACCGCATCGAGCATCGTCTCACCCTGCATCGCACGCCTTGGACTCACCGACTCCGTCTGCACGACGCTCATCGAGCCGCTGCCTGCACCGCATCGAGGGACACCGCACCTTGCATCGCTCCGTCTTGCACCGCAACCGCGACGAACGCCGACCGGCTCGTACACTCCGTACCAGCCACAACGAGAAAGGTACTGTGACCGAGTCTGTTCACGACTCTGCTGGCCCGTAACGACGCGGTCGGCTGGAATTGTTGGACTCTGTGTAATTCAGCGTCGCGGTAGACCCGGACGGGGCTACCGACTGCATCTGAACTTTGCTTTTGTGTTATTCCTGCAAAGAAGAAGTTACCTTATCAAGTATTCATTTTTAAAGTATAGTATTGTGGATTTTTGTCGTAATTGGTCTTGTCTTGAGTATATAAAAATTGGTTATTTTTCTAAACTGGTGTGGTGTCCGTTTGTAGTGCTTACACTGTATTACTGTTGGTTATGTGCAAATGCTTTACACACTGCCTCTGAATTAAGCCTGACTGCTCGTGCCAAGCTACCACGAGGGTGAGCAGGGGTTACTTCACGAGTGTAACACCCTTACCCTGACTAGGAAGAAGGGTCCCTACTTGGACAAAGGTGCAAGCCCTTGCCAACTAGAGATCCCATTTCTAACATTGGTTGTCAGCGGTGAGGATAGGACTTGTGTTTGCACTTGACTTACAGTCATTGGTGTGCACTACTACCATATCGCAGACCATTACGTACCACATACTGGTTCTTTTTCTTTTGGCCTATTTTTGATCTTGCCAGTTTTCAACTCACTACTTTTGTCATGCCTGACACAGCTGCATCATCCGTTGCATCTCTGGAAATTATCTTTGAGGAGGATAGGTTGGAAACCTACGCCGTAAAGGAACTACGAGCAATTTGTAAAAACCTGAAAGTCCAAATTAAAGGCCTCACAAGGAAGGAGGAGCTACAGAAGGCGCTGAGGGCCTGGGTAGCAGCCAGACATGCCAGTGGGCAGCCTGGTAATCTCAGTGAGGAGGTGGAGGAGCCTATTTCCAGGGTGGATATGCTTTTGGGTAGGGGGGAACCCGCCAGGTCAGGCAGCAGCAGTCTGTCCCCAGAGGAGCTGGAGGACAGGCGGGAGGCAAGGCAGTTTGAGCTGCAGAAGCTCAGGCTGGAGAGTGAGCGGACGAGAAGAGATTGGCCATAGAGGAGAGGAAGATGCTCTTAGAGCATGAGAGAGAACTGAAGGAGCTAGAACTTAGGAGTAAGTCAGGCTCAGATGGTGGCAGCAATTCGTCCAGAAAGGCAGACAGGATTGTGCACATTCCCAAGAATGTAGGCAAGGAGTTCAAGAAGGGGATGACATACAAAGGTGGTTTCAGGGTTATGAGGCAGCCATACACATGAATGGGGTCCCTGAGGAGAATTGGGGAGCAGGATTGTGGCCACTTTTCCCTGAAGAAGCAAGGGATGCTCTGATAGCTTTGGATAAGGGGTATCACCTCACCTATGCTGACATGAAGGATGCCCTTCTCACTAAGTATGGTCTTACTCCTGAAAAGTACAGGGATCAGTTCAGGTCCAGTAAGAAGTCTGATGCCAACACTTGGTTGGAATGTGTGGATGTGTTCTGCAGGTCTCTGGATGGCTGGGTAAAGGGCAGTAGTGTAACAGATTTTCAGGGGCTCTACAACTTGATTGCATGGGAGCACTTGTCTAGTCTATGTTTTGCAGATCTGCGCCAGCACCTAGTTGATAGTAAGCTAACAGACCCCAGGAAGCTTGCTATGGAAGCGGACCGCTGGGTGAGTACCAGGGTCCACAAGAAAGCGTTTGGGGAGACTCAGCCAAAGGTGGGCATGGTCCCCAGCAGAAAGGTGGGGGGACAAGGGTAAAGCACAGGAGTTCTCTAAAGGGCCCCAAACTAGTACCCAGGGTAAAGGTTCCCAGCCCCCGGTGATAAGAAGAAAGGGGTCTCTACAGGGAAGCCTGTTGAGACCGGCCCCGCAAAGTGTTATGCATGTGACCAGGTAGGTCACTTTAAGAGGGACCCCAAGTGCCCAAAGGGGACACAGCCACCCACTGGTGGACAGTCCAAAGTGTTGGCTAGTGTAGCGCTTGGGGAGGAGGGGTGCCCACAGGAGGGTGGGGATCCCGCAGAAATGACCCTTGTCTCACTAGGGGACAGTGAGATGGTTCCAGGAAACCAGGTGCCCCCTAACACAAAGAAATATAGCACCTGGGTGACCATTAATGGGAACAGGGTAGAGGCTCTCAGAGATACTGGAGCCAGTGTGACCTCAGTCCGGTGTCACCTGGTGTCTGAGAAGCAAGTAGTCCCGGAGCATTCCACCAAGTAGTTGCTGTAGACAACTCAGAGCGCCAGTGTATGGTGGCGCAGGTTCCCTTTGAATGGGGGGGTCTCAGGTCCTTTGAGGGTGGTTGTGAGCCCTACCATGCCTGTAGATTGTCTGCTAGGAAGCGACCTGGAGCAGTCCTTATGGAAGGAGGTTGAGCTCAGGTCTCACTTGGAAGATGCTTGGGTTGCCAGAGTGGGCATGTGTGTCTACTCGGTCAATGGCAGCCAGAAAGGGTGATCAAGAGGACTTGGAGCCTGGAACAGTGGCCCAAGTCCCTGCCAAGAGAAAATGCAGGGGCGCGGGAAACCGGCCCCCGAAGTTCCCACGGACCGGGAGGAGGCGGACCTCGAGGGGACGCCCCGGTGCCTACAGGGGAGCAGGTAGCCGAACTGGGAGACATCTCTGAGCTGACCCATTGGCAGCAAGAAGGGGGTCCCACCAGGGAGGAGTTCTGCAGGGAGCAGAGCGAGTGCCCTACTCTGGAGGGTCTGCGGCGGCAGGCTGCAGACCAGGCAGCTGGTAATCAGTCCGGGTCACATCTGATCTACTGGGAGAGTGGTCTCCTATACAGTGAGCCTAAGGTTGCTGAGCCTGGGTCAGCCCGTGTGCTGGTGGTACCCCAGCGCTTCAGGACCTTCCTACTGGGTCTGGCTCATGACGTGCCTTTGGCAGGACATTTGGGGCAGGACAAGACCTTTGACAGGCTTGTCACCCACTTCTTTTGGCCCCAAATGCGAAGGCAGTCAGATGCACACTGTAGGTCTTGCCAAACTTGCCAGGCAAGTGGTAAGAGTGGGAGGAAGGTCAAAGCTCCTCTCCAACCTTTTCCTGTTGTTGGTACACCCTTTGAAAGGGTAGGGATGGATATTGTGTGGCCACTGGATCCCAAGACAGCCATGGGCAACAGGTACATCCTGGTCTTGGTGGACCATGCCACCCGGTACCCGGAGGCAATCCCTCTCAGGACAACGACGGCGCCAGTGGTGGGCCGGGCGTTAATGGGGATCTTTTCCCGTGTGGGATTCCCCAGAGAGGTGGTTTCTGATAGGGGGACCAATTTCATATCCAAGTATATGACATCCCTGTGGAAGGAGTGTGGTGTAACCTACAAGTTCACCACTCCTTACCACCCACAAGGAAACGGTCTGGTGGAGAGATTCAACCAGACCTTGAAAGGCATGATCAAGGGTCTAATAGAACCCATGAGGCGTAAGTGGGACGTCCTCTTGCCATGCCTACTCTTTGCATACAGGGAGGTGCCTCAGAAGTCTCTTGGGTACAGCCCTTTGAGCTCCTGTATGGCCACCCTGTCAGAGGACCTCTGAGTTTGGTAAAGGAAGGCTGGGAGGCGGCTCCCAGGAAAACTCCCCAGGATGTATTTAGCTACATGCTGGCCTTTAGAAACCAAACTGCCCGCTTCAGGAAACTCGCTCAGGCGAACCTAGAAGCAAGCCAGGAAGAAATGTAGAGATGGTATGACCAGAATGCCACTCTGATCGAATTTGACCCTGGGCAAAAAGTGTGGGTCATGGCCCCAGTGGCACCTTGTGCCTTGCAGGACAAGTGGATTGGACCATATGAGGTAAAGGAGCGCAAAAGTGACGTCACCTACCTGGTGGATTTGCAAGCTCCAAGGAACCCTTTGAGGGTCCTTCACGTGAACCGCCTCAAGCCCCACTTCGAGAGGTCCGAAGTGAGTATGCTCTTGGCGACAGATGATGGGGTGGAAGAGGAGAGTGAGCCTCTCCCTGACCTCCTGTCTACCAAGGAGCATGATGGGTCAGTAGAAGGTGTGATCCTCTCCCCTACTCTGACTCAGGAGCAGCAGGGGGACTGTCACCAGTTGTTTGGACAGTTCGCCCCACTGTTCTCTCTGACCCCCGGTGTTACTCACTGGTGTACCCTTGACGTGGACACTGGTGACAGCCCTCCTGTGAAGCACAAGATTTACAGGTTGACTGACCGGGTCAGAGCCAGCATCAAGGAGGAGGTCTCTAAGATGTTGCGTTAGGGGTGATTGAGCCCTCCAACAGTCCTTGGGCCAGCCCAGTGGTCTTGGTCCCAAAGGCTGCGGCGCCCGGTGCCACTCCAGAACTCCGGTTTTGTGTGGACTACCGTGGGCTCAATGCCGTCACCAGGACTGACGCGCACCCCATCCCCAGAGCTGATGAGCTCATTGATCGGTTGGGAGCTGCCCGGTTCCTCAGCACGTTTGATTTGACGTCTGGGTACTGGCAGATTGCCTTAACCGATGGGGCCAAGGAGAGATCAGCATTCTCAACCCCAGAAGGTCATTACCAATTCCGGGTGATGCCCTTTGGGTTGAAGAATGCCCCTGCCACCTTTCAGAGGTTGGTCAATCAGGTGTTGGCTGGGCTGGAGGATTTCAGTGCCGCCTACCTGGATGACATTGCTGTGTTCAGTTCCAGCTGGGAAGAACATTTACAGCACCTTGAGAAAGTGTTGAGGGCTCTGCAAGGTGCAGGCCTCACGATCAAGGCCAGTAAGTGCCAGATCGGGCAGGGTTCTGTGGTGTACTTGGGACACCAGGTAGGAAGCGGCCAGGTGGCGCCCTACAACCCAAGATTGACACCATTCTGGCTTTGGAGCCCCCAAGACCCAGACAGAGGTGAGAGCCTTCTTAGGTCTCACTGGCTACTATAGGAGATTTGTTAAGGGCTATGGCACCATCGTTGCCCCTTAACAGAGCTGACCTCTAAGAGGCAGCCCAGGAAAGTGATCTGGACTGAGTCCTGCCAGAAAGCTTTTGATGCCCTGAAGGCAGCCATGTGCACGGTGCCCGTGCTCAAGGCACCTGACTTCTCCAAGGAATTCGTCGTGCAGACTGACGCTTCAGAGCATGGTGTGGGAGCGGTGCTCTCACAACTGAACGAAGAGGGCCTGGATCAGCCTGTAGTCTTCCTTAGCAGGAGACTACTTCCCAGGGAACAGAGGTGGAGTGCCATAGAAAGGGAAGCTTTGCTGTGGTCTGGGCGCTGAAGAAGTTCAGACCATACCTGTTTGGGACTCACTTCCGGGTTCAGACAGACCACAGGCCCCTCAGATGGTTGATGCAAATGAGGGGTGAGAATCCAAAACTGCTGAGATGGTCCATCTCCCTACAGGGAATGGACTTTACGGTGGAACACCGTCCTGGTACAGAACACGCCAACGCAGATGGTCTGTCCAGGTTCTTCCGCCTTAGTGAAGAGAACTCCAATGGGGTTGGGTAGTTCTCCCTACTTTCAGCTGGAGGGGACATGTGTTAGACTTGGCATCTTTTGGCGTGTTTCCCCTGACTTTTGCTTTCTGACCTCCCGGTTTTGACTCTGTTTTTGCTGGTGTAATGATTCTGCGCACTTTCCTCACTGCTGTCCAGTGGGAAAGTGCAAGTGCTCCTGTATAAAATGTGTTATGGATTGGCGTTTCCATGATTGGCCTATTTGGTTTATGTGTCAGTCCCTTGTAAAGTGCACTGCAAGTGCCAGGGCCTATAGACCAAATGCTGTTGGTGGGCTGCAGCACTGAATTGTGCCACCCACGGAAACAGCCCGTAAAGTGTAACTCGGGCCTGCCATTGCAGAGCCCGTGCGCAGCCTGGGGCTGCCATATCGACTAGCAAGTGCACACACTTGCAAGTCCCTAAACCTTCCCTTTTCTACATGTTAGTCACCCCTAAGGTAGGCCCAAGGTACCCCTGTGGGCAGGGGTGCGTTGTATGCGAAAGGTAGGACATGCCCTGGTGTGTGTGGCATGTCCTGATAGTGAATTACAGCCTAGTTCGTTTTTCACTATTGCAAGGCTACCTGTTCCCCTAGGCCAGAATGGGCAGTTTTGATTATTACAGCTTATAATCCTAACTGACCCCGGGAACATGGTAGAAATTCGAGTTTAGTATGCCTGGACTCAGAATGATAAAATGCATCTTTTAGTGAAGTTGGTTTTAACATTTTGTGTTTGAAAATACCACTTTTAGAAAGTGGGTATTTTCTTGTCTAACCATCCAAGCCTGCCTCTGCGAGGTTGTGTATTCCTTGTCTGGCGTGTGAGTGACAGGGGCTGGGGGATGCCAGGAGACAGGGTGAGTCAGCGCAGGGCTGAATAGCAAGATCTACATGTAGATGGGTGGGAGGAGTTGCACCTGGGCCCTGAATAGGACAGTGCCTTCCTCCACAATGCTGGCTCCACCTCCTGTGGTGCGTCTGATGTCCCTGGCCTACTCACTGAAAGAAGGGACGGAGACTTGTCAACAAAGTGCTCCAGAACTGGTTTGGACTAGGCAAAGGCCTCTCTGCCTTCAGAGAACAAAGGAATTTGGGATATAAATATTGGGGCCCTGACCCCATGAATTTAGATCTCGCTGGAATCAAGAAACCTGCCAAGACGAAGAGCTGGAAGAGCTGCCAGGAGGAGTACTGCCCCTTTGCTGTGTTGTTGCTTTGTTGGGTTGGCCTGCAGCTGCTGCTTCTGCCTTGGGCAGTGAAAGGACTGAACTTTCTACAAACTTGTGCTGAGTATCTCCAAGGGCCTGGAACCGAGCTGGCCTCCTGTTAAGAAGTCTCAGGGACTACAAAGACTTCACAAGCCTCTGGGTACCGCTTCTGGAACAGCTGTTTCAGTTGCCACAGAGGAAGGGAACTGCAACCGACTCCGTCAACCGAATCCATCCCTGACCGGTGACCTGTTTGCACCGCAGACCGCATCGCCCCGCTTCGCATCGCAACCCTGGTCTCACCGTGGGCGACGTCCGACGCCGCCAACACCGAGCCGCTGCTTGCACCGTGACCTGTGGGCACCGCAGTTCGCATCGCATCTCTTCACTGAACCAGCCGGACCCGACCGACGCGGTCACTGCAACTGGCTCAAGAGTCGTGACCGCATCGCATTTGGGGCACCGCTCGCACGTCTGCGACGCACCGCTCCGACTCGCACCGCTGTCCGACGCCAGCTCCCGCACTCCGGCTTGGTCGCCTGCCTCGCAACCTGTCAGCACCGCATCGAGCATCGTCTCACCCTGCATCGCACGCCTTGGACTCACCGACTCCGTCTGCACGACGCTCATCGAGCCGCTGCCTGCACCGCATCGAGGACACCGCACCTTGCATCGCTCCGTCTTGCACCGCAACCGCGACGAACGCCGACCGGCTCGTACACTCCATACCAGCCACAACGAGAAAGGTACTGTGACCGAGTCTGTTCACGACTCTGCTGGCCCGTAACGACGCGGTCGGCTGGAACTGTTGGACTCTGTGTAATTCAGCATCGCGGTAGACCCGGACGGGGCTACCGACTCAGTACTGAACTTTGCTTTTGTGTTATTCCTGCAAAGAAGAAGTTACCTTATCAAGTATTCATTTTTAAAGTATAGTATTGTGGATTTTTGTCGTAATTGGTCTTGTCTTGAGTATATAAAAATTGGTTATTTTTCTAAACTGGTGTGGTGTCCGTTTGTAGTGCTTACACTGTATTACTGTTGGTTATGTGCAAATGCTTTACACACTGCCTCTGAATTAAGCCTGACTGCTCGTGCCAAGCTACCACGAGGGTGAGCAGGGGTTACTTCACGAGTGTAACACCCTTACCCTGACTAGGAAGAAGGGTCCCTACTTGGACAAAGGTGCAAGCCCTTGCCAACTAGAGATCCCATTTCTAACACATCCCATTTTCCTTTAAAGAAAACGGACTGCATTTTTTTTTTAAAACTGCTTTATTTAAAAAAAGCAGTCACAGACATGGTGATCTGCTGACCCCAGCAGGCTACCATCCCTGTGAGTGCTAGCCATTCCCAGTGGGGTCGCAAATTGCGATTGCCCCATGAATATTAATGAGGCATGCAATTTGCGACCCCATTGGGAATCGCAAACAGTGTCTGAGACAGTTCGGTATTCACAAAGGGCATTTAATACTTGTAGATGCCTTTGTGAATACCGAAAGGCGCAAAGTTAGACATTCGTCTCAGTGTACCTTGGTGAATCGGGCCCTATGTTTCCCCTCAAAACCCAGAACACAGATTAAGTGTAGTCTAAACAATATTTCGCTCTTCCAAAATCAAAAGTACAACCGTTTTTTGCGGTCGCAAACGGGAATTCGGCCCGTTTGCGACTGCAAAATTGGTCAGCCCCATGTACAAACCATATTTTGTGAGTTGCTAACCTATTAGCGATTCGCAAAATATGGTTTGCCACTCGCTACTAGGAAGGGGCGTGTCAAGGGCGTCCCTTCCTAATAGCGAGTCTGACTGCAATGTATGATTGTTTTGCGACCGCATTTGCAGTCGCAAAACAATCGCAGTTTGCAAGGGTAAAGCCACTCGCAAACGGGAACAGGTCCCCTTCCCCTTTGTGAATGGGTGCGAAAATATTTTTTAAGAGCAGGCAGTGGTCCCAGGGACCACTGCCTGCCCATAAAAAATGAAACAGAAAAGTTTCATTTTTCTTTTTTAAATGCATCCCATTTTCCGTTAAGGAAAACGGACTGCATTTTATTGAAAAAGCAGTCACAGACATGTTGGTCTACTGACCCCAGCAGGCCACCATCCCTGTGAGTGCTAGCCATTCCCAATGGGGTCGCAAATTGCGACTGCCTCATGAATATTAATGAGGCATGCAATTTGCGATCCCTTTGGGATTTGCAAACAGTGTCTGAGACACTGTTGTACATTCACTTTTGTGAGTCACAATTCGATGCAATTTGCGACTCGCAAATGTGAATATTCGTACATCTGGGCACAAGTGTAGTACAGTGTTTTTAAAATGTGACTTTTAAATTGTTTTTAAGTACACTGTACTCCCCTCAAAACCCCGAACGTAGACTGAGTGTAAAATTTAAAAAATACATCTGTAAAAAATGTAAAAACACTATACTACAGCATTTTTCCCCTTACAAATATTAAGGTAGTGGTGGTTTTTTTCGTTTCTTTTTTAACGTATTTCCCCCTTACACTTTCCTGTGCAATCCTGTGATGTGGAGATGTTGATGATTTTTGAGATGAGACGTTTTTTAATTTTAATTTTTTTAATTTTACCGAGTTTTATATAGCGCGAACTTGACCCGAATCGGGTGTCAGGGCGCTTTACATAGCACCAGTTGCATTACATGAGGACACATTCATTTTTGTTAGGCACGGGGAGATTAAGTAATTTGCCCAGAATCACAGGATGTTCAGCGTCATTGCCGAGACTCGAACCCAGTTCCCCAGATTCGAGGTCAACCGCCCTAGCCGTCTCCCCGTTGTTAAAATATTAATTATTGTTTTTATTCATAATACATTTTGTGATTAATTAAAAGATTATTCGATAGTTAAATATGTACATTATTTAATTGATTAAATGTCATGTTAAATATTTGTTGTTTTTTGTTAGTTGATCCCTGTATTCAGTTCTAATTTCGTACTGAGTTTTAGATTTTTCGCTTTATAAATCTTTTCTTTAATATCTAATTTAATATTAATAATAGTTTATTTAAAATGTTTTAATTTATTGATAGTAATTTTGGTTAGTAAGTCCGGAAGTGTATTCATTTTAATTTGTTTACCATTTTTACTTTTTTTGTATTATATTTGTTTTTCCTACATTAAATGTAATTAAATTTTTGTAATCTATACATTTTTTAATTTAAACATGTTTAAATATGTTTATTTTGTTGCGTATTTAAATGTTTTTTTTTAAATGTTATTAATTGGAATGGTGTATCTAACCTCTTAAGACTTCACACTTGCCCTACTTTTTCTTAGATTAGAATGAGAATAGTAAATCTAACCATCACTTTCCCTGAGTTTGCTTACATTGGAGTGGGAATAGGAAACCTGAATCCTGCAAAGTCAATCAATCAATCATTTATAGAGCACAGCAAATCACCCGTCAGGGTCACGAGGCGCTGGCGAAGTTGGCTGCTGCATAGTGGTTTGTTCATTTGAACATTCAGGCCATGAGTTCTTTCCTGAATTGCTGGTGCGAGGGGGCAGTTCTGAGGTGCAGGGGAAGGTTGTTCCATGCCTTGGCTGCCAGGTACCTCTGCTGTTGGTACGGTCGATCCAGTCGGTGTCTGAGAAGAAGAGGGAGGCAGATGGAAAGTGCCTGGTCAGTTGGTGGAAGCTCAGGCGTTTATTGATGTATGCAGGTCCTTTGTTGTGCATGGCTTTGAAAGCGTGGGTCAGCATCTTGAACTGGCATCGCTTCTGGATCAGGAGCCAGTGTAGTTTCTTGAGGTGGGTTGTGATGTGAGTCCTTCTGGGGAGGTCGAGGATGAGTCTTGCCACTTAGTTTTGTATTGTCTGCAGTCTCTTCAGGAGGCATGCAGTGATTCCTACGTAGAGTGTGTTTCCATAGTCCAGTGTGCTGGTTACAAGGTTTTGCATGATGATCCTTCTGGTGTTGACTGGGAGCAACCTGAAGATCTTGCGGAGCACACGAATTGTGTAGAAGCAGGCTGACGAGACTGCGTTGATCTGCTTTTTCATGGATAGCTTGCTGTCCAGGATGATGCTGAGGTTGCGGGTGGGATCTGTCGGGCAGGGGGTGTGCTGAGTTCCGTGGGCCACCATGCTTCGTTCCAGGTTGAGGTGTTCCCAAAGATGAAGACCTCTGTCTTGTCCGTGTTGAGTTTGAGGCAGTTGTCCTTCATCCAATCAGTGACGTTCATCATGCCTCTGTGGAAGTTGGTTCTGGTGATGGAGGGGTCTTTGGACAATCGAGAGGAGGAGCTGGGTGTCGTCGGCATAGGAGATGATGTTGAGTCCATGCGATCTGACGGTGTAGGGCAAAGGGGTCATCTAGGTGTTGAAGGGGGGGGGCTGAGGGACAATCAATGTGGAACACATCAGATGATCTTCTTGGGCTCCGAGGTGAACGGAGGGAAACGGATCCTCTGGGTTCTTCCGGAGAGGAACAAGGCGATCTATTTGAGGGCATCTCCCTGAATCCCAATGTGGTGGAGTCTGTTGATTAGGATGTGATGGGAGATGATGTTAAAATCGGCTGACAGATCCAGCCCGAACTGCGAAACGGAATTACACCAAATTTGGCAAAGAGGTAGTTCTTGGTTCAGAAAGAACCCTTTTTGTTAAATGGTGTAAATCCGTTCAGTAGTTGCTGAGAAAATCAAAAGTAAAAACACATATATATCTATGGCCGCGGAGGGTCCGCACCCTCCCGATGACCAGCTGTATGGTAATTGGCTGTCAACACTCCAAACCAGGAAGTGTTGGCAGCCATCTTGTGACTCGGTAGAACCGAGTCACAAGAAAACAGTAAAAACAATGCGCAAAACGCAAAAAGGGGGCAGGGTAGAAACACCCTGACCCCCTAGGCCTGCTCAGGAGGTCCTACAAGGACCCCCAGGGCCCAAAAATAATTAATTTTTTTAAATCGGCAAAAAACGCGCTGGGTGCGCGGATCCAGCCGATAAAAAAACAAAACAAAGCGCGGTCTCCCGCGCTTCGTTGGTAATTGGCCCCCGGGTGGGCCAAGTCCCGGGGGCATGCTGGGATTATCAAATTTATGATTGGGGGGCCTCTAAGGCCCCCCCCAAGCCATGGGGACCACCACCCCCTGGGGCTTTAAATAAACAATGGGGCGAGAGGGCTCTCGGCCCTCCCGCAGCCCCGGGGACCGCCACCCCTCGGGGCTTCTTTTAAAATTACCTGTGTGGGGGCTCGAGCCCCCCACACGCCCGGGGACCGCCACCTCCCGGGGCACTAAAGATTTAAATATGGGGGTCCGTTACGGACCTCAGAGCCCAGGGACCACCACCTCCCGGGGCTTTCAAGATGTTGGGAGGGGGCTGTGCGGCCCCCTCCTGGAGCCCTTGATGGCCCTGGGGACCGCCACCCCCAGGGCCGGTTCCTGCAGTGTCCCGGGGTGCCCACCCCCGGGACACTGTAGCTTGCTATGGCAGGGCGGGAGCCTCGCGGCTCCCGCCCTGCCATAGCAAACTGCTTTGGTTTTGGAAGAGAGGCAGGAAACATGCTCTCTCTTCCAAAACCAAAGACAATGCTTTTCCACACGGGGAGCTGCATCTTAGCAGCTCCCCATGTGGAAAAGCAATGCCAGCTCACGAGGGACGCGGGAGCCGGCGGGACCGTGGGGCATTGGGGACCCCCACGGTCCGCAACGGAGAGGGCCAGCCCCGGGGATGGGGTCCCGGGGCTACAAGTGGCCCGGGAGGGGGCCACGCGGCCCCCTCCCAAAATTGGATTAAAAAAAAAGAAAAATACAACAAAGGCCGGCCCCGGGGATGGGGTCCCCGGGGCCATAAGTAGCCTGAGGAGGGGGCAACGCAGCCCCCTCCATAAGTTAAAAAAAAAAAAAGAAGGCCATGCCCGGGGATGGGGTCCCGGGGCCAATTAAGGCCTCGGGAGGGGGGCCACGCGGCCCCCTTCCAAAATTTTAAAAAAATTAGGGGTCAGGCCCTGGGGGAGCAGGGCCATTAGATTAGAAAAAGAAGGGGGGCCACACAGCCCCCCTTCTTAAAAAAATAAATAAAAAGACCGGCATCGCGCCGGAGGCCACGCCCCTGCTTGCAGCACTCTGCAAACGCGCCCTGGCGCGTTTGCAGATGGGAACGAATTCCCCTTGAATACTGGGGGTCCCTGGGGCTAACGAGCCCACCAGGAACCTCCAGTATGCGCCAGGGGCTGCGTTGCAGAGAGGTGTACAGAGGCCACACCCTTTTACACCTCTCTGCAACGCAGCTCTGTGGCGCTTTTGGACGTACATGGTGGGCTAGTTGGACTCCAGGGACCCTCAGGATTCAAGGGGACTTAATCCCCCAACTTAAAACGTGCCACGGGGCGCGTTTGCACAGTGTTGAACAGAGGGGGCGGGGCTTCAGGTGACATGTGTGCAAACAGGCCCCTTGGCGCGTTTTAAGATGGGGAATAAAATCCCCTTCAATCCTGAGGGTCCCTGGGGGACAACTAGCCCACCAGGTACGTCCAGAAAGCGCCACAGAGCTGCGTTGCAGAGAGGTGTAAAAGGGGCGTGGCCTCTGAACACCTCTCTGCAACGCAGCTCCCTGGCGCATACTGGAGGTACAGGGTGGGCTAGTTGGACCCCAGGGACCCTCATGATTCAAGGGGACTTAATACCCCAACCTAAAACGCGCCACGGGCGCGTTTGCACAGTGGTGAAGGGAGGGGCGGGGCTTCAGGTGACATGTGTGCAAACAGGCCTCGTGGCGCGTTTTAAGATGGGGAATTAAATCCCTTCAATCGTGAGGGTCCTGGGGCTAACTAGCCCACCAGGTACGTCCAGAAAGTGCCACAGAGCTGCGTTGCAGAGAGGTGCAAAAAGGGGCGTGGCCTCTGAACACCTCTCTGCAACGCAGCTCTCTGGCGCATACTGGAGGTATCTGGTGGGCTAGTTGGCCCCTAGGGACCCTCGGGATTGAGGAGGAATTAATTATCCAACTTAAAACGCGCCACATGGCGTGTTTGCAGACATGTCACCTCAGGCCCCACCCCCTTCCTTCACCATTGTGCAAATATTCCTCTAAAATCAGCCGAACTACGAATTCCGATTTACTCACCTGTTATCAGGAGAGACCTCAGTGCTGCATCTTTGAGCCCAGTACTGATCCTGAAAAGTAATTTTAACCGTACTTACCAGTAACTTGAATTTCCTTCCATAGGCTAACATTGACTGGTTTCACTTGGAAATTCTTCTAAGTGTGGAGTTTTGGCACTTTATAATATTCCTCTAAAATCAGCCGAACTACGAATTCCGATTTACTCACCTGTTATCAGGAGAGACCTCAGTGCTGCATCTTTGAGCCCAGTACTGATCCTGAAAAGTAATTTTAACCGTACTTACCAGTAACTTGAATTTCCTTCCATAGGATATCATTGCCTGCTTTTTGCTGAAAAAGTTTGTGTCGATTTTTGAAACATACAAATATTCCTCTAAAATCAGCAGAACTACGAATTCCGATTTACTCACCTTATATCAGGAGAGACCTCAGTGCTGCATCTTTGAACCCAGTACTGATCCTGAAAAGTAATTCTAACCGTACTTACCAGTAACTTGAATTTCCTTCCATAGGCTAACATTGACTGGTTTCACTTGGAAATTCTTCTAAGTGTGGAGTTTTGGAACTTTATAATATTCCTCTAAAATCAGCCGAACTACGAATTCTGATTTACTCACCTGTTATCAGGAGAGAACCCATTTGAGATGTCATCAGTGATGTCATCAGTGATGTCACTGACCATGTCATGAGTGATGTAATATGTGACGTCATCAGCAGTGCATTATGCGGGCGCGAGTTATAGTTAGCTGAACTAACTATAACGGGGGAATTTCACGGGTTTTGTGCGAGTGCAATGTCCAACTAACTATAACTGTCCCTAAAACCTATGGTTTTTCAGTGAATATATATATATATATATATATATATATATATATATATATATATATATATATACACATATATATATGTATACACATACATATATACACATATATAATTTTTATAGTTGTTATATTTTTAAATATGTTTAAATATATGTACTTACCTATATAATCTCGTACATTGGAGATGATATTTTTGTAGTTTACATGAATTGCATTATAACTATTTATCCTCTATATTTAGTACCACAATATTTTTACTGCAATATGTGTGTATCAAGATATTTTTACAAATGATTGTTGCGGAGTCAGTTCTTCGTTATATTCATTCATTCATTCACAATCAGAATTCCTTTGTACATGCTGCAAATTACCTGTGAGAATGGGGCAATGTTATCACAATACAGTTTATTCCCTGTTACTTCTAAGATTCATAAAAAGTAACAGAATCATTGGTGCCACAAGCATTAGAAGATGTGGGGGACAGAGAGACCATGCGCAAGTACATTTTACGTCATCCTTGACGGTATATATTACATCTCTTTTGTTGCAGGGTGAAGTTGGTCCACCTGGACCTCAAGGCCTCATGGGCTCTCCTGGCGTTGGTATTCAAGGAGTGCAGGTAACTATGCAGAATCCAAAGTTCATAATTTTTAAAATATAGTATTGGTTAAACTTAACTAAATCTAAACTCTGTCACATTGATGTCATTTTCTTTACGATTTTTTATCAAGAAAGCTAGCGGGGAATCACCTGTAAGTTACATTTTTAAGACACAGTAGCTACTGGGTGTAACTGCAGTCTTTTTACCCTAAATTTACTTTAGTAAATAATTTAGGTAGGTACCTTTGTACTTTTATACATCCCAATCTTTCCCAAAAACCCTTTTTGGAGTTCTTCTAGGCTACCATTTTCAGGACAAGAAACTTCATTATCACCCTAAGATCATTACCTGAAAGGCTCAAACAGTGGGAGGGTATTTCTGGTGCTGTTTTGTCATGGTCTGTTCTTTCCTAACCAAGCACAGCCAAAGAATCAGGATTATGTCATTTGAGTCACTGATGTGCATGGAATCCTGTGAACATTCCCTGGGATCATCCTTTCTTACTACTAGTTTCAACTACACATTTGACTCCTGGCTCAGCTTATCAAACAGCACCAGGTGAACTTCCAAGTGTATGCAGCTCACGTGCAAATCCATTCCAGATAAATAATAAAGTTAATAATCATAACAGCATCACATTGGGCTTAGACCATGTGCTCCACTGAATGAGGATTGCATGTCTTTGCAATGGGCAAACACTAGTTTGTTCTCTCTCTTACTGGCCCAGTGGCATTGGAATCCCCCTTTCAACCTCACAAAAAGCCAGGAACCTGGGAATACCTTTTGACTTTGAACTTGTATTCTCTCTACAAAAGTCAAAGCAGTGGTCAAAGGTATCAATCTTCAATTGTCCGTACTTTACAGAGTCCTTCCACTTCTACCACGTGGACCACCGTGTTGAGTTGACCAGAGTCTTTGTCATGGCATGCCTAGACTTCTGCAACATCATCTGCACTGGTCAACAATTGAAGATAATTGCCAGATTGAACAGGATGCAAAACCAACTGCCAGACTTGACCTAAATCTCCACAAACGTGACCACATCAAGCCCATCATGAAATCTCTTCACTGGCTTCCAGTACAATCCAAGATCAAATTCAGGATTCTTTGTACAGTCCATAAAGCCTAATGGGAAAAAGGGCAAAATATTTGCAAAATCTGGCTTCTTACTACCCTCCAATTATCTTCCCTCGTCCTGATTCTTCAATGATAATTCAAGGGGATGAAACGTTGAGGCCGATTCCTGGCAGTACAGAGCCTCAGATTGTGGAATGTCCTTAATCCTACCTTGAGATCCAACACAAGCCACATTTGAGTGTGGAAATAGCTGAAAACTCAACTCTTTAGACATGTTCTCTAACTGTATATCTCTCAGATCAGAAGGAAGAACATTAGGAATGGGCTCTAATATACGTACTATCACAAATCTGTACACCGTTAACTTCTCCAGCGTTCTGAAGTATTAAAAAGTTAACTCTAAATGCTTTAGAAAATTCCTAAATAAATAACTGGTCCGTGCATATGTTATGAATTGTAATCAGGAAACTCTTGAAAATATGTTTTGCCCGAATATTTGTTAGACACACACTTGATTGATGTTTTGAGCACTATTGAACGTCGCACAGTCACACAGCATCTTCATTGAACAATCAATCAATCAATCAATCATGTCACTTATAAAGCACACTACATACCCGCGAGGGTCTCAAGGCGCTGGGGGAAGAGGGGGGTGGTGCTGCTACTGATCGAAGAGCCAGGTCTTGAGGAGTCTTCTGAAGGCCAGTAGGTCTTGGGTCTGTCGGAGGTTGGTGGGGAGGGTGTTCCAGGTCTTGGCGGCGAGGTGGGAGAAGGATCTGCCGCCGGCGTTCGTTTTCCGGATGCGGGGGACTGTGGCGAGGGCGAGGCTGGTCGAGCGGAGCTGGCGGGTGGGGGTGTAGAAGCTGAGTCGTCTGTTGAGGTAGGCTGGTCCGGAGTTGTGGAGTGCTTTGTGTGCGTGGGTGAGGAGCTTGAAGGTTATCCTCTTGTTGACAGGGAGCCAGTGCAGGTCTCTCAGGTGGGGTGTGATGTGGCTGCGTCGGGGGATGTCGAGGATAAGACGTGCAGAGGCGTTCTGGATGCGTTGCAGCCGTCTCAGGAGCTTAGCCGTCGTTCCTGCATAGAGGGCGTTTCCGTAGTCCAGCCTGCTGGTGACGAGGGTCTGGGTGACTGTTTTTCTTGTTTCGGTGGGGATCCACTTGAAGATCCTGCGGAGCATTCGGAGGATGTTGAAGCAGGATGAGGAAACGGCGTTGACCTGCTTAGTCATGGAGAGGGTGGGGTCGAGGATGACCCCTAGGTTGCGTACGTGGTCGGTGGGTGGCGGGGCTGTTCCCAGTGATGTTGGCCACCAGGAGTCATCCCAGGCTGAAGGGTTGGAACCAAGGATGAGGACCTCCGTCTTGTCCGAGTTCAGCTTCAGGCGGCTGGTCCTCATCCATTCGGCGACGGCCTTCATTCCTTCGTGGAGGTGGGCTTTGGCGGTGTGAGGGTCTTTGGTGAGGGAGAGGATCAGCTGGGTGTCGTCGGCGTAGGAGATGATGTTGAGGTTGTGATGTCGGGCGACGTGGGCGAGGGGTAACATGTAGATGTTGAACAGCATTGGGCTGAGGGAGGAGCCTTGGGGTACGCCGCAGATGATCTTGGTGGCCTTGGATCGGAAGGGGGCGAGGCGGACGCTTTGTGTTCTGCCGGAAAGGAAGGATGTGGTCCAGTCCAGGGCCTTCTCTTGGATCCCGGCGTCGTGAAGGCGTGTTCGTAGTGTGTGGTGGCAGACCGTGTCGAAGGCGGCTGATAGGTCCAGGAGGATGAGGGCTGCTGTTTCTCCGTTGTCTAGCAGGGTCCTGATGTCATCGGTGGCGGCGATAAGGGCGGTTTCGGTGCTGTGGTTGCTGCGGAAGCCGGACTGGGAAGGGTCCAGGATGTTGTTCTCCTCGAGGTAGTGGGTCAGTTGTTTGTTGACGATTTTCTCGGTGACCTTCGCGGGGAACGGGAGCAGAGAGATGGGTCGGAAGTTCTTAAGGTCCTTGGGGTCTGCCTTGGGTTTCTTGAGTAAGGCGGTGATCTCGGCGTGCTTCCAGCTTTCCGGGAAGGTTGCTGTCTCGAAGGAGATGTTGATTATTTTCCGGAGATGGGGCGCGATGGCTGTACTGGCTTTGTTGAAGATGTGGTGAGGGCACGGGTCTATCGGTGAACCGGAGTGGATGGTGTTCATGATCTCGCTGGTGTCCTCGCCGTTGATGTTGGTCCAGGAGAGCAGGCGGTTGGTGGTTGTGGGGGCAGTGGTCTCGGTGGTTGCCGGGGCGGTCGTGGTGTTGAAGCTGTCGTGGATGTTGGCGATTTTGCGGTGGAAGAAGGTGGCCAGTGAGTCGCATAGGTCTCGCGACGGCTGGATGTCGTTGGTGTTGGAGCTGGGGTTGGAGAGTTCCTTCACGATGTTGAAGAGCTCTTTGCTGTTGTGTGCGTTGTTGTCTCAGGCGGTCTTTGAGTGAGGCCCTTTGGCGGATCTGATGAGGTGATGGTGACTGCGGGTGGCGCTCTTGTGGGCGGCGTAGCTGTCCGCTGTCCGTTCGTGGAGCCAGATCTTCTCCAGTTTTCGGCATGTTCGTTTGGAGGCCTGGAGGTCTTCGGTGAACCAGGTGGCTTTCTTGCTGGTGTGGCTGTTGGGCGGATTCTTGAGCGGGGCGAGGGTGTTGGCGCAGTCGTCGATCCACTGTCTGAGGTTGCGGGCGGCGGTGTCGGGGTCGGAGGGTTCGGTGGGTGGGCTCAGGGCGAGGGTTGTGGTTAGCTGGTCTTCCGTGACTCTGCTCCAGCAGCGGCGAGGCATTTGTTCGGTGCGGTGGTGCGTGGTGGGCTTCCTGTAGGTGAAGTGGATGCAGTGGTGGTCAGTCCAGTGGGGTTCGGAGGTGTGGTTGAAGGAGACGTGTGGGCTTGCGGAAAAGATGGAGTCGAGCGTGTGGCCGGCGGCGTGGGTGGGTGTAGTCACGAGCTGTCTGAGTCCGAGGGTGGCGAGGTTGTCGATCAGGGTGGTGGAGTTGGTGTCCTTGTTGTTCTCGAGGTGGAAGTTCAGGTCCCCGAGGAGGATGTAGTCCGTGGAGGCGATGGCGTGTGTGCTGACGAAGTCAGCGATGGAATCGCTGAACTGTGGTCGGGGTCCGGGGGTCTGTAGATGAGGGTTCCTCTGAGGGTGGTGTTGGGATCGGTGAACTGTGACAAATTACATCAACAGCTTGCAAACAAATGTGGTTGTCCTCTATTGTTCGTGATCAATCAATGTATTCTTTTGATTGATTTCTAGAAAATTGCAACCCAGACACTACTTAATGCAGACACTACTTAATGCTGAGTTAAACTGTGCTCAAATACCATGTAAATTAACCGTAAACAACCAGTGTCATTTATGGAAGAGTAATTTCCAAAAGTCTCAAATGAAGGTCATACTGGCCGCCATTTTCAGAGACAGAGAGTTCATGGCTGCGTTTCTACCAGGCAATGAATTCTCCACCACCCTGTCCAAGCGCCTCTACTGTATTAAGATCCGAAGTGTAGCAGAAATAGTTTCAGGTACCCTTTGGACCTCTCCTCGAAGCCATCACAGGAAACAGCCTCTCGAGACGGTTGAACACACTCTGCTTCACACTTTACTTCACAGGAATGGATATTAGACCAAATTTTGAAAAGTGAATATAATCATTCTGACGTAAGGGAGGCCTCTGCATCATCGATGCTGGCAAAGGGGAGGGGGGGGGACAGTTGTGATTCTTGGTGATCCCTAAATGACACCCAGGTATGCAGTTACTTTCTCACATAATACATGCTGATTGATTGGCTCTTAGTTGCCTCTTGATCTATGTTCCCTCTAAGGTGTGTGCTAGGGCGCCCGCGCAGCCCCTGTATTCATGCCGCACATGAAGAGACTAAGAGCGAGCACAAAAGGGAAACAAAGAAGAACAATTATCACACACACTAAGTGTGAACTGGCCATTAACTTTATCAAGCTCCTCAGGGCAGCGCCATTGATTCAAAGACTCTTAAGCCTGTCCCCTGCTGGTTTAGGGCAGTCGGAGCTGGTAGAATTTCCTGATAGTGCTTTTGAGGGATGGGATAATTATTTGGAAGGTTGGTATGTGTTTGTGTTGAAAATGTCTGAAATGCAAACACTAGAACAAACTGATTACTTGAAAACAGTTTTAGAATAGTTCAGAGTGTCTTTATAGCGCTCTATAATATCACATAAAGTGATGGTGAGTGAGCACAGAAAGCTCCATAATGTCTGAGTCAAGAGGCAGTAGATTATGTTCTTCAAGCTTCTCTTTCTCCCTTAGGTACTGACCCAGTGTGAAAGAAAAGTAAAATTTACAAGCTGCTGCAAACTTGTAAACATTCCTCCTGGAATTACCAAGAGGAAGGCGAACAACCTATTTAACCCCCCATTCCATCCTACTACAGCAAGTAGTGGGAGGAAAATAAAATCCTTTGGGCAGATTTACAAGCCCCTTGCGCTGCCAGCACGTCACTTTTTGTGACGCACTGGCAGCGCATTTTTCTGCCCCATATTTACAAGGACAGGAAAAGCCACCCTACGTGGCTTTTCCTGTACTTGTAAATACGTCCCCTTTACACGCAGCACTTTGCATGTAAGGGGCGTTAAATGGGTGTTGCTGTGGGTGTTCCCACGCAACATCCATGGAACAAGACACATTTCCAGATTTACAAGAAATTGTAAATCTGGAAATGCGTCTAAATGCTACCCCTCCCCAGGGGAGGCGCAACGAGGAGAAATGTATTCATTTCTCCTCGTTGTTTTCCTCTTTCTATGTGTGCTGCATTCGGCAGCATACATAGAACGAGGAAATACCCTCTAATGATTGTTTATGTACAGGAAGATGTCCCTTCCTGCACATAAACAATCCTTTAAATATATGACGTTTTACAAGTTCTATGTGTGCTAATGCAGCACACATAGAATTTGGAAAACGCCATTTCTGATTGTTTATGTGCAGGAAGGGAACCATTCCTGCACATAAACAATCATCCCTGTGACGCAGGCATCCTTGCACCATGGTGCAAGGGTGCCTGCGTCGGCGCATGGCAGCTGTTTGTGCGCCAGCGCAGGGGTAAGCACAGAGATGCGACATATTGTTGTAAATGTGTCGCATCCCTGTGCTTCCAAACTAACGCAGCGCGGCGCAGCAAAAAAGACTTGCTGCACCGTGCTGCGTTAGTTTATTGTAAATCTGCCCCTAAACATTTTTAAACACTTTTGTTTCAACCTCAAAGGTGCACTGACTGTTTGTGAAATTATCTGCCGATTTCACAAGAAACCAGGGCCTTGGATGGCCTGTAGATCTGGGGCTTGCCTCACACATCACTGATTCTGCCCAGGACCACAAATCTGTCAGAGGACTTCAGTCCCATTTTAAATTAAATACAGCAAACCATGTAGAAATACTGCTTTAGTGCTTTTTAGTTGACTCTAAAAAAAAAAGTGAAGACTTTATTACAGGAAGAAAAAAAATGCATGCTTTTCGAGATATACAGACGAGCACACCAAAGAGCACACCAAAATACACCTCATGCGATCGTATCTTTATTTCTCCTTGTTTTTCCTCTTTCTATGTGCGCTGAAGAATGCAGCAGACATAGAAAGAGGAAAAAGCCTCTTGTGATTGTTTTTGTGCAGGAAGGTTTTCCTTCCTGCACAAAAATAAAAATCCCCGCAACACAGGCACCCTTGCACAATGGTGCAAAGATGCCCACGTTTGCGTACGGCAGCCCATTGTGCGCCGGCGCAGGGGACGAGGACAGGAATGCTCCGTATCTAATAGATATGGCGCATTCCTGCCTTTATCTCTTGTCATAGGGCAGCAGAGCAGCTAGGCCTGCTGTGCTGCCCTCAATAACTGCTTAATTGGCTAACCAGTATTGGGAAGAACTGAACCTCAGTGGCAGCTGGTGACATTTGAAAGTGGTGGGGCGTAAAAGTTTGGGATGTGTGCCCTGTGGCGAGCTCGAATGGCTTCAGAGGGATTCGGGCGGTTCGACCCCCCCAAGAACATTTTGAAAAAAGACTTGGCAAATTGGGGATTTTCAAGCAAATATGAGAACGAAAGACGGTGAACAAAGCAATTGTGAAATTGGAACTGACCAGTGGGATGAAGTGGACACACTGTAAATGCAACAATACTACACCTTATGGTCACTCCAAGCCCCCTCTCCAAGGGGTGTCCAACGCAGGTCCAGCAAAAGACATCAACACAAATATATGCACATTAAATTAACCTGAATGGGGCTAATTTATGTAGTGAGAGGTTATCCTTAAAATGTGACATGGAACCAGCCCTCCTGGGCCTAGACTGGAGTACTGGACACCCATGGCCTCGATAAGAGTAACAAGCATTGGCATATCGAATAGGTCTCGCCTTCGGACCTTATAAATGTTTAGCCATGCAGCACATTATCAGACTACCCAATGCGTCTCAAAACCTAAAATTATTAAATGATAACGGTCTGATAATCATCAACCACCTTCCAGAAAAAGCTTTTGTTGATGTGCTAGGTATATTATGTCTGATGTTCAAAGAAGGCTGGGTGGATAGGTTATACCATACTCAATTCATTGACTCACTGACCCAATAACTAATTTGGTTCGCTAGGCAAAAGACCTATGAATCAGAATGGTTTAATGGATTGCTAAGTCTGTAAGAATGCTTTCAATTTGCATATTACCTACCAAATATAGTTCTTGTGGCTATCAAGTGTGGACCCCAGTACAGGCAAAGCATACATGCGGAGATCACCAGAACGCTGATCAAGACACCTTCAAATGCAAGAGAACACAGCTGCCCTAGCATTAGCCAGTTAAAAACAAAAACACCAGGGTGTCTTATTGCCCAATACTAAAAGCCAAGAAACAATTCTATAGCAAGCAGCTTGTAAAATAAATCGGTGCATGGGCTAGGGTCAAAAACTCAAGACTAACTGCATACCTATGCCATGATCAAGCCATCCTGCACTATAGATAAGTTAGAAACTGGTCCTATTCTGAACGCTCCACTGACAGAGTCACGTCACTGTACTGCTGTCTGAAAGTATTGCCCACAGCGTTTTGCCTATTAAAAATGGCACCAATACAAGCTCGTCACCTTACCTGAGCCGGCAGGCCAGAGGATGGAACTCCTGGGCCGTAACTGTAAAATATATGTTATGTACGCACTGGGCGTGCACTGCAGAGGTCCTGTGAAGCACTGACTGATTAAAAACACAATGAATGTGAACTTGCATAATGTAACTGGTGCTCATGTATAGCGCTGCAATGCCTATGAAATATATAAAACTGCAAAAAGTGAACTATTTTCAAGCAACACCACTTAACCCTTTTCTGCCTCATATTTTCCCCAAATATTCGAAGTGAGCATGTACATATTTATGCCAATTTATGCAAATTTCTTAAGTAGGAGACCGCAGAAAATATTTTGAAGATTCCAGCGGCCTTGGTCTAAGCCAGGGAATAGGGTTGCCTCTACTATAACTTCGTATGCCCCCACACCTCCAAGCTAGAAACACCTTGAAGCGTTACGTGATGATATCGAAAAGTTGTAAAGCACGCAGCACACATTAGGCCTGCTCCAGGTTTGAGTTTGGTGACGCCGCAGGTGGTGCTGATGGTTGTTGGTTGGGAAGGGTTACGGAAAGATCGCAATCTGAAACATCTGGGCTTCCGGATAAATTAACTCAAGCCGCATTTTAGAATCAGACTAGTAATTAACTAACAAAAACTGCATCCTTCCTGTCTTCAGTGTAAACGTGTACTCTGCAGTGTAAAGCATTTGAGGCCTACACTTACTGCGGCCGGCATGACGGGTGGATGGGGGGAGGGTGGAAATGGGGTAGTCGCGGGGGGGATGAGAGGGGAGGCGGGAGAGGTTTAATTAAAATGAAACTCACCGTCCCGCGCTGCCTCTGCTCCTGGCCGGTCCCGGCTCCCACCGTCCCACGTTTTCCTGCAGCTCTCATCAGGAGGAAAGCCACCCACAGGCAGCCTCCCTCCCCTCCGCCAATCACAACGCTGCAATGGCAGCGTTGTGATTGGTGCGGTCTAGGCGCACAGCGCCCCAGCCGGGCGCCTAGAGGCCCTTTTCTCTATGTAGGCTGCCTTTTCTCTATGTAGGCTGCATGGAGAAAAGGAAGAGTGCGCATGACTGCATGACCAAAGCAGTCAGGGCCCACAACAGTGGGCAAGCCACTCCCCCCCTGCCCTCGAGCCGGACTGCCCACCTGCCCACAACCAGGCTCTCCAGGCACTTCTGCTTTCTCGCAGTGCGAGAGCAGAAACATAAAATGGTAGTTTTACCATTTTATGTTTCTGCTTCTCGCACTGCGAGAAAGCTGTGGGGCGATGCCCCCACGCCCCAATGGAGGAGCCGCCACTGCTGAACCTACTACTGAAAACCGTAACCCAGTTTCGCTCAGCACTATCGCTCCCATACTGACCCATCACTACTATTGATTCCGCACACAGTCAGGTACAGTGAGCCCACAAGCACAGTGTTGCCGCACACAGAGGAAAATAATTAGAGGGAACATTGCTCCTGATGCGGAGCTGAGGCTCACAAAAGCACTCATATTTCCGCCCCTGTGATGGAAAAACTCAGGGTATCTCCAACTGGAAAATTAAGAGCCTTAGGAGTAGGGCGGAGATATAACACCTGGCAGCCGATAAAGAAGTGTCATCAGGGCTTCTGTAGCCATGGCCATGTCCCAATAGCCCATCTCCTTAAGTTAGTGACATTTGGTTTGAGTGACGACTGATTTCACGCGCTGATGCTGCATACTGAGTTTCCCGATCTTGTTTCACGCATTTTTCGATAATTGTTGGAACTACAAAGATTTTAACATGCGTCAGCTGCGGTGCAAGGATTTTCAGAGTCTCGGGCAGAATATATTTTGTCATTTTAGCTATGCCTATCACTTTTCAAAAGGGCTCTATTAGGCTGTTTCTTGCAATCTGGCGCCTCCTTGTGGTAGCGTCTTAGGTAGCAGTCTACAATCCTTTTAATGTCTCACCAGGCCTGTGTTTTTTGTGCTCGCCCTCAGCAGCAGTAGTAGTACCGAATCCCTGCTGCCATCATCCAATTTATAACAAGCATTGGTAAATGCAGTAGGTTTCGCCTATGTGATTATTAATATTGTTTAGTTGCTGTAAGGTTTAGCTGGATGAGCAGGTGTAAAACTGAAATGGTAAACTAATATTTGAATGGGGGAATTCCAGGCACTATGTTACGAGTTGAAAGAGATAAATAAGAAGAAAATCAACAAATGAAAGCATGAGAGAAGGAGAGACTTAGGAAGGAAGCAAGAAGATAAGTAAGGATTTAAGAAAAAAGAGCGAAAAAGTAAAACATCAAAGAGAAAAGAAATTAGTGAAATCTGGGTAGTGAAAATGAAAAAACGGAAATGTGGAGTTTTGGATGAATCAAATAAAGGTTTAGGATGTTCTGGTCACAGCGCCTATTCTCTGGGCAGGATAGCTGCAACCAAGAAAAGTGCAGCTTACAAACAAGTTGCAGCTGATTACGCTAAATTGCACACCTGATGTTCCCTACTAAATATAGCGTAAGCGATCGATCTTTTATTTACCTAAAGTGGTTGAGGGGAGGAAACAACTCAGGTTAATAGCAGCAAAGTTGTCATGCCTGGAAAGACCACCAACTCCAAAGTGCAGTTTGAATATTTATTATAAGGCCAAAAACAATTGGATGTAAATACATCTCAATAGCAAAGAATAGAGGTACAGGAAAATCAATACAGAGCCAAGTTTACGAATATAAGTAATTCGGCCCAAAAGACAAATGATTATAAATTCCAAAATCACAACGCAACACAGAATAGATGCGATATTCAGTTCTCGACTCATTGAAAGAAGTCAAAATCTTTTCCTACACTGCTCTAGATGAGGGCCCTTCCTGTCTCTCTTCTATCATTCCCCAACGGTGTCAGCACGTGTCGACTTCCTAAGAAGTACTCATGTCAAATGGGTCGTGTTAGCTTATGGCTATGGAGCTTGCTCTAAGATGCTCCTTCGTCTCCGAAAGCTAGCAGAAGTCTGGACTCTCTGTCCATGCGCATCATACAAAAAGATGGGATTCAACCCTCAACACGTCATTCGTCTTAAAATTTTCCATCGCACCTCTAGGCATTAGCTTTTTTTTTCATGAAACAAATTTAATTAATGATATCTTCTTCCAGTGGCCTTGGCTTCCAGACAGACCAGATACGCAAGGCATCCTCCCTTCTCACTTCCCAGCTATCTTCATTCCGGGTTTCTCCTTAACTCTGAAAATAACGATGTGTATTCTTGCACCTGCAGCAGGATGAGAACATTCTAACTTCGAACACAACAATCATTTAATTATTTATTTCTCGAGAGCAAGGAGAATTGAAACATTAGCTTTGGGCCTATATTTCAGGCACCTTAAACTAATCACAATTATGATATATGGGAATAATATCGTCCTGCACAGTATGCATGAAGGAATCATAATACATACAAAGTTCTACTTAATTGCGTTCACTAGTTTCAACATCAAATGATTCACATAAATGTTTCTTAATAGTCGTAAAACACTGCAAACAATACGAATACATGAGAGTGCGTTTAAACCATGAGTATAGTGCACTCATACAAAATAGAGGGCTATCAGCGCTCTATCAGTTCCCCCTCTTATGACTAGTGTCATAACACCAACTTTCTATTCTCCTGTAGTTTCTCCTTGTAGAAGAGACCGATCTAAACAGAAGCTGTAGCTTGCCGTCCCTGTCTGAATCGTTCTAACCCCTTGAGGTGCTGGTAATGACTGTCCTGCAGTCGTTCAAGTTGGCGCTCTTGCTTCCTCAAAACAGTCTCCTGATGTCGTGACCTTTGCCATTTGTAAGCTTTGATGGCTCCTAGTAGGACAATTATACAAATGACAGCTATTATATTAGGCTTCAAGATATATCCCATTATTCCTTGTCCCATACTTCCAAACCAACTGCCTAATCCTTTCCCCACTTGTTCCCAGAGTCCTTCAGCAGCCATCTCACGTAACTCTTGGTGTATATCTGAAATATTGTTGATGTATTTCCTTATATCCCGACTGTTGTCAGGAATATAAGTGCAACACTGTTGAACTCTCAACAATTTACAGACTCCTCCGGGTTTTGCTAGCAGCACATCTAGGGCAAGACGGTTCTGCAAAACCATAGCCCTTATCGAAACCATCTCCTCATCTACAAGTAATAAAATCTGAGCTGTATTTATTGAGAGCTTATCCACTAGTGTTGCCAGCTTTCTGATTTTCAAATCATTCAGAATCACACCCATACTCGGTATCATAGCGCCAAATATGTCTCCAATCCCTTCTCCTGCACTCACACCACATTTTCCTCTTTGAGGTCTCTTTCTTTCTGAGGGCCATAAATCATTCACATGAAGAATCTTGGGAAATACCACATCCAAATAACACGTGCCATACCAGTTTTTAGGCAACTTCACATAGGCATTCTTTCCACACACAAAATACACATTGGGAACTACTGTTATTTTGTCCAATAATGCTTTTCTAATTGATTCTTCGATCAAAAAGACGTGCTCACAATCACTCTCACCCACAAATATCTTGTCGTAGTATGTGGTCGGGTGTCTAATGCACAACTTCCCTTCTGCTGGAAATCTAACGCTATGGGTCCAAAACTTCCCTTTGCTTTATGATCTAATTCTTCTTTAGTCCATGGGGCAACCTTGTGCTTTGGATCTGGTCTAAATAGAGTTTGTCTATGCCGATCTTCTAGCTGATCTATAAATTTCTTTTCGATGTCAGTCAACATACAGGTTAAATTGTGTCTATGGGCATAGGACGTATCTAAAGTGATGGTAGGCACGAAATACTTTGACATTCGCTCTACTTCCTTATAATTATCATATTTATTCATGTATTTAAGAACGGGGACTTCGGAGAGTACCACATCATAATTTGAGAAATAGTACTCGAAGTGTGCTTTGCTATAAAACATGCTCAACAACACACTACATGTAATGCCATAGGTTACAGGCAAATGATGATATCGAATGCCTTCTTCTACTGAGGCTGGTAATTGCATACACACATAGCAATCCTTCGCTTCCATGGTATCCACATACTCATACAATAATCGAGCATACACATTCAAAGTAAAATCACCCTTGGACAAATCAACATGTAATTTACGACTAGTTTCCTTAATCATTACTAGATCCTTTGCGGATGCATCCTCATCTATCTCAGAGAGTGGTGTGGTGAGTGTTGCCTGTACCCTATTCTGTCCATCATCCTGAGATCCAACTAGAGATGTAACAATCACCACAGTTATAACAATAAGCACCACCAAAATGAGGGTGCCAATGATGCACTTCTGTTTGCGTGTTGATTTTTCGGACACTATGGTTTCTACTGATTGTTCCGAAGCACAAAAGGGAAAACACAGTCTCTTTCTGTTTTCTTTGGTTGAACAATGTCTTTCTCACTTCTCTCCTCTCATGCAATTCATGTCCAAGTTCATTCGATTGATACTAAACCTATTGAAGAGATGTAGTCAGCCCTACTCCTCACTCCATCATCTACTAGAAAGTCCCTAATTTTAAATCTTCTTAAACTGGGGTCTAAGTTATCTTCTTTCTAAGGCCTAATGCTTTCTTTGGTTATAATTCAAGCTTCATCGTTGATGATATTTGATCCAAGTATTTCGAGAACAAATTGTAAAATCTCCGCACAAATTTCTCCTAATTCTTGCGCGGTAAGCTGTTGGCCAAATGAAGGGAAAATAACCTGATTGAGGATCAGGAAACGCAATCCACTCAGCTTTGGAGGATTTGGAACTTGCAAAGTTAGCTTTCCAAATGCTTCTACGCCTGGGACCAGCAACTGTATTTCAATCGAGAGGGTGTCCCCTTCGTAGCTCACCGTACCAGCTCCCAACCTCCCGGACTTCGCTGGGCTCTGCATTTGCAGCCAGGTACGTCCACTCAGGAGATGCGTATCTTCGTGACGCTATTCTTTCTCTTCTGGAACGTCTCAGACCATCCGGTCTTTCTTCAGCGTCACTTTGATCTGATTCAGATGTTTCAGGAATCGGAGCGAGATCTTTCTCGGATGCGAGCCTTATATTCAGCCTTTCTTTTCTTGCTGGCCACTTTTCTGCTCTAGCATCTACTCTCCTCTCTTCCTCTTGATCTGATCCTTCTGTAATAGACCTCTCACCTTGTTCTGATGCACAGTTCACTTCTGCAATATCATCTATTTCAGGATCTGGGCTCAGTTCAGGAGCACTCAGCTCTCATCTTTCGTGCTCACTTGGCTGTTCCGTTTTATCCGAAACTCTTACAGCTGGGTCTGTGCCTTCGTCGTTGTCTGTGTCAGGTCCACACACACTTCTCGGAACCAGGGGACTCTCTTCCTCCGCATGCGCTTGAACTCGGCGAGTGTGGGAAGCGTGGATCCAATTCGGCAATCCTCCACACTTCACAGCGGTACTTGTGACCAATATCACCTGATATGGCCCTCGCCAGCGAGCATCAAGACAACTCTTCCTCACGTGCTTGCGAACTAGTACCCAATCACCTGGATTAAGGTCATGCAGCAGGTCTCTCGAGGTGGATCCAGTCGCAGCCTCAACCTGGTGGGATACAGAAGTAACCACATCAGCCAGTCCCTTACAATAATCCAACACTAAATCATCAGTGATGTTTATCAATGCTGTAGCTGGCACCATAGGCAAACGCATAGCTCTTCCAGTCAAAATTTCGTGGGGAGACAGCCCTGTTCTCCTATCAGGGGTGCTACGCAGACTCATAAGCACCAGGGGCAACGCATCTGGCCATTTCAATGAAGTTGACGAACACACCTTTGCCACTCTCGACTTGATGGTGCCATTGACCTGCTCTACAAGACCTGAAGTCTCTGGCCTGTAGCTACAATGCAGTCTCTGATCAATGTTTAAAGCAGAGCACAACAATTTCATGATTTCACTGTGAAAATGAGTTCCTCTATCTGTCTCTACTGCTGTCGGAAATCCGTATCCCGGGATCACTTCTCTCAACAACAATTTGGCCACTGTGAGACTGTCACATCGTCTAGTTGGATATGCTTCCACCCAACGCGAAAAGATACACACCACCACCAAAACATATCTCAACCTATTGCACCTTGGCATCTCAATGAAATCTAATTGTATCCTATTAAAGGGACCTCCAGATCTGCCAATGTGACTCAATGCAACCACAGTTCCCTTCCCAACATTCATTTGTTGACAAATAACACACCTGTGACATACCGTTTCAGCCCACACACGAAAGCGTGGATTAAACCATGTCTGCCTAAACACACGCACCATAGCATCTCTTCCCAGATGAATTGCTCCATGAATTTGCCTTGCCATTGGGCTCAGTAGACAATTGGGTAATACTGCTCTCTGATCTGTGGACACCCAAATGCCATTGTCTCTTTTTGTGCAACCTGCTCTGACCCATGAAGCAGCTTCCTCTTCTGGGACTTCATCCTGCAACCGCTTCATCTCATCCCAAGTATCGGCTATAGCTAACATCATGCTGAGCTCGGTCTCTTCTGTGCTCTCGCCTACATATTCTCCATTGAAAATACAAGCATGTTCAGCACAAAATCGTGCTACTTCATCTGCATAATTGTTGCCCTTAGTGACAAAATCTTCTCCCTTTCCATGAGCTGCACATTTAACGACTGCTATCTCTTTAGGTTTCTGTAAAGCTTCCAATAGTTGGCGCACATACTCGCCATTACGTATAGGTGACCCTGAGGATGTTAGAAACCCCCTCTGTGACCATAACTGCCCAAAGTCATGAACTACCCCAAATCCGTATTGACTGTCAGTATACACAGTCACTCGAATATCAGCTGCAATGATATAGGCACGTGTCAAAGCGACAATTTCGGCCACCTGAGCAGAGAATACTCTATTTAAACAGGCAGCTTCCACTACTCCCATGATGGTGCACACAGCAAACGCTGCTCTCAAATACCCTTCATTGTCTCTTAAGCATGAACCATCAACAAAAAGGATCAAATCAGATTGGGGCAAAGGTTCATCGACAATGTCAGGTCTGGGTTTGGTAGATAGGTCAGTAACATCTAGGCAGTCATGCTCTTCACAATCCTCATCTCCTTCCTCTGCCGGAACAGGTAACAATGTAGCAGGGTTCAGAGTGGTACAACGTCTCAGGGTAACCTTTTCAGCGGCCAAGATAACCTGCTCATACTTGGTAAGTCTGTTATTAGTCAGATACTGTGTCTTTGTTCGGGTCATCAATAATTCTACTGAATGGGGCACATAAACAATGAGCGGGTAACCCATCACTATGCTTTCACATCTTTCAATGCTGACACCGGTTGCAGCAATGGATTTCAGACATCCGGGCAATGCAGAAGCTACAGGATTTAATGTAGCTGAGAAGTAAGCTACTGGTCTACGGGCACCCCCATGTGTTTGCACTAGGACTGCTAACGCACATCCCTCCTTTTCACAGCAAAAGAGCGAAAACGCTTTGTTATAATCCGGCATTCCGAGAGCTGGAGCACAACAGATACTTTCCTTCAGCTCACGGAAGGCTTTCAAGCACTCATCATCCCATGGTACCGGATCACTAACATCTTTTCGAGTCAGTTTCAACAGAGGCTTTGCTTGCAAGGAAAAATTTGGGATCTACTGTCGACAATAGCCGACCATTCCCAAAAACACGCAGACTTCTTTTTGTGTTTTCGGAGTTCCCATTTGCAGAATCATCTCTATGCGATCTGGTGACATCCTGCGTTTTCCTTTCTCAATCCGGTGACCTAGGTACTGAACTTCAGACAAACAATACTGCAATTTGTTTGGAGACACCTTGTGTCCATTCTCTGCTAAATGATTCAGCAGCGCCACAGTGTCAATCCTGCAAGCATCCTCAGTCTCTGAAGCGACCAAAAGGTCGTCTATATATTGCACTAAGACTGAGTTTTGGGCCATCACCAGTCCTTCAAGATTCTTTTTCAGACATTGACTAAAAATGGAGGGGCTTTCTGTATACCCCTGAGGAATTCTTTCCCATGTTAATACACGATCGTCCATCCTAAACGCAAATAAAAACTGACTTTCTTCATGCAATGGTATGGAGAAAATGCATGACACAAATCTATCACTGTAAACCATTCTGCTTTGCATGGTATCTGGAATAGAATAACAGCTGGATTTGGTACCACAGGACAACATGGGATCACAATTTCATTAACCCGACGCAGATCCTGCACTATTCTGTACTTGCCACTTGGCTTCTGCAGTCCCATGATAGGTGAGTTGCAGGGACTTCCTCTTATCTCCTTAAGAATACCTTGGGCAATCATAGTCTCAATCACAGGTCTTATCCCAGCCACGGTTTCTGGAGTCAATTTATATTGGGGCGTTCGTGGGAACTCAGCATTAGGTTTGACCTGTATCTTAACTGGCTCAACCCCTCTCATCAGACCTACATCCTCGCCTGTAAAATCCCACAATTTCTGATCAACCGAGTCTCTCAAGTCATGTGGCAATTCTGCTATTGTGAGCACCACAAACATTTCTGCACACAGACTCATGTTAGCCATCTTAAAATCAGCATCGTCATCATGCGTTTGCAATTCCATTCCTCTCGGAGTGCACGATATAGTACAATTGAGCTTGCACAGAAGGTCTCGTCCCAAAAGACAGACCAGACTTGAATTACACACTACAAATTGGTGTTTATCCCGAAATGGTCATTTTCTGATTGCTAACCCCCACTACTTGAATCGATCGTCCCGAAAGAGTTAAATTTGCGACTACTTCAGTTCTCACAGTGGAGCAAGCAGCTCCAGTATCTAATAAGAAGGTAACAGGATATCCATTCACATCTGCATCTACAAACGGCCCACTCTGATCTACTTATAGGATCGCATCTAAGGTGCATTCTTCGTGCACCCCCCTCGGGCACTCTCGTAAATCTTGATTTTTATCAAATCTATCTCGTATCTCAAAATAAGGCATCTGATGGTATAACTGATTTTGCATGGGTATCCTAGGAGGTTGAGGTACTTGCACTTGCGGCTCATATCCTCCTCCATACATAGACCTGGGTCTTGTCACAGTATTGACAGTCTCGGACAGCTGTCCCTCACCTTCCATCTGTATCTGATTTGCTGGATTCGATCTACACTCGCGCTTCCAATGCCCGATTTTGTGACAATAATGGCAGGCAGTGACCCTTTTCTGTTGGGTCACCCAGTCACTTGCACCTGGATCCATTCCTCTTCCTCTACCCTGACCAGGTTGGGTCACCATCTGTTGTCCCATTCATTCCTCTTCCACCTCCTCTGCCTCTACCTTGACCTCCTCCAAACCCTTGCGTCGTATCAGCATTTCTCAACTGCACCAACATCAACTTGTCCTTCAATTTCTTCTGTCGACTCCACTTGATCACTTGCAATATTTAGCATAACGCAGAATCTCGTCCACTGACTTATTCTGCCAACATATCAAGTGTTGCTGTATCATCAAACTAATGTCAGATTTCAGACCCAACACAAACTTCGAGACAAACTGTCCCATATCTTTCTGTTCAATTGTATCCAATCCACTATGCTGCTTAAAAGCCAACAACAATCTTTCGTAATAATCATGTACTGATTCCTTAGAGTCTTGAGTGGTGCGATCAATCTTCAACCAATCAACAGTTTGAGGAGCTACCTTCGACTGCAACCACGTAATCACTTGTTCGTATTTTCTCATTACATCAGGTGAAGGACCATGAGTCATTGAATCTCTAGGTGGCTCTGCAGTAGGCCACTCAATGGCAATCTTACATGCCGCCCACAAATCCGCAGGTACTACTATATCAAACAAGGTGTTCAAATCAATCCACAATACTTTCGAAATTTTTACAAACCAATCTATTTGCTTGTACCACTTAGCAGGTTTTTCCCTCAGCCGAGGAAAATCATTCGTAAATGCTGCTAAATCACCCCTGCTCCATGGCACATGTACATACCCTCCATTCTGTACCTCCCTGAGGGGGAAATTTCCTGCAGCTCCCGTCCCTCCACCCGGAGGCGGAGTATTTCCTATTCCAGTCTGGAAGCTTTTCTTTTTGGCCCATCTTTCTTTCCATTTGTCTAGTTCTTTCCATATCCGTATCCCTATCACTAGTTCTCTAATTTGTGCTTTCAATCCAATCGTTCGCTTCTCTTCCAAATCCTTGTCGGTGTAATTTATTCTGCAAGAACCCTGTGTCAGCTTGGTCTTTGACAAATCAACCTCATATCTTTGTGCCAAAAGCAACAATGCATCGTAAGCTCGTTTGGCCTTTCTTGTCATGCCCTTTGCTACAAACAGTAGTTCGCTCGAATCATACGTCTCAATTCTGATAAGGGGTAAATAACCTTCAATCACCTCATCAATTCTGCCTTTAATCGTACCACATCTAGCATTGGAGCTTTTATTGCGCTTTTTAACACTTTCTGAATTTCCTCTTTCCTTGAATCTTCCCTGTCACAGCTTTGAGTTCTCCTAGGAACTGCACCCTCTTCTCTCTCCGACGCTGAGCGTCTATCTCTTTCCCAGCTTCGACTTCTCCAATGGTCACCTGCACAAACAACCTGTGGCTCAAACAGTACTCTAGGCGCTTCTTGCCTCTTGCTTGTTTCTTCCCTCGGCATCATTGACTCTCTCACTGGTTGAACCCACATTCGAAGGTCAGACCTAGAATTCGCTAGAGCTCCTGTCCGTACTCGTTCCGCTCCACTATCCATTCTTGATGGATCAGCTGTAGCTGGCAGTGGAGTACTAGATTCCACTGGTATCCGACTGAAACCTGTCCCACTCATTGCAAGACTCCCTCCAGACATGGTCTCTTCCCCTTCACTCCTTTGCTGTTGACTGTCATCGGTTCTTTCTCTAGGAATATATATCGGAACCACCGGCCCTATTGTGAGTGGTACTGACAAAGCATCTGGTAACTGCATGTCTCCTGCAGGTTGTACTGGCTCAGAGTTGGAATACCTCCTTCCTCCCGGAATGCGTAACATTGTAATTTTGCCTCTTACTCCTGCTGTTTGTTCCTCTGAACCCGGTTGTCCCACACCTACAAGCTCTTCTGATGGGCGCAACCTCTCTATCTCTGATCTAGAGTCGCACGGTGGCGGACGGTCCGCTAGCAATCTATCGAGGAAGCTGTCATCTGTATCACTGTCCTCCTCTGTTGTCATTTTCCCTTCAGCCCCCTCTCTTAACATACGAAATGGGTACAGGCGTTCTCCCTCTATGGTGTCTACCCTCCATCTTTTCAAATGGGCATCCCATCTAGCATCATGATATGCCTTCATTGCTTTCCTCATTCTTCCTTGTGAAGCCTCTCTCCTTTTTACTAGGGCAGCTCTCATCCATGCATCTAATGCCTCAAATTGTGTGGGTCTAGGGGGAGGTTTCAGTGCATTCATCACCCCCCTCAACTGGGTCAGTACTTCCATACGAAAAGACCCATAACGAGGGAAAGCCAATTCACCCTCTTTCTCTGTAAGTTTATGCCAATTCTGAAGCCACACTATCGTATGAAGTCCTACATTCGTTGCCATGTAATGTGCCGGTGTGTCTTCTGGCGGAGCTTCTTCTCCTACCGAAGTCACTACCCCTGTGTCGCCTCTACACAAATCTCGCAACACCCTAAAGCATCTCATTGTAAAATCGATCAATTGCAAGCCCAAATTACGATGTTCCCCTGCAACCGAACGTCCACCAATCCCAGCGTGGCGTTACACCAACCAACCTATCACAGCACGGCGCACCCTGACGTCACTTCTCACTCCTTGCAGCGGCTCACCCGCCTTTACAATTTCACCGCAAACTCTCATACAGACATGCGTACCAAAAGTAACTGTATAACCAAAAGTTATTAAGCCAAGTAACTGCCTCTACACAATTACAATAACTTACAGTCACATAAAACAAATAATTGTCTGACACTAAAGATCGATAGAACACTCTCACAAGAACGTTCAGCCGTTGTGACCCCCGACCTGCGTTGGTCACTCAATCGCCATAGTCCGCCCCGGTACCTGAGGCTTTCTACCGTGACCTCTTCCTCATTCACACAAAGGTCCCTAACACAAGTGGATCGTTGATAGCACTTCACAACACCCACATTTAATCAGACAATTACAATACAAAACTATCCCGGGATCTTGGACTTCTCTTGAGTCCGTTCACCAAAACTTCCTGTCCGCACGTGTCCGGACCAGTAAACCAAAAACCACATTCACTCAACATACATCCCAACTCCGCAAGACATCACCCACTTACTCATCACCGCAATCTAACACCACAATTCCTTTCATACTCACGCCACCACTGTTTCCGCCGCACCATCAACGTCCGCCAGTGTCCGTTCTCCGCCGTCTTCCACTCCACTTCAGGGCTCTTCAATCTTCAACCCTACTCCTGATTACTCCCCTCACCTTAAAGGTAAACCACTTTAAAGGCAAACCATCCTCTGCTACCATTTGATTACGCTAAATTGCACACCTGATGTTCCCTACTAAATATAGCGTAAGCGATCGATCTTTTATTTACCTAAAGTGGTTGAGGGGAGGAAACAACTCAGGTTAATAGCAGCAAAGTTGTCATGCCTGGAAAGACCACCAACTCCAAAGTGTAGTTGAAATATTTATTATAAGGCCAAAAACAATTGGATGTAAATACATCTCAATAGCAAAGAATAGAGGTACAGGAAAATCAATACAGAGCCAAGTTTACGAATATAAGTAATTCGGCCCAAAAGACAAATGATTATAAATTCCAAAATCACAACGCAACACAGAATAGATGCGATATTCAGTTCTCGACTCATTGAAAGAAGTCAAAATCTTTCCCTACACTGCTCTAGATGAGGGCCCTTCCTGTCTCTCTTCTATCATTCCCCAACGGTGTCAGCACATGTTGACTTCCTAAGAAGTACTCACGTCAAATGGGTCGTGTTAGCTTATGGCTATGGAGCTTGCTCTAAGATGCTCCTTCGTCTCCGAAAGCTAGCAGAAGTCTGGACTCTCTTTCCCTGCGCATCATACAAAAAGATGGGATTCAACCCTCAACACGTCATTCGCCTTAAAATTTTCCATCGCACCTCTAGGCAGTAGCTTTTTCTTTCATGAAACAAATTTAATTAATGATATCTTCTTCCAGTGGCCTTGGCTTCCAGACAGACCAGATACGCAAGGCATCCTCCCTTCTCGCTTCCCAGCTATCTTCAAAGACATTCCGGGTTTCTCCTTAACTCTGAAAATAACGATGTGTATTCTTGCACCTGCAGCAGGATGAGAACATTCTAACTTCGAACACAACAATCATTTAATTATTTATTTCTCAAGAGCAAGGAGAATTGAAACATTAGCTTTGGGCCTATATTTCAGGCACCTTAAACTAATCACAATTACGATATATGGGAATAATATCGTCTTGCACATTATGCATGAAGGAATCATAATACATACAAAGTTCTACTTAATTGCGTTCACTAGTTTCAACATCAAATGATTCACATAAATGTTTCTTAATTGATGTAAAACACTGCAAACAATACGAATACATGAGAGTGCGTTTAAACCATGAGTATAGTGCACTCATACAAAATAGAGTGCTATCAGCGCTCTATCACAGCGAAACTTGGTCAAGAGAGGAGGAACCCCTTTTAACTCCATTGAGCAGCAGGTGCAACCTTTCTTGCTATGCTCATTCAGTGGAAGTAGGGATATTTATTTGATTCTGACTAGCTTTAAAGTTCACAAGCCATCACGAGAGGGCACGATGCAAAACAGCTACTGGCCAAGTAACTACCTAGGAAATTTATTCTGTTGACAAGGGCTGTCCAGGCGAAACCTAACAAGCACAGCACAAGTGCTGTGCAGGCAAAACCTAAAAAGAAACGCATTAAAAAGATTCATAATAGGCTATCTGCCATTATAGTATTACTCTGAATAATTTCAAGCAGGGCGAAAGTGCTGCTATTGTTTAGAACGAAATTGCAACATTAAATAATTTACTAGTCGTGGTTCAAAGAAAGGCTATGTGCGGTTTCCTTTACACATTGAACTTGTCTGAGCAGCATAGCTTAAGTGGGACGGGCACGTCAGATGAATGACATTTTAAAAAACACAGCGCGTGCTATGATGTTCACGGTTCAGAACAGCTGCACTTTCATATTGCAAATCATTTCCATTCAAAGTGAACAAAGATTTGCTGTCTGTCGTTCTTCTGCAGCTTCTAGAAGCCTGTGTTGGGTATTTGGAAGCATGTTGGTTTATAGCGCTAACAAATGCTGCATAGAAGATACATCACCAAAAGCTAAGTATGTTTGCTCCTGTTGTTTACAATAGGGTTGTGTTTATTAATTATAACGATCCTCGAGCAACGCCTGCAGCGTTTACCAAGCTCTATCCCAAAGTTCAAGAAAAGACTCCAAAGAGTTAACACACATTATTGTGACTTTTACTTGGATTTTATTTTTGCAGATCTGCTCTCGGTTTATATAAAAATAAACTGGAAAACTACAGATCGCCATTAAAAGTACTGAAACATCATGATTCCAGTATTAAGACTACTGTAAAGATAAAACAGGGTGTCTAGATGGTCAGCTTGTGTTTCCGTGTTTCCATTGTCAGTAAAAACACCCTTGAACGTGGGTGTAGCACCAGCGCTCTGCCTGCCACAGCCAATCCATGCATAATGCCATGCAAGCTATGACAGGCTCTATAGCAAGGCAGCCACAGTTGGTCTCCACTGCCATCACAGAAGCCAACGATGAATCTATGCAATGAATGGAGGTACTTACTAATCTCATACGGCATCTTCCCGGTGACTGCTCTCTGCTGGGTTTCAGCACGGGGTTTAGGAGCTCAGTCAGCCGTAGCTCCTGTCAGGGAGTGAATGGTGTGCCCAGACTACGCCTGCTACCGAGCCGCCATTCCCTCTGAGCCAGAAGAGGGAAGATGAAAGGTTGTGCATATCATTTCAGTTTTGTGGAGACAGTTTTGTGGAGTTTTCAATCTAGCACAACACCATCGCGCTATTAATAAATTTCAATTTGTTTTTTCAGTTAGATGGCCTCAAATGCTTCTAAGAAATAGTTATGATTTATTGTAATAATTAAATGCATAAATGTGCACTCAAGCACAGCCAATAATCCCTCCTAGAGCAGTGTAGTCTCCAGATTTTTTATCAGGGGTGGCTCCTCCGCTAGGGCGGAGGAGCGTCGCCCCACTGTTTTCAAGCAGTGCTAGAAGCAGAAACATAAAATGATAATAACTTTCAGTTAATATCATTTTGTGTTTCCTGCTTCTTTGTGGGCGGGGCTGCTCTTCTCACGGAGCAGGGCAGGGGAGGAGTGGTTTGCCCACTCCAAAGTGCGCAATGACTGTTTGGTCGGCCCTCTCGGAGTGCCCAAACCAGTCATGCGCACTTTCCCCCTTCTCCATGCAGGCTGCATTATAGCCTGCATCGAGAACATGTCCACAGGTCTGCATTCCCTGGCTGAGCATCCAACCAGGATTCTCAGATCAATCAAAACGCTGCTGGTCAGGGAGCCTGGGTGCTTACCAATTACAATGCTGCATTGCAACAGCGTTGTGATTGGTCAGTGGGGCCTGCTTCCTATTCCTCGAGTTCCAGGAGATCAGGATCAGCGACGCGGGACCCGGCGGCAAGGTAAGTTATTTATTTTAATTTTTTTTACTATGCGCACTCCCTCCCCCGCATGCCCCCCCACGCAAACCCTCTCTGCGCCCGCCCTCCCACCTGCAAGGCATGCCGGCCGCACCAGTTTCTTATTAGTGTGAGTGGTGTCTGACTCCAAGATGGTGGCAGTCTTACAAGGGCCGAGGTTTGGGATGTGTCGAGATGGGTTGATGGTTGTCATTGAAGTGGTGTGGGGAAGGAAGGAATGGGGGAAGCAACATGAGGAACGGAGACGAACTGTAGAGAGCCATGCGCTTGCCTGAAAGTGAAAAAGAAGCACAGGGCAGGCTCTGTGATGGCAAAAGCTTAAAAAAAGTCCCACAAAGCGGATGAACACAGTACTTGAGCCAGGAGACTGAGAAGTGAGAAACACACAGAGGAACAACAGGAAATAGTATGCTACAGGCAATAGAAACAGAGGAAAAGTAGGTGGCAAGCACAGGAACCAATGAAAAGCAAGCAAGGGCAGGAGGGCGGGATGTAAGCCCCTTTTAAGATTTAAAATAAATACAATAGATTTCACAAGCACAGCGCAAGTGCTGTGCACGCAAAACCTAAATAGGAGATTTTCTCTCCTGCTCCCTTCATACTCTCCTAGGTTCCCCAAGTAGGATCCTGAACTGTAATGCTAAAATACTTTTCCACAAACTGCATTCTTTGAAGTATGTTTGATTACTACAGTTGTTTATGTTTTGTGTTTGCTGTTTAGGGAATTCAAGGTCCCAAAGGCCTGCCTGGCTTCAGAGGCTTCCCAGGAGTGGGTCTGCCTGGTCCTAAGGTACTGCTCCAATGTTTGCTTTTTAATATCGTTATAAAAATATCATGCTTACTGAAGAAGAAGTTTAGGCAGAACTGAGTACATTTTCGCGTTTTTGCTGACATATGTGTTTTTCATTTACAATTTAGTTGTTTTAAACACAAATACTCTGTACAGCACAAAATATTATTGAGAAATTAGCAGCCAGTTTCAAATTTGTATATTTGTGAGGCATTTTACGAAATCTCGCTTAGGTGTTCATTTTAGTTACTGCATACGGGGCACTAATGCACAAAGCCCCATTTTCTGCATATTTACGTTTTGGCATAGATTTTAGGTTCAGCTTTAAAACATGTGGTGTTACTACTAGTGGTGTAGCCTGAGCTTCATGCACCCTATTTTAAGCTATTGAACTTCGTCCCCAGCAGGTATTTAAGTACTGCTATGAATGAGGTGCAGAGCGCCCATAACATTCCTGGGCCCCAATGTCACTGCACCTGATACATTAATGTCATTCACAGGTCCTCAAGCTCCTCATTCTACTCTTCTTTCCTTTTCGCATCCCTAGTTCCACTCCACTCTCCTCTCATCTCCTTCCTCTATTTGATGCTCTCCTCTCTTTCTCCTTCCTCAGTCTCTCTCTTAGCACTCTTCTGCCTCTCACTCATCCTCATCCCCTTCCTCCTGTATCTCTTTATTTCTGGTTCCTTTCTATTGCCCACTTTGCTCATCCTTATCGCCTATCTCTTTCTCACTCAACATTATATCCTACATTTTCCTGCCCTCCTCCCTGTTCTTTCACCCTCTTCTTTTCTTTAATCCCTTTCCTCTCTCTTCTGTATTGTTCACTTATCCACTTCTCTCTCTGTACCCCTCCCCCTGAAAAGTAAGCACAGCCAAGCACCCGACATGCACTGTTTCTAAAAAAAGAAAAAATCTGAACAGGCCGCCTTTGAAATAACATTCGCTGGGGCAGGGCAGACTGGGCCCCCTCCCACCTCTGGGCCCTGGTTCCTTGCACCAGCTGCACCAAAGGTAGCTATGCCCGTGGTTACCACATCAATGAAGCAGACTGCTATTGCCATCAGCAAAAAGTAGTCAACATTACACTGGCAGAAATGTGCAAAACAGCGCCCATTGCAAAAGGAACATTTGCACATGGCTGCAAACATCCTCCTTTGTGAATATTAATAAGGCAGGAGGCATTTCATGACCCTCTGAACACATTGACCGTAAGCACTCTGGCCCTTATTCTGAGTTGGGCTTAATCTTCGGACCCCGGTGCAAAACATTATTTGCGCAGGAGTCAGAATTCCGAAAGACCTGGTATTTAGCGGGTGCTTAAAATACCATTAAACCTGCTGGAACTCAACAGGGGAAAACAATTCGGTATTTAAGCACCAAGATCTACCATATTCTCCAAAAAGTTGGAATAGATGCTGTTTACCACACCCTACAAATACCCTACCCCAGGAGTCAGATTTTATTCGGTGTGATAAATAGCACCTAATGTTCTGTACAACTAGGAATCAGGGCCAAGGAAGGAAGCATGCAATGGATAGCATAGGTCCCTCCTTGTGTTTGCATTCCTTCCAAGTGAACATTTCTTTTTAAACGCAGTCCATGTATATAGCGGGATATGGAATGCTCTTAAAAAACATAATTCTCACAAGGAGGAAATGTCATCGGGGAGAGCATGCATGTCTACTGCACAGGAGGCTCCCAGCCACGATTCCCTGCAGGACGTTTGCCCTTTACAAATCAGTTATTACCCCAATTCAGGTGTCAGTAACTAGTTAATATTTTGTGACTACCATTGCAGCCTCAAAAGCATTGACTCATTGCATTGCAACTTGCAAATAGTAGGGGGACGTCTCTGTCATGCACCACCAGTGCAGCTACAGTCATCGGAGGGGAGATAGTGAGAAACATTTGAGTTACACATCAGAAGACTTTGATCTCCACCCAATATACTCTACTTTCACAAATCTGAATGAATGCAGTGATTTTATTTTTCAGAAAGCATAGAGAATATCCTTTTTATATATCCCACCTAGGATTCACAAAGTAACGTACCCACCACCTGGGAAACCCATAGTCTCAGCTTGGCAGTAGAACCCCTAACCCCCTCTAGCAATTGGTGCCTGAGACCATAACAAATGCCATCTTATCTCAAGGACATAAAGCAAAAGCTTAACACTCTAGATGAGAGGAAATTTGAGCCTCATAATTAATAACTTATCGTTCTGGACACTGTACAATTATCCTGCAGGAAGAAACTGTGGGTGATAGATTTCCTACTCTCAAATCTTCTCTGGGATTTTTTGATTCCATGTGAATTAGTTCTCGATTATGCTCATATGTAATAAACAAGAAAATACTTTGAGTTTAAAGGTGAATTCTTCCTTCAAACATATGAGACTTGTATGGTCAGGACATTTACTCCAAGTGTAGAATGCTTGTATGTATTACAAACCCACAGACCGAAACAATGACAACTTCTATCCGAGATCCCTTAGAAAAAATTTACCTTTTGGACAATTTTTAAGGTTGAGAAGGAACTGCACAAGGAGAGCTGTTTTTTTATAACACTCCAAAAAAGTGACTTCCAAACTTCTGGAGAAAAATACCATGAAATGATTATTACAATTGCCAAGAAGTGGGCATGTAATAATAGTTGTGAACAATTATTACAAACGTTCGTCAAAAGACCAGCAGATAAATTGATTTATGTGACAACGTATAGCCTTTATTCCAATCTCATTAAAAATACAGTCAGTAAAAATTGGACAATGCTGAAACTCATTTTGGAAAAGTCTGTGTTCTTATTCAGGAAAGGAATGAGTATATGAGATATCCTCCTACAACCAAAAGCAAAAACATCAAGAGCAGGAATTGTTGAAAGACCACTGTGGAACCTCCCTCCAGTAACTGGCCATTTCCCATGTTTTAAATGTAATGCATGGCCTCTCACCAAAAAGGTCACTGAAATTGATATAGGCCTAGCAACCCCACAGACACTAAGACAATATGCAAATTGCAATTCTGTCAGTGTCATATATATCGTTCAATGCCCTGTAAGTTAAAATGCAGCTGCATGACCTCCAGGAGGGTAAGGACATGTACTAATGAAAATTGCAGTACATTTTGATGTATAAAAACTATGATAAAATTCACAAAACATTATTTGATTAAAAAAACATACTGCGAATGATCTTGAATGGTATGTTTTAGAGAGGTTACCATCACACTAGATGGAAATGAATGCAGCATTGCTCAGATATGAGCATGGCTGGATCTATCATTTGAGGACAAATGTGAAGGGACGCAATGATAAAATGCCCTGGTCAACATTGCATTGATAGATATACTGACATGTACTAGCACTGGAAATAGGGGAGTTAACACTGTCACTTTTGGTTCCAGAGCACAGAGTCATATAGTATGCAACATCCAGCCCCGTAAGAGTTATTGAGGCAATGTTTGGTGCTCCGAATATGGGTGGAATTTAATAATTTCTCCCACTGATTGATTGATTTTTTTTAATTTTGTTTCTTGATTCCCTCTAAATCACAATGTTTCCAAAATGAAGATTTTTTTTCTTCATCATTATTTATCTGATTCTTTCTTGGAATTGAGAAAAGTACTTTGCACTTATAACAACAAGCATCCCATGAATTAATGTGGCCGCCATATTGTGATGAAGTTACACATAGCATGCCCCAGTGTGATGTATACGCCAAACCCTGGGGGACTCGATATTCACAACAGCTCACAAAACTCTCAGCCTTTCCACCGAAACACCAGAATTAATGCAGATGGTGGACCTACTGGGAATAAACATAGGCAAAGGAAGTAGTGTGAATGTTGAGGATGCATAATAATACTCCAATGGCCTAACGATTTGGAAAAGGGGAGACAAAGGATGACCACGATTGAGTGCATTAGTCTTTGTCTTAGTCATTAGTCTTACTGCATAGTCCTGCTTAGCCTCAATATGATTTGAAATTTGGGTTGTGATTTTTGGGTGACAGTGGTACTATTTACTAGAGCCATTCTTTTGGCTCCATTTAAAACAACCTTGACAAGTTATAGGCACTTATAAAGGATGCGAGTGATGATACCTTGTGGTATCAAAAGCATGAAAATGAGACCCAACCCACTGCCACCTATGTTGGGTCATGTGCATTTTTTCCAGCCTTGTTTTAAAAACAAACAATTATTGCATATAGACATTGGTGAATGAAGATTCTAGGGGGTATCAAATGCATGAAAGTGATGCCCATCACACTGCCATCAATAATGGAGCATATACAAAAGGAGTATGGATGATAATGGCAATGCAGACATACATGTGAAACTGTGAATGAATTATGTGATATAGAATGGATCAATGTTTTTATCCGATATGAGTATGTGACTACAGTAGGTGTCTCCCTTGTTACAACCATGAGGACTTGATATTTCCTAGTTAGGATAAGTAGAAAGCAAGAACGTGTGTATACCCACCCAAACCCTGTGTGGCATGTTGATTTGCAGTGTTTGCAATGCATTCATTTTGGGAGCTTCACTTCTATGTTTTTATCATTACATGAGTTGTGCATATGTAAGCAAGATGTCCTAATTCCAAAACATTTTATGCATCCGCTGAGGTTTTTGGATTCGACCAAGTAGGAGATCATTTTTCCTTTAGAATTAGTATGTATGAATGAGTATTTAGATAGGGATCTGTATTAGGCCTGAAGAAAGCCTTTGACCCATTTTGGCATTAATACAGGCTGAAACATGTCTACACTTTTAAGGAAGTATGAGGCATCCCTTTGTTGCATTTTAACCCTACCCCTGGTACTCATAATAAAAAGAAATGTCTTTGGGTCTACCTTTAGGTAATTTTAGTAACTTGGATCTCTTTCCATATCCAGGAGCCTCTTATAAAGAATTCCCTCAAAATGAGGTTGAGTCTGTCCTGCTAGTTCTATCTTATCAGGACAGGGTAAGGATATCGATGATGGAGCATGTCATGAAAGAGTGGATGAAGTTTTCTTATCAAGAGACATCTGTTTCTTTTGGTTATCCCTTAAGTGTTGCCCCTATTAAGTGTTGCACTCATTCATAATGGAATATTGTATTGTAAGGGAGGTTGTGCAAAGGTTTGCCATTTTTCTCTCCCTCTCCATTAGATATTAAATCATGTAGCTTTTAAACCTGCAGGACAGCCTCTCAAAATACCCCTTGTTCGCAGGAAAGAAACCTACTTTCAAATATTAGATAAGCCATCGCTAAGCGGGCCTTGTAGCCCAGAAGGTACAGTGCCAGAGAATTTAAAAGTGGTCCATGCACGAATTTAATATTGGCATGTAAGTACACTGAGTATCCTTCAAAAGCTATATTCACTGTAAAGGGCAATAGCTGTCCTATGATAAAAACTAAAGTTCAGAATAAAATCATAATTCTGCTTAACTCTGGATTGGGACAAGCTACCAGAACAATCCAAACACTGTTTTGTTGGTTGTTAAAACCCAATTCAGTGGTGAAGTCAGATTTTTAATAAATATTTAGGAAAGTGCATTTTAAAAATGTTTGCTTTGTCTGCCTAAACCTGCAGTTGGCTAATTAGCATTAGCCTGTCGACAGATAGCTCTGCAAATGCTTTCCCTTAAAGAGGTGTGAAAACTCCTCTCAGAGCAGAAACAATGGCTTAGGCCTCTTGGCAGGATGACCTGGCTGTCAGGTATGTGACACATGTCAGCTCTGTATGGGCAGCTGGGGGAGTGGGATCAGGAACTTCATTACTTTGAGTGGGACCAGGGTGAAACCTGTCCATTCATAGTTAAGTGTAAAGGAAGTTCTGGGGAAGAGAACTCAGTTGTCCCCTGTGCTCTCTCTAGCCTGTTTGGCACCTGCCCAATGGTTGAGAAAGCTGGGCCCACACCCAGTGTGTGGAAGCTGAGAAGGTGGGGCTGCAGTTCACTGATAGAATATCGACCCCCAAAATATCCCCATACACAAATTTCGAGTTATAAATATCGATGTCAAAAATATCGATATCCTATATTTATAATGGTAAGTACAAAAATATTGAGAAAAAAATATTGATGTATAAAATATAGTTGTACAAAATATCGATTTTAATATATGTATAAAAAATAATATTAAATATATTAAATAATAAAATTAACTAAAAAAATTAAGTAGATTTAATATACATTTTAACAAATATAACAAATAAATGTAATTTAAAAAATTTAAACGTACGTATATACAATGTAAATAAAAATGCAGCCTACATGGAGAAAAGGCAGAGTGCGTAGGACTGGTTTGGTCGACCCTGGGGCTGACCAAACAGTCAGCGCCCTCAGAGTGGGCAAGCCACCCTCCCCTGCCCTAGAGCAGGACTGCCCACCGCCTGCCCCCAACCAAACCCTAACATAAAATGGCATGTATAAAACCATTTTATGTTTCTGCTTCTCGCTCTGCGAGAAAGCAGTGGGGTGACACTCCTCCGCCCACATGGAGGAGTCGCCCCTGGGTGGTGATACTGGCTGTATCCGGGCGCATGTCCTTTCAGTATCATCAGCATTTCCAAAACTTACACGTCATCGTAAAGGTTGATATTTTTAGTCAGCCATCTACAAAACATAAGAACCATTTAGGACACTAGAGAGAATTAATTCATGAAACATACTATTATATTCCCAACCCTGTCCAAGTTGTTTGGTATTCCACATCTTTGACCCTGCTGGACATCAGTTGAAGGTGCTACCCAACAGAGCATAAATATAATGTCAATACTGAACTTCTTTTGTACTACACTTAACAGAGTGCTATTGTTTATTCTTCTACCTCCCCCTGCCTCCATGTATGCAAATAAAGGCAAACAAATGTAAAGCAAAGTAGTGAAGAAAGGCTTAAGAAAAAGACAAAGGCCCTCATTTTAAATGACCCGGTAAATGGGCTAGATTTTCCTTAGCACCCATGTAGTTACTGATACCAGGGTACTGGCAACTTCGTGGGTGGGAAAAATAAGCAATGACAATTTGGACCTTACATACACACTGAAAAATGAGGACTTACTGGGGAGTTAGTAACTCAGTGTCCTATTCCCCAGGTAACTCCTCATTCTCCCTCATAGTTTTACAAATACATTTTGGCTGTTTTCAGCAGCCAAAATCTCGGAGTTAAAGTTGAGACATCTGTGATTTTCCCATAGATCTCATAATTCTGATGGGGCCGGTAACTGGTTTTATCGGCCTCATCCTAATTAAAAGGCTGATTATAAGGAGGGTATAAGAAAGAACTTTATCTTTACTATCACAGCCACTCAGTGCACCGGAGGTGGAAATTAGAGACATGGATCTAACACCCTGCTTTCCATCAGAAACTGCTCAGTCACCAGAGTCCCACTCCCAAAATGAAAGCGCTAAACGAGGTACTCAAAGTAGAACTTAGGTCTCCCAGGTGACTCATATGTATGTTACATTAATTTTAATCTGTCGTGAGTTATTTCTGCTGTATTTTTGTAAATGAGTTTCTACTCTTCTTTCTTATTATCTCACCTTCTTCTCTGCTGTATCAAATTTATGAACTGAAGTATTGTGGAAAAAATTGTAATAAACCTGACCTTACTTTACCCAAAAGGCCAAACCTCTTCTATTCACCACCAAACCCAGATGAAGCCTGTCTTCGGCTTTGATTCTGATTTCACTATAAAAAGTAATTATCCACGAATATCTGAAGATTTTCCTACCCATATTGATTTTAGTGGGTCTCTAAACAACATTTATTTTAAGGAGCCTAGAGAATGGTTAGCTGAATTTTATAAACAGATTGCTCTCGTTTTCTTCCTCACAATTTTGTGGTATACAGATAAAACACTACTTTCATATCATGCTCTTTCTGCATTTTTACTTATTTCTTTCTTGACTTTAGTGTATTTCGTGGATTGAATCTGGCATGCCTGAGCACCTCAGTTATGCCTTTAGCTAGGCCTAGTTGCCAAAGCATCTGTGCTGCCAATTCACAAATTTAGAGACCATTTTTAACTTAAATCAATTCAGGTTTATTCAGGCCCATTCAAGCTCATAGGTTTCAAAATACATAAAAAACAATGGATACGCAATCTTTAGTTGAAAAGCAGGTACTACAACATTGTTATGAAGTCCATACAAAAGTGATATTATAAAACCAGTTTAAGCCAAAATGATAAGAAATACAGAAATATTTGCATTGAACAGTCAACTAACAGACCATATTATTAGCTGTATCTGCAGTCATTATTACAAAGGAGCATACTTAGAGCCTGACGCACAAAGGTAAGTTTGCATGTGTAGACCTACTCGCATGTAGATCTACTGCTACATTTAGGTGTAACTCTACACTTTTTTACTATTCACCATTTTGAGACCTATATCTAGTTTATAGACTTAAGATTCTCCACTCCCTGAAATACTGGAGTATAGACTCATATGACAGAATATATGTGTCTACAGTGACTGTTAGTAACTTTCCACCTGTTTTTGGAGATCTCTGCCACCGGGGCAGAAAATGTAGGGACATTTATATAGTTTATTATTTCCAAAAATCTATCAGATTCAATTGTTGTAAAATAATTGTAACAAATAATATAAACCAAGGTCTCCTTAAAAAAAAATATGCAACATATTTACACCTAAAATTTATTTTCCATAAAATTTTAAATTATTTAAAAAAGTAATAAATGTTGGAAACTTTAATTTTGTTAAAAATGCTTGAAAATCACCCACCCTCACATTTAAAAAAGTAACACAATTTAGAATGAATTATACATACGTTTTTAACACACACCCTCACACACACACACGTACACACACGTACAAACGCACACTCGCACACAAACACACACATATAAACATTTATACAATTTTCATAAACTCCACCCATTTGTTTAATAATTATTTCTCACTTTCCCACCACTAGTCCTTATCCTTTCCACATTCACTACTAATCCAATTTGTACATGTGCATAGATCTCTGTCAATGTGGTGGAGACCTCTGTACAGAAAAGATACAAGAGGAAGAGGTGGAGTTCTTAGGCTGAAGGTTTGTAAATTGCATTTTGTAGTACGTAAAGAAGTACTGATGATGTACTACTTTACATACTCCAATAATGCATTTTACGAATCAGGCAATTAGTGTACCTTATTTACCCCTTTCAATACATTTTGCAACTTCATTCACTATCAGTGTGCCTGAGGTGTTTTACAAATGTAAATTACTTGTTTAAGGTTAGTCAATTAATAAATCAGTCAATATAAATTAATGGACTAAATACCCCTTTAAAATTCTTACATATTAACATTTATATATAATATTTTAATTCCTTTATTTATCAATTTTCTATTCCGATGATATATTTTAAAATATTGCACTCAGCCCTGACATGTAAGCTCTCAGTTTATTATGAGTTGTTTAGTCTATGGCATCCAATGAATTCTGACCAATAACAAAGGGGAGTAACAGTGGGCAGCTGGCAGGTTCATCATTTATTACAAACCACCCGTCTCTCTGACATTAATATTTTATCAATCTACTTAGAACTCATAATCCATTCTAATTAATTTAATGCCTAATTCACAATGGCAAATTAGTTAAATGAAAGGAAAGCAGGATCTATCTTCTTCCACTTTATCACAATAAATATGTTTATCCCACTTCACCCATACTTTATATATTTACTTGTTTGAGTGGCAGGGCACACACCTAAGTTTCACCCATAAGGCTTTGCATTAATGGGGTTCCACAAAGGACCTATAACTATCTAGTTATTTTATGTCTAAAGTGAAAGGTTATGTTAATGTTTTGTAAAGATTTTTCTTCAGCCTCTTATTTTGTTGTTGACGTATCCAATGGCTATGCATGTTGAGTGCAATTTAATCAGTGTTATATTAACTTTGTATCTGCAAAACACTGGGGCATCCAATATGCCGTACCATCTTAGTATTCTCATTCTCCATCAAATTCCAATTTTTTGTACTAAACAGGGATGTATTAACTATTATCTCAGAGAGGAACTAAAAACAAGACTTAATGTAGTCAAATAACTTTTTCTTGGACCTGCAATGGGCAAGAGCTGTGGCGGTTCATCATATTGTTAAAAATAGTAATAGTTCACAATCCCAGCCCAAACAAGAAACAACATGTTTCGACTCATTGTTAATGTCCTTCATTCCCAATTTCAAAGCATATCAAACATGCTTTCGTGAGCATCAATGATAACACATTCATAGAATCCTCATAAACTAACCCCTCAGAGGATATAGAACTGTATTGAAACGTTCACAAAAGTCTTAGGGCCTAATTACAGCTTTGGCGGTCTGGGAGCGGGCCGCCACGCCACCGTCCCGCTCCCACACCGTCAAAGTCAACTGCCGCCCGCCTCGTGGTCTGGCGGGCGGTGCTTTGGCAGTCCAGCGCCGGTGCAGTTCTAAGGCCCATATGTGAACCTTAGAACTGCAGCGCTGAGGGAGCACCAAAGCCAGTGCCTGCACGGCATGGACTGTGCAGCCCATGCTGTGCAGGAACGGGGTGCATGCACACAGGGGGGCGCAACATGAGCCCACCAGCATGCACCCCCATGCACAGGGGCACCAGGGGCCTTGTATGGCCCCCTTACTTTCCGGACCGCCACACTTTCATGACAGGCTCACCTCCATGGAAAGTGTGGAGGTTTGGAAAGTTGTAATATGCTTGGCAGTGTCGCAGTGGCACAGCCAGAATATTGCTGCCCCAGACCTCTGCGCCACCGCCAAGGGATCGTGGATCCCCAGCGGTTGCAGCGGTCCCATGGCGGTCTGACCACCAAAGTTGTAATACGGTGGTCGGACCAATGGTGCGGTGGTAGCCACACCGCCACCGCTGCACCACAGTGAGTTTGACGGTCCACGGACCACAAAATTCATAATCAGGCCCTTAGTAAGTACAAATAGTATTTGAAGGAAATGCAACTGCAATGAAGACTGAAAGGTTGAAACACAGTGAAGCGGTAGCGTCTTGCTAGGGCAGCCATCTAGCCAAATTGCTGTATTGGAGTGAGCTGCCTTATACAATGCAAACAGTAATTACATTAAATAATTTCTTGTCTAGGGGGAAGAAGGTGAATCCGGACCTCCAGGACCTCCTGGGCCTTCGGTAGTTGGAGCACCAGGCCCTAAAGTAAGCATTTAAAACACTTCCTTTGTGATAAGCAATTCCAATTAACTATTTTATATTGTTATGAACTGTATTCATATTTGCACGTGTGTCAAGTGCTTTTTGTGACCTTTACTTCCGACGATCATGCAATGAACTATATCTTCATTGTGTGCAGTGAAACTTTATTTTATTTTTATGTTGAAATGTAGGTTTTATTTAACATATTATGTTAGTGTTGTTTTAATAGTATCAGATAGACTGAGTTCTGACCATGCTGAGGGGAGAGTGGGCTTTCTGCTCTTATGCCCTTTTATGGCAAATTGTTGTTGTGGGTCAACGTTGCGCAGCATTGGTCTAGACCCTTGTTTGGACTTTCTCATAGTACTTCCCGGGCACAGGAGGGACTTGAATTTAATCGGTACAAATGGAAAGGGCTTCTTAATGGGCAAGAGTATTTTCTCTGTGGAGAAAAAGAAATATAAGCAAGTGCATTTAGATATATGCAGTTGAACTCTATTTACAATTATGCATGGGTGAATACTTACTCTTGTGATACTCCTAAGAAGAGGGAGCCTCTTAAGCTGTGGCATAGCTAGGGGGGGCGATGGGGGCGGACCGCCCCAGGCGGCACGAGTTTTGGGGCGGCAGCCGGCCCCCCTTCCCCCCCCGCTCTTACCTGCGGCCGTTGCGGCCTCAAGAATCGGCCGCTCCCACCCCCCCCCCACTCTTCTATAATTTTGCCGAGGGCGGCAAACGCAGGGGCCGCCATGGGCAGCCTTAGGCCTAGCTACGCCCCTGCTCTTAAGAGTACGGCTGGTATTCTTTCTGATTCAAAATGTTGAAATGTGTACCCAAATGTCGGTGTTAGCCTGAGGTATAGATTAACTTATTACTTTGTGAATCACACCCCTTGTATTTAACTGTCAGCTGACTTGGGCAAAATGAGGGGGGCTAAAGCCTGGTCACTAGGAGTGCATCCATATGCACAAACAGATGGACTGTTGTGGCAGGGAGTCCTATGCATATTCCTTTTAGCAGGATTAGCCAAGAACCACAGGGCCACAGGGTTATTCCTGACCCACATACTCTTTGTATGCAGCCCAGCAGAGATGAGCATGGGTACTGGCCTTGCGACATGGACACACATGGAGCCATGTAAAGTGGTTAAACAGAAGCTTGGCAGATAATCTGCATTGTTCAGAAGAGCCCAATGGAGGGTATAATGCTGTACTTAAAATACTGACAAGTAGCAGATGAGAGTGCTGACAACAAATGAAAGTTCAGATTCTTTGGTTTTCATTCTTTAACATTACATTCTGGCATGTTCCCATAGCAATGCAACTGGTTAGTTGCTCATAAATTAATTTCTGCATTCACTGCCTTCTGCTTAACTCTTTCTCTGCTTAAGGTGTTCGTCCTGGTAATACTGATTACTTCAATTCCATTTGCCTCATCCCAGTCCTTACAGTGTGGGGCATATGTACATCACAGACAAGCACCCTGCTGCCTACCGAGTGTAAAATAAATTCTAGGGTTCTAGCTTCAAGCTTCATGGTCAAAAGCTAAGAGTAGGACAAACCTGAAAAATGTAGCGACTGAACTTGCATCAGATTTGGCAGCCTTAGCACCTTGCCTGCTCCTCCAAAAATGCAACAATTCTTTTTTTTTTTTATAAACAAATGTTATTGTTCTATTTTAAGGAAACAACAAGTCACATGTTCCGTCCATAAAAACACATCAGTCAGTGACAATTACAATTAGCAGCAATCCCAGCAGCTTGTTCAAACCAGTGCACACAGGAAGGAAGAGACATATAAGTTGCTTCATTTTCATTCTACTCCAGCGTCCACTCCCAAAGCCCCAAGCCATTTACCCCAAATTCTTGCATGTGTAGCCGGGCAGCTCCTTGCCTCGCACACAGGTTTTTCCTGTTGCGCCCACCAGTCCAGTCCAAGCCTTCACAATATCAGTGATGGTGCCATGGGGGCCTTCCAATGTGCAGCAATATCTCTCTTAGCCACCACAGGAGCAGTTCCCAAGAAAGCCCTGTGCACCCTAGAGCCCCCCACACCATCATCCATTCCTAAGAGGATCAGCAAAGGGGAGAGTTCCAACGTCAGGTCCAAGACGTCCGATAGTTCAGCCTCCACCGCCTCCCAGTAACAGGTCACACCAGTCAGCATCTTCTAAGGGCCCTATCCATGCCTCCCAACGGGTCTTGAGGGCGTCAAACGAGGGCCATTAAGGAGCAGGAGACGTGGGTTCGCAGTGCATGGCAAAGATGTAGAAATTTATGAAATTATGTATTGGAAAGTGAATGAGTTTGTTGGAGACATTGGAAGGAGACCATATGTGAGCCTGCCCAGACATCACCTACAAGTGTGATATCTATGGTGTCCCATCGAGCAAATTCCTCAAGTGTTGCCCCCTCCCCCAACCATGTGCCCTGATATAACGAGATTTGTTGAGTGAGTTTCTCCCACCACCCTGTATGTTTCTGGGCCGCCCTCCATCCATTAAATATCAGGCGGGTCACCTCCGCTATCGAATTCGGTATTGTAGTACCACAGAGACAGAGTAAAGCCATAATGCGAGAGAGACCCAGCATGTTGAACTCACGCCTGTGAGATGCAACATTTCTATGTCCTATCTTTTAGCAAAAGATCCGTAACTTCTTCCTCAGTACTCCAAAAGTCTTTAACTTTTCAGTATATTGCATAACAGGATTAAGTTGTGTGAAGTCTCCTCACACCTCCCAGTCAGGACTGTAGCCAAATGTCTAGTGAGAGGCCGGGGATGGAGGAGAAGACACAAGATAACCATCTATCATTCCATTGCCACCCTTGGGTCACAGGAGACACAGGGGAGGTGGAGGGCCACCGGTGGCCATGGCACTGGCTTCAGAATCTGGGGCCAGATGTACGTAAAAAAGTGTTTGTGATTACCAAATAGCAAATTTTTGTGATTCGCTATTTGGCAATCGCGAACACCCTGGTACCTGTGGGTCCATTGCCTGCTCTTAAAAAATGTTTTTACAAGCGCTGTGGGAAGGGGCCTTCCCATTTGTGAATGGTCACCACCTACTTGAAGTAGGTAGTAAAATGTGAATGTTTTGCGACCTCATTTCAGTTGCAAAACATTCACACATACCACTGTGATTCGGTATTAGGAAGGGACGCCCTAAACACGCCTCTTCCTAATACCAAATCGCAAACCCAATTTGTGATACGGTAACAGGGTACCAAGTTGCCAATCGGTCTGTTTGCGCACGAAAAAAACCTTTGTACATGTGGTCCCTGGTTAGTCACTGGTCTGATGTAAGAGCATTGAATAAATAAACTCGTTGTTCGCTGCTTTTACATCAGAGAAGTGAATAACTTGGTTTCAAATATGTTACTGTTACTATATTTATATCAAGAAAAGCAATGAAAACTACAGAGCCGGATTAATTTATACAAAAGCCACGTGTGGCGATCTGATCTGCCAATAGATGTTGCTTTGTACTGTGCACTGCTTTACTTTGATAGCCTATAACATAATCTAGTAGACCATGATATATGTTCCAAAATCTGAATGTAGGAAATAAAGATAGTGTTCATGTAGTGTTAAATAAAGGTATGTGCTATTATTTTCTTTAACTTTCATCTTAAAACTTTGCTTACTTCAGGGTGATCCCGGCTTGCAAGGATTACAGGGAGAACCAGGATTACAAGGAAAAGACGGAGAGATGGGAAAAAAGGTGAACATCCTTGAAGTCTTGGTGTATAAAACATGTTTATCATCTTGCAAATTCAAAGGGCCTGACTATGAATCGGCCAGTAATGCCATTGCTGGCAGCCTTTTTAATGTTAGGGAATAAAGAGAGGTGGGAGAGTTGCTTCCCATCAATTTCGCTTCCTAACTGCAGCATCCTTCATCTGCAAGAAACGTCTGTGGTCAGTAGTGTATGGTGGGTGGTTATTAAACAATGGTTAGTACTGGAAACGTTTTGCTTTTAGTACCACAAGTGGAAAGCGTTCATGGGCTTTGCTAGGAGAAGAGAAATGTTTTTTCTTGGGCCGGAAACATTTATGGCAGCTACATAACAGCCTGTTCATGTGCAATGACTTAAAGAGAATTTCTTGGAAATCCACCCACCCATCAAAGAATAACGCAGGAGGGAAATGACTTAGTAAATAATGGGAGGGTGTCATGTAAAATAATCGCAAATATCTGCTTCGAATTCATAGAAAAATAAGGAAAAAGGTTCATGTTCACTCAAGAGTGGAAATAAATTCCAAGAGAGTTTGGAATAGGTGTGTGTTAAAAACCCAGATGGTGCAAATACATTCCTAGACTGCTGAATAAAATATATTGAATACCTTTTCCATCATATATCTTTCCTCTCCTCAATTTTTCATTTATTTTTCATTTTCAAGAAACATAAGGTGGAATTTAGGATTGTCACAGCAGACTTGGGCCCTTTCTATTGGAGGCACTCTCAAGGACTGTGTGATAGTGGTCGAAGCGGTCAGTACTGCTCTTCTCATATCATTGAATTGTGGGCAGTGGCGGCTGCTAGAGATCAGAAGTGGTAGGGCAGCTGGGGGAGGGAAGGGGGTTGAATAGAAAAAAGAAAAGATCACTTACCTATGTACGGCCGCCAACTCTCCTCCGTTCTCTTCTGTTCCTGACTCCCGGCAGCACCCAGGCTCCCAGACTCCCCTAAGCCAATCACGATGCTGCTGTCATGCTGGTAATGGTATTACCAGCATGACAGCAGCGACGTGATTGGTCTGAGCGGCCTAGTTTGCCGCTCAGACAGTGCCTGGGACTGTTTTCCATCCGGTTGTGCAACACAGCTGGCTGGAGAAATGCTAAGTGTGCATGAAGGTTTGGCCGTCCTGCGCACTTACAGTGCCCACCCCACCACTCCTCCTCCCTGCTGGCTGCTGCTGTACGTCAAAATAGCACAGCCCTACCCCACCCTGGCTCAGCACTGAAAAATAAAATAACATTGTGTTACTGTCATTTTATTGTTTCTTGTTGCACTGCTCAGAGAGCGGTGGGTTGACGCTCCTCCGCCTTAACGTAGGAGCGGCTGCTGATTGTGGGTCCCAGTCACAAAGCGTCTTGCGTGAGCTGAATCATCAGGACTGATTTATAAAGCATAGTTTGTGAGAAGTTGTGCCTGTACTCCAGCCTAGAATGTGTCTTACTCATTAACTTCCTGGAATAAGATTTGGTTACTCCCTAAAAGAAAGTTTTTTTTGATTCACAAAGCGATTAAGCATACCTGAGCAAGAATGCTTCACGAATAAGGTCTGGTTATTCAGGTGTGAGTCACACCTGAGATAAGACTAAGGGCCAATTGTGGAAGAAGCATGGGGATCAGATCGGATGTCTCACGAGGCAGCCAAGGCATATAAATCGTAAATCTACTTTTGTAGGTTTACTCCTTCTTTTGGAGTATATTTTTGGGAGTATATGTTTTTAGAATTCAGAAATCTTTCCATGAGTAATCCTCGTAAGCTATGACTGTCACAGTTTTCCCATTAGTGCTTCTGTTATTCGTTTGTGAATCCCATATTTTAATGAGCAAATATATCATTGCTATGGCGAAAATTTCAGAGCAAGTGGGCATGTAAATGCTAACTTTAGGCCCGATTTTTAGAACAATTTGGAAATGGGCACTTCAAGGTTTACAGCCTTGCTTGGGTGCAGACTTGCAATTTTCTTTAAATTCACGACGTTTCCTAGTCTTTGAGTAGGCATGTGGAAATGCGTTTCCATGTGTGCGAACGCAACTTTGTACTGTTTTCCCCTATGGGAGAAAATATGTCTGCAGGTGGAAAAAAATTTCTACACTTCAACCAGTTTTAGAGGTGTTCCCATTCTATGCCATGTTCTGACCAGGTAGATGGGGCTTTTACATCTTGAACACTAAAACTTAGCATGTTAGTGAAATAAGGCAGGAGTTACTGATTAATTTGACCAGAGCACTGTGTAACGTTTGAACACACACTGAAGTTTCAGTAACATCACTCCAGTGCTACAATTTGTCATTGTGCTCTCTCCACAAAGCAAAAATGCAACTGATACAGAATTATTATTAGTCTAATAATTTATTCACCAAAAAATCGTGTTAAGATTTGATACCAGCAGAGGGGCCCGCATTACATTTAAAGCATTGCAAACGCAGCCATGAAGTCGTACCTGCTGTAGAGGCCACGCATCAGTGTTAAGTGGGCTGGCTGTTTGAAGCAGTTAAGCCACATTTCACAGTGTAGGTAGCAACCCAGCCTGCAATTTAAAGTAGGGGCAGAGGTCCCCCTGCAAGCGGGTGCAGTGAATAACTGCATCAACCTGCATGGAGATATCTAGGGGCCCATAGGATCTCCCTTTAAGGTCACCCTATGGGAGCACACTTACTGAGTGACAGCTCTTTCTGGTACACAGTTAGTGCACCTCATGACAGCTCCGTTGCATTTGTGCCAGTTTATGTAACATGGCGCAGGTGCAAAGGCAAGGTGTTTCTTATTTGCATGGGGCCGCTGCCCCTTGCAAATGAAGGAACACCCACTTGCAATCACTCCAGGGCGCAATTAGAGATGGCACGATCTGTATTATATAAGGGGCCGCGCAAGTATCTGCACCACCTTCTGTAATATCAAAGTGCCCTGGGGGGGAGGAGGGGTGCAAACAGTAGGCACACATGCCTGTTGTTTCCCCAGGACACTTTAGGGCGTATTTACAAGAACTGACGCTTCGGCATCGATGCGTCATATTTCTTGCGCCTGCCGCAAATGCCTTAACGATGCAATGGATACGTTGTATTTACATTACAGTGCTCCATGATGCAAACATTCACGGATGCGTCAGAAATTCTGACGCATCTTTTGCCACTAAAGTGACGCATTGCTTGAGTTGGTCGTAAGACTGACGCAACTTCAGCAATGCGTCAGAACACAGAGGCGAGTCCCATGTTAAAAGCCCTGGTTTGCGACGTCGTAGGGATTTTGAAGCAGTCAAGTCAAGCAGTCAAGTCATAGAGTGACGCAGTGAAAAGTTGTAAATTTCACTTCGTCATTTCCACGTGGCTTTTAACGTGGGAACGGCACCCTGCATACATTATACCTGGTGCAGGTATAATGTGACGTAGGCCTCTACAAACTGATGCATTGGGCCCAATGCATCAGTTTGTAAATATGGAGCAGTGTGGAACACTGATTGCGCTGCCGCTGCGTAAAAAAAAATGACGCTGCGGCGGAGCTAGCTCCTTGTAAATATGCCCCTTTGTGAATTATGGCATAAGATAGAGGAAGTGAATGTGTCTGCCTCCCTGGCACTAGCAATGTAGAGACCTTGACGTAAGCTTGAAGGTGGATCAACAGAACAGTTATCTCTTTTGTGGAAATCACCATCCTACAGCGAAATAAGGCTGGAAGCTGTAGATGGGCAGGGTTCCACGAGGCTGGATTTCCTCCCCGGGAGGTCTAGCTGAGGCAGTTGTCCGCATTGCTAAAAGCTCTGAGTGCGACAAACCTTGTTTCCACGCCTATCTTGGTGCAACCTCACTGGGCAAGCCTCAGCACCCTGTCTTAGTCCTCCATAGGTGGGAAAAAGGACTTAGGGGCACATGCATCAAGGTAGGCTTTTGCGATTCCTTAATTGCGATTTTTAAGGAATCGCAATTAAGGAATCGCAAAAGCCTATGCATGTAGGAATCGCTATAAAAATAGCGATTCCTAAACATTCCTTAATTGCGACTCGCTAATTGCGAGTCGCAATTAAGAATACCTCCCATTAATTCCTATGGGCCTAGAGGCCCATAGGAATGAATGGGAAGACATTCTCAATTAGCGATTCGCAATTAGAGAATCGCTAATTGAGAATGCAATTTCAAGGGTGCCAGGGTGTCAAAATGACACCCTGTTGCACCCCTGAAATTGTGATGTGCACCCATGTTGCGCACACACATGCCCCAAGGGCATGTGTGTGTGTAACCTAAAACTTAAAAAATGCATTTTAGAGCATTTTTCGAAGGTTTTGCAAATTACAGACAAGTTTGATTTGTCTGTAATTTGCGGTCCCAAATAGCGAAATCGCTATTTGAAAGTGCTTCTAGCATTGCATTTAAGGAATCGCAAATTGCGATTCCTTAAATGCAATCATAATTTAGAATTCGCAATTAATTGCGAATTCTTAAATTGCGCATAGAAACACTTTCATGCATCTCCAAAGGCCAATTTGCGATCGCAAACGGCCGATTTTTGCGATTCGCACCGTTTGCGATCGCAAAAACCTTTGATGCATGCGCCCCTAAGTGCCAGATGTACGAGCATATATTTTTGCGATACGGTATATGTGAAAAGTACCAAAATTGCAATTTCTGAATCGTAGAAGCATATGTACTGTTAGGCTACTTAATTACAATCACAAATGCCAATTTGGTAATCGGCGTGATACAATTTGCAATTAGTGAATCCACATTCACAAGTTACGAATGTCACATAGGCAGCTATTGATGATATCATATTAAGGAGGTAACCTTCCTGCAGCACTTTGCTGACTTTCTGTTTGAAGACCAGACACATCACTCGAGCAGGAGGAGCACATACAGTTGCATTCTGCAATATCTAGCCAGGAGCAACAGTCAGAGGAGGGTGGACAAAAGCGAAAACATACGTTTTTGAGATGAGGTGCTTGAAATACTTGTTGATGAACTTGCTCCAAACATTGATCATCTATTTGGGAAATAATTTTCAACATTTCAAGAATTTAAAAAGAAATATGTGCATATCAAAGCAAATAATCGCTGTTGGAGTTACTAAGCACAATACATGAAATCAGTAAATACTAATACAATTTACGAACACATAAAATAGAGAAGCTGGCACAATGAAGCAGTGAGGCAGGTTGCAACGGATGTGCTTCTTCTACTGATCTTCTGCAAATCCAATGTAGGAAATGACAGACTCCTAATGTATGTAGTTACTGACATTGATATAAGTACAAGTTAGAGCTATAAATGTATATCATTATTTACATATACATTTAATTTATATGATTTTTGAACAAATAGTATTAAATTACATTAATTTTTTATTTTTATTTTTTAAAACATTTTTATGATGAGCTACTTTTTCCATTCAGCATCAGAAAAGTAGTAACGTTTAACCTTATTTTTTAAAGAAATACAAGAAGTTATTTTTTATAATTCATGAAAAATATGTATTATTAACAGTTCTTTAAAATGAAATATTTTCACATTTAGATTGAAACAAATTTGAAATGTATTATGGAATATGTTTTTTATGCAAATAATATTTTTAGCTAAAACATTGCTTTATTTAAGTGATCATTTTATTAAATATAATGTACAGATAACACTATGGAACAAAAATAAAAGAAGGAAGAAGTTGATATTGAGTAGGATGGGGATACTTTGGAAATGGGGAAACTTCTTCAAATGTACTTATACCACCAACTACTTATCAAGATGCTAGTTCTACCTCCAGAGTTGAAAGTAGACACACTATTTTAATAGATACACCCACTACCTAACTTATCAAAGTAGTGCAGCTTTGAACATACATAATATGTTTAATACATTATAGCCAGGCTTAGACCAAGTGCAAGACCTAGATCTCCTGAATTCATTGATAATAAAGATCATACTGACAGTTCCAACAAATCTATGTTCTTGCTACAAAAACAGCAACTGCAAGCAAAGTTTTTTATGAAAAGAGTATGTGCGTTTGAGATAGCATCACATTTGTTTTTAATAATATTCGAGAAACACATGAGACAATGTGTAATGAAACTAGTTCATTAACCAAGGCTGTTACCACTCTCTAGAGTTACCAATGATTAGAGCTTTAATCAACAGCGCAGGCATAGACATCTGGCCACAAAATTGCATGGCTTTGAAAAGGTGTCTTGCTGGTTCTACTAGTGTTCTCTCTAAGAGAATGTGCAATTTACAAATCAGGATGGGCCATTTCAGTGGTGATGTTTTAGGAGTCCTGAAAAATTAACAAATGTGATTGGAAAATGCAAACCTCACATACTTCTGGGGCAGAGGGAGGTCATGTTGGTGAAAGTAAAGAGGCATCCAGCCAAGAGCAAAGTAGTTTAAGGTGCAGTGCTAGAAACATTGTAGAGGTAAAGAGCCCAGCAACTATAAGATCTAGACAAAGAGCTACTGTACTTAAAAGGAGGAAAAGGGGCTATGAATAATTTTTGTATTTACGTTTCTTCAATAGAATATCCATTAATAAAAGATGTTGACAAATGAAGCATTTGATAATATTCTGGACCATATTTCATCTTCTTTTCAATTCATATTGCCTGTAAATGAATAGAATAACATATATTCCTAGTAACTATTGCATTTTCATTAATATGTTTTTAACATTTAAACATAAAATAAATAATAGTGCCATCAGAAATGGTTATTGGTTATTTACATGCTTAGTCTTCTTCCTTCCATTACTCTTTTTGTATCTGGATCGGGTTATGTTGATGAGTAGATGGTAAAGCTTCAACATCACTTTCTTCATGTATTGGTTACAATGGAAAGCCTTCTTGTTGCAATGTTATACAACGCAGAACAGCATGCTACAATCTTACAATATGTTTCTGGGGAATACTTTAATGCTTCTCCATGTTTATAAATGCATCAGATCTGTCCTCTAATAAGTCAAATGTATTTTTAATCACAGAACATGGTCGCCTGTGTGCTATATTGAACCTTCTATCCCTTGCACAGAGGTATGGTGTCATTAGCCAAAGCTAATTTGGTTTGGCTGGGTTTAGTGCAAGCCTGCCGAAGGTGGACAAAGGGTTGCTTTCTCCATGTCTCAACTTACATTCACTTTTGACAGGGTAGGCTGTTTTAAAATTTAATGAAGTTCCTGGGTCCACTTTAACTGGTTTTCTTGCAAGGGGAAGAAAAAACACCTCTCCACATCCAAGCCATTGTTCCTGCTCTGGGAGCCGTTTTTGCACCTCATTAAGGCCAAGCACTGGTAGACCAGCTTTCAGTAGCTTTCAGTAGGCTACACCTAATTAGCCTACTGGAGATTCTAGCAAAAAGGTAACTTTCTAAATGTTCCTTTTCCTAAATATTTATTAAATTTCCGACCTTATCATTAAATTGGATTTTTACTGAATATTAAAAATAGTCTTTGAATGACTTCTGAAGCCATATCCTGGCAAAAGTTACAGATTAAGAGTTATAATCTGTATTTTGACATTTTCTAGTATTCAGCTACAGCCATGTCAGTGAGAACAGATAGTGGAGACAAGTCACTGGAGCAAAATGCCAATTTTAATTTTGCACATGTTCCACTTTAAAATACCAGGCACCCTACCCTGTGGTCAACAAGTGCACTTTGGGGTGTCTTTTTAAAATCAGTTTTTCCTGCTTGTCAAAAGCATTATTTTGACAAGTTTTACAGCAGATTTTTGGTAGGACTGAAGCCTTGTTGTATAGGCCTACTCTGTGGATGGCACAACAGATGCTGCAGTCCACAGGTAGCATGTAACTTCCAGGGCCTGGGTGCATTTTGTACATCATATACTGGAGATTTATGAGCAATTTAAATATGTCAGTCAGGGATAAGTCAAAATACAATTAAAAGTTGAGCACTGTCACTTTACTCCTATTTAGCAGGGGTAACAGTACACAAAGTCTAAGCCCAGTAAAATTGGGCCCAGAAACAGATGAAAATCTGGGGCGACCATGCAGGAAAGATTTTTTTACAGCTCTTACGTTTTATAATGCAAAGTCTGGACCTCAAATGATTCTTATCCAATAGAGCAACCACTAAATAGGTCTGACCTTTTCCTTTCTGTTCCGGGTCATAAGTGGCAGTGACAATATCAAAGTCTATGGACAGAGATGCAGCCTGCCTGGCAACATTGCAAGCTGGTATGCTTTCTATTCTTCCAGGCAGTCCATCACCTCACTCTCCCTTGATAATTAGAAGTGGATCAGGCACCATCTGAGATGAGGAAGAAAATCAAGAACTATTTTGCATGAGATGCAAGACCATATGCATAGGTAACTTACCCATTTGTTGCCTGACATTAAAGTATGATGTTATCCATGCTTAGGTTGGGGATTTTCTTTGTTTTTAATTATTAAATCAGACCATCCCTAACTGCTTTTTAGGGCTAGATCTCCTTATCTTTGTGATCCAGAAAGACTACAGACATTGCATGGATGTTCTGTACCCTGAACATAAAAGGAGCAGAAAGTTGGCATCAAGTGGGTTGGCAGTAGGGCTAGCATCATTTGGCAAAAAGGATCAGAGTGTCAAGAGCAATGCCATTAACTACCTGTCAGAGGCCAAATGCAGATGGATGCTGATGGATCATCATATGATTCCAAGCAGATCACCTACAAAAATACTTTGCTAGCTAGAGGTATTACACAATGGCATTTGGTCCCAAATCCTTTCTTAACAGGGCTTACCACTACTGTGACACCAAAAAATACCCAATTGCTAACTAGCATAATAATACCATACAAAGGCTGAAGACCATCTGAAAAAAGAGCCATACAAATGTTTTGTAACTAAACCTTATTTATATAACTTCAAAGAAATTATTGCAGGGCTTGACCCAATCCCTACTCCTGGTATAGTATTACCAAACAAATGAAAGAGCAAGTTTCTATGCAAAACCTGAGGGGCATCGAGAGGATTCAGAAACACAGACTCGGACGGTAGCGGAAGCAGTGGAGTGCGTGGGCGTGGCAAGTAGCCGAAGCGGCCGGAGAGATGCAGCGGCAGCCCGGACCTAGCAGCGAGAACCCGGAACCTTTCCTGAAGCTGGTATCGGAGCGTTACCGGAGATGCAGGACCCGGACCGCGAGCAAGCAAGGCACCGCACCTACCTGCTTCCCCCCGCCCCGGCTTCCTCTTGTCTGTGGGGGCCGGCCGCGCAGAGCGGGGCGGGACTCGGGGGACGGAGCCTGGGAGGAGAGGTGAGCACGCTTGGTTGAAGCCCGGAGCTGCGGTCCGCCGGCTTTCGCAGAGGTGGCCGGCGCCTGGCCAGTGCGGCCTGCGAGTTGGCTGGCTGCTTGGTTCATCTCCTCTCCGTATTGCTTGGCCCCCGCTCACTCCACTCCGCCCCCTCCGCCTTCTGGGTGTCTGGCGCTGGTGGTTGCGACACGCTCATCGATTGAGCCTCGGCCTGCTCCTCTCGCTGCCTCTCTTCCCCTAGGCCCAGTGAGGGGGGAGTCTCTGCAGCTCTGGAGATTGGCCGAGAGCATTGTGTTGGTGAACGCAATGGAGTACGGTGGGAGTAAGGCTGGAGCAGATCAGAGCGTTGTCACAGTGACCTGCCGCCAGGAGCTTCGAGCTCCCTTTATTAGACACCAAGGGACCAGAAACCATGGCCAGTATTTATTTCCTGAAGGCGGAGCCTGAAGAGCCTATGGTGTAGAAATGGCATTCAGAAAATTAAGAAGTAGAACAGTCTTTATGAAAATACTGGGCACAGCCCAATCACAGAGAAGAAGCAAACCCCGTTCAGCACATATCGGGGCTCTCTCAGGAACACTTACTATACCAGAATTTTTTCCCCCTTGCCCTTCATGAGCAACCAAGGCTCATGAAATGCCAAAACAGGAGGATCAAAGGGGCCTTAAGGTAATTACGAAGGAGTCCTTAGATCAGCCTCTAGTTCCTCAGTCCGAGGGGGCTGAACCCCGTCTAACTCTTGTTCAGAGGAATTGGCTTCTCAATATCAATACAAACCTCCTCTTACAATCGCGGCAACTGAGTTGGACTTCACTCTTCCGGACATAAATATGAGTCAGGTAATTACAGTCCCTCCCTTAAAAACGCCAAGGGAGACGCAACAACTGTTTAACAGTACACCTACTATCCATCTAGTCGCTGATGACAACCTATACTTATCCCCGGACTTTCCGCTGTTATTTTCACTGGATCTCCAAAAAAATAGAGCATCAGTCGCGGAATCTCTGTGTTCCTTGCAAACTGTTCTGGAAGCCATCCTGGCATTACTAGGCAAATTGGAAGTAACCTCAGATCATGTTTTGAAAACCCAATCAGTAGTTCTTCAATTTCTGACAGACGAGAAAAGCTCCCAAAGCCCTGTATCCACCACGAAAATTATACCAAAAATTAGTTCAACTACGTGACAACTATACTCAGACAAAAGAAAATGGTGCCGACTTACTAAGCACAAAAACAAGTGGTACTCAAACAAATAGTGGAAATAATGAAGCTCAAAATATAAAACGGGATCAAGTCGATAACATTTATTCTATAAAAAAGCTTTTGAAACACCAAAGGGAAGCAGCTCACAAATTGCAAACCCGAAATTCTTTTCTATCTTTACTCGCAAAGAAACACAGGCGACAAACCAAAATCTTCAGCAACAACCCGCAAAACTTACTCCCTCTCATCCTCAGTCGAAAACCTGAGAAACTCGAGAAATAAGGGAAGTTTCCCCAAAAAATCTTTAAAAATCCAACTGCGGGAAACAAGAATCAGAAACTGCAAAAACACAAACCAAAAGCACAAAAAGAAGGAAAAGAAATAATCGCAGACTTACGAAAGCAAAGCCCAGGAAACTAAAGTTTTCCCAAGGACTCCGGGCAGGCACAGGGTACAGACAGAAGTCGCAACCTTATCTGTAGCTATCTCAAGTAACACTGACAATGACAACGACAAGGGATTAGCTCCCGAATCCCCTCAGCCAGGTGCCTTAAGTCAATTGAATCCCCTGGCAACCAACTTTATAGCTAAAGGTTCTCGTCAGAATATAAGCTATCCTGACCAGGATGCCACTTCTTTCAGTTAAAATGCAATGAGAAAAGAGCACAGCCAAATTCAAGACGTCTATCTAACTTTAGAATTATCCGATCTCTTCCCAGCAGGAAATGACCCCTTAAATCGGAAAAGGGTACTTAACCTTATTCATACCCTTTCCCCTTTGAAAATGCGTTCTTCCTCTGATTTAAAACTGATCTCCTTCCCAGATAAGGCTGATGTATTTATTTGGTCTGGTGTTATCCCAGCAATTATCCTAAATGAGTGAGAAATCCTTCACAGCTATGGATTTGACATGATCGGAATTAGGCAAAACTTTCCACAGGCTTTATCGAAGGCTCCATTACTGCCCCTAAGGGAACCCCTGCATCTTTTTCTGTCTTCCGATCAAAATAAACCAGTACAAAGTCCACCGGATCGGCAAATTGACAAGCTAACAATATGTATAACAGAAGGTGAACGATTAATAAGGAATCATAACCCCTACAAAACTATAAATTCAAAAAAAGAAAAATCTTGGTCCTGGCTTGCGGATAACCTAAATGCAAACAAGACACGAAACTACCTTTTTAGCAAAGGCTCCATCTCTACTATCGACTTTCTCTCTTGGAATATTGCTGGCCTGAATCCCCAAAAACTATCCAGTCGTCTTAAAAGCTCGCCAGCAATCGTCTGCCTCCAGGAAACCTGGCTACTTGGAAACTTTAGTCAAAAGGACTATTTTTCTTTTGAAATTCCAGCAAAAAAGTCGGAAAGAGGCCATGCAAAGGGGGGTCTGTTGATCCTGCTGAAGGAAGATATAAACTGGAACTTTGATAGAATTGACATGGGGAGCAATAATGTGGAATGTATAAGGATACATACAGGTAATAAAAACTCTCGAATTAAGGAAACCTTATTTCTTTTTAACCTTTATATACCTCCTGGACTGGAATTCAATCTAATGCTTGCAAAAATATTCAATCAGATAGACTCAGTACTAGAGTCATGCGGTAGACACCAAATCCTCATCACAGGAGACTTCAACGCAAAAATCTCCAACCACACGATAAAAACTTGCAGTATTATAGATGAAGAACTCGCCTGGGCTATTCCATCTCTAATTTTTCCTGATGCCATAAAAACAGACAGAAGAGGAAAAATGCCACTCGAACTAACAATCACTACTAGTGGATTGATCTTAAATGGTAGGCTCGATGGGGATATACCGGCAAGCTATACAAGAAAAGGAGTCCATGGCAGTTCCATACTAGACTATATAATGTGCAGCTCATCGCTATATCAAAAATGTAATTATTTAGACTCCAAATTCTCACCTGATAGCGACCACGCAATACTCCCTCTGATTCTTAGTTTAAATTTCTCGTTGTCTGCTTTATGGTCGCTGTCTCGGATGAATGGTGAGTCGGTTTTAGATTCCAAGCAGGGACGTATAATCTGGAATTCAGCAACCATAAATATAATCAATAAAGAAATATCCACTCATCAACATTGGGTGGTAGATCATACTCTTAGCCCTATCAAGAATTTTGAGCAAACTTTGACTGCCATTGTTAATCAACTACTTAAGAAGGCTCTTATGTTCAATATCTCCCATAAGTCCAAAAAGATCACAGAAGGAGAGTATATCTCTAAAAGACGAAATCAATTAATCAGGCACCAATTTATCACCTTTTCAAGTTCAAAAAAAGTAGAAATAGCTAGCTTGAAGAAAAAATTGCACCAACTTGCTAAGGAAAAAAACAAAGCAGCGTCTGACAAACATTGGACAGTGAGACCCAAGCATACGGGAGCCTCCATCCGATTGGGTGGCCCGACCGCAGCATGTGGAAAATAACCGCGGCCGCAGCGGGCATGCCGGACAAGTTTTTCAAGAACCCAGAGGCACTTGTTGCCGAAGGCAGAGGTGAGCAGACCCCCCCCCCCCCAGGCAAGATGGCGGCTCCTTCCGCGCTGGCCTGCCGTGAGGGGAGACACGTCCATGCGAGCTTATGGGGACTGCGCTACTCCCGATCGCCTCTGGACGCCTGGGAGATCTTGCGACCTTTTAAGAGCAAAGGGAGACTGGCCCATCCTTCCCTTTGAAGTACTGTTATACCTGGCACACGTATGGTTTGGAGAGGGGTCCCCCTGCACTAGGCAAAATGGTGGCTCCCACCGCGCTGCCCACCGTAATGGGAGATGTGTCCCAGCGCGCTTTCAGGGTCTGCGCTACGCCTTGAGCGCCTAGGGACACCGGGGGAGATCTTGTGTCCTTTTTAAAAAACTAATGGGAGTCTGACCCTTCCCGCCCTACAAAGCTCTGTCGTACTCGGCTCACTCTGGAGATGGAAAAGGGTCCCAGGATGCCTGACCCCAACAAGGCCGACAATGGTGACTTTTTCCCCCTTGCTGAACTTTTACTTACTCAACCCTTCCTGGACTGTGTCTGACCCCAAGAGGACTTCTTGAATTCTTTCGGTCCAATGGCTCCCCCCGCCCCTCCCCCCCCCCACTCTGACAATTATTGAGCACTCATGACCTCTGTCCTGACAGCGGAGTCTGAGCATTATGTCCGACGCCCGGTGGAGCTGCTCTGTTCAGCTAATGAGGAGATCGGACTTGGTTCACCCCCTGACCGTCACCTGCCCAGCCGGACCTTGGGCACAGTTTCTCCCCTTCTCCCTGTCTCGCCCACCCTCCCCCTCATCGTATATCTGCCGTTCTGTTTTTGCATTGTCTCCTTTCTATCCACCTTTCTGACTGATACCCGTTGGAGCTTCCTTGAGAGCTATAGGGGAGACTGGCCTTGGACTACCTCCCTGGCCGTCACCTACCCATTCGGTCTTTGGGCTGACTTTACCTCTGTCTCTTATTCTGGTTTCCCCCTCGTCCTCTCCCTTCTCACTCCCCCTCTCCCCCTTCCTCTCTACTGGTCTCTCATTCTCTCCCGTCAATGTATCTCATATATTGGATGTAATATGTAATTGTTATTATTGTTGTAACTTTGCTGACCTTATGTAAAGCGCTCTGATACCTACAGGTCTAGCCAGCGCTATATAAAACTGTTTAAATAAATAAAAAAAATAAAAAAATTTACACATGACTGCCACTAAGAACTCCAAACAATTCTGGCACTTGATTGCTAAAGGAATGGTAATTTTAATTCTTTAAAAGCAACACCGATATCTGAGACCGAGTGGGGAAACTACCTTTTTGACCTTTATAAGTCAAACCCAGAGTATACGGGCAGCAGGGATGCATCACCTACCCCGAGCCCTTCCGGTGGGATCAAACAACTTTTATGTCCCCCCTCAGAAAAACAAATGGAGTCCTATATTAGGAAAGCGAGACCCTCCGCAGCCATGATACCAGTAAAAGTGCTACAAATTGACCCCGCAAAGTGGAGTGTGTTCTTGGGGCCCCTTTTTCATCATTGCTATGCTACTGCTCAAATTCCTTATTCATGGACTGGGAGTATCATTATTCAAATATTAAAAAAGGGCACTCGATTTAACCCTGGAAACTATAGACAAATTGCACTCTTGGACGCTTCAGGGAAAATATTTGCAGCAAGTATCCTCGAGCATTTAGGGGGCTGGGCTTTTTCTAAAGGTGTAATCCCAAAGTTTCAAGCGGGTTTTTGACCCAATCACTCCGTGATTGACAACATAGGTATTTTAAACTCTATCATTGATAAGTATGTACTGTCTAAATCGCAAATAGTTTATAGTATTTTTGTTGATTTTTCGACAGCTTTCGATAGAGTTGATAGACCAAGTCTCTGGAGAAAACAAAAGAAAATAGGGATCCCGGATCCACTATTGAGGTTGATAGCAGCTCTTCACACCTCAAGTTGGTGCAAAGTTCAGATGGAAGGAGACAAAGGCCTGACTCACAAGATATTTACGCATAATGGCCTAAAGCAGGGCTGCCTTCTAGCCCCCCTCCTGTTTTCGCTTAGATAAGCGATCTTCCAGAGATCTTTTTAAATGTAAGTAATTGTCCTCCAAAAGTAGCCTATGAAAAAATATATGCGTCAATGTACGCCGATGACGTAGTAATTTTCGATCTTACCCCGCTGGGCTTACAGAGAAATATAGACACACTCACTAGATATAGAGAAACAAATTTCCTAAAGGTGAATATTTCCAAAACAAAGGTAGTTCCCTTCAGGGGCCGGAAATGCCACCTCCACTATAATTGGCAACTAGATGGCACAAAAATTGAGGAGGTAAAATCCTACACCTATCTCGGGCGAGTCTTTTCTCAAACCTTAGAAGTTCATTCTCATCTTCACCACATGAACCAAAAAGCAGAAGCACACATTTACGCCATAAGGAAATTTTATAACTATTCAGGCAAGAGGCACTTTCAAGCACTTTTTGAAATATACAGGGCCAAAATTGCACCAACACTAACCTACGCCACAGAGTATGTTCCTTTAGCCAGATGGAACGTTTTGCATATCAGTGAAGGTAAATTTTTACGCAAATTAATGTTATTAAGTCAAGCTGTCCCAGTGCAGATCCTTCGGTTGGAATTTTCCATCGTAAGTGCATTTTCAATAGCCTTAGCAAATATAATCAGATGGGCTTTCAAACTTCTGCATGCAGAAGAAGGCTCTTTAAGGGAGATACGAAACCTTTAATACAGGGAAAAAGCAAGACACATTTCAAAGTCATCTTAAGACTGCTCTACAATACTTCCAGTGTACTGAATCCATTCTTCAGTCCTGGACTCCAGCACACCTGAAGCATTTTCTGAAAAATGCGACTCCCCGTTTAAGTTATGACGTGGGCAAGGCATATTGCCCGAAATTATCTCATTTCAACGCTATCACTTCTACAATTGAGTTTAAGTCCCCTCAACAATACACAAGTTTTACCTTGGAACTTAAAATTAGGAGATGTATTACCATGTTGCGATTAGGACTACTTCCTTTAAAGGTTTTTACAAGACACTGGAATACCCTCGATAACGATAGTGGGGTATGTGACAAATGCGAACACGGAAACCAGGACCTAGCACATATCTTATGGTTATGTTCTAACAAGGAGGTAGTAGGGGTTCGAAACCGTTTTATAAAACCTATAGTTTTTAGACATAACCTTTCCTCCTCCACTGATTTAATTGCTTTTTTAAAAAATCCACCAAATGAATTTGTGAGCTATAAATTGTACAAATTTATGAAATGTGTTTTATTCTTGTTTTAAATGTGTGTGATTTTCATATTAAGTTTTAAAATATTCTATCAAGAATTTTATGTTTACAAATTGAACTATGTACAATTGTTGATCTTGTAAGAGTTCTATATCAATAAAATTAAATTACATTGAAAGAGCAAGCCATGCCCTTTTGAACATCACTGGTTTATCCTAAGCTAGTGGACTACTTATTCATCAACGGTTTTTTTCAAATTGATTTTTATTGGTTTTTTTAAAAAATATTAAGCCATAAATTCTTGTGCAAACATTTGTCAAAGATTTACAAATTAGAGTCTCTTTCTATAATTGTTTAGCTTTAGTACATACAGTTTTCATTTTGGAACATCTTTAAATTAAACAGGATAGTATAACACAAAAGAAAAGGAAAAAGAGAACTTTGTGCTTTTTTTTTGATCTGGGTTACTTTTGCAGTATTGCTCGTAATACACCAAGATGAAAACTAATAACATATACTAGTCATTGTGGGTGGCAGTTAAATAATTTCCAGTTACCACATGCTGTGTTACCCCGAGCAAGTTGATGTCAAACTAATTTAGATTGTCATGTGCCCCAGTTAGGCACGGTAGGAATTAGTATCATTCTTGTATATGCACAAATCCGTCTTCCTAAAAGTTGCCTTCTCTTTGCCACATTAATGTTTGACACACATCTTGATGCTTGGCTTGGTTTCGCGGAAACACCGACCTTGCTGACACTGAACACTTCGTGAGAATCCTATCACACTGCCTTGGCATTTGGTGCAAGGCCTCTCATGTGCGTAATACAAATGTGTTTTATTATTACATCCATATGGCGACATAGCTTTCTGTAGAACACAAACAATGGCTACCTGATTACAATCTCGACCAGAGGCAAGGATGCTATTTTCTATATATAGCCTTTTGTTTCCTTACATAAGCAGATGAAACACTTCTGCTGATCTTGAGGGGTCCCTGCGTGCTGAAGCTTTCGCATTGCAGCTGACTGACATCTCCATGAGAGATGCCCAGTTTGTGACCAAGACGGGGTCGTACACTCTTACCCATCGGGTAAAGGGGTTAGATCATCCACTAGCGGGTTTTCTTGGCAAACCATATATTCACACCCTAGGCATATAGGTTAGTTTTAGCATCTAGGGGTAAGCTTGATTGTTACAATCTCTTATATGTGTGCATTTATAACCTGTCTCAGAAAGATGGTGGAGCACTTTGTTTTATTTTCTGTGTTGACACTCATTGTAACTTTTATCTACTTGTGTCTATTAATCAACGCAGCTCACATATTTTATACAAGAACCACTCTGGTTCAATAAATATTGATAACACCCCTCAGTGTATTCTTTGTATATTTATCTGAGCAAAAGAAAGCATGAGTGACTGAGCAAAGGTTTGATGTCTGTCACCACGGTTCCTGAGGGAACAGAGTTGTCATGTTCAGTGGTTGCCAGAACTGTTCACTCCCTGTTTAGGTTACGGGGCTAACGGTGGCAATGCGAGCTAGTTGGTCCAAAGGACAACATATCCAATGGGGGTACATGTACTCAGTCTGGCAGCATCCTAATTCTATGTCGTCCACAAACGCACAGTTCCTAATGATTGGTAGAAACTACACAACAAGATTATATCCCTTGTGTGATTTTCTGCTTTTCACTGAGGGTTACGTAACCCCATTCCAAATATTATTGATCACCTTCTTTTTTGTGAGCACACATACATCTTTCCAAATTTAAAAGAATCTTGGTGGCTTAGATCTATTGTTGCATCAATAATTTTGGGATGTCCTGCCTTTAGTTTGGTTATAGCCTGTCAAGGAGAGTATTCATCAGTTTGTGGTCTCATGGATTTCAGGATATTGTCCTATGCATTATGTATCACCCCTCTTCCACTCTGTGGTTATATGATCATCATTGTATCATTCTAAGCATCTGTCCATTTTATTAGGTCTTTTAGCCACAGCTTTGTGTAGGGTGCTGCTGCTGCTCTTCATTCCAAGGCTATTATATATTTTTGATTGAACATATGGTAGTTAAACAAGTTTAGTTGGCTTCTTTAGGTTTTTGACTCTGTCCTAATAGACACTCTGTTGGGATATGTTATAGCCACCTATCAGTAAGTTCAGCGGCCAGGGTGAACACTTTTCACCAGAAGTTCCCAAAATCTGTGCACTTCCAGACCATGTGGGAAAAGAAAGCTGATGATTTATTATATCTGGGACATTTGTCTAGTGCTCCTCATATATCTGGCCTATTCTTTTGTGAGAGATGTAAGTGTGATGTAAATGATTGAATTGGATACATTTAAATCTGGGATTTCTGCACACCCTTTTAATACGTTCATGGTATTTGGTCCATTCTGTGTCTCTCCTGTACGAGTCTGATTTTGCATTCAGCCCTGAAATGTCTGTTTTTATGGTATTAATTCTAACTATAGGGATGTGGCACTTGAGAAATGACAGCGGAGGCTCTTTCTCTTTGGAACTCGGTTTTTATTATTTTCAATAGGGTACACAGACAAGGTTCCTCTTCCGCTTCTTAGCCAATGATCCTCAGGGCTTGGTCCTCTGGATGTTTTTCGGCAGGGGTGACCCTCAGGGAAAGAAGAGAACGACCTTATGAGGACTATGTCCCATTAATTGGACACTTGTAGGGAGTTTGGGGGTGAAGGGAGGTTCACAAACACCCGTTCCTAACCACCACCAGTGGCGCGCTCTGTGCGAGGGTTAATGGGCCCGCAGAGCTATACCGACACCCTCTTGTTCGCAGCGCTATTGCGTGGTCCCTCCCTTCTTAACCGGAGAGGTGCTATTGCCCGCAGCGCCAGCTCGAAACAAACTGCCGAAGCGAGCACGTACCTGGGATAGCCACGCTCCTCCTGGAGCATGGCGGGACAGCTGGTAGTGCCGAACGGGGTCCGGCTCCCTTCTTGGCTGTATGGGGCTGAAGTTCGGTCCGTAGACGGTCTTCCGCTGATCTTCCTGTCGCTTCTCTGGGGCTTCTTTCCGCTGATGAACCGTTCTTGCAGCTCTCCTGGGCGTCCGTCTCGAAGTCCTTCTTCAGTCTCCACTCGTTGCCAACGTCAGTCAGGGATAGACCACCTATCAAGGTGGTCGCCGTCTCTGCAAGGGTCCTGATTGGTTCTCGTTTCCAGGTCGCATGGGTTGTTCGTGTATCCAGGAATTGCTTCTCATTAAAGGTGTAGTGTTGGTCTTGCTTTTCCTCGTCGGGTGGGGACTGAAAGTAAAGAAGAGGAGACACGTAAGAGGGAAAAAGATCGCCATCGCCCCCATCTGTCATGGGAGTTCCAGGTATGTCGTGACACACCCCTTGTCTAGACTGATCCCGATCGGGGAGCAGAGGACAATGGGAAAAGGAAGTCCGCATTCCCATTATCAACCCCCTTATGATGTCTCACCTCAAAAAAAAAGGGTTGAAGGGACAAAAACCAGCGCAAAACTCGAGGATTGTTCCCCTTGTTGCGGCTCATCCACTGCAAGGGAGCATGGTCCGTGTAGAGGATAAAACGGGAGCCCTCCAGGTAGTAACGCAATTTATCGACCGCCCACTTAATGGCGAGACATTCTTTCTCAATCACTGGGTATCTCTGTTCATGAGGAAACAGTTTGCGACTGATGAATATCACAGGATTTTCGGTACCATCGGCAGACACCTGTGAGAGAACGGCACCCAACCCGTACTCCGAGGCATCCGTCTGTAGAATGAATGGTTCAAAAAAATTGGGTGATACTAGGATGGGACTGGAGGTGATGGCGTCTTTCAAGTCTTGGAAGGCACGCATGGCCTGGGATGAGGGGTTTAGGAAGTCTTTTGGTTTCACCTGCTTCTTCAATAGATCTTTCAGTGGTGTTGCTGTGTCTAAGTATCGGGGAATAAAACGTCGATAATAGCCCAGTAGACCCAGGAAAGCCCTGACCTCTCTTTTGGTAGTTGGAAAGGGGGTATCGGAGATAGCTCTAATCTTTTCTTTTTACGGTTCGATAAGCCCACTCTCTAGGAGGTACCCCAGATACCTGACCTTCTGGAAGCCCACCCGGGATTTCTTTGAGTTCACGTGCAGGCCCTCTGTTTTAAGGGCCTGAAAGACCCTCTGACAGTGGGATAGATGATCGTCCCATGTGCGGCTGTAGATCACAATGTCATCCAGATAGGCGGATGAATAGGCTTGATGTCCGTGGAGTACCCTATTCATGAGCCTCTGGAAAGTGGCGGGGGCGCCGTGTAAGCCAAAGGGTAACACTGTAAATTCGTATAAGCCGGTTGGGGTAGAAAATGCGGTTTCTCTTGGTCTTGTGGTCGGAGGGGAACCTGCCAGTAGCCTTTCGTGAGGTCGAGTGTAGTGATGTATTGGGCTTCCCCTATGTTCTCGATGAGTTCGCCCACTCGAGGGAGAGGATAGGAGTCAAATTTTGATATGGAATTAACTGCCCTGAGGTCGATACAAAACTGGACTGATCCGTCCGTTTTGGTACTAAAACAATCGGGGAGGACTAGTTACTTCGGTAGGGCTTGATGACTCCCATTTCCAGCATGTTTCCTATCTCCGCATTTATGGCTTCGCGTCTGGCGGCTGGGATACGATATGGACGTTGTTTCACAACCTTCTCGGGTGGGGTGATGATAGAGTGTTCTACTAGAGTGGTTTTCCCAGGGAGATTTGAAAACAGGGAGGAGAAGGGAACTAGAACATCTTGTAGGGAAGCCATCTGGGTTTCTGATAAACTGTCGTTAATAACTAGCTGTTCGAGAGTGGAAGTATACACTGTCGGGTGTGAGACCACAAGGTGGCTATCCTTCGGAAGGGGTCCTAGCCATTTTTTTAGTAGATTGACATGGTGCATCTTGGTTTTTCTGGATGAGATTTGTAGGAGATATGTGGTCAGGCCTATTTTTTTGATGATCTCATAGGGACCCCTCCACTCGGGTCGAGTTTTGGAGAGAGAGGAGGGTAACAACACCAGTGCCCAGTCGTGTACACTTAGGTGGCGCCACTTTTTTACCTTGTCATAAAAGGTTTGTTGTTTTATTTGGGCCTTTTCGAGATTGGCGTCTGCGAACTCTCGTAGCTTGCGGATTCAAGTCCGTAAACCTTGGGTGTAGTCAAGGAAGGACTTGGTCTCATCAGGCGTCTCGTTTTCCCAGGCCTCCTTTGTCATATCTAACAGTGTACGGGGACGTCTCCCATAGAGGAGCTCAAATGGAGAGCATCCCAAGCTGCTCTGTACTTGGCTTCGGACGACAAAGAGCACTAGGAGAAGGAGCATGACCCACTCTTTCCCCTCTACTGTTAACATCTTTTTTAGTGTCAGTTTAAGTGTGGCGTTGTATCTTTCACACAAACCATCCGTCTGTGGATGGTACACAAAGGTCTTTATGTGTGTAATACCCAAGGATTTGCATATCTGGCCCATCAGACGTAAAACGAATGGGGTACCCTGGCCCGTTAGGATTTCCTTTGGGAAGCCTACTCGGGAGAAGAGTTCAACCAGTTTATCACTAATGTTTGTGGTAGTAGGGGCTCTTAGTGGAAAGGCTTCAGGATATCGGGTTGCGTAATTGACTACCACCAACGCATATAGGTTGCCTTTCTTGGACTTTGGCAATGGAACCTATGTGTCCGTGTCCCTGAGCCCGCTGCTGCCGCTTCTGCTGGAAGTTCGAGGCCCTCCTCCACCCGCAGGCTACCACCTGTGCCTCATCCCTGGTGGCCAGTGGTAGGCCGTAGGTTCTGTGCGCTCGCTCTGCCCTTATTTTTACTTTCTGTTCTCCCTGTCTGCCCCGCTGTGGTTTTGCTCTGCTCTGCGCTGTAATTTTTGTTTTATTTTCCTGTATTGGTCTGTGCCATTTTGTGCCCTTCTGCCAATTTCCGCCCGCTCGGCGCTCCTGTTCCCGCCGCTGCGTCCCCTGTGGCCCCGCCCCCCCAATCACCCATTTGTCCCGCTCCCACTTCCCAGCTGCTCCTCCCTCCCACCTCCCCTTCTTATGGCGGCCGCTGTGCGGCGCGCCAAAGGCAAGCCCGTCTACGCCCGTCCTCGCCTGGACCGCGCTCAGCGCCAGACCCCCTGGCCCCCGCGAACGCCACGACACCCGACGCCGCTACGACGCCAGCACCCTCCACGCACTCAACGCCGGCCGATCACACTCCTGCTTCCGGGCCGCCCCGAGGCAGACCCATGGACCCTTCTCCTGCCGGAACTGCAGCTACACCAGCCTCCAAACCACCACCACGCCCACCGGGGTAGGACGCAACAGCCTCCGATGCCTTCTACTTAACACCCGCTCCGCCCGCAAACACACCATCGAACTCTGGGACCTACTCGACTCCACCTCCCCAGACGTCACCTTCCTGACGGAGACCTGGATGAACCCCTCCTCGGCACCCGACATCGCCATAGCCATCCCTGACGGCTACAAGATCACCCGTAGGGACCGATCCAACGGAACAGGAGGAGGAATCGCCATCGTCCACAGAAACACCCTCAGAATCTCGACCAGCACCGACGACACGCTTATCACCGCCGAAAACCTGCACTTCCAGATCCACACCGACCCCAACACCACCCTCAGAGGAACCCTCATCTACAGGCCACCCGGCCCCCGGCCGCAGTTCAGCGACTCCATCGCCGACTTCGTCAGCACGCACGCCCTTGCATCCACAGACTACATTCTCCTCGGAGACCTGAACTTCCACCTCGAGAACACCAACGACAGCAACTCCACCACCCTGCTCAACAACCTCGCCAACCTCGGACTTAAACAGCTCGTCACGACTCCCACCCACTCCGCCGGACACACGCTCGACCCCATCTTCTCCGCCAGCAACCACGTCACCTTCAGCCACACCACCGAACTCCACTGGACCGACCACCGCTGCGTCCACTTCACCTTCGAGAAGCCTACCACGCACCACCACACACAACGGGCCCCCCGCCGCAGCTGGAGCAAAGTCACCGAAGACCAGCTAGTCACCACCCTCGCCCGTAACCCACCAACAGACACTACCAACACCGACTCCGCCGCCCTCAACTTCAGGCAATGGATCGAGCACTGCGCCAACACTCTCGCCCCGATCAAGAAACCCTCGAACAGATGCACCGACAGGAAAGCCATCTGGTTCACCGCCGACCTCCAGGCATCCAAGCAGGCCTGCCGTAGGCTCGAGAAGAAGTGGCACCACGAACAGACACCGGACAGCAACACAGCCTACAAGAGCGCCATCCACAGACACCACCAACTCATCCGAACCGCCACAAGGACCTCCTTCAAAGAGCGCATTGACAACAACGCACACAACAGCAAAGAGCTCTTCAACATTGTGAAGGAACTCTCCAACCCCAGCTCCAACTCCAACGACATCCCGCCTTCACAAGACCTCTGCGACTCCCTAGCCACCTTCTTCCACCGCAAGATCGCAGACATCCACGACAGCTTCAGCAACCAGGCCCCCCGACAGACACAGACTCCTCAGACTCACCGCCCCCAGCCACATCGACCCCCTGCTTTCCTGGACCCACGTCAACAGCGAAGACACCATCAAAATCATGAACACCATCCACTCCGGTTCACCATCCGACCCCTGCCCGCACCACATCTTCAACAAAGCAAGCACCACCATCGCACCCCATCTCCGCAAGATCATCAACAGCTCCTTCGAGACGCCACCTTCCCGGAGAGCTGGAAGCACGCCGAGATCAACGCCCTATTCAAGAAACCCAAAGCAGACCCCAAGGACCTCAAGAACTTCCGGCCCATCTCCCTCCTCCCGTTCCTGGCAAAAGTCATTGAGAAGATTGTCAACAGGCAACTTACCTCCTTCCTCGAAAAGAACAACATCCTGGACCCGTCCCAATATGGATTGCGCAGCAACCACAGCACCGAAACAGCCCTCATTGCCGCCACCAACGACATCAGGGCCATGATGGACAACGGAGAAACCGCGGCCCTCATCCTCCTGGACCTCTCGGCCACCTTCAACACTGTCTGCCACCACACCCTCCGCACACGCCTCCACAACGCAGGGATCCGCGAGAAGGCACTGGACTGGACCACCTCCTTCCTCACCGGCAGAACCCAGAGTGTCCGCCTCCCCCCATTCCGCTCTAAAGACACCAAGATCATCTGCGGCGTACCCCAAGGATCGTCCCTCAGCCCGACACTCTTCAACATCTACATGGCACCGCTCGCCAACATCGCCCAATCGCACGACCTCAACATCGTCTCATACGCCGACAACACCCAGCTGATCCTCTCCCTCACCAAGGCCCCCACCACCGCCAAATCCAACCTCCACGAAGGAATGAAGGCCATCGCCGAATGGATGACGAACAGCCGCCTGAAACTGAACTCGGACAAAACGGAGGTCCTCATCATCGGATCCAGCCCCTCCGCCTGGGACGACTCATGGTGGCCGGCCGCATTGGGAGCTGCACTGACGCCCACTAACCATGCACACAACTACGGCAACGCTCTCTACGCAGGAACCTCAGCCAAACTCCAGAAACGACTACAACGCATACAGAACACCTCTGCACGCCTCATCCTCGACATCCCTCGCCACAGCCACATCACAGCCCACCTGAAAGACCTACACTGGCTCCCCGTCAACAAGAGGATCACCTTCAAGCTCCTCACCCACGCTCACAAAGCTCTCCACAACACCGGACCAGCGTACCTCAACGAACGACTCACCTTCTACACCCCGAACCGCCAGCTTCGCTCCGCTGACCTCGCCCTCGCCACCGTCCCCCGCCGAGCGGCCGCCGGCGGAAGATCGTTCTCCCACCTCGCCGCCAAAACCTGGAACACCCTCCCCATCCGCCTACGACAGACCCAGGACCTGCTGGCCTTCAGGAGACTCCTCAAGACCTGGCTGTTCGAGCAGTAGCCGCCCCCCCCAGCGCCTTGAGACCCTCACGGGTAAGTAGTGCGCTCTACAAATGTACTGATTGATTGATTGATAAGGTCCATTCCGACTCTCTCGCACGGTTTCCCAATTATTGGAAGGGGCTCTAGGGGGGCAGGGGGAGGTCTATAGGGGTTCTTGCTTTGGCACACATCGCACTCCTGGCAGGACTTGGTCACGTGGGCAAATATACCTGGCCAGTAAAATTGTTGTATAATATTTTGGGTGGTTTTCTGGGCTCCCCTATGTCCGGCCAGCAAGTGGGAGAAAGCCACGGAGCCTGAGTGATAAGGGTTTATGCTTCGGGTGTTTGTTCATTATTGAGGACTACATTTTCCCTAAGGAGATTCAGGAACATTGGGTTGTCTAGTCCCAGGATGAGCTGTTCTGGGAGGTTTGGTAGGACGCCTAATCTAGTCAGTATGGTCTCTCCGCCTGGTATGTGAATAGGTACCTGGGCTACAGGGTAGGTCTTTAGGTTCCCATGGACACAGCGAATGGGTACGTTCTCCCCCACCAGAAGTTGAGACTGTTTTATTAAGGAGGCTTGAACAACAGATTGGCGACAACCGGAATCTAACAGGCTTTTTATGGGGTCCCCATTTACTAACAAACTTACATAGAAACAGGAACCCAGTTCTTCGGTATAGAGGACAGGCTTAGGTAGGAAGCTGACGTCCATAGGTTCTTCTCCGTCCTTCTTATGGGGACAGAATCTGGCTATGTGTCCCCACCCCCCACAGTCAAAACATTGGGGTCCTTTTATTGGTAAGACCTCAGCTCTAGGTCCTCTAGCCCTCGGTGGCTCTGGTATAAGTTTTGGTTGTTTCTTTTCGGTTCTAGGGGGTCCCGTTATGAGGCGGGTGGTCTTTTCAGTGTCCCAGGGGAGGGAACGGGGTTGGGCTCAAGCAAAGGTGGTAGCCATCTTCACTGCTTGCTCCACGGTGAGGTGTGTATGCTGTCTCAACCAGCGCTGAGTGGGAGGAGGGAGGGCCTCCAGATATTGCTCCAGATATATAAGGGACATAATCTCCTCCTTGGTGTTTTCTTGGGGTTTGAGCCATTTGTCCGCAGCGGTCTTTAATTTGTAAAACAGCGTCTTTGGATTGTCCCCAGGAGCACCTCTTTCCTTCCTAAACTTCACCCGATAGGCCTCCTGGTCCATACCGAGGTGGTCCAATATGATGTCCTTTATCTCATGATAGGGGGTGTTTCCGGTAGCATTAGCAACCTGATAAGCTGCTTGCGCCTCCCCTGTTAACAGAGGGGCCTAAAAAAAGGCCACTTCGGCTCAGGCCATCCGGAGGCCCTGGCGGCTCTCTCAAAGTTCAGTAGAAATGCATCCGGGTCTTTGCCCGGGATGTATTTTTGTAGTACCACGTTGGGACTTCCTGACTGGGCTCCTGGTCGCGTGGATAATTGGGATGTCAACTGAAGCTGGTCGATAGCCACCTTTTGAATGCATTCCACCTGGCGGTTCATGGAGTCCTTAAACAGCTCCCTATCCGCTTGTGCGGACGTCATCTGCTTCTCGAGCGCCCATTCTAGCTTCTCCTGGTTATGTATTAGTTGTTGAATTAGGTTCTTCATACTGCGTGTCTATGGAGCAAGTGCCTGCATTCTCCACCACGTGTGGCACTTGAGAAATGACAGCGGAGGCTCTTTCTCTTAGGAACTGGGTTTTTATTATTTTCAATAGGGTACACAGACAAGGTTCCCCTTCCGCTTCTTAACCAATGATCCTCAGGGCTTGGTCCTCTGGATGTCTTCCAGCAGGGGTGACCCTCAGGGAAAGAAGAGAACGACCTTATGAGGACTATGTTCCATTAATTGGACACTTGTAGGGAGTTTGGGGGTGAAGGGAGGTTCACAAACACCCGTTCCTAACCACCACCAGTGGCGCGCTCTGTGCGAGGGTTATACGGGGCCAGCAGAGCTATACCGACACCCTCTTGTTCGCAGCGCTATTGCGTGTTCCCTCCCTTCTTAACCGGAGAGGTGCTATTGCTCCCAGCGCCGGCTCGAAACAAACTGCCGAAGCGAGCACGCACCTGGGATAGCCACGCTCCTCCTGGAGCGTGGGGGGACAGCTGGTAGTGCCAAACGGGGTCCGGCTCCCTTCTTGGCTGTATGGGGCTGAAGTCCGGTCCGTAGACGGTCTTCCGCTGGTCTTCCTGTCGGTTCTCTGGGGCTTGTTCCGCTGACGAACCGTTCTTGCAGCTCTCCTGGGCGTCCGTCTTGAAGACCTTCTTCAGTCTCCACTCGTTGCCAACGTCAGTCAGGGATAGACCGCCTATCAAGGTGGTTGCGGTTTCTGTAGGGGTCCTGATTGATTCTCGTGTCCAAGTCACATGGGTTGTTCGTGTATCCAGGAATTGCTTCTTATTAAAGGTGTAGTGTTGGTCTTGCTTTTCCTTGTCGGGTGGGGACTGAAAGTAAAGAAGAGGAGACACGTAAGAGGGGAAAAGATCGTCATCGCCCCCATCTGTCATGGGAGTTCCAGGTACGTCGTGACAAGGGGACACAGCTTGTTTGTTGTGGCCAAGCGTCAATATTTGCTATAGCTGGTCTGACTTGGGTGGCTCTGTTTCTTCTTCACTCTTCTGCTGCTCTGTTCGATGCACTCTATATCATGAATTCCTAGCAGTGATGTTATGTATCTCTGTAATGTGTTCAGAGCTGTGTATAGTAGCATTATCACATGGTGCACCTACTGTCTTGATCCCTTCTGATTCACTTAGAGGAACATGCTAAATTGTGGGGGATGAAGGATATGCTCAACAATTAGAAGAAACCAAATGGCCAATTCACAAATAAGGACATATATTTTGTAGGGCAAAATGTAATCATAGACAGAAATTCATTCTAGACAATGTTGCTTGCGGTGACATTGCAGTGCATGTGATAGGGTGATATAGTGAAGAAAGTGCACATGTAAACATTACAATGGTTACAAATGCATTTGCAATCATATACTCCAAGACATCCACTGGTATACAAGGAAGGCCTGTCCTTGATTTAATTGTTGCCAAGTAAAGGAAAATTCAACATTTCGACCCTTAGAATAATTTGACACAGTTCTTCATCAGGACAAAGGAAATAGGTAGCAACCTACGGAACTTACGTTCAAACTACATAAATGACTCAGTCAAATATATCAACTAACCAGTTTTAAACTCCATACACGTCCACCTGGGGGATAGAGCTCCAATTTGTCACTTCTTCACCTGATCGCACTTGGCCCTCTTTTCGTGGAAAACACAGCACAGTTATCGAGAAGTGCTGCAGTTTCAGGATTCATCTTTATGTAGGGCCTTCTCCTTCAGATGGAGTCTTCCCAGGTCCAGGAATGTTCTGAGGGGGCGGTGAGGTGCCAGATTTATCCAGTACACTAACCAATGAATAGAGAAAATCTACCACCCAGCCTAACTATCTCCTCACATTTCCCTTAACTGCTTTTGCAGGGCTTCCTTTTGTATTACTGTAACTTTACCCAAGATTCCCTGTTTCAACATGGCAGGAACCGCTTGCCACCAGGCAGGCCTGTCTTCTGCTTCTTGGCCGCTCCCCTACCTAGCAGGGCTAAAATTGGTGTTCCCTCCTACTATGACTGTGCTTGACTGTCTAGAAGAGTTCTAGGGATGAGTAGGAGAAACCCCACAATACCTCTGAGTAAAAGAGTGAGTACCAAAGCTGCCCTTTCTTCTGCCAATTGTTCTTATCCTCTCCCAGATATCTTATCTTTGTATTGGTCTTTCCTGGGCCAAGAAGATGCCATCTTCAGCTTGGTCGCACATCAAGAACTACAAAAATACATTGTTAATGCTTGTTGAATAGATTTTTAATGCCTATTATTCAAATATAATTTCATAGCTTTACATCAAGTTTTCAATTAATTTCCTTCCTATAAACTATCACAATTGAGGGTCTATATTTTCAAATTAGAGTAATGCATTTTGGAGTTTTATCTGGTTATTCAGTATATCCATTCATACAATCAAATTGTATGACTCATCAGATACAAAATGTGTGACATTAACACTTTTATTGCATATTACATTAATTGATGTTTTCATTCAGAAACATTGGTCTTCACAGAAACTACCAGATTTTTTTAAAAGTTCTACTTGAATTACCATACAGATTTATTATCCCAATACTAAGGTGGATGCTACCAGCGTGTGTGTCATTTAGAAACCTTCCTTATACCCCTGGTACTACATCTCTTGTCTTACTACAGAACTTGTTTTTTGTCATTTCCTTGTGTGCACATCAAATTTATTGCCCTTACTGGGTACTATTTATGCCAACACTTTATTCCAGTTCTGTACACCTATCTAGGGCATGCTGACTGTCACTGTAAACCAGTATTCCAGTGGTCGACGGCCAATTGGGTGAAGGGTTTCTGGCAATGAAAACAACTGAGGCTCTGCTATCAGAAGTCTAGCTGTTCTCCCACCTCTAAATGACTCAAGTGAATTGTGAGTTTCATTGGGTGGAAGCCCCACCATTTTAAGCATAACTCCTGTCCCCTAAACTCTAAATTACCTTAGTCAGCTATGATGTAATGTTTCTGGGGATATCACAATTCCCTACCACAACTCGCCAGTTCTTGGCTGCACTTCCATGACCCTACCTTTGCACAGCCACGTCATTCTTGACAATTGCGCATCCAACTAGAACCTCACCAGATAACATGTGTAAAGCATCCATGTTCCATAGACTGAAACTAGTGCCCTATTCACTCTGACCACACATAGGCAACAAAAGTCACATACTTGAAGCATAAAGGACCATAGCACATTCATATATGCTCAGCATTGGTGTAAAATGCATTTCAGCGTTTGTGTACAAATGTGATTTGTATGCAATAGGGACTGTATCGCCTTCATTGAAAGTGATATATGTGTACCCAGTTGGTCCAGCGCCTACGCGGATCACCAGGCTAGTTGTGTTAACATGTGTAGGTAAATGTTTAGAAGCTATCATGTCAGCTTGTACGGAACACAGAATATCTGTATGTTCCTGTGTCCAATGATGTACTGAAAAAACAGGCCTGATTAAGTCGTAGAAGGTTTCACCCTTTCTGCGTAATCCAAAATGTATGTCCTGCCAAAATTAAAAAATCTTTAAATGGATTGTAGTCTCTTCAGAGTCGTTGGAGGTTGGAGCAGTGCACATTCTTCTTAAAATTGTGCCGCCAGGCTTTTGCCTTCACTTGACAACTTGTACCCTAAAAATAGGACACTGAGGTGGGCAATTTTTGATTTTTTTAAATTGAATTTGTAACCCAGGTGAGCAAACCCAGGGATTATGTGGTTCACTCTAACCAAGTGTTCCATTAATTCATCCTCCATCAGATAGATGTCATCTATATAAGACAATGCCTCCTCAAAATTTTTTGGAAGTAACTCTTTAGCCCTAGCTGAAAACAACCTGGGCCTATTCTTATACCCCTGGGGTAATCGACAAAATTGGTGTTGAGAACCTAGCACTGAGAATGCTGTCAAAACCTGCTCCCAGGTGCCATATTTTGGCAGAAAAATCCATTTGAGATGTCCAGTGTTGTCTTGTATTTTTTCCACACAATGTTATTCATCAGTGCAGCACTATGTGCATTTTGTACTGCAAATGTACGTGTGGATGCGTTTAAATGTCTGTAATCTAAAACTAGATGATATAAATTATCGGGTTTCATTACCGGAAACAATGGATTATTCATAAGTGAAGTACAATTCTCAATCACACCCTGGTACTCAAGTTGATCTAGGATATCCCTGATTTGTTTCTTTGCTTCATGCATTATTGGGTATTGTCTCTGTGGTTGAGGAATTGATTTTAATGGGATTTCCTGATGAGGTGATGCATCATCCCACCCAACATGATTGCGGTAAAGTGCAGGAGCTAGTGCTAACACCCACTCCTGCGGTATGAGTTTTTAACTGATTCTGGTATGAGTTCAGAGAAAGCAGGTAAAATAACTTCTTCCCCCATTGGGCAATCCACTACGAAATCAGGTGGCCAATCTTTTTCGGGCCAAAAGAATGTTGTAACCATAGCTCAGGTTCTCACAAAAAAGACCCTATACTTGCCTGGATTTGTCCCCCTCCATTTGGAGTGTTATTTCGTATAAACGATGTGGGACACTTACCCTTGTTTCAGGTGTTTCCACCATGATATCCTCACTCAGCTCTACTGCCTCCAGATAAACCAGCAGGTTCTGACGAGCTATCTTGACTTCTGCCACGCTGTCTAGCATCGTCACTGCCCATTCCCTGTTCAGAAGCAGAGTCCTCAGTAGCCTGGGCATTTCTAACTTTAATCCCGGCTACTTCCTTCTTTTTAAATTGAGGTTTAGAAGTCTTTTGTTTATCTTCCTGTTTAATGATTTAGTCCAAAGTGCGATGTGTCTCCCTTTTCGCTTGACTCGCTCTACCGATCTGCATCCTGACCATCCGTCTCTCTCTGAAAGTTTTTCGTATGACTCCTGAAATGAACAAGAGGAACGTGTATCAGTATCCTGATACCTGTCAGGCTTCCTAATATTGTCACGGTATCTCAAATTGTATTTTCTCTCGGTGTGTTCCTGTTGAGGAGACCCACCCCGTGACTGTGTTTTGTTTTGTTTATTTTTTTGTTTATTCTCCTATTTTTTCTTTGAAGAATCAGGTGCTTGCTTAGAGTTATCCGGTTCAGAATTGCTCTTAACTATCGGTTTCCCAGGTCTGGCTCTCAGATTATCTCTACCTAGTGAAGCATATGTTTCTTCGATAATCTTAGGCAATTCTCGCTCCTGCTGCGCAGGAGTGAATTTCCTCAAGTGTTGGCATATAGCCACCGCTGCTGCCTCCCCTTTTATGTTATTTAATTTAATGGCAGAAACTTCATCCCCAGATCTAGGGCAGGCTCTGCCCCATACTCATTTTGTTTTTGTTTCAGTACGTCTGGTATAACTGCTATTGAAGGGGTACCATGTGTTCTGTTATAAATGGCAGCGAAGATTGTACCCCAAGTGACACAGTCTTCTATTGGGGGAGCCATCCCCATTGGCAAGCAAATTGTTAGTATTCTGTGTTTATCCTGCTGGCCCATATGGGGAAAAACTGCTTCGAGCTGTGCTGTTTTCTGTGCTATTCAGAACGGGATTTGCTCCTGGCTGGTGGGAATCTTTCCCATAAAGGCGTTCAGCGTTTGGGGGCTAATACCTGTAGTAGCCAATTGATGTTGTGCAGCCTGATCAGCCCTCGCAGGTTGGACTATGGACTGTCAATATTCCCATTATGTATTGAGTAAGATTTCTGTAAATTTTTACTAAATCACTGTAGAGTGTACGCATTCCTGCTGCTGATAAAGCAGCAATGTCTGGATGTAGTGTGTATGAAGCTAAGACCGGCCAGGTCACTTCTTCTCTGCTGAGCGGATCGAGTCACACGTTTTCTGTGGTATGGGGTAGGGCGCCTTTAAACCAATTAATATGCTCTTGGTAAGTTAATTGGACTTCTATGTCCAAGTATGGGAAATATCCCTCAGGTGATTCATCTTCAAAGTAAGTGTGAAACAACGGTGTGCGTGCATCTGTAGGCGGGAATTTAACCCAAGAGTAGAATACCTCTGTTCTGAATGCTTCGTGTGCCTCAACCACGAAGGTAACATCTCCACCTGTTGCCGGGAGGCCATGTTGTAAACGTTTCATAGTAACTGCCTGTCTGCAATTTTCTGTAATATTTAGAGCCGCTACCTGCTCTTCAACATCCTCTGCTTGTTCGGTCATTGTCAGAGAAGTAGTATTTAGTAAAACATTTTATAGAGGTATGGTATGCACAATGAGGGAACTTCTAATCCTCCAAGCTTGAATAACCTACAGCCAATACATATGGTATACCTACTCAGCTGAGGTGAATTTATTTCCCTTCCCACTTCGGACGTCTCCAGTTTAAATGTGAGTTGGGGTCTCTGAGAAAGCACGACTGAACTACTCAGATTGACCGATAAATAAGAACCCAACCAACGTTGGTGGTGCCATGTCGTGTAGTTCCTACTAATCCATAGGATCTGCGCATTGTTTGGACAACATAAACTAGGGGCTTGGTGCCAAGACTGATTCCGACACCGCCGCAAGATATGTTGGCCTATTGACCAGCTATCTCTCTGTGCCACCATAAGCCCCCCAACCTACCAGGGAGTGAACAGTTTCCAGCAACCACTAAACATGACAACCCTGACCCCTCAGGGATCGTGGAAACAGTACAGAACCTTTCGCTCAGTCACTTATGCTCACTTGTTCTCAGAGAAGTATACAGAGAATACACAATGGTACGTTTTCAATATATTTATTGAACCAATGTTATTCTTGTATAGAATACATGTGCTGCAAAGATTAATAGACAGAAGCAGATAAAAGTGATTACAGGCACCAAAAGGGTGAATAGTAGCTATAGTTCTACCATGGTGCTAAAGCAGTGTATTTATACTGGCATATAAAACAAGGCAGTAATCGAAAGTACTCCTACTATGTGAACCCTACTCTAAGTGTACCTAGAGTATGTGTAGGTGTAGAGCCAAGAATCCCCCCAAGGGGCGATCCAACGCCATTATCAGGTGAGAGAGAATGAAGGACCCCGTCTTGGTCACAAGCTGGACACCCCTCACGCTATGTCAGAATGCTCCGTGGTGAATACTCAACATGCACGGACCTCTGTTGTCAGCTGGAGTGCCTCCTCTGCTAATCTATTGGGATGCTCATCTTTTACAATAAAAAGCAGCCTTGCGATGTGCGTATAGATTAGGGATGTTATGGATATGTGGATAGCCCTGTCGCCCCGTGGATGAAGATAGAGATGACATTTGTACATAGTGCGAAAAGAGACCTTGTACATGATGTTCAGGGCATTGTGATAATGTTGTGTGAAGCTAGATGTGTAAACAAGTTTCATTTCAGGGAAACTAATCTAACATTGTCGCGCACGCAAATATGTGTAAAAGGTTACTGCTGAAAAAATAGGGCAATGTAAGAAATAAGCTGCTTCACCACATGGGCCTAACTCGGGAATATAGCATCCACACTTCTACAGAAGCAAGGACACTACTTTGAAGCATTTTGTTTGGTCATGGACAAGTGTTATAGTTGTACCTTGATCAAGGTCCATAACCTCTCGATCTCTCTCTTCAGTCTCAATTCAGGGCATCTGTACTCCCTCAAACTGAATCCCTGTCATGCAGAAGTCAGTGCAACAAGTGTTTCACAGAAATTATAATGCATGTGTTCAATTGAACAACCTGAAAAACCTTCCTGAGCAATCTCTGAAGAATGACTCTCTGGCCTTAAAAACACTCTGGTAAATAAGGTAATGTGAATATCTCCTATCTTTGGAATCTAGACTATTCTTCAGCTTTCTGCCACTACTTGGTTCAGAGGAACAGCTATGGTCTTTCTCTAATCATAGTGGGCTTTAGAAATGCAACTTTGAAAGAGGGATTGATCCTCCAACGACTACTCTGGTGGTTTCCCCGCCTGCTGTAACCGCCGCATTTCCTGCTGTTGGCTTGGCTGGGGTGGGACTTGGTCACCATGCTCACTCTGCGCCCAGAGGGGGCGGGACCTTCTGCAACACGCTAAAAGCACTCATGGCAGCCCGCAGTTCGGGACACTCACCTGGCACTTTCCTTGCCCGCTGTAACTGCCGCATGTCCTGCTGTTGGCTTGGCTGGGGTTGGACTCGGTCCCTCAGCTCACTGTGCACCCAGAGGGGCAGCTATATGCACACTTGAAGTTTTTTTTGTGTCTTAGACCCTCGCTTTTGTGACATTTCTCACCCCTGGACTACATGGATCTGGTGAAAACAAGTCAACGGTGGTCTGCACATTTTACCTTGTGTGGGCTCATTAAAGGCCCACACGCCCTGCCGACGCCAGGTTGGATTCTGTCCGGTGGTGGTCCCCGATCCTTGTCAGTGAGCACCTTGTTACTTATTTCTCTTGCATTTATTTCCCCATTTTGTTCTATCTGAGGATGGTCTTCGCCCACTCGCGTCATGGGGAAAAGAAAAGCAGAGGCAAACAACACGACAGAGAAAGGTCTCAGAACTAGTAGCTCGATCTTCTCCTTCTTAAATAACGCTGTGGGTATTCTCTCTGAAGCGATTTCTTGTGTCGAGGAGCAGTTGACTCATTCAAAACAGGGCATTGACTATCTGACTGCAGGGGGAGATTGTAATTCAACAGCCCCATGCACTGAGCGGGAGGGTCACATAATGGAATCTTCTACTAATCAGAGCCATGCAGCTGCATTGGATCATGAAGCCTAGGTGGACCCATAAGTCACACAATGCCAGGCAGCAACGACAAGTCTCTCAGGGTCTGAGGAAGAGGTGGGAGGGATCGAGACCCAAAGGCAAAAGTAAGAAGGGGTTACCCTTGCATACCCCTCAAGCCTGTAATAACATCTGTAAAGGGGGCAACAGGCTGTTCCTACTGAGAACTGTTTTCTTCAGAAAGTTGTGTAGTGACTTGGAAGTCAAAATTCTCTCTGCCTTAGAGAACATCAGCCACAAACTTGAGATGCTGTAGGACAGAGTGGGCTCTATGGGGAATTCTGTTGGGTCTTTTTGGGAGCAGGTTGATAATGTTCTGGGCAAAATATCTCCTATCTCGAATACCCAGACGGACATTATGCAAGGAAATGTTCCCTCTTATGATAAAACTGTTGAATTAGAGCGCATTATCCCATCAACCTCAGAACGTGCTTTGTGGTATTCTAACACAGGCCTGTTAGGAGCCACAGGAAGTCCCACATGTAACTCCACTGGCCCCGCTTCTATGGTGTGGTCGCTTGTTTTGGAGAGAGATGCCAGCCCGGGCCCACCGGGCAGGCCCAGGGTTGTACCCTTGTGCACCAAATAGCCAGCTGGGGGCCCTATGCGTATACATAAATTCCACAGTGTGCCTTCCAAGGGCCCTTTATTAATTGCTGCTCCCCTCCAACTTGCTCCCGCTTGTACAACTTATGTTCTGGTTTTGGCCAATATTCCGCCGTTGCTGCAACCCGCACAGGAAGACTATCAGCAACTTAAAAATAAGGCTGTTCCCTGGTTTGCTGGGAGGGTTCCCCCCTAAGCCAGACTGATGTTATTTCAAGAAATAATTGTAGTACGCAGAGTGGGATGGATAGGTAGTGCTCTTAAATCCTTTGGGGAGGAATTGCGTTGTTGTTACGTTTTGCAACACCCATAAGGTCTGGTTTATCTTATCTAATTTTCACCTAGGTTCTACATCCCCTGATGGAATCTGTGTACTGCCTTTGGGTTATTTTTATAAACCATCATGAGTAGGGATGACCCGCCAAGGAAGTCCTTATCAAGGTGACACCACGAAAACTGAAAATATTCATATCCCGAATCAGAGACCCAGCCCTGCCTTGTGTAACTGTTATGAATCCTTGAGCGGGCTGAACGATCAAGATTGACTAGAGAGGGTCCAAAAGAATACAGAAGCTATCAGTGGGTCTTCCACCCTTAAGGTCCTTCAGGTTTTAAACTGGAATTTAATCCAGATTTGCTTAAGTCTCTAACTCCCTCTGACATTGTATGTTTTCAGGAGCTGTGGGATATGTCAGGGGGCCTTCATTGTGATGGTTTTGCTTTCTTTGCAATTAATGCTTCACCTTCACTCAGTGGGACAGGAAGTGGGGCTTTGTGGCCTTTGCTAAATTAGATCTGACACATAAAATGGAAATGATCTTCTGTAACTCCCCTCACATACTCGGGGTTCTCCTTTCTTTTACTAACCATACTAGAATATTATGTATAAACATGTATAATGCAATTTATGGGAAGGAGTCCGATGACATGGTGATATTGCTTTTTTTAAATCTTTTTTTTCCCTCTCAGCCCCGCAGACACACTATCCTTATGATTTCTGGTGATTTTAATCTTCACCACTGTAGAGATTGTTATTTGTATGAAGCACCGTACCTTGAGGTTGGCTCTCAGAATCAAGTCCATTTTAAGCACACGGTTCAGGGTGATCTGATAAATTAGCTCTCATCAGATTATAATTTGGTTAATCTGCTGAGTGTTGGGAATCTGCTCTCTGGTAACAGCGCTCTGACCTTTAAAGGAACAGGTCTGGTTCTTATATTGACTATGTGTATGTCTCAGTGGGCTTGTTTTCCTCTCTGAATTTCTCCTCAGTGAATTGGAATATCTCTAGTGATCATAATCCCCTTTTTGCTAGTTTCCACTTGGACAAGAAGCAGGTTGACTTAGAACCCCTCAGTCAACCTTAAAGACCAATGGCATAGATTAGAGTGGGACAAAGTCATTCCAAAAATTATTTTTGCCACGCTAGTTACGGCTTGTCAGTCTGAATTCCAGATCTGCCTGGATGAAGAGGCCCCTGTGATAGTATACTGAGGGCTTTTGACACAGTGTGTACCCAAGTCAATTCTTTCCTTCTGAAACCAGGGTGGGAAGGACCTCCAGCCCAAGTTGTTGGTTTGGCAAGAATTGTACAGCGGTGTGCAAGGCACTTTTAGCTTCTCTAAAAAAAATCCTCGTGACCATGGTGAGGTGAAAGAGAGTAGAGCCAAATATAGAGCAGCTTTAAAACAACATGGGAAGTTGGAATTAAAGAATGATTTGTGGGAGGATCTCCTTACAGTCAGTACCCTGAAAGATAACACTATGCTCTGGAAGGAAGTCAATCATCCCTTCTTTAAAGAGGAGCAGGTGCCTGACCAGGCACCGCTAGTCCCAGCTCGGGCCTGGGAGGACCATTTTTCTGCCCTGTACCAGGGGCAGGACTTAGAGTCTCTGATGCCACCCCGGACACATGGCTTTAAGTTGCCACTATACCGGGATGAGCTAAGGGATGCCATCATGTCCCTTCCTGTGGGCAAGGCCCCGGGTGCCAATGGGGTCCCAGGCAGGGGCGGCTCCTCCGCTAAGGTGGAGGAGCGTCGCCCCACCCCTCTCAGAGCAGTGAAAAAAGGAAAAATAAAATGATAACAACATCGTTATCATCATTTTATTTTTCTTAGCAACGGGGCTAGGTTAGGGCGGGGCAACAGGGGTCACAGGGAGAGGAGTGGTGGGCACACTCTAAGTGCACATGATTGTTTGGTTGGCCTTCTTGAGCCGGCCAAACAGTCATGCGCACTTTGCATGTTCCCCACCAAGCTGTAATGCACAGCCTGGTGGGGAGCATGCAGAGGCTCATGGTCCCCGTCTAAACACCGAACCACGGCACTCAGACCAATCACAACACTGCATTGCAGCATTGTGATTGGCTTAGGGGAGCCTGTGTGCGCATCCTGCTTCCGTTCCGGGACTTGTCAGAAGGGAAGCGGAGGAGAGACGCAGTCGGCTGAAGAGGTAAGTGTTTTTTTATAGTTTGTTTTTCTCACCCCTCCTCCCCCTGCCCCGCCATCCCCGTTCCCTGCCAGCCGCCACTGGTCCCAGGTGATCTGTTAAAGGCGCTTGTGGACTTTTGGGCCCCTTTACTTAACCTTCATATTAATGCTGCTCTCAGTTCCTCTTTGCCTGAGGCGTGGCATCATTCTGTGATGGTGCCAGTATTCAAGAAGGTGTACAGGAGTGCCCTGCTTGCTACATACCTATTTCATTAAGTGACGTGGAGGTGAGAATCATCGGACGGGTCATTTTGAAAAGATTGACCCAGCGGATGGATGAGCATAACATCTTATCTGACTTACAATATGGGTTTTGATCTGGCGGGGGTACGGTGGAGCAGAACCTAAATTTACATTTAGTGATAAATAAATAAGTCAGGGCAAAAAGGGGATCCTTACACCTTGCATTCATGGATCTCAGCTCAGCCTTTGATATGGTTAACAGGGATAAGCTCTGGGCTGAGCTGGTGTCTGTGGGGGTGGACCACTCTCTGGTTGTCTTTCTTAAAGAACTTCATTATGGTCTGATGGGCTCCGTTACATATGGAATCAATGGGGAATGCACTAAGCACTTTGATTTAAAAGCAGGGTGGCTGGCAGGGCTGCATCCTGGCACCCTTTCTTTTTATAATGTATATTAACTGACTAGAGAGGGTACTTTCAGTCCAGGAACTAGATGTACCAAGAGCTAGGGGGAGATTGCTCCCAGCTCTTTTATATGGAGATAATGCAGTCCTTTTTAAAAAAAAATCTTGGGATAAGCCAACAAATAAGATACACTGTGACAAACAGCATCAGACATATTAGCACCATGACAAGGAATTGCTTAAACCCATCAAATGTAGAAGAAAAAAAACCTCCTCCCATCACCCTCCCCCCAATACAATTCACAGGGCAATTTGTGCGGGTGGATCTCCAAATGTAAAGCAGCACAGCCAGCGGACATGGGGAGGGGGTGAAAAGTCCTCCTCTATACTCATTCCAATTCCCCCAAATTTTGGTCCACTTATGGGGACAGCTCCTTCCTTAATAGACTGCCTTTTCGGCCAGCATGGACCAGTCCAAATCATTCTCCTAGCTGCAGCTTGGGTGCCAGTTCAGCCTTCCACATTTGTAGAATGTTGCACTTAGTGATTACTAACCCTAGGGTCATCCACAACTGGCCATCCTGGAAAGTTCGTTAATGTAAATACTCTAGGGCTACTTCAAACAATGAATTCTCTCAAACCATTGTAGGGAAAAGGACAATAGTGACACAAGTGATTAGAAAAATATAAAAAATTATTTATTATAAATCTTTGTCATTCTAATAAATTTAAAACACATATAGAGAGGAAAAAATGGTCCTACAGAGACTAATACTTAAACAACATTCTACCCACATTCATTCATAACACAAGCATACTACATACGTGTAATCATATTGATGTATATGATCTCCTTAACAATCATAATTTGAATTTTTAATAGATATAACAAAAAACAACAAGTTAATGAACAAATAATTCTTTTGGGTGGTTTCCAAAATGACTCTACGCGCGTTTCGACAGACAACTGCCTTCATCAGGAGTTCCACCACCGAATGTTGCGCTCTGTAAAAACAATATATATATCACACATCCATAGGTATATGCATTAATATCACTATTGTACTTAATACAGTGTTTTCAGATAACAACAATTGACCTTGATTTAAGCTATAAGATATATCCTCACATTATTTAATAAAGAGCCTGACATAAAAATACATAGATACTAACAACATTTAAACAGACAGTGCTCCTTACCAAGATATTTAAATAAGGTCCAAGAGTTGAGGATGAAAGGTAGACACTCTCCACAGTTATTTTCTACAAGGAAACATTCATAATAATCAAGAATGTGTATGAAATACAAAAAAGTGACTAAAAAGTTACGTAATTGATAAAAAGAAAGATTTATTACCATATGGACAGGATGTAAATATTCAGGAACTTGGACTGTTCTAACGTCTATAAATGCTAAGATGAATCTTGAGACATCAAATGTTGGCTATCACCTGAGGTGCCTGTGGATGGCCTAAAGTTGTATACCAAAACACGAAATGAAAAAAAAGGCAAAAAGAAGAGAGGAGAAAAACACTTCCGATTACTATCTAGTCTGAGACTACGGAGATGACAGGATAATATACGGATGTAGGTAAACAATATATTATCTTTTTTTTTTTAATATTATAAAACCATATCAGAAGATGGTACTTTTGTTGCCACTTCCTATTGATGAAAGGAGAGCTAGCCGTAAGATGGAAAAAAAGGAACAAACAAAACCAGAAATGTCAAATATTAAATGGAAAGTTCGGACATATCCCAAACATTTAGGAGATACCACTTTGTGGTGGCCTCCATGTTGCTACCACACTCCCCATTCATGCAAGTGACTACTGCTTCCCAGTAAACTTGGGTGACGGGGTAACTCCAAATCATGTGGAAAAATGTTCCCTCCTGGCCACATTTCTGCCAACCGAGCGTGGAGATAGTTTTGCCCATTTTGATTAAAGTAGTACAGGCATAGTAGCTTCTGTGTAGAAGTTTCAACTGGAATACACAGAACCAGGACCGAATAGCCACCTCCCGGCGGGATGCCAAGGCTTCAAGCCATTCATCATCTTCCAGGCCCTCAAGGTCTTGATCCCATTGTTCCATCAGGCGTGTGAGTGTGTCAGGGGAGTTTTTGATCAGCTTACAATAAGTAAGGGAGATTGCTATTCTGGGAATACGTTCATCTAGTAGCCTGTTCTCGAGCAGCGAGGATCCAGGGAGTTCCTCACCCTTGGGCAATACTTGTTGTAATGCTTGTCGTATTTGCAAGTATCGAAAGACCTCAGTGGGTGCCAGCTGGTACTCGTGTTGGAGGTTGATAAATGGGATTACCCCATCCTGTGTCCATAGATCTTTGACCCTGGAGAGGCCAATGAGGTCCCATCCGTCAAATCCTGCTTGTGTTCCCAGTGTGCCCAGTCGAGCGGCATCCCAGAGGGGGGTAACCTTTGTGATCCTCCCTGCCATCCCAGGGCCCTGAGTGCTGTGTGCCAGAATGAAAGTGTAACCATTGTTGGAGCAGGAAAAGTAGTGTTGGGTGACCCTTCATTTATGGCCCTAATGTTGCCCCCTGGCCTGAAAAGTTTCAGCACTCTGTCCATCTTCTCTTTGTGTTTGCTCCTAACAAATCTGTCCATACGGTAGGCGGGCTCTCCCTCTGATAGATGAGCCCAGTGGTTGACAACGATGAGCTGTGCCACCCAATAATACTTTTGTATGTCGGGGAGCGCAATGTCACTGTCATACCAGCTTCTTGTCAACTTCATAAGGGCAATTCGGGCTGGAACCCTATCCCAGAGTAGTGTCTGGAGTTCAGACTCAATTGCTTGGAAGTAGGAGGGTGAAACCAGGTATGGCGTGTTCTGTAGGGCATGGAGGAATTGGGGTAAAGCCATCATTTTGTACAGGGTCGCCTTCCCAAGTAGCGATAGGGGCAGATCTCTCCAGTGGCGGACAACTCTACAGAGGGCTCAGAGTGGGAGTTCAATATTATGGATATTAAAGTGTCTAGGGTCAGTGGTCATATATATCCGCAAATAACGGAAGCCCTTCTCCACCACCCTTGCTGCACAGTCTCGGGTAAGCGCGGTGCAGGACCATGTAGGAGATTGATGAGGGAATTGTCCAAATTGATGGTGTAGCCCGAGTGCTGGCGGTATATTTCAAAGATATGCATTATTCTGTCCAGGGTATGTGCACGGTCAGAATCGTAAAGTAAAATATCATCGGCATAGAGCGAGATTCTGTCCTCCCAGTCTTCTGTCCATCTCACACCTCCAATCAGGGGGTTACCTCTAATCCAGGCTGCCAGGGGTTTCAGGACAAGGGCGAACGTTATGGGGGAAAGTGGGCAACCCTGCCTTGTTCCCCATAGTAGATGGAAAGTGAAGGATAGGCCCCCATTCACCGTCACCTGGGCCAGAGTGGCAGTGCATAGGAGTCTCATCCATGATATATGTTGCTGACCGAAGCCCAGTTTGGCTAGGACTTCAACATGAATTGCCATTCAACCGTGTCAAAGGCCATTCGTGCATCCAAGGAGAAGCCTCGCAAAGGGGCACGCCCCAGCACCCGGAGTAGACGCCGCAGGTTGAGGGAGGTACTCATATCAGGCATAAAACCGGATTGATCTTGGTGGACAAGTGTCCTGATTACCTGGATCAACCGGGTGGCCAGTAGTTTGGCCACGATTTTTACCTCTGCGTTTAATAGCGAGATTGGCTTGTATGAGGCACATTTCTCCGGCGGTTTGCTCTCTTTATGTATAACCACTATACTAGCTAGTGTCTGATCTCTGGGCAGGGAACCCTTCTCACAGCTTTCGTTGAACATACGCAGGAGATATGGCGCCATCTTGGATGCAGTGAGTTTATATAGTTCCATAGATAGGCCGTTGGGGCCCACCGCTTTGCCAAAGGTCAAGGCACAGATCCCCTGTATTACTTCAGGTTCTGTGATCTCCTGTTTTGGGAGGTCTCTATCTGGCTGCGAGAGTTTCGAGAGCTGTATGTCGGACAGTAACTCACAGCACTCATCGGCAGTTGCGGTGTGTGCCGGAGAGTAGAGAATCGTGTAGTAGGCCATGAGGTGTTTGCCAGGCCCTGTCGGTCTCTCACCCGTTCCCCATTTCTGTTCAGTATTTCCAAGACCCACTGGTTAACTACATTCCACCTATTTAGCCAGGCAAGGAGCTTCCCTGCTTTATCCCCCACCTTGTGAAGGTAGTGTTTAGTTGTGCGGTAGCTGGCCCTAGCAGCGTTCATTGCTACCCCTCTAAATTCCATCTGTTTAAATGTCAAGAGGTGTCTTTGATTCTATAGCCCATCGTCCATGAACTTGGACACTTATCTCTAGAATTTCTTGCTGAAATTACTCCAGCTTAGCTCTCTTTTCCTTCTTGTGCCCTACTGCTAGAGAAAGGTCTTGTCCCTTTATGACTGCCTTATATACCTCCCATAGGGTCTGCGCCAATCTCACGGAACTCTCATTCTCCTCAAAGTATTTTTCAGTGGCATCATGGAGGCTTGAGCGGATGTGGGGTATTTGTAGCTACCAAGGGTTGAGCACAATGCGTCTTTTACCATGCTGGTCCAGTATGCCGCTGACCGCCCAGATTGGGGAGTGATCAGAGATCCCTCTGGCAAGATGGTGAACCTCTCTAGAGAATGGGATCTGAGTGGACACCAAAAGGATATAATCTATGCATGAGAGGCTGCCGTGAGCCTCTGAGTGATATGTGTATTGTAGTAACGTGGGGTTGAGGGCACGCCATGTATCCGCAAGACCCAGGGCTTTCACAATGTCTGCCGTGGGAGAACGAGTGGGCCCCTCCCCCATAGGGGCAGACGGTCTCTAAAGTCACACATGGCGCTGTTAAAATCACCCCTCATCACTAGCCTGCCCTTTAGGGTCGAAGTAGGAGGGTGCTGAACTCCGGGAGCACTGAATCGTGTAATCTTGGAGGGACGTAGACCGAGATAATGTTAAGTGTCGGGCCATACCAGCTTCCGGAAACCTCTATGTACTTCCCATGGGTATCAGTCCAAATGTTCACATTATGCAGTCCTGATTGCTCATATCGCTAGAAGTCTTCAGTGGCTGTTAGACCATTTTTTTAATTGATTTTATGGATAGTTTGGACCTACTCACTAGTTTGAAAAAAATCTCACCCCATGGTCCTGGCTCCCGAAAAATACCAAAAGCTGTACATTTATGGTGCAGGGTCAGGTCTTAGGCAAGGTGGATACTTTTACTTATTTGGGGATTTTATTAGACTCGGTTCTCAGTTGGCAACTTTTATTAAACAAGCTTTGGTAATGCCAATAGGTCTCGCCGTTTAGTCGAGTTTAGTGGCGTGGATAGGAGTGAAGAGTAGTGTTATGAAGTAGGTTAAAGGGTTGTGAAGTGTTGTGGAGGGAGCATAGTGTTGTAGAGTGGATTATAGTATTAGAATTTAGTAATTTAGTATAACGTTGAAGGGTGTATTGTGTTATAGTGTTGTGTAGTGATGTAGAGCATATTGTAGTAGTGTAGAGGGTGTTGTGTAGAGTGTTGTAGAGTATAGTGAAAGTACAGTGGTGCAGAGTATATTGGTATAGAGTGTAGTGGTGTAGTGAGCATTTGTTTTGTGTAAAGTGGTGTCGAGTGTATTGGTGTTTTTGTGTAGTGAGATAGAGAAGTCTAGAGTGCTGTGGTATAGAGTATAGTGGTGTGGAGTGTATATAGTGTAATTGTATAAAATGGAGTATGGTATAGTGAATTATAGTGTTATAGAGTGGAGTAGTGTTAGGTACAGTGTAGCGGTGTAGAGTGTTGTGACATAAAGTGTAGTAGAGTTGAGAGGTGTTGAGTGCATTAATATAGATTGTAGTGGTATATAGTGTAGTTATGCAGAATAGACTTTAGAGTGTATGTTTGCATAGTGATGTGTTGCATAGTGGTGCAAAGTATAGTGGTGCAGAGAGGAGTGAGGTAGAGTTCTGTGGTACAGAGTGGAATAGAGTAGTATGTAGAATAGTTTTAAAATGTAGTGATATATAGTGCAATGGCATAGTGTGATGCAGCTTGTAGTATCGTACAGTGTTGTGGTATATATTAAAATGTAGTTTTTTTTATAGGGGTGTAAAGTTCACTGGGGCAAAGTAGTTGTTGTAGGTGTAAGGGTGTAGGGTGTATTAGTTTTCAGTAAAGTGGTGTTGAGTATATTGGTATAGAGTAAAGTTTTAGACTGCAGTGGCATAGCGTAGTTTGTAGAGGCATAGAGTGACATAGTGTATAGTGTAGTGGCATCGAGGTGCATGTTTTGTAGTGGTATACAGTATAGAAATGTTCAATATATTGCTTTAGAGTATAGTGAATTGGGGTAGACTGTAGTGATGTTGAGTGCAATGGTGTATAGTGACATATGTTGCAGTGGCATATAGAAGAATGTTGTAGTGTATGTTGTTGTTAAGTGTAGTGGTGTAAAGTAGTTGGTGTAGGTATAGTGGGGTAGATTGTATTTTTTTTCAGTAAAACGATTGTAGAGTGTATTCGTTTTCAGTAGAGTAGTGTAGTGTAGAGTGCAATGGTGTACAGTGAAGTGATGTAGAGTAGAGTGGTATAGAGTAGAAAGGGGTAGACTGTAGTGTGGCGTGGAGTGGTGTTAAGCGTAGTGGTTTATAGTGTATTGGTGTATAGTACAGTTGTATACATTTGAGTGGGTAATAGTGAAATGGTATTTAGCATTGAGTGGCGTATTATAGAGTAAAGTAGCGTAGTGTTAAATGGTAAGGGCTCTCTTTTGGGACCTTATAAATGTTTAGCCATGCAGCACATTATCCTGGGTGCTACAACATCTACTATTATTTCGTGTGCCACTGGTGAACAGCCATACACACCCAAGGTCGGGCTTTTGTGCTATTTAATGAACACTGGAAAAGCAATTCATGTCCAGACAGGGCAAGGTTGCAACCTTAAGGAGACACGGTGAGGTAGTGCTGCTGTCTTGTGGTCTGGGACACATGTTGAGACAGTGCTGCTGCCTGGTGGTCTGAGACACATGGTGAGACAGTGCTGCTGTCTCGTGCACTAGGAGGCATGGCGAGGCAGTGCTGTTGTCTCGTGCACTAGGAGGCATGGCGAGGCAGTGCTGCTGTCTCGTGCACTAGGAGGCATGGCGAGGCAGTGCTGCTGTCTCGTGCACTAGGAGGCATGGCGAGGCAGTGCTGCTGTCTGGTGCACTGGAAGACATGGCGAGGCAGTGCTGCTGTCTCGTGCACTAGGAGACATGGCGAGGCAGTGCTGCTGTCTCGTGCACTAGGAGACATGGCGAGGCAGTGCTGCTGTCTCGTGCACTAGGAGGCATGGCGAGGCAGTGCTGCTGTCTGGTGCACTGGAAGACATGGCGAGGCAGTGCTGCTGTCTCGTGCACTAGGAGACATGGCGAGGCAGTGCTGCTGTCTCGTGCACTAGGAGACATGGCGAGGCAGTGCTGCTGTCTCGTGCACTAGGAGACATGGCGAGGCAGTGCTGCTGTCTCGTGCACTAGGAGACATGGCGAGGCAGTGCTGCTGTCTCGTGCACTAGGAGACATGGCGAGGCAGTGCTGCTGTCTCGTGCACTAGGAGGCATGGCGAGGCAGTGCTGTTGTCTCGTGCACTAGGAGGCATGGCGAGGCAGTGCTGCTGTCTCGTGCACTAGGAGACATGGTGAGGCAGTGCTGCTGTCTGGTGCACTGGAAGACATGGCGAGGCAGTGCTGCTGTTTCGTGCACTAGGAGACATGGCGAGGCAGTGCTGCTGTCTCGTGCACTAGGAGACATGGCGAGGCAGTGCTGCTGTCTCGTGCACTAGGAGACATGGCGAGGCAGTGCTGCAGCCTGATGCACTGGGAGACATGGAAGTAATGCTGCAGCCTGATGCACTGGGAGACACAACGAGGCTGTGCTGCTGTCAAGTGAGTTAGCAGATCCGAAAAAGGCGCGACTCGTTTCTGACATATATTGCTCTGTGAGACATGTGCTGTGTCTAGGGTGCTTGGTAACATGGGGAGGCAGTGCTGCTGTGTGGTGTGCTGGGAGACATGACGAAACAGTGCTGCTGTCTGGTTTGTTGGCAGCATGGAGAGGCAGTTCTGGTATCTGGTGCACTTAGAGACATGGCGAAGCAGTGCAGTCTTTTGTGGGATGGGAGATGTGGTCTGTGCTGTGGCTGACATGTCAAATGTGCTGCTACACTGTGTCTGACTGTGAGCATGAGTTGGTGTTCTGTGCTGGTCTCTACTGTTGGGCAGCACATGCTGTTAAAATGTACAGTGGAAATGACGTCGTGAGGCTTTGCAGGATGCTCTGTGATGCATTGTAAGATCATGTTACTACTGGTCTCCTGAAGAAGTTGGTGCTGCTTGTGGACTGACGGAAGGCGGGGCTGTGTGGCGCCTGCTGAGGGACGTTTCGGGCTCCCTCCGGACTGTAGTGTTAGTTGGTGTCTTGGATACCTCTATGGTATTTGTGGCCTTTGGTTTTTCTGATTGACAAAAGACGTTCTTTGTTACCTCGCGTATCCTGCTGTGCTAGGTAACTGGCCATAATCTTATTGCCCAAGTAGCAAGGGCAGGACATCCACAAAGGCCAAAAGGGCTGCATGCTATTTTTGACATCTTAGACAGACAACAGCACATTACATGCTGTGCTTCTTAAAGCAAATACATACACTGGTAAAATATAAACTACAAGTCCCAGAAGGCAAAGTGTTGTTGACTAAAATGTCATGACTGGCAAAAGTGTTACACATGACAAGCAGCCACTTCAGCAGCTGTGCACATCAAAAATAAATTAGGTAACCAAGCCAAGTCCCCCAAACTTGACCAGAGAGTTCCCAAAAAACCTAACTGCGGTAAAGATTTCATATGGAGCTTTCAACACTGGAATGTATACATGCCACCAGAAAAAATGATGGGAACTTGTAACTATCATTAATAATAAAAAACTAAAATCAATAGACACTGTTCATAGTTACCAAATGATACTATACTGCATTTTCCACCTGAGTCTTCATTTAACACCTGCATGATTACAACTGTCTGTACATCTTAAAACTGGGATTGAATTTGTTGCTCCTAATGACAATGTTGTCTGACAATCTTATCATTTATTAGAATAACAACAATTGACACTTTCCAGTGTGAGTCAGATGTCAGCAATTGGCTGCAGAGAAATCTTTTGCATCTGGTTCAGTGCAATTTCCGACAGGGAAACTGTGAGTATGAGAGGAGGAAAACCCCGGAACTGTAGATCCCGGAACTGCAGATTTCTCTGCAACAGCAAATAAGTTAGTGTAAACAGCATCACCACGAGAGAAGCAAGTTGCAGCTGCACACAGCTGTGTGGGAAGAGCGTGCAGTGAGTGTATTGTGTAGTATTGGGTGGCGCTTTCTGCCCTTGACAAGACGCAGAAGTGCTATGCTGGTATATAGGATGAAAAAGGCCATAACTGATCTTGGATGATTGAAGCTTGACGTGGTGAAAACACAAGGAAAGAACAACTTGGAAACACTGAAAGGCTTCTTGAAATAAACAGTCAGCCACTCCTTACCTCAATTAAGAGGAAGGGACTATTGAAAAGTCCATATGTTTGAAATCAAGCACAATCGAGTGGTCTCGTCAAAGAAAGTCTGCGTCTGTAAACTGTCTAAACAAAAAAAATTCTCTCACTCCGAATGTACACAAAGCAGCTTCCACATTGAGCCTGCACACAGACTGGGGCTACCTGACCTGTGCACTTTGGGGAAGCCATTTCAAAACAAACAATGGTGTCTCAAAACAAGCCGGATGCAATATCTGCATGATTCCCCGACCCCACAAAAACACACACACACACGTTATTTTAAGTGGCAGGAGTGCCAGGGACACAGCGTGTTCGGTTTTTTAGACTGTGGAGAGTTAGGAAACCAAGCAGGAGAAGGGACAGAAACAGAAACCTGATGCAAATGCTTACTCAATAGGGTGCTCTGGGTCACATTAGTCCCCCCATGTTCTGCCCCGGGGGTCTGGACAAATCTAGCATGGGAGAGAGGTAGAGGGAGGGGTGAAAGCAGAGCAGCTAAACGCAAGCCAGGATTTCAAGGCGCAGGCACTTCTAAGAAGTACTCAATGTTAATAATAATTAAAAAAACATTGCGCGAAGATTCGCGTCTGTGAAGCGTGTGCCACAACAAACACTTGAGGGAAGTACTTGATTACATTGAAGCGCAGCGGCCGCACACATACAAACAAATATAAATAAATAAATGGGTGCTCTCACTTACACAACAAAACACAGTCACATACGAAACCAATGAAAACACGGTTGTATCTTCACAAAGCTGTTCAAATGCACCATAAACTGCCCTGGATAGTGAGTAATGGAGAACTACCAGAAGCCTAGAGGTCCTGTGGCAATACTCCAGGGGAGTGAACAACTTCAAAAAGAGGAGGACCAGGAAGACCAATTACCCACTGTCAAAGCAGGATTTTTACAAGACAACTAAATATACAAATGCAAAGTGATGGGAGGAGTCATATCCCACAAAGTACATACAACAGATCATCCTGCAGCGCAAGTGCTGTAGACTCAACCTATAAAGAATATTGTAAGCCTTAAGAGGGCCTATGCCAGTGTCAGTGTCATTGACTTCTCTCGGCTTGGCCAGAAGTTGTTGAAAATCATGCTTGATGTTTACAAAGCTAAGTTTATTCTAATCTCCAGGTTTGGTTCTGAGATTTGGGCTACGCTAATATAGCCCCAATCCTGGTGGAGGAGAACAGATTTCTAAGGTGTCTCTTGGGCGTTGGGCAGCGTACACCCTCTGAGATTTTACACAAAGAGCTCAGGATGACCTACATCGCTGATTTTATCCATCTACGACCGCTCGTATTATGGTGTGCAGTCTGGCTAAAGGAGGAATTTAGCCTTAAGAGTTAGTTATTCAGGATTGTTTGAACTTAGATAATATGTCCAATATATCATGGTTGCATTACGTGATGAGAAATCTTAACTCTTTTGGGAGGTCTGAGTTGTTCTCCAACCCAGAAAGCATTGTGAAACAAGATGTTGTCTGGTTAAGGAAGGCCTTTCATCTCAGGGTGGCAGCCGAGAGGGAAGCTTCTGCTTTGGCCAAACAGGCATACCGTCATTTTGCCATGGTTAAAACTGTTCCCAGGATAGAACCTTATCTTCTTCTTGAAATGACCTATTTCAGGCTGGGCATATTCCATCAGCAGCTTTTTCCCGAGGGCTCCTGGTTCAAGAATGCGGACTTGCCACCATGTACTTGTGACCAGGTCTCCATCTGTGATACTTTGCACATTGTACTTATTTGTCCTATTTGTAAGACCCTGCATCATATGTTTTTAAGACCTCTCCTTTTAACTTTGGATATTAGGTAGGGTAGACCCGCTTTACTATATCCACAGCTCTTAGCAACACCCAAAATTTGTTTTCATGTGTCACGATACCTGTCAGGGGTTATCAGCGCTAGTCACTAGGCCCCACTAGGCCCCACCTCCCCGTTTTCCTTATCCAGTTCAGATTGATATGTAGATGCATTTTTACCGTGGATATGGCAACATTGAGGATGCTGGTCACTGAGGTTTTTTTAATGTTTTTATCTTGTACACCTGTATGATTTTAATAGTCTTTTAACGGTGCTTTTATGCTAATATTTTTATTTTTGTGTACACTTGATGTTATGTTTTTATCTTTGCAGGCTTGTAAGATTTTACTTTTGTAAAAATGAATAAAGTCTTTGAACTGAACTGACTACAAACAGACAGCCTCATAACCATAGGGGTGCTTACCTTATCACTTTGAAAAGTTTCAATTTACTAAGATAGGAACATTGTTTTGGTCCCAAGCATATGCAAATTACTATAAGTGAGCTACACACTGGGCCTGACTCTCACTTCTTCTCTAAGATCCATGGACAATTTTACCAATAACACCTCTGAAATGTGTTTTTGTAAAATCTGTTTTTTTTCTAAATATGTCTTTCACCCCCGAGCTAATTTTACTTCAACATTTAATTCATTCATAGCCTATTCTACATCTACTCAGGAAGAGTTTAAGCTCATATTTAACTAGTTCATAGCTACTTCCCTCTGGGACATAATAATCTTAGCCTCCACCCGCTTTTACGTGTATTTGTATAAATAGCCTTAAATGAGGTCAGAGGCCAACGAAACACAAACGTTGCAGGATCGCCTGACAGTTCATACAGGTAAGCGGCTAGAAAGAGTTTCAACACAGACAAACATGCAATTACTAACTGAAAACAATGCACCACACTGACAGTTGGAGTTTCCGTAAACCTAACTGCTTTGTTAACCGGTTTACATGCATCAGTGACATAAAACACGCGAGCTAGTCCTCAACTACGTCTCCAGTTAAATGCCCTTTCATGCTTAATGGAGAAGACTATTGAAATTGTTTGAATAAATTGGCGAGCCACCTTGCCCTGAGTATTTTTGCTTGAAGGACAGATCACTCTGCCATGTTGTTAGGAATAGGGAGAGGGTATGGCGGTACGGCCAGAGCTGCCATTTTGCATTTAGGGAACCACTTTCGAGACTCGGCGTCGACTCAACATCCTGTGATTCTGAGAAAATCAATAATTAAATAAATATAAATGCGACCTTGTGTAAAGTAAGTGGTGCTCATGTAAAGCGTTTCAACACAATCGGGTCGAGTTTGCACCATATAAAACTGCAAAGACTAAAAAAACACATTTAGGACTGATTTGTAAACCATCCCCATTTTTGGGACCAAGCCCATAACACAGGAATTGAAAAAGGTCACATTTAACACGCGTTTTCAATAAAATGAATTGAGTACCACTTAGGGTGTTTTGGTTAAACAGCTGCGCAGATCCGCTAGGGTCCATGGAAGCTGCACTAAAACAGTTACAGAGCAAATACCACTCTGATGCCCAGCAGTCCACCTAGGACTTGAAAGAATTGTGCTGCTGCAGACATGATGGAGAGTGACATCTGATCACCCCCTGAAGAGGTGGTCCTGATCGACCTTCTGAACTCCTGTCTGCAAGCGGCCAGGAAGATCACTGCTGTCCTAGGAGCAAGCAGCCACACAGAACAGCCTCATTACCCCCAGGTCCCTTATGTCCTCGTCCCATTCATTGACAATGTGGAGATAACCATCTCCCGACAGAAAAAAAGAGCAGAGGCATGCTGGGACCCTAATACTGCCCCTCCCACCGGGAGTACATAAGCAGTACTTACCCAGCATCCCGCCTGTTCTTTTTTTCTGTCTGTCGACAGAATGGACGTGGTGTTGCTGGTGCTGCTCCTGCTGGGCTTGAGTAGCGTTCTTCTCTGAAGATCCTTCCCCCCGCCCGGCTGCCTGGCTGTGCGGGCCCGGGGTTTTTCCTGGGCTGTCCCCTGGCCTGCCGGGCTTGCTGGGTGGCATGCCTGTTCCTGGCCGGTGAACCTCTTGGCCGGCCGGCCCTTTGCGGCTGGTGCGTGCCCTCCCGGGTGCTTCCGGGTTGCCTGCGCGTCTTCCTTTGGCTGGGCCGGTTGGAGGACGCGCCGCATTTGCAGTGTTCCTGGCTTCGCGCTGTTGGAGTGGGGGCCTTGCTGCTGGTGGTGTTCGGCCTCCTCTCCGGGTGAGTCCCGCGTAGCGGATTTCTTTTACACTTCCTGCGAGTGTACCTGATGCTGTTCCTTGTCTCCGCGGCCTTGGGGGAATCCGTGGTGCGGGGTCCGTGTTTGGTTGCTCCCATGAGACAAGCCTGGCACCTGCAGGTTGTGTCTTCCTGGAGTTTCAGTTCATCCTAGTGTTCTTTCCTCCACTTTCCACTTTGGGGAATATGTATGTATATGGAGTGGGAATGAACTGACTTGAGCATTCTTTGCTCCGCTGATTCCAGGAGTGCTGTGATGATCCGTCCACATTGCGAGAAGAGATCGCACTGTTTACGGCGTTTTCTCCTTAGAGTCCGGGCGGACTCGGCAGCTTGCTGTGACGGCGGTTTCGGTCTGTCGGCGGCTTGTCCTGCTCGCTGTGTCTGGCTCCTGGTGGCTACGTGTGCACTTTCGTGGGCTCACTGTGGTGCCATTCACATCCCTTGGATTCCAGGGGTGTGTTTCATTCCGTCCCACCCAGCGGAGGTGTAGTCACTAGTTGCTACACTCAGCCTTTGCAGCTGTCGGGTGGGCCTCTGCTTTGGTGGCGCAACAGCTGGCACGGTGTTGTGTTGCCTTTATTGTTGCTTTGTTTATGCTGCCCTTGTGCAGCCATGGTGGTCCGACGTGCTCTTGCTTATGCGGGTGTTCAGCGTGGCATCTCGATGCCTGTGCGGCCTGGTGGCATGTGGGGTGCTTGCTTCCTTGCCTATGATATGTCTTTGTTTCCGCTGACAATTGTATGTCTGCCTCCTTCTCTCGCGGCTGGAGCGGCCGCCTTTGGGGCTGGTGCCGCCGGGGCCATGGGGCTGGGGCCACGGCTGGTGTCTCGGGGTCGGCTGTGATTCTGGGTGGGTCACTTGTTCTCCCCGCGCCTGCCGGGCGCTTGGTTGTGTCCTTGCGCGACAGGGCTGGTGCTTCTGTGCGGCGCTCCAATTTCATTTGGGGCGGGTTGGCGCTGTGTATGTCTGCCAACCCCTACGACTACTGTTTTTGGTACCGAGACGTCCTTCTAGGGGTTCCGGCGTGTGCTGTGCTGGTGTGCTCCTTCCTGGGGTGCTGTTGAGCTCTCTGTTGGCCTGGCTGCTGTAATTCGCCTGGCACGGTGGTGCTGCGGTGTTGGGGGCTGGTGGATGGCAGCGTGCTGCCCTGTGCAGGCTGTGTTTGCTGTGCCATGCTTCTGTTCGAGCCCCCTGGGTCACCGCCCACTTCTGTTCTGTGGTTCGTGTGTGTTTGCTTTCTGGTTGCTGTTCCGTTTTCCTGGGGCACTGTGCTTGACTTCTGCATGTCGCGGGCGTACTGCAGAGTTCTTGGGTTGCCGTGGATTACTCTGCTGTAATTTGCCTGTTGGCGTATTGTCCTGCTGGGCCTGCCTTGCTCGGACTCTGGTTCTCTGTGTCCCTCGCACTCTGGGCCCTTCTCTTTGTCCTGGTTTCCTCCTCGTGGGCCGGTCTGGCTTCCTCTTCCTTCTGGTTCTGGCCAGGTTCTACTGGAGCCGTGGATTTTGTCGGACATGGACTTCCTTGCCCGCTGGGGTGGTTGTTGCTCCCGGCTTGGCCGGCCTTGCTGCTGGGGGGCATGGGTTCGTGCCTCCGGTCCTATGCTTCTGGGGGGCTTCCAGGGGCTCTGTGATTGCATGTTCGCTCCCTGCTTTCCTGCTCCCGCTGGGTTGCGTTTTTTTCCGCACGGAGAGTCGTTCTGCTGCGTGCCCACGCCCCTGGGTGGGTCGTTGGGTTTTCCGCTCTGCTCGGCCTGCTCCCTTTGTGTGCGAGCTGTGCGGCCTCTGTTTGGCTGCGTGGGACTTTGGCCTTCGGCCCTTTGCTTCTTTGACTCTTGCTGTGTCGCTGTTGCCTGGTGGTTGGATCTCTGCCTCTTGCTCGTGGGTTGTGTGTTCGCTGCCCGCGGCTCCCCCCTTCTGCGCTCCTGTTCTCTGCCTGTTGCCTTGCTGCTCTGTCCCGGCGGAGGGCTGGTGTCCTGATCTTCGCTCTGGAGTCTGGTCCTGGGGCCTGGGCAGTTTCGTGGCCTCTGTCGCTGCCTGCTTCCCTGCTGTGCCCTGGGTGGGCTCCGGGGTTGACTGTGTTCTGTGCTGGGTGCTGCTGTCTTGGTGGCCGTGTCTCTTCAGCTTTCTCTTGTGCTGTTTCTGTCTTCCGTGGTTTCCTTGGCATGGTCCTTGTGTTTCCCTGCTTTTGCTGCGGCCTGCGGCCGTGTCTCCCCGGCCTCCCCTGTCCTGGCTTGTTCGGTGCTCGGGCGGGTTGGGCCTGGTTCGTCCCTGCTTGGGACTCGGCTTGTGCTTGCCGGGTGCTGTGTGTTTCCACTTGGTCTTCCCTCCCGGCCTTTGGTTGTCCTTGCTGGGTGCTGTTCGGGCCCTTCTCCTGGGATTGGGGATTCCCTCCTTTGCTGAGCAGCTGTCTCCGGGTTCAGTCGGTGGTGTTGCTCGTTCTGTGGTTTCTCCTCCTGCTGCCCCTGTCTGCTGGTTGCTTCTACCTCCTGCCTGTCTCCTCCTTTTCTCTGGCTGGTGTGGTTGGGCTCTGGCTCTTCCTTTCCTGGGCGGTGCGGTTTGTTCTGCCGCTGGTTCTCCGGAGGAGGGGGGCCTTGTTGCTCCGGCCCTCTCTCGGCCTGGCTGTTGGCTGTGGGTTGGGTTTTTTTCCCCAGTATGCCGGGCGCCCGGGTTGGTTGTTGTCCTGCCCTGGGGCTTCGCCTTGGGCTGGGGTGCGTTCTGTGGCGGTTCGCTGCTTTGGTTCCCTTTCTGGTGGTCCCTGGGGGTTCGGGGTTCGTGCCGCGGCGGTTCCCCTTGTTTGGGGGTTTGCCTGGGTTCCTGTTGCGGTTGCTCCCTGTGGGCTCCTGGTCTCCTCCCCGTCGTTTGGCGGTGTCTGAGCCTGCCTGGTGCCTGGGTGGGGGCTGCTTGGGTTCCCTGCTCCTGGGGGCTTTTCGGCCCCTGTTGGTCGCCTTCTTCGGCCCTCTATCCAGGCCTGTGCGCTGTGGGTTTCGGGGCGTGGCTCCCTGGTGGTGTCTGCTTTGCCCTTGTGTGCCCTTCTGGACCTGCTCCTGCCGGCTGTTCTCTTCCCGGGCTCCCTTCACCTCTGGTTGGGTGTCCGCGTTTTTTCTGCCTGGTTCGGTCGGTTTCCTTGGCTCCTGTTGGGCTTCGGGGTCCCCCCCGTTGCCCCGGTGCTCCTCCTTTGTTGGCCCTTCTTGTGGCTGGTGGCTTTCCGTTTTGTTTGCCGCTGGTCTGCGTCTTGCCTTTTCCGGCCTGTGTGGGGCCCTGGTTTTCTGGGTTGGCGTGTCCTGGTTGCCTCCGGTCACTCCTGCTCTGCCGATTTTCTGGCGCTTCTGGCGTGGCCTCCGGTTGCGCTTCCTGGGCCGCTCTGGCTCTGCTGTGTCTTTTGTGCCGGCTCTGGGGTGTGTTTTGCCTGGCGTCCCCTGTCCTGGTGCTGTTGTCCTGCCCGCTCCTCTCTTCCCTGGCTCCCCCGGGTGCTGTTCCTGGAGTGTCTGTTGTTTGGCGGGCCCCTTCTCCTGTCGGGACCTCTGGCTTCTCTGCTTCCTCCGGTTTCCGTTGGGGCGGTTGCCTCTGTTTGTTTTCTTCCGGGCCTGCTGTGTGGTCCGGCGGTTGTGGGCTTTGGGTCTCTGTCGGCCTCCCCCTGTGCTCTGCGTGGGCTTCTTCCGGGCTGGTGGGCTCTGTGCTCCCTGGGGTCTTTTCCACTGCTCCTGCTGTGGTTCGGTTTGAGGCCTTTTTGTCCTTGTTGGGGTTTGGTCCTGCGGGCTCTTTGGACCTTGTACAGCCTGGTTCCGGCTTTTGTGGCTTTGCCCGCTCCTGGGCTCTCGCTGTGGCTTCTCCTTCTGGGCTGGGCGCTTAGTGGTTGTCCTTGGCGTCCCTGGTGGTGCTGTTCGTTCTTTCCTGGGGCCTGGTCCGTCTGTGTTTCTCTGACTGTGGCCTTCTGTTCTCCTTGGCTCGGGTCCGGTCCTGGGTTTTGTCCCTTGCTGGCCGGTTGCCTCCTGCAGTTTCCCCCCCCCCTTGTTTTTGCTCCCTCGGGGTGCTCTCTTGGTGGGGTTTTCCTGGGTGTGCTGGCTGGTTCGGAAGGCCGGTTTTTTCTGCTTTGGTATTCTCCACATTGTCAATGAATGGGACGAGGACATAAGGGACCTGGGGGTAATGCTCTATTACTTACCGGTAATCTTCATTACTCCGGGTCCCGTTGTCCTCGTCCCATTCATACGCCCCTCCCTCCCTCCCGGGCGGCCGGCCTTCCTGTATGGGCTTGGTTTTACAGGCGGGATGCTGGGTAAGTACTGCTTATGTACTCCCGGTGGGAGGGGCAGTATTAGGGTCCCAGCATGCCTCTGCTCTTTTTTTCTGTCGGGAGATGGTTATCTCCACATTGTCAATGAATGGGACGAGGACAACGGGACCCGGAGTAATGAAGATTACCGGTAAGTAATAGAGCATTTCTCTCCTCACCTGATATAGTCCACCCTGCAGGACCCAAGTAGTCCCATAGCTTGAGCACTGACCTCCTATAATAAAATTGTGGCAGTGAAGATGATGACAATGCTGTGCATCTTGACATATTCCTTCACCCCACACCTCATAATGGCAATCATAATAAAGGTGAATTGTAAGGGCCTCTATACTGACAGAACTCTGATTCCCCCCTCACTCTTTGTCAACAACAATTACTTCTGCCAGAGCCATGTGATCAGAGTGGACAACCTCCTGCCACAGTCACTCTAGAAAATCAGATAAAGACCATAAAATATACACTACTAACACAATAAATTGACCTGCTGAGCTAATCAGAGCTGCCAGCCAAACATAAGTTATAAAACTTCCTAACTATCTCCCATGCTTTCTCATTCCTCACACCACTGAGTGCTGCGTACCATAACCGCACCTCAGTGATCAGCACACACGACATGAAAACACTTACCACATAGGCTCAGAACAAAAACAACACTCTTCTGACCATTCACCCACTTAGTGTATTCTGCTACTCCTGTGAACAAGCGCTTCAGTGCTCCACATAGGGGTAGTAAGCGTTATACAAATATTATAATAAAATATAAGACAATACGTGTTTCCAGAGTTCTCTCCAAGGTTCTGCACAGACCCACTGAGAAACTGCTAGAATATTGTTCAATGAAAATCCAACTATCAGGATTCATTTTGTCTCTGTAAATCTTAATTGTGTCTAAATGGAGAGCTTTGTGAGGACCAGGTGATGACATCACAATTTACCATCACCATTGGATGCTCTCTAGGTATTCCTTAAGTTGGTTTCCATCTTTTGGAGTCCATGGTATTCATTTAGATCCAATAGTTGAAGATGATGGATTTTTTCTTATAATTTTATGCCTCTTTTGTTCGCTCTTTGCCATTACTTGGGTGCCTCTTCTGCTCACTCTTGTCCCTTGATTCTGTGCCTCTTAATTCTCATACGTTTGTCATACTTCTGTGCCTTTCTTTATTACTTTTGTGACTTTTCCATCTTTCCTCGACAGCCTCCTTATCCCTCTCCCGTGCTTTTCCTACTTCTGCCTGTCCCAACTTCTTACCTGCTCTCCTGTATCTTCTGCTTCTTCCTGCATCTTCTTCCTGCTTCTCCATAGTCCCGTTAACCTCCCCACTCTACTCCTCCCCCTCCCAGGATCTACTTAATGGCTGCCGCTGTGCGACTGTGCCAAAGGCACATAAAAGACAATCCCATGTACACTCATCTGCACTTGGACCGCACCCAGTGTCACAACCTGTGTTTGAATCACCCACCGCTGCTACTCCGCAGCATCCCTTCACTTACTCAACCCAGGATACGCACTGCTCCCCACAGCACAGCAGGACCTTTCTCTTTCTCCCACTGTCACTTTACCTGCAGCAAATCACCATCACACATTCCCCATACCTCGACTCCAACATCACACTCTCACAACCTCACCTCACCAAATACCATGCCTGACCTTCAGCGAACTCTTACATGCATGCGCCTCAACATCTGCTCACTCAAAAAACACACTTTTGAAATTTGGGACCTTCTCAGCAGCAGCACACCAGATCTCCTCCTCCTAATGGAAACCTGGATGAACACCACTTCATCTCTCGACATTGCTGTGGCAGTCCAAACAGGACTGCCTTCACAAACCCCACGGAGCACTCGCCATCATTTACAAAGACACCCTCAAATGCACAGCTAAAATAGACCCGGACAGCCCTTTCTTGGAGCAGATGCATTTCAACCTAAAAACAAACGACAACCCCACCCTGAAGGGCACCCTGGCTTACCAACCACCCGGTCTACAAGGCAACTTCAGTGACCTCATCTCAGACTTCATCGCCCCCCTCACCATCAACTCCAAGGACTTCCTACTTCTCTGTGATTTCAACTTCCACCTGGAAGACCCCTCTAACCATTGCTCCACTGACATCCTCGAGAGTCTACACAATATAGAACTTTCCCAGCTCATCATGGACCCCACACACAATGCAGGACACACGTTAGATGCAATCTTCGCGTCCAGCAACAGTATCAGCTACCACTCTGCCTCGCCACTCACATGGACTGACCACTACTTCATCCATTTGAAAATCTCCATGCCACAAGCCAAAGCTGCCATCAACACCAACCAACCCAGCTGAAACTAGAACATATTAATGGAAACTGACTTGTGCAGCACACTTGAAACTAACCAACCCAACACTACCAACAACCTGGCCGAGGACATCACCAACTTCAACCAGTGGACCTCTAACTGCGCTGATGCTCTGGCTACCATCAAAACCCACAAACACTGCAGAACCAACAAACAGGCCTCCTGGTACATGGAAGAACTCTGCGACCCCAAAAGATACTGCAAACAGCTGGAAAGGAAATGGAGAGCCAACCACAATGCCAACGCCAGAGCAACCTACTAGGCCGCCCTCAGGCACTACCACCACCTTCTTAGAGATGCCAAGAGAAGATGCATCACAAATCGGATTGAAGTCAACTCCAGCAACAACAAGGAGATTTTTGCCATCATCAAGGAATTCTCCACCTCAGAAGCCTCAGCTAACTTCATCACCTCATCCCATGAACTCTGCAACAACATCTCAAACTACTTCAACAGCAAACTTGAAAAGACCTATAATAACTTTGAAAAACAACCGAACCCTGAGGATATCAACAGCAAGCTGCATATGAACCACTCGTTTGGACACCTAACCAAATGGCGAACACTCACAAAGGAAGACTTCACCTCTAGCAAACCATCCACTTTTGGGCCCCAGCAGACCCATGTCCGCATCACATTTACAACCTAGGAGGACCTGTGATCAGCAAATTCATTATTCACATCATAAACTCCTCCATCTAGTCCGCAAAGTTCGGTGAGGACCGGAAGTATGCTGCAGTCACGCCCCTCCTCAAGAAAGAATCAGCAGACTCCAGTGAACTTAACAACTTCAGCTCCATCTCCCAACTCTCATACCCAGCTAAAGTGATAGCGAAGACAATCAACCAGCTACTCACCAACCACCTGGAACTTCACAACCTTCTCGACCACTCCCAATCTGGCTTCCAAAGCAACAACAGACTGAAACAGCACTCATCGTCACCACAAATGAGATCTGCACCCTTCTAGACTGAGGAGAAACCGCAGCCCTCATACTGCTGGATCTCTCAGCTGCATTCAACACCATGTCACACCCCAGCCCCATCAAAAGACTACATGCAAAAGACATCCAAGGTTCAGGCCTCGAATGGATATGCTCCTTCCTCACAGGGGTAACACAGCAAGTGAGACTCTCTCCCTGCACAGCAGAGCCCAAGGATCATTGCTCAGCCCAGTGGTGGCTGCCCCCTACCTCAAGTGGTAGGGCGGCCGAAAGTGGAGAGGGCGGCAGGTTGGGGGGGAGAAATAAAATATAAGTTGAATTTTTTTAAAAATCTTACCTGCTCCGGCCTACATCAACAGATCTTACTGCATCTCCATCATCTCCTATGCTTAAGACACACAGTGCATCCTTTCAATGTCGGACAAGTCCCCCATGACCAGATCCAACTTTACCAAATACATTATCTGCATAGCAGATTGGATGAAAAGCAACTGCTTGAAACTCAACACAGACAAGTTAGAAGTGCTGATCTTGAGAGACAAGAGCTCCCTATGGGTTTCCACCTGGTGGCCATCAGAGCTTGGCCCAACACTATCACCCACTAACCAAGCATGAAACCTGGGAATCATCTTGGATGATAAACTCAACATGGCCTCACGTGAACTAAGTTAGCTCCTCCTGCTTCCACATACTATGCATCCTCAGAAAAATCTTCAAAAGGATTCCCAAGAACACGAGGCGTACCGTCACTTAAGCCCTAGTCACCTTTAGATGAAACTACGGCAAAACACTCCATGATGGAATCCCCAACCATCTCCTTTACAACCTCCAGACCATCCAGGATGCCACAGCCAGACTCATCTTGGACCTCCCACGGCGCACCCACATCACACCTCACCTCAGAGAACTCCACTAGCAGCAGATACACAAACACTGCCAATTCAAATTCCTCACACATGCATACTGCACAACATAGGACTAGCTTACCTCAAATACTGCCTCTACTTCCATCATCCCACCAGACACCTACGCTGTGCCTCACTGTCTCTCGCACACACCCTTCACATCCATAAAAGTAGAACTGGATACCTAGCCTTCTCCTACTTTGCACCCAAAACTTGGAACAACCTCCCTCTACACATAAGAGCCTCCTCCTCACTTCTGGAATTCCACAAGAAGCTGAAGACCTGGCTCTTCAACGAACACCCTGTAGACGACCTACACAGCTGCTTTAGCACCTGGATACCCTTTGGGTTTACAAATCCAAATAATATAGCATAACAACATTCACTACTCCACCCTCCTTCCCATTCTCCATCCAGTGTCCTTTTTAAAAACTTTTTACTTTCTTGCCTTCCGCTGTGCTATCGGTAACAGCCATCCTAAAATGGCTCTCCGAACTTTCTAAAAGGGCCACCTGACAATGACACATTCATGTGCAGAAAGCATGTCTTTATTGTTTTGTTTTTTATTTTTTAACAAATCTCATTTGAAGATGGGATGGCACCACAGATGCACTTGCATACACAGTGGCCATTTTTAATGCAAGAAAGTGCAAGACGGCTTCTGTGAATGCATGTTAATCTATGGCAGCTATGTTTCAACATCATATTTTAAAATAAAGTAAAATGCATTCCAAGATGGCTACGGTGGATGCACAGACATCAGTTGCAGCCATCTTCGACTGCATGTATTGTTTCACTTTCCAGCTTCAAGATGGCTTCTAGGGATATGTGTGCATTTGCAATGGCGATCCAATACAAAATAAGCACTGGCAAAGGGAACGGATTTCTCAACTAAAATGTATTGGCATTGCCAATGTTTGATCAAATGGAGTACTGGCTGATGACTCTGGAATAAGCTGGAGGTATTGTATGCTCTTGCTGAGGTAGACCTAAACATACTGCACTTTCAAATTTAATGTGAGATTGTGTTCACTTCAAGGATGATGTCAGTTAAAGACAGGAAAGGGAAAGTATTTTGAAGTGTCTGTAAATGATGAGAAGATTTAAATAACACTGTCAACTATTGCTCGAAAGAGATATCAGAGTCATTCAGGTCCCCCAAATGAACAGATTGACATGGAATGCACTAAATAATAACAATAACGATAATGACAACACCGATAATATTAATAATACTGTTCAATATATCACTTCATCACACACTTCCGCAGTTTCCAAGTACTATAAATGTCAGTGTTATTAGTACCCAGTGGTCCTCTACTTTTCAACATGCGCATTAGGCTGCAGATAGGCAAAGGTTCACTGGTGTCTAATAAAATATTCTCTTTTCACTCAGGGTGAACAAGGACTACAAGGAGCAAGAGGACTAGAAGGGCCTGCTGGGAAAGGAGAAACTGGGCCAAAGGTATGGGTGAAAATCCAGTGAGGAAACAAGGCAGCAAAGTGCAGGCTCGTGGCAGATGACGCAATGTGTAACGTAGAGTGCGACACTCCGAATGATTATTATGAGTCTCTCATGAATGTTTGCTCGACGGATGGACTGGTCATTCGGACCCTCTAACATTTCTAGCTGACCACCTTGCTAAATGGCTTGTTTCAGAACATGGTGGGCTGCCATCGTCTAACCATGAAACCCTCATGGTCCCCATTACAGCATGCTGAATATTTCTGCCTGGGCTATATCTCGTTTCTGTCCCGGCCCTGCTGTGCTCACTATGCATGTTTGCTCTCAAAATTGTTTCACATCTTGTTTTTTTTACATTTTTAATTTGCGAGACACTTGTAGGACTGAGCATGATGTAAAACAGCTTGTTAGGAGGGTTTGTGGCATGTCAAAAATACAGTTAGTCTGCCTGGGAAAAGTTAGGCCACACATTCACCCTTATGTTTAACAAAAAATAAAACAATTGCCTTAGGTTGTGAGTTGATAATTAATCATTTCACAAACCTTATCTATGTTTCGCAAGCAGGGCCGGTTCTAGGATTTTTGGGGCCTTGGGCCGCAAGGGAAGGTGTGAGGCGCCTCTAATTTACATAAGTGACACTTTCAGGGCTCCTGAAGCTGCTTTGTGCAGACTCCTCCTGGGCCGCAGCTCCTCCTCTCAGCCACCTACGAGCACCTCTTTTACAGCCCATTTTGGGCTGAAGGTGTGAGAATTGCTTGGGGGCTGAGAGTTAAAACAGTGGGGGCGCTAAAGTGCTGGACAAAGGTCTTCCCGCAGGGTCTCTGAATGGGCAGCCGGGCAGAAGGTCTAATTGCAGGACAAACCTGCAAAATGCTTCTCCTTGCAACTGGGTCACCATCCCTAAGAGGCCCAGGGAGAGCCCCCTTCCCCTCCCTCTCATTGGGCCCAATTGCTAAGAGACACCTTTCTTTCAATTAAATTGGCAGAAGTAAAAGAGTGCTGGTGGTGTGTTAAACTGGTGCGGGCCCCATGCTGATGGGCTGAGTGCGAGGCCCTGGGCAGCTGCCCACACTGCCCTTGCCTAGCGCCGGCCCTGTTCGCAAGTGTTCTCCACCTTTTTTAGTACCATTGTCAAGGATTGTTTTATGAGTAGTGATAAGCCATTACTCCTTTTGTACCACTGAATTTCCAGGAATAAGTCACGCATGGAAGTAACCTTTGTGCATGGGCCTGCAGTGAACTTTCAATAACTTGTGTAGTAAGAGATCAGGATCTCCTCTAGCTCTACTGATTGGATTTTTGTCCTTTTGGTCTTGATTTATTTATTAAATTCAGCCTTTTTTTTCCAACCTGGTGTGGGAATTTTGTGTGTGCTGTTTTCACGAAACGTCCATTATTATTGGCACCTTCTGTCAACCATGTTTTATTAAACAAAATACACTAACTTTGCATAAATATGGACTTTAAGTAAATACAGTATTATCTAATAAGTGAATGCAATTATTTGTCTATGCGACATAGGATTTATATCCCTGTTTTATTTCGTAAACTGCATAAGCGAGCAGTATGGTTAGTTTTTTTTTATCCTGGATGATTAGTGCAGAGATGAAACTAACCTTACTATAGGTCAGTTTTATTTGAATGCTCCTTTCCATACTAACTGATTTTAGCAAATGTCTTTCAAATAGCTATACATATTTTTCCTTGTACACATGATATTATAAGAGGTACATATGTATTAAATGTATTTGAAAAGTAATTTTATTTGTTATTTGTGTACAGGGTGATCAGGGAGAAAAAGGATCTCGGGGATTTGTTGGCCCTCCAGGACCACAAGGACCTTCGGGGAATAAGGTTTGTCTTTTTATTAACTTTTAAGTGCCTCTATGATGCGCTATGCTATCAATTGTTAATGAAATTTTACCTAGAGTTGTTGGGTGCATTCATTTCAATTAATTAATAGCACTGGTAATACAAGCGAGGCCATTCAATGTATATAACCAACTTGGGTTCCCACTAGAAGCGTTTTCGCCATTCTAATGGTTTCCTAGCTGAGCGCTCAAGGATGCCTAGATAGCATGTGAGACTGTCCTCGCATCACCTAAATTGTTCCACCACTCTTAAGAGCAGGTTTCTCTGTGTTTTGCAATATCAAGACTGCCGTAACGCTAATGGTTTCCTAGCTGAGCTCTCAAAGGATGTCCAGATAGGTAGACAGCAAGTGAGACTGTCCTTCCATCACTAAAAAAAAATATATATATATATATTTATATCTATATATCTATATCTATATATATACATATATATATATATATATATATGTCAGAAAAGTTGCCCTCGAACGAAGATGCACTCACGGTAGGTATTCCATTTTAATGAAGACAGGAAGTAAACCCAGAAAACAACACCTGTTCCCTTTTTGGCAGGCCTAACGCTTTTCAGTCTCCTCAGCCCTTCCTCACAGACCAAAGAGGAACAAACATCAAAACAGTTGCACTTACATGATACACTTAAATATTGGTTCCGCCCACAGTAGGCCTTGATGTAAGTTGCAAAGCATCCTGCTATTTGCGGTGCATGTAACTTTCACCCGAGTGGGCTGCTGCCGTTCCGCCAGTAATTAAAAATTCAACACCCCCAGTGGGACAGTTCAAATGCCACATTGCTGAGCTGCTCCCTATACAAAGTCAAACATTCTGGGCCTGCCATTCTGTCGGTGACACCAATTGCGCGTCACCACAAATCTGCGCCACGCAGCGGTGCATCCTCACGTCTGGACTGGCCGTTAATTTGTCAGAAAAGATATATATATGACACACACATATATATATATGCACTGGAAAAAAACAAAGGTTACAGGGACGTTATAGTTAGGCTCAGAACGAGTGAAATTCAGCAGTTATAGTTATCTGAGCTTACTGTAACTTACGTCCCTGCAATGCACTGCTTATGACCTCACATATTACATCACTAATGATATGGTCAGTGACATCACTGATGACTTCCCTGCAACCTTTGATTTTTTCGGTGAAGTTCTAAGGTTTTTTAAATTCTGTTTCCTAACTATAATGTTCCTGTAACCTTTGTTTTTTTCTTTGAATATCTATGGTTTTTAATGTTATTTCCTAACTGTAATCTGTAACCTTTGAGAGTAAGTGTCTCAGTGGGTGTGTGGATGAATGCATGAGTGTCACACTGGGTGTGTGAGTGAGTCTCTGACTGGGTCTGTGAGTGGCTGAGTGGTTGTTTGAGTGGGTGCATGAGTGTTTGAGTGGGTTTGCCAGTGCCTCCATGAGTGTGTCAGTCACTCTGTGAGTGACTGCATGAGTGTCTGAGTGGGTCTGTGAGTGGGTGTGGGAGTCTCTGAGTGGGTCTGGCAGTCTCTGAGTGGACCAGTGAATCAGGGCATGAGTCTCTGAGTAGATCTGTGAGTGGGTGAGAGAGAGTATGTGTGATTCTGTAAGTGGGTGCATAAGTGACTGACTGGGTCTGTGAGTGGGTGTGAGAGTGTCTGAGTTAATCTGTGAGTGGGTAATTGAGTGCCTGAGTGGGTTCTACTAGTTCTCTGCTTGTTTTCTGCCTATTTTCTGCTCACTTCTGAACTTTATTTTGACTATTTCTGTTAGTTGCTGACCTTTATTTTGCCTCTTTCTGCTCGTTTCCGACCTTTATTTTGCCTCTCTCTGCTCATTGCTTACCTTTATTTTGCCTCTTCAGCTTGTTTCTGACCTTAATTTTGCCTCTTTCTGCTCATTTGTGACCTCTATTTTGCATCTTTCTGCTAGTTTTTGACCTCTATTTTGCCTCTTTCTGCTGGTTTCTGATCTCTATTTTGACTCTTTCTGCTCATTGCTGGTCTTTATTTTGCCTCTTTCTGCTCATTGCTGACCACTGTTTTGCCTCTGTCTGCTTGTTTCTGACCTCTATTTTACCTTTTGCTGCTTGTTGCTGGCCTTTATTTTGCCTGTTTCTGCTCGTTTCTAACCTCTACTATGTCTCTTTCTGTCGTTTCTGATCTCTATTTTACCTCTTTCTGCTCATTTCTGATCTCTATTTTACCTCTTTCTGCTCATTTCTAACTTCTATTTTGCATCTTTCTGCTTGTTTCTGATCTCTATTTTGCCTCTTTCTGCTGGTTTCTGATCTCTATTTTGCCTCTTTCTGCTCATTGCTGGCCTTTATTTTGCCTCTTTCTGCTCGTTGCTGGCCACTATTTTGCCTCTTTCTGCTCGCTTCTGACCTCTATTTTACCTTTTTCTGCTTGTTGCTGGCTTTTATTTTGCCTGTTTCTGCTAGTTTCTGACCACTATTTTGCCTCTTTCTGCTCATTTCTGACCTCTATTTTAACTTTTTCTGCTTGTTGCTGGCCTTTATTTTCCATGTTTCTGCTAGTTTCTGACCTCTACTAAGCCTCTTTTTGTTCGTTGCTGATCTCTATTTTACCTTTTTCTGCTTGTTGCTGGCCTTTATTTTCCATGTTTCTGCAAGTTTCTGACCTCTACTAAGCCTCTTTTTGTTCATTGCTGATCTCTATTTTGTCTCTTTCTGCTTGCTGCTGCCCTCTATTTCGGATCTTTCTGCTCATTGTTCACCTTTATTTTCCCTCTTTCTGCTCATTTCAGACCTTTATTCTGCCCCTATCTGTTTGTTTCTTACCTTTATCCTGCCTCTTTCTGCTTGTTGCTGACTTTTATTTTGCCTTTTGCTGCTCATTGCTGACTTTTATTCTGCCCCTTGCTGCTTGTTACTGACCTCTACTTTGCCTCTTTCTGCTTGTTGCTTACCTTTATTCTACCTCTTTCTGCTAATTTCTGACCTCTATTTTACCTCTTTCTGCGTGTTGCTGAACTTTATTTTGCCTCTTTCTATTCGTTGCTGACCTTTATTTTGCCTCTTTCTGCTTGTATCTGACCTTTATTCTGCCTGTTTCTGCTCGTTTCTCACTGTTATCTTGACTCTTTCTGCTCATTTCTGACCTTTATTATGCCTCTCTCTGCTTGTTTCTGACCATTTTTTTTACCTCTTTCTGCTCTTGTCCCCCCGGGACTGCGGGGGAGCTTCAAGGCTCCTGCGGTCCCAGACAGCTCCCCGCCTCCTGCTGGAGCTGGCATTGCTCTCACATGAAGGGAGCTGCTGGAAATGCAACTCCTACATGCAAGAGCAATCTGTTTCATCTCTTTCCCTAACCGCATGTTTACAGGCAGGGAAAGAGATGAAACCTCCGCTTCCAGCGGGCGGGAGCACTTTGACAGCTCCCTCCTGCTGGAAGCAGAGTGTTTGCTTCTCCTTGGCGGGAGCTGTCAAAGCTCCAGACCAAGCAAAAGCATACAGCTATGTCCTGGGGATGAGCAGGAGCTGGCCCTTGAGGGTGTAAGTCCCCAGGGCCATGTACAACTCCAGCAGGTGGGCCATGCGGCCCCCCTCCTTCTATCTGGACATGCCACCTAGGGAGGTGGTGGTCCACAGGGCCAAAAATGGCCTGGGAGTGGGGCCTTGCGGCCCCCCTCCTTCTTATAAAACAAATGAGACCCGGGGAGGTGGTGGTCCCCAGGGAGCTGGGGGTCCACGTAGCCCCCGCACCATACTCACATAAGCCCCGGGGAGGTGGTGGTCCCTGGGACCATGGGGCTCCGTGCATCCCCCCTGCATCATTTTTATTATTAAAGCACTGGGGAGGTGGTGGTCCCCAGGGCCCGGTGGGGTCTGCGGCCCCCGCAATAATACATAAATAAGCCTCAGGCAAGGTGGTGGTCCCCAGGGCATAAAAATAACCTAGGAGGGAGGCCCCATGCGCCCCCTCCTTTATTTTATAAAATGTGTGCACATGCCACTGGGACCTGGCCCACCTGAGGGCTTTAGTATAAACAAGGCTTGTTTTTTTTCATTTTTGCAGTGAATTTCACTAATTTGCAGCAACATATTTAAAAAAAATGCTTTTTTGCCCTGCTGGGGTCCCTCTGAGACTTCAAGACCAAGGCTTAGGGGTCAGGGTATTCTTACTCTGCCCCCTTTTCATTTTTTGTACATTTGTTTTGAGACTCGGCTGAAGCAGAGTCCCAAAATAGCTGCCAACACTGCCTGGTTGAAGTGTTGGCAGCCAATCAGAGATCTGCATTTCCCAGCACAAACTCGTTATTATTCGCATATTGGGCGCAATCGCAGATAAACAAATTTGGATTTTCTTAAATTTTTGAACAACTACGGAACGGATTTAGACCAAATAACAAAAAGCACAATCTGCAGACCAAAAGCTAGCTTTCTGCCAAATATGGTGTAATTCCGGCCAACGGTTCGGGCTGTAGTCGTATTCAAAGCTCCTATTGGAATTAACATGGGAACCACAATTTTTTGACTCCCCCCTTTTTCTTGGCCTCCACTTGACGGATCACCCCAAAACTTTTCAGTATAGTTTTGAATAAGGCACATATATGTGGAGTTTAGTATAGTAAACCTATTCCTCCCTATAAACTCTTACCTTCATACTTTTCTGGCTAACAATATTTTTCCACAATGTTTTGGCAAGTTGATATTAAAGCCTCAGTATTCAGATGGTAAACTGATGCAAGTGAATCTGGAAGTAAAACACCACGATTAAATTAGTAGCAGATTTTGACAGAGGGCAACTATGCTTAGTGTCGTAAAGAGAAAAACCTCTGGTGTAGTAATGGAAAAAGGGAAGTGAACGCCTGGTGAAGGTAATCATTACGGAAGGATACAAAGTCGAGCATGAATTTAAATCATGCAGTCGGTGTGAGCAAATTGATTTTTCAGTTACTGTCTTGTCATGCTCGACTTTGTATCCCTTGCCAAGTTCATAAAACAAAACTATTTAAAAGTCTGCTGTGTCAAGACTACTAGAGTCTCCCGTTGGGCGTATGATCTTTATCTCAGCAATTTATTGTGGATCGGTTCTGACTGACCTTGAGATCCAGTTTCATATTAAAAATATTTTCTAGCTGAGAACCCGTCAACCCTTTCAGAAGAGGATCTTACCTGCTGTGCCTCTGTTGAATTGTGAATGGTCCTGGGTTATGTTCAATATCCTGGCCTGGAAAAAGCTGTAATTTTCTTCACATCTCATGTAAGGCTGCCCTATACACACACTGCTAACAGACTCTTAGAGCAGTGTTGAAATGGATGCAAAGCCTCTTACAATCGTAGGTTGTAAAATGCACCAATAGTTTGAAGTGGCCATAACCAATCATCATTTCAGCAACATCTAATGACTCACTCTTCTGGACCAAAATGCTTTGTTAGCAGTGCAACAATTCAGCTTGGATGCATATAGTGCTTAATTTGAGATGGTGGGTGCCCGGCACCGGCACTTAGTTGTCAACACTGGAGCTTTTGACGTTCTGCCACAAGGTGGCGCTCTCTGGCTAATTTAGAGATGACCACAACAACAGTTAATTTTTAATTCAATATACATTCAAAATGACTTTTACCTGCCTACCAAGCCATTCTTATAGCTTTGGGGGCCTGGAATTGTCTGAATTTTCACACTTGTAGGAGTGTGATGGTTAGTGGTTGTGTTGTTACTATCATTGGCAGCATAGCATGGGCAATGTGTGGTGCAAACTGCAGTGCCCTCCTGAAGAGAGCCCTGGCACTTATATATGTTTTACAAATTAAGCATTAGATGCATACGTATGACTCCTAAGAAACTGGTCAACAGCTTTTTCATTTAAAAACACAACCTCATTCATTTCAGGGTTCATCTGCTGCAAGTTGGAAGGAAAGTGCTATGAAATCCCTGTGCTACTGAGAACAAAGCAGTCATGGTTTTAGGAAAGTGCGGAGGTGTGGGTATTATCGCCATTTCCTTGCCACTTTCCCATGGCTGTTTTTAAGGTTGCATGTGACTCAAATTCCGTGGAAGTTCACTAATTATGACGTGGTGGAGTTGGGGCCGATGGAGAAATTGAGAGGGATTGCTCTGGGTATTGGGAGATTTGATGGTTATAAATTGTATCATCTAAATGTGTCCTTCATTTGCCATTTCAAGTAGCTCTAGTAAGGTGTGTATTTCCGTGGGGACAATAGACTATCTTGCATACAGTCCTTAGCTAGTTATTGGCTCCTTAGTAAATAGGCAAATATCTTTGCAGTTGTAAATACTCTATAAGAAGGGTTAATCCTTGCCCAGAGGAGAATGAGTTATGTTGTTAAGATGTTTGTGCAATGTCAAGTAGTGATATCAAGAATTTGTTTTCCATTCCACTGTCTATATAATCTGTTTTGGGAATTTTCATGGAGGTTCCATAACAGACCAAAACTGAGGCGTACCAAAATTTATTATTATTGCTGGAGATATAGTGCATCACTCAACTCTGCAGTACAATTTTTGTATGCTATAATTCTTTTATCTAGAAATGTTTTTTCAATTCTTTGGCGCGGAAATGGAAGCTGGAAAGATAAGAATAAGCCTTTAACTTCTCACTGGCACTTCTTGTTTTTTTTAACCAATTTTATTGGGTTTAATCAGAGCATTACATAAGTACAACCGTACGGATCTTCATTATTTACCTATGTTCGGTGGTCCCACCATGGTCCCTATACATACAGTGCAATATATCAAGTCCAACAGGAGTAATCAGTTCAATACAATAACAGTGAAACATACTCAACTTGAAGTCATGACAGTTCATAGATTCAAATATGTAGATTCTGAATAGTGAAAGGCAATTAACAGCCACCCATGTGTCCGCCCCTCACGCACCCACAAACCCGTGCAGAAAGACCGCAGCGTGCATACAACATTTTTGACGGCACCCCTCAGTAGCCCAGCTTCATTCGTCATCCACTCCTGCATTATTTAAGCCCAAGGTAAGGGAAGGCGGGGGAGAAGACTATGATTTCCCAGAATGTGGTGTCGATCATCCACTAGAGTGCTATCCCTCCTCAGCCAGGTAGAGCTGCCCAAAACTCCTGTAACTCATGCAAATAATTGTCCCAATCCGCAGCTATGGGGATTCTGCTATGATGGTTGATGCCCCGAAACTGGTCCCAGGATGCTTGTTTCCGGTCTAGGGAGGAACCGGCTTGGGAGTTCAGGCTGGACTGTTCCCATGAGGAGCAGGGTCAGAACTGATTTGCATATGGCTGGATCCAAACTGGGGTGGCGTGGTGAGCAAAAGAACAATGGATTTAACCCAGATCTCTTGACTGGGGGTGAATGTTTGATTTACTCAGCATTCCGTTCATCATATGTTGTCACAGCACTTTTTGCCCTAAGTGGGATGGGAGAAATGCTTTATTTGTTGATTAATTAAAATCATTACAAACAAGATTAAAAACACTTTGGGTTATGACAGGAACTTGAATATACCAATTTGATCTGACTGGAATCACATCATTATCCGAAAAAGCACATATACTACATTGTTTTAAAATTATATCAAGGTACATTGTAAAGTTCTCTAGTGCAATGTCCTACATCTAGCAGCGATAATGAAAGAGCACATAATATACCCATTCGATCAGGCTAATATCACAACTTTAAAAAGCAAAAACCCATATAGTATATTTTGTTGTGAATAATATCAGGGAACATTTTAAAATGGATTTATATTTCGCACCATTCACAAAAACCATTACTCCAAATGAATAGTGAAAACGTTCTCAAAGAAGCTACCTATCCTACCCCCAAATCTAAAATACATACATAAAAGTCCAAAAATATAGGTGCAATAGATAAAGTGAATCTGTTCAGAATCTTACAACTAGCAGCAGTAGTTAAGGAGCACTTGTGCAAGACTTACATTTAGCAGCAATAGTTAAGGTGCAATTGTGCAGCATCTAACATCTAACTACATTCTAAACAATTAATTAGAATGGATAATTTCTCCTCGTCAGAACAGGCCCGCACAAGCGAATAATTGATTTAGTATTGGGATTATACCCGATTACTACGAACAATTAAAATCTTTTAAAACTTCGGTTTGAGGACCATTCACATAACTTTAGGAACAATTTTATGGGACTGCAATTTTCTTTAACATTTTTAAGATTGACAACAATGTCCTGAAAAACCAGTCATTAATATTCTAGGCATGCAACTGATGTCTGGTGTCACACTCAGAAAGTAGCTTTTTTTCTGTGGTGAGGACGAACTTTACAAACTGTGAGGTCAGGCGAGGCGTATTCCCAGAGAGACAAGTTATTACAGCTTGTCGACATGTTCTCACCCCTAATTTGTTAAAGATGGATTTTAATAAGGCTTTCCTCTCTTCTAACAGCTGAGGGCAAGTGGTTACAATATGCATGAGTGATTCTTTATAAAAACCACATAACCTACAGCTGTTTGAGGGCCAAATTCGTTCCCATGAAGGGATTCCATCCTTTGTGGGATATCTCCCATATCGTAACAACATGAATCTATCCCTCACAAATGATTTTAAATGGGTTGTGAGATACGATTGTGGTTCTAATGTAGTGAATGAATTAATAACTGACCAGGAGTGACTCTTTTTGGTGAGCTCGTCCTTGTCTAAGAGAATCAATAGAAAGTTAGCTGATCGATTCAGTGTCTGTTTAAACGCTACTTTGCTCCTGGTTACGTCTTCAAGGGGCGGCGACTTAAAGTTATTTAAACTCTCCATTAGATATACTCTCCAGCCCTTAGCATGCTCATACCTCGTTATCTCCTGCCAGCATTGGTTTGCAAGGGTGCCCTGATCTGAACAAAAAAAGAATGTAATGATTTTAAAAAGGCAGATTGTTTTATCAGAGTTTGTCTTTTCAGACCAAATTCCAATCTGACATTGGCATGCCCAATATACCTTGGAACCCTAAAAACAAATTTAAAAACTTTTATTTGTAGGTTATCAAAGATTTTTGCGTCTTTACCTCGAAAAATCATTGAACCATAAGCCAAAGAGGGAATGGGTATGCCCAGACTTGGGCCCTAGCTCGCTGTGCCACTGGATTCAGGCTAGCCTGGCTGATGACGGATGATGCCTCGAAACCGGTCCCATGATGCTTGTTTCCGGTCCAGGGAGGACCCGGCTTGGCAGTCCGGGCTGGACTGTTCCCATGAGGAGCAGGGTCAGAACTGATTTGCATATTGCTGGATCCAAACTGGGGTGGCGTAGTGAGCAAAAGAACAATGGATTTAACCCAGATCTCCTGACTGGGGGTGAATGTTTGATTTACGAAGCATTCCATCTATCCTTTGTTGCCACAGCACTTTATTCCAGAGGAAGCCCCCCAGCATAGTATGTGGGGAATGAAACGTACTCCGGGGTATACCCACAGGAAGATTGCTAAAGAAATACAGTAGACATGGGAGCATTACCATTTCAGATAGTGATACTCTACCCTTTACAGTTAGGGCGATTGTGCTCCAGAACGCCATTTGGGGCAGAAGGGAAGAAATGGCTCAAGTAAGGTTGCCAACTATGAGATCTTGTGTGTTTTGTAAATATTGATTCCCAAATACCTGAAGGGGCGCAGCTCCCAGCAGAGGGGGTGTGAGTCCACCAGCAAGTGCTGTGACAGGCATTCTGGGTGAATCAGGAACAATCAGAACTTAGACCAATTCATGCCCAAGGCAGCCCAGAACTCCATCAGGATATCAGTAATCTCGGATATACCTTCACGAATGTCTCGGACATAAATTTATACTTTGTCAATGTAAAGGGAAACAGTGTGTATCATCCCTTCCAGTGGTATTCCCCATGTCTGGCCCTGTTGCCGGAGTCTCTGTGCCAACGGATCCATGGCCAAGGCGAAAAAAAGCGGAGACAACGGGCACCCCTGGCATGTACCTCTGTTCACTGGGAAAGGGGGTTAAATGCACTCTCCGATCATCACCCAGGCAGTAGGCTCTGTATAGGAGTGTTTAATTGGTCTCTGTAGCCCCCCAGTTATGCCCATAGTTATCAGCATCGAGAAAAAAAATCCCCAGTCAATAGTATCGAACGCCTTCTCTAAATCAAGCACTATACATGCCACGTAAGACCATTGGCTGGAGCCAACTCCAGCACTCTATGGAGCTTGCGAATATTCAGAGTAGTGGTTCTGCCCAGGATGAAGCCATTTTGATCCGGATGCACCAGGTGAGCAAGGTGTTCCAGCAGTCACACCGCGAATAATTTACTTAAAAGTTTATAGTCTGTCCTGAGCATAGACAGTGGGTGGTATGATGTCACCTCCAGTGGGTCTTTGTCAGATGTAGGGAATGATATAAGTAACATCTCGTGGAGCATCAGCAGGAGCCCACCCTCCGTTAGTGCAGTCTGATACAATTCCAGAAGTTTAGGGACCAAGAGGCCCTCATATGCCTTGTAGAACTCGATTGAAATACCGTCCAACCCCTGTGTCTTACTCGTGGCAGTGTCCATAATGTCCCCCCTGATTTCTTGCACTGTGGTAGGTGCATTGAGTTCCTCTCTGCCGTTGGGGGTCAATGGCAGGTAGTGTAACCCCATCAAGGAAAGCTCGGACATGGGCCTGGCGATCCACTGGGGGGTGGATCATATAGGGTACGATAATGATCTGTGAACACTGCATGTATGTCCATTTAACTAGTAATCAGGCGGTCCGGGGTCACTCTAAGTGGTAATCGGGGTGACTGGTGTTGCGCTCCTCAACAGCCATGCCAGTAAGCGACCAGATTTATATCCCTCTGCATGCATTTTGGTCTGATAGGCTCTAAAGTATAAGCAACACAGCTGCTCAAACAGTCGCGCATGATGATCTTTCGCTGACATTAGTGCCTGTCTTGCAGTGGAAATTACACACACTTCCCCCTCCAGGGCTCTCAGAGATGTCTCCACCCAGATCAAGTCCCTGTGGAGGTTAGCCCTCACATCCACAATCACATGAATACATTGTCCCCAGAGTACCACCTTCAACACCTCCCACTTCACTGATTTGGAGGTAGCTGTACCTCAGTTATCGATTAGATAATTGGACAGCGCTTTGCAAGCGTATCCCTGAATTCTGGGTCTTCCAGCATGGCCAGCTGAACTCGTCATGTAGGGACTGGTGGGTGGAGTGCTAACCATTCAAGATTCAATTGAAGTGAATTATGGTTCGAAAATGTCTTCCCTATGTATTCGGCATTTGTGACCTGTAGTTGGGTGACCATATGACAAATTTTGCGATCCAAGTGACGAAGAAGGGCATGTAGAAGTGAATAATAGGAGTATTCTCTAACAACAGGATTAAGGACACACCAGCCATTGGGAAAGACGAGCAGCAGTGGCTACAACAGGGGAAGTCAGCATGGGAGGATGCGAGCTATCTAGTTGCAGATTTAAGACACAGTTGAAGTCGCGTCCGATGACCCAGGGAATATGCGCCCATCTGATAAGGGCACCCGAGAGGCATGTCAGAAAGGCCTGCTGTGCTACATTTGGTGTGGAAATGTTACCCAGCAGAAGGCGCCTGCCATCAAGCTGTCCCTTCACTAGTACATAGCGTCCCTCCGGGTCTATTTCCTTGGTTATGCATTGAAAAGGGACCGCTGGTCTAACCCAAATAAGGACCTCGTGAGCAAAACCGGAGTATGTGGTACTAAAGCATTGACCCCTCCAGCATTTCTGAAGTCACGTGTTCTCCCCTCCAGATATGTGGGTTTCCTGGAGAAACACAATCTGGGCATTGAGCCATCAAATATATTTCTGTACTGCATGTCATTTTCGCTCTCTCCCCATGCCACGGACATTCCACGTTAAGATGCGCAGTCTTGCCATAACGCTCTACACAGAGGATGTGAAGAGCTGAAGGAACCAAGGCAGGGGGGCCACAATGATATCTCCCAGGGACACTAGTGCATGGAGCAAGCAGGATACAGGGCTAGCATGCATATCACTGCATGACCTTACAAACAAAAAAGAAAGCAGAACACCCAACTCCCAACCCAGGGCAGCTCAGCAACCTCCAACTGCCCAAACAAACAACAAACAGTGGGATTCTCCAGGTCATGTACAATTATACAGAACATGTTCCAAGGAGAGTATCTGGGGGTAGCCAGCATGTCGCGGCCAAGTTTAGTGCGATGAAAGAGTGCATTAGCCATGAACATCACAAGAGTGAGGCGCACAACCCATTTTGTCTCAGCTAGTGTCAGGAGGAAAAGAAATCCAAAAGGAAGTCCCCAGCTGAAGCAAAGCACTAGCGCCAATTGATGTGGGCAGATGTGAGGGGGGAGAAAGAATAACCAATGTCATTGTGCCCTTACGAGGAGGTAGACAAGCACACACATCCAGACAGTAGCAGAGCTGGCTGAGGCAGTCTCTAAGCCCTGCCCCGTATGTCTTACCTGCAGTCCCTTCAAACCATATTATCTGCAGTTTGTAGAGCTATATCCGGCAGAATTACTCATCATCGCGGCAGAGGAGCCCGCCTCAGAGAGCGTATCCTCAGGGGCCTGGGGCGGTGGGGAGCATCTTTCCGGCCACAATGTAGTTCCAGTCGACAAAGCGTGGATTTGCTCCTCACTGGCCTGTGCCGGGGTGAGGGCGCCAGTAACTCTCGAGTCCCCATCTTCGTGAATCTGTCACTTGCCATGTTGTCGGGTTATGTCCGTTCGGGGTTGTGGTGTCTGTGTTGATGGAGCAGAAGACTCATATCGGCGCTGCTCGACCCAATCCCAGGCGAGCACCGGTTTGGTAAAGAAGTAGCTAGTGCCATTCACCACGACCTTTAACTTGGCTGGTAACAGCAGTGAGTAGGTCAGGCCTGCTGTACATAGGTGCTTCTTTACTCCCAGGAAGGAGGCTCTGTGGTGTTGCACTATCAGAGCGTCGTCAGGTAACAGAAATATGCGAGCGCTCTCATACACAATTGGCTCCACAGTGCTATCCGCATGCAGAATGGTTTCTTTATCTCTGTAGTTCATTAGTCTGGCCACTACCGGCCAGGGGGACCCTGTTGATGGGTGTCTTGCTGGTACTCGGTGGGCACGTTCCACACCGTAACATGCTAACAGTTCCACAGGTGCCACCGTCTGTGCAAGCCACTGCTTAAAGGACGATACTTAGTCTGAGCCCTCTGTGCCCACGGGGAGCCCACGATTCGGAGATCGATGTAAGGGGAATCGTCCTTCAGAGTCTTCCTCTTAGTGCTTGAGTTCATGACCCTTGGTCGTGAGGGACCTGAGATGCCCCATTGCTGATCTAAGGTATAGTCTATTGTACGATGGTCCTCAGCAATAGTGAGCGAACAGGCTCCAAGAGGGGAAAGCGTGCTCTGGACAGTGTCAGTGGTCTGTGGACCCGCCTGAGCCCCGACTGCCACTTCAAGATCTCATGGTGGGACAGCATGTGCCATCCAGGCAACTCAAAGACGACTCCACTAGTGACCTCCAATGGAACCTCCTTCAGTCCATAGAAGTGCGAGGCAAATGAGGATGGCATTTACACAATGTAGTTCGGCGTTGGACGCAGAGCGATGCGGAGGGGTTCCCCGTGAAGAGTGGGGATATATACCATAGGAATATCTTCTCTGATACGATTTGGAGCAAGAAGCATTCAGCTCTGGAAAGAGCAAGCTCGTCTAATACATTGCACGCATATTTTTAGAGTCTTCACTACTGGCGTAGGGGACTCTAATATATTAATTGACTAACTTAGAAGCCTGCATCGATATGAGTTAGAAGGAGATGGTTAGCTCCTGCTGGCCATAGACTCTGTTATTCGCCTTGAAGGAGGGGTCTTATCTACAATTGAATTCAGTACCCCTTTTTAACTGGCTTCTGTGACACATTATTCTATTTTGGGCGAGGTCCTGATGAAGGTGGTTCACGGTGTGTGTAATTCCACCGAAACGCGCGTCGACTACGTGCGCCCAGACCTTTTGGCTTTGGTTATCAATTTTGCCTATTGGAAACGTTTTACATCTATGTGTTTCTTATACCCACATGTGTATATGTGTTTTGTATGACTGTGAGCGAGTGTTCGGAATGAATGTGATCTTATGTTAGATTGATTTAATTGCTGGGGGCTTATCTGGAATAAATATCTTTGTATCATATCATTACATGAAATGTGTTATTTTTAATAAATGAATCTATCATATATTTGATGTATATTGTTTATAACAAATAAGAAAATTATAAAAATGAAAAATAAAAGGAATTTCTATTAAAAAAAATGTATACATTCATTTGAGTATTTTACTTTTGTAGTTTTGTGCCTGAATCTCAACCCATACAAGATTTAATCTTTTGTAAAGAAATATAGGTCTTAGGGGAGAGTATTTGTTTCAGTTGTTCCTTTTTCCCCTCTTTCTCCCTGACCTTTGAGCATTACAGAGGGGGTCCCTGTATTTACTAGCACAATGACGTAGTATCCTGCGCTGTCCGGTGCTCACAAAGGTGATAGGCAATGTGCAGGAGAGGGTGCCATTGGTCGTGGAGGGTCACAAACGTGCAACCCAAAGGGGGTCCCCAGTTGTCTTCAGCCTGCTCACAGTGTCAGGACTGGCTTCCCTACTCAAGCCCGGTTAAGGTACAGTAAGGGGGGCACGAGCAGTTCAGACTCCACACAGGCCCCTCAGAGGTGTTTGTCAGGGACAGGGGAGAAGGAAGAGAATACGTGTGAGTTGACGGTGTTGAACCCCAGTGATGGGGAAGGAGATGTGACTGAGGGAAGAGGCAGATACGCTCCCCGCTGCACCCCAGTCAATGTGCATGGTAGGAAACTCCCCCACTACCTACTGCGGTGGTCCCTGGGATATCCAGTTCATCCAGAGCAGGCCCTCTCTGCTGCGCCACAGGTGCCAAGGAGCCCAGCAATCGATTAGATTTATTTAGACAACATATCGAGTTTGTAATATCGACTGACACAATTATCGATTTGTAAATATCGTGACACAGAAATAGCGACAGAAAGAATATCGTGGACAAGAATATCGATTTTAAGGTAAGTAATATCGATTTTTAAACTATAGAAGTCATTAATATCGTTTGCAAAAATATAGTTGTTTAAAATACCGCTTTTTAATTAGTGTTATGTATTTTAGTATATATTTTAAATGTATGTAATGTATTTTTTGGTATAAGTATTGTTTATGTTTTTTAATATATGTGTTCAATTTTTAGTAGTTATTAATTTTATTTGAATTACATTTTGTGTCATTTAGTTCAGTAGCGGGTTGTGGGTTTATAGGGGAATAGGGTGGGAAGTAATTTAATTATATTAAATTATTGATTAGTTGTGAATTAATCTAAATTAATTAATTGATAATTAATTATGGTACTTGTGTAAAAATAATTAGGTGCGGGTTGTAGGGTTTATGGGGTAAAGGGTGCGAAGTAATTTATTTTTAAATAATTAATAATTAGTTGATAATTAATAATAATAATTGATAATAATATTAATTGATAATTAATTTTGTTAATTGTTTGATTACATTTTTTTGGGTGTGGGTTTGGGGTTTATAGGGGTAAAAGGTGGGAAGTAATTTATTTTTAATTAACAATTAGTTGGTAATTAATATTAATTAATTGATACATTAAATATGGAATTTGTGTAATTTATTTTAGGTGCGGGTTGTGGGGTTTATAGGGGTAAAGTGTGGGAAGTATTTTTTTTTATTAATTAATAATTAGTTGATAATTATTTTTAATTAATAATTAATTATGATAATTGTTTAATTAAATTTTTTGGGTGTGGTATTTGGGTATATAGGGGTTAAAGGTGGGAAAGTCATTTATTTTCAATTAATTAATAAATAGTTATACATTAATATTAATGAATTGATAATTAATTATGCGAGTTGCTTAGTTACCTTTTTGTGTGGGGGGGTTGGGTTTATAGGGGCAAAGGGTGGGAAGTTATTTGTTTTTTATGAATTCTAATTTATTTTTTAATTGATAATATTTGTTTAATTGATAATTCATTATGTTAATTGTGTAAATAATTTTTTATTTTTTTTATTTTAGATGTGGGTTGTGAGTTTTGTGGTGTTATAGGGTAGGAAGTAAATAATCTAAATATATATAATACTTAATGTTTTAGTTAATAAATAATTTCTAAATAAAAATATTTATTTTCATGAAACTTATTTTTTTATTTTATTTAATATTATATTTGTAGGTATTTGTGATATGTATTTAACATAATAATATGTTTTTTTATATTAAATATATTTTTATTTTTATTTTCAACATATTTATATATTTTTTTATATACTTTGTTTTTAAAATATTTTATTTTGTTGATAATATTTTGTTTGTTTTTAATTTTAAACTGTCTGCAGTGAGAATAGTAAATTGTATCCCTCCGCTTTCCAACACTTTCCCTACTGTTGCACTCACTGGAGTGGGAATAGTAATTTTTACCCCTCCGCTTTCCAACACTTTCCCTACTGTTGCACTCAATAGAGTGGGAATAGTAATGTTTGCCCCTCCGCAATCCAACACTTTCCCTACTGTTGCACTCACTGGAGTGGGAATAGTAATTTAGACTGGAGTGGGAATAGTTAATTTTATCCCTCCGCAAATCAACACTTTCTCTACTGTTACACTTACTGGAGTGGGAATAGTAAATTTTACCCCTCTGCTCTTTAACAGTTTCCCTGGTGTTGTATCGGCTGGAAAGGGTGCAGTAAATATTACCTATGTGTAATCTATATCACTTTTAGTACTGTTGCATTTATTGGAGGGAGATTTGTAAATTTTATTTTTTATCAAGTTTTAAATATTTATGTGTTGCGCTAGGTGGGAGTAGTAAATTTTGTATATATTTACTTTATTAGTTTGCGTAGTTTTGTTTATATTGTAGTGGGAATAGTATGTGTATTAAATGTTATAATTTATTGTTATAATTTACATTATTATGTTTTGTTTATTTTAAATTATAATATTTTTTAATTATTAATATTTGTATTTGAAATGTTTTTGAACTCAATTGAAAGATTTGTAAATAGTTTAATGTTTTAATTTAATTAGAATGGTTTGTTTTTTATAGATTTTATGTTATTGGTATATGTATATATATACATGTATTTGTTATATTTTTATATCATTTTTAAATTATAAAATACATTAAAATTATCAGTTTAATAACTGTTTTAAAGTAAATATATGTATATATATATATTCATTATTATATATGTGTTTAACTTTTTTAAATTAAGTTTATTTGTTATATTTGTTAAGATGTATATTAAATCTAATTTATTTTTTTAATTGATGTTACTATTTAATATATCTAATATTTATTATTTTATTTTATATATATATTTATCTAAAGAACGATATTTTGTACAACTATATTATTGACATCAATATTTTTTTCTCGATATTTTTGTACTTACCATTATAAATATAGGATGTCGATATTTTTGACATCGATATTTATGACACGATATTTTGGTAAGGGGAAATTTTAGGTATCGATATTCTGTCAGTGAACCTCAATTAGATGCATCCCAGGCAAAATTCAGCATACAAGTTCAGGTGATGAAGTGCTACTCTCAACACCAGTAGCATCTAAGTAAAGCGTGGGGGAGTCTCCTTCAGGGGGAGAAAAAGTCAAATAAAGGGGGCCACAATCAGTACGCTCATGCCACTGGTATAGATGGTGGGAGGGTCACCCCTCAAGGAGCAAAGACTCCTGCTGAGAGGCTGTCCCGAGCCACCGTCCCAAATCAGCCGGGCTCCAAGGGGGCTACTCACTGCGCTTACTCTTTTCCTCCGGTGTCTGCAAAAGGGCGCAGACCTTCATGCTATATCTGGGGGCCGGGGGGGCAGTCTTGATGCCGTGCGAGTAGTGGCGACAGACACCACAGCCCACATAAACCGCAGAGGCTCACCCTGTGTTAACTGGCGTGGACATAGGCTGCACGATTGGGGATGGGTGCAGAGCGTTACATCTGCTCCCCAGCACTCCGCAGTTCAAAATGCCACTCAGCCGGTGCCACTTGCTGTCCTAGACACAGGCCCCCAGCAGGAAGGCAGTCGGTGGACGAATCACAACGGGGAGCGTGGGATCATGGGTTGTTAGTCGGAGTGATCCTAAAACATGACAGCCATGTTGCAGTGGCAAGCCAGACCCCTTCTCACTGGCACTTCAACAAGAAATAAATATATACATAGATATTTATTGTTGAACTTCGTCCTCTCAGCCTGGTCATCCCCAAACATTTTTCTTTAACCCTCCTGTTTTCTTTTCCCGTTTTTGTTGGCTTTTAGGACTTTGTGCACTTCACCATTGCTTACCAGTGTTAAAGTACTTGTGCTCTCTCCTTTACGCATGCTTTAAACCCAATTGGCACATTAAATTTACTTATATAACCCTAGTCAAGTGGTAATACATGTACCCAGGGACTGTAAATTAATGCTACTAGTGGGCCTGCAGCACTGATTTTGCCACCCGCCTAAGGAGCCCTTTAGACATGTCTCAGGCCACCCATTGCAACCTGTGTGTGCAGTTCTAAACTGCCATTTCGATCTGGTAAAATAAATCTTTTGCCAGGCCAAAACCTTCCTTTTTAATACATATGTCACCCTTACGGTAGGCCCTGAACAGTACAGTAGACAGGGTGCAGTGGTGGTATTTTACCAATCCAATGCTGTAATACTGTGTCTGAAGTGGTAAAAGGCTTTTGTCATTTTACAGCGTGGCATGGATGGCACTAGCCAAACCTATGCATAAAGATTTTGCTCTCAAAATGGCACAAGATTTTGCCACTTTCTAGCTCGGCATGGATGACATTGCACTAATCCTATGCCTTAAAACTTTACTAGAAAAACAGACATTTGAGATGAGCAGATTCAGAGTGTCGCTCGTGATGTAGGGTGCTCTATATAGGAGCTGCTCACCACCTAAACTTGGGAACTACCCGGAATTTCTTGCTTCCTTTTTTGAATATCTATCTATCTATCTATCTATCTATCTATCTATCTATATATATATCTATCTATCTATCTAGACTTATTACCCATTTGCGGTTGCCACTGGGTAGGTATAGTTAGGTCAGAGTTTTCTTAGCAAATGCCTTTTTTGCTTTATTTATAACTTTGGCACTGTTTTACGAATCTTCTATTAACTTTTCAAAAAAGTGCTTTTTTTTCCTAGTTTGTGATTGGAAAGTTTCGGGGTGATTCTTCAAGTGACGGCTGAGAAAAAAGGGGGTTCCAAAATGCAAAACCTCCATGCATTTCCATAGACTTCTATAGGCAGCGCTACCGCAAAAACTGCTGGATGGAATTTCACCAAATTTGGAAGGAAGCTAAATCTTGGTTAGCTGAGTGTGCTTTTTTTGATTTTGTGTAAATCCGTTCAGTAGTTTTTGAGATATTAATGTTTAAAAATATTTGTGTATCTGAACAGTTGAGTTCGAGGGACTCATCCCAATTTAAAAAAATTGAGTGTTCTGATTGGCCTAGGGAGCTTTTCTCCCCTTGGGCCAATTCGCTCCTGCGGGAGTCAGAAATACTATGGGAGCGAGTGTTCTGATTGGGTGCCAGCAACATGAGAAAAATGTTGCTGGCAGCCATTACAGGCAAAGAGGCTGTGTGTTTCGGCAATGTGATTGCTCCTCATGCCCCTTCATCCAGAAATCTGTGCTAACATGAATCCTCCTATGTAGGAGACAATGAGGCTACAAAGAGGCCAAAGGGGCAGTCCCAATGCCCCTGCAGCCCCAGACAGTTCCCCGCCTCCAGCAGGAGCCGGCATTGCTCCAGCACGCAGGGAGCAACCAAAATTCTGCTCCCTGCGTGTGGGAGCAATCCTTTCATCTGGTTCCCTGCCCACTTGACAACAGGCAGGGAAACAGATGAAAACTCCACTCCCAGTGAGCAGAAGGACTTTTCCTGTTCCCTCTCACTGGGAGCAGAATTACTGTTTGCTCTCACTTGGCGGGAGCTGTCAAAGCTCCCGCCAGGTGGAAGCAAACTGCTATCTCCAGAGGGTGGGCACCTCGGGAGACAGGAGGAGCCGGCCCTGGGGGGTAGCAGTCCCCAAGACCATTAGTGGCTCCAGGAAGGGGACCGCACATCCCCCCTCCTTTGGTCCTTAGGTCCAGCCCGAGGAGGTGGTGGTCCCTGGGGCCAAATATGGCCCTGGAGGTGCGTGGCCCTACCCATTCTAAATGTTTTTCTGGTCTTGGGGAGGTGGTGGTCCCTGAGGCCCTCAATAAGAATGGAGGGGGTCATTGCGTCCCGCAGCCTCCCTCCAACTATAAGTTGAATCGGCATGCCCAGGGGAAGTGGCGGTCCCCGGGGCTCAAACTGGTCTTGGGAAAGGGGGCTGCATGTGCCCCACTTCCCATTATTTATATTTAAATATGCCCCCAGGACCTGGCCCACCCGGCTGCTAAGTTTTAAAGTAGCACGGGGGACCACGCTTCTTTTTTTGAATTTGTGCAGCTAATTTGCGAATCTTCGTGGCAAACGTTTTTTTTAAAAGCTGTTTTTTGACCATGGTGGGACCTTGGGGACCCCAGCACCAGGGCTAGGGGAGTTAGGGTATTTTTTTTTATATACTTTTTGGGGGGCTGGCTGAGTCCTAAAATGGCTGCCAACACTTCCTGGTTGCATCCTTTTTTTGGAAACAAGATAAATGACATTTATTAACTGTTCCCCCAATGAGCCGACATACCACCTATACAGGCCGGCAATAAGTCTCCTCCCTTGCACACAACCTCCCTCAGAGAATTTCATATTGTTACAGAGGAAGAAGTATCCCTTACCCTAAATAAAATTAAATCCGGATCACCAGCCGACCCGGCCTCCTCCCAGATTCTATCCAAAATTGCACCGGCTTTTCTCCCTAATCTGACTAAAATGTTTAATCTCTCATTTTCACAATCCACCGTACCTTTACACTGGAAGGAGGCCATAATCAGACCAATCCTAAAAAAAACAACAGCCGACCCAAAACAGCTTGCTAATTACCGACCAATCTCCCTTCTGCCCCTGTTTGGAAAAATCATGGAATCTCTGGTCAACAGTCAACTATATAAACATCTAGAAAGCAATAATCTGCTGGACCCATCTCAATCGGGGTTCCGGGCCTTTCATAGCACCGAAACGGCCCTACTCGAGATGGTTGACAATATCAGGCTGTCTCTGGATGCAAAACAATCTGCCATCCTGATTTTACTTGATTTGTCGGCTGCCTTCGACACCATCTCACATGACATCCTTTTGGAGCGCCTATTGGAGTTTGGTGTCGAGGGTCCAGCATTGAGCTGGATCAAGAGCTACCTGACAGATCGATCTTCCAAGGTCCAAATAGAAGATATCTTATCCAAGAGCCAGGTTATTGATAAGGGAGTCCCCCAGGGATCCATATTAAGTCCCACACTCTTTAACCTATATGTGTCCCCAGTGGCAAAAATAATCCGAGCACATGGGTTCGAAACCGTGTCATACGCCGATGACACACAGCTACTAATCACCCTTGGACCAGACCCCATGGACACCAAACTTAGATTCAAACAGTGCATGATGGCCATAAACAACTGGATGTCAAGAAACCACTTATTACTCAACGCAAGCAAAACTGAAATCATGCTTTTTGGTGACGCTCAGAAATTGTGGACAGATGACTGGTGGCCACCATCTTTAGGATCCTGCCCCCCACCCAAGTCAGCAGCCTGAAATCTGGGAATAATAATAGACAATAAACTCTCCATGGCTGACCACATTAACAATGTGGTGCGTACCAGCTACGGTTTAATGCGTAATCTCAGGAAAATCTTCAAGTGGATTCCCTTATCGTCCCGTATGCCTCTAGTACAGGGACTAATCATTAGCCGTTTAGACTACAGAAATGCACTGCTGGCCTCCATTAATGAAGAGCAGCTGTCAAAACTTCAGGTCCTACAAAACACTGCGGCCAGACTGGTCCTAAACCTCCCTCCTCGCACCCCCTCTACGCCTAGTCTGAAGATTCTCCACTGGCTCCCCATAAAAAAGAGGATCAACTTCAAATTATGTTGTCTGGTCCATAAAACTCTTAATGGCAAAGGGCCAAAATATCTAGCCAAAAAATTGATAAAATATCAACCAACAAGAACTTTGCGCTCCAGCAGTAAATATCTCCTAACAGTACCAAAAGTGCGCACAGTAAGGAACGGCGGCAGATCTTTTTCCAAAATTGCCCCTGAAATTTGGAACACCCTGCCTCTACCTCTCCAATTGGAACCCGATCATAAGAGGTTCCGCAAAACTCTTAAAACCTGGCTCTTTTAGCTCTTTAGCTCTGTCAAGACAGCTCTCTTGGTTCTCTGAGTATCTGCTAGCGCTGTGAGACCTATGGGTGATACACGCGCTTAACAAATCCCAAATACATACATACATACATACATACATACACCTCTAGATATACAAATATACACATTTGTATTTTCTTTATTATCTCTAAAGCTACTGTACAGATTTACACCAAATCACAAAAAGGGCTTTTTCTGGCCCAACACTTGACTTTCTGCTAAATTTGGTTTAATTCCGTCCAGTAGTTTGGGCTGTAGTTGTGTCTAAAATCCCTATGAGAATTTGCATTGGGAAAACGCTTTTTGGGACCCCCCCTTTTTCTCAGCTCCAGTTTCATAACTCACCCCGAAACTTTCAAGACAGCAGCTGAAGTGAGCGTCATACTAATTTTGAAAATGTTGTGAAAATTTGTCACACAGCCCCAAGGTTTTGACAAAACAAAAACCACTTTTTCTATGGAAACTATGTCCTAACTATAACTACCTACTGGCAATTGTCAGTAGGTAGTCATTAGGTCATATATATATATATATCTGTACCGCGGAGTGGGGCTTGACTAAAAGAGTGTCCGATTCAGTACACCAGAGTCGCGATCGCTGGACTGTTTACACATTCACGGGCAATAATGAATTCCAACGCAACCTCGGTCTTTGCTGCGAGGCAGCTCAGGTCAGCAACTATTTTTTCAAGCGCATCCAATCAAAGTGCAGGTGCCAATAGTAACACAGGAGGCACGTCTGACAACAGCGAGAATATATATATACAATTCAAACTTTTGGAGAAAATGAAGAAAACAGAACTTACCAAATGGTGGGAGTGTGAGTCCCTACAAAAGTACGTGGCTGTAGGGAGAGTAACGAGAGGCCTGAGGATACTAACAATGCCCAGCCACGAGAATCCCAACCCTGAGATGCTAAAAGAATGGGCAGAGCATAATGCCAACAGCTCTGCAGGCATGATCAAAATTCTTATAAAATATGCGGAGATTGACAGTGAAAGAATCTTAGGAGAAATCAAAGAATTGGAAGACAAAATAGACAAACATACCAACCAGGAACTTGTACAATCCATGTCCAAGGCCATGAATGATAGGCTCATTGCAGTAGAGGATGGCATCGTTAAAAAAAAGGCACGAAATTAAACAGGGATAGAATTGACTATCAAACCGGCCAAATATATACTTTTGCCAAACGTTTCGATAACATGAGAAGATAAAAACTAAAGGGAGTGAAAAGAACGCAGCAGGAACCCCCGCAAAGCGATGCCAGCAGGTCGGACACTGATCATGAGGAAGGCAGGAGAATAGGAGGCCATACCACTCTTAAGGATGAGTTTGATTTTTTAAAGCTGGACCGGCGAACAAACAACAGACCTTGGCGTGGAAACATGAGGCAAAGAGGCAGAGGAAGAGGAAAAGCAGACGAGATGGCCAAAGAAAAAGAGACTACAGAAGACAACAGTAGAAAAGTAACAAGGAGCAACAGATGAAATTAGACATTGTACCAGAAACGGTAATAAACCTTTCAGAGATGGAACTTACTGAGGAAGACCAGAGAAACCTGGCTCTGGGTCTATCTTTCTATGAGCCCAAACAATTTGACTATGTAGAAACCAGGATCGAACTCTTCAAGTTTGTTTGTAAATTAAAGTTGGCTAAATTGTACAAACTTAACACCAGGGCCAAACCTACTCTCACAGCTGGGAATATCCCGGAACAGAACCTAGTGGTAGGAGATATCGAAGTTATGCAGGAACTATGGAAGTTAGAGGATACTAACCTGGGCCCGTTGGAACATACAATGATAGCAGAAAGATTAGAAAGAGAGGGGGTCTGGGTATCTGAAGAGGGAGGGTCTAACCTTAGACCTAAATCCAAAGCCTTACCTCCGACCCTCAACGATGACATAGACAAAGTTGCAGCTAGAGTCACAGCTGAAATTAAAGCACTGAGAAATTCCAAAGAACCAGGAAGTCACAAAATGAATTTCAGTCTGAAGGAAACCATTAGAAAGATCGCAGAAAACCATGATGTAGTTGTCAGAAATGCTGACAAAGGGGGAAACATTGTCCTATGGTCCAAAAAAGCATATATGACTGAGGCCTATAATCACCTCAGGGACCGTAATTGTTACAAGAAAGTCAACATTGCCCATGTTTAAGAAGTAGAAATAAATTTCACAAAAAGACTCATACATTTGAGGGATGAAGGGCTAATAAGCAGTGATGAGTTCAGCTTCCTCAAAATTGATAAACTCAAGTTACCTGTTTTTTACCTTATTCCAAAGATTCACAAGGATGCCGCTAGACCACCGGGTAGACCCATCATTGCAGCACAGGGAAGTCTTTTCGAAAATGTATCCAAATACATAGATACCTTTCTGAGACCTTTTGTAGAAAGGTTACCGTCGTATATTAAAGATACCACGGATTTCTTGAAGCATCTGGAGAATACCTTGTGGGAAGAGGAATTTTTATTGATGACATTAGATGTCCAATCCCTGTATACCAGCATCAGGCATGAAGAGGGCATCAGGGGCACTGAATAGTTCTTAAAAGAGAGGCACATCAGGTTCTATAAACACAACATGATGATTATAGAAATGATGAGATGTTTAAAACATACATTTTTTTTCTTTAACTACGACATTTTTGAGCAACAACAGGGGACTGCCATGGGGACATGCTTTGCCCCTAGTTACGGGAACCTCCACATGGGGTGGTGGGAGGATCAGGTACTTAACAACCGCCCACTGGAAAAATGGAATGACAGAATTGTCACGTGACTCTGCTTTATTGATGACATTTTTATCATCTGGCGAGGCGACACTAGCTCAGCAGGAGTATTTGTCAGTGAAATCAATGACAACAATCTCAATTTAAAATTCACGAGCCACATAAGCAGGACCCAGATAGAATTTCTGGATGTCAAAATTGAAGTGGAAAACAATAAAATCATCACCTCCCTTTTCAGAAAACCTAGCGCAGGAAATAGCTTGTTACATGCACGTAGCTTCCACCACAGAAGCCAGATACTCAGCATACCACATGGGGAATACCTTAGGGCGAGAAGAATTTGCAATTCAGAAAGCAGCTTTACAAACGCAAAAGAAGACATGACACGCAGGTTTCAGGAAAGAGGATATGATAAAGAGGCCCTGACCAAAGCTTTAGAGAGGGTAGAAAAAATACCCAGAGAGAACTTACTTCACAAAAGTAAACGTAGACTAGAAAAGAAACCAGAACACCGTTTTATCACTACATAAAACACAGCCAGCACACTTGAAATTGAGATCTGTACTACAGAAAAATTGGCATCTGCTGAAAGGGGATCCGGTTATAGGGATGGATCTTCCCAAAAGCCCTTTGATCACATATAAGAAAGCTGACTCTATGCGGGATAGGCTAGTACACAGTGATGTGAGAAACATTAAGAAAACCTGGCTACGACCTACGGAAGGCTTTTTTCGCAGTAGTAAGTTTAAAGCCTGTAGAAATGGTGAGAATCTTAAAGAATTCAGGATCCAAAATAGAACACAGAAGATCAAAGAGCACTGCACATGCAAAAGTGAGTTTGTAGTTTACACAATCAAGTGTGGATGTGGGAAATTGTATGTAGGGAGCACCACTCTACCAATGCACAGACGCATTTTACAACATCTCAGAGCGGTAAAAAATAATGATCACAGCTATGCCCTTGCGAAACACTGCCACACATGCCAAAACAATGACATAGCAAACTTAAAATATAGTGTCATTGATGGGGTCAAGAGTGATGAGAGAAAGGGGGACAGAGAAAAAAGACTCAGGATTATAGAATCAAAATATATTCTTGCCTTGGACAGCATGGAACCAAAAGGGCTCAATGCCGATGAAGAGCTGTATGTCTATCTTTGATTTAAATAATGTGAATTGACCTATGTGCTTGTTTATATAGAAAAAGTTGACTATCCTTTGCTGCTAGCAGTTTGTAACCAATCCCATTTTGATTTTATTGTTGTTAGAGAGTTGAAGGTGTTGGTTGGGGACAAGTCAACTAATCATTTATCTTTTTGCAGATTATAGAGAATGCGAGCGCATTCAGAGTAGCCATGGAAACCAGAGAGCATCCTATGAAGCTACCTCCACTTTGGGGACCGCCACCTCCCCGGGGCTTTACTTAATTATGTGTGGGGGGGCCTCGTGGGCCCACCCAGGTCCGGGGGACGGCCACCTCCCCGGGGCTTTGCTTAATTATGTGTGGGGGGCCTCGTGGGCCCCCCAAGCCCCGGGGACCACCACCTCCCCGGGTCTACATGTTGGGAGGGGGGCCACGCAGCCCCCCTCCTGGACCCCTCCTGGACCCCTCTTTGGCCCTGGGGACGGCTCCAGCAATGTCCCGAGGTGCCCACCCCCGGGACATTGCAGTTTGCAATGACAGGGCGGGAGCACTTCTCCCGCCCTGTCATTGCAAACTTCTGCTTTGCTTCGTGGAAGCGAGAGCAGGAAACCTGCTCTCGCTTCGACGAAGCAAAGCAGTATTGCTTTTGGGCAAAGGGAGCTGCATGTTAGCAGCTCCCTTTGCCCAAAAGCAATGCCGGCTCCCGCAGCAGGTGGGGAGCCGGCTGGGACCGTGGGGGCATTGGGGTCCCCCTGCGGTCCCCAACGTAAGGCCAGGCCCCAGGAGATGGGGTCCCCGGGGCCAATAGTGGCCCAGGGAAGGGGGGCCACGAGGCCGCCCTCCCATGTTTTAAATGTTTATTTTTAAAAAACAAAATAAGGCCGGACCCGGGGGATGGGGTCCCCGGGGCCAAAATTGGCCACAGGAGGGGGGCCACGCAGCCCCCTCCAAAAGAAATAATAAAAAAAGCAGGCCAGGCCTCGGGGGATGGGGTCCCTGAGGCCAAAAGAGGCCCAGGGAAGGGGGACCACGCGGCCCCCCTCCCGGCAAAAAAATAAATGAGGCCAGGCCCCGGGGAAGGAGGTCCCCGGGGCCAAAAGTGGCCCAGGGAAGGGGGGGGTCATGTGGCCCCCTCCCATAATAAAATAAAGTAAAAAATAAAAAATGAGGCACCGCCCCGGGGGATGGGGTCCCCGGGCAAAAAAGGCCTCTGGAGGGGGGCGGCGCGCCCCCTTCCCATTTTATTTTTTTAAAGGGGTCATGCCCTGGGGGATGGGGTCCCCAGGGCCCACAAAATATTAAGAAGGGGGGCCACACAGCCCCCCTTCTAATAAAAAATAAAAAAAAGCAGAAGCTCGGGTTCTCTCGCTGGAGGCCCCACCCCCTTTGTCCACCACTCTGCAAACGCTCTTGGTTGGGTGATGAAGTCCCCTTGCCTCCTGAGGGCCCCTGGGGGCCTCCCCCTTAGAAATTCACTGAAAAAACCAGAGGTTTCAAGGAAGTTATAGTTAGGGATTAGCATTTAAAAAACCTTAGAAATTCACTGGAAAAAACACAGGTTTCAGGGACATTATAGTTAGAAATTTTCATTTAAAAACCTAAGAAATTCACTGAAAAAACCATAGGTTTCAGGGATGTTATAGTTAGAAATTAGCATTTAAAAAACCTTTGAAATTCACTGAAAAAAACCATAGGTTTCAGGGACGTTATAGTTAGAAATTAGCATTTAAAAAAACCTTAGAAATTCACTGAAAAAACCACAGGTTTCAGGGACGTTATAGTTAGTTGGACATTTCACTCGTACAAAACCAGAGAAATTCGGCCGTTATAGTTAGTTGAGCTAACTATAACTCGTGCTCCCGCAATGCACTGCTGATGACGTCTCATATTACATCACTCATGACATGGTCAGTGACTTGCTAATTTCTAACTATAACGTCCCTGAAACCTATGGTTTTTTTCAGTGAATTTCAAAGGTTTTTTAAATGCTAATTTCTAACTATAACGTCCTTGAAACCTATGTTTTTTTTTCAGTGAATATATATATATATATATATTTTTTTTTTATTTTTTTTTATTTTTTATATACATATATATTTATATTTCTGAAATTCCAGGTAGGATGTAGCGTCATGCTGGAGTCTCACTCAAGGCAGTACGTACTGCCCTAAAAAAAAATTCAAGTAAACAACCTATCGCGCATTTCGCCCGTCAAACAGCCTTATTCACATGGAAGGCTATGCGACATTACACCACTTAAATTGTGATATAACATTTTGTAGGGAAATGGGTGCCATCTTGGAATGTGCAACCACAGATCAACATACCAAGTCATATACACTGCTCCACATGTTACACGTTATTTGATGCACAAAAGGTACATGAAAATGCAAAAGTTAGTCCACATGATCTCATACATTTCTAAAAATGCAAGTTAACAATTGATAATGTTTCACAGCTGCATATAAGATTGCTGTGTTATAGTTACTCTATCTGCCATTCTGTCACTTCCTCATTAAAACCATTGTAGAGTTTGAGTAAACGAACATCATCTCGCTCCAGCTTGTGATATGATCCTGCACTTTCGCAAATTACATCAGACACTATGGGGTCGATTCCGATTTGGGCCGGAAATCTCTCCGACCGAGCCGGACCCGGAGAGATTTCCGACCGAATCGGACCTGTGCAGCCCGACCGAACGAGTACGATGCGTCCGTATGCTATCGGACTCGAGTCGGTCGGACTCCCATTGAAGTCAATGGGACCCGGTCGTACAACGCGTACGCGGGCTCCCATTGCCTCAATGGGTGCGAGGCGAACAAGGGCGCTCCCTACAGCGGGTACGCCGCGAAGCGACTCGCGCCGTACACGCACAGGTAGGGGGGACCCATGGGTCCCCCCTGTGTGCGACTCTCGCGGCTACACGTACAGGGGGGTCCGACACGGACCCCTGAAGTACGGCTCCGACTGCTCTTTCGGGCCGGGCGGCGCATGTCGGTCGGACTGCTCGCGGCGCGCATCGTACTTACCCGGCCGGGGAACGTCTCCATTGCGCGGTGCGAGTCGTGTCCGAGCGAGTCGGTCGGTGCGGTTCGACCCAGGAACGAGTCGGTCGGAGCGGTTGGGACGCCCGAACGAGTCGGTCGGCGATTTCGCATCGTACTCGCTCGTCCGGCCGCGCGTACGAATCGGTCGGGAAATAGGGCTCCGAATCGGATCCAGTTATGCCGAATCCGATTCGGAGCCCTACCGGCCGAGATCGGAATCGGCCCCTATGTGCATTATAAGTGTTTTTACAAAAATTCTAATAACAAAATAAAGAATAAGTGTCAGAAGGTCAGTATTATACATGTGAATAGACGTGTCTCACACTCTAGTGAAATGAGTACCACGTGCCTCTGGGCATGAGTAAATTCTCTATCTTTTTAGGAGGCCAAAATAACAAATATTGTGTGTGGTGATCTGATCCCAAATTCGCTGTAATACAGCCTCAAATCGGCATATGCTCATACCTGTATACAGAAACTGTCTCTGAGAAGACAGATTGGCTTATTGTTGAACCTCTACATACATCGCATTTGCAGTGATTGTGGTTCCAAGAGGATCAACAATAAGTCAATCTATCTTGTTCCCCTTATTGTGAGAAGTCTGACACTAAGACAATTTCTGCATGCAGGTAAGAGAATATGCCTAATTTGGGATGGGATTGGTATACATTTTATATGTAAAACACAATAACGCACACTTCAGAAGCTGAAAATTCCATGTGATAAAGTATCAAAGATTTCTTACCTTTAGTACATACACAGGCGCCAGACAGGATCCAGAGAATTTTACAGCAATGCCTCAGTAAACTGATATGTGGTGCTGTGTGGCTCTGCAATGACTGCAGAGCCGTGCATAAGCACTATGCTTGCATGCTGATAGCCATTCTTTTTTTCCACACCATTTGATGTGGATCTGGAGCTTACAACTTTGCCTTCAAACTTTATCTCAGACACTGTGCCAGGGATGATTTCTCTCCCAAAAATGATAAGTATCAAGCTGTCTTATGACTGCAGGAAGCAGATGTGGTCAATGACTTGCATGATGTGTGTTTTCGGTACTTGGGCTCTGATCACAACTTAAAGTCATGTAATAAATGTGTTCTCATGCACCTGAAGGTGATCTGGGAGCAGGAGGTGAAATTCTACATCACCATACATAAGAGCAGGTCACTGTCGAAACATAAGTTATCAGGTCGTGAGGCTGCTCATGATCCCGTTCAGGGAGCTGATCCTGCTCAAAGTCTTACAGTAAGTTGAAGCGCAAGATGCACCATAAGTGCAAGAAAGCTAAGCAGGACTTGATCCCACCCTGCCACTTAAAATCAAATGAGAATACAAGGACATTAGTCGAAAGATCATACCTTGCAAGAATCTTCAGAATCATATCCAGTCCCTCAACTGGCCCCGGCAAGCTCCGAATTCCCTGGTCTTGCAGCATATATTAGCTTTCAAGGAGTCTATGCTGTTGCACTTTCATATTCTATCAGCTCCCTCTGGCGTGCCATCGGATCGCATGAAGTCATAAGGAGTTCCAGTTAAGCTTCCAGTTATGGGTCCTTCCTCTGCTGTTGCTTACTCTCTGGGACCCATTCCTGGCCCATTCCAGCACAAGTTCACACTTCCACCTTGGCCCCCAAGTCCGCACCAGTCCCTTTTGTGCCGGTGCCGATGCTGACTCCACCTGCAGCACCCCTGACTCTGATGTTGGTCTCTGACGCTGAGCTGTCATTGGTCTGCTCCAGCTTCTGTCATGCTATGAGATTACAAAGGTGTAACCAGGCATTTTGCAAACAGACTCTATTCTTTAGCTTCTGCCTAAACACCAGTACTATCAGAGGCTAGGGAATTATTTGGATCTTACTCTGCTGTGATTTAGGGTATGTAAAATGTTCCCTACGGCACTGATGCTGAGAAGGTGGACAAGCAATTTCTCCCTCAAGGCTATGTATTGATTTGCAAAATGCCACTGGGCTAGATATGTCTCCAGAGGCTAAGCTGAAGTCGCCAATTAGGCCGCCAACTGAAGAAAGTGTATTTTCGATGTAGTTGTGCAAGGGCAGCAGAAGTGATGGGTTAACAGTTGCCTAATGATGAAACTAACTTTTAACTTTTAACTTTCATTTTAACTGAAATACTTTAACTAGGTCCATCCTCTTCTAAGTCATACTTGGGCCCCATGTTAGTTGAACCGTGGCCAGGCAACACAGACCGGCCCCCGATGAGCCTGATTTTTTGACAAAATTTCCTACACCTGAAGGACTGGTGGTACAGGTGTCAACAAGTAAAGTCACTTCTAATGCCTTTCTGATGAATCCTCAGGATAAAGAGTCAAAACCAATTGATACCATGGGAAAGAGAACGTTCTCTTTGACTACTTTAGCCTGTAGATCCCCGAGCAGGATCCATTATCAAGGAGCCTTCATCAGGACTTAGGATACTCACCACTTCCAAGTTACAAGGATATAAAAAGGGACAGATGGCCCTGAGTACCTTATGAATGAAAAAAGTGCAAACAGTGGGAAGGGATTTCTAATAGACCTACCAAAGCTCGGGCAGGTTCTGAAATTGAAGGGAAAAAATCCACACTGGCTCCATGTAGGAGGTGAACGTAGGTGGGGACTTGCATGTTGTCGAACAACCATATTGCGAGCAAGCAAAATATAGAAGTACTACCCTACTTACCTAAGAATAGTGTGTAGAACAGTTTTACATAAACAGCTGTGACCCACCGTCAGCCCTGAATACAGAAAAAGGAAAGTGAGTTTAAGTATATATACACAATGCATGCTCAGGAGACTATTTGGAAGGAAAGGAGTGGCCATTAGGAACTTACTGAGCAAAGCTGCCAGGTGCGTACAGAAAATTGGCCATCTGTCTCAATTAAAGAGTCAGGAAAACAATTCATTGAAAGGGGGTGCCCCCAGTGGTGGAATGTGTGTGTGCAGCAGGGCGATCATTCCTGTCAATGTGGAACGCTGGCCATGTGTGGCCATTTTTACACTACTGCGCGGATGCAAATGACACTATTTGTTATTTTTAATACAATATTTTTACACGTTTAATAACTGCAACTGAAATCAATCAAACAGAAAATTTAGGCATAAACTATGTAGGGCAAATTATGAGCCTGTGTTTATTTGAAATTGTGTTTTTCTTTATTTTATCAGGGTGAGCCTGGAAGTTTAGGACTCATGGGTATGCCTGGACCATCCGTTCGTGGATCACCCGGACCTAAGGTAATGAATGCATGATTTTTTAGACACAATCGTTTGAATGCTTTGCAGTCTTCCCAAACTCAAGATGGACGACCACAATGATGCAATCAATACTTTTGGGATGTAGTCATGAACAAAAAGCAAGGTGTCATTTATATGCTTCTTTTATTTGCAAGAAACAAACTATTATCCACACTTTATTTGCAAATATCTGCATTGCCTATTTAGGCTAGCCACGTGTTGCTGTGCCTTACATAGCCAAGGTAAAATGACTGCCACTTGTTCATAATGTGTCATTCAGAACGATGAAAAACAGCAGAGGTTGAAAGCATATCACCCCTGTGCTTCTTTTGAGCCAGTCTCACTGATAGTCAGTACAAAAGACCATTTAAACTTCATATTTAAAAAAAAAAGCGATTATTTTATTGGTGATATTTCTAAAGCAGTACCTTAGCTCCAAAGACACTCAGAATACCGATCAAAGAAACATGATATGGATACAGTAGCTTACAAGTGCATTTAAATTCTGAATTAAGGATGTTAAGTATGTGAAAATACAACTGGGATCGGAAACATACCATCATAAAGGGTGGAGGTGAAGGGAAGGCCTGCAGTCTAGTATGGTAGAAAGATTCTGAAGAGGTGGGATTTGAGAGCTTTCTTGAATTGAAGCAATCAAGGAGCAGCTCTGATGTCCAAGGGAATGTGTTGGTGTGTGGAAGACTTTTTTCGTTTTCAGTCTCGTAGTGTTGAAGCTACAAAACACATTGATTTTAGATTCAAGGTATTTAGATTAAGACGGATTTAGGTTAAAACGAAGTCATAGCTCATACAACCGGCTTTAAAATGGGCACTGGTTGGGCGATGTAGCCAGAGCAGTTTTCTGGAGGTAAATGAATGTGATCAATCAAGTTGTTACTTAAAGGATGAATTAGATTGATACAGGGGACTCGGGAGGACCAGTGAGTAGCGAGCTGCCTCTGTCCATTTGTGATAAGAGAAGGACCTAGACCAGGGATCAATCGCTTGAAGGAGGTAGAAATAGCGTACCTTTGTGCAGAAAGCCAGCTTGTATTTTTTTCTTGATATGATTCTTGAAAGACAGAGAGGGGTCAATGAGAAAGCCCTGGGGTTTAGCGGAGAATGAGAGACCGGGGAAGACCTGGAGGATACTGGGTTCATACTGTTGGGCCTCGTCTGAGGGACCGAGAAGGGAAGATCTACATTGAGAGGTCTGTCCTAAATATGGTGGACCTCGTGATGTACTGATGGTGATGGCCCTGTGTCATCAATGAATTTATGCCGGTAAAGCAGGCAGAGGTACCACTGCCGCACAATCACTAGTTCATACACCTCTAAATAGGGTGAGCGAACAGCCAGTTTGGTACAGCTCCCACTTTGACAAACTGTAATTGAGACCTAATAATACCTTAGAAACAGCAGGCATTGCAGAATCACACAAAAGCAACCAAATAAAGGCAATAGCACATTTTTTAAGCAGAGATGAAAACCATATCCCACGCGAGCATATGATTAGTACTAAAATGCCATGATGTCTAACGCATACAAGAAAGGAGCTGAACAAACACTTTTTAATAGAGACAGATCAGCCCTTCACGAAACACGCTTTTCAGCTGAATGACTCGAGAGGGTAACACACACATTGACTTTTAGATACCTCCCAATTAATTCTTGATGTTTGTTGTGTGTTGTGTATTCAGCCTCAGCCGGCAACTTTGAGTGAACTTCATATAGACAGTTGCACCTCTGTAATTAGGGTTAACACCTACCTCCATCACAAATTCTGTAAGTGCTCCTTTATTAACTCTGTTCTCGCGTGGCAAATTTGTGTGAAATTTAAGGGAAAAGAGTTCTTAATTGAAACCTAAAGTGTGTCAACTATGATGTTGATTTGTCAACTGTTTAGAAAGTTCTAAATGGATTCCACATCTTCTCACTTTTTAATTTAACTTAAGCCATCTAATAGTAATTGTGCCCGAAAAATCTCTGCCTGAAAGTTCATAAAATTTTAAAGGCACAGGAGCCTGTCTGTCATTCAGTACCTTTTCGTGGTTTTGGGAATTTTCATCTAGCCATTTTTGAGATACAAGCAAAAATGCAACTGTTTATTACTCATGCCCGTGTGCTGTACAGAACAAAATGTATCATCTGGGGGAGTTAAACACATATCACCACCTGAGAAAAGGAGTAGTAGTTGTACCCAGCCCCCTCTGATTTAAAAAGCCACCCACATTAGTCAATGGCAGGGTTTAACTCTTTTTAGACCTCTTTTGTGGACCCACAATTGCTGCACTCTGTGCAAGGAAAAAGGAGGGTGAAAAACTGCTGGGCGGCTTTGAGCTACCCAGGCATGCTTAACATCCCCCGCCACCTTTCAGGGCAAACACACGGTACTTCTTACCACTTGCTCTGGCAGAGGGCAGCCTTAGCACCCAAATCTTCAAGAAGGCAGTTGTGCTTGTTAGCCCAAACGAATTTGAGGTAAGTATTTACGCCCAGTAAAATATAGTAAAGCAATGTTTGTTTTCTTGGTCTCAGCCAGCACAGTATCGAACCATTACTTAAACTTGTCGGACACACTGTTTCTGCCCCTTTTGATTTACACATGCAATGCCCTAAAATAGGGCTAGTAAATTAAACATTTTTAAAATAAAATGCTCTTTGCTGTATGTTGTCCTGCCCAGGTCTGCCATGCATCTCCTGGCAGACCCAGACAGGGAAAATCAGTGGAGGTGGCACAGCCCTAAATATGGTTGGGCTTTCGACACTGCAACCCAGAGGTTCTCTAAATGAGATGGGGGGATTGCTAGTTTGGTGCCAAGGGTTTTGCCAAACTCTGAATGATGCCCTCTCTAGTACAATGTGCCTCATGGTCATCAAGCTGATAGGTTAAACGCTCTGAATATAAGTGAATATTTCAATATGAAAGAACTAAAGTGTACCATACTAATGTCCATATGGCTAATGTCTTGTAAAGAACAAACATTTGAAGTGTGTCCCTTTCTGTATTTGTAGGGTGACATTGGACCTTCTGGACCACCAGGAGCTAATGGGGAAGCCGGCAATTCAATAGTAGGCCCAAAGGTATGTGCATCACATGCTATTGTTTTACACCGATGGTGATGAACTTTCTTCTACACTTCACCCTGATTAAGGAATAGCTGCCAGTGCTTTCATGAACATTATAGACAGATGAGACTGACTATAGCCGTCTGAACTCCATGATAGGACATTTAAGAAAAATTATAATAAAGAGTCAAGGCAAACTCTCAGAAGATGTGACTGGCCTCTGAATATCTACATCATCTGAACATTCAGGTGATGTAGGGTTCGGACCATCATGTTTTCCCAGGTCTAGATGCAACATGCCCTATGGCGTCTATCCAATTTTCTATTTTTAAGAGGTAATTTTTAAAGTTGTTTCCATATACTTGTTTTTACATTGTTTTTCAGTTTAATATCAAATATTTACCTAGCAAATTATATTTGAATGTAATTATGTTTATATTAGTTACAATTGTACATAGCACTGTTACCTCTTGGAGTCATATGTATATGCTTTATACAAAAAAATGAAAAGAAACAAAACATAAAGATCGAATAAAAATGGTGACATTGGAGAAGTAAAATGAGCAGCTAAAAAGACATAAGTATGTTTCATAGTAGTTACAGGCATATAAAAGAAGATCTGAGAAGGTAGTTAAATGAAACTCGAAACAAGTAAACAAATTCCGTAGAAAGTTTTAGCTTATGGTTATAAAGATACATGCTTTATTATGTTTCTGTATTGATAGGTCCAAGGAAGCCACTGTTGTAGATTGACTCAAATGAGTTATTAAGATCCATTTATTGCAATTATGTCCTCACACAGTAATTCCATAGATGAACTGCTATGTATATTAGGGAAACATCTTGAGAACTGATGTGTTACTGATAAATGTGAGTTGATTCTATCTCTGTTAGTGTTAGCTATATTGATAATTTTGAAATGCTTTTATTTAAATGTGCAAACAAACACACACTCACTCCCCCCCCCTCCCCCCACCCCCATCCAAGAATGAATTGCCCGGTCTTTCTCAGAGGGGGCTTCCTAAATAATGGTCTTTGAAGACTAAACACCCGCTCTCAATGTGGTGGATCTGAAATTGAAAAAATGTCAATACACTTTGATCTAGATATGTGATTTAATTTGGACTATGTGGACACGGTATTTGTGATTAAGCCCTGGGGCAGCTATTTTTGCTAGACATACCATAATTATATGTCGCGCTGGAATACCGCATTGGTAAAAGGTTACCCAGAATGACTGAGTCTGCGAGTACGGCAATTCCTGGATGGAATGTTGCGGCAGTATTCCGAGTTTTCCCTGAGGAATGGCTGGGGAATGATTGTGGAAGCTGGTGCCTGCACACTGATTCCTGCATTCTGGGCACATTTTCCCACACACATTTCACCAGGATTTCCTTTTGAAATATGCACGAGGAAAGAAATTAGGATGTGCGGTGTTCCTGTGCATTTTCTAAACCTGGTACGTCCGGTAACTACATTTCTGATTGCTTCTACTTAGAAGTTACCCTTTGCTAGTTCAGTATCAATTCATAATACATCTTTCCTGTTTCATGCAGTTGAGTATCCATAAAATATTTTAAACGGCACAGTAGGCGATACAATACTGTATGCATGATTCCTTTTTATTGAGTTTGTGTAATTGTGTTTCTTTGTCTCACAGTATGTACATTTTAATTGTACGCTTATAGTTTCAAAGTGGTCACTTCGCTGTTTATGGCTAAAACGAAATCCCCAAGTGGAGCTAGTGGGCAGTTTTTAGTCCCACTCGCCTTGTTTTATATTTTGTATTACTGCGCTAAATGTCTGGTCTCTGGAAGTGGCCTTCTTGGACTCCTCACTAGAACACAGGTGGTAACTGGGGCTGTGACTTCACTGAGAGGACTCCACATACATGACTGTTGATGACTCCCTCTAGCAACACACAAAGGGTGCAAATAAGACAAGTCAGTCTGTTCACGTCCGTGCCACAGTTACACCCTAGAACCTTTCCAGTCACTTCTCAAGAAATAGGCCTGGGTCCAGTGCCTACTGGATTCATACATAAATTGAAGACCTTAAGACAAAAGATTAAAGAAAATGTATTAAAACCTAAAGACAAGATGAAACAAAATGCTGAGTTCATCGAATTCCCTCTCTCATTTACAGGCCAAGAGACAAGATGTGGCTTTATATACGATTCCCTCCATCTTATCAGGCTTCAGATAAGTTCATGGGCTTTCAGGGCTCAGCTCCACTTGCATATTTTTCAGCTCAGTAACTCTATAATAGAGACAGACTGCGACCTACTCAGAGCACAATATCTGTTTGAAAACACTTCTTTTATTCAGCGAACGTATGCAGGTTAGAGGCCACCTAAGAATCTCAGATGGGCACATTCATACTAAAAAGATTTAGTGAGGTTTTAGAAGGAGGGATTGGCTACCAAAGACATAATTGCTCTGTTTTAATGAATACCATAAAAATGCTGCAATATGTTTGAATACTTTTTTGATAACCATTTTCATTGCCACTGTATTGTTTATTTTTGGAGTTACATGTATTGATCAAATCTGCATCAGAAAAGGGCATTCATTTTTTATAAAGCCTTAAATATATAGGGGCCGATTCTGATGCGGGTTGGGAAAGCTTCCCGACCGAATCGGTTGGGAAATGGTGTCCGACCCACTCGGATCGGGAAAGTCCGACCGGCGGAGTAGGATGCATCCGGATGCTTCCAGATACGATTTGGTTGAACTCCCATTGACTTCAATGGGAACATTTGTTCCTAACCGCATCAGAATTGGGCCCTCGGTCGGGAAGACACGTTCCCAATCCGATTTGGAAGGAGCAAATGCCGTTAGGAGGTCTTCCTAACCGCATCAGAATCAGGCCCTCGGTCGGGAAGCTTTTCCAACCCGCATCAGAATCGGCCCCATAGTGTGTATTTCTTCTGTTTTGTACTATGGGGAATTTTTTTTTGAAACTCACTAATCATACAGATAATCCTGAAGTCTCACAGAACTGATCATTGCCCCACCCCAACATCCTCAAGTAGTGCCTGCGAGGTCCATAGGTTACAGTCAGAGGGTTTGGGGGATCTAAGTTTGAGCCATATTTGTTGCTAGCATTCCAAAAATGTATCATGGTGCTCAATTCGTGCCCCAGCCTTGAGTACCCTTGGGATACACACACACGATTGTACCAATAATTGCTAATACAGAGACAGCCATTGCAATGTTGGTTTCCTCCCTCAGACAGGAGCTCCCTCTCTCCTGAAGGGTTTGCCAAGCTTGGGTTTTCCCCGTTTGATTATATTTTTTATCTCATTTTGAATCTGTCTTAAAATGGAGGCTGTACGTGTGATAAAGGCAAACATTTGGGGTCTGGTGACAGAGTACCTTACAGAACAAGGGTTCCTGGGGGGGGGGTCAAGTATTTCTAGTAGTAATGGCAACTGCAGCATAACCCTTTGAAATGTTTTACTCAAGGGTGGAATTTGAACTAGTAGATCCAAACATTTGGCATTTTTTTGCCTATAAATCTGCCTCTATTCCTTAAAACTATGAACCATATCAAAGACTGGAAATCCCTATAGGGTATCAACAACATCCAGCGTGGTTTGAGGGGAATTTACCACATGTGGTCGAAGCTGTAAGAATGGGTCCTTTAGGACTTCCTGGTGGTATCTGGCCCATATTGGCTGGTTATATTCCTCATCCGTATGCAAGAATGGCCAGAACTAAGATATTTGTTAGCTGAATTAATGACTATATCTAGATGACTTCAACAATATGTTCTACAAATGATAGGCACATGCTCCAGTGCAGACAAGCAATCTACAGACTGTTAATGTGATTATGGGCAAAACACTCACAAAGTGAGATGAGATCCCATTTTGGGTTGCTTACAAAACGAATCAATTGGAAATGACCTGTCCTCACGCAAAAGCCAAAGATAAGCTTAGAATGTTAACTATGTGTGTTCCTCTTGGTGTGCTACGACCCGCAGAGAATTTTACTACATGGCAAACTATAATTGCAAGTGTATATATACTTCTACGCATTCACAGCATATACTGTCATTGATCATTGGAAACCTTCGTCTTTATCTGGCTACCCAGCAGATTTAAATGTTCTGCAACAATCATCATACTTTCTGGGCAGGGTGCATCCACCATCCTGCCCAAGCATCTGGGGAGTCTGGTAGGGCTCACCTGTCAGGACCAACTATTGAAAGAGTCTTTGCTTCATTCTAAAGCCTAATCTTCAAAAGCATTTTTAGTACATAAAGTAGTACTCTAGTCCTGGGACAACACCTGGTGGCCCTTCGCCCTCGAAAACCCACCCACCCCTACAGACCACGCACGAAACCTCGGCATCATCCTTGACTCCTCCCTCTCCATGCACCGCCAGATCAACGCCGTCGCCTCCACTAGTTTCAACTGCCTGCGCATCCTCCGTAAGACCTTCAAATGGATCCCCCCCGACTGCAGAAGGACCGTCACCCACGCACTCATAACCAGCAGACTGGACTACGACAACGCCCTCTACGCCGGAATCAACAGAACTCTTCTACAAAAACTCCAAACCATCCAGAACGCCGCAGCCAGACTCGTCCTCGGGACACCGCGTCACGAACACATCACCCAACACCTATGAGGCCTCCACTGGCTCCCCGTCGAGAAGAGGGTCACTTTCAAACTCCTCACCCACGCCTACAAATCCCTCAACAACATCGGACCCAAATACCTCAACGAAAGAGTATCCTTCGACGTACCCAAAAGGAACCTCCGCTCCGCCGACCTCGCCCCGGCCGAGGTCCCCCGCATCCGCAGAAACAGAACTGGCGGGAGAGCCTTCTCCTACATCGCAGCCAAGACCTGGAACGAGCTCCCCGTGAACATCAGACGCTCTCCGACCCTGCACTCGTTCAGGAAGGACCCCAAGACCTGGCTCTTCGACTGACCCGGAGCCGCTCCCCCCCTCCCCCCCAGCGCCTTGAGACCCTCACGGATGAGTAGCGCGCTTTATAAACCCCCTGATTGATTGATTGATTGTAGTACTCCTTTACGTATTGACAAATGTTATTCACTAACGGGACTAATTCAAAAATGAGCAAATTTGCATAGACATCTTTAAGTATGTGAAGTAGGACTCATGTAGTGCTAGTTCACATACCAACCAAATGCAATTCACTAAGTTGCAGGCTGAGAATTTGCCTGTCCTGTACCACAGACACATAATGACACACAACAAAAATATATGTGACATGTGCTTGCAACCTCTTACAGTAAGTACATTGAGAAGCAGTTGGAGCACACTGTGTGCGCCTTTCTTATGTGCTTCCAATAATATCGTTTGGCAGAATGATTGATTTTCTTCAAGCGATGGCTGTTTCCCTATTTGTTTCACTTCATAGTTCTACATAGCATAAGCTGAGATTTCCACCTAAGCTTAGTAGAAAGGTTTTATTTCAAAATCTGTTTATTGAAATTTTCTTCGGAGAGTGCGACAAGAAGCATTACATAGGCAACATCAGTCATAAAAACATTCAGCACAGATGTACAGTTTGCTCATGAGGGTTACAGCTTTTCCACAAGGTCCGTGGTGAATGAACTGTGATACAGAAAACAGCATCATCATAACATGTTGCTTTCAGGCCCATGTTTCTGAGCATCGATCTACCCTCCCAAGAGAGTAACATAGAAAGGAAACTTAAATATACCTAAAAACGAACATAACTGTGGTGTCATGGTGCAAATTAGAATAAAGTGATCGTGAGGAGTGGGAAACTGGGGCCTTTACTCAGGTTCTCAACGCAATGTTCAGTGTTCCCGTCGCTGGGATATGATTAGATAAGGAACAGGTTGAGGGCCCTAAGCCGTGGGCTGCATGCCGACAAAGGAAGCCCCTCCGATAAGTAGCTTACCAGCGGAGACCAAATGAAATCAAAGCTATTCCTGGTGTCATCAACTATATCAGCCATGCGCTCCAGCGCCAAAGCCCTCCACAGTCTTGCATGCCATTGGGTTAAGGATGGGGCCTCTTGTTTTTTCCATGCAGCGGCAACTGCCATTTTGGCTGCTCCCAAACAAAGCCACATCACTGATTTGTCACCCTGTGTTTGGCTTTTCAAATTTGGATCTCGGACCCCCAACAGGATCTGTTCCATGGAGCTGGGGATAGGGTAGCCTAGGATAAGCTTAATTTGGGACAAAATTTCCTTCCAGAAAGGTTGTATGGAGGGGCAGTCCCACCAAATATGTCTGAAATCACCTAACATCCCACAACCCCTCCAGCACCTGTCCGACGAACTGGGAAAGATCGAGTGAAGTTTCTGAGGGTACAGATACCAATCGTACATAATTTTATAGTGTGCTTCCCTGAGGTACATTGAGCGGTTGAAATTCACTATGTCCCTACCTAAATGTTCCCAGTGCTTATCTTCTAAGGGGATAGTCACGAGTGCGTCCCAAAAGCGTTTGAAACGCAGGGTCGATCTGGGAGTCATCGCTTGTATGAGAGCATATAAATAGGAGATACAACCTTTGGAAGAGGACCCAGACTGAGCAAACTTCTCGATAGGGAGCAACTCCCTGGTGGTGGCCAGCCGCACCAGGGGCTGCTGCACCCAGTGTTTCAGCTGCAAGTAGTGGTATTCTTCTTTGGCAGTCAATGCGAATTGTTTCTTACATTCCTGAAAAGTGAGAAGTTCTCCTCTGTCAAACAGGTGAGAGATCATGTGGCAACCACCCTCCCTCCAGGCCTCAAAGGGACCCTCTTGTAGCGCAGGGGGGAATGCAGCGTTAAAATGTATAGGCGTGTGAGGAGAGGGGAAGGTCGTAAGGTGCAGTCTTTTAGTGAGGATATCCCAAACCTTAAGTGTGGTGGATGTAGGCGTGCTAATGTAGGCATTGAGTGGTCTGTCCTGCTTTGGTTTCCATAGGAGATCCCAGATGGTGCGCCCTGTTATCTGTCTGTTTATATGAAGCCAATGCCTCTCCGAAGCCCGCAGCGACCATTCCGTGATTACCCACATTTGTGCTGCTCGGTAATAGGACTGAAAGTCCGGTAGTGCTAGGCCGCCCTCTTTGCGCGGTCTTATGAGCAAATTATAGGTAAGACGCGCCCTTTTCCCCTGCCAAATAAATTTGGTAAGCATATGTCGCAGCTCCCTAAAGAGACCTCCCTCCACTGGAATAGGCAACCCTTGAAAAAGGTAAAGTAAGCGAGGGAGAACATTCATCTTAATGGCATTAATCCTGCCCAACAAGGTGATGTGTGCCACACTCCATTTACCCAAATCAGTCTTTAGTTGTCGCAGAAGGGGGAGAAGTTAGCTTTATACAGGTCCCATATTCGAGGGGTAAGCTTAACACCTAAGTAAGTGATTTCCTTAGTAGTGCAGCGAAAAGGTGACACTCCTTCAACCCTTCACCAATCGTCTTTTGATATTGTTAGATTCAGTAAGAAGGATTTGGTCAGATTAATCTTGAATCCCGCCACCCGTTAAAACGTCTCCAGTTCTTCATGGATAGCCGGAAGAGAGACAATAGGGTCTGATACTGGGAGAAGCACGTCATCGGCAAACAGCGATATCTTATGATCGTCTGTGCCAAAACGTATTCCCCGGATCTCTTGGTTTCCTCTGATCCTGTGGGCCAGGGGTTCTATGCTCAAGGCAAAAAGGAGGGGGGATAAGGGGCAGCCCTGTCTCGTCCCGCGAGCCAGGCTAAAGGGGGGAGAAGCAATTCCATTAACAAGGACCCGAGAGCTGGGAGAGTGATAGTTAGCGCGAATCATCCCTATAAAGGTTTAGTTGAAGCCAAAGCGCTGGAGCACTCTAAATAAAAAAGTCCATTCCACGCGATCAAAGGCTTTCTCCGCGTCTAGCGAGAGAAGCGCAGTTGGGATGTTTTTCTTGTGGGCCTTTTTAATGACATGGATGATGCGTCGCAAGTTATCATGGGTCTGTCGACCCTTAATAAATCCGGATTGATCTGGATCTATAAGACCAGGAAGAACTGATTCGAGACGAGTGGCCAGGATTTTAGAGTATATTTTTGCATCTAGGTTCAGGAGAGCAATCGGGTGGTAAGAAGAGCAAGCTGAGGGATCCTTTCCAGGCTTAGGAAGCACTGCCACTATCGCTTCTCCCATGGAGGGAGTAACTTATTGCGTGGAGGCGATGATATTAAATAGAATAGTTAAGAAGGGAACGAGCTCCGGCGCGAAGGTACGATAGAAGTGGGCTGAAAAGCCATCCGGCCCTGGAGCTTTCTGGAGTTTAAGGGAGTCAATCGCCTTCTGTACTTCTTCAGCGGTTATGGGTTTCGCCAAGTCTTCATTGGAGCTAGCCCCGACCTGAGGGAGGTCCAGAGGGTCCAAATACCCCGATGGGTCATGCACCCCTGGAAGCTCTGAAGTGTAAAGAGTTCTGTAGAATTTCTCAAAGGCCCGTGCCTTCCCCTCCTCTGACCTGTGAGAAACGCCCTCCTCATCAACAATAAGTTTGATATACTCTCTTTCCTGCTTGGCTCGTAATTGGCGCGCCAATAAGGGCCCTACTTTGTTCCCGCCCTCATATCCCCTGGTTTGTAAGCGTAAGATGTTTTTTTCCGCTCTGTTAGTGTAAATAGCCTGTAGTTTCCCCTTTAGGGCCGTGACTTTCCGCCATGCCTGAACAGAGGGGCTGGCCTTATGGGCCTGCTCTGCAGACGTTAAGTCTCGTTCTAATTGGAGACGTTCTTCGCGTTGTTGAGATCGTAAAGTAGTGGCCAATTCAATGCACTTACCCCGGACTACTACCTTGAGGGCGTCCCAGGTAGTTGCATGGGAAGTAGTCTCAGGGTCATTTAGCTCGAGAAATTCCCTAATTATCTTTCTAAGGTCGTCACGGAGAAGTCTATCCCTGCATAGAAAATTGGGGAAATACCATCGTGCATGTTTTGGGCGCGGGTTCGGCCAAGTGATCGTCATCTCTAGGGGGGCGTGATCCGATAGGCAAATCGGATGAAACTGAGTTTGCAGCACTGAAGGAAGCAGGGATTGGCTCATGAAAATGTGATCAATACGGGAATAAGTTCTGTGGGAATGAGAGAAGAACGAGTAATCGCGCACCGTGGGATTAGCATCCCTCCATACATCCACCAACCCCATGAGCTGAAGCTGTGAATGAAGCGCCTTTCCAAACGCCCCTCCCGGTGCCCTCTGTGAGTGTGTCGTGTCCATACCCAGATCCCAGACAAGATTGAAGTCCCCCAAGAGTAAAATGTCCCCCTGAGCAAAGTTCTCCAGAGTCATAAAGAAGGAGAGAATGAACTCCTGCTGACCCGTGTTAGGAGCATAAAGAACTGCGAATGTGCATTGGCGGCCTCTAAGTTCCCCCCGAACCATAAGGAACCTTCCGCTTTTGTCCGTTTTAGTGTCCTGGACTTGGAAGGGGACCCCTGAGTGGAACAGCAGTGCCACCCCATTTTGTTTCGAGGTGTGTGAAGATCGAAATATGAGGGGAAAAGTTTTGTGGCGTAGCCGGAGCTCCTCAGACTTTTTGAGGTGCGTCTCCTGAAGAGCCGCTACTTGGACATTGTGATCTAGCAGGTACTTCCAGAAGCGCTGACGCTTATTAGGGGAATTCAGTCCCCGGGCGTTCCAAGTAATAGTTCTAACCGCCATTGTCACCGAGAAGAGAGTGACGCCCTCTTGACGAAGGGCTCTGCTTAAAAACCACTTTTGCTCCCCTTCCCCTCAACCCTCCCCGCCCATAAACAATAGAAAACAAGCATTGGCATAGCCAATAGGTCTCGCTTTTGGGACCTTATAAGTATTTAGTTATGCAGCACAATATCCTTGGTGCAATAACATCAACTGTTGCATGTCTAAAAACTTATAAGGTCCCAAAGGCGAGACCTATTGACTATGCCAATGCTTGTTTTTAGAGGCCTGGCATGCAGTTTTAAATGTAGGCTGGTAAGAAAGGTGCCAACCCGAGGGGCAAGGTCTAGAGAGAAATAAGATAGGAAGAGAGGTGAGTTATAATGAGATAGCACAAATAGAAAGGTGAAGCACAGAATGACAGGTCAGGTAAACAAAGTAGCGAGGCAGTAGAGCCGGTGGGATGAAAAATAGAAAGATATGAGAAGTAGAGAAAAAGAGGTGCAGATGAGGTAGAGAGATGAGGCTAATACAGAGTAAGTGCGAGGGAGAAGTAGAGAATGGTGAAATAGGGAGAGAGAGAGACAGAGGTAAGACAGATGTATTAAACGAGCGAGACATTGGAAGCAGAGAGAGTGAACGGAAACAGTGAAGGAGATAGAAAGAGAGATGAAAGCAAAGGGAGTGATGTTATGTTATGTTATATATATTTATAATGCGCACAGATACTCGGCAGAGTGTCCCGGCGCGTACTTGAAAAAAGAAACATAGGTCAGAGCATCAGCTAGAAGAGAAGGGTTTTTAACTTTTTCTTAAAGATCACCGGGTCGTGGATGCCGCGCAGCTCCAGGGGCAGAGCATTCCATGCCAAAGCAGCTTTCCGCACAAAGGAGCTCCCACCAAGCCTTTGGCGGTTGAACCTAGGGGTCTGCATCAGAAGTTGAGAGGAGGAACGCAACTGTCTTACTGGGTTGTAAAAAGCGAATCTCTTCTGTAGATAGATAGGTCCCAGGCCATAGAGAGCCCTATGGGCAATGGCCAAAGTTTTAAATTTTATTCGGGACTCCACAGGGAGCCAGTGCAAGGAGCGCAAATGAGCGCGCACACTACACCTGCCAGACAAACCCAGCAGTAGTCTGGCAGCAGAGTTTTGAACTACCTGCATTTTATTCAAGAGGTAGCCAGGGATGCCCACATAAAGTGCGTTGGCATAGTCCAGGCGGGACAAAATCAAGGCACGAACAACAGTTTCTTTAGCGGGTCTTGGGAGGAGAGGAAGAAACTTCCTCAAAGCTTTCAGGGTGCCAAAACAGGTCCCAGCCAGCTTCTTAACCTGGGTTGAAAAGGTCAGGTTCTCATTGAACCAGACCCCCAGATTTTTTGCAGCGTTTCCCATTGCACTAGGCAGGGGGAAACCTGGGGGCCATAGCCTCTCTCTGAAATTGGCAGGAAATACGCCATACAAGAGAACCTCCGACTTCTCTTCATTACACTTCAGCTGTGCCTGAGCAAGCCAGTGAAAAACAGAAGACAGACAGTGCTGAGCAGAGAGAACTGAATCATCGTCCCTTCCCCAAGAAAACAGGAGCTGAGTGTCATCAGCGTAGGCCAACACCTTAGCCCCTAATGTCTCCGCTAAATAAACCAGCGGGGTGACATAGATGTTAAAAAGAAGGGGACTAAGGGGACTAAGGGATGACACCTGTGACCACCCGCTGGGGCACAGAGGCACACGGTGGGAGCCAGACCTGCTGGGTGCGGCCTTCCAAAAAAGACCAAATCCAGCCCCAAACAGACCCGGATATGCCAATCTCCAAGAGGCGATCAAGAAGCAGGGAGTGAGGCACTGTATCGAATGCCGCCGAGAGATCCAGCATAACCAGTACGGCTCTCCCGCCGGCATCCAGACACTCACGAATCGCCTCTGACACCTCTAACAATGCTGATTCCGTGCTATACGAGGCCCGAAAACCAGATTGAGCCGGGTGTAACAAACCCGATGCCTCGATGAAATTGGTAAGTTGATTAGTAACCACCTTCTCACAAACCTTAGCCAAACTTGGCAAAAGCGAGATTGGGCGGTAATTTCCAGGGATCAGCGGGTCAAGGGACGGCTTCTTGAGGAGAGGGAGAATTTGTGCCTGCTTCCAGGACGCCGGGACAAGAGCCTCCCGCAAAGACATGTTAACAATTAGATTAACTTCGGGATTGATGGTGTCAGCCGCAGCGGCCAGAAGTCTCGCAGCACAGGGATCAGTTGGAGAGCCCGACTTCAAAGCCTTAAGAATTTTGAGAGAGCAGGACAGATCTATAGGCTCAAAGGTTGACAACATATTAGCAGGGACAGCTACAAGCTGGCCAAACGGGGAAGCCGTAAGTACTGTGGAACAGGAGGAGAAAGTAGCTTGTATAATGCAAATTTTGTCCAAGAAAAACTTTGCAAGAGTATTACACCAGGATTCCGAGGCTGGCGCAACGCGAGCCTGAGCACTGGGAGACATAAAACTTTCCACAATAGAGAAAATTTCCTTTGAATTATTGTTGGCCTGGTCGATACGTGAAGTAAAATATTTGCTTTTAGCGACCGCTATGGTGGCGTAATAGCTTTTTTGTTTGGATCTAAGTGAGTGTTTCGCCATAGGACAATAGCCACTAAAGATGGAGTGGAAGAGGTAGGGAGAGCATTGTAGAGAGAAAAAAATAAAATAATGGGAAAGGCGAGGGAAAGAGGACATCAATAAAAGAGAGACATAGAAGGCCAATAGGTGATGTAAATTGAGAGTCTAGATAGTGTATGAGAGGTGGGGAAGAGAGAGATGAGGCAGTGAGTTGTGAGGCAGAGAGAGAAATGAAAGAGAGAATGGTGAGGTAGAAAGAGGCATGCGAGAGGTAGAGAAAGGTAAGGTATAGATGGCAAAAATGATAGAAAGGGTAAGATAAAGAGATGAAATTAAGAGGGAGGGGAAGTAAATGGAAGAGAAATGAAGGGGGATGAGATGCAAACAGAGCAGCAAGATGCAGAGAGAAGAGAAAGTAGAGAGAGAGAGAGGCACTTGAGGAGAAGAGAGGGGCAGAGAGCTGACCGAGAGCTAGAGATCTAGAGGTAGGATCGGAGAGAGGTGGCAAGTTGAGTTCATGAGAGGTAAGTGCTGTGGGGCACTGAGGTTTATTGAAAGAGAGGTGTGACGTACAGAGAGAGAAGACAAGGACTGGAGAAAGTGTCCACACTGAACAGAGGTTGGTGATCACCCTAAATATATTTATTAAAATAAAGCATTGAGAGTGCACTTTTACGGATTTCAGAGTGTGCACCATCTTGCATTGAAGATGACAAAAGAAGCCATTTTGGCACAATAAACACATCCAGCATCAGTGCTGTTGGTGCTAGCTGAGGCAGTGGAACACTTGATGAGCTCTTTGAAAACGATGACATGTCCTCCGCTGGGTCTGTTAATTCTGTCCTGTCTTATAACCTTGTGCCTGGGGAATAGGTGTGGTAATGTCGATAAAATCAGCCAGGTTTCTGTGAGGAAGAGCAGTTTCAATGTGTGGTCGTGCAGCAGGTCCCATATTTCAGTAGCGTGTTTATTGAGGGAGGTTTTGTTGAGGAGAAGGCAGAACAGGGAGGGGTGGGGAGAGGTTTGTAGGTGTGCGTGGCCGAGGGAGAGGTGAGTGTTGTGTGCGGTGCATGTGAGGGTGGTGTGAAGGTGTGGGAAGGTGCAGGAAAAGTGTCAGGTGGAACAGGGGAAGGCACCTTCGCAGTCGACTACCGAGGCGTAGCAGCAGCACTGGAAGGTGCATTCAAGGTTCAGGGTGAGGAGAGGGAAGCAGAGACGTAGCAGTGATGGGAGTGAAAGCAAGGGGTCTGGCGCTGGGCATGGGAGGGGCGCATACGGGCTGTGCATCCAAGCTGCGGCGGACATGAATTAGGAGCGGGGGTCTCTGGGGCAATGGGTTGGGCTAAGTAACTGGCAGGAACCGAGAAGGGAGTGCGGCATGGGAGAGGAAGCAGGGAAGGTCGCAAATTCAGGAAAAGGGCAGGAAGAAGAGCAAAAAAGTGAGAAAAAGGAAGAAGAGGAGTTAGAGCAATTGAGTTCAAAACTCGAAGAGAAGAGCTGAGACTAAAAGAAGCCAAGAGCAGCAAGGATTGAGTGAAAAGGGCAGAGAAAAATGTTAAAGAATGAAAGGCAAAAGCACAGAAGATCAGCAAAGAATGAATGAGAAAGAGTGGCAGATGCCCAGCAGATCGGCACAGAATCAGTGTAAAAGTTCAAAACGCAGCAAAGAAAGATTGCGGAATAATGAAAAAAGCACATGAAAGTGGCAGAAAGAGAATGAGAAACGCACAGAAAAGCAGCAAAGAAGGAATAAGAAGGAAGGAGTAATGCACAGTGAAGTAGCAAAGAAAGACTGAGAAATGCACATAAAAGTGACAAGTAATGAAAGAATGAGCGATGCACAGAAAACAGCAAGGAAAGGGCGAGAAGTGTTCAAACAAGCAAATGGTGCGCGTGAAAGTGATCGCGAGCAAGAATTTCGGCCGCGACCGGGAGTTGTGTGCGCGCGCGCAAAAACTAAATAAAACAAGCATTGGCCGCGCGGCCGTGCGAGAGCGCGCTCTGTGGTGGGGGAGGAGCGGGAGAGCAAGTGACGCGCGGCCGTGAACGTGACACGGCCGCGCGGCCCCGAGAAGCGCTCTGTGGTGGGGGAGGGGGAGGAGCAAGTGAGAGGAAAGACATATGGCGCCTGGAGCATGCGAGGAATGCGCGTTACTGTGCGCGTACCCGCATGCTCTAGGCAAGCCCAAAAAAAAGTGGTCGCATTTCTAAAAGCCCACTTAAAAATTTCTCGCCCAGACCAGCGCAAGCGCTGGCTTCAGGGCGAGACCTAAAAATGAGGAGGAAAGTCCAAGCCCGCGGCACAGCAAACAGGCGGCCGGACAGGGAATCGGGCACGTAGCCCACCACAAAGACCCCCACACACGGAGGCCCCAAAGCTGACAAGCCAGGAGCAGAGCCCGCCATGCAACCAGGGTCATTATAAGCAGCCTCCCGGCCCTCAAGCCCAGGGTCGCGGCGGCAGAGCAAAGGTCATGAAGGGAAAAAACACCCCATACAGCAGAGGAAGAGGCATGAGAAGAAAAACTGAAGCACAAGCCCGCCGCACAGCAACAGTTGGCTGTGCAAGAAAACCGGGCTCACAGCCTCCTAGACTGACCCCCACAAATGCAGGCCAAAAGCGGCCACAGTAGAGCCCACAGGCAACTACCCAGTCAGGCGAGGAAAGCCAGAAGCCCATGCAACGGCGTCCACCACCTGCCAACGCCTGCAACATCCGGGAAGGCAGCCAGGTGCTAAGTGGTCCGCCGAAAAGTATACTTCGGCTGGATAGAAAGCACCGCAGACCTCCGACCCGGCAATCCACTGCATATAGCCACGCCCACCCCAGTCGGAGGGAGGCACAGCAGGACTGTGGCCGGGTCGCCCAACCCCAAAAGCCCCACAGCAACCCCGGTCGGAAGAAAGCACCCAAGACCTCTGGACAGGATGCCCAGCAGGACACCGCCTACGTGAAACCCGCTGAACCGGTAGCAGGCACAGACACAATATGGGAGCTGGAGAGAAACGGAACACTCACAAGGTGAGCACTAAATTCCTAAGGGGAGTAACACCCCCTCCCGATACATCCAGAAAAGCAATTCATGATTCTCGAATTTGCAACAAGAAAAGAATTTCCGACCTCTGCAGGCCCCATTGATGTGGAACGACAGTGCCCTAGCAACCCCGCAAACAACACCATGATTACCAATCACAGTATCCTGCGTCTAAGGTAGCACAGGACGCCCTGTCTGGCCCCCATTGCAGACACAGAGCGGGATGGAACCTGAAAGGTGGGTGATAATCCGGAGGAGCAAAATGAACTGTACGTCACAGTGCGCAGAGCTGCACATTAATGACATAAAATCAGACTGATGAGGAATAGTGGAGAGTCAACTGACATCTTACAGCTAGCAATGTTTACAAGTAGTCGCAAAAATAAATGGAGCTCAAAGTACAAACTTCGGGCAAGCAAAATACACCATGTCAATGAGGAGTACTCCCAAAAAAAGTATTTCAACTGTCCTTAAATAGGAAGAGCCGAACCAGCCCGCACCTCCACGGCCAGCAGAGGCAGGCTCAGCCACAAGCAAGCAGGCCAGGGAGAGACAGTCTCCCTGGCAACCAGCCCACCCCTGCAGCCAGCTGAAGGCAAGCACCGCAGACCTACGGTCCAACCCAATAAATCAACGTCGGAAAAGACACAACCCCGCTCCTCAGCAGGCAGCCTGGCCCCCCGCACTCGCCTGAAACACTGCTACACGCATCCAAGTGGCCGCCAAAATGAACATGGCCAGCAACCAGGTCAATGAAAACTCCCCAACCCTGCCAGCATAGCGTGGCAGGGAACAGAGCCGCCAAAACGTTGGAGCATGCGTACAACACCTGCCCAGAAGAATCGTGTGGAGACTGCACAAACAAGCAAAAGCGCGCCTCGCGTGGCAGCAGGGGGGAGGGGGGCCTGCCGATTCCCTTGCGGGAGCCAGCGGCGATAATTGACACCATATGGCGCTGCCGCTCGCTCCCGCAAGGCAATCGCCACACGGGCACGCGTTGCCATTGAAGGCAATGGAACGCGTGCACGTTTTTGGGGAAAAAGGGGAACCGATGGCTAAAGGTCTCCTCTATGCAGCGCATGCGCGCTGCGTAGGCGAGACCTAAAAAGGCACCATGACATCGAACTAAATTAAATAACCAGAACAAATATTTAAAATGAGTGTGTAGAATCTCCCTCCTAGAGGGGAATCCCAGTACCAAAAGACACTCGAGGAACATTACCATTTCCATTCCCCCAGCCCTTATCATAGCAAAGATCAAGGTCTACGCTGCATAAAAAATCCCAACTGAATAACAACTAACATTTGAATTTAGACGCTTGTAGTAGTTATGATTATCGAGATTCCCCAGATGCAACTCAAACGTCCAGAGAAATGCAAGTCTTTCACCACCACCACCCTCCAACCGGAACTCCCCTACCACAGTGTGGATAAAACCTCTCACCGCAGATATAGTGTTCTCACACGGTGCCCGTGCCAAGCGTATAAAGCATCGTGTAGCGCCTAGACACCCGGGCCCTACCCAGGTATGGAAAATGCAAGTCATCTGCTCCATCCAACTCTCCACATCTTCGGCATGATGCCCCCTAGGGTGGAGAGGAGGGGGGGGTGCAGAGCCCCATCAGTTTTGCAGCGAATCCGGTCAGAGGAACTTCCGGACAGTTGCACTTCTATCGGGGCGAAGTGAAGGACCCCACGAGGCCCCTTGGTCAAAGGCCTCAGTCTGGTGACTTCGTGCTTCTCCTGCCTACTCTACGCTATTGACCTCCATTGTGCCGATCAGGTTGACCCTTCCCCTCTGGTTCCGATGAGGTTGTAGAGAGCTCCAAACCTAGCAGATCTGCCGCCTCCGATAGCTACACAGTGGTGCTGCTTGTTGTGCCATTGGAAAGTGATCCCAAAGGGGTACGTCCATCAGTATCTGACTTTCTTCTCTCACAGATGTTCGGTGATTGGGTGGAACTGTTGGCGTCGCAGGAGAGTGGCTTGAGCTACATCTTGATAGAGCGAGCATGTGGCATTTTGGAAGGTGATCGTGTCGGCAACCCTTGCCCTCTGCAGGACCATTTCTTTGATCTTAAATGAGCTGAACTTCTCCAGGACGTCTCTTGGGCGTCGATTCTCCCCCGGCAGTCGCGGTCCGACTCTGTGCACTCTCTCCAACCGGACCTCAGGGCCTTCCTCCCCTAAAGCTGAGGAGAAGAGGCCCACCATGAATGCCTCCAGATCCGGACCTTCACATTCCTCCACCAGGCCTCGGACTCTTATGTTGTCACGGTGAGAGCGGTTTTCCAAATCCTCGCACTTGAGTAGCGTAGCCCGCAATTGGCCACGCAATTCAGCGGGATTTAATCTTATCGGTCACCTCCTGTTGCTTTGCTTCGAGATCGAGGGTACATGTACCCACCGAGTCGACATCCGCTGGTACAGCAACCAGTTTTTCTCTCACCTCAGCGCGGAATGTTGCAAAGGAGGCCTCCATATCTGCTTTAATGTCCGCTCTTAGCTCTGTTCGCAGCTCCTGTTTGAACTCTCAGAGGGAAGACATGAGATCGTCCCGGGTCAGCGCCATGGTTGCCGGTCGTGGCGTCGTCCCTTCTTCTATCGCCCCTGCTCCGGCCGACGCAAAGTAATTGAAGACCTTGTTGTTGGGGGTCTTTTTGGGTGGCATAGGGGGACCCTCCGCCCGGTCAGCGCTCGGCCACCCCTTCAGTCGCGTAGAACCAGTGCACCTCTGTTATCCGTGAGTGGGGACCCCCCTGTTTATTCTGCCGCTCCTGGGCCCTCTCTCCTCCTCACCTCCAAGCGCTTGGCCAGACCAGTCCACCCCAGGCACCCAGCCGGGCGTCGTGCGAGGAGCAGCACAAATAGCCAGAAGCCCAAGTGGTGTCGCCGAGTATTTGCTAAGGAGCTCTTTATTGGGCCTCCCCAGCGGTGCCAATTCCTTTCGGGCAAGCGCCTCGCGATAGTTGTAGGGTGGTAGAAGATGCCTCCATGGCGGCCATGTTAGGGTCAGGCAACGATTATTGGGCGCTAGTTCGTGTGGGCTTTCGACCCCAGCGCTGCCTCCCGCTTCACCACACCGAAGTACCTGGGTATGTTCGATCCGCAGGAGGGAGGAAGGCGCTCAGCTCCCCCAGGATCACCAAAGGATCGTTAGCTCATCAAGCGAAGAGTTCATCTGTCGAAGAGGGACCCATGGCAGATTACAGTCTTCCATCAACTGTCCATTGTTGGAGCTGACTCGAGACAGGAGGGGCGCTTCTCGATAAAGAGGGGAGGCCGCCAGATTCAAGGCCTCTCTTCCCAGCGGATTGCAGCTTCTCTGCAACGGCAGCCCGCCATTTTGAATGTTGCTGAGTCCAGGCCAGAACAGTCCTGTGTCGCCCTCCGTACCTTCCCTGGTGGCAGCAAGGGAGCCGTTTCAACGAGGTGGGCCCCCCCGCAGGTAGACTCGCCGAAGTCCCCAGGACACTCCAGAGGAAAGGGGGCGCGAGGACTTAATTCCTCTTCAACCTTGAAGTCGGCGCCGGGGTGGCCGCCATTTTCTCCCCTGCATGGCCGCGCTTCCCTCCTCTCATCGGAGCTTCTCTGTCTTCGCACCGGGGTCCTCGACGCTGCGGAGTAGCTCCCCGTCGTCACCACAACCTCGGCATCGTTGGGCAGTGCTCTTTTTTATTTAGTAAGGTGCCTTATCATACAACAGGGCCTGGGAAGGAGCCGATCGGATTCACGTCCGATCGGCCATGTTGGTTGGCCATGCCCCAGTAGAAAGGTTTTAGGTGGTGTGCACATAAAATGTGCCCAGAAAGTTACTTGTTGTAATGTTGTGGTTATATTTTCAATTGTGTGTGCTCGCACCCTTCAAGAGAGGGCATGGGGTAATGTACTACTACTACTACTGTGTGGTGTATTTGTGCTGTATGGTACATAAGGCATTCATGCATACATTGTTATTCCCCACTGTGGTGTTTGATATCATTTGTTTATTAACAAGATCCCAGTCTTGCTCTGCTATTATTCTACCATCAGCATCTATATGTCTCAGAGCCTCTTTAGAATCTGGATTTTTCAATTCGGCTCCAACAGCTTAGATTGACATAGTTGTTCAAGTGGTGCCCGTATGGTTTTAGGATTCAGAAGAGGTAGTACCTCTTCAATTTCACCTGATACCTCTGTAGAGGATTTTCTTCTGTAACTCCCTTCTAGTCCCTGTAGCTGTAGTTGTAAGCTCTTCCTATGGTTTGTGTATACTGGTCTGTTAAAAACGTTGTACTCCATTCATCCTTCTTATATGATTAAACACAGTACTGGCTGAGTGAGAACCATTACTGCAACTTTATTTAAAAAAAAAAAAAAAAGATTTCTTCAATCCAAGGATATAGATATATATAGGATAAAGCAAACTCACTTTTACAACACTTGTATGTTCCCAACTTGGCCACAAAGGGGATTCAAGCAGTAATCAGATGCAGTTCATGCAATAATTATTTCTGACTTTCATCTCTTATATGATGCTAGGATCATAATAGGTCCAATTCAGTATATCTGTAAAAAATAGAAACCAGATCCAAACCTAGGCTGTTGCATCAAATAGGTTTCACAGATCTCTTACAAACTTTAGGCATAAGGGTCTACCTAATAATACTCCAAACATGAGTGCTGTCTTGATGCAGAGCTTTTCAAGAACACATGCAGGCTCTTCCTGCTAGAACTGTAGGCTATAATATCAAGTTTTATGTAGGTCAGCTAGAGAGCAGAGAGATGGAAAGGAGAATTAAGCACAACATGTTGTGCTTACTGTTGGGGTTAAACTATATTGCATTCCTCTCATTTCACAAAGAAATCCCCACATTCAAGTGGGCTGTGACCATTCTTCTCACTCACTCACCAATGTGCCTCATGATGGTGCTTTGTAACACCTGCAGTTACCACATTATACAAATGATCTTACAAGGAATTGCACTGCATATCCAATAATCAATTGTGTTCTCTTTGCAAATTGACAGTTGTCTTTATATTCAAGTCCTAACAGTTTTGATCAATTTCTATTGTCTAGGGCCCGCAGGGTGCTCCCGGACCACCAGGGCCGGTAGGACCTAAAGGAGAAGGCTTTCCTGGTTCAATGGTAAGCAATGCAATTTAGTTTTGTATCCCAACGAACAACCTTAACAACAGATCATGTATTTGAAAAATAATTTCTACAGAAAAGCCCATTTCTTGAAGAAGTCAGAAATCTGTAAAAATTGTAATCATGCCAAAATGGAGACTGATATCCAGAAACAGAAATTTTACAATTGGATTTACTCATGTCTAGCATAAATAACTGTTGTCTAAAGAAAGTGCTTTGCAACTGGTTTATAAAACTCCGTACAGAAAATCTGGTGACATAAATGGACAATGATATAATAATCCAAAAGCATTTTATTTTCCTATATCATAAGTAAGACAATGTAGAACTAGGGACTTCATTCTGGTATTCCTTCATGAAACAACTTCCAGGCCTTGAGATGTGTAGAGGACTATACAAAAACAATGTGTATATATATATATATATATATATATATATATATATATATATATATATATATATATATATATATATATATATATATATATATATATATATATATATATATATATATATGTGTTTCACAAATCAGTCAAATTGTGGCACACTCTGATAGCTGGTGCATTCGTTGGAGGTTGACCAAACCTCCTAACAATCTATATATATGTGTATATATATATATATATATATATATATATATATATATATATATATATATAGATATATATAGATAGATATATATCAACTCCCTCCTTAATCCAAAGCATGATGACACAGCATACGAGTTTGTTGATGTTTTTCTTTTTTCACTGGCCAACATCAAACGCGTTTCGGCAGCTCCAGCAGCCTTGCTCACTGATGACGAGGCACCATTTTTTACATACTTTTAAAACACTCGTTTTTCCTTCCGTGCAGGTAAGTGAAAAAAGACTATGCATACATTGTATCTTTCTTTTCACAACCTTATGGCAATTCAGTGCATGTTGCTACTGTTCCACCCTCTCATTTCATAACACAGTCATTTGTATGTCTACACTTAAAGGTTTTATGTTTCAATACATAAATTTGTTAAGTTTGCATTCTTTTAGCAATCCCACTGTACAAATATGCAAATGCCTACCTTGGCTTGGCCATGAATACACAGAATTTTTATTTGTGGTATTTTCTAAATGGTTTTCAACTTCTGTTAAAATCACATCATCAGACAGGGATTTATTCCTTCTAAAGCTTTCTCATCATTAGCGGATTGCTTCTTTTTTTTAATATTGTTACCAGATTGCTTTCAGTGCAGTGGAACAGCGTAATGTGTGCAAGTGAAAAGATTACAGTGATGTCACAGCATGTACCCGAGCCCCACTCTTCTGTTTGATGCCTAACATGTAGTGTTGGACGCTTTCCCCTTTCATGTAGTCAAGCTCAAGTGGGCCACTCCTCTACCCTTGATGTCCTGTGAAATCTGAAATCTCAGGGATAGTCTACAGCTCAATGTGTGTCAGTGCAAGTCAGTGACCCACAATACCTACCCATTACCTGACCCCTTAAAAATCTAAAATCCTACTTTATAACTTTTTACCTTTGTTTATGGTTCGGGAGGAAAATAATCTAATGTAATCATTGTCAACGTCATGTCTAAAGATGTGTATGCAGATCCTCTTCTATATTCTGGCCCCATGGTGCTTTTGTGTTCATCTCTATTATGTATCTTGGCTCCAATTGCCTCAGTTTTCATTCTCTATCTCCTCCCCGAATGCTGATCAGGATGGAGTCCAGTACAAAATAAGTCAAGTCTGTTGCCTCACTCCCGTGCATTTCCTCAAAATGACGAGCCACCGGGTATGACGTGTCACAATTCTTGATCGCTCTTATGTGCTGCAAAATTCTCTTGTGGAATGTCAAGATTTTACTGCCAATGTAGGACAGTACATTGCAGTCTGTGTACCGCAAATTCAGTTTTTCAGTTGTATTGGCCCCTAATGCATTTTGTGCGTGTAGTGAATTCAGATTTGTACTGGCACGCTTTGCACCTCCCACATTTTCTGATACTGGCACGCTTTGCACCTCACACATTTTCTGAATCCAGCACTTTGTGTTAACCAAGTAAGTTGTCCCAGATTGCTCCTCTCTAGATTGCTTCTGATCAGGTCCTGTCGCATAGCTTTTGCCTTCCTGAACGTGATCCCTGATCTCCTTGGAGCTACACTCCCTACCACTGGATCTTTACAGATAAGGTGCCAGTACTTGTGCATAATGGCTCGTATGGCAACTTCCTGCTTGTTGTAATCAGTAACAATCCTGAAATGGGGGTCTATTTTTTTCTGTTTGCTTCTACCTGTTTTGTTGAACAGAATCCAATCCCTCGTTTTGGATCTAGCCTTTATTATGGCATCCTCAATGTTTTTTTTTAATAGCCCCTATTTCTGAATCTTGTTCTGAGGTCTTCCACAGCACTTTCCTCTTCTACCTCCCGCTGCAATTTCTCCTGACCCTCGGTGCCTCTCCGTATGGGATACTGATGTTCAAGTTACGTGGATGGAAACTGGTTGAATGGAACAGTGTGTTTCCAGATGTAGGTTTTTTATACAGCTTTGTCTCCAATCTATTCCATTTAACATACACTGTGATATCTGGGAAGTTGATCTCCTTCTAGCTCATCACACTATTAAAGTGCAAATTGAGATTGTTAGTTTGTATTTTTCTAAGTAAATTTTGGACACTGTCATGCAAACCCCTCCATACAATAAAGAGGTCGTCTATGAACCTACTCTAGTGGACTATATTGTCCTCCCACTCCTTGTGGCACTCGATCTGGACCACCTGCTCCTCCCACTAGCACTATGCAAATTTGCATAGCTGGGGGTGAAGCAGGTGCCCATTGTGGTGCCACGCTTTTGATGGAACAATTCATTGTTGAAAATGAAGAAATTGCTAGTTAGACATTTCCCAATCATGGACAGTAGCTTCTCAGTATGCTTCCAGAGGTTAAGAGGTCTAGATCCCAGAAAACCGACCACTCTAAGACCATCCAGGTGCCGTATGCATGTATACAATGTGGGCACATCAATTGTGAGTCGGAGGTAGTCCTTTTTCCACAGGAAGTCATAGATTCTTTGCAGAAAATCCCCCGTATCCTGGCTATAGGATGGGAGGCTTCATACAAAATCAGTCAAAAAATGATCAACATATTTGGAGGTGTTCTCATATGTACTGCCTATGGTTGAAATGATGGGGCGGCCCAGTGGATTATCCCTATATTTGTAGACCTTACGGATTAGATAGAATGCCCGTATAACAGGATTTTCTATTTTCAAGAAATGCAAATCCCCCTGACTCAGTAGCCGCTGGTCTCTCCATGATTTCAAATCTGCATGGAATTCTTTTTCAACAGTAACCAGCTGCGCTTTTGTGACCTTGTTATAGCATGAGATATTGTTAAGTTGTGAATATGCTTCCCTCGTATTTTTCCCTCACCCACAGTAACATATTCCCCCTTTGTCAGAGTTCTTTACCACACACTGTGTTTCCAATTACAGTTCTTTATTAACTTATCATATTTTCCTGTCTCTGACTATAGGGACTACCTTTAGCACTGTGTGTATATAGGGTCTTCAAATTGTTAACCACAAGATCATTGAAAATGTCAATAGAGTCTCTTGCCTTCAAAGGTGTAAATCTCGACTTCAATCTGAAATCTGTTGGAGCATCTCCATATACATTTAATGCTTGTTCCACAATCAATGTTTCTGTGTTGACTTGCTCCTGTATGCCCAGATTGGTATTCTCCAACTCTCTCAGTTCCATCATGAAGTCCATGTCTTCCACGTTGAGGGTGCTCATATGTCCTGCCATTCTTCTCTCGCCATCAGTTTTTCTCTTTTTTGGTTGCAGCATGAAAAACTTCTTCAGTTTAATTGCACGTATGAATTTGAACAGATCAATCCTTGTTTGTGTATAGTTGATATCGTGACTCGGGCAAAAAGAAAGTCACAATTTTAGAATATTAGTCTCTTATGCTTTCAGTTGGATAATTGTAAGGTTAATGATTGTATTTTCAGTCGTTTCCATAGAACCTGTTACTTCTTGTTCTTCATTTCTTTTACTTTTGATGAATCCGATTTGTTTTGCACCCCTCTGCCTCTTCCGCCCCTGCCTCTTCCTCTTATTGATTGTACTTTTTGTTGCTGCTGTCTGGGGCGAAGATTGAATCGCCGATCCTGGCTAAAAAATCCAGTTTGTCCACTACTGAGGGGATTGCACCTCCTTGGATTCCACTTGCCCCTTCCTCACCATCATTGTCAGGCTCAGAACTGACCAAACTGCTTAGCTCAGAGCCTTTTTCCTGGTTGGGTTTGTTGGTTGTTGTGAGGCGTTGTCTGCGCAAATTATCAAATTTCTTGGGAAATGTGTATATCTGACCTCACTCATAGTTGTTTTTGTCACGAGAGAATTTCAGCATTGTCCTAGCTTTAATTGTCTCTTCTAGTTTTTTAGTCTCTCTTTCATTCCCGTCATGAATTTGTTTATTGGCTCCTGTTCCTTCTCAATGTTAATCTCCACTGTCTGACTCTCTATTTCCTCCAATATCTTTCTTCTGTCTGTCTGCATATTTTATGAGGATGCCAAGCATTCTTTGTGATGATTCATTGTTGTTATTTGACCATTCATGAAGCATGTCTGGATTGGGATCCTCATAGTTGGGAGCAATTAGGATTCACAGGCCCCTGTGGTACACGTCCAACTTCCAAATATCTTCGCAGACACCACTTTGAGAGCTCTGCGCGTCTTAACTTTTCAAGCCTTTTCAACTTCTGGTGTATATCATTTCCCTTGGGCTGCACACCATTTCTTCCTCTTTTATCTGTGCCTCAGCGAGGTCATCACTGAAGACCTTTAACCCCTTCCATGCTCATGACGAGCTGGACTCGTCATGGCACACAGTGGTCGTGTGCTCATGACGAGTCCAGCTCGTCATGACTCCCTGCACAGGAAATCCCTCTGGTGCGGGCACCAGAGGGATTCCCTTTTCTTCTCTAAAGCCTCGGGAGCTGGGGAAGAGCTTCCCCAGCTCCTGAGGCCCCCCCCTGGTTTCCCTGAAATGACGATCGGCACGCATGTCGCGCTGATGTCATGTCAGTGAAACTGAAACTGAAATGAGCCAAGAGGCTCATTTCAGTTTCAGTTTCTATGTGCTCAGGGGGCTATCTCAGCCCTCTGAGCACGTAGAAACTCAGGAGAGGTATCGTTGGAAAGGGGAGAATCTGCAGGGGAGGTTTGCAGGGGATTCTTGGTAGGAAAACGTTAGGGGACCCACGCAAGCCATACCTCGCTGGACTCCCCCGAGTGTCTAGTTTTCAGAAATGTGTGGGTTTGGTAGGTTTCCCTAGATGGCCACCGAGCCCAGGGCCAAAAACTCATGGGACACCCCTTGCAAAACCAAGTTGTTTTGTGATAGGTAATTTTGATGTCGCACACACACACTTACCTCAGACTGGGCTGAGGATGGGAACTAGAGGCACGGGGCCAAAGGGCAAGCCAGCCTCCAATCTTATATGCAAACACAAAAAGGGCTGCCCCTCACGTGGGTTCCTACAGTTTCCTACAGAATTATGCTGAGATGCAACACCAGTGGGGGCATCTCATAAAAGTTTCGGACTGGCCTCACACACCGCCCGGTGTCATGCTTCATCATAGGCTGTCCTCGCCCTCTAAAAACTTCGTTTGATAGAGGGCGGGCATACACCTGGAGACAGGGATGCACTTCTATAACTAAGTGATGGCCGTGTGAAAGTGAAAGGTGATTTAAAAACCATCACACCTGTCACTCAACAGTGTTTTATTCAGGGAACAGATGTATGGTATTAAAATAGGTGTACGGTGATCTGGGACATTATTCTCCCTTCACCGTATTAAGTGTGGTCAACATGTTTCTGCGTTAGTGTCCCCGTAGGGTACGTCGCATTCGTCCAGGACCAAATGGGTTTATCCTTTTTGCCTCTAATGCAAAAAGGAGCTGCTAATCTGGGGACGGGGATAAAAGATAAATAAAATACAATCGCCCGTCTGGTGTAGTACCACTGTGACAGATTCTGTAGGAAACAAAGAAACACAGAAAACAAACAAACCAAACGTGTAAGTAAGTTTATAAATAGACAAATGTTGTCATCCAACCCAGGTCACACCTATAGCGCGCGTGGTGTGGTCTGTATGAGACACGTGGCACACGTACGTGTCATCAAATGGTCAATTACATAATCCATTTCTTACCCTGAAATACTATCCTCTATACTCCATGGGAGGGCGAGGGTGGGAGGGCCTACTTGTGACTTTCTGTATGGGAGAAATACTGATTTAGAAAGTGGTAATGATCTCATAATGTATCCATAGAATAAAACCAGAAAACTAAAATGCATGAAACTGTAATAACCAAAATGGTCATCCAGTAGTAGTGATTGACACCCAAATTCTCCGAGAGAACTGGGACCAAGCTTTCATTCTCACCCTTATACATTACACTCATACGCTTACTGTCTGACTTCGGCGCTCCCATCGGTTCTCTCTACAGGTGTCCTCTCGGTCTCCCCGTCGATGGAGACTGATGTTCCCTCGGTGGTATATATATCCTCTAGATAATTGGTTAATTGTTTAATCATGCGAAATAGCACCTGAAGCAGCGCCTAAGAGCGCTTCCTGTGTCCAAATGCGGGCGGGGCTAGGTGCCTGGCAAGAGGAGTGTGTGAATCTACGCGCTCCTATTGGATACAAGAGGTTGTCTTAGTACAATCGTAAGTGTACCTCTTGCGCGCACGCGCTATTGAATGAGGGAAGGGTTGAACTCAAGCGGCAGTAGCCACGCGTAGAGACCCATGGACTGCGCATGTGCAGATGAAAAGTGTCTCTGGTATCCTTCTGCACTTTGTACCTCTTTACGGCACTCTCAAGGGCGCATGTGCTATCAATTACGGGACGACCACAAATCATGCAACATAAGCCACGTGTTAGAAGACGTGGATAGCGCATGCGTGATAGTGATTCTTGTGATCCGTCTACGCATCGTATTGCTATGTGGAAACAAACACCACTTATCGGTGGAGACTAGTCATAACCGGGAGGTGCTCAGGGCTATAGCCGTACTATTTATTAGGAAATGCAACCCAATGGTATTTAAAGCGTGTATTGACTTGCGCGAGAGAACATACTCAATTATATTTATATTTGGCCTTGATAGGTTGGAAATCTATCCTATAGGCAAAGTACTCTATACTAAAAAATAAAATAAAACTTTAGAAAATATACAACCAGAGTGTCGTCATTCTGGGTTAACTGGGTATCAAAGACACACAATATGTTTGATCTCCGGTGATGAATGTGGTGTGATCGTAGGGCAGACAACTCATTCTCTCCCCTAAAATGTATTAGACCCTGCGTTAGGGGGCTAAATATATGATGGTCAACCAGTATCTATGTACTCATATTTAATCTACATTGCAATCGTGGCGTATACTACTCTATTGATCCCCTGAAATGTGATGGACATAAGGCAGTGGGACTAAGTGCATTATTCTCAATGGTCACACTGTGTACCAAAAGCCATTATCTACTTCTAGGGGTTGTTAAGTCTATGGTCGCATAGGCTGCCCATTTATGGTCTAAATACGTCACTCGATTACACGGTCTCGGATCACCTTCTATAGTATTGTGCAACTATCTCACTAAATGATTGGTCCATGTATTAAGGTTGGCTAGGTCACTTTGCCAGCTGTAGCCATGGTATATCATCGTTCAGGCCTTGCTCCCATGTATGTAACCTGTACACCCACCGTTGTTCCCGGATGTGTAACTGTCTAGAAATGTCATTTTTCCTTTTTTTCATTACTTCAAGGATGATCCACCGCAGATCAGAATCACTATGGTGTTTCTCGGTAAAATGTTTTGTCAACTTGGTGTTTGTTTTTTGCACCTGATGGTGCTACGGTGTTCACTGATCCTCGTTTTTACTCTCCTTGTCGTCATCCCCACATATTTCAGATTGCAAGGACAGGTGAGTAGGTAAACTACATTTTCCGTATTGCAATTACTGAAATTCTTGAGTCTCCAGGGATTGTCTGTTCCAATATCAACCTCCTTAGTAGTGGTAGTCAGGGGGCAGCAAACACAATTACCGCACGGATAATGCCCTATTGGTTTTGGTTGGCTCCATAAGGTCATCTGGTTTTCTGTGTCATTGTTAGTGATCTTCGAGTGTACCAAGTCATCTCTCAAGTTTCTACTCCGCTTAAACGCAAAAAGTGGGGGTTCCCACTTCCGGTTTCCACTGTTCAAAATTGCCCATTTCTTCTTGATGATGTTCTGCACTCTATTTGAAACAGGGGTGTATGTGGTAACGCATACCAGCCGGTCTGTTTTATCTTTCGGGATGGTCTCTAATAGGGCTTCCCGATTATTGTTCTTCGCCCTTTTCTTTGCACGCTTCACCATCTTGCTCGGGTAGTGTCTTTCCAGGAGTTTGCCCTCTAGTTGTTCCGCCTGTGCTCGAAACACATCCACCTCCGAGCAATTCCTACGTACTCTGAGGAATTGTCCGACTGGAAGATTATCACGGAGAGCCCTCGGATGGTAGCTCTCATAGAGAAGAAGACTGTTCTTGTCTGTCGGCTTTATGTGTACTTTGGTGGAAATTCCTTCCGTTGTTAATGTTATATCTAGATCGAGGAACACTGCGTGGTTCACCTCAATATTATAAGTAAACCTAAGGTGGGGGTCTTTGCTATTGACCCACTCCACAAAACGTTTGGCTTCGTCCGATGTGCCCTTCCAGATGATCAAGACATCGTCTATATACCGTTTCCATGTTCTCATCTGGGTTGTAAACGGATTTGAAGGGTTGAAAATATAGTCCTCCTCGAACTGATGGACATACAGGCACGCCATGCTAGGCGCAAAGGTGCTGCCCATGGACGTGCCCTTAATCTGATGATATATTGTGTCCTCAAATTCGAAAAAGTTCTCCGTGAGAGCTAGTTCTGCGCATTCCATGATGAAATGAGTCGGTGTCATGTATGTCCAGTCTTGGCTTTGGAGGATTCGTTCCACCACCTCCAATGTTCGCCTCTGGGGGATGCTCGTGTAGAGCGCTTCGATGTCCATTGTTATGAACATATCCTCCTCAACATTTGTTTCCAAATCCCTTAGGTGGCAAAGTACGTCCTTGGTGTCTCTTAAATAAGACCGAGACTTTTGTACAATTGGTTTTAAAAACCAATCGCAAAATTGTGAGAGAGGTTCAAGTGCTGAACCTATTCCCGACACTATCGGTCTGCCTGGTGGTGGCATTCTGTTTTTATGAATCTTAGGGAGGGTGTAGAACCTGGGTGTCCTCGGTTCCGTGTTGATTAGGAACTCCGCCTCATGTTTCGTAATCCAGTCATTGGTTTCAGCCTCACTAACCATAATCTTAATTTGGTTCATAATCCGAGGTGTGGGGTCTTCACGGTGTGTCTCATAACTCGTAGTGTCTGATAGGAGACGTAGGCATTCTTCTCTATACATGGTGTAATTCATCAGGACTATCGCCCCTCCCTTATCTGCTGGTTTTACCACCAACTCGTGATTATTTTTGAGTTGTTCAAGGGCCATTCTCTCGCCTCTGGTCAAGTTCTGGAAACCCCTTGTATTCTTGTAGTCAATCTTCCCAACTTCAGTGAGGACCGCTTGTTCAAAAGCCAGAACATTACAGGAAATGTTTTGGGTTTGCGGGGTGAATGTCGACTTTATTCGTAGACCAGTGTTAGTACGGTTGATGTCTTGGCTTTGTATTTCACCAAAGAAATCCTTTAATTTTATCTTCCTAAAAAACTGTGCTAGTTCAGTATGAAGGAAGAAGGCATCATTCTCTGGGGTGGGGACGAAACCTAATCCTTTTGCGAGAACGGCCTCTTCATCTGTGTTGAGTACATGGTCACTCAGATTCACGATATTCGTCATTCTTTGCTCATTGTTTGGTGGGTACCCCTGCCCCTGCTCCGTGTCACTGCCCCGCTGGTGGTTGCCTCGTCCTCCCATTGGACTCTGGTTGGTCTTCTTGCTTTTTGTCTGCCTTTTCCTCTCCCTTGGCCCCTGAATAAAAAGGCTGCTGTCCTTGTTGGAATCCAAAACCAGGAGGGAAGAATTGCTGTGGCCAGTACCCATAGGGCTGCATTGGTGGTGCGAACATTGGTTGATTCGGGTTCTGATATCTCCGGGTCTGTTGTCCTCCCGTGCTCTCATCGCTGCTGCTATCACTCCTTTCCTCCCCTGAGCTGTAGGTCCAATTCTGGGGTGTGGGTCTAAAGCGTGGTTGACGTCTTGGTACTGATTGTTGTTGGGGTTTATCATAGTACTCATCAGTTGTATAAGGGTACACCGTTTCCCGTTTAAATTTCTGGACGTCCTTTTGTAATTTAGTGATTTTTGATTGTGTTAAGTACTCTCTATATGCCGAGTGATCGTTATTGATTTCCTCCAGTTTCTTTTTGAATACAGTCAGTTGGACTGAGGTTTTAAGCTTGCTCTCACTCTGCTGTATTTCCACCAGTAGCACATCTGCTAACTGTCTGGCCGTGTTAATAATCAGCACAAGCCAGTCTTTTGTACATTTCCAGGCTATGCCGGACCAGTTGATTCTGAACTCTTTGTTGTTTAGGAACAGTCTAGGCTCATTCGTTACCACGAGTCCTCGTGGTGCCGTGTTCTTCCTCAAATATTCTGTCATAAAAGCCCCATGCAGGGCTGTACGGATTTGTTCTTTCTTTTTGGCTGAGAAGCACTCCCACTCATCAGAGTTCTTAAAAGTTTGTGACACTACTGCTTCAGCTAAGATGGATGGAGTTCTTAGTATATCAGCATAATTGCTCTCATTGAAAGCCAATTCGGTCTCCATATTTATAGTATTAGGGTTATAAAAACAGGGTGAGGAATTGTCAGCACCCTTTTATTATAATATTTTCTGAACTGGGGTGGTGATTATTACCCAGTCCCCTGGTCAAACTTGACCGTAAAAACACCCCTCGAGGTTCCCACAGCTGGACGCTGTACAATAATACACACACACTTACCTCAGACTGGGCTGAGGATGGGAACTAGAGGCACGGGGCCAAAGGGCAAGCCAGCCTCCAATCTTATATGCAAACACAAAAAGGCTGCCCCTCACGTGGGTTCCTACAGTTTCCTACAGAATTATGCTGAGATGCAACACCAGTGGGGGCATCTCATAAAAAGTTTCGGACTGGCCTCACACACCGCCCGGTGTCATGCTTCATCATAGGCTGTCCTCGCCCTCTAAAAACTTCGTTTGATAGAGGGCGGGCATACACCTGGAGACAGGGATGCACTTCTACAACTAAGTGATGGCCGTGTGAAAGTGAAAGGTGATTTAAAAACCATCACACCTGTCACTCAACTGTGTTTTATTCAGGGAACAGATGTATGGTATTAAAATAGGTGTACGGTGATCTGGGACATTATTCTCCCTTCACCGTATTAAGTGTGGTCAACATGTTTCTGCGTTAGTGTCCCCGTAGGGTACGTCGCATTCGTCAGGACCAAATGGGTTTATCCTTTTTGCCTCTAATGCAAAAAGGAGCTGCTAATCTGGGGACGGGGATAAAAGATAAATAAAATACAATCGCCCGTCTGGTGTAGTACCACTGTGACAGATTCTGTAGGAAACAAAGAAACACAGAAAACAAACAAACCAAGCGTGTAAGTAAGTTTATAAATAGACAAATGTTGTCATCCAACCCAGGTCACACCTATAGCGCGCGTGGTGTGGTCTCCCCGTCGGTCTCCATCGACGGGGAGACCGAGAGGACACCTGTAGAGAGAACCGATGGGAGCGCCGAAGTCAGACAGTAGGCGTATGAGTGTAATGTATAAGGGTGAGAATGAAAGCTTGGTCCCAGTTCTCTCGGAGAATTTGGGTGTCAATCACTACTACTGGATGACCATTTTGGTTATTACAGTTTCATGCATTTTAGTTTTCTGGTTTTATTCTATGGATACATTATGAGATCATTACCACTTTCTAAATCAGTATTTCTCCCATACAGAAAGTCACAAGTAGGCCCTCCCACCCTCGCCCTCCCATGGAGTATAGAGGATAGTATTTCAGGGTAAGAAATGGATTATGTAATTGACCATTTGATGACACGTACGTGTGCCACGTGTCTCATACAGACCACACCACGCGCGCTATAGGTGTGACCTGGGTTGGATGACAACATTTGTCTATTTATAAACTTACTTACACGCTTGGTTTGTTTGTTTTCTGTGTTTCTTTGTTTCCTACAGAATCTGTCACAGTGGTACTACACCAGACGGGCGATTGTATTTTATTTATCTTTTATCCCCGTCCCCAGATTAGCAGCTCCTTTTTGCATTAGAGGCAAAAAGGATAAACCCATTTGGTCCTGACGAATGCGACGTACCCTACGGGGACACTAACGCAGAAACATGTTGACCACACTTAATACGGTGAAGGGAGAATAATGTCCCAGATCACCGTACACCTATTTTAATACCATACATCTGTTCCCTGAATAAAACACTGTTGAGTGACAGGTGTGATGGTTTTTAAATCACCTTTCACTTTCACACGGCCATCACTTAGTTGTAGAAGTGCATCCCTGTCTCCAGGTGTATGCCCGCCCTCTATCAAACGAAGTTTTTAGAGGGCGAGGACAGCCTATGATGAAGCATGACACCGGGCGGTGTGTGAGGCCAGTCCGAAACTTTTATGAGATGCCCCCACTGGTGTTGCATCTCAGCATAATTCTGTAGGAAACTGTAGGAACCCACGTGAGGGGCAGCCCTTTTGTGTTTGCATATAAGATTGGAGGCTGGCTTGCCCTTTGGCCCCGTGCCTCTAGTTCCCATCCTCAGCCCAGTCTGAGGTAAGTGTGTGTGTATTATTGTACAGCGTCCAGCTGTGGGAACCTCGAGGGTGTTTTTTACGGTCAAGTTTGACCAGGGGACTGGGTAATAATCACCACCCCAGTTCAGAAAATATTATAATAAAAGGGTGCTGACAATTCCTCACCCTGTTTTTATAACCCTAATACTATAAATATGGAGACCGAATTGGCTTTCAATGAGAGCAATTATGCTGATATACTAAGAACTCCATCCATCTTAGCTGAAGCAGTAGTGTCACAAACTTTTAAGAACTCTGATGAGTGGGAGTGCTTCTCAGCCAAAAAGAAAGAACAAATCCGTACAGCCCTGCATGGGGCTTTTATGACAGAATATTTGAGGAAGAACACGGCACCACGAGGACTCGTGGTAACGAATGAGCCTAGACTGTTCCTAAACAACAAAGAGTTCAGAATCAACTGGTCCGGCATAGCCTGGAAATGTACAAAAGACTGGCTTGTGCTGATTATTAACACGGCCAGACAGTTAGCAGATGTGCTACTGGTGGAAATACAGCAGAGTGAGAGCAAGCTTAAAACCTCAGTCCAACTGACTGTATTCAAAAAGAAACTGGAGGAAATCAATAACGATCACTCGGCATATAGAGAGTACTTAACACAATCAAAAATCACTAAATTACAAAAGGACGTCCAGAAATTTAAACGGGAAACGGTGTACCCTTATACAACTGATGAGTACTATGATAAACCCCAACAACAATCAGTACCAAGACGTCAACCACGCTTTAGACCCACACCCCAGAATTGGACCTACAGCTCAGGGGAGGAAAGGAGTGATAGCAGCAGCGATGAGAGCACGGGAGGACAACAGACCCGGAGATATCAGAACCCGAATCAACCAATGTTCGCACCACCAATGCAGCCCTATGGGTACTGGCCACAGCAATTCTTCCCTCCTGGTTTTGGATTCCAACAAGGACAGCAGCCTTTTTATTCAGGGGCCAAGGGAGAGGAAAAGGCAGACAAAAAGCAAGAAGACCAACCAGAGTCCAATGGGAGGACGAGGCAACCACCAGCGGGGCAGTGACACGGAGCAGGGGCAGGGGTACCCACCAAACAATGAGCAAAGAATGACGAATATCGTGAATCTGAGTGACCATGTACTCAACACGGATGAAGAGGCCGTTCTCGCAAAAGGATTAGGTTTCGTCCCCACCCCAGAGAATGATGCCTTCTTCCTTCATACTGAACTAGCACAGTTTTTTAGGAAGATAAAATTAAAGGATTTCTTTGGTGAAATACAAAGCCAAGACAACAACCGTACTAACACTGGTCTACGAATAAAGTCGACATTCACCCCGCAAACCCAAAACATTTCCTGTAATGTTCTGGCTTTTGAACAAGCGGTCCTCACTGAAGTTGGGAAGATTGACTACAAGAATACAAGGGGTTTCCAGAACTTGACCAGAGGCGAGAGAATGGCCCTTGAACAACTCAAAAATAATCACGAGTTGGTGGTAAAACCAGCAGATAAGGGAGGGGCGATAGTCCTGATGAATTACACCATGTATAGAGAAGAATGCCTACGTCTCCTATCAGACACTACGAGTTATGAGACACACCGTGAAGACCCCACACCTCGGATTATGAACCAAATTAAGATTATGGTTAGTGAGGCTGAAACCAATGACTGGATTACGAAACATGAGGCGGAGTTCCTAATCAACACGGAACCGAGGACACCCAGGTTCTACACCCTCCCTAAGATTCATAAAAACAGAATGCCACCACCAGGCAGACCGATAGTGTCGGGAATAGGTTCAGCACTTGAACCTCTCTCACAATTTTGCGATTGGTTTTTAAAACCAATTGTACAAAAGTCTCGGTCTTATTTAAGAGACACCAAGGACGTACTTTGCCACCTAAGGGATTTGGAAACAAATGTTGAGGAGGATATGTTCATAACAATGGACATCGAAGCGCTCTACACGAGCATCCCCCAGAGGCGAACATTGGAGGTGGTGGAACGAATCCTCCAAAGCCAAGACTGGACATACATGACACCGACTCATTTCATCATGGAATGCGCAGAACTAGCTCTCACGGAGAACTTTTTCGAATTTGAGGACACAATATATCATCAGATTAAGGGCATGTCCATGGGCAAAACCTTTGCGCCTAGCATGGCGTGCCTGTATGTCCATCAGTTCGAGGAGGACTATATTTTCAACCCTTCAAATCCGTTTACAACCCAGATGAGAACATGGAAACGGTATATAGACGATGTCTTGATCATCTGGAAGGGCACATCGGACGAAGCCAAACGTTTTGTGGAGTGGGTCAATAGCAAAGACCCCCACCTTAGGTTTACTTATAATATTGAGGTGAACCACGCAGTGTTCCTCGATCTAGATATAACATTAACAACGGAAGGAATTTCCACCAAAGTACACATAAAGCCGACAGACAAGAACAGTCTTCTTCTCTATGAGAGCTACCATCCGAGGGCTCTCCGTGATAATCTTCCAGTCGGACAATTCCTCAGAGTACGTAGGAATTGCTCGGAGGTGGATGTGTTTCGAGCACAGGCGGAACAACTAGAGGGCAAACTCCTGGAAAGACACTACCCGAGCAAGATGGTGAAGCGTGCAAAGAAAAGGGCGAAGAACAATAATCGGGAAGCCCTATTAGAGACCATCCCGAAAGATAAAACAGACCGGCTGGTATGCGTTACCACATACACCCCTGTTTCAAATAGAGTGCAGAACATCATCAAGAAGAAATGGGCAATTCTGAACAGTGGAAACCGGAAGTGGGAACCCCCACTTTTTGCGTTTAAGCGGAGTAGAAACTTGAGAGATGACTTGGTACACTCGAAGATCACTAACAATGACACAGAAAACCAGATGACCTTATGGAGCCAACCAAAACCAATAGGGCATTATCCGTGCGGTAATTGTGTTTGCTGCCCCTGACTACCACTACTAAGGAGGTTGATATTGGAACAGACAATCCCTGGAGACTCAAGAATTTCAGTAATTGCAATACGGAAAATGTAGTTTACCTACTCACCTGTCCTTGCAATCTGAAATATGTGGGGATGACGACAAGGAGAGTAAAAACGAGGATCAGTGAACACCGTAGCACCATCAGGTGCAAAAAACAAACACCAAGTTGACAAAACATTTTACCGAGAAACACCATAGTGATTCTGATCTGCGGTGGATCATCCTTGAAGTAATGAAAAAAGGAAAAATGACATTTCTAGACAGTTACACATCCGGGAACAACGGTGGGTGTACAGGTTACATACATGGGAGCAAGGCCTGAACGATGATATACCATGGCTACAGCTGGCAAAGTGACCTAGCCAACCTTAATACATGGATCAATCATTTAGTGAGATAGTTGCACAATACTAGAGTAGGTGATCCGAGACCGTGTAATCGAGTGACGTATTTAGACCATAAATGGGCAGCCTATGCGACCATAGACTTAACAACCCCTAGAAGTAGATAATGGCTTTTGGTACACAGTGTGACCATTGAGAATAATGCACTTAGTCCCACTGCCTTATGTCCATCACATTTCAGGGGATAAATAGAGTAGTATACGCCACGATTGCAATGTAGATTAAATATGAGTACATAGATACTGGTTGACCATCATATATTTAGCCCCCTAACGCAGGGTCTAATACATTTTAGGGGAGAGAATGAGTTGTCTGCCCTACGATCACACCACATTCATCACCGGAGATCAAACATATTGTGTGTCTTTGATACCCAGTTAACCCAGAATGACGACACTCTGGTTGTATATTTTCTAAAGTTTTATTTTATTTTTTAGTATAGAGTACTTTGCCTATAGGATAGATTTCCAACCTATCAAGGCCAAATATAAATATAATTGAGTATGTTCTCTCGCGCAAGTCAATACACGCTTTAAATACCATTGGGTTGCATTTCCTAATAAATAGTACGGCTATAGCCCTGAGCACCTCCCGGTTATGACTAGTCTCCACCGATAAGTGGTGTTTGTTTCCACATAGCAATACGATGCGTAGACGGATCACACGCATGCGCTATCCACGTCTTCTAACACGTGGCTTATGTTGCATGTTTGTGGTCGTCCCGTAATTGATAGCACATGCGCCCTTGAGAGTGCCGTAAAGAGGTACAAAGTGCAGAAGGATACCAGAGACACTTTTCATCTGCACATGCGCAGTCCATGGGTCTCTACGCGTGGCTACTGCCGCTTGAGTTCAACCCTTCCCTCATTCAATAGCGCGTGCGCGCAAGAGGTACACTTACGATTGTACTAAGACAACCTCTTGTATCCAATAGGAGCGCGTAGATTCACACACTCCTCTTGCCAGGCACCTAGCCCCGCCCGCATTTGGACACAGGAAGCGCTCTTAGCGCTCCAGGTGCTATTTCGCATGATTAAACAATTAACCAATTATCTAGAGGATATATATACCACCGAGGGAACATCAGTCTCCATCGACGGGGAGACCGAGAGGACACCTGTAGAGAGAACCGATGGGAGCGCCGAAGTCAGACAGTAAGCGTATGAGTGTAATGTATAAGGGTGAGAATGAAAGCTTGGTCCCAGTTCTCTCGGAGAATTTGGGTGTCAATCACTACTACTGGATGACCATTTTGGTTATTACAGTTTCATGCATTTTAGTTTTCTGGTTTTATTCTATGGATACATTATGAGATCATTACCACTTTCTAAATCAGTATTTCTCCCATACAGAAAGTCACAAGTAGGCCCTCCCACCCTCGCCCTCCCATGGAGTATAGAGGATAGTATTTCAGGGTAAGAAATGGATTATGTAATTGACCATTTGATGACACGTACGTGTGCCACGTGTCTCATACAGACCACACCACGCGCGCTATAGGTGTGACCTGGGTTGGATGACAACATTTGTCTATTTATAAACTTACTTACACGTTTGGTTTGTTTGTTTTCTGTGTTTCTTTGTTTCCTACAGAATCTGTCACAGTGGTACTACACCAGACGGGCGATTGTATTTTATTTATCTTTTATCCCCGTCCCCAGATTAGCAGCTCCTTTTTGCATTAGAGGCAAAAAGGATAAACCCATTTGGTCCTGACGAATGCGACGTACCCTACGGGGACACTAACGCAGAAACATGTTGACCACACTTAATACGGTGAAGGGAGAATAATGTCCCAGATCACCGTACACCTATTTTAATACCATACATCTGTTCCCTGAATAAAACACTGTTGAGTGACAGGTGTGATGGTTTTTAAATCACCTTTCACTTTCACACGGCCATCACTTAGTTATAGAAGTGCATCCCTGTCTCCAGGTGTATGCCCGCCCTCTATCAAACGAAGTTTTTAGAGGGCGAGGACAGCCTATGATGAAGCATGACACCGGGCGGTGTGTGAGGCCAGTCCGAAACTTTTTATGAGATGCCCCCACTGGTGTTGCATCTCAGCATAATTCTGTAGGAAACTGTAGGAACCCACGTGAGGGGCAGCCCTTTTTGTGTTTGCAATTTTGATGTCGCCTCAATAGGTTTTGGGCCCTTTCCTGTCGCGGGTACTTGACCCACCCACGCGAGTGAGGTATCATTTTTATCGGGAGACATGGGGGAACACTGTGTGGTAGGAAATTTGTGGATCCACGTAGATTCCAGAACTTTTCCACACAGAAATTTGAGAAAAAAGTGATTTTTTTCAGCTAAATTTGAGGTTTGCAGGGCATTCTGGGTAGGAAAACGTTGGGGGATCCACACAAGCCATACCTCGCTGGACTCCCCCGGGTGTCTAGTTTTCAGAAATGTGTGGGTTTGGTAAGTTTCCCAATATGGCCAGGTTGTTTTGTGATAGATCATTTTGATGTCTCCTCAATACGTTTTGGGCCCTTGCCTATTGCGGGTACTTGAACCACCCACACCAGTGAGGTTTTTGGCCCTGGGCTCGGCGGCCATCTTAGGAAACCTACCAAACCCGATAAAAATGGTGCCTCACTCGGGTGGGAGGCCCAAGTACCCGCGACAGGCAAGGGCCCAAAACATTTTGTGATAGGCAATTTTGATGTCGCCTCAATACGTTGTGGGCCCTTGCCTGTCGCGGGTACTTGGGCCTCCCACCCGAGTGAGGTACCATTTTTATCGGGAGACCTGGGGGAACGCTGGGTGGTAGGAAATTTGTGTCAGCCCCGTGATGCCACAACTTTACCACACAAAAATGTGTGAAAAAAGGGATTTTTTCAGCAAAATGTCAGGTTTGCAGGGGATTCTGGGTAAGACAACATTGGGGGATCCACGTAAGCCATACCTCCCTGGAATCCCCCGGGTGTCTACTTTTCAGAAATGTGTGGGTTTGGTAGGTTTCCCTAGGTGGCCGCCGAGCCCCGGGCCAAAACGTCATGGGACCCCTCTTGCAAAACCAGGTCGTTTTGTGATAGGCCATTTTGAGGTCGCCTCAATACGTTGTGGGCCCTTGCCTGTCGCGGGTACTTGGGCCTCCCACCCGAGTGAGGCACCATTTTTATCGGGAGACCTGGGGAACGCTGGGTGGTAGCAAATTTGTGTCAGCCCCGTGATGCCACAACTTTACCACACACAAATGTGTGAAAAAGGGATTTTTTCAGCAAAATGTCAGGTTTGCAGGGGATTCTGGGTAAGAAAACGTTGGGGGATCCACGCAAGCCATACCTCCCTGGAATTCCCCGGGTGTCTACTTTTCAGAAATGTGTGGGTTTGGTAGGTTTCCCTAGGTGGCCGCTGAGCCCCGGGCCAAAACATCATGGGACCCCCCTTGCAAAACCAGGTCGTTTTGTGATAGGCCATTTTGAGGTCACCTCAATACGTTGTGGGCCCTTGCCTGTCACGGGTACTTGGGCCTCCCACCCGAGTGAGGCACCATTTTTATCGGGAGACCTGGGGGAACGCTGGGTGGTAGGAAATTTGTGTCAGCCCCGTGATGCCACAACTTTACCCTCCAAAAATGTGTGAAAAAAGGGATTTTTTCAGCAAAATGTCAGGTTTGCAGGGGATTCTGGGTAAGAAAATGTTGGGGGATCCACGCAAGCCATACCTCCCTGGAATCTCCCGTGTGTCTACTTTTCAGAAAAGTGTGGGTTTGGTAGGTTTCCCTAGGTGGCCGCCGAGCCCCGGGCCAAAACGTCATGGGACCCCCCTTGCAAAACCAGGTCGTTTTGTAATAGGCCATTTTGAGGTCGCCTCAATACGTTGTGGGCCCTTGCCTGTCGCGGGTACTTGGGCCTCCCACCCGAGTAAGGCACCATTGTTTTCGGAAGACCTTGGGGAACGCGGGGTGGGTGGAATTTTGTTGATCCACGCAGATTCCAGAACTTTCCACCACAGAAAAGTGAGGAAAATGTGTTTTCTTTGCCAATTTTAAGGTTTGCAAGGGATTCTGGGTAACAGAACCTGGTGAGAGCCAGTCAAGTCACCCCATCCTGGATTCCCCTGGGTGTCTAGTTTTCAAAAATGTATAGGTTTGCTAGGTTTCCCTAAGTGCCGGCAGAGCTAGGGTTCAAAAACTACAGCTAGGCACTTTGCAAAAAAAGGGTCATTTTTCATTGTGAAAATGTGGTGCGTCCACGTTGCGTTTTGCGCTGCTTCCTGTCGCGGGCACTAGGCCTACCCACACAAGTGAGGTACCATTGTTTTTGGAAGACATTGGGGAACGCGGGGTGGGTGGAATTTTGTGGATCCACACAGATTCCAGAACTTTCCACCACAGAAAAGTGAGGAAAATGTGTTTTTTTTGCCACTTTTTTAGGTTTGCAAGGGATTCTGTGTAACAGAACCTGGTGAGAGCCAGTCAAGTCACCCCATCCTGGATTCCCCTGGGAGTCTACTGTTCAAAAATGTATAGGTTTGCTAGGTTTCCCTAAGTGCCGGCAGAGCTAGGGTTAAAAAACTACAGCTAGGCACTTTGCAAAAAAAGGGTCATTTTTCACTGTGAAAATGTGGTGCGTCCATGTTCCGTTTTGCGCTGATTCCTGTCGCGGGCACTAGGCCTACCCACACAAGTGAGGTACCATTTTTTTCGGAAGGCCTTGGGGAACGCGGGGTGGGTGGAATTTTGTGGATCCACACAGATTCCAGAACTTTCCACCACAGAAAAGTGAGGAAAATATGTTTTTTTTGCCAATTTTTTAGGTTTGCAAGGGATTCTGGGTAACAGAACCTGGTGAGAGCCAGTCAAGTCACCCCATCCTGGATTCCCCTGGGTGTCTAGTTTTCAAAAATGTATAGGTTTGCTAGGTTTCCCTAAGTGCCGGCAGAGCTAGGGTTCAAAAACTACAGCTAGGCACTTTGCAAAAAAAGGGTCATTTTTCACTGTGAAAATGTGGTGCGTCCACGTTGCGTTTTGCGCTGCTTCCTGTCGCGGGCACTAGGCCTACCCACACAAGTGAGGTACCATTTTTTTCGGAAGACCTTGGGGAACACGGGGTGGGTGGAATTTTGTGGATCCACGCAGATTCCAGAACTTTCCACCACAGAAAAATGAGGAAAATGTGTTTTTTTTGCCAATGTTTTAGGTTTGCAAGGGATTCTGGGTAACAGAACCTGGTGAGAGCCAGTCAAGTCACCCCATCCTGGATTCCCCTGGGTGTCTACTTTTCAAAAATGTATAGGTTTGCTAGGTTTCCCTAAGTGCCGGCAGAGCTAGGGTTCAAAAACTACAGCTAGGCACTTTGCAAAAAAAGGGTCATTTTTCACTGTGAAAATGTGGTGCATCCACGTTGCGTTTTGCGCTGCTTCCTGTCGCGGGCACTAGGCCTACCCACACAAGTGAGGTACCATTTTTTTCGGAAGACCTTGGGGAACGCAGGGGGGTAGAATTTTGTGGATCGACACAGATTCCAGAACTTTCCACCACAGAAAAGTGAGGAAAATGTGTTTTTTTTACCAATTTTTTAGGTTTGCAAGGGATTCTGGGTAACAGAACCTGGTGAGAGCCAGTCAAGTCACCCCATCCTGGATTCCCCTGGGTGTCTATTTTTCAAAAATGTATAGGTTTGCTAGGTTTCCCTAAGTGCCGGCAGAGCTAGGGTTCAAAAACTACAGCTAGGCACTTTGCAAAAAAAGGGTCATTTTTCACTGTGAAAATGTGGTGCGTCCACGTTGCGTTTTGCGCTGCTTCCTGTCGCGGGCACTAGGCCTAACCACACAAGTGAGGTACCATTGTTTTCGGAAGACCTTGGGGAACGCGGGGTGGGTGGAATTTTGTGGATCCACGCAGATTCCAGAACTTTCCACCACAGAAAAGTGAGGAAAATGTGTTTTTTTTGCCAATTTTTTAGGTTTGCTAGGGATTCTGGGTAACAGAACCTGGTGAGAGCCAGTCAAGTCTCCCCATCCTGGATTCCCCTGGGTGTCTACTTTTCAAAAATGTATAGGTTTGCTTGGTTTCCCTAAGTGCCGGCAGAGCTAGGGATCAAAAACTACAGCTAGGCACTTTGCAAAAAAAGGGTCATTTTTCACTGTGAAAATGTGGTGCGTCCACGTTGCGTTTTGCGCTGCTTCCTGTCGCGGGCACTAGGCCTACCCACACAAGTGAGGTACCATTTTTTTTGGAAGACCTTGGGGAACGCGGGGTGGGTGGCAGTTTGTGGATCCACGCAGATTCCAGAACTTTCCACCACAGAAAAGTGAGGAAAATGTGTTTTTTTTGCCAATTTGTTAGGTTTGCAAGGGATTCTGGGTAACAGAACCTGGTGAGAGCCAGTCAAGTCACCCCATCCTGAATTCCCCTGGGTGTCTAGTTTTCAAAAATGTATAGGTTTGCTAGGTTTCCCTAAGTGCCCGCAGAGCTAGGGTTCAAAAACTACAGCTAGGCACTTTGCAAAAAAAGGGTAATTTTTCATTGTGAAAATTTGGTACGTCCACGTTGCATTTTGAGCCATTTCCTGTTGTGGGCACAAGGCCTACCCACACAAGTGAGGTACCATTTTTATCGGGAGACTTAGCGTAACACAGAATTGTAAAGCAACTGTTATTACCTATTGACTTTCGATGCATTTCTGCCTTCCAAATTAAAGACAATGTGTAAAAAATAAGTCATTTTGAAAATGACCTATAATTCTCATGCTACGATGGGTACTCCCAATTTCGGAAATATGCAAATATCTACTGTTTCTAAAATCTACATTTTGTTCCCATTTCATAAATACATAGGTGTCTTTCATAACAATTTTTCCATGTATACATTTTCCCAAAATAATTGCTATATACCCGGTACATAATAAAAACCCATTGCAAGATGCTGCTCAGTTATTGGCTCTGGGTTCGTCGGGTTCTTGGTGAACCTACAAGTCCTATATATCCCCACAACAAGAAAGGTCCAGCGGATATAACGGTATATTGCTTTCAAATAGCTGTCATAATTAGAAGAAGTTACAGGTGAAAACGTTGACACAAATGGCTGTTTTTTTCAACTAATTTTCAATTTTTCCTTTATTTAACTGTTAGTTTCTATAAGGAAAACTTTAAGGATCTACACAAATGACCCCTTGCTGAATTCAGAATTTTGTCTACTTTTCAGAAATGTATGGCTTTTTAGGATCCATTATTGGTTTCCTACCCATTTCTACCATTAACTGGAAGGAGGTTGAAAGCACAAAAAATAGCAAAAATAGGCTATGTCCCAGAAAAATGCCAAAACTGTGTAAAAAAGTTGGTTTTCTGACAAAAGTCTGCCTGTCCCTGAAAGCTGGGAAGATGGTGAGTTCAGCACCACAACCCCTTTTTGATGCCATTTGCAGGGAAAAACAAGACGCTTTCATCTGTAGCCCTTTTGTTCGCATTTTTCCCCCAAAAAACAAAATTTTGCTGTATTTTGGCTAATTTCTGGGTCCCCTCCAGGGGAATCCACAAACCCTGGGAACCTTTACAATCCCCATGATGTTAGAAAAAAAGGACGCAAATTTGGCGTGGATACCTTATGTGGTCAAAAAGTTACAGGGGCCTAAGCGCGCACTACCCCAAATAGCCAAAAGAAGGCTTAGCACAGGGGGGGAAAAGGCCTAGCAGCGAAGGGGTTAATGCTGCTTTCTCCTGTTCCCATACCTCTGTGGCCGACATTCAAAATTACACTTCATGCTGATGTGTACACTTGCAACCACTGCTGATCCAGTTCTTACTAGAACAGGATAATGGAATCTCTCCGTGGCTCGCCTCACTCCTGCTACAATGTATCACAGTCTTACCTGGGTGTTCATGCAGTTGCCGGGGGTCCTCCGACTCACCAGTCACCGCTGAACCTATCCCAATGCTTCCTCTTCTTCGTATTGCTTCCTGGAAGCGCGGGGCTTGACGGCTTGGATATCTCCTTTCCACTGCTTTGCTGACTGCGGTCGTGCACCTTATTGTAAGGCTTGTGATCTTGTATGGATCAAGCACAATCCATTAACATAAACCCCCTCCTTGATACCAAGAATGACGACACAGCGTGCAAGTTTGTTGATGGTTTTTCTTTATTCACCGGCCAACATCAAACACGTTTTGGCCGCTCCAGCACCCTTGCTCACTGATGTTAAGGCACCATTTTTTACATACTTTTAAAACACCAGTGTTTTCTTCCGTGCAGGTACGTGAAAAAAGGTAAGCATACTGTTATAATCCTTCCTGTATTTATGTACTGCTTCCCTTTTAGCCCATGTTCCTTTCCTTTGTTCCTTCCTTCCCTGGTACCCCCTCCTCCCTGTTAACAATGGAATGTTCCCTGTAGAGTTCATGATAGACTGTTGGAGCTCTCTGCATTCAGGAGAGTGGATGACCAGAATAAAGAACCCTACCTCTTACCTCGTACTAGTCTTCCATTCATTCGAATTTTAACACTAGTGACGATTCCTGCGCAGGGGGCAGCTCGTAATCTCCACTTTCAGTACTCTCTCCAAGCTGTTGTCACCACCATTGAGACGAGCGATGTGGGACTTCGCAGCACTGCCTGTGCGGTACAATTTCACTACCGGCTTGTTTCTGTCGTTCATGAGGTCAGCTGGGTTTCTGTTGTCTTTTGTGTAAAGCTTCCGTGAACCCCTCAGCGGACCTTCGAACTTTTCCTGGGGAGCCTTCTTTTCTGCATTGTGCTGTTCCTATTAGTATTCCGGAGTGGCGTGTTTCAGCTGTTCCCTCATGCGTGCACCCCGAGTACTCTGCAGTTACCTCACATGTATTGTACAGGGGCCGTCCCCGCGTGATCCCTTCATGTTCTTTCCTCCGGAGCCCTCCTGGTGCTTTCACGGATTCCTCACTGCATTCTGGCACAGCACACGCCATACTCCCCGGTGAGAGCCTCGCCGGACGTACAATCAGCTGATCCTCCCTTGCGGTCAGCTGCTTCAACGGATCCACGTGTCTAGTGTGAGGAACATCTCCAGCACTTACAGGGTCACTTGTCCTCAAGCGACGACACTAATCTCCTCAGCGCAGCGCTGCGTGCCTCTGAGGAGTTTCCTGATGAGCGTTTCCGTTCCAGCCTTTCAAGTGAGGTTGTCTCCGGTCCTGGGCTGACAACGCTAACCTCCTCAGCACAGTTCTTTCGTGCCTCTGTGGAGTGTCTTCTAGAGAAACAACCTCCTCTACTAAAAATCTCCTAGAGAAATATCTCTACGCAACCTCCTCTTTTCTGTTACTCAGTTGTCCCACACATATCTGAGGTAATCGTTTTATTTCCTTATATGCTTGGGTATCCACACGGTGACACGCACCCCAGTTATCGTGTGTCACGGCTCAATACTGCTACTGCAACCTTCGGTGACACACTCACCGTGACAGTGTGTCATCTACCTTCGGTGACACGCACTCCACTTAGCGCGCCTCGCGCACAGTTCAATTGGCCAAGGTTTAATTCTTCGGTGACACACTCACCCAGTGGCGGCTGGTGAACTTTGAAAGTGATGCAGCATAAATACCTGCACCTAAATGCACTAAGCAAGCGATTGAGCCTGGCTTTTTGTAGGGAAATTTGAAGAAGTTCTACCACCACATCATCTTGAAAAACAGGGCCAAATAGCACATTTCACGCCCAAGCCCCTTATAAATATCCTTGACACATAGGTTCTGGAGGGCACTGATTACATATTACCATAATTTCATGCTCCGACAACCAGACCTCACCCACGACAACATTGTTTGTGGCCTCGCCTACCATAACACAGTTTTGAAATAATTGTTGGAAAACACTGTCTTTTTCAGCACAATTGCCCCAAAATTGGAGACATTGCCTAAGTCAAAATGTGGCATAAGACCACAGCAATACTTTGATTCCACTATATAGCACACAAAGCATGGGGTGTGCTACTTTTCTTCTACTCACTGCAACCTTATTCCTGGATAGAAGTAGAGTAGTAAAGGTCAGTTTACTGCTGCATGACATTATGAATAGGCATTTTTACCTACAAACACAAACAAGGAAACATTATTACTGCATCAACACTTCTAATGATCCTACTCAAACAGAAATCAGATTGTGGTCTGTGACCGACTCCTCAAGACCTGGACATGAAGGTACCCAAATCTGATAGGGCTGCTAACCCAAACTAATGGAAGTACAGCACAATACACACCCCTTAACATAACATCCCATGAGGATGTACACAATTATGGCATCAAATGCAAATGTGGGGCATCACTGTAAATTATAAGCAATGCTGAATGCAAATATCCAGAAAGTAGTGCAACATGGTCGCAGGCATAAAATATCTTACTTCATCAGTGTTAGAAATGGGGGTCTCTAGTTGGCAGAGGTAGGTACCTTTGACCAAATAGGGGCCCTTGCTTCTAGTCAGGGTAAGGGGGGAACACACCGTAGATAACCCCTGCCCACCCCCTTGGTAGCTTGGCACGAGCAGACAGGCTTATCCCCAAGGCAATGTGTAAAGTATTTGTACCAACACTCACAGTAACACAGTGAAACACCACAAAAGGACACCACACAGGTTTAGAAAAATAAAGGTATTTTTTATCTATCTTGACAAGACCACAATAGCAAAAATTTCACCATACACGTATTCAAGATGAATGTCTTTCAAAAGGAGGTTAAAAAATAACCGGTTGTAGGTTTTGTACCTCTTTAAGGCAAATGCGATATTATGAGTACAGGTCCCCTTGGCACCAACGTAAGGTGCTTCTGTTGTAATCCAACTCTTCCCTGTCAGGTGCTGACTCCGTAATCAGCCACCAAGGAAGTATGTCCCCACGTGTATTAAACCACCAGGTTTCAGGGAAAGAGGCCCCCACCACTTAAACGCACGCTGGCACAGTCCCCGGCAGGCCCACTAGTCCTGCTGGTTTGCAACCTGCCAAAGGTAACACGACAAGCGGCAGTCTTAGGTCGCAGCTGATGACAGCTGATCTGCGCGTTACCTGGGAAGTTGGTCTCTCGCTGCTGCCTTCGCCTCGGGCGGTCTACGGAAGCGAGCCTTAATCCCGGATGGCGCTGGACGGGGGGAGCGAGGCAGCCCCTCCTCACTCGAGTGAAACTTCCCTTCTCGGCTCGATGCCGGCGTCCTGCTGGGGGCTCCCTCGTCAGAGGCGGCACACCCTGGAGGAGTCCTGGTTGCTAGGCGACTTCTCTCGGCTGCTGATCGCAGCAGGGCCTCCTCGCTGATAGTTGGAGATCCACCGTCGACTCGGGGCCGACGGCGGTGACGACCACAAAGGTTTCCCCAAACTGGGTGCAGGCACACGCACACAGTGCCGAAGGGGCGATCCCGGGACGGAACGCTTCTGAGCGGTCCTCACTTCACGAAGGGCAATAACTGTATGCAGGCACACGCACACAGTGCCGAAGGGGCGATCGTGGGACGGAACGCTTCTGAGCGGTCCCGACTTCACGAAGGGCAATAACTGTATGCAGGCACACGCACACAGCGTCGCAGGGCGATCCTGGGACCATAGCACTTCGGGGCAGTCGCGACTTCACGAAGGTCATAAACTGTGCGCAGACACACGCACGCAGTGGTACAAAGATGATCCTGGAAACTTTTATATCCCTGTGTTTCCGCAACAGGAGGCCAGCTCTTCTCGGGCCCTTGGAGACTTCCTCTTAAGGACACAGCACACAGCAAACTCCTTTTTCAAGCAGGGGGGCACACAGCACACAGCAAAGTCCCTTGTCCTCTCCTTAGCAGAACAGCAAACTGCAAGCCAGCCCCAGACACACAGCAAGGGCAGTACTTCTCCTCAGTCTCTTCAGCTGTTCTCTTTGGCAACAGGTTCCTCTTGATCACGGAGTAGTCTGAATTACAGGGGTTTCAGCACTCATATTTATACCCTAAAAGTCTTTGTTCTCTATGTGTGAGGCGTCCTGGACCCAGTCCAAACCAGTTCTGGGTGCACTCTGCCAGTGCACAGCGTCTTCCTTTGTTAGTGTGGGCCAGGGTCATCAGACACACCACAGGAGGTGGGGCCAGCATTGTGGAAGGCAGGCACAGCCCTATTCAGGCCCAGGTGCTACTCCTCCCACCACTCCAAATACAGATCGGCCTATTTAGCCTAGTGCTGACTCACCCAGACTCCTGGAGCCACCCCAGCCCCTGTCACTCTCAAGCCAGACAGTCAATCCACAAACAGGCAGAGGCACACCGAAAGGTTGAACAAGAAAATAGCCACTTTCTAAAAGTGCTATTTTCAAACACAGAATTTAAAAACCATCCTTCCTAAAAGATGTGTTATTAAATTCTGAGTTCAGGGATACCAGACTCGAATTTCTTATCTTACTCCTATGGGAAGCTATGCAGGTAAAATGTTACACAGCATTCCCCATTCTGTCCTATGGGCAAGATAGCCTTCCAATAGTGAAAAACGAAATTGGCAGTATTTCACTATCAGGACATGGTACACACACCAGTACATGTCCTACCTTTTACATACACTGCACCCTGCCCAGGGGGGTACCTTGGGCTTACCATAGGGGTGTCCTATGTGTAAGAAAAGGGAAGGGTAAGGCCTGGCAAGTGGGTACACTGGCCAGGTCAAAAATGGCAGTTAGCAAACTGCGCACAGGCACTGCGGTGGCAGGCCTGAGACATCTCTTTGGGGCTACTCATGTGGGTGGCACAATCAGTGCTGCAGGCCCACTAGTAGCATTTGACTTACCAGCCCTGGTACACTTAGTGCACTTCACTAGGGACCTACTGGTAAGACAAATATGCCAATCATGGATAACCAATCACAATAACAATTTATACAGGGAGCACTTGCACTTTGACACTGATCTGAAGTGGCAAAGTGCCCAAAGCATCTTAACCAGCAAAAACGAAATCCAGCATAGCATCAAAAACACAGGTGGTAGAGGCAAAAAAAGTCAGGGTAAACCACGCCAAGGATGCCAGGTCTAACAATCAGTTTATTGTGAAAGTTTCATTTGAGTTATACCACAAAAGACCCTGACAGGGCCGAAGTTAATTACATTTACTGATAGCAAAAATACGAACCAAAACACAATTTTCATTGGATGGAGGACTAACATATACTGACTGTGGTCCAGATGCACATCTGATATAGTTGTCAATATTATTGTCTCCTTTGTGTACATTGTACCATCTCATTCCCTCAAGGCATGCTCTGTATTACCTTCCATTCTTGAGATAGTGGTACCTTGTAATTGTGGGGCTTTATATTAGTCTATTCAGTCCATTGTACCGTGTATTCTTTTATATTATGACAAACACATTTCTAGATGCTATGTAAACAGTAACTGTGCTTCATTCTCCCATAACGTGACTCAGGGGCGAGAATTCTGGTGACCTGATAAACCACAAGAAATGTGTATAGAAACATTTCTTTAAGGGCATTTATCCCTTTAGAACTGGTAAAACCTTGAGGTTGGTGTCAAAATACCTAAAGAATTTAAGATCCAGGAATACTTTCAGTCCCGGGGACTGAGATCAAGACGTGAAGCTCATTCCCATTGACCTGGGAAAAACCCTGCCTAGGAGCTGCGGCAAAGAACATTAAACTGAGCGACACAACCTTCCTCCCCACAGTAAATTATCATCTCTTATTAAAAACAGTATATTTGGCATTTTCTATTCACTGCTCACTTCACTTTCTTTTAGGAGATGATTTTACTAAAGTGTGGAGTGGCTCTTCCATGCCAGATGCAAACATATAACTCCAAATAAATGCATTGCAGCAAGGTAGGTGCTTGCTCGCTCGTCTTTTCAATGAATAATCTGCCTTCTGACGCGTGCCGCCTTTAAGAATAGAGCCGAGTGCCTACATCTGATAAATACCAACCGCTTTTCATTTTTAGAGACAGCCTCTTGTCGCAGACTGCAGGTGACAGCACTGAATGATTTAAAATTAGAATTGCTCACTCTCGAGATTTTAGTGCCTTGTTGTGACATGTTCTTTTTCTTTGAAAAATGAACGTCTAGGTAATAATCTAACGTTTCTGCTCGTGTGAAGCACTGCTCCGACATGCCCGCAGCCGTGTGTGGCTGGCGTCCCCTGCCAGACCTACCAAACGGCGCACCAGTCCTCTGTGTAGCTCCAAGCCAGACCGAGTATCAGTCGCGGCCGGCATGTCGGGCGGGTGGGGGGGAGCGCGTGGGGGGATCGCGCTTGGTGGGGGAGGCGGGAGGGTATTAATTAAAATAAAATAAAACGTACCTTCCCCCGGGTCCCGCGTTTTCCTGCTGCCGCAGCTCTCCTGAGAAAGCAGCCACCCACAGACAGCCTCCCTCCCCTCCCCACCGCCAATCACAATGCAGCAATGGCAGCGTTGTGATTGGTGCGGACAGCGCCCAGCCGGGCGCCTAATGGGAGGCCATTTTCTCTATGTAGGCTGCATGCAGCCTACATAGAGAAAAGGGAGAGTGCGCATGACTGCTTTGATCGGCCCCAGAGGGCCGACCAAACAATCAGGGCCCACAACCGTGGGCTAGCCACGCCTCCCCTGCTTTCCAGCAGACCCGCCCACCCGCCCGCCCACAACCAGGCACTTCTGTTTTCTCGCAGTGCGAGAAGCAGAAACATAAAATGGTAGTTTTACCATTTTATGTTTCTGCTTCTCGCACTGCGAGAAAGCAGTGGGGCAACGCCCCTCCGTCCTAACGGAGGAGCCGCCCCTGCACTCACCCCTACTGTGTGCCATTTGTGTTACGGTGACACACACACCAATTATCAGAGAACTACAACAAATTGCTTGCTCCGGCTATTGTTGTCAATATTATTGTCTCCTTTGTGTACATTGTACCATCTCATTCCCTCAAGGCATGCTCTGTATTACCTTCCATTCTTGAGATAGTGGTACCTTGTAATTGTGGGGCTTTATATTAGTCTATTCAGTCCATTGTACCGTGTATTCTTTTATATTATGACAAACACTGGAATTAGTCAACTCCCATCCTTCTTAAACGAAAGTGGTGAGCCAGAAATCCATTGGAAAGATTGGACAAAATTGTTTGAATCATATTTAATTGCCATGGGTGGGGACACATTTTCTGCATTACGTAAGCAACATTGTAGAGGATGAGGATGAACTAGATGTATTTAGCGTCACACTACTGAAATTAGATACACAGTTTGGGACAAGGTCAATGTAGTCCTAGAACGCCATACATTTTTTAGTCCTGTGCAGGGCAAACACGAGTCTGTTAGCAACTATGTAGCAGCATTAAGGGGCCTTACTCAACTCTGTGATTTTGAGGAGCTTAATGACTCCCTTATAAGAGAACAATTAGTCAGATGCACTATTAGTAGTAGTATCCAAGAGAAATTGCTTGCAAAGAACCCCACAATCAGAGAAGTGATTACTTTAGCGCAATCCTTTGAACACACAGCCAAATGTATGAAAGAAATGAAGGTTACTGAGGAGGTAGTGGCTTCCGTCCAAGTAGGGGAAGTACACAATGAAGTACTCGAAGTAAAAAATAAAGATGTACAGGTTAACAAACCTATAAAGAAAAGTTATGGTTTGAAATGTTTCAGATGTGGCAGTAGTAACCACCTGGCTAACAGTTTACAATGTTCTGCCCGCAGTGTTACTTGTAAAAAATGCAACAGAAGAAGGCACTTTGCTAGAGTATGTAGGGGTGGGGAAAACAACCAAGTTAGGATGGTTAATGTGGAGGGTGAATAACGTCAGAAATTTGTATTTCAAGTGAAAAGTGAAGAGGGTACTTCCAAACCTGACTATCCCAAATGCATGGTTTTCCTCAATAATAAGCCAGTAGAAATGTTCGCACTACTTAATCTCTCTGACTACAAAGAGGTATTGAGAGCCTCGGGTATAGAAATGTGTGAACCGGATATTTCTCCAGAAGGATATACTAAAGATCCCATCCCTTTGGTGGGAATGATAAAGGTACATGTAAACTTTAAAGGAAGATCCACTGTGGGAAAAATATACATTGTGGAGAAAGGTTCCAACCTTCTTGACTGGCAACACCAGAAGGACTTAGGCATCATACTTGACCCTAACAACAAAGACCAAGTCATCCTCGTCGAGGGTTCTACTGTTAAAAGTACGCTATGTGATGAATTTCCAAAATTATTTGTTGATGAACTTGGATTATTGAAGGACTTCCAACACAAGATAAAGGTAAAACATGGAGCTAAACCTGTGGTACATGAACCTCGCCCGGTTCCTCTCCTTATGAGAGAGCCTCTCAAGAAGGAGTTAGACAAGTTATGCGAGATGGGTGTCATCCAACCCATAGAATCCTCTGAATGGTTGGCACCCATAGTTATAGCAGTCAAAGCCAGTGGGGAAGGCATTAGTCTCTGTGTAGACCTGCGCAGCCTCAATGAGAATATATGGGTAGAGAGATTCCCCCTCCCCAATATAAACGAGATGCTGAGCACTATGGGGGAGGCCAACGTTTTCTCGGTCATTGACCTATCTATGGAATATCAGCAAGTGGAACTACACCCAGAGTCTAGACCGTTAACAGCTTTCATTTCTCCCTTTGGAGCTTATATGTTTGTGAGGATGCCTTTCGGACTTGCCTCTGCTGCGGCAGTTTTCCAAAAAATGATGCAGGAAGTCCTCAAGGGCATCACAAACACCCTGTGTTTTCAGGATGACATATTGATTCATGGGTCATCTGTTGAAGAGCATGACAGAGTTTTCCAGACAGTACGTGAGAGACTTTCGGAAGCTGGATTGACAGTGAAACTTGATAAATGCAAGATCAGGGTAAGCTCAGTGGACTACCTTGGTCACACCATTTCCCAAGAAGGTTTTAGACCCAAATACAGTTTAATCCAAGCTGTTAATGATGATCCATACCCTAATAACAAAGAGGAGCTCAAATCCTTCTTAGGCCTTATTGAATACATGGCCAAATTTGGGAAGAATCTTTCTGAAAAATTTGAAGGTTTACGTGAGTTGTTGAAGAAAAACAAAGAATTCACTTGGGAAGAAGAACACAGCAAAATGGTGGACATGTTAAAAAAAGAGTTCATTGTTTCACCAGCCTTGGGATCTTTTGATCCTAAAAAGAAAACCATATTAACCACTGACGCATCCAACAAAGGTCTGGAGGCCTCATTATCCCATAGAGGGGAGGGTGGTGAAACCATTATAGCCTTTGCTTCCCGTTCCTTGAGTCCAGCTGACCGTAATTACTCGGTCTTCGAGAGAGAGGCCCTAGCATGCTTTTGGGCTGTCAACCACTTTAAATTCTATCTATGGGGTACCAGATTTACCATCCGTACCGACCATAAGCCCTTAACATTCATGTTCTCGTCCAAGAAGGTACAGTGCAGTTCCCCACGTATATCCAAGTGGGTCCTAGGGTTGGAAAACTTTTGTTTTAAAGTAGAGTACTTGCCTGGTGTAGAAAATATTGTGGCAGATTACCTTTCAAGGTTCCCATTAAATCAATCTACTCAAGAAGAACACTTGGATGTGCCCAATCTAGCCATACAACTACCGTCCTTGACTAAAGTAGAATGGGAAGAGAGCATGAGGAGGGATGTCAATATGAACACTCTCAAGAACTTAATTGTGAATGGTTGGCCTGAAAAATGTAGTGATGTTGTTGACGAAATGAAAGAGTTTTGGGAGGTGAGGTTTGAATTGACACTCATGGATGACAAGGTGTATCGCAATGAGAAAATAGTTCCTCCTTTCGAACTCAGAAACAAAATAATAGATCTGGCCCATGAAGGGCACCTAGGCAGAAGAATCACAAAGAATAAGGTAAGAAATTGCTTCTGGTTCCCCAAGATGGATTCAATGGTGGAGCAAAAGGTCAAGGAGTGCATCAGCTGCGCAAAAAGTGACAAGAGCAAAAATTTTCGTAGAGTTCCCTTATCTCCTGAAGAGGTACCTGTCGTGCCATGGACTAAACTAGCCATTGACATAATTGGTCCCATGGAGATTTTGGGACCTCAAAGGAGGTTAATGTTTGTTTTAGTCGACTATACTTCCCACTGGATAAGTTTCAAATTCACACCATCTACCACAACGAGTAACCTTATTGCATTCTTAAAAAGTGTCTTTAGCAATGAAGGAATGCCTGCAATCTTATTCAAAGACAATGGTGTACAATTTACATCCGAGGAGATGAAGGAGTTCCTAGAGGAATTAAATATCAAACAGGAGAAAACTACACTCTACTGCCCCAAGGCCAACGGCCTAGTAGAAAGAACAAACCGCATGATAAAGGAACAAATCCAACTTGCTATCACAAATGGGCACAAGATAGATGACTCCCTCAGAAAATGTGTATGGTTGTACCACACTGCACCTAATCTCGTCACAGGGATATCTCCTTTTGTTTCTTTAAGAGGGAGAGAGACAAGCACTAAGATGAACCCACTGTGGTTGAATGGAGGTAAGAGAGTTGAAACCAATGGTTGGGAAGGTCACAGAAAAATTCAACAACACCAATTGAAATATAAGAATTGGTATTATTGGAAACATGGCGTGAAGGAGCACAACCTTAAGGCAGGTAACTCTGTACTGTTAAGGAGACCCACCAAAGGACATATAGGTCAGAGCAAATCCTCAACAATTGGTCAAGGTAGGCAGGAACGTGGTTCGCCTTGAGAATGGACAAACATGGAGCGGTGACAGGCTTGTAGATGTAGCATAATTTCTCCCTCCCATATAAGGGAGATGTGTTGTAATCCTTCCTGTATTTATGTACTGCTTCCCTTTTAGCCCATGTTCCTTTCCTTGGTTCCTTCCTTCCCTGGTACCCCCTCCTCCCTGTTAACAATGGAATGTTCCCTGTAGAGTTCATGATATAATGTCGGAGCTCTCTGCATTCAGGAGAGTGGATGACCAGAATAAAGAACCCTACCTCTTACCTCGTACTAGTCTTCCATTCATTCGAATTTTAACACATACATCGTATCTTTCTTTTTTTCAACCTTATTGCAATTCAGTGCATGCTGCTACTTTTATACTGCACCACCCGCTCATTTCATAACACAGTAATTTGTATGTCTACACTTAAAAGTTTTATGTTTCACTACATAAATTTTTTAAGTTTGCGTGCTTTTAGCAATCTCTCTGTACAAATATATGAATGCTTCCCTTGGCTTACTCATGAATACACAGAATGAATATTTGTGGTATTTTATATGCACACACAAACACATATATATTTATAGATGTGAACAAGGGCTTTTGGAGCCCGAAACGCGTCATCGTTCGTGAGGAGAAGGTCTAAATAAAACATCTTGCCTGACACTGTGGGGTCTGTTTCTCCTTCTTGCCGCCTGGAGGTTGCGGGAGTTCGAGTCCTTTGGAGATATATATATATATCCAAGGAAGGATAACTGACACTCAGGGGTGTTGCTCTTTCAACATTTTTAGTAAAGTGCTATCGTGCTACCCTTGACGCGTTTCAGCTGCCCAACAGCCTTGATCACATACAAAGGTGCCATTCTGACTACATGTTTTTTAGTGCAAACAAATGACATCATCATGGGCAGAGAAAAAATACTTCTCTACACGCTATCGTTTGTGTTTCTTTTTTTCAAACTAGAATATCTCACTTAGTGCATAGTCAATGCTAAAATTATTCATATAAATCACATCTTAATTTATTGATCAATATTGCACATTTATCTAAACTAAACACTATACTACTTCAGTCATGGATAAAGCCCAAGTGGGCAACCTACATGTAATAAAATCATGCATCTGTTTCACCTCTAAAGACATGAGTTAACTTCAAGCTTTATCAGTCCAGCCGCCCTACATCACCTTCTTTCTGGACATACTAGTGTTGAGGACTAGATCGACCTTTCTGCTGAAGGTGGTGACTCCCTTTCCCGTCAAACAGTCCATCACTTTTACGTTATGTGTCCCACCTCACCGCTGGCCCCCAAAAAAGCACTCAGCTTTTACATGGATCATACCAAGGACCATTGGGTGGATGATCAGTTCTTTGTGGGGTTCTTCTGTGGGGCAAAGAAAGGTAAGGCAGTGCAGAAAGGGACATTGTCCAGGTGGATAATCGTTTGCACTAAGATCTGTTAAATGATGGCCAAGAAAGCAGCCTAAGAAGGATTAAGGGCCCATTCCGCCAGCGCTAAGGTTGCTACCACTGCCTCGGCATGTGGAGTGACTGTCTTAAATATTTGTCAGGCTGCAACGTGGGCATCAGTGCACACGTTCACAAAGTCAAATTGTATCGGCCAGCGCAGGTAAAGTGGGATGATTTCTGGTCTCACTGATGGAATGTGTGGAAGATGATTGGTAAATATTATTGGCAGTAAAACATGCACAATTCTCCTGCTAGCTGTGCAGACAGTGAGAGTGATTGGTTTTTAGCAACCGCCTCTCACAAGCAGAGAAAGACTATGGGTGGACACTTGAACTGTTCAAGTGGTGCCACAGAATCTGTTGTGACTACACATTTTCATGAAAACTTCAGTTTTATTTTATACAGCACATTATCACCTATAGAGATGGTTTCTCTGGACAGTCGATAAATTGAGTCAGTGGGACATGAAAACTGCTTAAAATAGAAATTTAAAAAACATATATTTAATCTTTTAACTAAAATGGGGTGCATGACCTCTCATTAAGTTTTATCAAAAATGATGGATTATTAGGTATTGCAGAGAGGTTGATAGTGCAGTGCACAATGGATGATAATGTGGGACTCTAGGACCTTACCTTCTGCTTCAGTCTATATACAAATGTGACCTTCTCCTCTATATAAGACTGAACTCTTCAGAGGATGACTAAGATGCTTCATTTTATCTCCCTGAGCACATGCCATGTCTCTTTCAATAGTTAATTCATGATGGACTGGAGGACTGCATACCTTACATATTGGTTCCATGACGGTAGATTTGGTTGTCCTAAAAATACACACTAGAATGGGTTTTAGTCATCACACATGTTTATGCTATTTTTCTAATGATGCTATAACTAATTAGTTTACATGTCCAGTGATAGCTAGAACCACTCTGTGGATGACATTGTTAAATTGTTTAAGATGAATATGTTTCAGCAAGGTCGCCAGTGCATACAGTTGGCGCCAGAATATTGCAGTTACAGAGCTAAAAGTCACCGTTAGTGTGAGGCAATGCATTATCAACAGCAGAAGGTCCTTGAAGCTAAATCATCATCCTTACAAAGAAGATGATTGAATCTAGAAGAATGCAACCATCTTCCTTGAAAGTTTCTTTCTGCATGTGCTAAAGACAAAACCCCAAAATGTCTTCAGGCAGTTTCACTTAAGGGCAGGGCTGGACTGGGAACAGCAACCAGCCCTGGCAGATTGTTGCTTGACTGGCCCTGGGAGCGGGGGCGGGAGGAGGGGAGGTGCGAGCAAGAAGCACCGCTCCCGCTTCTGTTACAGGGGGCCGATATTGCGGCACTGCTGCAAAACCGGCCCCCAGTGACAAAACCACCCCCCAAGGGCACAAAACCGGCCCCCATCCTTTCGGCCCACTGGGGAAATGCCCAGTGCCCGCTACGGCCAGTCTGGCCCTGCTTAAGGGCAACTAGAATTTGATGATTGTACCAGAGGGTCGTGCATCCAATCAATTTATGGTTCTCAATCGCCTGTGTAAAGAAATCTCCAACATTTCCCCTGCTTATACCAACTCTCACAAATGAAGTGCTCCTAGTAGAAGGGGAAGTTATTGGTGTATTTGGAGAATTATGGTGCAATTAGTTTGCCTCATGATTTTTGTTTACAATGCAGTTAATTGTATCCATTGCTAAATTGTAGCGTTTTGCAGTTTAATAAAGACTGTTTCTGTCTTTTCTCCTTATGTCCTATGGATCCATATAATACCATGCTGGATATTTTTTGTTTTAATCATGTTTTGCTGAAATGTTAGTCTGTACATCTGAGAAATGTTTAAGTTTAGCTGCTTATGTTTATAACTTTGGAACTGCTGTTGTGGTATGAAGGAACAAGTTGATTGGTTCGTATTAGGATGCTTTTAAGGCAAGAGAGTGCTTTTCATCTTGTGCTGTACTTGAACAGAATACTGCATATGCTTGGTAGCATAAGTTATTGGAAACCAAGGTGCCAGACTGGCTGTATGTTATAAAAGCTACTGTGAACTACCTGGAAAATGCATGCTGATCTAATCATCTGAATTACTTGACTGGTGCAGTGTTCTAATTGTTGTTTCATTAGGCTGAAGTCTCTTTCTGACTTAACTAATACATTACTGAAGGAGCTTAAAATGGACTACCCTATTATCCTCAATAGACTTCATGATTTTACTAATGTCATTAAAAGAAAATCATGGGTAAAGATAGAGCCACATGTTACCCAGGACCGGTTTACCCAGGACCAGTTTACCCAGGACCAGTTTACCCAGGACCGGTTTACCCAGGACCAGTTTACCCAGGACCAGTTTACCCAGGACCAGTTTACCCAGGACCGGTTTCGCCCTAGTTATGGGCCATGTCACTTAGGGTGGTACATGAAACACACAAAAGGTGAAGGGAGGAATGCTTGCACTTTTTCTCATTTTCAATAGCATGCCTGTTTCATAAAATGTTTTCTTTTTTACACAATCATATTCTTCTTTACTTATTGTGATGTCATTGTGTTTATAGTGCTATCATGTTTTCATGCTAAAAATGTAAACATGAATTCCTGAAAAGGAATGTACTGCAGATTTTGCTACTAGTTGCCTTTAAGATGTACACAGGATAGGTTTCACTGCAAAAAGTTTATATGTTTCACTTATTGAATTAACAAGTGGTCATTGTCCTCGTTTAGGAAGGGATGGAGAAGCAGGGATACAGTTAACTACTCGTGTAATCAGGTTACCCAATATCTTTACCCGCTCTGCTGTATGTCTTTGATGATTGACAGTAAAAACTGCAAAAACCTCACGGTAATACCATCACTGATTACCAGCAGCTAAAGACAGGTGCTGAAGAAATAGCTGGTGGTAAAAAAAAAAAACAGGAAATGTTGTCAGTAATCTGGTTACCACAAATTATTTCCCGTCTTTCCTGCCCCTCCTCTAAATGCACCGGTAATGCCTTGCCCTGTTGTTATCGCCGCTGCTGGTCCTTATCTATTTATTTAACAGTGTGTTCCGAACAACTGCTTGGCCAGCAGTGAGTAATCAGTTCACACTGCACCAACCTTACTCTTTGTTTCATGGCCAGCCCAGCTTATCAGTTCTTGATAAATATGAACCACTTAATTTTCCTTCAGTATGCTTGTCATACCATAATCGAATTTACTTTGAAAACCCTCGGAATCAATTAAATAATACAAAAAACTATCCCAAATAATGCTGTTTGCAATTGTCCATTTCACAATGAAAAAACCAGTCACCCTGAAACCATAACTCTTCGGTGTAACTAATGCGTCACAGCGTCTACAGCGCTTTAAAAATAGAATATTCTTCTCTCCGCTTTCCTGCCCTGGAAACGCCCAATGCGAGTAATAGGGGGAACAAATAGAATAGTGGGTGAAGCCACCAAGACTAGGAAACCACAACATGTAAATATAGAAATGTACGACTACACCTTTACGATTTCTTGGCATACTGTGAATAAGCTTAAATCTACACCCCTGAGGCGAACTACATTGCCACCATAACCGCAATTCCAATCTGTGCTTAAAATAAACACCAGCATATTTAACTTGGAGCTTTTGCTTTCACGTTCGTTTTGAGAAATATGCCAAACATAGCATGTGAAAAGGGAGACCTTTTTACCTTTTAAATCGTCTCAAATAAAATCTTCATTTTATCATTTAAAAGAGTTTGAACAAAGATAATATATGCACTGCTAAAGCCATTGCTACCCCCATCAAGGTTGGATATTTTTAATTGTTTTAAAGTAAGATTATTAACATTTTAAGAACGCACTCAGTGCTTAATTTGCTAAACAATAATTGCCAGGTCCCTCTCAGGGGACCACGGCAGCTTCCACCACACATTGCCCCTGCCATGCTGCTAGTGATAGTAAGAACACAGCTACTAACTATCACACTCCTACAAGTGTGACAATTCGGGCTATTTCAGAAACCGAAAGCTATAAGAACGGCTCGGGCACCAGGTACTAGTCATTTTTAACGTACATTGAAATAATAATTAACAGTTGTGCTCATCTCTAAATTAGCCAGACAGCGCCATCTTGCAACATACTGTCACAATCTCTGGTGTTGACAATTAAGTGCTGGTGCCAAGCACCGGAAACCACCGGCTCAAATTAAGCACTGAATGCACTTCTCTTGCTAAAGTTCATACTTACATGGAAGGTTGATAAAGTTACTCAAAAACTGCAAAAACCCAACCCCAGAGTCCGAAGCCAGCACACGCATGCACCCTATGAAAGCCTGGAAATCCTTCAACCCCATACCCGAAGCTGAAATTCTTAAACTGATCTCCACCTTCAAACCCGCATCTCACGTCCTAGATCCTATACCCACCCAATTGACCAAAAAGCTGAAACTCTCCCTAGCCTCATTCTGGTGCAAGATCATAAACAGCTCCTTGAGAACCGGCGTCATACCAGACTGCCTCAAAGTCGGCCAAGTCACGCCACTACTGAAAAAACCAGGCCTTGACACCAACGATCTGAACAACTTCAGACCCGTTTCCAATCTCCCCCTTCTATCCAAAATCCTCGAAAAGTGCGTTCTCCTTCAACTGACTCAGCACATGGACAGCATCAACCTTCTAGATCCCCACCAATCGGGCTTCAGAAAAGGCTGTAGCACCGAGACCGCGATCCTTAACATCGTGGACGACATCCACAAGTCTCTAGATACTGACCAATGCTGCCTACTCATTCTCCTGGACCTATCAGCAGCCTTTGACACAGTTGACCACAATCTACTCATCAAGGGTCTCCAAAATAAGGTAGGTGCAGACGAGGTGGTTCTACACTGGCTCTCCTCCTTCTTACACAACCGCTCCCAAAGGATAAAGATCAAAACCTTTACGTCCGACCTACACCCCGTCAGCAGAGGTGTCCCTCAAGGCTCAGTTCTCTCCCCTCAACTGTTCAACATATATATGGAACCCCTCACCACCTTACTCAAAAAAGCCAATATCCCCTTCCACCTATATGCAGATTACACCCTGATTTATCTGGAAACCTCATCAATTGAAGACATCCAGAGACTCAATGACACTCTTAAAGAAGTCCAGCTCTGGCTATCAATAAACCACCTTAAACTCAACCAAGACAAAACAGAAATCCTCCTCATCTCCAACAAAGAAGAAAACCCTCAAATCACTGAATGGCTAAAAGCTATTGATGCTCTCAATGGTAATCTCACTCAGGCTAACTCTGTAAAATCCTTAGGAATCACCCTAGACCCAAAACTTGACATGGCCAAACACATTAAGAACTCCGCAAAGAGTGCCTTCCTCAATCTGAAGCTACTCAACAAAATAAAACCATTCATCCCACCCAAGGACCTAAAACAAGCCACTCAATCACTGGTGCTATCTAGACTCAACTATGGGAATGCAGTCCTCACCGGTACAGCAAAATCCCACCTAGCTCCCCTCAAAACAACTCTCAATGCAGCAGCCAGAATGGTCACCGGGGTTAAGAAATACGATCACATCTCACCCACACTCAGAGAACTAAAATGGCTCCCAGTAGAAATGCGTGCCAGTTTCAGAACTGCCTGCCTCACGCACAAAGCCCTGCACACAGGGAAACCTGACTACCTGGCCTCCAAACTCAAGAAGGCCGGTCAGACAAGGAACCTCAGGAGCTCCAACACCCTACTACTCATCCCTATGAAAACACGCAAACAAAAAACCGCTGCACGATCCTTCACTGGAAACGCACCAAAAATCTGGAACTCCATCCCAGCTGATATCAGGACTATCCCTTCCTTTGTAAAATTTAAAAAACTCAGAAAAGACCTCTTCCTCAATCGTGCCTTCCTGAACTGATAGTCGCCGCCGAAGCGCACAATCCTGCACTCTGCAGCACCCTGACACTGTGTCATGAAGACGTACCTCCTCCCAGCTCCCCGACCCCCTCTTCGTTCCCCCCTCCCTGAAAGAGGTTCAGCCCAAGACAACGTGCACTCATCGAGGTTACCTCAGGACTTCCACACCTCAATGGCACTGCACGCTGCACGCTGGGACTTCCGAGCCAATATGTAAACCTATGCCTTACTATGTGACTCCTGCATTATAACTGTTGTAAAGCGCTCAGATACCCTCGGGTCTGGCCAGCGCTATATAAAACTTCTTAATAAATAAATAAATAATTCATTAAACAATAAATTTCATGTGGGTAATTTGCATACTTTTTTTCTATGGATACTGGATCATTCTTTCATTGAAATCAGTAACGTTTACCCAAATTTGGCGAGGTTTCTGGGTATGCCCTGTTTATATCTATCATGTTCTGGAATTGTATTAGTTCAGATAGATTGCATCCTCTGCTGAAATGAGATTTCTGGGACCTCATTTCAAATCGGTTGCACTAGCCCAGACTGTGCCATGGCACACCTTTTTAAGTGGGTGTGCCCGGCGCAGACCGGACCACTTATGCACTGTTTCCATGCTTGCACTGCGAACAACACATTAGTGAAAGGTGGATTGGCTTTTTGAAGTAGTTGGACTGCTTTTCACTGTGTAGGCAAAAACCCACCCTTCAATTCAATGTGGATAGGTATCTCCTTGCAGGCAGGTGCAGTGAGCGATGTCTATGAGATCTCTGGTACCCTTTTTCACCCTTTGGGGCACACTTACTATGCATCACCTCTACATGATGCACAGTCAGTATAACTCATGCAGCCCTCTTTTCCTCTGCAGCCATGTCCCTAATACGTGCATGGAGTGTTTCATCTTTTTCATGGGGCCATGCTCCATAGAAATGAGGGAACGCTCCTTCGTGATCACGTTGGAGCAAAATGTGCATTGTCAAAATTTGTATTATAGAAAGGGCTGCACGAGCATCTGCTGTTCATTCTGTAATATTGAAATGCTCCTTGTCCAAGAAGTGGGTAAAAACATCCATTTTGCCCAAAGGGCACTTAGAGTAATCCAGCTGCTGTTATCTAAATACCAGCTTAGCTTAAGGACTTTTATGAAAATTGTGTTCTACTTCTCTTGGAAAACATCAGATCCTATTTGCAATTTAAGAACTATGCCTCTATTTTGTTCCAAGACTTTGGATTCTAGGATTAAAGCAAGGCAAGATCCCACCTAGCATATCAGAAATGTAATTTCTCTACGGTTATGGCAGTAGTGGGTGTCCATGTCAGATTTTAAAGCTTATTTCTGCTGGATACATCTTCCAACAGATTCCTCAGCTTTTGACGCCACGTCAAATGTCTCCTCAGAGGACTTCAGATTGCAAGCATTGCAGACGGTGATGCAAGAAGATGTCCCTTTCGGACCACCACAATAGCCTTATGTGGTGGTTTAGGTCAGGTCATATTTTCACACCCTGTTTATTTTGTAAATTCATTCACCCAAAGGCCATCAGGGAGAGAGAGACAAAGTTAGTTTTGGCTAAGGCCTACAGGGAGAATTAGACTCTTTCTCCCAAAGATCAGTAGGGTTCCAGGTTATGTTCTTTGAAAAGAAAGTCCCACGAAAAGAACAAGAAGTTCCTTAGGAAGGGGAAATACTCAAGGTCATCCGCTGATGCCAGGCTCTTCTATGATATCAAGCAACCCTCAGCACCTAAGAAGTTGAGACTGGAGTTTCCCAGTCCTTCGCCCAGCACCTCTCAGGTTGAGACCTTTGGGCTAGTGATGCTGGACCTTTTCAGAATGACTATGCAACACTCTGAGCTACTTGGGCTACTTCCCATTGGGAGGGGGGGTCTGTTCCAGCAGGCTTGGCTACTACAGATACTCTGATGCCTTCCAATGCTGCACCTCTATAGGCTCCCGCCCTGGTACCTAAGGTGAAGTTGAAGCCAGCCAGGGCACCATCTCTGGGCATTCAAGTCCTTCCTCAATACTGATCTTGAAGTCAGCAATGACGACGCCCACTGAGCCAACTCCGGTGCAGCCAACAAGTCAGAAATCCTGATCCTTGTGGCAAAGGAGAAAGTGGGGCAAATTTTAACAGTGAATCATTGTTGAAAAATAGACCTCTCTGAAGGGTCACCACAAACTTTTTGCCTTCCTCCTCCTCTTTATTTTACCTTCTTTTTGTTGGCTTTAGGACTCTGTGAACTTTACCACTGTTAACCAGTGCTAAAGTGCATTTGCTCTCTCCACTAAACTTGGTTTAATTGGTTGATACCTGTTTGGCATTTTTGATTTACTTGAAAGTTCCTTGTAAAGTGGTATACCATATATCCAGGGCCTGTAAATTAAATGCTACTAGTGGGCATGCAGCACTGCTTTTGCCACAGGAGTAGCCTTTCAAACAAACCTGTCTCAGGCCTGCCACTGCAGGGCCTGGTTGTGCAGTTTACTGCCACTTCGACTTGGCATTTAAAACTACTTTTCAAAAGGGAGTGACTAAGTGCACACCTTTTTCACGAATATTTCTCTGTCGAATGTTCTTCTGTTTGATCCGTATTTGCGTGCAGCCCGGGGTTGTGGTCTGCCCTACAACCACGCGTTTGAAAAACACATAAAAGAATTGGAGCGGAACGACGCTCCTGTACCGGACGCACAGCTTTTGATCCCTGAAACATTACAAAGATCCAACGAATTTATCCACTTTAAATCCATTTTATTCCTGATAATCCAAAATTTCATATTGTTAATACCATTTTATCCTGTCACATGAGAGACATCATGTATTCTGATATTTCTGATACAGCAGATATGCCCATCCAGGCCTTTTTCTGAAGCAGGAAATATACATGCATCATCCTCAGAGGTCGATATTATACCCAATGCATTTCGGGCTTTTCCATAGCCCTTCGTCAGGGGTTCACTAAAAGTTATAAAACATCAGCATTAGATTTTGTGTTCAGACTTCAATACATTCAAAATGCTACACAATACATCACGAAGTTCATGCCTGCTTTTAATACTGGCCCCATGGTCGGCGTTTTCCCTCTAACTCCGTGTCCTCACGCTAACAAAAAAATGCCCAAAAAGGTTACTCTCAAACCACATAACTATCCCTTGTTTTACCTCCACATTCTTTTAGAAACACACAGTAATCTTTCCCCATAAATACTACTCCAATTTAACCTGTCCCCGTGAAGTAAAACATCAGCGTTCCCCATACCTTCATCAAGTGTCAGCATAATCTCCTTCCCAACATATTCTTTCCTTACGCAAAATGCTAACACATTCTCTACCACCTGTTCCCTTTTCGACTCTTGTAACCCCACCCCTTCCAATCAACCAATTGCATGCACCTCCCTTCTCCTCATGCCTACAATTCCCATCACCCTCTGCTTCAGACGCCAACTAGCTCCGATTTTTTTATTAGTCCTTGTTACTTTACACTCACCCACTCCCTGTGGTGAAAACCTCCCCAGGCAACTCACACAAATACCCCGCCCACCCACAGATGTCATCTACTACGTCAACCATGAATTATATCACTGTGCATTTTGAAACATGAAATTGTTGTTTAAACAAGACTGTTGAATAAGACTGTAATTCGAAGTGTCTATTACTTGTTCAACAGCTTCTCACATTTTTGACAGAAATCTTGCAATCCTCCACATGTTCTATGAAGTCTTTGACTGTGTTTAATGAGGCGTTTCTGGACCCTATAATGGCTGCATGGAAGAAATGCTTTTTGGGCCCAGCAGTGCACAAAAACGAACGCCAGGCACCTTAAACCTGCTCCGAGTCACCTGCACATTTTGTACTCTCATGTCACTGGAGAGTTGAGTTGTTAATGCATCACCTTCTTAGCAAAACCCAAATGCCTTCCTTACAGTTACCTCAGATAGGGAATCCTAGAACGTGGATGCCTTGGGCTGCTTGTTTTTTGCATCTGGCAGTTTTGCTCTCCGCAGGACTAATGCCACCTGCCTTCTAATCCGAAATGTCCATGCTTTTGGAGGCATTTCAGTTGATCTCATATCTTTTTGTCCAAGCTTTATTTATCGTTTATATGATTGTCACATTTGTTAAAATCTCTTGAGTTCATGACCTCCTCGTACGTCTTCTTCGCCACCTTGGGTACACAGTGAGCTTCAGCTCTACAACAGAACCCTCCAAGCAATTTTACGCTCCAGTCCTCCCATCCCTCCCCAACATGGCCAACCACCTTCACCCTTGACCCAGTACAAGAGGAGACCCCACTTCCTGTTTTTTTTGTTCTTCGCTGCAGACTCTCTGAGCGCGATTGACAGGTAAGTGGGGTGAGGTTGTGCCTTAGCTGGCCCGGATGCCTGGGGTAGAGGCCCCACGAAGCAGGCTGTGGTTGAAACGCCCCTTTTTTCCTTGACCTACGGGGCTTTTCTGCAAGGCTTGGTGGAGCAAGTTCATTGTAGAGGTCGGCAGCCCTGCTTCAGCTGGATCATTCTGGGAGTGTGGGGGCCGTGCAGCGCGGCCGCAGATTGTAACTCTGCCCCTACGACCGCCCATTTTTTCTTCACAGGGCTCTACGGGCTCTTTGTGTGGGAAATGCCCTTCTGGTCTGGATGTTCTACTGGCCGGTGCTCGCCTTCTCCGGTGGCTTTTGTTTCCCGGGTGACTGTAGGGCGGTCAAATGTTTTACCATGGCCCAGCTCAACTTTCCTCATGCCGCGCCACACTATCCTGCCTTTCTGGCGTTTTGCTTAGGAATGTGGACGTGGCGCCCAGTGTCAGCAGGCTCCCTGCTGTTGGTATATGGTTGCTTGGGAACCGGCTGGGTTTTCGGTCGTGTTTGTGTTTTCACAATGCCAATTCTCTATTTATTACCTGCCGGTCACTGGGGGACTTGTCTTCTTCTCTGTGTATGGAGCAGGATAGAGCCTGGTGAGGGACCCCACATGGAAGCAGGCTCTAGCTTGCAGGCTTCTGTGGAGACACCATCCTTGCAGGCCATCCAGCAGATGATTCAGGCTGCTGTGGCTGCAGCATTTAAGGAGCGTGAGGGTCTCCCTTCCCCTAAGAAGAAGCATCTTGAGTCTTCCACCAGTGCTGAGGTGGATGGGGAGCAGGATGATCTCCATGGCAGATATGTGCAGGGACAGGAGCTGAAGGAGGTCCTGCAGCACATTAAGGATAACCTGGCTTTTTCTTTCCCTCCGGTGGAGGATGATGCTGATGATTTTTTCATGCAGTACCAGCGGCGGGAACCTGAGTCTCTGCCCTTGCACTCATCTATCAGGAGGGTTATTGACAATGAGAGGCAGGAGGTGGACAAACAGTCTTTCCTGCGCTATCTCTCAAAACGCTATGTTATTCAGGATTTTGCTGAAGACTTTCCCGCTGCTGTGAAGGTTGATTCTCTGTTGGCTGGGTTATCCTCTCATGGGCCCATCTGGTGCTAGCACATACAATTGCATTAAGAATATTACAGTAAGTGGATGGATTTTGTTACGGTAATTTTAGGAACATATCTCCTCTTCGAGCAGCGTTTTCACTGGACTTCAATGGAATTAACAATATTTGAGGATTCTGTCAATTATTCAGTCGTTTTAAGGACTTTCTTTCAAATGGAAACAACGGGAACACTAGCAAAGGAGTAAAAGGTGATGTATGTGAGTGTTTAATTAATCAATGCTTGTACTTAACTGTAGATTTATTGCAGACTGTTGCACAAAAGGAAATTTGTATGAGACAGAGACGTGTCAAGCTTAAAATGATGTGTGCACGCTTCTCTCACTGCTGGGTTGAACAAGCCACTGACTGCATTCAATTTCCATTGGGTTTAGGGGCCACCAGGATTGCCAGGATCTCCAGGGCCACAGGGGCCCGTAGGTACGGGGGATCCAGGACCAAAGGTAAAGTACTCTGATTTTAGCATCTTCTTTCTCTGTTCAGCCAATGGTCTTAGCCTTAGTTTTCCAGAACTGTGAATCAAAGAGGTCTGGCAGAAAGCTGTGATGGATCAGTTCGTGGAACATGATCAATCAATCCCAGTTAAACACAATGTAGTAATGTTGAAAATGGAGGAGGTGGGACACTACCTGGTCTACTGAAAGCAAGGATGGTTTACTCTAAGCAGATTGATTTGTCTCAGAATAACTTTGCGTGAGTTTCAGGACCAGAGGGAAAATGCACCTCTTATTCAATAAACTCGTATTATGTATGTAAAATGGAATATACATAGTGCAGGATTGGTTCCACCACACATTTCAATACCAAAGCCATAAGTTAAATGACTGGCACACTTTCTTCTTTACTTCCCTGTATCTCTATCAATAAAAAAGTGGATACAGTTTATTATCTCTGTTACTTTTTATTGTGTAAACGTAGAGAAAATGGTGCTTGTCCCTGGATTTGCCCCGATACAAAGCTTTAGTTTGTAGTGGGTATTCGTTCCAGATTAGAAAGCAAAAGTAATGAACTTGCAGTTATTGACATTCCTAGGGATGGTTATTATAACTTTGTATCAGGCAGCTTCATCCATTATTATGACAAATTTTTTGAATAACCAGAAGACGCCAATTCATTTCCATTATTATCAGTATTTTTATTAGCTTCAACCAATGTCACTATTAATGTTATAGGACAACTCTAAAATAATAAAGATTAAAAATTGCATACAGTTCTTTAATTAGCATTGTTAAATGAATTTGGTGTTCTGTGTAAGTACCTTCATGAAAAGCATACATAAATAGTTTTATCCTGTTTCCATACTTTATTTGTTCATGAAAATACGCAGATAATAGTGCTTTTGTGTGTTCCTTCAGGGTCAGCCTGGAATTAGAGGTCCGCCCGGAGCCTCCGGGCCACGAGGGATAGGTTTGCCTGGTTTAAAGGTAAAATTTTATATTTGATATTTATCTTTTGGTTTGAAGCTTAAAAAGATGCAGGGAAGTAAAAACCACATGTTGAGAAATTGAAATTGTAACAGGTAGATTCCAGACCACCTGGGACTATGATGTTTTAGAAGCCTTTCATGCATTAACTGACCCTGCTTTGCTAGAGTTCAGGGCGACCTTTAAGGCTTTAGGATTAAAAACATGCATGACGTACAATCGCTCCATCGATCATGTTTACAATTACTAAAACATTATGCATCGTTTTACATTAAATTATTCAAATTTTCATGCCCCTAGGGTTTTTTTAAAATTAAAATATTTGTGTTAAAAACCATAAGTAGGAAGGCCTTATTTGGGCACCCCTCACAAAAAAATAGAAAACCTGCCCAGCATAAAAGAAACCCTGCACGTGTTATAAAGTGAGCTTCTTGCCTCTTTTACCCATCCCCAAACCATGGAAACAAACCCACTCCTGACTCACAGCAATACCCAACATACACCAGCAAATGGTTGTCTTAGAGTCCGTGTATTCATTTTCTTCTTCCATTGGCACACGAATCCACTGTGGGTTCCACTGCTGGGGGTCAGCGGGCATGGTTTGTTTTTGGGGCAATTCCACACTCATTAAGCCTCACTGCCTGTGAAGATACTTCTGCAGTTTTATTTGCCAGTGGATTTTTACTTCCGGTGAAGTACGCTGCTTCAATTACTTCCAATTTCACAATATAACTTTATATCTAATATGGGCTCTGGTATGTGTACTAGATTATGAAGTGTGCTTGAAAATAATAAACAAAATTTAGCAAACAACTTAAAGAAACAGATTCCAATGCCCGTGTCAACTGTGCTACTTGAACCTACAAATTTGACTGGTTATGTATGCTTCAAGGGGTGTAGGAGACGCTACATTTCTTGGGGGACAAGGATGCCCTTGGGGACTTTTCATTGATCCTATAGAAAGTGGCCGCCGTTTGAGAGGCGCAGTCTTTGATAAATGTATTCAATCGCATAGTACTGAAGAAATAGCAAGTGGAGCATATAGTCACAGTCTGTAATTATGCTTTATTGTTAATTACATTCTGGAAAGTTATTAGGATATATGTAAAAAATAATGAACCTTGCATCTTCATGCACCAAGCACACAAGGGTGGGAGAGACAAAAAGAAGACTGAACAAAATCTTCTTGGCGACATTCATAAACCTCGATTTGCAACTGAACTAATCAGAAACCATTCTTGTAGCTTCTGTTATAATAAAATCCTGAACTTTTGTTTGAAAAACCAAATATTTTCTTGGGCCCCACTCAGTATGGAGGACAAATTCTTATGCTATTGTCTGCATGTCAAATGATTTTGTCATCTCTATATATCTGATTCAGTCTTTTCTGGGAAATAATTTACCTTAATCACGTTTTCAGTTGCTGGAGACCAATGAAGTTTCTCACAGCCTAAAAGAAGATACTGGAATAACTACAATGATCTGTTGTAGCTTCTCAGCCAATGTAGAAAAAGAAAGCTCTCTCTGTTGAAAGCATTTTTACTAACTATGTCTGCAAGTTCTGGCCCTGAAGAGCACTTAAACATACTTGATAATACAGTTAACTCAGGTGAAGGTAGCAGAGGGCCAATGTCTTGATATGGAGCAATGGTGTCTTGTGTGTCTCTGTGCATTTTTTTGAGGTTTCAGTCTATGTCGCCATTGTCTACAATATCCCTCAGTCTTTATGAAAGGTAAAGCTGTAATCACTCATTGGATTTTAATGAGTGTGATTAATGTATCTTGCTTTAAGGAAGTCACCATCCCTCTATAACCTCGACTGAACCTTGACTGCCCACTGTTGCCACTCTTGGAGAGTTAGTTTTATGAATGCTTATAGAATTGAAATTGAAGAGTATCTTAGGCAATGGGACACCAATAATAAAAACAGTATCTGCTGGACTTGGCCCTCTATGCAGGGCCACCCCCAAACATGTTGCCGTCTCCCCTCCTGTTTTCCGAACCCATTTTTATTGGCTTTTAGGGCTCTGTGCACTTTACCACTGCTAACCAGTGGTAAAGTGCTAGTGCTCTCTCTCTCCTTTAAACATAGTAAAATTGCCTTACATCCAATTGGCACATTTAATTTACTTATAAGTCCCTAGTAAAGTGGTACTACATGTTCCAGGGCCTGTAAATTATATGCTACTAGTGGGCCTGCAGCACCAATTGTGCCACCCACTTAGGTGGCTCTTTAAAACATGTCTCAGGCCTGCCATGCATTGGAGCCTGTAGTGCAGTTTGTAACTGCCATTTTGACCTGGCAAAACAAACCTTTTACCAGGCCTAAACCTTCCTTTTTAATTCATATAAGTCACCCATAGGTAGGACCTAAACAGCCCATACGTCAGGGTGCAGTGTAGTTAAAATGTTGGCCATGTGCTTTTACATTTTATATGTCCTGGTGGTGAAAAACTCTTAAATTCATTTTTCACTACTGCAATAACATTGGGTAACTTCATTACATTAAATAAGTGATAATTTAAATTGGGAACATGTAGGAAGGGCCAGTTTGGTGCCTAAAGAATTGTAATCTAAAACCCACTTTAATGGTAAAGTTGGATTTTAAGTCACAATTCTGAAAATGCCACTTTTAGAAAGTTCGTAACAATAAATGGGCAACCCAATGAACCCTTGGAGGCTTGGATAATCTAGACGACCAGGTAATAGTGCCTACAAGGGATTCTTTTAGATATCAATGTTTTTTGAAAGATATATGAAATAAATTATCTATAAGCCCTAATAAGTGGCTTAGTACAAACAAATGTCAAAAATGAATTATTTTATCAAACAATGAATCAAACGCAAAACTGAAATACATTCAGTAAGAAACAAAATTCAACACAGGTTTATACTTCAAAGAGTCAAAATTTAAATTAAAAAGTTGTGTTATATAAAAGGGTACAAACTACAATTCACATCAAGGCAAAAGTAACTGGAATGAACAGAGTCACTGGATCCTCTACGACTACCTAAGCGAGGAGTCATTTGTTCCCTGTACATTCTACTGCGATAACTGTCATATGTTCCCTGTACATTCTACTGCGATAACTTACTTTACGAGTGGCCTTTTGCACTCCACGTCGATATTATGCGATGTGTTTTGGGACATTGTATATACTAATTTGCTTAATGTATCCTACGAGTGATTCATGCTGTAAAGCGTTCCGATACCTTCGGGTCTGGCTAGCGCTATATAAAACTCATAAATAAATAAATAAATACATTTTATCATATAGATCTTTCTGTCATGAATACTTTTGCCGTAACCCATTTCACATATTGAACATGTGAACATAGCAAATTACTCTACAAATTCGCCTTAGAGGAGTACAAGGTAGCCATAAAAAACGGGAAAAAGACCACTTTACTACCAAAATCGAGGGGTCAAAAAACTCCGCAAGAGAACTCTTCAAGACGGTCACGGAATTATCAAAACTAAATCAAGAAAATCAATTTGTCCCGGATCAAGCTTTCTGCGACAAGATGGCGTGCTTCTTCCAGACGAAAATACAACTGATCTATGACGAACTGAAAGGGAAACCCCCAAACCCGGATAGTACCAACATACTGGAGCTAGCAAATTTAAACAGGCCTGATATAGATAACCAGTTAACCAAGTTCACCCCTCTATCCATGGAGAACTAATGATCTACTATTAGCAATGAAGTCCGGATCGCCAATAGACCCTTGCCCCCCGGCTACAATACATTTGGTTTCGAACCAAATCAGCAACCAACTCGCCCCGCTTCTAAATAACATTATGTGCTCAGGAATTTTCCCTTCTTCCTGGAAGAAGGCATGTATCAGGCCAATTTTAAAGAAACCATCCCTCGATCCCTTGGTGGTTGAAAATTACCGGCCCATATCTTGCCTACCACTAGCGGCCAAAATATTGGAAAAATCTATGAATCAAGATCTAATGGGCTACCTGGAGTCCAATAACATCTTAGACCATTCACAACATGGCTTTCGTCAGCATCACTCCACTGAATCAGCCCTAATTATGGCCACAGAGGAAATACGTAGACAACTGGACAGCGGAGGAAAAGCCATTCTAATCCTGCTGGACCTTTCAGCCGCATTTGATACCGTGAACCATCTGGTACTAATCCAACGGCTGAAGGCAATAGGAATTACGGAGGCCGCTCTTAACCTCCTGACCTAATTCCTTGAGGCCAGGGAACAAAGGGAATGCTGGGACAACTATCAATCAGACAGATTTTCCCTTCCCTGCGGAGTTCCCCCAGGGGTCAGCTCTGTCCCCAGCACTTTTCAACATATATGTGACACCGCTGGCTGAGCTAATCAAAGGGCATGGGTTCTCTTTGGTGTCGTACGCGGACGACACACAACTCGTCATTTCCATCTCTTCAAATGCAGACACCATCGCTGGGAAATTCCATGGCTGTTTAAAACACATTATGGACTGGATGCACCAAAACTACCTTTAACTGAATGCGGGAAAGACAGAGGTGATGGAGTTTGGGACTGGAGTACCGCTCTGGAACCAGAAATGGTGGCCGGCAGAGGCAGGTCAATGCCCAGTGCCGGCAAGAAAAACCAGGAACCTGGGAATCCTGTTGGATGATCAACTCAGTTTCTCAGATCAAATTAACCAGCTTACATCAGCCTGCTTCTTTCATCTAAAAGTCCTATGGAAAATTTTCCCTTTCATTCCCCAGGAACTACGGATATCGGTTGTCGTCGCTCTGATCCTTTCACGGATCGACTACTGCAATGCCCTCTTTTTAGGCATCAACAAGCGCCAACTGTCCAAATTACAATCCTTGCAAAATGCTGCGGCCCAATTATTGCTTAACATCCCGAAGTTCCATCAAATCTCGGGCAGCATTAAAACCCTCCACTGGCTGCAGGTGCAACAGCAAATCTAATTCAAAGCGCTGTGCCTGGTACACAAAGCCCAGTTTGGTGGAGGGGCAGCTGACTTACAGAAGTTATTTCAGCAGTATACCCCTCGGCGTAATCTTAGATCAGCTAACAAAGGTCTAGTTCAGGTACCCAGAATACAAAGAGCCAGAAGGGGAGGAAGAAGTCTGACATATTGTGCGTCTAGGTTATGGAATGAATTACCTGTCAACATCAGGCTCCAACCCTCTAGACCGCGGTTTAGGAAACTGGTGAAAACTTGGCTATTTATCAGACAGAAGTAAGCCACTCCGCCTGCTGCTAATCCAGTGTCCAACCATAGCGCCAAGACGCCTCGGCATTCATGCGCTCTATAAGCACATTACTTACTTACTTACTTACTAACAACATCATTGACTATACAATGAACATTTCCTGGAAAACTAATCACAAAGAAAAATTGGTCAAATTGTCGACGTTTCGGTCTTTATAGTGAAGGCATCTGTAAAATCATCTTCAGGACGCAAGTTCTTATGTGTACTGATGACCCTGAAAAATTGGGAACCTAGTCAAGAGTTCCAAAGTCATACTAGACAGCAGCAAATAATTATTTGGCATGCCAAGAATCAAAGTAAAATTGAAAATGGCCAATGTGGGGCAAATGCTCACCACAGAGTCTTTATTTCGTGGAGACAACCATCGTTACAGGAGTCTCAACTGTCATCTTAGTTGAAAATGTGCCTGTGTCCTCATACACGTCCTCACTGTCGGATCTAGTTACTAGTAATGACGGTTGTCTCCACAAAATAAAGACTCCGAAAAAGAAGAAATGAGATGCACAATGTGTGTGTACTGGAGATAGATGCTGAAACCATATGTGAAAGAAACAGATACATAAAGCCTAGTATGTGAGATGGTTTCAAAAACAAGGTGCAGTGTGTGTGTGTTTGTGTGTGTGTGTGTGTGACATGTTCGCCAAGCGAGATACAGTGTGTGTGTGTGACAGGTCATACAAGCACATAAAGCTTGCTGTGTGAGACACAGAGTACCCTACATTGGGAGATGCTTGAAACAATGAGAAATGTGTCACCGGCTTGTGAGTTGCTCACGGAAATTCAGTATAGGGAAATATGCAAAACTAGATGAGTGTGGGTGATGCATGGTTATTAAACAAATCTAAGATCTTCTTTGGAGCCAGTACAGGCTTTAAGTCATACAATCATTTGAAGCTTCTTGGTGTCAGAGTTATTTTTTATTAAAAACACTCTAAGGTTGTTACAGTCCGAATGTGACATACTAAAACATATTTGGGAAAGCACAGTAAGCATTTAAACATTGAGAGTCACATTTTTAACTTTTGATACAACGAAGCACAGTACCCAAAGTTGCTTTACTGCATCAATAGGAGAGAGTAGAACAGCACCATATCTACTAAAATATGATGCAGATTGTGTCTCTCCCTGCCCTGGTGCACATTTGGCTACCTTGCATCACCAAAACAGACAGCCATGCACTTTAGTGCATGGGTGTGCACGTGTGTGTGTGTGATGTTAAGCATATGTTTTTGTAGTGGAAGGGGGCACACTTCTGTACAAAAACTATAACATAGTTTAATATTTTTACCACTGTATATATGCTGTTAAGTGCTCTACAGGTGTAAAGTTTCAAAAGATTAGAGGAAAAAAAAACTTTACTCATTCTTTATACTTGCCTTGAGGAGATGTATATTTTTGGCACAAAGTCCTATCTACCTTTTATTTAGTAAATATGGTTTTGCATCAAAAACTGTGGGTAGTTGTTTGGGTATAAGAAGTGGGTGAGCTACTGAAACCTCAAGCCAGGCTTGAGCTGAGAGTGGCTCTGGCTCAGGTCGAGGTCCTTTTGGAATATCGAGCTCATAACGAGCCGAGCGTTTGCTTCTGCCTGCCACCCTACCTTTATCCAGGATGTGGCATTATGGTCAGAGCTGCTGACTGGAACTGGGGAACCAGGTTCAAGTCTCGGCATCGGCTCAACATCCTGTGATGCCGGGCCAATCACTTAATCTCCCCATGCCAATAAACAATGCATGTGATGTTTTGTAATACAACTGGTGTTCATATAATGTGCTCCAATACCCTGGGTCAAGTTTGAGCTATATTTCAAAAACTGTAGAAAAATGCATAAGAGGTAAAAATAAAGCCTTAACATAAGGAAAGACAAATAGATACCCATTTTCTGGCTGATTTATACAAAATTAGATGAGAAAATCTGAATATACCGCAGCTTCCCTGCTTAAATTGTGTGATTTTAGGCAAATATTTTATTTCACCAAAACTCTTTTTCGTTCATTTTTGCCTATGAAAGCATGTTCAAATATATGAATTCAAACAACAAGTGGTAGAAAACTATCACTTTTAACAAGTATTTCTCAGTGGAGTGCTATAATACGCCCTGGTAATTTCAAAGCTTCCACATCTTAAAGAAATTCACATTTTTTTTCTATTTTGAAGAGACTTTATCATATTTTACCTGATGTTTGTTGTATGATTTACATAGCAAATATTTTCAGTGCTCGTGCGTGTGCTCTAAGATCCAAGCCAGACGCTTGGCTCAGCTCTGGCTCGACTCTCCCTGTTAATTTGTTGGCTCCCCCACATCTAATGGGAATGCCCATGTACAACACATGGAACTTATCCATGCCACTGAGTAGTGCTTAGCTCTACATTGCCTTATGGTAGGTAACTTTCCAATGCAAATCAAAATGTGTGTTGGAAAGTAAATCCCAGCACAACACTTTGTCCCTGGTTTGCGTCACTTTTTTTTTGTAATGCAAACCTGGTGACAGAAGTTAGTAAATTTACCCTTGAGTGAATGGAGGCCAAACACACTCACACCCACACACTCACACCCACACACACACACACTCACAACACTCACTAAAATACACATATATACAAACATACATTCATCCATACACACACGCACCAAACATTAAAAAACAAAACGTACTATCAGTCCAGCTCTCCAGGAGGGAAGCCTCGGAGGTCCCAGAAGGGATGAGACTGCTGCCTTACGTCATTGGCTGACCTAAGGCCATAGAGGGAAGGCAGCAGTTCCTCACTCGTCACAGAGTGGGATGGGGTCAGTGTGACTGCTGAACCCACACTGGGCATTGGGCACTTCATGGCTTAAAACTGAAGTGTCCAGGTCCGAGGCAATCAGGGATGCACCCCCTTCTCTTGAGGGGAGGGCCTCGAGGCACTTTTGCCAGGCTGAGGAGGTCACGCCCACAGGGCTGTGAAATTCTCAGCCTGGCAAAATTCAGCCCAGGCAGCCAGGCGCCTGAACATTTAGCGTCCGTATAGGTCCTGGCTGCCTGGCCTGACAAGAAGAGTGTCTGTCAGGCTGACCATTGCTCAGCCTGACAGACACTCTTCTTGCCAGGGGACAAAGATGGAGGGCGTGACCTCTCAGCCTGTATGGACGTGCCCTTGCTGCCTTTTGTCTTTCTGCATATAGTCTGGCAGTCTATCTTATACTGTGTACAGCCTGTAATATTTTTCTTTTTCATAACAAATTTTATTGAGTTATCTGTGATCTTGTTGTCCGTCGGACTACATCTTTACACAAATGTATGCATGAATAATATTACATCACAGAGCATAACAAACCAACTATAACAATAAAGCCCAATCCATTGGTTCCTCTTTGGTAAAATATGACACTGCCAGATAGAGTCCACGTTCTGATAATGATGTTTTGCAATGTATATCATACCAATCGATCAAAAGTCTGGATTTCAGTATCCATAATGTCCGACATCGTTGTCTGCCTTGTCAAGACAAGACCACGGGAGACTGCCCATCTCAGCCATATTTTTGAGTGTTTCTGCGGACATCCGCATGCCTGGAAAACTGGTATTTTCCAGCCCCATGCAGAAGTCCATCCCATTTTTCCATGCCCTTACTGTAGGGGAAGTGTTGGATTTCCATAGTCTGGCTATGTCTCTTTTAGCAAGGGTTAGGCCTGGCCATAGGAGGTGGCGCTTATACCTATTGCCACCAATATTATCGGTGATGTGAAGTAGTGTTAGTCTAGGGGACTTAGGGAGTTCCCATCCCAGGATTTCTGTTAGGCATGCGAGCAACCCAGACCAGAATCTATCTAAAGCTGTGCATGTCCATACTATGTGTAAAAATGTGCCCTCGTGGCTCCGACATCGTAGACATATGGGGGAGTCGATCAAACTGGCTCTCCATAGTCTGTGGCGTGTGTAATATGCTCTATGAAGGTATTTAAATTGGATTAGTTGAAGTCGTGAGGAAATAGCAGCCCCCCCCGGGGGGATTCCAAAGCCTCCATCCAATCATCAGAGTCTACTGGGCCTATATCCATTTGCCAAGAGGTCTTCAATGTCTCAAGTGTTGTGATTCTGTGTGTAATAAGAGATTGGTAGATTTTTTAAATTTTGTGATCGCATACGTCTCCCATCAAGAATTTGCCCTCCAGTGGGTTAAAGTCTGGAAGTGACTCTAGCGTGGCTATGTGAGGCGTGATGGCATGCCAGAGCTGTAAATATCTATATAACTGGGAATTAGGCATTGAATACTCGGTTTTTAGATCCTGAAATGATGTGAGTGTAAGGCCGTGCATTACATTCCCGACAGTGGAGATTCCTATCCGGTCTCACCCACAGAATCCCTGGAGATCCGGCAACTGGGACAGCAGTCTGTTGTGCCACAATGGTGTTTCACACATGATATGCCCCCACCAACCCATCCTTTGGAGAGATTGCCGCCAGGAAAAAATTACTACTCTGTAATGCCTGGATATTCGATCTGTGGTATAGATATGAGGTGAGAGTAGGGTCATTGAGTATCCAGCGTTCTACTGCATATGCTGGATCACCACTGGGTCCATACCACCAGTCATTCAGCACCTGAAGGTGTGATGCCGCGTGGTAGGCCTGTACATTTGCAGCCGCAATCCCACCACAGTACGTTGACTGGAAGCAGATGTGCAGCGCTACACGGGATGCACCTCCCCCACAGAGGAATTGCCCTAACATAGCGTTGATGTGTCGAAACCAGGATGGTGAAATCGGGTAAGGGTGGTTCTGTAGATGGTAAAGTAATCGTGTGAGAGATACCATCTTGAATATTGCGGACCTCCCATAAAGGGATAGTGATAGCCCCGACCAAAATCATATGCCAGTTCGCACCTCAGTCGTGGTGCCGATATTCTGATCCCATGCTGTCTTTTGATTCTCTGACAAGAAGACTCCTAGGTATTGCAGCCCCTCTGTGACTTTTGTCAGACTCGCTGCCCAGTTATTGCTCCCCAGAGTGTCCAATAGTGGCCAGATGTTCATATATAGGCCAGATATTTCCCTGAATATCTGCCTTGTCTGCAGAATTCTAGGTCCTGTTTTGTACAGGTCCGTAAGGAAGAATAATATGTCATCCGCGTTCAAATCTATGCAATCCGAAATGTCAACTGTACACTCGAATCTCCTGATCAGCTCATCTTTCCGGGCCCCGATGGCTAGAGGCTCAATAGCCAGTGCAAAGAGGAGAGGGATAGGGGGCACCCTTGTTGTGTACCGCCTCTAACGGAAAAGGGGGCTGAGATACTGTCTGCTACTCGGACAGTGGCTGTCAGGTCAGTATATAGGAGCCTGATATATGCCATGATTTGCGGGGCAAAGTTATACCGTTTTAATTGCGCGAATAGGTAGGTCAAGCTGATTGAATTAAATGCCTTGTCCATATCCGCCAACAGTAAGGAGGCGGGTCTGCCCAGGCGATCTACCGCTGCTATTGCATTGTGGGCCTTCTGATATTATGGCGGGTGGAGCGTTGAGGCATAAAGCCAGCCTGATCTAAGTGGACCAGATCTAACATTAGCGGTATTAGTCTATTTGCAAGGACTTTGGCGAGTATTTTTGCCTCAGTATTCAGGAGGGATATAGGGTAGAATGAGGTATGTTCAGGTGGTCTGCCAGGTTTAGGCAAAGCTACTATTTTGGCATGCCTCCAGTCTGGTGGCAGCAGAGTATTTTTAACTGCATTTTGGATGACGCTGAGGAAATGGGGTCCTAATTGAGATATATAAGCTTTGTAGAATTTGCTAGGGTATCCGTTTGGGCCAGGTGCTCGGCCAGCTTGCGGTTCTGATACAGTTTTGTTGGTTCTTCTATGGTGATGGGTGTATCTAGGGCCTTCCGAGTGTCATCCAGTATGGCTCGTGGTGGCCAAGACCTGGAACGAGCTACCGGCAGACATCAGACGCACCCACTCCCTGAACACCTTCAGGAAGACCCTCAAGACCTGGCTCTTAGCTAAACAGATCTGCGCCCCCCCCCCCCTCAGTGCCTTGAGACCCTTACGGGTGAGTAGCGCGCTTACAATTCCCTGATTGATTCCCTGATTGATATATCATCGAGAAAGCTCTCGATTAGTGAGATTTGTATGCCTTCCCTGGGCTCGTATAGCTCCTTATAGAATTTTGCAAATCTAAGCGCTATTTCGGCCGGGTCTGTAAGGGGTTCACCCTGTATGTTGCAGATAGGGGGAAGGTGAGTTGGTGTTGATGCAGCGCGTACAATAAAAACTATTCTCCTCCTAGGTCACTTATCGGTCATCCAGGGGCAAACTATATTTTCTCACATCCACATGACGATGGGGCCCATAAACATCGCCTATCACACACGCACACACCTGGATTTCCTTTACACCTTTACGAAATTCTGTATTCCTAGGAGAAGCATGAGAACTAAATGGAAAACACCATTTATGTACCGCTGGAAGGAGTCGGGATATCTTATTACCTTAACTTATCGCTTTCTTTTAGTTATTTCTTAAGATATTCCCGCTCATTGTTTTGTCGATGAATCATTCATGTAAAAAATTAGTTCATAGTGATTAAGACCAGCTAAATCACAATAACCAATTACTGATGTCACAATCATTTAGGAAAATAACCACTGAGTCATTTGATTTAAAGAATCTTAAATTTTATATAATTTTAAAAACATGAGAAAGAATTTAAACTTTTATTCAATTATTCATTTATTATTAATTCAAATATTTATTAAGCATAATCAATTTATTGCAGAAAGGAAATTTTCGTCATGAAGCAAAACCCTAATTACCTGCCTACCTTCCTAATTTAGCCTAATGATTTCTAACCTAAGTTTAAGAATTAGAAATAACCTGATTCTCATACTCAACTGGAAAATTAAGACAGCAACAGAAACTTCAGCTCGTCAGCATCAGCTACCTGCACCCCGTCTCATCTAACAGTCTTTCAGCACCTCCCGCTCAGTAATGGATCGATCAGGACCACCCAGCACTGGAAGCCACCAACACCAACACGACTCTCCAACTCCGCTCCTGACTGTGTCCCCCTCCCACTAAGAGTAGGCCCTCTTATACCCTAATTCTAACTTTGCTAACTAATTGTTGCAACATTAATAACACGCTTTTCTTTCATTGGTCCATGCATGTCATCTTATTCATTCTTTTAATCAAGTTCTCTCGGATCCAACGGTCCTTGGATCATTTCCTTTCTCACAGTTCAAGACATGTTTCCATCCGCTTCGATCAGTACATTTGTAACTTCTTTCGATACATTCGAGAACTCTGCAGGCATTGTCCTTTCTCTTAAAATGGTTTCCCACGGTTCTTTGCTGATCACCACGGCACACTATCAGTTCAATTAGGTCACATCAGCCTTGACCATTCTCGCATCCTAGCCTCTCAGCAACATCACGAGGTTAGCTTTTCTCCAACTTTTCTCCCTTGTCACGTGTTTCCCCGCACTTGCGCACTTCATTAACTGGCAGCCATTTTATATCGCCACTCGGTTATACTTTAGAAGCACTATTTTGAAATAAACAAAACATAATTAAAATAGAGAAAAATAGCCTTTTCGTTTCCCTCCCGTCATCTACGTACCCCAATTAGTTATTACCTAGCAGAAAGCAACATTTAAGCTGTTCCTTACTTACCATCACTATTGTTTTTGCAACGACACATTTATTTTCTATGAAGCACAAATCATGCATTTATTTTAAATTAGTACGCATTTATTTTTATGTTATAATTAGACAAACAGACATTTGTTAATGAATTATTCAGCACATACACTTGCGTATTACCTTTCCCACACATACAGTGTTGATTAATACATTTAAACGAACATTTTATTAATTATTTATAAAATTTGTTAGGGGTTAAAAAAAATTATTTTCTCTGCTCCATCAACTCCCCCCTTTGGTGATTTTTAAATCACCACATAAAACCCAAGTTATACTTCTTTTTCAGGCAGTATATGTCTTTCATCCTTTGCTTTTTGTTAGTTACACATCTGTTTCTCTTTCATCTTGTCTTCTTGTCTCCTTATACATGCTTTCTTTCATTTTCTCTAACTCAATTTCACCCATTTCTCTCTCTCTCTCTTTCATTATTCTGTTATTTCTTTTTATCTTATTTTGTCTTACTTTTCTTTTTATACACGTTATTACTATTTTCAACACCATGGCTAACAATATTACTACAGTTGCTATTATTATAACTTTCCCTATCATTAGTCTACTCATTCTGGTCAACCAATTTGCTACTGAAGAAAACCCTCTACCAAGTTTTCCCAAGACACTTTCAACCTCCAGTGGAACTAGTTCTTTGTGCAAATTTGTAATATTCGTAATATACTTCTGTATATTTTCACTTTTATCAGGAATGTAAGTGCAACAATGTTGGACTTTCAACATTCCACAAACTCCACCCTCCTTTGCCAAAAGAATATCAAGGGCAAGCCGATTTTGCATCACCATAGCTCTCATGGCAACCATTTCGGTATTTACCATTAAGAACCCTCCTGCAGTATCTGTAGACAAACGATCTACTACTGTGGATAATTTCCGAATTTTAAATGCATTCAAAGATATTCCCACTGCTGGTATTAATGCTCCAAAAATATCACCTACAATTTCTGAAAAACTTTCCCTCTTTCTACGTGTAAAGCTATTAATCATCTTGTATGTTCCTTTTTCTTCTCTGTCCATATGAAAGATTTTTGGAAAGACCAGGCCTACATAGCAAGTTCCATACCAATGGTCCGGTAACCTGTAATAAGCTCTATTCCCACAAATATAATAGATACCTGGAAATATTGGATCTTTTCCACCTTTGAATCCCCAACCTCCCAGAATTTGATAATTGTCATGGCAGATACTGGAACCTACAAAGTAATTGTCATAGACTGTCTTATTTCTCCTAATACACAACTTTCCTGTTTGCGGCCAATCTAATGTCATTGCTGCATTTATCTTTTTCCCTTCATGATTTCCTTCCTCAAACGTCCATAGATGTGTTCCTTCCTCTTTTATTGCTTCTTTTTGAAATTTCATTCTTCTTTCTTCAACCATTTCTAAAAATACCTTTTCTTCTTTCTTTAACTCACAGGTAAGGTTGTTACTAACTATTTCTTCTAAGGTTAATTTTCTATGTTCTAGAAAGAATTCTCCTAAAACCTTTGCTGGTTTTACTTTGTTAAGTTCTGGTACTACTGGAATGTTTGCAAAAATCTTATCTATATCAGTATAATAAGATTCTAATCTACCTGTTTTATAAAATAAACTTGCTATTACACTACAGGTTATTCCATAAGTTAGAGGTAGGTGATGATAAGTCACACCTTCTGACACTGATGCAGGCAACTGCATACAAACATAACAATCTCTCACATCCATTGTCTCTACATATTCATACAACAATTTCGTAAAAACATTTTTTGAAAAGTCTGTTACTAACTTATCCTTATGTAATTCTGCACTACTTCTTAAAATAACTGGTTCTTTAATATTAGTTTCTTTTTCTGGTTTAGTATCATTCTTTGCTTCTATTACAGCTAAACTAATAGGAATTGTGATTGCTAAAACTATCCATATGGTCATTAATAACCCTGTACAAAAGCAGCACATTTTACACCATCTTTTTATAAACTCACATTTATCTCTTCTATACCTAGTATTTTCCATTTTGCTTTTATCTATTTGTTAAGTTTCAGAAAATTGTGTCACTACACCTCAGAAATGACTTAGATGCCACTCTGCTTTCAAAAAGTCTTTGCTTGGTACTTTCTTTTAATTCTTTCCAGAATTCTTTCGTTGTCACATCCGGTGATTTGTCACATCCAGTAAAATTGTCATGTCCGGCAGAAGCACTATAAGTCTTCACTTCAGGTTTGTTGCATCTCACCTTTTCCCATTCGACTTCTTAGTCTCTGGTTCTCGTGAGTGTTTTCTTCTTCTTTGTAATCCGTCAGTGCGATATACAGCCACTCAGGTGACTTATACTTTGCATTCACTTTCTTCGTTCTTTTGGACTTTTGCAATCGTTTTCCACTTGGTTTTTCTTGTCCCTTTTGACTTGTTATTTCATTCACTTGTTCAGCACTTTCTTCTCCAGCTCTTATTATTCTATATCTCAATTTTCTTATATAGTTGTTGGGCCAATTATCTCCTTTTCTTGGCCTTTTGGCTTCACCTTCTTTTTCTTCTCTTTCTGATTTCCAATTTCTTTTTCTTGATTCAGTTTTTGCTTTCTCCTCTTCTCCACTCTCTTCAGTTTCTGTTTCAACTGTTTCACTATTGTCTCTTATTTTGAAGCTTATGATCTCGTCATCTCTTACTGGTGGATCTGTCTTCTCCTTCTTGTGTTCCCTTATTACTGTCCCTCCTCGGTGTTCTTCCGATTTGGTGTTTTCCTCCCTTTCTACTTCTAAATTTCCCTGTTCTTCTGTTTCTCTATCTGTCCCTATTGCTCCTCGGGGTTCTTCTCGATTCTCTAACTTTTTGTGTACCTCTTTCCCTACTTCATCTATTAATATTATTTCTGAAGGATTTCCACCATAACTTGTACTTGGTTGCTCATCTAGATCATTTTCTTGCTCATTTTCTTCTCTAATTGGTTTATAACCCCAAGTTCTCCTTCGGAATTCTTCACAGTTTGCAACTGAATCATCAGATCCTGAACTTGTGTCAGATGTTTCCAGATGTCGACTTACAGGTCGATCTTCAGGTTCTGGAACTTCTGAATTTCTTTCTTCTTCTTCTTCTCTTTCTGAGGTGCTCGCAGTTGGGGTTTCCAGATGTCGACTTTCAGGTCGATCTTCAAGTTCTGGCACCCTTTCTCTTATTCTTGTTGTCCAAGCCGTTAAACTTTTATCCCACACTTCCAGACGTCGACTCACATGTCGATCAGTAGGTTCTTGAACTCTGATTGTGTGGCTGGTATGGACCCAGTTCTTTACTCCTGCACACTTGACTGCAGTCGTTGTCACTAGGATTACCTGTCGTGGTTCGTCCCAGCGAGGAACTAGACAGTTTCTTCTCCTGTGGATTTTTATACGGACCCAGTCTCCTGGATTCAAGTCGTGGGCTGGTTTTCTTTCAAGGGTGGTCGCATCCGGTCCAACCTGATGAAACACAGAACACACCACATCAGCCAGTCCCTTGCAATAATCCAGTACTAGATCATCAGTTATAGTCAATAACTTGTTGACAGGTACTTGTGCTTGTCTCATTGCTCGTCCCATGATCATCTCATGAGGACTAAGTCCAGTTTTCTTTTCAGGGATGCTTCTGATGGTCATCAGAACAAGAGGCAGTGCATCTGGCCATTTGAGTCCTGTAGTTTGACACATTTTTCCTAATCTGTTCTTAATTGTTCCATTAATTTGCTCTACTACCCCAGAAGCCTCTGGTCTGTAAGCACAATGTAGTTTTTGTTTAATACTTAATGCTTCGCAAATCAATTGGATCAACTCATTTTGAAAATGTGTTCCTCTATCTGTCTCAACCGGGACTGGAAAACCATACCTTGTAATGAACTCTCGCAGCATAAGTTTTGCCACCGTTGTTCCATCATTCCTTCTAGTGGGGTATGCTTCCACCCAACGAGAAAACAAACAGACGACCACTAGAACATATTTTAGTCTGTTACTAGGGGGCATTTTGATAAAGTCTAACTGCATTCTAGTGAACGGACCTCCTTCTCGTCCTATTGTTCCTAGACTCACTACCGTCTTTCTTCCTGGGTTAAACTGCTGACAAATAAGACATCTTTGACAAAGACTTTCAGCTATGGCTCTGAATTTTGGGTTATACCAGGTTTGTCTAAAAAGTCTGATCATTGCATCTCTCCCAATATGAGCTTGTCCATGGTACATCCGTGCCATGTCTGCAATCATGCTATCAGGCATAACTGGTCTTTCGTCTCTGTACACCCACACACCATTATTTTCCTGTCTTCTACATCCTGCTTTTATCCAGTAATCTTTTTCCTCATCATTTGCAGCTTCTTGTAACTGTCTTACTTCATCCCACGTCTCGACAGTGTTAGTAAAAAGCAAAGGAGAAGAGATATGCTCCCTTTCTCTATTCTTATTCATGGACACCATGTTCTCTGCACAATATTTGGCAATCTCGTCAGCATAATTATTGCCAACAGCTATGTAATCTTCGTTTTTCTTATGTGCCTTGCACTTCACTACAGCTATTTGTTTAGGCAGCTGTATCGCCTCAAGCAGCTTTTTAACAAAATCTCCATTTCTGATAGGTGTTCCTGCAGACGTCAAGAAACCTCTTTGTGACCAAATCTGACCGAAGTCATGTACGATACCGAAACCATATTGGCTATCGGTCACAATCGTGACTCGTACATTTCTTCCTAATTTACATGCTTGAATCAAAGCAATCAGTTCCGCAACTTGTGCAGACCTTATTCCTTTCAGACAAGACGCTTCCATTACAGTTGCCACTGTGCACACTGCGTAAGCTGCGCTTAAAACTCCTTCTTTCGTTCTCAAACATGAGCCATCTACAAACATGACATAATCGGATTCCTTTAACGGTTCATCTTTTATGTCAGCTCTTGGTTTTGTGCAATATTCCAGCACATCCAGACAATCATGATCTACTTCGTCTTGTTCAATTATACTCTCTTCATCTGGCAATGATGTTGAAGGATTCACATTCATGCATCTATCTATGGTCACATTTTCAGCACTCAAGATGACTTTTTCGTACTTAGTCAGCCGACTATGTGTCATGTACTGTGTTTTTGTTCTTGTCAAAAGAATTTCTACTGAATGGGGAACATATACTCTCAGTGGATACCCCATCACTATACCTTCACTTTGTTCCAGACTTACACAAGTAGCAGCAACTGCTTTCAGACATCCGGGCAATGCTTTTGCTATAGGATCTAAAACAGCTGAAAAATAAGCAATTGGTCTTTTCATTGTTCCATGTTTTTGTACCAGTACTGAAAACGCACATCCATCTCTTTCACTGCAGTACAACTCAAAATCCTTCTCATAATCAGGCATGCCTAAAGCAGGGGCCTCACCCAATTTCTTTTTCAATTCTTTGAAAGATTTCATTTCTTCATTGTTTAACTCAAAAGGGTCTCTTACATCTTTCTTGGTCAACTTTTGTAATGGTTTTGCAATCAAAGAGAAACCACTTATCCATTGTCGGCAATATCCAACCATTCCCAGAAACATTCTTACCTCTCTTTGCGTCATTGGTGCTCTCATTCCTTGAATCATTCTTACTCTTTCTGTCGCTATCTTTCGCACTCCTTTCTCAATTTTATGCCCTAAATATTGAACTTCTTTTTGGCAAAATTGCAATTTTGAAGGGGACACTTTATGTCCTCTTTTCTCTAGATGGTTCAGTAAAGCAATTGTATCATTTACACATGCTTCTTTTGTTTTCGATGCCACCAATAGGTCATCGATATACTGCACCATCACTGACTTTTCTGGCATTTTCAAATCTTCCAGAGATTTCTTTAGAATCTGATTAAAGATTGAGGGGCTTTCTGTATACCCCTGAGGAATTCGGCACCATGCCAAAATACGCTCTCCGAACCGGAACGCAAATAATGGCTGGCTATCTGGATGCAAAGGAATAGAGAAAAATGCGTGACACAAATCTATCACAGTGTACCACTCAGCTTCATGTGGAATTTGATATAGAATTACTGCAGGGTTTGGTACTATTGGACAACAGGGCACAACTATTTTGTTGATCTTTCTCAAATCCTGTACTATTCTATATGTTCCGTTTGGCTTTTTCAGTCCCATAATAGGTGAATTACATGGACTGCTCATTATTTCTTTTAGAATTCCTTGTTCAATCATTTTATTTATTACAGGAGTTATTCCTTCAATTATTTCTGGAGTTAATTTGTACTGTGGCGTATTCAGGTAAGTTGTTCCTTCTTTTACTGTTACTTTTACGGGATCAACTTCTTTCATCAATCCAATATCTTCTCCTGTAAAATCCCACACACTTTCTTTCACTGCAATTTTTAGTTCTTCTGGAAGTTTTTCTGCATCAAATGCAGGAAACAAACCATTCATTTCAGGTTCCTGATTCATCAAAGTTACTTTATACAAGACATCTTCATCTGAGGTCTGAAATCCAATTCCATCTGGCGTACAATAAATTGTGCAATTCATCTTGCACAAGAGGTCACGACCTAAAAGATTTACAGGACTACAATCGCACACTACAAATTTATGCATTTTGCTAAAAGAACCAATTTTTACTTCTACTAATTCAGTAAGTGGTGTTTTAATCTGCTGATTGGCTACTCCTACCACTTGGATGCATTCACCTGAGAGAGGAAGGTTTGGAATTTCCACTGATCTAACAGTAGAACGGGTAGCTCCAGTATCGACAAGGAATGTTACATTTGCACCATTCACTTCTCCATCCACAAAGGGACCAGACTGATCTACCTCTAGAGTTGCGCCAAGTACGCACTCTTTCCCCTCTCTTGGGCACCGTCAGAAACTTTCATCCGGCTCATCCTCACTCTGACGCAACCAATACTGAGAAATGTTAGCTGCTCGCGGCAACTGTGTTACCTGCTCTCCTCCGTAGAATCCTGTTTCTGTACTGTATCTTTGCTGGTTAACAGTGTTGGGAAGTGGTGGTTGCGGCACCTGGCTTTGTTGAACAACTACCTCATTCTGCACCTGTGGAGTTAATGATTGATTTTCCGGATTAGGTTTAGGTGGGAACTTACACTCGTTTCTCCAATGCCCTAATTTTCCGCAATTATGACAGGGCCATTTCTTCTTTGCCTCCTCTAGACTCACTTGACCTTTCCCTTTACCTATGTTAGGTCGCATTTTATTCTGTCCTGTTTCATTCCCATTATTATTGTCCAATTGAGCTTCTTGTTTTTCTGCCACCTTCACCTGTGCCCACATTGCCTTCTCTTTCAATTTACGCTGTCTACTCTCAATATCATCACTGCAATACTTAGCATACCTCAGCACATCATCGACTGTGCCATTCTGCCAATTAATCATATGCTGTTTAATCATTTCACTAATCTCTGGTTTCAATCCAAACACAAATCTTTACACAAAATGACTCATATCTTTTTCACTTAATTCCTCATATCCACTATACTGCTTGAAAACCAACAACAACCTCTCATAATAGGCGTGTACAGACTCCTTACTTTCTTGTGTAGTTCTATCGATTTTTACCCAATCTGTCTCTTTAGGAGGAATCTTATTCTTCAAAAAGGTAATCACCTTATCATACTTCTTCATCACATCAGGACCTGGAGCTCCTGTCTTAGGATCTCTTGGATATTCTGTAGTTGGCCAGTCAACTGTAATCTTACATTCTGACCACAAATCAGTTGGTACCACTATGTCAAATAATCCATCTAAATTTATCCACAACACTTTTGAAACCTTTACAAATCTCTCTACTTGTCGGTACCATTCAACTGGTTTCTCTCTTAGCTTCGGAAAGTCATTGGTAAATGACAGTATATCCTGCCTAGTCCAGGGAACATGCACATAACTACCACCTGGAGTTTCTCTCATAGGGTATTCTCTAGCAACAGGTTCTTTTTCAGTTATCATAAAAGCCAAAGAAGCTTTGTCTGTAGTTTTCTCATTCTTCTTCGTCCATCTAACCTTCCATCTGTCCACATCACCCCATTTTCTCAACAACACAATTAACTCTTTTATCTGTGTCAGCCTTCCTGCCGTGTTCAAATTTTCAATATCTTTTTCACAAAAATCTACTCTATATGGTTTCTGCAATGTTTTCACTTTCGCAAAGTCTATTCCAATTTCACTGGCTACTTCTTCTAGTTTGTCATGTAAATTCTTTGCTCTCCATGTAATACTTTTGCACAGAAACATTATTTCATCATCCTGGTAATTTTTTATCTTTTCTGTACCAATCGTTCCTAGAATTAATTCTTCCATGTCAATTTTTAACCTAATTACATCTAATGGTTTTTGTTCTGGTTCTTTTATTTTAAATGCCTTCATCCAGTCATTTAACTCATCAGGAGTCGGACCTATGGGTGTATTATTTAGTTCTACCCAATTACCACTCTTTTCAGGAGTCTCTGTTGCAGATTCTGTTACCATATGCATTTTCCTACCATTGCACTCATTCACAGTCAAATTTGTAGGTGGACTTGGTCTGTAAGTACTAGCCAAATTACTTGTACTTGCACTTTGTTCCATCCTTTCTTTTTCTCTCTGAAATTGTGAACTCATAGGAATCACCAAAGATCGTTCATCAATTTTCTGATTCTCAAAAACTGGTATTACTGGACCTATTGTTACAGGCACAGTAACTGCTTCCATATTTTTCGTTAATTCTCTAATCTTCTCAGTTAGTTCTTTTGTTGTCCTTGCTAATTCGCTTGCATTATCGCTTTCTATTCCTTCATTTTGTGAAGTTCTCATTTGATCTTGTGACCTATTTATTTCAATTCTTTTTTCCGGACTTTTATTTCGCATATTCTCTATTAGCGGCGCATTTGGTGTCACCACTGTAGAACTCTGCTGATACGGAGGTGGATTTCTATTTAAAATATCTTCCAGCAATTCATCATCCGTTTCGCTCTCATGCATATATTTCTCCCTCTCCATATGTTTCTTTTTCTCAGTCCGTTTTTTCTTAGTCCCTTCCTCAACTGTAAAAGCTGGAAACAAACCTCCTGTCATGTTAGCACATCTCCATCGTTTTATTCTATCTTCATGATTTATTCCCCACATTCTTCCAGGCATAAACTCATGATCTCTTAAACCTCTGAATCTCTCTCGCTCATACATCTCATCCTCCCATTCCGTCAACGCTTCAAACTGTGTCGGTCTAGGTCTAGGTTCTAAATTTGTCATCTTTTCTCGCAAATTTCGCAAAACCGCTACACTAAACGAACCATTCTCTGGGAAAGCTAAAGCACCATCATTCTTCGTATACTTTGCCCAATTTTCCAACCATATGCATGTATGATATCCGTATTTCAGCATCATATGTGAAGCTGCTGATTTCGGCGGAGGAATTACTTGTCCCTCTCTAGTCACAACCTTTTTGTCTCTCTTAAAGAAATTCTTTATTTTTGTCGTCCATGACGTCCTCTCCTTTTCATACTCGTAATACGGCATGTTTTCTATTTGTTTTTCTCTTTACGCTAGCGCTGTTCTGTGTACGGAACTTCAACCAATTACAGCGCGACTCACACTAACGTACCAATCAGAACAATTCCCTTTGTCCGCGAACCAACCAATCCTAACGCGGCACTTTTCTACGTCACTCCTGACTCTGTGTTCACGTGACTAGCGCACTGTCCAATCCTAGCGCGGCACTGTTCTACGTCACTCCTGCTCTTTTACCCCTCCTTTACAAAATTTATCGGCAATTTTTCTTTTCACTGTTTTCTCCGTTAGTTACAACAATTAAAACAATTCCATAGTCTGATTCGCTAAACAAAAGTGACAGCTTTGTCCTTTTACACAAGAATCCTGTATTTCCAGTAGGCAGCGCTTACCTCTACCCTACCACAGAATTATTAACTCTCGCCGATAAAGTAGCACTTCCCTCTACCTTACCTTTCTTTCAAGCAAACAATTAACTCGTTTCTCTGGGGATAAGACACATGTGGAGACTAGGCTCCTGAGAATTAAGGCCAAAGTTTCACAAGAAAACGTGATTTGCTATTTCAGTTACACACCTTTCTTACAGAAAATCCCTAACATAACACAACCTGTGTTATTACCAAAATGAATTCAGACCATGTACCAAATTCCATGTGACTTCTCTTGCCACACGTGTTCCACTTCCTACATCCCAGAAGCGTGAAAACTCACATATAACATAACGCGACTTAACATATAGTGTTAGTTATCAAAAATAATCAATAATCAATAAACAATAATCACTAAACTAATCTATAGAAAACCATAACTCTGCTACCAAGAAATCTGATGCAGCGCGTACAATAAAAACTATTCTCCTCCTAGGTCACTTATCGGTCATCCAGGGGCAAACTATATTTTCTCACATCCACATGACGATGGGGCCCATAAACATCGCCTATCACACACGCACACACCTGGATTTCCTTTACACCTTTACGAAATTCTGTATTCCTAGGAGAAGCATGAGAACTAAATGGAAAACACCATTTATGTACCGCTGGAAGGAGTCGGGATATCTTATTACCTTAACTTATCGCTTTCTTTTAGTTATTTCTTAAGATATTCCTGCTCATTGTTTTGTCGATGACTCATTCATGTAAAAAATTAGTTCATAGTGATTAAGACCAGCTAAATCACAATAACCAATTACTGATGTCACAATCATTTAGGAAAATAACCACTGAGTCATTTGATTTAAAGAATCTTAAATTTTATGTAATTTTAAAAACATGAGAAAGAATTTAAACTTTTATTCAATTATTCATTCATTATTAATTCAAATATTTATTAAGCATAATCAATTTATTGCAGAAAGGAAATTTTCGTCATGAAGCAAAACCCTAATTACCTGCCTACCTTCCTAATTTAGCGTAATGATTTCTAACCTAAGTTTAAGAATTAGAAATAACCTGATTCTCATACTCAACTGGAAAATTAAGACAGCAACAGAAACTTCAGCTCGTCAGCATCAGCTACCTGCAACCCGTCTCATCTAACAGTCTTTCAGCATCTCCCGCTCAGTAATGGATCGATCAGGACCACCCAGCACTGGAAGCCACCAACACCAACACGACTCTCCAACTCCGCTCCTGACTGTGTCCCCCTCCCACTAAGAGTAGGCCCTCTTATACCCTAATTCTAACTTTGCTAACTAATTGTTGCAACATTAATAACACGCTTTTCTTTCATTGGTCCATGCATGTCATCTTATTCATTCTTTTAATCAAGTTCTCTCGGATCCAACGGTCCTTGGATCATTTCCTTTCTCACAGTTCAAGACATGTTTCCATCCGCTTCGATCAGTACATTTGTAACTTCTTTCGATACATTCGAGAACTCTGCAGGCATTGTCCTTTCTCTTAAAATGGTTTCCCACGGTTCTTTGCTGATCACCACGGCACACTATCAGTTCAATTATGTCACATCAGCCTTGACCATTCTCGCATCCTAGCCTCTCAGCAACATCACGAGGTTAGCTTTTCTCCAACTTTTCTCCCTTGTCACGTGTTTCCCCGCACTTGCGCACTTCATTAACTGGCAGCCATTTTATATCGCCACTCGGTTATACTTTAGAAGCACTATTTTGAAATAAACAAAACATAATTAAAATAGAGAAAAATAGCCTTTTCGTTTCCCTTCCGTCATCTACGTACCCCAATTAGTTATTACCTAGCAGAAAGCAACATTTAAGCTGTTCCTTACTTACCATCACTATTGTTTTTGCAACGACACATTTATTTTCTATGAAGCACAAATCATGCATTTATTTTAAATTAGTACGCATTTATTTTTATGTTATAATTAGACACACAGACATTTGTTAATGAATTATTCAGCACATACACTTGCGTATTACCTTTCCCACACATACAGTGTTGATTAATACATTTAAACGAACATTTTATTAATTATTTATAAAATTTGTTAGGGGTTAAAAAAAATTATTTTCTCTGCTCCATCAGTGTCACAGCCAGTCGACACAGGTGGTATAGTAGTTTGCCGGACTTATCCCCCCATTGATAGATTCTGCTCTGAGATGCCAGCCATGTGCGCCTTGCCTCGTCCATCATTTCGCTTTGATACAGTTGTTGGGTAAGGCGTAGGTTTCTGCATATTTTGTGTGTACCGTCATCCTGTCCTTGTCTCTCCAGTGTTGTCAGATGGGCTTCTAACTGTGTGAGCTTATGTGTCCGGCTTCTACTTTCCGCTGTGTTGTAGCTAATGTCTATCCCGTGAATGGTAGGTTTCATGGCCTCCCATAATATTTCAGGGGAGGAGGCTGTTTCTATATTAAGGGTGAAATATTCTACCCCTGCCTTGTTATTGTGAGATCTATAATTCTGGTATTGCATGTGCCAGAGGGAGAGTCTCCACTGGAATGGGCACCATTGTGGTCCTATTAAAAGCTGTATCGCAATTGGGGAATGGTCTGACAGTCCCCGGGGCATAATTAGGGCATCTGATATTCTTTGAAAATAATTCTCTGGTATAAATATATAATCTATCCTAGAGAAGGTGTTGTGTACTGAAGAGTAGTATGTGTAGCATGTTACATGTGGATGGTGTGCTCTCCAGGTGTCAATCCAACCGACTATATCTGTGAGTGATTAAAGCTTTGACTCCCTTCTCCACTCTGCAGCCCTCAAAGACCGGCCCCGGTCAGAGGATATATTCATCACATCATTCCAGTCTCCCCCATAACTGCAAGACCTTTGGGTAGTAGCCCTCATACATCTACTAGGCAGTCGATAAAGCTTTGCATGAGTGGGGGGGGCATAGACACTACCAATCACTAAGTGCTCTCCATATATAGCCCAGTGAACTAAAATGTAACTCCCTTGTGGATGAACCCATCGGTGGGTGGCTAGGAATGGTATTCGGCGATGGACTAGGATTGCCACCCCCCTGGAGCTCCTTGTGAATCTGGCGTGAAATACCTGTACGTAGCCATATCGGGCTTGGCAGGGTGCTTAAGTGCCCATGAGGTGTGTCTCCTGTAATAGCAGTGTGTCTGCTTTTATCCGTTTTGCCTGACAGAGTATCGCGCCCCGCTTAATTTTATCCAGCATACCCCTTACATTCCAGCTTACAATTTGCATTTGGCCCAGTGAAGCCACATCTGCTTGTGTCAACATTAGTAAGTGATGAAGAATAATAGCGTTGCAACTGAGTGGAGGAACATCTGCCTGATGTATCAGTCTCCATGCATTGGGTTAAAACACTAAACGGAAATCCCCATAAACATTTCTCCCCTCTCCCCCTTCCCAATACCTCAAAACAGTTGAAGCATCTGTCGAGGGTGAAAATCTATATCGGCCCCAATGGGGGTTTGATAAAGTGTCTATCCAATGGATCCCCAAACACCCTAGAGTCATCGTATTAATTTAAAGTAAACAGTAAAGTTTTGGTGATCCAACCCGGGGTGTAGGGTCCGTTTGCTGCACCCAATTCCAATATTAATGCATCAGCATCAAATCCTTGGGTCGGTGTTTAAGTCATTTATGCTGTGCAGGAGCCTCCTCATCAGGGGTGTGTCCCTGCTCATCATCCTGGATTTTGTAGCACCACGTCGACCTGGAGTGATGTCTCTGTTTGCCCTTTTGTTGTGTTCGCATACGGCAGGATTCTCCGGATGACGAATTCGAGTCGCGCGTGGTGTGTGATTTAAGTTGTCTCAGTTCATCCGTCCAGTTAAAATCTGCTTCTGGTGTGTCAAAAAACAGGGTGCAGGAGTTGTACACAACACGCAGACGAGCTGGGAACTGGATCGAATATATAATTTTAAGTTCCCGTAGGCACATCTTGGCTGCTTGGAAAAATTGTCATTGTTGCTGAACCAGTCTGGTATAGTCACGATCATGTTAATTTAAAATGCATGCAATAATGGGCCGCGGCCTAACTCCGGGAGGTGGGTGTTGTAGGAGAGCTCTATGCGCACATTCTATGATGATACATGGGGAGAGGACATCTGCCGGGATCCATGAGGTAAGCCACTCCGTCAAAACTTTTCGGTGTGGTTGCCTTCGCAGTTTTCGGGGAAGCCAACAAAGCGGAGGTTGTTTCTGCGGGCCCGTCCCTCTGGGTCCTCCACCCGTGTCGCCAGGCCTTTGGTTAGTTTTTCTAGGGAGGATACTTTAGTATGAAGTATAGAGACTGCATCTTCAACTCCTGAGACTCTGGACTCTGCCTCCGTTAGTTGCTCAACCGCTCCCCGAAGGTCTTGGCGCAGCAGTGTCACCTCAGAGCCAACAGTGCCGATTTGGGTCTCGAGCGCTACTCTTGATTGGGTGATTGCTGCTAATAGTGTGGCATTGTCTGGTGGGGTAGTAGGGCTTCCCTCCGCGTCAGTGGCTTTGGCTCCAACACCTGTATATCGATCCATAGTATTCTGCCTAGCAGCGCTGCCTGTCGTCTTGTCTTTGGTCAAGGTGGCGCTATGTGGCTGTTTATATTCCCTGCGTATTGGGTGCACGTTGGCTACCTCTGCTCCCTCGGACTTTCCTCTGGGGCAATTCAGTTGTGTCAGCCGGTCCCTTGTGGAGGGCGTTGTGGATGCAGTCCGGGTAAGGCCCCTCTTGCGCCACAAGTCGCACCAGGACCTAGCCCGATCGCTTCTGTGAACGGGAGATGGCTCCCCCCTATTGGGCGCCTCACCTCCTCATCAAGCCTTTGTCCCGGTCAACAGCATGCAGTTGGGCGGGGGGTCAGTCACAGACCCGCAGGTTGTTGTTGGGGACCTGCTCAGTCTTTCATCTGGTATTCCTCCAGGTCGGTTCCCTGGTTTGAGGCCAAGGCGATTGCAGTGTATTCCTCTATGCGACTCCTGCTTACAGGCTCCAACCTGGGTCTCAATGGCGATCCCCACCCAGTAGTCCTCACAGGCCGCATCAGAGGGACTCTCTGCCGTGAATCAAAAGCGGCTCATCGCCCCGACAACAGGCGATCCGGGACTCCGGCCCGCCTGCCCGATGCGTCCATGCACCAGCATCACCACAGCCCGCGGCCGAGTCTGGGACCACCAGCAAGCAGGCCTCATACGCCGCGCGGCACTAAACTCAGACACAGCGTGTTCTTCTCTGCGGGCGGATGCGCCGGATCGCTTATGGCCCGTCGCACAGTAGCAGTATCTCTCACCGTGGGGTCCCAGGTGCCTCAGATCTTCGGCCACAGTTTATCGAGGGATACTGAGCGTCCACGCCCGGCACCTCCGCGTCTCAGCATTTCCGTGTTTCACAGCTGCTCCAAGGCCGCTGATGTGCAGGCCCGATGTATGGCGCGGCTCTGAGCTCCAAAACACTACTGTCTCGCCGATCTGAATTCGATCAGCCGCATCTCCGATCCACCCGTATTTCCCGGGGCCGCAGGTAGATTTGAGGCAGTAACTAGCGCGGTTTCAGTCGAATTAAAGATCGGGCTGGCGGAGCTGGTCTAATGTGCATCCACCATTTTGGACCACTTGGCCACGCCCCCATACATTTTTAAATTGTCCTACATACATAGTGCTTTCACTTCCAGGCTGGGGCCGCATATGTCTATTAACACAAAAGTCACTTGCCCCCAGTGCACTAACCTGTAATACATTCAGGTATCTAAAGTAATCATATTAACCTAGAGGTGGGTGAACCACTGAATGCTCAAGCAGCCTCAAGCCTGAAGTCAGGTCTTGGCTCAGAATGGAGTCCCGTTGGAAGCCAAGCATTCATGTGGCTTCTGCCTGTCACTCTCACTGTACCCTCATGCACAAAAAGGTACAAGCAAAAAATTAACATTTGAATTAAAAAGGAGAGGCAAATAAATTCCAATTTAGTGGTTGATTTGTACAAAGTGAAACCAGAAAACTTGGATCAATCATGGCTTCCCCACTTGACCAAATTGTGTGATCTTAGGTAAATATTTTAGTTTGCCCATCTTTCTTTTTCTTCACTATTGCATATGAAAGCACCTTCAAATACATGCGTTCAGAGTACCAGTTGTAAAAAACCTATTGTGTTTCATTTAATAGACTATAATGTTGCTCAATTTATAAGAATGTTGGCTGCATAAAAAATTCAAATGACAACTGTCAGGACGGGAATGGGTTCATGTTTAAAAACTATCACTTTTAATAAATACTTCTCAGTGCTGTGCTATTATGTGACGTGCTAAAGACAAAACTTCTACATGATAAAGAAATACACTTTTTTGAAGTTTGAAAAGACTTTATCATATTTTAAGTGATGTTTAATGGGTGATTTTCATTGCAAACATTTTCAGGGCTCAGCTTGGACATAGGCTCTAAGAGCTGAGCCAGACCTTTGGTTTGGCTCTGACTTGTCTCGCCCTGTCAATTTTTTGGCTCGCCCACCTCCATATTAACCAACTGAGCTTTAGTCTCAGAATAAGGATTTCCCACAGATCTGGGACAACCAGATTGTGTGACAGCATTGACTAAATTATGCAGCAGTAAAAAGCAAATTATGCTGCATAATGTGACACTTTTTGTGATGGCATTACTTAATTTTATTGACATTTTTACAAATCCTAACACTAACATGACCGTTTGAAACGCGCCCAAAGTTTGCATATATGTTTTATGTGGTGATGAGAGTTGTGCTTCTATCATTTGGTTTTGCTGCTCATATGCATGCAATTGAGGTGATAAGGAGTAAGAGATGGGTTGCTCTTGACTAATTCTAATGTATGGATGGACAGAAGTGTGTGAGTGCCTTGTGGCCTATGTTTGGACTATTTTGGTATGAGATGAAGGGTATAGACCTTCAGAGATGCAAACCCAGTGTTTCATGTAGTTAAAAGGCCCATAAGTTAACCCAATCACCCCAAAGCAGCTTACGTGGAAGGAAAATGCAACACAACAGGGCCTACAGCGCCCACAATACACTTTCCTAAACTCAACAATTACCTGGATTAAGGGCGAATGGACATGGAGGGCTGGGCCAAGAAATAAAATCATTTATAGAACCTGATGACAGAATATAACTTTTTCATTAAAGGTTCTGTTTAAATAGTGTCTTATGTTATGAATGGTTTCAAAGCACTAAGAAAAGAAAAAAAAGCCTTAACATTTATATTCTGTCATAATATTTGTTACAGCTCCTTGGGGCGGATAAGGGTTAGGAAAGCGCTATAGAAATGCTGATATGATAATACAATGTAACTGTCTTGCTCATTTATATTTCATAGGAATCTTGCATAACCTCTCTTTTGTGGTAGTTAAGAATGTGACATGGTACTACTGCAGTGTATTTGTCAATGGGCAGAGATATGCTAATGGAGCCATTCATCTCTGTTTATCAGTCCCCACCAGGCCTTTGACACCTTACAAGTGGGCTGAAGAGAGCGTAAGACCCCAGGGGGCATAAGAAGCAATTAAAAAACAAAGCCTCCTCTTCTTTTAAATGGCCTTTGAATGACCTGTGAAGTACTAGAGTCCAGCACACACATCAGATAAGAATCCTCTGTATCCTGGAAGCTGCAGCAGCTGGGGCTACACTACAGCACATGAGGCGGGTGGGGCAGGGGACATGAGGCCCTTTTAGTACCATGAGCGTTGCGTGCTTGTATTCGGGACTTTAAGTCAGCAGCCCGGTTAAACTTCATTCCTTTTTCAGTCCCCATGCTTTTAATGCACTGAAAAACGAATGAACTTTAAACAGGGACTACTGCATCACTGTCTCTTTTTAAGCTGCAGGGTCGTTTTTCCCCCTCATCCCCCACCTCCAAAATCTTGGGGGGTGGGGATAAATCCCCTGCCTCTCCCAAAGTTTCTACGCCCATGCATGCTTCCTTTTGTTTATCAGCTTCACAGGCAAAATGTTTGCTCATTGTAGATTAGCACAGAAAAGGCTTGTTTGTGAACCAGGAAAGTTTCCGTGTGGGCTAAGATTGACTGCAATATTTATATTCACTTTAATGTGAATTTATCAAAAATGCTGGTGGTACCTGGAAGCTGAGAGCCACAAAACACAGTAGCTATCAGAGTATGTAAACACTGGGTGCTAATGGCAGGTTGGTATCAAGTTAATAGAAGCTAACAACTGCCCGCTGTTCCTAGTGCGGACAGGATATTATAGATACAAAGTTAATGATTTGTGCATGGCTGATCATGTTGCAACAAGGAGTGGGAACAGTGTGTTGCACAGATGCAAACTTCTCAACTTTTGCAGACGGCACGACTCTTATCCATTGACTAACACATTGTACAGCCTTCTCTAAACATGAATGAAGCCTATTTGATGTATATTAGATGCTTTTCTTGAACTATTACAAGGAGAAATTATACTGGGCTCGAGTCAGGGCCAGACTGGCCATAGCGGACACCAGGCGTTTCCCCGGTGGTTTTGGGCCCCTGGGGGCCGTTTTTGTTATCAGGGGCCTGCAATATCGGCCCCCGGTAACAAAATCGGCCGAAACAGGCCCTTGTAAACAGCTCGGCTGCACCCCCTCAGCCTCCCCAGGGGGGCCGGCCGAGCAATTTGCCAAGGCCGGTTTCGGTTCCCAGTCCAGCCCTGGCTCGAGTCAAAAATAGTTTACTGTGTTGTAGGCATGACTTACTCTTGTAACACTTCTGACTTACTCCTGAATTCCTGGAGTAAGCCACGAGTATTCCAAGAGCAAGTTACAGTAAAATCATTGTGAGTCAGACCCATGTTTTGTAGTAGATTCACCAAAGAGAAGCTTTGTCCTTAACGTGGATCCAGTGGTCCTCACCCAACTTTGTTGTTCCCAACGACTTCAATATTTTCAGATAGTGTCGTAGAGACAGGGTCTCCCCCAAAGACATTCAAGCTGCATTTTAACTTCAGGAAGCATGCCCCTTGAAGACGATTACAGAACAGGGGGTAAAACTATCTGTTGCAGAGCATAAGAAGAGTTTGTGTTGGAAACAGCAGTCGTGCTCCAGCTCCAAGTCACAGGGCCGCTCTCAGTAAAAGTGCAAATGTCTTTGGTTAAATCAAAATTGAAACCATGCCCTAAGTGCAAGAAGGACATGTGGGATTCAAGCTCATCCCACCACTTGAAATCAGGTGAGACATCCCAAGGGCAACGTTCGAAGGGCTCACTGCCTCCAGAGTCTTCTAAATCTGATCTGCCACCACAGAAGGTGTCGACATGCCCGCATTCCACCGGCCATGCTGCAGATCTTTCAGATGCTGCCGTCTCCCTCTAGTGCACCTTCAGGCACCAAGGAGCAGCAGGGGCCTCCAGTCAGACATCCACCGATGGGCCCTCCCACAGCACCAGCTGCCCACTTGGGAACCACATTTTAAGCCTATACCGAAGCTGGTCCAGACTTTTTCTCCGGCTCCAAGGTCTATACCAGCTCCTGCCATGCTGGCACTGGTGCTGACCCCGCTGATGCCTGATATGATCCCAATACTGCTCTTTGAGCCCCTAACAGATACTGGCCCATGCCAGGCCTATGCTGCTCTCTGAGATTACCAAGCCGCAGCCAATGGTCATTCAACCAGATCTTTAGCCTCCTCTAGGATGCTGCTGTTCCCATATGCTGGAGGTCCTCTTTGGCTCTGATACTGATGGAGTCCAGGCCCTACAAAATGTTCTCATGACACTGGTGATGACGAGGAGGCAGACTATCTTCTCCACTCTCATTGCACTGAGGAAGAACTTTATGTAGAACTACAGAATGCCAGTGGGCTACACACTTCCTCGAAGGCTGTGCTTCACTTATCACCAGATCCACCAAAGGAATAAAGTTCCTCCTTTCCAATAGTAGTGCACACAGCAGCAGACCTGTCTGATTTACAACTGCCCATGGTGAAAACAAAAGCCAATTTGTTGACTGAAAGACTCCAACCAGGATGTCTTCATCAGAACCTCTGTTGCATTTTAACAAGGCACGCAAAATACCCTCATTGCTGCTATTTCAAAACCATGTTTGTTTGGCTTCTCTGGTCAGGCGGACTGGCTCTGGGCAACCCTGATTTTCTGACAAATGATTTCAAATGCCATTCCCTTGATCCCTCCAGATAGGGGATCAATTTCCATTCAGCAAAAAGATGTTTTATTCGGCTAGTCTTGCCCTATGATCCTCAAATGCAGTGTGGCTTTTAGGCAGATACATCCACCAGTGGGAAATGTTCGGCAAGATATTGCTGGCTATCCTGGAGAACCATAGGGTGTGTCTTGCCCAAACGATATACGAAGGACAGGAGGTAGTGAAATATGTACTGTGTGCTGGACACCACCAATGGGTATGGATCTAGACTTTTTGAAGACAAGGCAACTTGACACTTAAGCATTTTTAAAGATAGCCAAGCCACAACATGATCCTTAGAATTATTGTCCCCGGTCCGTCAATTTCACCAGCAGTACAGAAAGTTCTGATTGATACTTCTAACCACAGATTACTCGGCTTCAGAATGTTCCCTAGGTGTCAGACTTTATCTAGGGAACTTTTCAGCAATGCACCTGTGCACCACAAGGAGGCATTGTGCAGTTCTCCTCTGGCTCCTTATGCCCTGGTCCATATAGGCTCCACCCCTGCACAATGTCAGATCCTTTCTTTCCACACCTTCAACGTAGATCTGGAGATTTAATCCCATCTTTGTCGGTCTTTGACGTTTCCAAATTGTATCTCAGACAATGTGCTATGGAGTATGTCCCTCCAGAAATTACAGATTTCAAGCCGTATCAATACTGCTGTGAGTAGAACTCGGTCACAGACCCCCATGAGATGTGTCTTTGCTGCCTGGGCTCTGGTCATTACACCAAGTCATGTGACCAATGTGCCATAATGCTCCTGACATTGATCTGAGGCAGTGAGGCAATGCTTTACATCTTGGAGCATAAGAAGAAGTCTCAGATAACATACCGGTCCAATTCTTGGTCCAAGTCACAGGACTGCTCCCGGGCATGAGGACATTCTGGTGATCACTCCATTTCCTGCTCAAAATCTTCAGGTAAATCAAAGTCCAAACGTAAGCTCAACCAAAGGAAGCAGAACTTAACCCCCATTCAACCCCTCTATTTCCAAAGTGCAAGGTGTCAATATCTAAGTTGCACTCCATCAAGGTCAATGGTCATAGCTTGTACTTTCAACTCCCTCTGGTGCGCCTTTAGGCCCCACGGTGCCACAGGGCCTTCCTTGATTTCGTTTATCCCGTGGAATTCATACCAATACCGGTACGTACAACCTTCCATGTCAGACACATAGTTCATGCTGATTTCTTCCACACCAACACCATTGCTGGGTACACCAGTGCTGATCAATGACCCATTGCCAATGTCAAACCACAAATAAGTAAAGTGCCACCAATTGTCATGCTAACTGATTGTAAACCGACACCTTAACCAAGCAGCAACTATTAGCAGAGGCTCTATTCTCTTTTTGGTTCTGACTCTCATCCTATACTAGAATTAGGAGCACCCTAGGGTAATGATGAAGATGGGGACGGTGATGGCTTGCTTCCCCCTCTTTATACTGATATACTTATTATACTTACAAAATGGCAATAGGCATAACACCTCCACTGAAACTGAGCTTCATTCACCACATGGGGTACCAACACAGGAAAGTGCCTCATTTATGGTGTGGTTCGGAAGGCTTTTAAGGTACTAAAATAGCAGTTGCCCTCCATTGACAATAAAATAAATGTCCTAATGGGGATTATCCAACTTGGGCCAGAAAAATTGGAGCCCTTGATCCCATTCAATGGTGCTTTCATGGATACCTTAATGACTACGTGGCCAACACCATGTATTTGTCCGACTGTTAGTCAGCAAGCAGCCAGGCGGCACAGGCATGCCCTTGGTGATTCTAATTTAACTCAACAAGCACCCTACCCCAGCAAGACATATTCTGCATACTTTGCCCAGTAACGTTACTCCTAACTCATTGCTGCACAATCTCCCTAATTGAGAATGCAACTGATTGAAACTTTTGGCAACCAGATGTTTTCTTCTGCCAGCTTGGCACTGTGATCCATAAATGCAGTTTGCCTGTGACGCTGCTACATGTAAGCCTTATGTGACATGGCCAGGGCAATATTGCTGGCAGCATGAATGGTTGTGGTTTGTCCCTGGCTCAGACAATCTATGATGGGCAGGATGCTGCAAAATATGTTATCCACACAGGCCGTGACACCATGGACAGCACTGCAAGAGGTGTTAGTACCAGTGTCATGCTTTAAAGGCACACCTGGGTGAGGTTGACTGGTTTTCTGGTGATGTTTATGCATTGTTGCTGGACATACCCTTTGATAGGTCTAGACTGTCTGGAGAGAAGGCTGACTTTGCACTGGAGAGGTTTAAAGACAGGATGCTCTTTGGACATACTGACTCCTGAAAAACTATTTCCCCATCAGTTCTGGAAATCTAGAGGCTATTTGAGAGTGTTAGCCTATAGACAACAATAGCCTTTCCAGCCAGTGATGCAGCAGGCTGTTCAACCCTTTTGGGCTGCAGATGTGGCACCAGCAGACATCACACAGGAAAGCAGGGGCAGCAGTCCTCTATCTCCTCATTCCCTGGTGTAATAGCTATCAATACACTTTAGCTTTTCCTCAATGACTCATGGCCAACTGGTGGTAGGTAAGATTCCTTCTTCCCTACGAGGTTGGCGATCCATCACATCTGAGAGATAGTTCTTACAGATTGCTCAGAGTGGCCATATCTCTCCATGGGTGCCATTGAAGGCGTAATGAACTCAGAGAGAGGAGAGGGCATTATTAATGCTCCTTGCTCATTCCAAAAAAAAAAGGGTGATGTCCCAAGCCTATCCTGGACCTTCAGCCTCTAAAAGTCTTCCTGCTTCCTGCAGAAGGACAAATTCAATCAGGTTCTACCTGTCTTGGACACCGGAGACTGGATGGTGTCCCTGGATTTGCAGGACACATATTTAATGTACTTGTCCTGCAGGTGTTACTTCTAGTTCAAGGCAGGCCAGGAGCCCTTTCAATTTATTGTGCTCACCTTCACCCTCAGCTTGGCCCCTGAGGTGTTCATGAAAGTGCTGGTGGTAGTCGCTGCCCATATCAAGTCGTTGGAAGATCCTGTATTTCTATAGCTCAATGACTGGCTATCGATGTGGGCTCACCACAGCCAATCATAGACCGTCTCTGGAAGATGGCAGAACTATTAACATTGTTGGTTTTCACTATAAACAAGCCAAAGTGCCATCTGATTCCCTCGGAGAGGCTTATGTTCACTTGAGGTGATCCTGAATATGGTAACCTTCAAGGCCTTTCATCCACCACTGTGAGTCTAAGACAGTCAGACTGGCATCCTGTTGTTTCAGGTTCAGTCCTGGATCTTGATGAGCATGGCTCTGAAGCTTCTTGGTCTCTTGGCCTTGTGCATCCTCCTTATCAGCAAACCTAGGTGGAACATGTGGCCCCTGCAATGGAACCTGAAATTCCAGTGGGCCAACATCGACGCTGTCTCTCTCCCTCCATTAAGGACTTGAGGGAAATGACCCAAGATCTGCAGTGGTGGCTGACCAACACCAATTTATCCTGTGGCAGACTGCTCTCTTACCCCCAACTAGAGCTCATAGTGGTGACAGATGCATCACTGCTGTTTTGGGGGTCCACCTGGGGAGGTGGAGATCGGACGCCTCTGGGGTACATGGAGACCTCGAAGACTTTCCTGCCATTCAGCAGTGGGAGGCTGGTGCAGGTCCTTATGGACAACATGACCCCCATGTGGAACTTCAACAAGCAGAGTGGAGTGGGGTCCTTAATCCTGTGCCAACATTCTTAAAGTCTCTGCATATGGCTGAAGCAGCAGAACATCTTTCTAGTAGCCAACCAGGTGGCAATGCTCCTGAATGCACAGCCGACGAAGTGAGCAGATGCCAACTGGCTGATCACAAGTGGCATCTGGATCCAGATAGAGAAGGGCATATTTGATTAGTGGGAATAGCCCTGGATAGACTGATTCACCTCAACTAAGAATGTGCCGGGACAAGGATTCTTTGAATTGGAGCTTCCATGAAAGCAGTCACTCGAGATGCATTCTTGCTGGAATGGAACAAAGGACTCCCGTACACCTTTGCTTCACTGCCTCTCCTGCCAACAGTTCTTAAGAAGACCAACAAGGACCGGACCCACGTCTTGCTAATTGCCCCAGATTGGTCCAGGAGAGTGTGGTACAAGGACCTCCTGAGAATGATAATTTGTCCTCGGATCACTGCAGGAGAACGTCCTATCTCAGCAACAGGGCAGGGTCCTTCATCTGAGCCTTTGCAACTTACACGTCCATGTGTGGAGATCAAGCGATGGTAATTAACTGAATTTGAGTTGCCACCTAATGTGGTAGATGTCATTCTCGTTGGCAGATTCCTTCCACAAAATCCATCTATGCAGGGCACTGGGACAAATTTGTTTCCAGGAGTGTGCCTGCAGCACTGACCCCTTGCAAGCTCAGTTCTATTGTTTGTTCTTTCTTTAGCCCAACTAGGCCTTGCACTGGGCTCTGTAAAAGGTTAGTTGTTGGCCATGTCAGTTTTTCTGCATTTGCCGGACCAGTCGCCCTGTTTACATCACCAATTGGAAGGTGACTTATTAAAGGTTTGACACACAAGCTCCCTCCCAAACTGTTTGTGGTTCCCCAGTGGGGCCTTTACTTGGTATTGACATTTCTAATGGGTACCCAACCACCTACTTTCTGGACAATCTGGTTCTGAGTACTATGGCAGCCTTCTTAACAAGGTTGTAAGTCATTTCCACGTTGGGCAATCGATTACTCTTGCAGCATTCTTTGGTCCCCCTTACCCCTTGAAAGAGGAGGAAAGGCTTCATTGGTTGGACACCAAGAGGGCTTCAAGTCTTTATATCGATTGTATCAAGGCTCATCAAGCGGTCAATCAATTCTTTGCGGGGGTTTCTGGAGTGGAGAAAGGTAAAGCTGTGCAGAAGAGATCCCTGTTGAGGTGGGTAGTCCTCTTCATCAAGATCTGCTACACATTTTCCAAAAACCAACAAGGCCTAGGGGAAATGTTAATTACTCCGGAGTAATTTCTGTAATTTTGCATTACTCATTTGGCATGAAGTTACAGAAAATTACACGCTTACATCTGCTTCCATAATTATGAGCAATTTGACACAAAAATCCTACCGCAGGTGCACAGGAACAATAAAATTAGTGAGCGCGAGTGACTGCTACTGTTTGCATTTTTGTTGCATTTAGCACTATTTTCTGAGGGCAAAATGCACCCTCTGGTCCTTTTTGGATTCAAGAGTGCATTTTGCATTAAGAAAATGATGCTAAATGCTGGGTTATCCTCCTACCATAATTCCATGTTATCTTGTGTCATCTTGCTGTTATCGCACAGAATTTTGCAGTAAATTTGCATAATTACACTGCAGAAAATTGTGCAAGTTACACCAACCCCTAGAAACAACCCCCTGGGGGTATGTGGGCCCATTCCACAAGGGCCAATGCTGCTATGACAGTGTTGGCATGAGAGGTGCCTGCCCTTGACATTTGCCAAGCAGTGATTTGGATGTTTTTTTACATACGTTCCCAAAGCACTATTGCCTTGAAAACCAGGTCTGGCGGGAGGTCACTTTACCTGCACGGTGATGCAGAGCCTTTTTTTATTTGAGCCCACTACACAGGCCCTACACCAATGGGAGGTACAATTTTACTACCTATTCTAAAGATGAGGAATGTGCAGTCAGTGACTCACTTTCTGGTAGATACTCTATCCAACCACAATACATCACTGCCCTTCCCCATTCTGTGGAGTGGCTTCTTCAACATCTAAAAAAGCCCCAAGTAAGGAGTAGCACACTGTCACCAACAATAGTTTTGTGCTTCATCTCTAATGGCGCGTAAAGGGAAAAGATAAGAAAATGACAGCACACAGGGGTGATGCTTATAAGTGTTTCTGCTCCATTATTTCCGGGGCAGTAGAGAGCCAGTCCAAAGCCACATGATGCCACATACCAACACTCAAGGTTGCTGCTGAAAAAGAATTCTCAAGATCCAGTCTAGCACACGGGGGATATTTTAAGAGGAATCTGAAAAAAGATACAGTACCCACCAGAAAGAGCATTACCAAATGTAAGTACCTTGTTCTTTAGGGATTACTCCAGAAGCCTAGTTCATCAGCAATGTCAAAAGTCTCAATCAGTACTGCAACTGACCAGCGTTTTTGAGGCAGAGGATGTGGAGAAGGTCATTGAATGCTGCAGTGTCTCCAAAGCCATTTTTATTTGCCCTCGACAACCAAAAGTCAGCAAATATTTCAAAGGGGTTACACATTACCTCTCATTTATCCCCCCAAGCCAGTTCTAATTTGAGTATCCCACTCTAAATCTTAATTCAGGAAATAAACATCTTCCTGGCCAAGGATGCCATAAAACGAGTACCTCACTTTTGAGAGGGATAAGGGATGCTACTCTAGATTATTCCTCATGCTGATGAACAGAGGCATTAAGCCTATACTGTATCTCCAGCAATCGACAGTCTTTCTGAGGAAGGACAAGTTCAAAATGCTCACTCTGGCCAGACCCACTCTGCTCTGGATACCCTGGATGGTGTCCTTTGACTTGCATGATACATATTTTAATATACCTATCTGTCCTACATCCCCACAGACACTACCTGCAGGTCACAGTGTGGTTGTAAGACTTCCAATTTGCCATTTTGGCATTACTTATCCCCTCGCATGTTCACAAAAGTGATAGTGGTGGTCACAGCTCATTTTCAGCGGTATGCCCGTACCTCAGCATCTGGCTGCTCAACAAAGGCATACCACTGCCAATCACAGGCCACCGATGGACGACAGACAATGTCTTGACCTACTTGGAGTTTTCCATCAGCAAGCCGAAGTCCCACCTGAAGCCTACGCAGAGACTTCCCTTCATAAAGGCTATCCTGGATAAGGTGACACTCAAGGCCTTTTCTGCTGCAGGGAGTCTGGGGCATTCAGGATATGTTCCAGATGTTCCGGGCTCAATCCTGGGACCTGGTGAGAATGGTTCTGAGGCTTCTTAGCCTCCTAGCTTTGTGCATCCTCCTTATCCCAAGCCCCAGATGGTATATGCAGACCCCGCTCTGGTGACAAATGCATCACTGCTGGGTTTGGGGGTGTCACCTTGGGTAGGTGGAGAGTAGAGGCTTCTGTTCTCCCGTGAGGAGCCAACTCCTGACCAATCTTCTGCAGCTTTGGTGATCAGTCTAGCCCTGAAACAATTCCTGCCATCCATCAAGGGGAGGCTGGTGCAGGTCCTTGTAGAGAGCATGACCACCCTGTTGTCCTGCTAGAAGCAGGACCAAATGGGATCCTGAATCCTGTGCTAGGCATCCTACATCTCTGCAAGTAGCTGGACCAGCAGATCATCTTTCTGATAGCCAACCATCAAACAGGATCTCTGAATGCCAGCTCAGACGAGTTGATCAGCTGTCAGCTGGTGGATCGTAAGTGGCATCTTCCTCCTTAGGTGGCAAGGGACATCTTTGATCAGTGGGACATGCCTGTTTAGATCTGTTTGCCACCGTCAGGAATGCACAATGTCAAAACCACTGCATCCACCCTGCTGTTTCCTCCAGGAAAGTCTTAGGAAGACGCATTCTGACTGTGTTGGTGCATGCACCTCCTGTACACATTCCCACTACTACCTCTCCTGTCTCAAGTTCCTCGAAAATTCAAGAAACACAGAGCCTGAGTCATTAAATCACCCCGGATAAGGCTAAGAGAGTATGGTACTCAGAGTTCCTGAGCCTTTGCCCTTTGACCCAACTACCACTTTGGTAGGAACTCCTGTCTTGGCCACAGAGTGGGACTTGCATCCTCGTCTCCATCAACCTACACCTCCATGCATGGAGATGGAGGGGTGGCGCTTAAATGCATTCGGTCTACCAGTCACAGTAGTCATTGTCATCCTTGCTGCCAGTCACCCTTCAACAAACTCGATTTATGCTGTGTGCTGGGAGAGATTCTTTGCCAGGTGTGTCGCTCGTCATACGACCCTCTGCAGGTCAGACTTTTGGACGTAATATTGTTTGTTCTAAAAATGGCCCAGCAAGGCTTTGCAGTGGGCAAAGTTAAGTCTTACCTGTCAGCCTTTTCACATATTTATCTGATCAGCCCTCTGCTTAAATGCCCTGTTGTGATGCATTTTCTCAAAGGTATGATTCACATGTTTCCCTCGAAGCCATTGGTCATGCCACAATGGGATGTGAACTTAGTATTGACATTTATTGTGTGCACGCCTTTCAAGATGATGCAGAACTGTTTGTTTTGACTACTGATGCTCAAACTAGGTTTCCTGATTGCCACTACAGGCTATCTTGGTAAGACCACCCCACCCCACCTTCTTCCCCGATAAATTAGTGCTGAGGAACCTGGCTGCCTTTTAACCCAAAGCTGTGACACCTTTTCGCATCAGCCAATGTATCACCTTTTAAAAAAATTGGAGAGGCTCCATCAGCTCAACCCAATGAGGGTTTTGCATTTTTACAAAGACTGCACAAAAGACCATCATGTGAATGATCAACTGTTGTAGGATTCAATAGAGCACAGAAAGGGAATACGATAAAGAATAGGACACTCTCGAAATGGTTAGTCCTCTTTATCAAAAGCTGCAAAGTGCTTGCCAAGAAGTAAATCCTTGTAGGCCTGTGGGCACATTCCATTAGGGCCAAGGTGGCTAAAATGGCACTGGCAAGGGTACCAGTGTTAGACATCTGTCAGGCTGTCATGTGGGCATCAGTGCACATATTCAGGAAAAACTACTGCCTTGACAGGCAGATCTGATTGGAGGCCCTTAATCTGTGTCTACTCCTCAGACTGTTCACCTTTGGTAGGTTCTGCTGTGGTACCTATTAAAAAGGTAAGGAATCTGTGGTTAAAAGTAACCATCAGAAGGCTGAATTACTTACCTTTTTGGTGGATTATCTATCTAACTTAGATGTCTTGCTGCCCTCCAATCTCCCCATTCTCTGAAGTGGACTTCTAGCTTGATTAGGTTCCAAGTTAGATTTTGGCACACTATCACCTACAATTTGTTTGAAGGTGAAGAGAATTTGGTAATGATTCTTGATGTAAAAGCCCTCTACACAAGCATTCCACAAGATGCAACTCTTGTCGTAATTGATGAAATATTGAGGTCTTCCACCTGGATATCGATCACATCTGTGAGTTTCATTATGGAATGTGCAACTTTGGTGCTAAAAGGTAACAATTTCCAATTTGAAAACAAACTATACTTTCAAACCCAGGGCACTTCCATGGGAAGCACATTTACTCCAAGTTTAGAGTGTCTCTCTATGCACTATTTTGAAAAACCATTCATCAACAACGAGAATCTATTAAAACAGGAAATGACTAGGGGTGGGTGGAACTCGTGGAGTTTTACTCAGTGGAAATCTGCAGAGTTACCTAAAACTCAGTGAGATTCCGCAGAGTTCAACACGCAGCAGAATTCTGGGACTTCTCTCTGATATTAGTTCAGTCGGCCTTGGTCTATAAGCTTCTTTTAGTTCTGCTCAAAGATATGAAAATGTGACTAAAATATATGTGGGTTACTATGAATTCCTCTGCTCCCACCAGCAATAACAGTTTGAAAGTATTGTTAACACCAACATTCCTCTACGGGAGAGCGAGCACTCAAAAAACTACAGGACTCCATTGGACCTCTGAATTGCACCCCTATTAATTGCTCATGTCTCCCATCCCTTTCACTGGTATCCTGCATAGACTTCTGTCCCAGGGTGCTGCATAGCAGAGGCAAGGAGCATGGCCAGGGCTCACCTTTCTCGGCAGAAGCTGCATAGTGATCACGCAGGTCCGGGGAGAACCATAAATTCCTTGTGTGGAGAGAAGCCTCCGGAACTGCTCTGTCCCCCACATGGGGAGCCGAGGGAGCCGGGTTCTGTTTCGGAGCGTCCCGGCGCTGAGGTAGCTGCTGCTCTTCTGCCTTTGTACTCACCTTGGCTGTGGCATCACCATTCTAAGCCCGCCTGGGTCTCCTATCTCCATACAGCAAAGCAGACCCTGTGGCTGGCAGAGAGTGAGGGAGGAAGGGCCCGGCGACGCACAACACAGAGAGGGATGGGAGAAAAGCGCAGTGAGGAGAGACAGGGAGGAGGTGAACAGAGCGTGGGGAAGAGGAGGGACACTGGGCTTGGGGAGGAGGAGTGCAGAGCCCAGAAGAGGAGGAGGTGCACAGAGTCGTAGGGAGAGGAGGTACCCAGAAAATGCATGAGAAGCCGAACACAGGCTGGGGCAGGAAGTGTTGTTCCCAGAGAGTTGGTGCACAGATTTCACATGGACGTCAGCAAGACAGTTTTCTGTTTGTTCTCATAACCGTTGGAATTCCATTTAAATGACACAGAAGCCCCTTTTGGGCCAAAGATGGCTGTTAACATTGACTTTGAATCTGAACGGGAGTTACCAGTTCGGTGGAATTGAGACAACCTACTGCCCTTGAAATGGACAGTTAGCCTTGACTGCAAACATCAACATGGCCCAAACATATAAGATGTGCAAAGAAAATGTAGTGATCAGTTACGATGGGCAGCAAACTCCGCCATGCGTCAGTTGGCAGAGTTTTTGCTGAACTCTGGGCTCAAAGCGGAGTGGCAAAACTCTGCAAACTCTGCCGACGAGAGGAGTTCACCACCCACCCCGAGAAATAACCCTACCACTGAGAGTCATAGACAACATCCTGATATTTTGGCACATCAATATTTCAAAAGCTGAAACATTCTTCACCTGGATTAACACTTTTGATCCTTATCTAAAATTAATTCAGACATACTCCACAGACCTGATTGCCTATTTGGATCTCACAATCAAAATTGAAAATGGAATACTAACAACAAAAACATACCACAAAAAGATGGATCAGAACAGCCTCTTATGGTATGATACAGAAATTACTAATCAGCCAGTTCCTACAGCTCTGCAGGAATTGCAGCCATCTGGATTACTACAACAGAGAACCTGCTGAATTATCAACTAAACTCAGCAGAAAAGGATATCCATAGAAAGTCATTTGTAACATAAGAAAGAGGGCACAAAACAGCAATAGAGAATCACTATCGGAAACTTTTCCCAAGCCACAGATTGATTGGAAAACATGCATTATCACCTTCACCCCGAGATCCAGTGTTGTTAAGAAGATCATCAAAAAGTGTAACGTTCTAAATACATGCCAAATAAACCTACCAAAATCATTGTTTGCATTTAAAAGATCCACGAATATAAGGGATCAATTGGTACATGCACGACCACGGAAACCTACACCCACCCAATCATGCACACTACAATGGGGTTTCCCAAAGGTTGAGGACATTACCCTTGTGGTGATTGTGATATTTGCCACCTAACAGAAGTAAAAAGCGATATTGGCTTATTTTACAAATGGGAAATAAGTGACTTCACAAACTGCAATACAAATAGCTGTGTATATTTAATTCAATGTCCTTGTAAACTTTTCTACATAGGCATGACTACAAGATCGGTAAAGACAAGAATCAATGAACATCGTAGCACAATCAGGTGCCAAGGAACAGTAACAAAACTCACAAATGATTGTGTTTCCAAACAACACACTCCGAACGACATGAAGTGGATTGTTTTGAAAACATTACAGGATGGACCTACAAAACATCACAGACTACTGCTCTGAGAACAACGCTGGATTTTCAAACTCCGTACTGATATTCATGGTCTGAACGATGAACTGCATTGGATTATTCTGATAAAGAATTGACTCTCTTAAGTCAACCCTATTTGACACACTCTATAGGAGTTCTTATAAGCGTATATGCATTCCTACATCTTAACATGGAAGATCTGAGAATGCTGAACCTTGTCAATCACCCACTTTCACTTACAGACTGTAGTATCACTCTTTTCGCGAAACATGTAATATCAAAGGACATGATAAAATATCTGTGAGAGATGGACTATACCAATCTTATGCTCTCACATACATACTGTAGTGTTAGCTCCTCTTTTTCGAAGAACTTACAGAGGTCCTAGTTTTACATACTTTACATTCAGGGTTGTTTTTAAAAAAAAAAGTTGCTTTGTTTCCAAGGTGATAACGAAGAAATGAAAATTGCCACAACTAACATGGGGAAATTGATCCCGGATATTGTGACTTTTTTAATACAGCGTATCTTGCTTCAGAATTTTTTTTATTACATCCAACATAGCACCCACCGACACCACCACCTACCTGGACGTTTACACCTCCATCGGTCCAGAGAAACCCATATCATTTGATATCTTCTAAGGTGTAGGTTAGGGTTAGGTCGGCACTACGTGACGCTATTCATTCACAGTGTTGGGACGATAACCACGTCCCACCGGTATTCAGACACTTTTGGGAGTGCAATTAAGTGGATAGGTTCTCGACAACACTTCTCCATACCACCAAGTAGGTGTTCACTATGACGGTCTCTTTGGGCATCTATTTTTTAGGAAACAAAGAACCTCGTACTAATGACTTTTCTTAAACATATATCATTTTGTCAGCTAGCAAGCTTGATAAGCGACTCCACGGCACTCTAAGGGACTCATCAACTTTTAGTAATTGGCGAGGTTTCTTCACTTGATTATGATAATTACCAGTATTTGCATTTTGTAGTAAACACGCAATTTGCATGCTGGCTCACAAGTCTGCACGGTTTCAGCACATCTGAGTTCATTTTTTGTGTGGACATATAGACACGTTTTTTCTATATGTATTTTATTTTTGTTTGTTCAACTTTCTTCCAAAAGGTTGGTCAGATTCCTGATCTCCAATGTGAGACCCTCTAAATTTACATTTTGTGCTTTTCACGTTTTGCAAATGACCAATATAATTGTGAAGATACAATATAGGAATACTTGACTACACACACAAGACTAGGGCACTTATACAAAGTCCTGATGAATTGCCATTGACTTGCAGGAGTGGATAAGGCATGAAACATGTTTGCCACGTTTCAAGAACCAAAGGTCCATTATTCCCTTTAGTGGTCTTAAGTTCTGTTTTTAGGTATCGGCTAGACAGCGCATGGGCTGTCTCGAAGAGACTGTTGTGTTCAATATATGTGCTTCAGCCCACCTATTTGCTGGCTTCATTGTCACTCTTATAGTCTTTCTCCCCATTTGTCCATGTCAGGGTTCCGTTTTGCCTTTTCCTGTGTTTATCCCTCGCCGAGAACATGGATCAATTACTACTATCCATCCACTGCTCCCATTTTAGGAACTGTTTAAGGAACTACTTTTTTCTTTGCTTAAGAGTACTTCACATGAGCACTTGTGTTTTCACTTGCTCAGAGCGACATTTCCGTAAACAGGCCTGTAAATCTTGTTCTTATCTCATCACATTTGCTGTGCATAAAAAGACCGAGGTGAAATGTTAGATGCTGTTTTCCGACAGCGGCTGTTTACTTTTTGTTTTCTGACTTCAAAGTGTTAATGTCCCGTTGTTGCTTGCCCGTCCCCCAACCAGTTCCCATTTCACTGCTTGACCTATCCACCCACTCTCATTGCTGCTTGTCCCCTCCTTGCTTTCGCCCTCCGTTCATCATTGCTTGCCCCATCTTGCTCGCCCGCCGCTGCTTGTTTTAACTGAACTGGAAATGCCAGTGCTTCAACGCTGAGGTCAATTTTACGATCAAAGAATGATATATAATTCTCGTGGTTGTTAGTATATTTTTGTGTTGGCTTCTGGGTGGTGTACTCCTTTTTATTCCTCAATTATGTGGCATTCAATGGGGAAGGGCTGGCATTCCTTTATGCACCAGCATCTACGCAAAATCCTGTCTGCAACACTGATTGGAGTTGACGCTTGTGTGGTATGAATAGACTACGAGTGCAGTTCAGTCCAAAAGTACAGCAGCATGAGCACATCCTTCACTTTGGATGGAAACGAAGGGACCATTTTGAATGGTAAACGTGGGGGGGCTGAACAATGAGACAGTGATATTCTAATTGAAATACACTTTACATTTTACAATATGATTGATTTATTTGTATTCGAGGGAATATGTATGTGTAGTGGGATGGAAAATATAATAAAAATCAATGTGATTTTTGAAAATCGTTGAATGAATAATATTATCAATAAAAAATTCATATAAATATTATTGGAAAAAATAATATCATAAACGGATATTCTAAAGGATTTTTCAATGGACAAGGACGTATCTGCTAATCCAATAAGGTGGCTGCTTCTACGCAAACTGATGCTGCCCTTATGTCCTCTTGCTATCTCCATGCTTTAGCAGCCGGGTTTTCTAGTGTTTCACAGTACTGCTGCTGAAGAAGATGACGACCGAGAGCGGTTACAGCTTCTCTCTGACCACTTTCAGATGAGCACACTGAGGCTGTAGTCGGTGTTGTGGTCATGGGGCGAGGAAGTGGGCAGCTAACTTGTGCCTGATCTATACAGCTAACACTGCTGTGCTGAGGCATGTACTAGCAGTTTAAGGCCTCGTCAGGGATCCCTCAGAGTCATGACTTATTCCGAACTTCTTGGCACCACCAACCTTCAGAAGATAATAGAAACTTTCTACATGCCAGGGGCGGAGGAGCCGTTGATGAGAACACTAGGGTCACGTCCTTCCTCAAAATTGTTGTTCAGCAAGTGGAGCTTGTTATCTACCAAGAGCAGTGGCACTCTCTGTCAGCTGGGGGCACAAAGTTTCCAGTCGGGCTATTCATTTACAAATTTTGGTGTACTAATGTTTGCCTGTTTGCCACAGCACATTAATATATTGAATTAAGCATCATCTTCCTGTAACCCCACACCCCTCTTACTCTCCCTCCCACACCTCTTCCAAAAACTGTCTATACCCCTGTATACTTTACTTTTATTTTGCATTTTCTCATCGTGTTGCCCCTTGCCCCTCTTCTCCCTGCACACTTTTCATCTGGCATTACTCAACACTCCTCCCTCTGATGTGGCTCTTAATAGTAGTCAACTTTTTGCCTTCACCTGCAGTTCAGCCGGTAGCGCCAAGAGGCCCTTTCAAAGCCATTAGAACAATAAGTGTGTTAAAGTAACATAACATTCTTTCTCTGTCTTTTAGTACTCTGCCTGGATAGTCCCTTTGCAGCCAAAACTAAATTCTGGGTCAAAGCATCGCAACATCAAAGGATCTATCTATTGGCGCCTATAGATAGACCCTTTGATGCTGCGGTGCTTCAGCCCAGGATTTCGTTTCAGTTCCAAATGGACACTTCAGGTACAGTGCTAAAAACCTTTAGCATTGACAAAGCCAATAGCTCTTGCATAGCCGAGACCTATTGTCTCTGCCATTGCTTGTTAATCTTGGCCTAGTTTTTAATAAATAGTGGCTTCTATCAACCCATAGCCAATTTTAATCCTCCATCCTAATCTAACACTTCCCACTCAGAGCTAGGCACAGGGTAAAATATTGAACAGCTTGAGAAAAAGATCTCTGTCAAAGAGTCCCCTCCTAGGGGCCTGTTGTGAATTGCAGTGCCCGCCCAGCAAGGAGAACGGCCCGATGATGAAGCAGGCTACTATGGTGGGTGAGGGCCTATGCATCCTAAAATGGATGCCTTCAGTGTCAGATCTACAATATCAGCACCTGTGCTGTATTGACATACCCACGGGACTGCAAAATATTATTAGATAATTTAGTAAAGGAAGGGAGATGTGTGCTGGACCGCCCAATTCCCCTCACACCCCCTCTTTGTTCTTGGATTCTTCAACAAACTCCATTTAGGCTGGACACTGGGAGAAGTTTGTGGTGTGGTGTGGTGCCTGTCATCGTGATCCACTGCAGGCCAAACTTTCTGATGTATTTTTGTTTGTTTTGTCATTGGTCCAGCAAGGTTTTTCTGTGGGCACAGTTAAGAGTTGGCCATTTTGGCTTGTTTGTGTTTAACTTCTTAGTCTTCCTTTTTCAAGTCACCTCTTGTGATGCACTTTCTGAAAGGTTTGACTCACATGTTTCCTCCGAAACCTTTGTCATGCCAAGGTGGGGGCTTCATTTGGTTCTCAAACTTCTTATGTGCATGCCATTGAAGCTTGATGTATAGTTGTTTCCTACAGTTCCTGACAATCAAAACTGTTAATCTCATCGCAGTCACTCCTGTGCAGCATGTGAGTGAACTGCAGGTGTTGTGTGGTGAGGGGGGTAAATAATCAGCTATTTGTTGATTTCTCTGGGGCCAAGAGAGGCAGAACAGTGCATGAAGACTCTGTTGAGGTACATAGTCTTTATATAAGTATATGTTATTCTTTGGCAAGAAAAGATCTCCCTGAAGTCCCGCGGGCCCATTCTGCCAGGGCCAAAGTTGCAACAACTGCGCTGGCAAGGTGAGTTTCTGTCCTGGACATATGCCACGATGAGATGTGGGATCTGATGCATACATTCTGCTACTGACTTGACATGCACTTCTTCAGTGAGGGCCATTTGGCCTTATTGGTCCTACAAGACTTCCTGGTTTGAGTTCACTCCATAATCCCTTCATCTTGAGGAAGTACTGCTACAGTATCTAGTCCTGAAGGTGAGTAATCTGCCTTTAGATGTTTTTAGCAGAAGAACATTTTAGTAACCTTTGGTTATGCTTTTTCTGGTAGATACTCTCTAATTGCGGATTCCTCTTTGCCCTGCCTCCTCCCCATTCTGTGGAGTGGACATCTACACAGTGTAATAAGGTCCCATGTTAGATTCCATCACACTGTCACCAATAACATTTTTACAATGATCAGTGTCTGAGGGCAAAGAACGAGAAAGATTAAGAAAGTGACATCAGGACGCATGGAGTGTGCCTATATGAAGACAACTCCATCGCTTCCGGGGTGGTATGAGATAGCCACAGAGCCACACAGCGCCACTTGTCATCACGCAGGGGTCATTGTTGAGAGAATATTCTGGATCCAGTCTGGCAATTGGGGTATTCTAAAGGTGAGGAATCTGCAGTTACATAGACTATTGTTAGAAATGGGATTCCTGGTTGGCTGAGGTATGCACTCAGGCCAGGCAACAACCACCACTCCAGTCAGGGTAAGCTAGATACACACTAAAAGATAACCTGTGCTCACCCTCTGGTAGCTTGGCACAGAGCAAAAACAACAGTTGATGGACAGAATGCAGAACAATGTCATACATTCACCCCAGTACAGAGATCTGGGCCTAAATCCATAGTTTTTTTGCTCACCATGCCGTTCCAGTTTGAACCCAGCCATATGCAAATCAGTCTTGACCCTGTGCCTCATGGGAACAGTCCAGCCCGGACTGCCAAGCCAGGTCCTCCCTGGACTGGAAACAAGCATCCTAGGACCGGTTTCGGGGTTTCACCCCTCTTCAGCCAGGATAGCTTGATTCCAGTGGCATGGAGAGCACGGGACCCACGTCTGGGCATACCCGTCCCACTCGGGGTGACAAATGCAAAAACAACAGTTGATGGACAGAATGCAGAACAATGACATACATTCACCCCAGTACAGAGATCTGGGCCTAAATCCATCGTTTTTTTGCTCACCATGCCGTTCCAGTTTGAACCCAGCCATATGCAAATCAGTCTTGACCCTGTGCCTCATGGGAACAGTCCAGCCCGAACTGCCAAGCCAGGTCCTCCCTGGACTGGAAACAAGCATCCTAGGACCGGATAGCTTGATTCCAGTGGCATGACTGATTTGCATATGGCTGGGTCCAAACTGGGGTGGCGTAGTGGGCAAAAGAATGATGGATTTAACCCAGATCTTTTGACTGGGGGAGAATGTTTGCATTGTCAGCATTCCGTCCATCATTTGTTTGCTGTAACAGCTTGGCACAGAGCAGCCAGGCTTATCTAAAGAGGCAATATGGTAAGTATTTGTGCAACACACTCACACAATAACACAATGAATACACCCTAAAAAGACTCCACAACACAAGCCCAAAACCACAAGAATCCAATGTATAGAAGTTGAGATATTGAATTTTAAAAGAATAAATGCAGTAAAGCGCTTAGAAGCAAGTATTGCTAAAAAGGTTACTTTAGGTCATGCTGGACCGGGGCAAAGTGAAAGTTCAGGCTGACCGCGATGGGGCACTGGCCGGCTACAGGACCCACGCAGGCCCTGGTGAACAAAGTACCTTTCCTGGTCAAAAACAGCAAGGTGTCGATGTTGAGGCCCGCAGGTGCAGGATGAGTCAATCTTCTCCACGCAGTGAAGGCGATGCGTCTATTCCAAAGACGGGTGCTGGAGTCGAGAGGCGTTGAGCGATGTGCCGGATTCTGCCACGCAGTCGAGGGGATGAGTCAACCTCAACAAGCTGCAGTGGCGGTGATACGCTGTCTGATGCATCGATCTGTGGAGGTAAAGGGCTGGTTCCGAGGCGATGTGTCGATTTTACTCCTGCAACTGGGCCGATGTGCCAGTTCTGCTACATGCAGACAGGAGATGCATCAAAATCCATGTTCATACAAGGGGTATGAGAGGCAACATGTATGTACAGTACATTACAAGGTCTATGTTTTGAAAAAATGAGTCCACGTTGCTGTTTGTAGTCTTGGTGTTTCTTTATTACAAAAGTGCTGGGTTTTCATAGATGCACAGCCAACGCGTTTCGCCCAAACATGGGCTTCTTCAGGGCGATCAAAGGGTGCTGTACTCTCGCCAGGGTAAAAAGTAGGATCCGCAAAATTTCTGGTCCGTATCAGGACGTAGAATATAAAAGAGTTCCCTCAAAGTCAAGGTAACTAATGGTCCATAAAGTCAGCGACCAAAGTTCTCTGTCTCTGCCACGATGGTCCGTGTAAGAGGCAAGGGGTGGTTGTAAAGGCGATCGAAGCGCGGTCCGTGTTCAGTGGTGTCAGGTTCTTGTGAGGCGAGGTAAAAAAAAAAAAAAAAAAAGTCACTTTCTTGCGGATCCTACTTTCTTACCCTGGCGAGAGTACAGCACCCTTTGATCGCCCTGAAGAAGCCTATGTTTGGGCGAAACGCGTTGGCTGTGCATCTATGCAAACCCAGCACTTTTGTAATAAAGAAACACCAAGACTACAAACAGCAACGTGGACTCATTTTTTCAAAACATAGACCTTGTAATGTACTGTACATACATGTTGCCTCTCATACCCCTTGTATGAATGTTTAACTTTATGGTCAAGTGGCAGCTGGCCATCTGAGGTGGGCAATATTCCAGAAAGGTAGTGACTAGGCTGGGCAGTGCAATCCTCCTGAAAACCCTGCTGCCATTTCCATTAGTAGCAAAATGCATGTTGCAAGTATCTGGGCCACTGCCAGTGAACCAGGCACAGAAGCAGGGGTAGAAACTTTGATATCTTTGATTGAGTCTTAAGCAACAGGAGGCAAGCCTACAAGCCCTTGGAGATCACTTTGAATAAAGGCAGAGACCCGCTGTTCTTCGGCAGAGTCAGAGAGCAGCAAGCAGAAGGGCAACAAACAGAAAATCAGGCCTTCCAGATCAGCAGTCCAGTTGAATCCTTTAAGCAGCATAGCAGTTCTTCTGGCAGAGCTTCAGTTACAAGTCCAGTGGTGTCTGATTTTAGGGGTCAGAGACCCAGTATTTATACCCAAAAGTGCCTTTGATGTGGGGGTGACTTCAAAGCAGCCCCCCCCCCTTGAAATGCACAAGTATCCCTTTCAATCTAGTCCTGTCTGCCAGGCTATCTTGGGGGGGTAATCAGTCCTTTGTGTGAGGACAGGACACAGCTTATTCAAGCGAAGTGTTAGCTCCTCCCTTCTATCCAGGCAAGGCCATCAGAATGCAGATATATGTAGATGGGTACTCAGACACACCTATCCTTCCAGTGTTGTGGCTGTCTAGAGGGAATGCACAAAGCGTAGCGGTCACCCATCCCAGACATGTATTGGAGACAGGCTGTCAGGCACACAGAGCAGTAAGTGCAGAGAAATGTCAACTTTCTAAAAGTGGCATTTCTAAAACAGTAATGTTAAATCCAACTTTACCAGTACAGAGGATTTATCTGTACCATTCCAAAGATTTGAAACATGAAAAAGCTACTCCTCTCTGATCATGAATTACAACTTAAAAGTGTATTAAGGAATTCCCAAATGCTAGCCTATGAGAGGGGTAGGCCTCACAGTAGTGAAAAATTAATTTGGGTGTTTGTCACTATCTGGACATGTAAAGATTAAAACACACATGCCCTACCGTTTACTTACATGGCACCCTGCCCTTAGGGTTACTTAGGGCCTACCTTAGGGGTCACCTATACGTAATATAAGGTGAGTTTGAGGCTTAGCAAGTCGTTTTAAATGCCAAGTCGAAGTGGCAGTAAACTGCACACCCAGGCACTGCAATGACAGGCCTGAGACAGGTTTGAAAGGCTACTTCTGTGGATGGCACACTCAGTGTTGCAGGACCACTAGTAGCATTTGACTTACAGGCCCTGGGTATATGTGATACCACTTTACAAGGGACGTGCTAGTATATCAAATATTCCAATCAGGTATACACCAATGTCACCATGTTTAGGGAACAGCACATGCACTTTAGCACTGGTTAGCAGTGTTAAAGTGCTCAGAGTCCTAAGGAAACAAAAAGAATCAGCAAAACAGGAGGAAAAGGAAAAAAATTCTGGGGGAAGACCATGCTAAGGATGACAGGTCTAACAACTATCTACCAGAAAGAGCATTACAAAAGGTAAGTAACGTGTTCTTCATGCCATCTGAGATGCCCCCACTTAAGTCTTACTGCTGCCCTCACTTGTTGCTAGCACAATAATCCCAGCATGTTGAGGACGGTGGCAGAGACACAGGGCAGCCTCAGCTACAGACCCTGCATCTCTCTTCAAAGGTCTCATGTAACCCTGAACCTTGTACATCAATATCTTTTCATAACCCAGGCTTTTCTTTTGCCCATGAGTGTCACTGAATAATCCTTCAGTAGTTGATTATTGCATCTATCCAGTACCAGGATAGATACCGACTTTATTAAAGAACGTGAAACCTTGCCTCTAGGAAAGTGACTTCAAAACTGCCATCAAGTCATTGTACTTTATGCACTCTTGCCTATGGATTGTAATCATGCCCAGCATCATGACCTTTCAGACTCTACACTGACTACCTTGAAGACATCCTACGCATTTAAGGACACATAATCATGGGACTGAAGAAATATGAGCGCGCACTCCCACCATGATATAACTCTATGTGCTCCCTTTGTCGACTAATGCCATCTTTAAAATCAACTGCATTATCTACCGTGCCATTACGCCCAACAAACATGCCTATCTAGCGTACTACCTCATGTGCTTCTTCATACACCTGCAGCAAGGATACGAACAGACTGGAGACGAAGACGTGAAAAAGGCACCTTGCCTTCTCCATCTATGCACCCAGGTTATGGAACAATCTATCGGAACCGCCACAACCCTGCACCAGTTTAGGGAGGAGCCGATTGCACACCTCTTTAAAGAACACCACATCACAATGCATTAACAGTCCACTTCTGCTCTCACAATTCAGCTAACCCTTCAAGCACTTGTTGACTGTGTTGTTGCTCTGACCTTGTACAGCTCTGCGCTGCCCTTTTGGATAGGTTCACACTACCACATATATACATACAGACATGTTCAAAAGTCTGTTGGAATTCATGGCAGCTTCAATGAAAAAGTTTCATACAAAAAAATCAAGCATCACCGGTACATCTCTGAGCTTTTGTGAACTTGGTTTGAGAATTTAGAAAACTTGGTAATAGGAATTTGCCCCTGGTCTGTAGGTACAACACTTACTACAGCCAGTAAGCTTTCAGGTTTCAGCCAATCTAAATTTCTTGTATCTAAATTCTGATGACCTCTAAAATTATGTCTGAAGTTGAAGTTAACAGGCGTTAGTTGAAGTTGATGGTATTATTAATGCATTGTAACTTTGTACACAAAATCATTTTTAAGGGCAAAAATGGTCAAAGAGGAATTTGTGAATGCTCAAAGTGATGTGTTTTTATGTGTTCACAAACTCACAAGCAACCTACTCTTGTTATTCCTGCTTCCCACTGCCTTTGTGGGATTTACACCTGTATAACTTTAATGGAGTTGTTTGTACAATTATGCAGGTGTAAAAGGATTTGCACCTGCTTGGTAATCTTTTTTTTAATACTTAGGAGGTGTATATCTAGCCATTGTCTGCCTTAGTACATGTGTAGCCGAAAAATGATGTCTGAATCGATCCGAATAGATCTAAAGGGCAGTCACTTACAATGAGTGTTTATCTTGAAAACCTGCCAAAAATGTAGACCTTATGGACAAGGGGTTCACATCCATTGGAGAAGAGTACATATATGTCATCATACAATGTTATATAGCCTTTGGTAACATGTGACTCTTATATATTTTGCCTTCAGGGTGCAATGGGTCAGAAAGGCTTGCCTGGCCCAACTGGGCCTCCTGGATATGGCAGTCAAGGGAACAAGGTAACTATAGTCTTCAGCATTATTGATCCATGCATGATTGTAAAATGTGTGCTCAGTTTTTGTACGTACCATGAGCTGAGGTTTCTTTCTATGTTCTACTAACTGTACCGTTTAATTTTGATGGATCTTTAATGTCATTCTGTAGTTAAGTAGCAAGTGCCCCAAATAGTCTTTTCAAGTAATAGTTCAACAATAAAGGTGTAAATCTTGAAAAAGGTTCATCATGAAATCATACATAAATCAGCATTCCTCTTACAGAGCTATGTCATGAAGGTAAATATATATATATATATATATATATATATATATATATATATATATATATATACATACTGAAAAAAACGAAGGTTACAGGCATGTTATAGTTAGGTAACAGAATTTAAAAAACCTTAGAAATTCACTGAAAGAACCAAAGGTTACAGGGACGTTATAGTTAGGCTACAATTTTCACTCGTACAAAACACAGAAATTCAGCTGTTATAGTTCCCTGAGCAAACTATAACTTATGTCCCCGCAATGCACTGCTTATGACCTCAAAATTGACCCTGGGAAAGGATGTATGTTCATTGTAGCACTGTCACATGATTTAGTGCCTAATTCAGTGATGAGCGGTAACTCGAGTTCTGTCATTAAATGTTAAAAGTCTCGCCCACCCATCCCTGCATTCTTCAGCCTTCAGTCCCCTGGCCCATTAGAAACTGGTGATAGTTCATTGTTTTTGATGTTGCAAACACTGCTGGCCTCTGCAGCACGAAGAACATCGGTAGCCATGACGTCACTTGAAAAGAGCAGCAGACCGGGTGTCCCAATTTCCACACCAACTTGAGCTGAGTCCCCCATGTGCAAAACTCTCACCCAAACAGACGTAGCCTTGCACACAAAGCCGCATACATTTCTCTGACGTGTTGGTTGAAATTTTCATCATGTCAGGAACATTTCTATTATGGGTATCCCCAGCTTGAGAGTTCTTTCCCATATCCCCGGGGGTCACACAAGGGAATCCACAAATGGGGGCTTCAGAATGGGGGTAGAGTCATGAGGTGGTTTCATGAGGGCAGAGCACTTTGGCGGAGGGTGTGGGTGAGATGTGAAGTATGAACCATTGGGGCAAGTCATGAGGGGCTGTGTCAGTGTAGTAAGTCATGCAAGTGGAGTTCAGTGGGTGGTTTGGGAACAGCTGTCAGAGTTTCCTCCCCGAAGCAACTCATGCTACACTGACAGGACTGGCGGAATACAATGAATCATCTGCTTGCCTTTTGGGGGTGGGGTTTCCTCCATTACACCTGCAGGGTATTGCTCCAACACCAGTTCCCTAAATGAGCTTGTTATTCTGAGAGGTAGAGCTGGTCACCTGTGATCTGGTAAGACATAAGTTAGCAACGCTTCAGTTGATCATGCAGTCCATTGTAACTGGCCCAAATACGCACACATTTACCTGCCTGGTGTAGGTTGTAAATGTGTGGGGGCCTTTTCTTTCGGTAGCAGTGTGGGGGCACGGGGAGGAGGGCAGTGAGGGTTTCGGTTCAGGGGTGAGGTGAGGTGAGGTGGGGAGGGCTGCCTATTGCAGCAGTTTCCTGCAGCTTCACTACTCAATCCAGGCCAGGTGTCTCTGACCCAATAATTCTGTCCATGAATACAGTGAGAAACTGGCAGTGCTGTGTCGCTTTGGGGCTACCACACTGCCAGATGCGTAATGGGGGCATAGCTCTTTTCTTACTTCACTTTCTGTGCACAGTGTCTTCGTAGTCTTTTTTTCACGGCTAAACTATTCTTGGCAAAACTCTTGCTTTTTTGCAACACTTACACAATTACTGTGTTGTACCAGTTCAGCATTGAGTTTGAATCTCTGTGAAGTGTAATTGGTAGGGCTTCTGTCATGCACTGTGAGGGCACTAACTAGTAGCACTTTCATTGCATTGATCTTCTTTCTACTCACAGTAAGCAATGTTTTGGTTTTAGGTTGGGTTCAGGTATTACACAGATTTTTTACCCTTATTTCTTGGAATAGAGAGGTTCGGAATTCCTCATTTCGAAGTAACATTCTACTAAAGGCACCTCAGCGAAGCATACTCCGTTTTTGGAGTAACGCTAAAAACTGTTAAAAATTTTTAAAAAAATTATTTCAAAAGAACATTTCGAATGAACACTGCATGTGTTAAAAACAACTTCTACTATTTAAAAATAGTATTTTATAATCCTTTTATCCCATTTCACTCTGTAATATTATTTTTTACATCTTTCCAACAGGGAGAACAAGGCCATAAAGGTTTACCTGGACCAAAGGGTTCACCTGGACATGGAATACCTGGGCAAAAGGTAAAAGCCAAATATCGTTCAGGCATCCTGGATGGCATGATAATTTATATAAGATACATTCCTCTCTATGTATAGTAGGTGTGTGTGTGGATTGTGGAACTGTGTTTGTGTGTGAGGGTTGGTTGAGAGCAGCTGTAGACTGGTTGAGAACAATGTTTTTACTCCTCTTCTTGGTTGTAGTTCTGTACTCAAAACTCAATTAAAAAGTTCAAACATTTCTGGTGTCAGTGTCTACATTACACTTAAGGTGAGTGCATCCCCACTTCAATCCTATGTCTGTAAAACTCTTCTAAATCAAAACTGATGTTTCATGTGCTCTGTCACTGATCAGGTAAAAGCCCTGGAGACAACAATCACTGCAGGGTGACCGGCCGCAACCAGGCTTCCTCCAGACGCTTTAGCTCTGTAGCTTGCTGGCCTACAATGAAGATTCTGTATAAAGAATATGCAAATGGGTCATCTTGACTAAGTCATACTATGAAGAGGCGTGATTTAAGATTTTGTGTGAAGCCAGTCCCGTTGGAATGGTTGTCAAGATTTGGAGAGAGTTGGTTCAATAACTTGGAGCCCAGGAGTAACATCCTCATTCTCCATTAGAGATTGAAACGTGTCTGTCAGTCAGTTTGGTTGAGATAAAATCCATTCACATATCATGTTTGGACCACACAAGACCAGTGTAGTCACGTGGGAAAAATGAGTACTCTAATGATTTACCTAAGCATTTTAAGTTGAACCCAGCTCTAGAAGTGTGTGGGAAAAATGTGAGATTTTAGAGCAAAATGTAATGTTTATTAGGCAGCGTATTATTGGTAGGGTCCCAATTAGGTACCTTTATTACTAGCATGTTCTTGGTGTCATCTGTGTAATTGTAGATGCTTAAATTTCGTTCTAAGTAAATTGCGCCAAAGGTTGAATATAGATATTAATACTACTCAGTACCTCCACCAGGGCCGAAGAAGCCAAAATCAAGGGGATCCAATAACCTGGTAGTTTCCACAAATAGCTGGAGTTGGTTGAGCACTATTTTGCTAGAAGCTTGTTCAGGTGGTGAAATTTGATACAAGCCTAAAATGTGCATGGTCAGTCAGGTTTTATTTTTTTATGTGGGTCACCACTGCAGGTTTTACAAAGGGGGAAGAGGCTGCACACGCCATAAAATATTTCTTGCCTCAGCAGGCAGTCTTAAAATTGATTTGAATATTGGTGGTTGGCAAGGATCCATGGTGAAGTATGAACATTTACTTGGATTTATCTTAGGTCTTACCTATAGAAAACAGGCAGCTACAACAAAGTTGAAAAGATGCGTATTTTCCTTCTGCCTCAGAAGAAGCACCATATGGATTGGTAGTACAAGTTTCCTGACACAGTGCCTGTAAATTTGTCTTTCAGTAAGTCAATTGTGTACAGTCCTATCTTTTTATGTGCAAAGGCTCCTCAGTCATAAAGATAATACTCATAAAATACCTTTGCGAATAGCAAACAATCGTAAATTTACACAAAAGTGTACGTTTACCATTGAGAATCAGGCCTTCTTTTCCCTTAGTACCTTCACTCATGCTACATGTAAGTAACCTGTGGTTGTGTGTTGTGTACCACAACACAGTTGGTTTTTAACACCTGATGATTGTTTCATTATTCTTCTTGCTTTGTGACAGGGAGATCATGGACAAAAGGGTGAAGTGGGAAAAAGAGGTGACAAAGGAGAGATTGGCGATCTTGGACCTCAAGGACCTAGGGTAAGACTTTCTAGTTTATACATCTACATCACAGCCACTGTGTTAAAAGTAAAAATAACAAAAGGGCAACCTGGTGACTTACTGCGGATATGAATTGCATAGAACTACAGAAAAATCAAAGAAACAGGTCCATGACCTAATCACAATGTAAACAGGAATGTCAAAGATAATTAGTATCAACAAATCTGACTGTCACCATACAATATGTAAATGTTTTACAACGTCCTGTTGACTGAACTACATCTGTACAAGGCTTGCCTTTGTTCAGACACCTGGCTTGGGGTGCAAATCACAATGACGTCTTTTTAGGTCTGGCCTTTGAGACATCTTTAACTGCCTCGTCAGACTGCTATTTTCCCAAAAAGTCATGCAAAATATTCATAATTTTGCTTTTGATCAGCAGGCTTCACCCATTGGTCTGTTGAATTGCCATTTGCATTTTGCTTCCACCCACCACAGCACACTGCATGGGGCAGTTGTCCAACCCACTTTCCCCACTGATTCCCTTCTCTCTGAGAGACTGCACAAAACGTGTGCACCTTATTCACATGCACTTTTAATAAACGTTTTGTATATAAAAAATGGCGAATTATTTTGCTTGAACTGCAGGTGCCCAGTTAGACGGTGATTTATTTTCTGTCACATTTTTAAAGGTGCTATTATAAAGTGTTTGAGTGACGTTGTGAGATTATTGCTGCATGAAATTTGAGTGCTTGGTTGGGTAATGGTTTCTTTTTGTCACTTTCATATAACAATAATAACAAAATACATGGCACAACTGAAACTTGCTTTTTAAAAACATCACTAGTAAAACAGCATACTCAGTGATTTTTTTTTTTTTTAAACTTTTACTGCAATCATATGGTGGTATCTTTTTACATTATAGTTTTGTGGCATATGCTATCAATAAAAAATGTTTTTAAAAAACAAGTTTTTCTGTCTCTGATCACAACCAAATGCTCCTATGTGTGTATTGTGGCTGCTACATATTCAGCAAAATATCTCACTGGCTACTCCACATTTTCCCCATTTGCCTAATAGTCATTCTGTTAACCTCAAAATTATTCTGAAGGGTTTGCAGTTGAACTAGGCATAATTTAGGATTTGAAATTGGTGGTGGAGGCAATGACAATTTTGATAATTCGGGAGTGGGAACAGAGTAAGGGCAAGGTACCAAACCTGGCTAGGATGTAAGAAGACGAGCGGTAGATTAGTATTTTTATGAATTTTTTGTTATTGGACCTCCCTACAACAATGTTTCCATCCAACCCTTACACAGGGGTGCAGTGTCCTCTAATGCATAATACTAACTATGTCCTTGCCTAACAGCCAGCAATCTCTGTTGCTCGGGCCTTTCTTTATGCAACTGAGTTTAATCTCCATAAATCCGGCAAAATGTAATTCTTGAAACCTGATGGCTTGTATGTTTAAGAGCAATTGGGACAGGGCCCAGCACTGAGGCCCACCATCTTATGGCATAAAAGCAGTCCTGGAAAGTAGGGAAAACCTGTCGGATCCCAGTTCCGGCAGTTATTTCTGGGCCCAGGGAAATATGTTGAGTTGGTCCTGGTCACACTACAAAAACAGGGGGAGGTAGAGGGTATAAGGCTAGGTCCACCCTCCTTTCAATCATGTACGCAAAAAAAACGGATTACCGGATAGAGGACCTAGTCAGGGTGAAGTTTTGATCCCAAGTCAAATTGAAATGGGAGGTCAGGTATTTATGACAAGAAAAAACAAATGTTTTCTTGAGTCCCCTCACTCACCGGGGTTTCCCACCGGTGACATGCTTCATCATTGGGGTCCTCTCAATCCGCTACGGATTGAGGCGTGCTCGACTTGCGAAATTACGTAGGAGCACTAATAGGCGACTATGTGTGGTGCAATGTTTGGTGGAGTGGATAGAAAATCTAAAAATACCTGGCTAGTGGGCAAAACACTTTATTCTAGCTCCTAGTCGGTATATTAAAAACAGGGGTACTAGACAACGATGTAACCATGATGAGTTAAAAGTCTCTAGTGTTTAGTCAACATGTTTCGAGCCTCCCCACGGCTCTTCCTCAGGACCACACATTGTACCCCTGGTCGAGGGGTGAATTAATGCCGAGGCGAGCTCCACTCAAAGTATGAATACGAGCCCCTCAACCCCTCCAGACCATGGGGCTATTTTGAACCTAATTTCAAATACTACGATCAATTGAATTTAAAATCGTATGTATTATAGTGCACACACAGTAGGTGTGTACACATCACTTCTCACTTAACTAATTATTTACCTCACTTTTAGGTCACTTAGGAGTGGAACGCACAGGGCTGGCCCCTGTGTGGTCCTGAGGAAGAGCTGTGGGGAGGCTCGAAACATGTTGACTAAACACTAGAGACTTTTAACTCATCATGGTTACATCGTTGTCTAGTACCCCTGTTTTTAATATACCGACTAGGAGCTAGAATAAAGTATTTTGCCCACTAGCCAGGTATTTAGATTTTCTATCCACTCCACCAAACATTGCACCACACATAGTCGCCTATTAGTGCTCCTACGTAATTTCGCAAGTTGAAGCACGCCTCAATCCGTAGTGGATTGAGAGGACCCCAATGATGAAGCATGTCACCGGTGGGAAACCCCGGTGAGTGAGGGGACTCAAGAAAACATTTGTTTTTTCTTGTCATAAATACCTGACCTTCCATTTCAATTTGACTTGGGATCAAAACTTCACCCCGAATTGGTCCTGGTGTCATTTTCAGACACCAGACACAGTTCTGCAGGGCCTGCACATTGCTTGCACTCCTTTCAGAGTAGCAACCTACAGGTGGCAAGGGGGGGTTCTTTTTTCACTTCCTGCTGGGCCCAAAGCAAAGTACTGAATTAAAGGGCCATCAGACTTTCTTTTGTTCCAGTATCACTGTGCTGGCAGCCATCTGGACCCTTACACTTAGATGCCAATGCCAATGGAAGGGAAGAAAGGCACACAGTCACATAATAAGTATTTTAGACAAACTATGATTTGGAGGCCCGTTTTTTACTTTGTTCAAAGCTCCATGTAAGAAATGTGTATGAACTGTAAGAATGCGGGATTTATCTGTGTGTATGAGTAATTACACAAATAATTATTTAAATGACACCTACTTATTTTTATTTAATTCTTTTATAGCACCATTCCTACCAGTGGAGGCTGTGAGAGTGTTTTACATCACACAGAGACACAAAAAATTATACAGGTGTAAAAATTAACGTACAGGAAATGTTACATAACGTAATGAGGATGATAAGGTGTAGGAACCGCACATCATCCATACTTGTAGAAATTTCAATCCCCTCAAAATTGCTGGGCCGACAAAGATTTCAGCAGCAGGAGTCTTAACCCTGCAAAATATTTTAAAATACAACCTCTTTGTGACCAATAAAGTAAGCTACAACCGATTTACTGTCAAATGTGTCCCTGTTGCCAATTTCTTTGAGCAGATTTGCTTTAAATAAATGTATAAGTTGACTGCCAGTCTCTGCTTTTCAAGCTCCACCCCTCGTGACTCCACCCCTCTCCTCTGCCACACCTTGACCCCTAAACTATGGGTTCCAGGAGTGATTTTTTTCCAATTCCAGCACCGCACACAGGAACAGAGATATCTGAATGATTTCATCTGTATGCAGTGCTTGCATGGATCTTTCCTTTATATTCTGTGATGCCTAATATTTGAACTCGGGTGTACCTTAAGTTATCACACCACGGTTATATCTAGCCCAGGTGAGGTGTCTACCTGCAGTGTCATCTATCCTTTTCATCAAGTGAGAGTCCCCATAGCAAGGGGCATGTTTGTTAACGATGAAAAGAGAACAAACACTTTACGATAATTCTCAATTGTGCATTTATTGGGAAATTGGGATAGTAGATTCCAAGGGATCTATTCACAAATGCACTTTAGAGTAAGTAAAGTAGTAATCCTGTAGTACTCTTTACTCTTGCATGCGTTTGTGAATTGGCCACAAAACATCTAAAATGAGAACGCCCAGGAAATATTCATATACAGTTAGCACAAATATGAATTCGTTTGAACCATATAGTATACATCTGTAAAAAAACACATCCATAACAATATAACATTGAAAGTTTTTGAAGCAATATTCAGTTTTGCCGATCAGAAGTTGGTACATAGCATCAGAAGAAAAGCAAAATTGTGTCAGTAGTGCACACCTCCCCTGAAGAGACTGTACGTAATGACAGGGAAATGCTATAAGTGCACAAGGAGACCAGTGAAGGCAGCAGGTTGGTTTAGCGCACAAAGGCAGAGAGGATGGTGTGGTGTCCAGGCCTGGCTGGACACGCGCTGCGCTGAGGCTAGGCCTCTGGCGTAATCCCGCAGCAAACAATGAGGGACACACACACAGTAGTATACGTGTGAGCCAAAGACCCCGAGCGGTCTTGCGCTCGTTTATTTAAGCCTTCGGGCGAGCCCGCCCTCCGGGTGCGCGCCTGTGTGAATACAATGTAGAGTGCGGGCCGGGTGGCACCGTCACTACATCCCTCCAATCTTTTAGATGCTAAGATCTTTTAACGTTGCATCTTCAGTTTTTGTACACGCAGCACGCAAAGTCTCTTAGTCTTTGGCTGGGGGCCGGATTCGGCCGAAGACCATACCTCTGGCTCCGGGAGTTGTTTTCCACTCCTGCCCCTCCAGCATCCCCCTCCGATGACGGGGGGCTTGCACTCGGGTTTGTCTGTTCTTCACCAGCCGGTGATTCTCCTCATGGACGTTGTGGCGCCGTTGCCTGACTGCTTCGCGGGGTGCTCGTGGTACCATTTCTTCTCCCCCTTCTTCTACTCCAGTCTCTTCACCTGTTGTTGTGAGTCTGACTCCCACTTTCTTAAACCAGGACACGTTTCTTGTGACCACTCGAGTCCTGTGCTTGGCCGACACCATGGTTCCTTGCACATTGATGACTTCCCATACCTCCGGCTCGTACGGGGTGCGATACTTCCATCCCGGTTATCGGTCCTTCACAATGACTCGATCGCCAACTTGAATGTCCATCGTTAGTGCCCGGCACGCTTGGCTTGCCTTGTCGTTGGTAGCTCTTCTTCTGGCTTGGTTAGCATCTTGATCCAGCTCAGGTGGATTCCAGGATGGGTCAGCGAGAATGCTGTCCCGAGGCACTTTCCGGAACAGCAGGTGCGCCTGGGCACACTGCGTTGTACAGTGTGGTGTCTGACGGTATGCACTTAAGAATTGTTGGAGGCAGTGTTCGACATCATCGCCCTTTTCGACACCAATCCTGAAAGCTCTGTTCAGAGTCCCCATGAAGCGCTCAACCTCTCCATTCGCCTGCGGCCACTGTGGCGTGATCTTGCGGTGTCGAATGGCGCGGGATGCCAGGTACTCCTGGAACTCTCTCCCTTGGAAGGGTGGACCATTATCTGACTTGATTTCTTATGGAAGTCCCATCATCGCGAAGACGCGGTCGAGCGCGGCCTTGACCTGGGGAAAAGCTGTCGATGACACTACTTCCACCACAGTGAACTTTGAGTGGGAGTCAATGAGGACCAGGGTGCTCCGCCCGTCAGGGAATGACCCAAAGTCAATACTAACTTGGGTCCATGGCTCCGGGAATGGCGCTTCGGTGATGACCGGATGCGGTGCCGGGTCACCTCCGGTGATGTTGCATGAGTGGCAGGTGCGGATGGCTTCCTCGACCATAGTGTCCATACCGGGGAACCATACCTTACTTCTGAGACGGGCTTTGGTTTTAGCTATCCCTTGGTGTCCTTGATGCGCCAGACAGACCACTCTCTCTTGAAGACTCCTGGGAATTACCAGGGTGGTGCAGCGTAGAACAATCCAATGAAGACCTTCGCTGAGCTCGCTTCAGGCTCTCCAAAGCTGTGGACGGAACAGTCTTTCCTCCTCTGTCAAGGCACTGACTCCATCGAGAAAGTGATGCCAGCTCCGATCCACCAACATTGCTTTGACCTTGGTCAGACATTCATCAGACTCAGTGGCTCTACCGACGCTCTACCGAGCATGAGAGCATTTGGGCAGGCCTCTTGAGAGATCATTCGAACAAATTCCTCCGTGTTGTCTTCATCGGCCAGTTGTCCAGGTGGAGCAGACGTGCCAGGGTGACGTGACAGAAAGTCAGTCGGGTTGTTGACCCCGGGTCGAAAGATCACATCAAAACGGTAGGCTTGCAGTTGAACTGCCCATCTCTCGATCCTTGGGGGAGCCAACCTGGATGTGCCTGCGAAGAGGGGAACGAGAGGCTTATGGTCAGTGACCACACGAAATTCCTGTCCATAGAGATAGAGATGAAAATGTTGGCACGCCCATTTGATAGCCAGGGCTTCACGTTCTATCTGGGCATACCGCATCTCTGTTCCTGTTAGCGCTCGGCTAGCATAGGCAGTTGGGACCCACTCCTTCGCTTCCGTTTCCTGCATGAGAACCGCACCTAGCCCCACGGGGCTAGCATCCACCAACACCTCTGTGCGTCTGTTGGGTCGAAAGTACACCATAACTTTGTCGTCGATGAGGGCCTCCTTCACAGCATGGAATGCCATGTCTTCTTTCGCGGTCCACGCCCATTGCTGACCTGACTTCGTAAGGTTGCGAAGAGGTTCTGAGAGGGACGCCAGATTTGGAATGAACCAGCCGCAATACGTGGCCATGCCGAGGACACTATGGACTTCTGTGGGCGACGTAGGTCTCGGGGCAGCGCGTATGGCCGCTGCCTTCTTCCGATCGACCCGTAGGCCATCTCTGGAAAAGATGTAACCGAAGAACTCCACCGACTCTTGGTAGAACGAGCACTTCGCTCGGTGAAGGGTGAGTCCACTTTCCGCCAGCCATTGAAGGGTGTCCCTGAGGTGTACGTGGTGTTCTTCTAGTGTCTTCGAGAACATGAGGATGTCATCACTCAAGTTAATAACGCCTTGCAACCCCGTGAGTGTCTCCCATATCGTGTTCTGAAACACTTCCGCTGCGGACAACACCCCGAAGTTCAGTCGCTTGTAACGACGTAGCCCCACATGGGTGGAGAAAGTCGTGATGTTCCTGCTATCGGGATGAAGCTCTAACTGGTGGTAACTGGCGTTGAGGTCGAGTTTTGTAAACCACTTGGCCCCGTTGAGGTCGGCCACTATGTCATCCATGGTGGGCGTGAGATGTCGTTCCCGCTTCACGGCTTTGTTCGGAAGGCGCATGTCGACGCAGAGTCGAATGGCTCCCGGCTGCTTCGGCTTGGGGGCAACGACCAAAGGCGATACCCATGGGGTGGGGCCTGACACCTTCTCAATTACGCCCAACTGCTCCAGCTTCTGCAGCTCCTCCTCCACTTGAGGGCGTAGGTGGAACGGCACCCTCCTGTGCCTCAGGGCCGTAGGCTTGACCGTTGGATCAATGTGTAGTTTGAATAGCTTTCCTTTCAGGCACCCCGACCCTTTGAATAACATAGGAAAGTCTCTGAGGATGTCTCTGGCGTGCAGGTTATGCACCTGGTTGGTGAAAAAGACCAGCTCCAGGTCTTCCGCCGTGTGGCAACTGAGGAGCGCCCCTCGCTTTCCTTCGGTAACGTGAAACCGCGTGTGAAGACGGTGCCCTTCGCTGGCGACTTCAACCTCCATGACTCCTCATAGGGGAAGTGGCTCCGTCCCACCATAGGTGTATATTCTTGCCTTGGAGGGTTCGAGCGGGGGTCGCGGTGACAACTGCTCATATTGATCGCTGTCCATCACGTTCACCGACGCCCTGGTGTCTATGAGCGCCTTTATGGAGGAGCCTGCCACTGTGATGGTGCTCATTGGTGGAGGTCGACGCTTCGGACCTTCTCGACTGACGAACGACACTATGAAGACGTCATCGTCATCCGCACCTAGGCCAAACCCTGGCGGGGTGGTGTCCACTTGATCCAACGGGTCTTCCAGCATCAGTTGTCTCACTGCCGTTGACGGTCCATGCTGCCCTGCAGTGTTTGTTCTCGCTCTACCTCCTCGGCATACCTTTGCGAAGTGGTTGAGTTTTCCGCATTGGGAGCAGGTCTTCCCCCTTGCGAAGCATCTTCCCGCCAGCGGGTGATCCAAGCCGCAGTAACCACATGCGCTCCTCTGTGGCGGCCTTCCAGACCCCCTCTTGGTGTCGCTGGTCGTCTCTGAATCGCGTCTACTCTCTCCTCTTTTATCATTGGAAGTCGGGAGGTCCCTGACTGCGTAGTTGGCCGGTTGAGAGCTGCCTCCATCTCGTCCGCACGAGCGTTGGACAGCTCGTGTGACCTGGCGAGCACGAGGATCTCATCTAGGGTAATGCCTGGTTGCCTGAGTATCAGGCGGCGCAGCGTCACCGAGCGGCACCCTTGTATGACTTGCACCCTGATCTCCTCCCTCTGGTCATACAGCATGCAGGAGCTCGCCAGCTTTCTCAGACGAGCATAGAACACATCTATGGTCTCGGCCTCCCCTTGTCTTGCTTGGCGGAGTTTGAATCGTTCGAAATAGGGTTTATTTGTGGGTCAAAGTGCCTGTTTAAGGCCGCCCCCGCCTCATCGTAGTTGTCATCCGCCCCTGTGTTAGGCAGCGTCTCAAACAAATCATACAATTCTCCCCCTCCATAGCACATGAGGAGCGACCTTTTCACCTTCCCATCGTCTCCCTCATGCCCACAAAGTAGTGGTCTAGGCGGCCAATCCAGGATTTCCATTGTGCTGCCGCAGTTGCCGGATCTGCGAGTTCGCTGAATGGGGGCAGGGGGGCCGCCGTGGCATGACCGGGTTGCGGTGGTGCGTGCAGGGGCGCCTGCTGTGGGACCGGCGGCTGCGCCGCAGGAGCACCAGCTCTGTCTACGTTGGGCACACTCATGTCCGCTCGCAAGTGCGCTCGCTGAGCAACCACCCGGTGAAATACTCTCCTGGTGAGGTATACCACACCACTCCTCCAACAGTGGTGGATGGCTGGGCAGGGGTCTTGACTGCTGTGGGCACTGGGCAGGGACAGACTGGTGACCAGTTGCACTAGCCAGTGCTTGTCGTTGGTGGCGAGGGAGCAAGCTGCAGAGCGCTGGGCCAATGCAGTCAATGTATATTGCTGTTGCCAGTTGTGAGCAGGAACAGACTGGTGGCCAGATGCACTTGCCAGTGCTTGTTGTTGGTGTTGAGGGGGTGAGCTGCACAGCGCTGGGCCAATGTTCTCAGTTCATTTGCTGTTGCCAAAGTTTAATTCCCCCAGGGCGTCCTGACCGCCCGTGTAATTTCCTTGCAGCGCGCGGAGCTCGAGGGTGCACTTGAGCCCTGTCCCCAGGGCAACAGGCTCGACCACGCGGTAGTGGGAGCGAGGCCTTCAGCCGGAGCGGCCGTGCGCGTACTGAGCAGGGTTGGTCTCACCTGCGTCACACGGCGCTGATGGCAGTCCCGCTCGGCCGCTTCCGCTTCCCGCATGGCCCCAACGGCCGACCGGGCTCAGTGACAGCTTCCAGTGTGGGGTGGGCACCTGCTGGGCAGCACGCGACTTCCGGCGGCATCCTTCAGAGCGGACGGGCACCCGCTCGATAGCACACGACTCCGGCAGTTCCTCAGAGCGGGGTGGGCACCCGCCGGGGCGGCACGTGCCCATGCTTCTACGACTCGTGTGCGGCAGAGCAGCCTAGACTACAGCGGAGGCCGCACACTGCGCACCTCGAAGGCAGCCGGACCAGGTGAGACACGGCAGAGGGGCGGGTGGGACCCGGCTTGTCGCCAATGTGGTGTCCAGGCCTGGCTGGACACGCGCTGCGCTGAGGCTAGGCCTCTGGCGTAATCATGCAGCAAACAATGAGGGACACACACACAGTAGTATACGTGTGAGCCAAAGACCCCGAGAGGTCTTGCGCTCGTTTATTTAAGCCTTCGGGCGAGCCCGCCCTCCGGGTGCGTGCCTGTGTGAATACAATGTAGAGTGCGGGCCGGGTGGTACCATCACTACAGATGGGAGGGGAGATGTGACGACGAATTCGGAGGAAATTAGAGTTTTCCCAGCAACTTAAAATTGGAGATGTGACTAAATGACCAGAGACCATTGATGTTTTGAAGAAGTCAATAAACTGCAGCGTGATTTTTACACGTGCATGAAGTAGATGTTAGTCACCCACAACTTTTACAACACTGTGTTGCTTTCTCGCTGGCAATGCTGAGCAGGACACACTACTCCAGGTCTTCTCTGGCATCTCTCCATGAGGGACCCACCTGTCCTGGTGAGTAGGAGCGAAGGCACACCTTACAGTGCCATCCAGATATCACAGGTCGGGGAATGTCCCATTTCCAGACTATCTTTGTGGCCAGCATTGCTTCCGTTGAAGCTATCACCGAGGAAGAAAGGCCAGAAACACTTCGCAACTAGGAGAGAAACTTCAGCCAAAAGCAGCACTTATTGATAACTGATTGCACGACCTCTGCCCTGATGAATAGCTGAAGGGATTGTCCCACAATTAAATGTTACCTAAATGAATGGTTTCACAGTGTGTGAACTCAACAGTACAAACTGGACTGTGCTTCTCTCATAACCATGCATCAGCATTCCTGGACATGTGTCCCAATGAACAGCGACCCAGTCTTTCTCCTGATATAAACCCACAGTCTTTTCTCTGATGAATGTTGAGCCAATCTCTCGCATGGCTAACTGTGCGTGGTCTCTAGTCCAGTCATTTGTATAATGAGGCTACCCGAAGATGCCATGTCACCTCCGATACATGCAGGTCTCCTGTCCTGGCGTTTGGCTGACCATCCAAACAAAGCTGAAAGTCTTGATTCCATCTGTGAAACAAATCGGATGGGATTACCGCACTACATTGGTCTGGAGTGGCGTTACGAAACTTGAGGGGGGCCCCCCTGCACAGTACTTGGAGATCCCCCCACCCTCTGGATGCAGTCAGGAGCTCTTAGTTGCTGCCCGGGCACAGTGCCCGAGGGGGGCACCTGGGGCACGAGGCCCCCCGCACCGCGGGTGCTGCAGGGGCTTTTGTTACATCACTGCTGGTCTGTAAAAGAAAATTCCAGGACTGCAGCACCGCATATCATAACACACTCTTCAACATTATGGTTGCCATATTGAAGAGAGTGTTACACTCAAACAAAAGGGGCAAAGTCACGTAATTGCTATAGTCTCTGGATGGGTGAATGATACCAGAGAAATTGCCTCGTGTAGGAAAGTGGATTATTAGTAGATGGGGTATTCACCTTCGGGCAGTAATAATATAACAATCACTAATAGGTCCAGTCAAGTCTGAATAAATTAATCCTTGCTCAACCCTTGGTAGTTTGGCAAACGAGAAGACAAGTTTAACATTGGAGGCATTTATGTGTAACAGTGGGCCGAATAGGATGAGTGGCTTGTCACAGTCAAAAGTTTACCTTCAGAGTGGCCCTTAGGGGAATATTTACTATAATTGTGGTGCAGGGCAGCGCAGCAAGTTACCTTGCTGTGCTGGCCTGCGTCACAGTGAAAGGGCAGGAACGTGCTGTATTGATCAAATATGGCGCATACCTTTCCCCCTGCACTGGCACCATTTCTGTAGCCTAGCACCAATGCAGGCACCCTTGTACCATGGTGCAAGCGTGCCTGTGTTGTAGGCACCCTTGCACCATGGATTGTTACTGTGCAGGAAAGAGGTCCTTCATGCACAAAAAAAAATCATAGAGGCATTTTCCTCTTTCTATGTGTGCTGCAGAATTCAGCATACATAGAAAGAGGAAAAAACGAGGAGAAATAAAGATATTTCTTCTTGTTACACCTCACCTGGGGAGGCATATCTTTTTGGTGCATTACTAGGTTTGCCAGGTTCTGTAAATCTGGGTATGTGTCAAAAACCATGGGATTTGCATGGGAACACCTACTGCAACGCCCAAGGAACACTTCCCTAGTGCAGAGTAATGCAAAGCAGAGATTTGAGGTGCATTACAATACTCCGTATTTTTGAAGCCATTCAAAACCACACAAAGTGGTTTTGCGTGGCTTCATAATTTTGACTTACAGCTTTGTGTTGTGAATGTCCCACATTGTTTGGTGAAAGCATGATGCAAAGCTCTCATAAATATGTCCCATAGTCTTCTTCTCTGAGCTTTTTTCTCATCACTGGGCTCGTCGGCGGGTCCTCGGGCTTCTTGGATCCGAAGTTCGCGTTGATGACTGCGGCCTGCTGTAGTGCTATGCATCGGTGAGTCTCTGGAAGTCCCTCCCCTCGATGGAGAGGAGCTCTGGAGCTCTCAGTGGGACAGACTAGCGTGGTCAGACCAATTTGTGAGTCAACGACGGCAACGGCTTGACTCTTGACATCGAGCCGGTCACCTCCTGAAGCTTTTCAGACAAACTTTGTAGAAACTTTCCAAACTTTCAGATCTTGTTCCTTGTTGGTTCCTTTGGGGATAGAGGTGTCCAGTAGCACCAGCCAAGGGTTCAGAAATTCTGCATTGCCTCTTGGGGGCTAGGACTCAATCTCCCACAATGCACCTGCACAGTCCAGGAAAAATCCAGTTGCAAATCGTCAGCTGGGGTGATCCTCTCTTTGGGCTTGCAGGTGAATTCTTCCAGCTCTGTTGTACCTGTGGCTGATCAGAGAACCCATTCCTTTTCCTTTTAGTCAAGCACAGTCCTTTCATTGTGGAGCCCTGAGAGTGCAGCAGGTGCAATCCTTTTGAGTGCAAGCCTTCTGTGGTGTAGTCCAAGGGCCCAGCAGTCCTTCTGTTGTTCCACGCAGTGTTCTGAGGAGCTCCTGCAGCTTTCCCATAATTATCCTCCATTTGTGGCTAGCAAGAGGAAGGAACAACCCAACCAATAGGGGTAAAGTTACCTCCCTCTGCTATGACCACTTCCCGTGTGGCATATTTTTGACCCAGAATGCACTGTTTTCACAAAAAAATAACTGGAGAAAATCTCTCCTTGGTGTGTGTGTCTGTGTAACCTAACCCAATGGTTTTTTTAACATCTGACTACAGCCCCTCTCCTAATCTAATTAGGTGGGCTCCTTTCGGGCTGAGGAACAAGGAAGGTGGGGCTGGCCTGGGTCCGATGACATCTGTTCTTCTGTCCTTGAAGTCCAGCTTATCTCCCCAGCCTTCTTCCTCTACCTGGCTTCTCCAGGAAGCAAATCGCCTTGCATTAAATGGCTGTATTGTTGCAGCCCATTCACACCTACTCACATAGCAGCTTGACTCGGGCTGTAAAAGGCTGAACAATCAGAAGAGGCTGCTACTGTGCTGCTTTAGGTAACTTCAGGATAGTAAGTTCTAAAACTACTTTTCTGTGATAGTTATAATAAATCTGACTTTGTCAAGTGGTTAGGTTTATTTGAATGATATTGACCATCAGATGAACCCTCGCCTACAGACCCCTGGGCCCCTGCAGGGCTTCTGAAGCCATCTCCAAGCTCATCGCCACCCTGGCTTTTGACTCCAAGCACTACATCCTCCTCGGCGACCTCAACTTCCACCTTCATTAACCCAATGACACCAACTCTGCCAACCTCCTGGAAAGCATAAGCAACATTGGACTCATGCAACTGGTCACCAGCCACACTCACTGTGCAGGACACACCCTGGACCCAATCTTTGCAGCCAGCAGCAGAATCAAATTCAGCCACACCACCCAACTCACCTGGACAGACCACAGCATCATCCCCTTCACCATCGCAGGCTCACCACAACCCACCTCCATGCCTCCCAACCCAGCCCGCCGCAGGTGGAGCAAAATCACCAAGACCCAGTGGACTGCTACCCTCAACACCACCAAACCCTATCCACCAGCAACCTTGAGCTAGCTGTCCAAAACATCTCTAACTGGATCTCCAATTGCGCCGACACTATCGTCCCCATGAAAACGACCAGCACCAGCAGACCCAACAAACATGCCAGCTGGTTCACCCCTGAACTCCAAGCATCCAAATGCGAGTGTAAGCGACTGGAGAGACGATGGTGCTCCAGCAGGTACCCCCTGAGACCTCACCACCTTCAAACCTGCCCTCAGAGAATACCACCACTGCCTCAAGGAAGCCAAAAAGGAAGTCCTAAGCACCTGCATCGAGGCAAGCTCCAATCACAGAAAAGAACTCTTCAGCATCGTCAGAGAATTCTCCAGCCCGAATGCCACAGAGTCCATGATCCATCCCTCCCAAGCTCTCTGCGACTCCCTGGCAGACCACTTACACAACAAGACAGCAGACATCTACAGCAACTTCGAACTGCAGCCAACTGACCTTGGCCACCTCCTGACATACACCGACAACTCCCACAGCCACCTCATCGATTGGACACCCCTCACCACGCCTATCACTACAGTGATCATGACCTCCATTCACTCCGGAGCACCAAATGACCCCTGCCTCCACCACGCCTTCAGCCTGGGACAGAAGGAAATCAGCAGCGCACTCACCAACATACTCAACGTATCCATCACCACTGCCACCTTCCTTGATGCCTGGAAAAATGCAGAGGTTAAACCCCCTCCTAAAAAAACCCTCCCCTTTCCGGCCAAGGTCCTGGAAAAAGCCATCAATCACCAACTCACTGATCACCTGGAAGGAAACGACCTACTCGATGCCTCTAAATCTGGCTTCCTCTCCAACCACAGCACTGAGACGTCCTAATAGCCCCAAACGACGACATCAGATCCATCCTTGGCTGTGGTGAGAAAGCAGCCCTGATCCTCCTCGGCCTCTGAGTGGCCTTCAACACCAATATTCAATATTCAATATATTTATTAAAGATTTGGAACTCCAAGGAGGTCCACATAATATCAACACCATATCCCACCACATGCTCATCACCAAACTCCACCACAGAGGTGGATCGCCTCCTTCCTCAGAAGACGTGCACAGAGAATCCGCCTACCGCCCTTCACCTCCGAACCCAAGAGCATCATCTGCGGCATCCCCCAATGATCCTCCCTCAGCCTCACCCTCTTCAATGCCTACATGACGCTATTGATTGACATCACCCACACTCATGGACTCAACATCATCTTATATGCTGATGACACCGAACTAATCCTTTCTCTCACGGAAGACACCATCACCACCTGATACAGCTTTCAGAATGCCATGACTAACGTCGCTGACTAGATGAGATCCAACTGCCTGAACCTGAAAATGGTCAAGATAGAAGTGCTCATCTTTGGAAGAAACACCTCCCCATAGGATGACACATGGTGGCCCACTGCACTTGGACCCTTACCGACCCCCACCAACCATGCCCGCAGCCTCGGCATTATCCTGGACAGCGATCCCCGTCAGCACCAGAAAAACGGTGACTCAAGCCCTCGTCACCAGCCGACTGGACTACGGAAATATACTCTATGCATGAACAACCACCCATCTCCTCAAGCGACTACAGACCATACAGAACGCCACAGCCAGATTCATCCTTGACCTCCCCATTTGAACCATTATCACCCCCCACCTCAGAAGTCTGCAACGGCTCCCCGTCCAGAAGAGATGCTTGTTTAAGCTGCTGACTCATGCCTACAAGGCCCTCCACAATGCCAGCCCCTCCTACATCAACCACTACCTGAACTTCCACCAGCCGACCAGACAACTGTGATCTGCTTCCCTCGCCCTTGCACACATCCCCCGCATACGACGGAGCCTTAGTGGAGGCCGTTCTTTCTCCTACCTTGCTGCCAAGTCCTGGAACGACATCCCACTCCACTTCCGAACCTCCCCTCACTCGCTGACTTCAGAAAGGGACTCAAGACCTGGCTTTTCAACTAAAGCCCTCCATACTTTGGCGCCTGGATACTCCTTGCGGTGACAAGCCACACAATATAAAAACTGATTGATTTATTGATTGCTAGCTAGCACCAATCAAAAGGTAAACTTTATTAGGTTTAATAAAGCCTTCCCTTGTTAGCCTAGGGGCTAGCAGCACTACAATGGAGACAAGCATTTGCAATGCAATAGGTCTAGCATTTGCAAGATTTTGAGCTATTGACATTGTAAATGACAATGCCTTTTACTTATTTGTTTAAAAAACTTGAAATAATAAAAGGCATTGTCATTTACAATACCAATAGGTCAATGTTTTGAAAATGTGAGACCTATTGCATTGCAAATGCTTGTTTTATTCCAGTAAAGGAGGAGTCCTTTTGTAGAAACCAGTGGGTTATGGTTGTTTGCTTATAACAAATAACCCAGATGTATTGGTTATATCTACTATGCCCCACTTACAGTCCTTGAGTTACCTTGGATTTTGAATTATATTGTAGACGCTTTCGAAAATAAAGAGATTAAAAAAGGAACATTTTTACAAAAGCAGCACACTATCCCATATTAAAGAAAAAAAGCCTTTGAAGATATCACAAATATTTTTTATGATAGGCTAGCAGTGTTGGGAATATCGCGTAAATGTTAAAAAAAAAGAAAAGTTACAAAAATGGATGATTGTCAAAAATTCCACACTGTATCATATTATAGTAACAGAAAAGCAGCACGTTTCACGAAAACAGACATAGCTTTTGATTGCTGATCCTTATCTTAGATATATAGCATGTTACATCGCATGCTATTACATCGCGTTCCTTTACAACGCGGTCGTTACAACGACCGTGTTGTTAGAACGCGATACCTTTACAACGCAGGTCATTAGATCGACTTGCTGTAGGGGGCGCGCTGGACTTAGGAATAGTATAATTTACTATTCCAACTCCAGCCTGCGCAATAGTAGGGAAGGTGTTGGAATAGTAAATCATACGATTCCTTATGTTAGAGCACCCCCTACAGCAAGTCGATCTAATGACTTGCGTTGTAAAGGCATTGTGTTCTAACAACGCGGTAGTTGTAACAACCGCGTTGTAATGGAACTGCGATGTAATGACTGCGTTGTAAACGCTGTCTCCCCCTTATCTTATCAGGGCTGTCTCCTTGGAGCACCCATAAAAAAGCTTGCAAGTAGCATGAACACTTAGCAATAAACTCTACTTAAGAATAACAAAAGACTCGCTTTCACAGAGCAGTGACATTTGCATTTTCTAAAGCTTTGTGTTCTAGCAACTGAAATGTGCGCTAAAGAAACACTCCCTTTGCATTAAAGCCAAAAAACTGCATTAAGTGATAGTAAATAAAAGTTACAAGGGGCTGTAACTGCACATATAAGCATAACAAAATTTATAAAGTGCCCGCCCTCCTCCTATGTCCGCAGAGACAGCGCGTTTTGGACACAATGTATCTTTAATGTATTGCTAAGCTGTCTCTGCGGACATAGGAGGAGGATGGGCACTTCATAAATAATCTTACAACTAACAGGAAAGATTGTGTTTCACTTTAATAAAAAATGAAAAAGCTTTGTAAAAATGCATTTCATGTCGGTACATGGAATGCATTATTACAAAGCTTTTTCATTTGTACTTAAAAAGCGAGACAGCAGTCCTTCCTGTTAGAAAAAAAAATCCGGTGGGGTGAAAATGTGTTCAGAAAGAACGCTGAATGTTGCTGTAACAAGATTACTTATAAAGTAAGCAGACTGCAGGAAAGCATGTCGTGCATGTGATAGGAGAAAGCCATTTAAGAAAATAGCGCCCGCAGACAGTAAATAAAACATACTGCATAACACCACAGTAAGAGGGCCAGTCCTCATGGCAGGTTACAAAGAGAGACAAGGAGGTACTAAGGAGGGACTACTAAACCTATTGACGAATCAAAAGCCATCATTTACAAAGGACAGGAAGAGGAGCCAATTGTAAAGATGGGCGGAACATGGGTGGAGCTTAACGCCCATATACTGAATACTGCATGTCTCAAAGAGACAGCGCAAGCGCTGCTTTAAGCGAGACCTAAAGAAGCATCCAGCCACCCTGGTCAGGCTCCATGGAGACAGTGCACAGTAGCGGTGCTTTTCTTTTGGGAGGGGGGGTGCCTCCCGGTGCCTGGTTTGCTTTATTCCAGCCCGCCAGAGGGGGTATTAGAAATGGGGTCTGGTCTGTTATATGCTGAGCCGAACATGGTGGCAAACGTCTCGAAAAATCACACCTCGCTCGTAGGCAGATGGGAACTCAGACACTCCTAGTTTCCTGGGAATATGTTCTTCTAAAGCTAAGAGTTGGAACCCGGTGGTGTCTGTTTGCTTTGGGTAGGGTGACCAGATTTTTAAAACAAAAAACAACCGGGACATTTAGCAAAAATAGAACTACAACCGAGCACACAGAATGGCGGCGCTCATCAGCAGCGAATTACAGAGACACTAAGAAAATAAATAAACCGCATTTTTTTAAGCCAATACCATGCCTGTTAATTACATTGCTTTATAACAGCTGCCAACTATCCCTGCTTTGGAAAACATAAAAACGCACCTCACGCAGTTTTCAGTCGACTGTCTCTAAAAGCCGGGACATGAGCTAATTTCCCGAAATCAGCCAGCAAAAACCGGGACTTTCCCGGGAAATCAGGGCCGCCTGGTCGCCCTAGCTTTGGGGGTGCTTTGAAAGGATTTCTCCTTCGTCCCGTAGGACTCGGGTAATCACGGACGCCCCCCGGCCTGACGTCAGCTCATCATACCTGTAAGGTGTATTGCTCGCCAGCGGTGGGTTTCAGATCCTATGGAAGTTCGGGTCATTCAGGCAGGTCGTGTTCTCCCCCACTCTCACAAGGTATTGCTGCAGAGTGCTGACCGATGCGCCTCCACCGAGGGCGGTACAGTTGGGGACTGCAAACTATGTACGGCGCCGAGGAGCCTCCGCTGGTGCTTTGCTGAGGTTATTGTTAGAAGCTGTAAACAAAGAGGACACATGTTATTTATCATTCAGACTAACGTAAGATCCCCGCAGGGCCTCAACAGCAAGTTAGAAGATACCACAAGCACGGGATACTGGCGTGCCCAATTATCCCCATTGAAAGCATCCACCTAACCACGCTCATCCACTAACCCACTGGCGTGTGGCCTGGGCATGTGGTTGCAAGTAGGTGGGCATGCTTATTTACATAGCAGTCACGGCATCTCTAGTATGGCTTTGCAGCACTGAGACCAAGTTTGTGCAAATGGCCAGCCCATTGACTTCAATTCTTATTTTATTGGGTGCTATGCAGGGGCGATTCCCTAACTGCCCAGAAGGAAGGGTCAGACCCTGCTGTGGCACGAGGCCGCTCACAATCGCCGTCTAGAAACCCCCCTAGAACGTTCCCACTCGTGCAGTGGGATGAAACACATGTTCTCACCAGACACCTGCAGTCCATACAGAGCAGCGTTATAGAGCGAGTAGTCGGATGGGACTCCCACGCCGGCGTCTTTGCTAATTTCACTGTCAAAGACACAGACTGGTTTCTGCAGGGTAACCGTGGTCAGTGTGGGGTTATTGGCTAACATCAGCGGACTTACAACTTGTGGTGCGGGATCCTGCCCTGAGAAACAAGCGGATAAAAGAAACCGCGTCATTCAGACGAAGGTATGACCCCCGCCCTCTAAAATTCAAAATAAGTTAAGAACGCAAGCAAACAGTATTAACGTGCATTTTTATGAATATTAGCAAAGGTGCGGTATCCCCCTTCCTTTATGGAACGGCAGTCACTCCTGAAACAACATTGTCCGGGCTGCTTGAAAGTGAAAGTGGGCATAACGGGGAAAGCACGCCGTGCCCGTAGTAGGAGAAACCCATTAAAGAAAAGAGTGCTTACAAACTAAATAAGACATGCCGTGTTGCATCCGAAGTAAAGGGGCCAGTCGCCATGGGTGTTTACAAATACAGACAAGGCGGTACCAAGGAGGGACTAAAAACCCTAACAACAACTCGCAAGCCAGCGTTTACGAAGGACAATGACACTAGCCAATGAAAAATATGTGTGGAGAGTGGGCGGGGCTTCTCTTACATACTCCACTACAACAAGTCCAGCAGAGCAGCGCATGCGCGCTGACTCAGGCTCGACCTAAAAAACTGCGTTTTCCCTACCAGGGCATATAAAACCTACTTTATACTGTCCCTGCTTTTATAACAATGCACCCTAACCTTGAGGCACTTAGGGCAGACCTTAGGGGTGACTTGTAAGTTATAAAAAGGTAGTTTTGGACTTTGGAAGTACTTTTAATTCGAAAGTCGAATTTGGACATAGTTTTAGTTTAAATCCAGCTTGCAAGGCAGGCCTGGCTTTAAAATGACACCAGACATCACAGCAGTGCACATTTAAGTGCATTAAGTCCACTGGGGTCTCTAAACCTACTTGCCCTACTATATACTAGGGACATACAGGTACGTTGTATTGGGCAATTAGAATATTACCAATTGCCATATACCTTTAGAGGACAAAGCACTGTCCCTGGGCCTGGTTAGCAGAGCCCAGGGCACTTTCAGAGTCAACAAACAGGTCCTATGCACACGCATATGAGTAAAAGGAAAGTAAAGCACAGTTTTCGTTGGTCAAGGATGATAACAATGACGTCCTTTCTTTAAAGTGTTCACTTTAATGGTGTGTTGCTTAACGAGCCAGTCAACATGTGTTTCGTCAGTGGGGTATGAACCCTTGACTTCTTCAGGGCTGTGACGAAGTGAAACAACTCTTAGACCTTAAAACCGGTGATAATTCCGAATCGGTAGGTCATATAAGTCATCAGTGGTGCAATGCAGTTCTTGTTATATCTGCACTGTAAATCTTTCGGTTTAAATTATCCGAAAATCAATCCATCCTGATTCCGTCTTGTATTGCTAAGACAATATACCTTATCTTTCTATCACGGCCGAGTATGGCCAGTTCCTGGCACTTCCAGAATTTAAATACGGCACCATCCGCCGTTGGTATCACTATGGTGAGTACGCCAAGTGGTCCTCGTGTGTTCTCGGGTTACGTTTCAACCGGTTTCGGATAATTTAAACCGAAAGATTTACAGTGCAGATATAACAAGAACTGCATTGCACCACTGATGACTTATATGACCTACCGGGTCGGAATTATCACCGGTTTTAAGGTCTAAGAGTTGTTTCGCTTCGTCACAGCCCTGAAGAAGTCAAGGGTTCATACCCCACTGACGAAACACGTGTTGGCTGGCTCGTTAAGCAACACACCATTAAAGTGAACACTTTAAAGAAAGGACGTCATTGTTATCATCCTTGACCAACGAAAACTGTGCTTTACTTTCCTTTTACTCATATGCGTGTGCATAGGACCTGTTTGTTGTAATTTACCGGACCCCAGGGTCCCTACTTGAGGGTTTAGGGGTTTTCCCTCACCTATAGCACCGAATCTCACTGTGTTTTTGTGTCTACTTCACACAACGCGGCAAGCGTCATCTCTTATCCTGTGTTAAATAACACCCCCCCGTTCTCTGCTCACTTTCAGAGTCAGTAACCACCAGCATCAGTCAAAAAATGGGGGTGAGCAGGGCAAAATGGAGACTTTCCTATACCTGGTCTACACACAGATGAATTCCATTTTGGACTTTGCCCTGATTAATCGTGTTTTGACCTTGCACATGGTGGAGCATGTGACCTGATGAATGCTGGCAAAGTTGAATTTCTGACCATGTTGGTGCAAACAGGTGATGGAAGAGGTATCACTAGCACCATCCATGTTGCTGAAGCACTCAGCAGTGTTGGTTACCCATGCATTTGTGAAGACAAGCATTATCTGGATGTCAACATGGAGACACTAAGCTGACAGAAGAGTGGAATGGAAGTTTACCAAAACTACTCATGTGGCTACTGTGAGTAGATGAATGAGAGATCGCCATACAGGTAATATTCGAGTATTCAAGTAAGATAGTCAAGCAAACACCACAGTGACTGATTTACATCTGGAAGACTTACTGCTGCAAACCTCACGGTCAGAATCTAGTAAAAATCAAACGTGATATGTTCTAAATGTCTCCCTAATCAGTTCCATAGTCATCAAGAGGCATATTCAGTAGCCTTCCCTGCTACTTTTGAATTTAAATGGTAGGGGAAATATTTTTGGTAACTAAGCAATATACATTCACTTATTGGCATAATTAAAGGTATGATGGCTTGAGCTTAGATGTTAAACATCCATATTAGCCACAACTCAAGCACGACTATACATTGTGTTTTTTTGTTTTTTAGGGATTTTCAGGGATAAAAGGTGAAGCTGGCCTAACGGTAAGTATATTTTGTTATGCATGTGCTAGTTTATTATATTAATTTGTGCTATCATGCTGCCGTCTGCACATTTCAATGCTTTTGATTAACCAGTCATGTTTTTTTCATTGAATTATATTACTTGTACCTTGTTTTCCATTATAAATGTTGGACAATAAATTCCAGAATGCAAAGAAAACCATTACTGGAAATGCTACTCAAACCAGACTTGGAGCAACTCAGAATATATAAATGCCAGTTTAAATGTAGAGTGATGCTTAACTTATGCACATGGAACAAATTCAGTGTATGCATCGTCATTTTTATTGTCCTGTCCAAATCTTGTTAGGGATCAGCAGAGAGATTTACTTAGCAATAAGGCTGAAGTTGGAAGCTCAGAGCAAGACACAGAAGAGTAGCAGACGCACCAGCAGTGGTGGGAACTGCCAGTAGCTGGCGGCAACAGCTAACACAGTTTAAGCGCCACAGAACCTATGTATTTATTCATTTTACAAACAAATCCCTTTACAAAGTTCCGCTGCCCTCTGGGTATGTTTGAGCTACACAGATACCACATCCATCCATACATAAATTATGTATTAATGAATTCAGTTAGCATCTTTAGACTGTGTTTGGATTTGAAACGTGCTCTGTTCAGTCCCACTTCTCTGATTTTGATGATTTTCCTGTGCAGGTGTAGACAATGTTAAACAATTTAACAGGTTGTCTTCGGATGCTCTGCGGTAATTAAGGGAGGGGTTCCTGCACGTTATCTACAACCGATAGGAAATCCACTAAATTAAAAGAAATGTATTGGTGGGAATAGAATTCCTAAGACGTATATTAAAATCTTCAACCGAAAGATGCCATTTCGGCTATATGAAAGATAATGGCCCATATGTACGAAATTCCAAAATTGTGACTTCCAAATAGTAAATCCGTAAAAAACGCTTTTTGGGAATCGCAAATTGGAATGTATGTAACCTGCTATTTCCTAATAGCAATTCCTACGGATTCGCATTCGCTATTAGGAAAGCACAAAATCGCTATTTAAGAAATTAAGGGGCATATGTATCAAGAAAGCGTTTTGCGAGTCCTTAATAGCGAATTTTAGCGATTCGCTATTACGGACTCGCAAAAGGCAATGTATGTAGGATTCGCAATATTAATTACGATTCCTACGTATTCCTTAATTGCGAATCGCAAATTGCGATTCGCAATTAAGGAATACCTTCCTATTCATTCCTATGGGCCTAGAGGCCCATAGGAATGAATAGGAAGACATTCGCAATTTGCGAGTACCCATTAGGTACTCACAAATTGCGAATGCAATTTCAAGGATGCAAGGGTGTCAAAAGGACACCCTGTTGCACCCCTGAAATAAGCATGTGTGCACATGTGGCACACATACATGCCCTAAGGGCATGCATGTGCGCCACATGGCACTTTGAAAAATGCAAAAAAGTGCATTTTTCAAAGAGATTGCAAATTGCATCCAACTTGAAGTTGGTGGTAATTTGCGATTTCTAAAGGCAAAATGGCAAAACTTGGGTGCTTCCAGAATTGCATTTAAGGAATCGCAATTTGCGATTCCTTAAATGCATTCACAGAATAGGGAATCGCAAACTTTGCGAATCCCTATTGTGCAAGGGCCTTTTGGGATGATACATCCCAAAAGGCTTTTTCCCGTTCGCAAACGGGCCGATTCTGAGAATCGGCCCGTTTGCGAACGGGAAAAAGGCTTCATACATATGCCCCTAACCATTCTGGAAAAAGAATAAAGATGTCCAGAAGGAATCATAATGTAAAGAGGATCAGACGCTACAAAAACCGTCATCAGGTGTTAGAATCACAAAATCCCCAATAACGGAGGTGAATATGGTGCAAAATCAACCAGTGCACTGCAGTGTTGGGAATGCCATCTGCACTGATTTGCTGCCAAGTGGGAGGGCATGCCACTACCCAAACGAAACAGTGGCCATTATCTCCCACGTGTAAACATGTGGTGGAGCTAACTGGAGGACAACCATATTGGTTAAGACGTATGGTGCCCCTAACTGCACTCTATATAATAATGCAGTGCCAGCCCTCTTCGCGTGCTCATGAGTTTGCTACTGTTCAGTATGCCGTGGTAAGGATCGCACTTCAGGGGTCCAAGTGTAAGCCCTGTGAGGGCTGCCTGTGCTGGTGACTCCGTGTGACTATCATCCCACGGTCTCTGGTCGCTAACCAGGAACACTCAATAATGATGTATGGAGTCCTATAGTCCGGAGATGCTCACAAGGACAATAAGCCACCGTGTAATGCTACATTGTGATCATGCGCATAAAAATATACCTGCTACTAGCGATAAAGGATAACTACACAAGTGCTGTGATCAAGTTACGGTATCGCCCAGTATCGTGACAATAACCCCACCATCCGTGCAGCGTGGGTGCTAAAGGATCTACTTACATTCGCCGTAAACCAAAAGCTGCTAATTCTTATTGTTATCAGGTTTTGTGATCCTAACGGAAAAAATAGCTATCAGATCAGGGGCCACAACATTATCTCAAAGTGACCATACATAATGTACATTGTATCCAAAACTTACTTACAATTCACTGACAGCATTTTGGGTGCCTTTTTGATTTTTGCATCTGGTTATCATCAGATCCGATTCGATGGTAATAGCGTTGCCTAAATGCCAAATTTGCGACTAGTCGCAATTAGGAAATGCTATGTACATGTGGTTACTGAATCTCAAATAGGAAATTTTTATTTGCGATTTCCTATTTTGTTATTCGCAAAATGCATATTTCTACTGGGTAGAAATGGCATTTTGCGACGCAGTTTATGCCTTTCGTACATACAGAAAGGCAATTTTGCATTTCTTAACGGCCCGAAATAGCGATTCGGACCGCTAAAAAAATGCAATATTGGTTTGTAGATATGGGCCTTTTTGTTGCTAAGCATTCTAATTTGTTCCTTTGTAAGAGTTACCAGAAAGCACCTTCTGGCATTAACATGAGGCAATTGAATTGCTTCGGGAACGTATTGAGGTGGAGATCAGAAACTAGCGAAGAGTGCCACCTTATTCGGTATTTTGATGCACTGGCAACGGGCTGCCTGAGACTTCGCTCATCATCAGTAAGACAAGGGCGTCCCTGTTGTCAAGCAACACAGTGTGGCCCTGCTTGTGCCTTGATTAAGGTCAGCCTGGAAAATACTGAAATATTTATTTCACCAGATATATTCACTCACTGCAGGAATCGAAATTGTTTGGGTACGATAAATGTCACTCAATTACGATCACGTCCTGAAAAAAGAGGCTTGACACACCAAAACCTGCATGCCTGTAACTTATCAGGCATTTTTCCCCAAGGTATAATTTAGCTGGTTTTATCTGTCAAGATTTACAGGGTGAAAATGTGGGTGGTGTGGTGCTTAGCCAAGAAATCACAACTGGGATATGTGGGGTAACAGGAACTACTGCACATATCATAGTTAATCAGGCTTACCGTAATCAGAGTCTTAGATGTCCTGAGTGGTGTAGAAGGCCAGGCGTCAACTACAACAGATATCCATCTAGAGGAAACTCCGAGTTCTGCGTACTTTTCCAGAAGATGGGCTCCCTCTTAGATCATGGTAGGAAGAGCAGTAGAGGAGAAAGTTGGCAGCTCAGATCTAATAGATTACATCCTGTTGGACTCTACCCTATATACCCCCCTACCTAGGTTTCAATCTAGAAGCAGCCCTCCTACCAAAAGAATGCCATAGCTATAGGAAATAAGGGTGAGGTTGTGGGGTGGCTGCAGCAGTTTTTCCATGACTGGATATCTTGATGTCCCACCATAAGATCTAATCCATAATTGAGTAGAGGCATCCCCACCACTCAGATTACAACAAGGTCTCGGCACTGCAGCCATCTTTCTAATGCTTCAGACCATTTGCTTCTTATTAGCATGTGCTTCCGTGTGTTCTGAATCATTTCAGATAATGAGAACTGAAATGATAATGACCTTATCCCCAAGCCTTTATTGGGAAAATGCTGTTTCAAATTGTAAAGACACGCAGAGGCGAAGATTATGTTTGTCAATCAGGTCAAACGCTAACATTTGGGATACAGAATTTGTTATTTACATGGAAGTGCAGCACATAAGGCAGGTGATGTGCTAATAATTTGCATACATGATGCCTTATTAACATGGAAGGGTAACACGTTCCACAGTCTAGCTACATTGAACCGGAAGGACCAAGCTCCCCATCTCGATCTTCTGATAGAGGGGCAGTTGGCAAGGAAGGCACTAGAGGAGCGAAGGGTTTGCCCAGGGATATAGGGGGAAATCAGAGAACGGGTGAGCAGAGGCCTGGTATTCAGAAAGGCCCAGTGGACAATGCAAAGTGCTTTGAACTTAATACGTTCTGCTACAGGGCGCCAAGTGAAGGGATTTGAGACTGTGGCGAGAGGAGTGGTGTTTAGGAACGTTATGGAGGGTACGAGCAGATGCATTCTGCACAACTTGCAGTCTCCTTATGGTCATTTTGGGGTCCCCTAAATAGAGGGAATTTCCGTAGTCCAGGCGGGAAAGTGTAAGGGCCTGGAGCATTAGCCTAGGGTGGCAGAGTGAGGGTTATGATTCTGTGTGAGAGAGAAGACCAATTGGGTGTCATCCGCATAGGTCACAATTGAAATTCTAAAGGGTTGGACGACATCTGCCAATGGCTTCATATATAGGTTAAAAAGTGTAGGGCTCAATGAGCAGCCCTGAGGAACACTGCATTTAAGTGGGAAGGAAACAGAAGCATAGCCACACTCAAAAATCTGGAAGGATCTGTTCTTCAGAAAGGATTTGAGTCACTCAAGAGTGATACCCGAGATTCCAGCGCTATTACTCTTTTAATGAGGATGTCATGGTTAACAGTGTCAAAGGCTGCACTGAGATCGAGGAGGATGATGGCTACCATACCTCCACAATCCAGCCGTTCTTTAGCATCCTCCACCATTGACAGGAAGGCAGTCTCAGTGCCATGGTGTGGACGAAAACCGGTTTGAGTGTCATGAAGAATACCATGGCTTTTTAAGAAATCAACTAGCGTGGAATTCACATGCTTCTCCAGGAGCCTACTCATGGCGGGGAAGAGAGAAATGGGTCTATAATTTCCCAAACGGAGGGGGTCTAGGTTGGCTTTTTTTCAGCAAATCCTTCACCATTGCCTTTTTCCATGTTGGAGGGACAATTCCTTTGCTCAGTGAAAGGTTTAGTCTATCAAAGTGGGAAGAATTTCCTTTGCAGCCTTCCCTAAAATACGGGGCGGGCCAAGTCCGTGGGTGAGCCTGATTTGACTTCGGATAAAATGTCCCAGAGGTTATCTAAGCTGAGGGTGGGAAATGCAGTGAGCGCATGGGGAGAGAAAAGTGATTGATCCTCAATGGTCAAAGCTTCCATGGAGGGTTGGAACGCTGAATAAATATCCTGAACTTTCTTATGGAAAAATTCAGCAAGATCATTACAACGGGAGAAGGAGGTTAAAGGGGAAGGACCTTTGGAGGAAGGCTCTATTAGTGTTTTTACCACCTGGAACATTTCCGGGGCAGAATTAGAGGCAAGCTTAATTCTTTCCTCATAGTATATTGCTTGGGCTCACCTAATTTCCGATTGGCAGAGTCTAATCTTTTCCTGGTATTTCTATTTACTGATCTCTCTATATCCGTTCCTCCAGCACATTTCTGCTTTCTTACAATCTTGTTTTAATTTACAAAGGGAAGGAGTGTACCATGGTGCAGACTTATCTTTGCTATCGCTAACAGTTGGCAAACAGGATACCTTATTTACGTGGGATTGCAGCACATATGGCAGGCGATATGCTAACATTTGGCATACATGATGCCTTATTAACATGGGAAGGCAGCACATATATTAAGTGATATGCTAACGTCTGGCGTCTAGGATATCTCATTTACTTGGGAGTGAAGCACATAAGTCAGGAGATAAACTTGCATTTGGCACACAGGATCTCTTATTTATATGGGAGTGCAGCACTTAAGTCAGGCGATAAACTAACATTTGGCACACAAGATACCTTATTTACATAGGTGTGAGATGTATATCTACAAAAGTGAACTTCATTGAACTGAAAAAATGCTCGACAAAGATGGAGAAAATGCCAAGCTCACAATATTTCTCTTTTTAGAAAGAAGATGTTATCAGGCTTATACTTGAAATCTGTGGTAAGATCAAGAATCCAACACATTTTAATGTAATATTATATTTGGCAAGTTAATGTTTGAGTATTTACTATTTCCATTGCTAAGCCAGTATAGCTTTAGGTTTTCTTTGGAAAATGTGATTTTCATTTAATGTCACACGCTCAAATCACAAAGCTATTTATGCAGACAGCACTATTTACCATGGCTATTTCACCTCTATTTTGTCTCTGCCACATAGAAAGTCAAAGGTTTGCTTCCTACAAGTTATGTTTTACATTTGAGCACATTCTGACTTTTTGGAATTTGGAAAGCTGCAAGAGATGCAGACTCCCAGGATCACTCCGGGAATTATTTTTGAGTTCCTAGAAAGGCAGAGTTTTGAAACTAGCGTAATAGTAAATACACGTTTTGTGAATATCCTGAAAATCTGCTATGGAGTCAGTCTTCCTGCACCTATACTGACTTCACAGCCATTGAATGGTGTCCCCTCACAGTCTATCATGTCTTTGGGTTAGCATTGCCTATCGAAAAATGCATTTGTTTTCTGCAAGTGTGAGGCATTAAGGACTGGATGGCTTGTGGTCTTTGTGTGTTGCAACGTTTAAGCGAGAGAGAGAGAGAGCGAAAGAGTGAGCCATAAAGAGACAAAAAGAGATGGAGAAAGAGTAAAAAAAGTAGAGTGAAACATTCTGCTGATTTCTTTCTCCATTATGTTCTTATTGACTGGACTACCAGTATTTCAGATTAGCATTTTGCTTTTTGTAAGTCTCTTGTCCGGCGCATGGTCAGCATCTTTTAGGACATGACAGATGGCAGAGGCATGCCTGTGCAGTGGTCGGCCAGGAGGGAGGTGAAAGTATTACCCTGTCAGAAAGAAGAAGTGTGTTTGTGCATATGGATGCTCCTGGTGGAATGGTACTTTCTTGGATAAAAGGAAAGGGAGATAGGAATGTTCAGTGATTATAATTTATAACAGCCTATCACATATCTAATAAACACATTAACAGACATAAAAAAGACATGTATATTACATACGAAGATATTCTTTTGAAATTCCATGGCAATATGTCAACACAATTATAAACAACCTGGTTTACTCTTGATCCTGTCATGCAGATAAATTAGTAAATCAGGCACTGAATGTTCAGTCCAGGGGTGAATGGTGGGAGAAAGGAGTGTGGTGGTTATTGCTCCATACCAATTGTTAACCAATGCGGTGACTGTTTTTCATCTAAAACTCTTTGCCTTTCAGGTTGTGGAGTGGAATGTAAAGAAGTTCCCATGGAACTAGTCTTTGTGATAGACAGCTCTGAAAGCGTGGGGCCAGACAACTTTCAAATCATCAAGAACTTTGTTAAAACACTCATTGATAGAGTGACTGTCAATCAAGCTACCACCCGCGTGGGTATTATAAACTTTAGCCACCAAGTGGAGTTGATGGCCACCCTACAGCAATACTCAACAAAAGAGGATACTAAGCAGTCTGTGGAGCAAATGCAGTACCTTGGAGAAGGAACATACACAGCTAGTGCCATAAGGAGAGCCAACGAAATATTCCAGGCGGCACGACCAGATGTGAGAAAAGTGGCCATTGTCATTACAGATGGGCAGGCAGATGTTCGGGACCAAATGAAACTGGAGGTTGTGGCGAGTGAAGCCCATGCAAGCGGCATTGAAATGTTTGTGATTGGAGTGGTCAGCAAGAGTGACCCTAACTTTGTTGAGTTTCGAAAAGAAATGGACCTCATTGCTTCAGATCCGGACAGTGAACACGTGTACCAAATAGATGACTTTTTAACTCTACCCGGTAGGTTTGCAACAGCCTGTTTTATTTATGCTAAATAGAGCCACTGAAAGTATGCGATTGTGAAGCTGCGGCATTTTTGGCATAGTTATGGATTTGCCATATAACTCATCACCTGCTGCATAATTCGCAGATTGTAACAAAAAAGTTTGTTTCTAGATCAAACGGATCAAAAGTTACAACAGATGTGGCAACGCTTGTTGGTGTGCAGCAGAAGGCACTTAGCAAAGGTTGACTATTCACTTTCCAGTTAAACTAGTATTAATAAGGTGAAACCTTTGTCCAGACACTATTAACGTGAAAAAATGACAAAAAAATCGAACTTATACAAAATGTGCCGCATCGTGCCGCAAAATTAGCATTTTCTTGTCCCATAATTTTGTAAACCCTGCAGCGTAATTTTGTCCTCTCTTGCTGCATAATTCCAGTGGTCCTGATGATAAACAATCAGGCAGGAGGGAAATGCTTTGTTTTACATGAAAACAAAGTTAAATTTCGTAATGCCTCAACATAGTTTTTACAAAGTACGGTACATTCACATTACTACTTTATGAATGAATTCCTTGTCATAACTCCAGAACTTTCTACACAAATGTCAAAATGTCATTAGCCTAGGACACATCATGTGCTTGCTGGAATAGCTTGAGTTCTATTCTTGGTGCGTTGTAGGAGGAATGTTGCATTAGTGCTGGTGCTGAATGGGGTCTCATATCTGATTGCCTTCTCACTATGCGAGTACTGTAAGGAACACTTTTGTTAAGTGGTCTAAAGTTATCGAACCCTCATGAGTACTCTTGAGTTTTCTTCCTAAGTACCAGCATTCAGTGTCTGCACTATTCTGGCCGGAGGTAAAGGCTGTTTGAGGTGCTTCTGTTTGAGCCCCAACATCTAAATAGTAATGCAAATCAATTTCTGCAAGGCATCTCCTTTCCATTTTTACTCATGAACTTTTACCTGAATATACCTGCTCCTGTGGGAGGGGGAGGATGTCCAGATGTACGAATAACTGGTTACAAATTGTGACCACTCATTTTTGCAACTAGTAAAGTAGTCTACAAACCGCCCTGTTAACTAATAGGTCAGTTCAGTAGAGTCGATACTGGGTCCTACTTTATGAATATAGATGAGGTAAGTCACAAATTGCAACTCACTATGATTGGAGGCCATCACAGAGATAGTGGCCTGCTGGAGTCAGCAGACCACCATGCCTGTGATTGCTTTTAAACTAGACAAACATTTATCTATTCCAGCCTGTTTTCATTAAAGAAACTGGGGCTACATTTAAACAGAAAAGCTTTGTTTGTTTGTTTGAGGGTTGGCAGTCTCCTAAAATCTTTTTTTTTTTCAATTCGGAAAGGGATCAATTTCCTTTACCACCTCCTTTGTAGTCTCAGATACTGTTCACTTTTTTGCAACTGGTACTTTTCTGACTCATAAAATGGGATTAGTACAACTGAAACAGCATTTTTAGGTCTCAGACACCAAATTCAGAGCATTTGTGAATGTAAAGATGTTTAGTACATCTGGCCCTCAGCGACTTCAGTGTGAGAAAGGGTGTTCATGATTGGAGCGATCAAGAGCTCTGGAGTTAGGGTTGAAGGCAACATGAGTTTCTCACGTTGCCTGTCAATGGGCCATAAAGATATTCAGACTACATGTACATCCATTCGGTGGCCTCTCTGCGGAGTAATGGTCACATATGTTCCAACTGTAATTTCAGTGCCTGTCATTGGGTCATAAAGGAGTTCAAACAACATGTTCATTCAGTCTTTGGCCTTCCTGCAGATTGCACAGAGTGATGGTCACATATATGCCAAATGTAATTACAGTGCCTGTCAGTGGGTCATAAAGATTTTCAGACTGCATGCTCATCTGCTCTTTGGCCTTTCTGCAGAGCGCAGAATGATGGTCATGTACATGCCATTTGTAATTACAGTGCCCATCAGTGGGTCATAAAGGAGTTCAAACTACATGCCCATCCAGTCTTCAGCATCACACGGCGATGGTCACATATGTGCCAATTGTAATTACACTGTCCATCAGTGGGTCATGCAGCTGTTTAGATTATATGTCCATCCAGTTCTTGGCCTCTTAGTAGAGTGACTCTGGTCACATAGGTGCGAAATATAATCTGAATAAATGGGGAAATATGTGAAAAACGTACACAACAATTGAAATATTGCAGTTCCAAAGGGGCACAAAATGAAAGTGAGGAGAATGTGTGTGTGTTTATGTGAACAAGAGAGGATAGTGAAGTTGAGGATACTAAAGGACGTACAGGCAGAAGGAGAATGCAAGGACAGCAATGAAGAGGAAGGAAATGAATCTGTTGGAGGGACTCTAGAAAGAGATGTGGGAAGTAAAGTGCCTAACACCAAGGAAGAACTTGCAGAAGAAAGTGATGTAAAAGGGAGAACAGGAGTGATTGAGAGGCTCAGAAGGACACTCCTCCTTCCAAAGACCTTTGTAATGTTTACTTTAGATTCTTATATTTAATAATTTCTCAGATCTCACACTATTTATGAATTTGTGAAAGATTCAGGCCAAGCTCTTAATTACATTACATGCCTCTTGTAAAGCATCCACAGCTACACTCTGACCACACGCCTTTTAGAGACCCCTCTACCTTTTTCTTCTCATTTAAAGCACCAGTTATGCAAACACCTCGTTGGTACCGATAGTTGCACATGTGTAATTAGAGCAAAACACTGACTGAATGATTGATGGTCAATTGGTGGTATTGTGTTACACTTAGGCAGGCAATAAAAACATGCGTTCCAAATGATTCAATTGCATTGTTATCGCATATTTACAGCACTTCATACCCCTTATGAGGCACTTAAACGCACATGACTAGCAGACAGGTAGCACGCGGCTACACTGTGGGGAGTGATGCTTGGTTGCAAGAGTGTTGAATTGCAACGTGGACTATGTGGAAGAATTAAAGTGTATTGTGTGGCTAGTCACTCTGTGCTCTAATCCTGAGTTATGTCACAGTGCCCAAGCATGTAGTGGACTGAATAAGTAAGAGATAGAACACAGGGCAGCTCTTCACATACCCCAGCCTTATCCATGTAAGTACTGGAATATTTCACGCGTGCCCTTTCAGAGTACTCTTTCAGAGCGTACAGTTTTTAGCCAATTGAAAATTAGTCTGTAAAATGCATTATTGTATTGCACGTTTTCAAACATTTTCGATGGGGGGGAACCCCTCAAGGCCTCATTTAAGAAAGATGGGCGTGCTTTCCCACTGCACTTCAACTCTGCAATATACAGGCAGGAAGGGAGTGGGGCCAGTGTTTAAAGTGGGTGAAACCAGCAGCGGAAGTGGGTTGTGACACTTGGGGAAGTGGGTGTGGTAACGAGGAAATGGGTAAAGCCTACTAAGAAAACATCCACATTTGTAAATGTTATGCAGTTGAATCCTCAAGGGAATCTAAAATCTTTGTAGATTGTCTTGGGTGCGCCTGGCATCTTTGTGAACCCCATCAAATTCAGAAGCTTTCAATAAATGTAGGAGTTATCCAACAAAAGCAAATGTATTCATATCTCTAGCCAGGCCAATGTGTATCAGGCTCTTTTGACTCTAAAGACAAAATTATCTGATAGGGAAAGTTGCATAAAACCAGTTATTTATAATCTAGGCACATTATTATATCCATGTGGCACAAATAGCTAACTTTCAAAGTAAACAGAACTTCATCTATCAAACATATTAGAGACTAAAGATGACTTCTGTTTCCTTAGCCCTTTTGCAAGCGAATAAAAGATAAAATTCAGCTGCCACCAACTATCTTATTTGCAATCTATTATTTAACTATTAAGTCATGTAGCATTGTGTGGTTACAGCATCAAACAAAAACCTGCGTCATTTGTTTCAGTATATGCAACAACATGGAAACCAATTATTATGTTTAGATTACTAAACCAGAATTCTGATGGGTATTTCTGATTGTAGATTCCTCACTTTTAGAATATCCTCAGACTGGCTTTTAAAGAATTTCAACTGCAGTGCTCCCGTACACTGGCAGGCGGTGTCATGCAGCTCTGCATTGACTTTGTACCACCCAGGAAGTGACAGAGCTGAGACAGGCATAAATGCCACCCCTGTGCATTGATGTCAGTTCCTTTCTTTATGCGCCTCCCCATGTGGATCTGGAGCTCCACTCCCAACTATTGTTGTTCTTACAACGATTCCAGAACTTCTAGACAGGGTGCTAGGGAGTGATGTCCCCTCTTCTAACTACAGACTTCAAACCCTGCTGAGACTGCAAGAGGCAGATGTCAGTCACTGACCCACACGAGGTGTGTCTTTGATGCCTGTGCTCATTAATGACTCCAACTAATGCTACATTTGTGCTCTCATGCACCCAAAGGCAAAGAAGGTTAAAAAAATAAAGCTCTACTTTGCAGGACACAAACAGAGGTAAGGGCGCCGAAGCTCAGGCCTTGCTCCCACTCCAAGTCATGGACAAGGTCTCAATCCCGGTCCCTAGGCGATTCCCACGAATTATCTATTTTCCTCTTAAAGTCTTCAGGTAATTTAAAGGTCAAACACAAAATGATGATTTGGAACTCAATCCCATCCCGCCACTCTAACTCAAAAGAGAAGGTGCGAGGGTTTCAAGATTAACATTTCACTCATTCGAGATTCCAGTTTCAGAACCGATTCCTCAGCTGATCATAGGCTCCATTCTGTTTTTAGCTCTCACTCTGACCTCATACAGGAGACACATAGAATCACCTAGGACACTGATGATGAGGAGTGTGATGGATTACTCCCCCTTCATTATATCAATGATTCACTATTTGTCGATTTACAACATGCCAGTGGGATATACATCTTCCTTGAAATGGAGCTTGGCTTGCCACATTGGCCCCCAGTGGTGGAAAGTGCCTTTGTCCGGAGGGCAGTCAAGGTGCAAAATCTGCAGCTGAGCTTGATCTGAAGCAGATTCCTCCATTAAGTTAAAAAAAACATTGTGACAGATCCCTGGCTGCCATTTAATGGTGCTCTGATTCATGCAATGATTGCTACTTGGTACAAGCCTTTTTTGCTCTTCTGTCAGCCAATAGCTTGATGACAAAGGCCTGTGCCTGGTGATCTGGATATCTTAATTAAGCATTCCACACCTGAGCTCTTCATTGTGGCCTCGACTAATAATTCTAATTCCTTCTCAGCAACTCCTCCAGATAGGGAATCCAAAAGGACTGGAGATGTTAGTAAGAGAATGTTTTTGTTTGCTAGCCTGTGGCGTAGAACCATAAATGTGGTCTGTTTACTGGGCAGGTACGTGCATGCTCTGTGGGACATGGCCAGCAAGATCTTGCTTGTGATCTCGGAGGACCTCAGAGATTCTCTGGCTCAAACAATAACTGATGGCCAGGATGCAGCAAAGTACATAATCTGTGTGGTCCTGGATACTACTGATTACCTTGGCAGGGCAGTAGACATCATTCTAGTGCTCAGGGGGCTTGTATGCAAAAGGTTGACTGGGTTTTGTCAGACATGTGCAGGCACCCCTAATGGATATGCCCTTCAAAGCGTCTAGACTCATTGGTGTAAAGGTGGGTTTGGTGCAGAAGAGCATTAAATACAGAAAGCCACTGCAAGCTTTTTGGAGTTATTGTAGCTAGCGAAGCAGTTTCCCCAATTCCCCATCAATTTATGAAATTCAGCGTGTGGTACCCATGAGGCCAGTCCTTTTGGGGCCACGGATGCAGAACTAGCAGACACCACACAGGGCAGCAGAGTTCCTTTGATTCCTCCTTCCCAGCTGCAGTGGCTGTCAAGCAGCTTCGGTTTGTCCTCCATGAATCATCTCAGGCCTCTGGAATTCAGGATACGCCATTGCCTCCACCATGGCGATCGATCAGTTCAGTCAGATGGATCTTACAGATCATTCAAAAGGGCTATGCCCTACCTTTCAATTCTCCCCCTCCATGACATAACAAATTGCACAGGTCCATGTGAGAATCCTGATGCCAAAGGTAAATCTCTTACTCTGCAATGACGTCATCAAACAAGTCCTGGATTTGAAGAGTGATGAGGGATGCTATGCACACTATTTTCTCATCCCGAAAAAGGACAGGGACTTCAGGATTATTCTGTGCCTTTTCCCACTGAATTGCTTTCTGTGGAAGGACAAATTCAAAATGCTTACAAGATCCTACTCACTTTAAATCCAAGAGTATGGGTGGTGTCCTGGGATTGTAGGATATGTATTTCCATAAACTGATCCTGCAATCCGACAGCTGTTACCTGTGGTTCAAGCTGGGCCAGCAATCTTTTTAATTTGATGTGCTCCCATTCAACCTTACTTTGACGCCACTGGTGTTCATGAAAGTGATGGCTGTAGTTGAGGCCCATCTTTGGCGATCAGAAGTATATATGTTCCCATGCCTTAATGACTGACTGCTAAAGGTGGATTTGTCACAGTCAGTTATGGGCCACCATTGGATGAGGAACAAACTCTTGACATTGTGGGATTTCACGATCAATGAGTCAAAGTCCCACCTGAGCCCCACTGATGGACTTCCATGCATTCAGGCAATGCTGGACATGGTGGTGTTCAAAGCTATTCCTCCACCGTAGTGAGTCCAGGACATTCAAGGTATTATCCAGATGTTTTGGGCTCAGTCCTGGTTTTCAGAGAGGATGATTCTGAGGGTTATTGGCCTTGTGTATCCTCCTTATCCACAACGCCAGTGGCACATGTGAGCCGTGCAATGAAACTTCAAATCTTATTGAGTGCAGCATCAGGGCAGCCTCTGTGACACAGCTAGACGGCTCAAGATCTCTGGCGGTGGCTATCAGATACCAAGCTGACCTGTGGCAGGCTGCTCTCCCTTCCCAATCCACAACTCACAGTTATGACACATACCTTGTTTCTGGGTTAGGGGTCACCCAGAGGAGGGTGAAATCAGAGACCTCAGTCTCCGGCAGAGAGCCTGCTCCACATCAATCTGCTGGAGCTTTGGGGGAACGGCTTGGCAGTAAAGCCTTCCTGATGTCCATCAAAAGAAGGATGGTGCACATTCTCAAGCACAACACTACTGCCATGTTGTACTGCAACAAGCAGAGCAGAGTGGAGTCCTGTACCCTGTGCAGTGAGACTCCGCACTCCTGGAGGTGACTTGAACAAGAGAATATCTTCCTGGTCGCCAAACACCTGGTAGGGCCCCTGTAGGCGAGAGTGGATGAACTGAGCAGGCATTGTCTGGCATATCATGAGTGGCATCTCCATTCCAGAGTGGTGCAGGGTGTCTTTCCAACACTGGAGCAGGGGCCTAGAACTATCCGCTACTGTTGGGAAAGCTCAGTGTCAGCAATTTTGTGTGATGGAGTTCCCTCAAAGGCACTTGTTAGGAGAACTGATCTATTCAATTCAGTGCATTCCTGTCCTTTACCCTTGCGCTCGTGCCGTTTCGGCAGCCTAGCGCTAACTCGGGCACCCTTGCACCATGGTACAAGGGTGCCTATGTTGTTGGCAGGATTGTTTTTGTGCAGGAAGGGACACCTTCCTGCACAGAAACAATCCACAGAGGCATTTTCCTCTTTCTATGTGTGCTGCAGAATGCATCACACATAGAAAGAGGAAAAAACCAGGAGAAATAAAGTTTTTTCTCCTCATTACGCCTCTCGGGGGCATAAGGTTTTGGCACCTCCCCAGGTTTACATGGTGTTGTAAATCTGGGAAAGCGTCAGAATCCATGGGCGTTGCTTGGGAACACCCACCGCAATGCCCATGGAACACCTTCCTATCGCAGAGTAAAGCAACCAGTCGTGGCCGGTGACATTTGAAAGTGGTGGGGCGTAAAATTATTGGCATACTGCACCGCAGCGAGCGAGCGTAGCGAGCGAGCCCGAACAACCTAAGGGAGATTCGGGGGGGTTCTCCCCCCGAGAAAATTTTGAAAAAAGAGTGGACAAATGGTGCATTTTCAAGCAAATTTGAGAAAGCAGGATGGTTAATAAAGCAATTGTGAAAGTGCAGTTATTACATTAATAAAGAGATGTCATATAACATAGGTAGCTGCTTATTCAAGCTTTCTTTCACCCCATAGTCCAGCAGGGTCTTGATACAAGACAGATAAGAGAAAAGCAGTGTGGTCCTCGACCAGGAAGACACTCATATTTCGTTGGTAAGAAGTCAAAGGATTGGTCAAATTGAAAACCTGAAATGCAATATGCAATCAAACAATTTGCAAGTACATCTCATCTATGTTCAACAAGCCATGTTTTACCCATGATTGGAATTGTGAATCACCAAATTAAGAGAGTTCTCTCATCTCATGTCCTCTCTATGTTTTCTCTGGAAGTTGAAAACTCATCACATTCTACTGCACAAACCTGAACCCTTCTGCATATTCCAACACCAGAACTCATTCTTGGCCATTTAGTTTGGAGCCATTCATACCAGGAATACAGAAAATACCTTTAAATAGAGTAGAAGGTTTATGAATACAAGCACTTAGCAATTGTACATATACTATGAATGAGAGCCAAAGGAAACAAAAAGGAATAAAGAAGGAAGCAACACTCAAACACAACTCATGCTCCGGAACGCCATAAAATTCTCTATGTGGCAAGTTCATCACCTATAGCAGAACACAGAACTTCAGAGCAAGCTCAGTGCCACCTTCTCTCACCTTAGAATGTTGGATATTGGAGCATGGAGCTTAATAGATAAGAGCTTTGCGTGTCACGTCTGGAAAGGTCTCTAATTTTAGCATCCAATAGAAAACGCTGCTTTCTTTTATGTACATTTGCTCTACAGCATCTCATTCGATCCCTGAATAAGTTGCTATATTCTTACCTGTAAAACCTCTGACACCCAAGGGCTTTTGAAAGCGTTAGACGAAACCTTCAAATAATTAAAATACATTGAAATACCACGGACAACAATGGCAAGTCATAAAAAGGAACAAACACTGTCCAATTTACTGCTAACAAACTACAATGCGCACGAAACAAATATGTTCATATCAAAGCTAATGCTGGCAACACAAACTGTTCTCTGAAACTGCCTCAGCCTCTTAATCGCCAACACCACCCCTGGTTCTTTTAAACCGGGATCAGTCAAACACAGAATGACATAGTTGAGTCTGATAGAGTGACAAAGTGAAAGGATATAAAAGTGAACACAAATAATGAATCCTTAAAAGAGGATAGGTAACAAACTGAAATGCCAGCAAAAATAACCAGCGCAAATAGGTTGCTTAATTCTCCGTTCCATTTAATGGTGGAGGGAGCATGGCGACAGCATTAGAGCCCACGCAAGCCTCCCTCAAACTTGGCAGCGGGAGGCAGGAAACACCAAAATATTGCCCCACACTATCCTTTGTTTATAAATCCCGCCCCAGCAGAGCCTTTCAAACATGCCAGACCCACACACCTGATCTAAATATGTATGTATATGTATGCAACATGTGTATGCGCACACACACGTGGCATTCACAAAAGCACAACCATTTAGCGTCCTTAAAGATCAAGAAATAAACATTACCTAAACACAAAACGTCTAAAAATACAATCCAACCGAGTCGGTAGAAGAGCGCCATTTAAGTTCAGTAAGTTTGCCAACGAATTCAAACATGTCTCCGATGAACGCGCAAATCAAATATCCTGGTTTGCAAATTACCACATCTTAAATTCAGAATCACAAAAGCTTAGCTGATGCATTGGAAAAGCAATTACACTCTGACCTTTCGTTTTCAAAGCGTTCTAGCGCAGATGCAGAAACAAAACCATCATTCACTCACCCAGCGCCCCCCAGCCCTCAAAAGCACCAAATGCGTTAAAGAAAGAGGTTTCTTTTACTAAAATGTAACTAAGGCTTTTCTGCATTTCAGTTTGAAAACATACGCACTCTGCAAGCTGCAACGCACTTGAAACAAACAAACAAAAAAAGCCATGCGATGCGCATCACTTTCTTCACAGGCATCGCGAATGCGTTTGCCCCAAAGGGAGCACAACAATAACAACAACAACAACAACAACACAAGCGCGGGAAGGACGTGTTGCTAAAAGCGCGTGTGCGTGAAGCGGGGAGACCTGAAGTTAGTGAACTTACTTTAATTGGTGCGCGCACGAGTCCTGCATTGCCGGTCCCTGGTGAGCTGCTCTGCGCGCTAGGGCTGTGTCTTTGAAAGGTAGTTCCCATGACATATGACATCCGTTATTTTTCATTACGGTAAAGTGACTATTCCAATTTACTTTGGTTCCAGCCAGAGAGCCTATTTGGCTTCTATTGCGACTGTTCCTGTGACTACAGTGCCAGAACTGCATTATGCTGCAGGACTAAGCGACCTGTACAAACAGTTGGCATCAACATGTAAAGGTCCTTTTTTCCATCTGCGCATTACTTAACAGGATGTGGTGGGGGCAGTAACGGGAGCGAGTGCACTCTTTCTACGTTTCAGTACAAATTAAAATGCACAAGAGGAGCCTGTCACTTTGTTTACTGCCAATGTTTAATAAGGGATGGGTGATGGCCTTGTTACAACGTGGAAGGAAAGCCTGGCCAGCTGTTGGACTTGGCAGCCACACGAGCTCGGCTGGTGAAGCTTGACAGAGTGTAGCCACATCCAGTTAAGATTTGCTGTCTGTGCTCTTTCGACTGGTCCGTTTCTCTTCCTTTTTGCGCAGACATTCTTCGACTTCTGTTTCACAGTGCCTCTCTTTTTCCTTTCCTTCTTTGCTTGCAAAGTTCCTCTCATTAACTGATGTTAGACCTGCAGGACGAATTTTATCTACAATTATTCCCCCAGAATAAACAACCACTCGTCAGGTACACACATTGTGACTAGCTCCACTGTGTGTATTCCAGAGACTTGCATAACTGGTAGCTTCAGTCCATGATTTACATTGCATTCTGGGACTTGAAGTGTTGGTGTATTAATGGATTAACAAGGCTACAGGTTCCAAAATATAGAGACTCATGGAGTCTCAAATCTTGGCTCGGCAGAAGGAGCACCAGCTAAAGACAAATTTTACAACACATGCAAACATTTCTCTTTAAAGCCGGTCGTTCCCAATCTAAGTGAAAAGCTGTCCTTACATCCTTACAGTTGCTGTCGAACGTCCGCACATGCTGGTGAATTAAACAAAGCTGCCTGCACCTAAAAGACGCAGACAAGACAAATGCTTCTCTCCAAAATTAAAGGGAAATACACTTCAACCCTACATAATGCCTGCTGCTTCTGCCAAGAAAAACACTCGCAGATACATACAGTGGGCCCGCGCAAAGTGCCACGGGTGCTGCCATTGCAATAACCGTGAGGACCTCACGGTTATTGCAATGGCAGCACCCGTGGCACTTTGCGCGTCCACTGTATATCTGCGAGTGTTTTCTTGGCAGAAGCAGCAGGCATTATGTAGGGTTGAAGTGTATTTCCCTTTAATTTTGAGAGAAGCATTTGTCTTGTCTGCGTCTTTAGGTGCAGGCAGCTTTGTTTAATTCACCAGCATGTGCGGACGTTCGACAGCAACTGGGACAGCTTTCACTTAGATTGGGAATGACCGGCTTTAAAGAGAAATGTTTGAAACATTTCTCTTTAAAGCCGGTCGTTCCCAATCTAAGTGAAAAGCTTGCATGTGTTGTAAAATTTGTCTTTAGCTGGTGCTCCTTCTGCCGAGCCAAGATTTGAGACTCCATGAGTCTCTATATTTTGGAACCTGTAGCCTTGTTAATCCATTAATACACCAATACTTCAAGTCCCAGAATGCAATGTAAATCATGGACTGAAGCTACCAGTTATGCAAGTCTCTGGAATGCACACAGTGGAGCTAGTCACAATGTGTGTACCTGACGAATGGTTGTTTATTGTGGGGGAATAATTGTAGATAAAATTCGTCCTGCTTGCATTTGGAGTAGCAGGATTTAGAGATGTACTGTGAGGGGAGGACTCACTTGGTGTAATAGGGGCTGATTTATGATTTTTGCCAGGGCGGCTTGAAGTTCACAGTCCGGCCCTTTTTCCCGGGGCCCGTCTCCGGGCTCCGACGCCGATCTGGTAGGAGGGAGACTAACCTAGGCCGGATTGCCATCGGTGGGAGCGATGTAACACTGACCACCAGTTTGTGCACCGGCGGGCTGGGTCTCTGCAGGGTACCCTGAGGGCAGGGTACTAGGTTAGCCCTGCCGGTCCCCCTCCCTAAAAACCTGCATGCCCGTCTTGGGCGGGTGCCTGTAGCTTCAGAACGTTTATCACGAAGCACGACGGAAATTCGGTAGTGGCGCGGGCAGTGCGTCGAAGCGCTAGGCAGAGGGCCGAAATGAGGGAGCGGGCTTGGGGTCGGGTGTCGGTAGTGCTAGAAGCTCCTGTCAGCACCAAATGTACCTGCTTCACCACTAGGCTGGAAGCAGCCGATCCCCTCGCAATTCCCCTGCTCCCCCCCTCCACCTCCTGGTCAGGCTGTGGTGTAAGGCCAACGCGGCCGATGTCCGAGCGCGAGTGCAGGTCCAGCCTGACTTGGGCTCAACAGCCTGTGATACATTAAATACATATGGGCTGCGGTAACGTATTTGAACCGGTGCCGATGTAAAGTGCACCAATATATCTCCGGCCAAGATTGCGCTTTACAAAGCTATTAGCCCGGGCTAAGGTGCGTGCTGCTGAAGGTGTCTGGCGCCGCGTTGGCAAGAGTCACTGGGGGGCTGGTTCAGGTTAGTCACAGCTGCGGTAGGAGCGACTGGATCCCCACACTCCCTGTACCGCTCACGCGGCTACCTATCAGGAATCAGTATCACCACACACCGGGCTGTGGCAAACAATCCGAGAGGTTAGATCGCAGATTCACTCAAGTGAAGATAGAGGTGCTGTTAGTGTTGCCGTCAGCTTAGATGACACGAACTCCCTGTGAAACGGGATCCTGGGCTCCCCTTGGCAGGCGGCTATGTGAGTCTGGGGTCTCGCCAGACGCGGCTCGGGGGGGGGGGTTGTGCCGGGGGATTTTTTAAATATAAAATGAAAATCCTACCTCACCTGAGGAGGTCCGCCGTCCGTGCCGCCTCGGGTCCGACTCCGTTTGGCCCTACAGCCCCTCTCAGCCAATCCTGGCGCTGCTGGCAGCGCCAGGATTGGCTTAAGGCTACGGTTACCTCTCGCCCGCCTGCCCATTAGGAGACCGAGGTTTGAGCCTTTGCTCAACCCTCGCTGTCCTAATGGGCATGCGTAAGCTAGTGCACACACAAGTGCGCATGACTGGGCACGGCGCGAAATTCGGTGCCCTTGCCCACTCATGCGCACTTGTGCTGCAGTGCTGCCTGCTGCCCCTGGTCCCTCTGACAATCATGTCAGTCAACATGACGCACGACCGACCACCCCCTTCAGACTCTGAAGGGGTGGGCGGTCCGGCGTCATGCTGACTGACATGATTATCAGTTCTCCCTCGGCTCTTTGAACTTAAGTAAACTGATTCAGTTTACTTAGGTTCAAAGACGCCGAGGGAGCTGCGGGCGGGGGGGCTATGCCCCAACGCCCCAATGGACGCACCGCCCCTGAAAGCAACACAGCGATTTGCGCAGCTTTGCCTTACTCCATGTCTATGAGCCCATTCAAAGGCACGCAAGTGGCTGTGCATGGCCTCTTAAATATGATTTGGTAATTTTTCCCGCTGGAGTGGCTCATAAATATGCCCCCCAGTATCTATTAAAATGTGGTAGTACTATATTACATCATGGAAAAATATGGAGGTTGTCATGCGCAAAAGGGTTCTTGTAACTACTCCTTGCATAAATATGTAAATATATCATCAGACGTCATCCCGCCTAATTATTCCTCATTTGTGGACCACGTAGTCTAAATTGGATAATACAGCATGTTTGTGGTGTACATAGCCCAACTACTGTCACATAATTACTGTCGTGGGGGATTCGTCTGAATTTAGTGAGAGTTTAAGAGAGTAAGCATGCTTCTAAAATGGAAGCAGAGCAAGTGTGTGTGTGTAACATTTTCAAACCAGTCGATCTTCAGCTTTGACATTATTACCATAACAAACATTGTCAAAGCAAATAGGTCTGGCTTTTATGTGCTGCAGTCTCATAGGCACACCACTCACCCTCCTCTCGTACAGACTCACCACTCTCACTACACACTGCTCACCCTACACTAAAAGAGACAAATTGCTTACTCAGCATCTAGAAGGGCACACCATCCTCCTGGACTCATAAAGGCAGAACGTACACCTATGCACTCATAGGCATACCTCTCACCCTGCACTGATACTGGAAGAGGCCTCATACAGGTACACCTTTCACTCTGTACACACAATACACACAGCTCACTGTGCATTTATACAGGCACACCCTGCACTTGCGCACTTTGCTCAGCATGCACTCATACAGACACAGCCCTTATCTTACACTCTCTAAGGTACAGTGCTCACCCTGCACATGAACAGGAGCACCTTACACACAGGCACATTGCTTACCCTTCACTCAAACAGGCAGCTCCTTATCCAGTGCATACACAGTCAGGCACATTCACCCAGGCACACCCCTCATCCTGCATTTTTCCTCCTAGCCACCCCAGCAGTCACTCCTTGTAATGCGATCCCCACAGCCAACTCCTGACAACCCTAACATGTACTTACCAGTTGTAAGGGAGCAGTTGGGAGGGAGGTGGGGCACGAGACAGTTAACCCAGCCCCCTGGGTGCTGCCACCTCAGCCTGTTCCCTCTGGCCAGCCTCAGGCTGAGGAGGGGAGGGCAGCAGGTAGGGTCTCACCAATGACACTGGCTCAAGCTTAGCTCTACCTCGCCTACTGGAGCACAGTATACAGCAGGTTCGCGATGCAGCTACAGGGTCGTGAAGGCTGGCAGTGGTATCAGGCGACGCTCATTCTTAAATACAGTGGGACTCAGAAGTGAAGCAGAGAACGCCTCACCTTTACGTTTTGAATCAGCAGTAGGCAGCCCTCTTGCCAGTCAATAAGATTCCACTTCAAGCCGCCCGAACAGACCACCGTCTCATTACATTTGGACATTGTGGCCTACTTAAACTAAGCTCTTAGGGGCAGATTTACAAGCCTCTTGCGCCAATTTACAATGTGATGCATCTAGGGAGATGCGTCACGTTGTAAAGCCCTGCGTCACATTTATTTATTTTTATTTTTTATTTATAAAGTTTTATATAGCGCGAACAAGATCCCGAGGGATATCAGAGCGCTTTACAATAAGAAGGGCGGACGGACGGACAAAAGCAATATTCATAGCAAATAAGAGGGGGAGAAAAAAAAAAAAAAGTCACATATTACAGAACAGTTTCAACCAAGATAGTGAGGAGGTGGGCCAATAGGGAAGACACAGAATGCAGTAACGGGGAGCCATGACAGAATGAAAGAGCAATGGTATAAGGATATATATCCACAGGACATGAGAGTCCATCCCTGTTAGAGCAGGAATTTGTTCATTAGGAATCTTTTGGCTTCGGCTTTGAACTTCGTCGATGAGGAGATTCTGTGTACTTCTGGTGGAAGAGAGTTCCATATCTTAGGGGCAGCGCCGGAGAAGGCTCAGTGACAACTTCTCTTTTTGTTAAGGATGAGCGGTTTCAGGAGGAAGGTAGATGCGCTTCTTGAGTCTCTTGCCCCGCAGGAGAGTTTAAGTTTTTGCCCCAGGTAAGTAGGAGTGTTTAAGTGAAGGGCTTTGTGCGTAATATACCTGTACACATTACCACATTATAGCTGTACCAGGTTTAATGTATGCAGGGTGGGCGTTCCCACGCAAAAAGCCATGTAGAACTGATGCAGTGAAATTTACAACATTTCACTGCGTCAAAATCCCTACGCCTGCTCAGACCAAGCGCAAGGAATGACACAGGGCTTTTTGTATGGGACTCACCTATCTGTTGTGGCATATTGCTGGAGTTGCGTCACTTTCATGAGCAACTCCAGCGATGCGTCACTTTTGTGCCAACAGATGCGTCAGTATTTCGGACGCATCTGTTAATCCTTGCGCCATGGAGCACTGTATTGTAAATACAGTGCATCTATGGTGGCGCAAGGACATTTGGCACTGGTGCAAGGAAACTGACGCATCTATGCAGATGCGTCAGTTCCTTGTAAATCTGCCCCTAAGTTTAAGGGAACCAGGTTTGAGTCTCGGCGTTGGCTCAACATCCTGTGATTCTCATTCTCCCCGTGCCTACAAACATGAATGCATCCTTGTGTAATGTAACTGGTGCCCATGTAAAACGCTCCCATACCTACGGAGTTCGCGCTTTAAAAAACTGCAAAAAAAATAAAAAAGCTAAAAGAGTTCCTTTCAAATCTGGAGGAAGGTTTAGAACTGTAGGCTTTGCGCTGCTCATCAGCTGTGCTGTTGCTACAGCAGACCTTTTGCTGTCACCCAAGTGGAGCTTGCGACTGTGCAATCATATCTCTGCAGCAATCCGCCCACAGCAGGGAAAGTTTCTTTTGAGAGTGGGCAGTAAACATATAATAACAATAACCCCATGAGCATGGCATTGGCACTTTGTTGTCCATGCAAGTATCCATGCACTGCAGTGGAACTACTTTATTAGAGTGCTGACATAACTGTCGCCCAATAAATGCCTGTAAAGTAGCTCCGCGTGGGCCGGATCCACAGACGCACTCTCTATACTGCTTCTGAATGGATGTCCTCAGCCAAGTTACCAGATTTCAAAAGACTGCACTTGCCGGAAACTGTTTGTGTATATGGACAATCCTTCTCCACTTGTTTGTTGCTCTCTGACTGTGTTGCATTTCTAAGTATTACGTGCAGGCCTAGCAGTTGTGACGTATTCAGCACAGATCTAGCAGCTCTCTGGCCTGCACCCTCTCTCCTAACACGAAAACACCACTGGGCGATTTCTAATTACTTTTAACCTTAAATCTCAAGACAAAAGAAACTGTAAAAAGGGATGAATATCAATAAAATGACTTGCCATCAGTGCTTAATTTGAGCTGGTGGTTGCCAGTCGGGACACCGTCGCTTATTTTTGGGGACCAGCACTTATTTTCCAGAATCAGTGGGGAAAACACACAGATCGGGAAGACGGAGGCTGAGAAAGACACAAAACTGAGACAATAGGAGTAAGAATGGACCTGCAAGAGTGAGATAAGGGGGCAGGGAGCATCTGGTAGCGCATTAAAGAGGCATTGAGTGGATTTAAGACTTGCTTGCCAACAAAACACAATAATTTTCCCCACATTTACAGATATTGAGCAACAAAATGTCCTAATCCATGTCGCATATCCGAGGGAATCAGGAGACCCATCAATACCCCATCGGACTAATCAACAAATAGGGAGTCGATAGGCGGTCTCCCCACAGGTTAAAAACCCTCTAAGTCACCCCTGTAATCAGATGGCAGCCACCATTAATAATGCCATGGACCGGCCAATGAGGGTATCCACCCACGTTTAAAGGAGTACCACTTTGATCTGTGCCCTCATCATCTATCAACCTGCCAAACAATGTAGAAAACTAGTCTGGCGACTTGCGACAAAGGTCTCCTTCATACGAAAAAATACCAGGTTAGCCAAAGTGAGAAAATGCATAGAAAGTTGTCGCGGGGACACTGCAGGAGGGAATCTCGAACCTACAGAGAGACGCTTTCTATTCATTGCTAGCTTTAACTGTATGGGGAAATTCAAAGCTCTCATGCATTTATTCCCCAAAATGCAACATCTTGTATTGCATTTAGTTATTGAGTGAGCAACATAAAAGGCACAACATTTCGACACTTGTTCTAGCCCAACTACCAACACATATGGAAATTTCTCCTTATCTCTAAATTTTGTTCAGAAAATGTACATTATTTCTTAATTAGATGTTAGAAACCTACATATTATTTCTGAGATTGCTCTAGCCTTTTCATATCTCTGTGAGGTTTAATATTTTTATTTCGCCTTTTCCAGCGCTGGAAAACAAGCTTTTCAAAAAGATCTGTGAGAAGGACTTTGATACCTACATTAGTTTGATGCAGAAGTCATCACGTTCCCCTGGATTTAGAATATCTGACGACGAAAATGGACACGACGACAAAACATCTAAAGCTACAATTCCTCCACCAAGCAAAGATGCTGATCGCGCAGTAAGTGAGCCTACAGTAACCACTGATTACATTACCAAGCTGAAAAGGGACATTTGACGTTCTGTCTGTTGCAATAATGTTGGATGAAAATTGAGTGATGTGCTTAGAGGGGTACTGTTAAACGAGTTGAGGGCTACACCATAACATCATTTACTTTGCACTGTCCAGGGATCACAGCTAAGTATTATGTCATAGCAAAACGTTTTAAAAATGTAAAGGGTGCTCTTTGATTCATAGAGAGGTCACTGGAAAGGAACCTGGGTACATCTCAGGAAGTAGATGGGGCTGATATGAGAATCTTAAAGAGTAGGTCAGAGGCCCGGGGTAACCTTTTGATACACATCACTGTGGCTGACGTCCAGGTGTGAACCTCTGGTCACACCCATGTCCTGTGTTCTGGGGCTATCCGATGTGGAGTTGCTCCTGCTCTGACAGACTGCTTTCTGGAGGATATTTCAAAAGGAAGCAGAACCCCAACACAAACTTTAAAGACTCAGGGGCATATTCACAAGGAGCCAACGCCGAATTAACGGCACTTTATCGCAGCCAAAGTCGTGATAAATTTACCCCCCCATTCACAAGCCGGTGTTAACAGCCCACAGCACCAGTTTACCCGCGATAGCAGCCGCAAAAAACATCGCCACAGAGGACCCTCGCAAATATCGCTAATGAGATGCAGAGTAGGCGTTCCCGTGACAAAAGCCGAGACAACAGCACACCTCAACATTCACAACGACCAGCTACATCCGCGATAAAAACACAAAACAGGCGATAAGGCGCGTTAGCACCAGGAAATCTACACCTGCTCTGACCTGGTGTAAAGTCGGACGGCAGCCAGCACCACAAAAGGGAGCACAGCCCAGGGCCACATCGGAAGGGCAACAGATGCCATGGAGCCAACCATCATGCGGCCCGGAGACCCAAGAGGGCCACAACACCCACAGCCACCACCCCCAGGACCACCCCTCCCTGGCACCCCCCGACCAAAGACATGCCACATCAGCTACACCTAAACATGTACAAAATATTCCGCTTGATGCCGCACAATCACACCTGGTGACATGGATGTGTCGTCACAGAAATGACCAGCACACATTCACTTTCGAAGCAACAAATGAAACTTTATTAAAATGAACAACGAAATGAAATGAAGACACATGGCCACTCCCCTCTGGACAATACGTAGGTCACAGCCTGTAAGACAAAAAACATGATGAGAAGGTGTGTCCTGCGCACATCAGAGGACAGGCAGAGAGCGAAGGAGAGAGAGAGGAAGAGTGGGAGGGAGAGAGAGAGGGAGGGAGAGAGAGAGAGAGAGAGAGAGGAAGACAGGGAGAGAAAGAGAGAGGGAGGGAGAGAGAGAGAGAAGAGGAGAGAGAGAGGAAGAGAGGGAGAGAGAGAGAGGAAGAGAGGGAGAGAGAGAGAGAGATACCGCCGCCCCTGCGCACCCAGGCCACACTGCTCACCTGCTGCCACCTGTGTGTCTCCAACCACGTGCCGGTATGTAGGGCAGTTCACCAGGTCACACATCCGGGGTCAGTGGTAGGCCTTGAGGCCATGTGCGGCACCAAGCAGAAACAGGCACGGTGGCGTAAATGAATGGTAGTGCCTGGCCCTCCTGACCACAGTCCCATCCACGTCCTCATCCCCGGGTGTGTGCCCTGCCCCACCTGTGGGTGTTGCAGTGCCGGCTGCGGCACTGTGTGCCACTGTCACATATGGGGCCGGAGGAGGATTGTCTGCCGCACTGTGTGGCAGTGACACATCAGGTGCCGGAGTGGATACGCCTGCCGCACTGGGAGGCACTGACACACCAGGGGGCGGAGATGTGGATGGTGTGGGGGCAGCAGCATTCATCATCGCAACACCTTGTGGCAGCAATGCCATGACGAGGACATGCAGGGCACGGTAGATCCCAGCTACATTTTGCTGATGTGCAGCGGAGGCTGCCATCCTTTCCGCCTCCTTCCGCACCATGTCCTCCATGAGCCTCCGCATGTTTGCCAGCTCAAGGCTGGCATCGCTGGGGCCACTCTGAGCGGACAGGTATTCTTCCCTCCTCATCATGACTCCAGAGATGTCAGTCAGGGCTCGCTGGAGACCATGGGGCGGACATAGACACCCAAGGATGGCGTCCAGTTTGTTAGCCATGAGCTCGAACCCCACCCGCACCTGCTCAGCCGTCTCCCTCTGGCCCTCCAGCACACAGCGTCGGAAGGCCATCTGTTGTTCCTGGGGGTCTTGGGAGGGTGCCGGGGCTGTGGGTGCCTCCTGCTGGGTGGTTTGGCTGGTGGGTGGGGTCTCATAGATGTAGCTGGGCTGCCCTAATCCTGGAGGTGAGTTGCGGAGGTGGTCAATGAGGTCTTGGATGGTTTGGGTGTCGATGCTGGTGTTGTCCTCCTCCTCGTCATCAGTGAAGAGTGACTGACTGCTCTGCAGGAGGCGTTGACGATGCCCCTACGATGTGAAGGGGAGATGGTGTATTACAATGTGTCCACATGTATGTAGCCGCATGGTACAGGTTGACATTCAGACAGCATGGCATTGTACATTGTGACAGTGTGTGTGTCTGGGCGAGGACCCAGAGTGATTGTGGGTGTGCACTGTGCCCTGCTTGCTTGTGCATGTGTGCCATTGTGGCCATCTCCCCACGTCCCCCCAGTACCTGGTGGTCACTCACCCTGTTGCGGTTGTGTTGTGTCCTGTCGAGCAGTGTCCGGTCCCCCGACTCCTGCCACAGTCTCCACACTGATGACTGTTGACACCAGCTCCTCCATGTCATCCAGCTCCAGCTGTGGCACTGGGCCCCCACCTCCGGTCTGCGTTGCTGCCTTCAGGTTGGCGGAGAGTTTTTCCTTGGTCTTCCGCTTGATGTCATTCCATCGCCTCTTGACCTCGTCCATTGTCCGCTTGTGCTCTCCGACGGCATTCACCTTGTCGACGATGTCCCGCCATATTCCAGTTTTGGTGCCCAATGACACGTTGGAGGTGACGAAGAGTTGTTGATGGTGTTCCATTACCTCCGTGACTATGATCCTGTTCGCCTGCGGACTGAACTTGGTCTTCCTGGTCTTCTTGTCCTTGCCCTTCCCTGTCCCCGAGGTCCCAGGCTGGTCGTCCGGGGTGCTTGTGGGGTTGCGCTGGTCCTCTGCGCCTGCTCCGGCTGCCTCCATGGTGCTTGTGTGTTGGTCAGTTTGTGTGGGGTTTTTTTCTGCTTTTATGGAGGTTTCTCTGACGCCTGCCAGGTGTGTGTTGCAGGCCTGGCGCTGTTTGTCGCTGGTTTCCTCATCGCGCTTTGGCCCATTGCGTGTTTTTTGGTGTTGTGGTTTGTGTTTTTATCTCCATTGTGGTGGTTGTATCGCGGACTTTGTCCGCGGTTTCGGCAGGCTATCGCATGCTACCGCCTTGTTGTGAATTCCACGTTGACACGGGGTTATTTTCCCGTGATAGGCTGCGTTATTGAAAGTTGCGTAACGGTACTCTTGCGGTAGTTATCACGCGTTCTTGTGCATATATACCCCTCAGTCCCTAAATCTCATTTGGTGTATGGAAACTATAAGAAGGAAAGGTCGAGGCTCCCAAAAATGCCAACTGTCAAGCAGCTAGATGGGCTGTGTGAGGAGGGGAAGTTCTGCAAATCCTCTGCCTGTGATCACAGCCGGACAGGGAATGCAAACCAGTCCTGGCAATTAACTCGGACCAGCTGTGGAGGGGGGGGGGGGGGGCTGCTGGTGGAAACACTGCTGCTCTGCTACACTGCTGCTGCTTTTGTTACAGGGGGCCGATATTGCAAAACCAGCCCCCAGTAACAAAAACGCCCCCCACCGGTCCAAAACTGGAGCCCACCCTTCTGGCCCATCGGAAAAACGCCTGGTGCCTGCTATGGCCAGTCTGGCCCTGCCTGTCACCAGGGCTGGAAGCTAAGGCCTGCTGGTCTCCCAGCTGGGGGAGAAGACATCATCCAGGGACATACAAGACCACCTGCTTCTGGAGCCTGGGGAACCAGTGCTTGCCTGCTTGCCATGACCAGCGAGGTAAAGGAGAGTGCTGGAGGGAGCAAGTTCCAGCAGGGGATTCTGGTGAGTGGATCCAAGTAGCAAGGTGTGCGGAGAATGGCTGCTGCACCAATCCGGCCATTGCCCATGTGCAAGTTCAAGACAGCAACCCCATTTGCCAGAGGGGGCTGCAGAAAACTTTCATTGGAACAGGACGTCACCCATGTGCGGGGTGTAAGCCAAAAACCCCGTATGCCAGACAGGGCTGCCATTCAGAGAAACCTGTTGCTGTGCCGATTGGGCCATTGCCTGAGTGAAGAGCAGACGTGGTTACCCTATATGCCAGAGGGTACCACCGGAAGACAAGGATCGTAACCTGGTTGATGTAATCTTTGAGGGAGAGGCCACCATGGTGACACGTGTGGGCCCGAGCCCCGACTGAGGATCAGAACCAGAAGTTTTCAAAATAAACCCCTCCCCCTTCCCTTGTGTGGGTAAGACCAAAAGAAACTTACCCTTGCATCGGAGGAGCACCAAGGACACCCAGCTGCAGTCCCTGCAGAGCTGCTGGTGTGATACCTTTCTGAGTCAGCTGCTGCAGCCGCTGCACCCGCAAGATTGACGCTGTTGGGGGCTTCAGTCGGACAATCCCTCCTGGTGAGGGTAACACTGAGTGAAGGGCCAGAAGGACCTGGGGAACTTGTCGGCCAGATAGCGCTTCGTCACTGGAACACTTTTGATTCAAACAGAGTCGGAGTGGCATTCCTGAGACTCATGCAGCTAGTGGGGACTAACCTGAATGTTGCCCATAGTGAATGGGGGATTACCTCTACCGTTAGTGAGAGGGAAGTGGAACGCAGGCGACTGCCAGTAAACACTAGAGCCCTGACCTCAGAGGGCTGATTGTATTGTTTGTGGAAGCTGTATTTACTTTGTGGTCTTATATAAATGCGATTTATTCATGAAAGCAAGTATTTTTTTGGACAATGGTTTATTGCTGCTATTGAACGTATCTTGACTTCTGAGACGGTTTTCACCCCTCTGTGTCTATCCCCCCCTCCTTTGGACTGCTCGACCCACTCTATCACTGAGAGTAAAGTGCTAAATGGTAGTTGGCCCAGTTGCTCAGGATCTATAGTAAGGCAGGCCACAGGGCATCCAGAGTAAAAGGCCTCATTCCCCATGGTTGGGCCTATTAGCTGTGAATAAACAAAAGCCACTCCAAAAGGAATATACAACACCATTAGAAGGAAGTAGGAATTGATAAAGCTGGATTGTGCCCTGTGCCCTGTGCTAAACATGGGAGAGCAAGTAGAAAGCGACCTGCTGTCACATCAGACTGTAAACACAAAGGCAACACCAAAGCAAGAAAGTAAACACAAAAACACTGGCACTGAAGAGAACTACCTTGTGTGCAGATGTGCTCCTGTGGAAAAGCAAAATGCTAAATGCAGACACTTAAAGTCAAGATATCCGGTGGGTGGAGTAGGCTGACCCTCTACCTCATGTTGCATTGTAAAGTGGGTGGAAGAAAAATGCGAGTGACACACCAACAGACCAATGGATGAAGACGGCTGACTGAAAGCCTCTTTAAATAAATACATATTTACTTATATGTTCAGAAAAATTAAAAGGTTTTAGCTAACACCAGACCTAAAAGTTGTCTTCCTTTGGGGGCCTGGAGGCTGGGGCCTCTGCCAACCCAGTGAGTTGGTGAGCTTCCTTGTCTGTAGTAGCTCTTCTTAAGCAGTGCTGTGTCAGTATGCTATGGATGTAATGTGTTTGCTTGTTAAGTGAATGTGGGTCTAGTGTGATGAGCTGGACAAATCAGTGGCATTATATTATAGGCTGTGCATAAGGTACACGCTGTGGCCACCTATCAATTAGGCCTTGCTGCTGCTTATAAAAGACAGACAACATATGTGTCTATTATTGCTGATGCATACTTATGTTGTTATTGTTCTGTACTTCGCTGGAACTCTGAGAAACAAAATTATTTGATTTGCTATCCAAATAATTAAACACATGTGCTTTCAGTTCACATTTTTCAAGTTAGATGTCAGACGTTTTGCATAGCAGGTCAGCTTTGTAATGATTTAACAGGTTAAGTTAGCCATTTTCAATCTCGTTTATATTTTAGCGTCTTACAAGATGTGATATTTAACTCATGATATTGAGCAATGTGTTCTTTGGCAAGGAACTGGACACACGCATATGTGATCGTTCACTGTAAAAGAGAAACATGGCTCTGGTGTTAAAATGTTTGGGTTTTTAGTTAATTGCTATCTTGATCTATAACCTGAACATTAAATCATACTTATGCTTTGAGATGTGCCTGCACTCTGACATTCACTCCAACAACTCCTTAAAGACTCAGAAGACAGATCTAGGCACAATAAGGTTTGCTTTATTGGCTTACCTGGAAAATCAGAGGTCCGTAGGTCAGAACTGCTCCTTCAAGAGTGGATTACAGCTGTAATGAAGGCAAAAGGACTGACAGCATTTTACTTTGTTTGAAAGAGCCCATACAGTACAAGCCCCCCCGCCACTGTCATATGGAACTTGCGTGCTACGCGTAACCAAATTGCTTGCATTATTGAACATGGCTCTGAAAATAAATCCATTGTGACATAATAAAAGGATAATTAAAATGAATCTCTTCTAAGAACACAGATTTTCTTTGGTCTATCTGGTTGAACTTGTTTTTGATTTTCATACAGTATCAGGAATCATGTTTTCTACCAGTTTGTAAGGGCATTTCCAACAGTTCTACAAAATGTGAGAACCATAGAACACTATGGTCACTTGATATTGTATCACAAGCATTCCCACAAAGACTTGGTTTTCTATTACAAAACACACAAAAAACGAAGGTTTTTACAATCAGATGGATGCACTCTTAGAACAGAAATGCAGAGTGTGATTAATTTAGTTGTTCTTTATAGTTAGGAATAGGTTCACAACCTTGTCATTCTGTCTGTACATTGATAGTAAGGGTACCCTTGACCTTTTATATCACTATTCTAGCACTAATGATCATAAATGTCAAAATCACTTGATTGATGTAGATATTACTATGAAAAGATAAATGTAAAAGCAAAGCCTCAACCTAGCAACAAAGTGTTATTGTGCAAAAATGAAAATAGTAAGAGAACTTACAATAGCTTGTACTACTTGCAGGCCAATAACAAAAATAGACGCAGATCACAATTTTAGCAGGTTCACCACAGGTGAAAATACCTTGAAGCATACGAGTCTAAGGGCCCGATTTACAAAGCATTTTTACAGTCACAAACACTCTGATTTTGATTTTGTGACAACAAAAATTATTTTTAAATATACTAATCCCATTTTAGGAATCATTAAAGTTTTATTGATTCCTAAAATGGGATTGCCTCCCCAAGTCCTCATCTGGAAGGGGTGGGTTGTAGGTGTTCCTTCCCATCACCGAATTGGTATGCAATGTATCAATGTTTTGCGACTGAAACCTGATTGCAAAACATTGCTAAATTACCTGACATACAAGTTAGGGTGGTAATGCATTTGCACCTTTGTGAAGGTAAAAAAGTTTGTAGCTATCATTGCCATCTCTCAAAACAAACTTTTCAATAATGCAAAACTTTTCCTTTAAAATGCAGCCATGTTTCCTTTAAGTAAAACAAACTGCATTAAAAACAAGCATTTGCAATGCAAAAGGTCTCGCATTTGTGAGGGTTAGAGCTATTGGCATTGTAAATTACAATGTATTTTACCTATGTGCTTTTGTTTGCAGTGGAGTGGATGTATGTGGTGTGGAGTTGAATTATGTGGGTTGAATTGGGATTGTTAGTTGTGGAATTGTGTGGGGTGGAATTGTGTGGTGTGTAGTATATTTGTGTAATGGAATTATGTGGCATGATGAATCGATAGGGGTGAGAGCTGCACAGAATAGATAGAAAGGAAGATAGAGAGGGATAAGTAGTTTGTGCACGAAGCAGTGAATGAACTCCAGACAGAGGAGCAGAAAGGGTATGTGAGAAAGAGGGAAAGAAGGGGAGAGCAGGACATAGATGCAAAAATTGGAAGCTCCTGTGTATGCAGAAGACACCCTAAGGTGAGGAGGTAAGCATGAGTTTGAGGGTCGGAAATCTTAAAAAGGTATGGGGAAGAAAATGTGCTGGAAGACCTGAAGTGAACCAAATGAGATAGGCGGTAAGAGTCCGTGAGAGAGCGAGAGAAAAGTGTTAGAGAGAGTACGAGAGAGATAGAGGGATGAGTGGGAAGGGCACCAGGGGGTGAAAGAGAGAGGTGGACCAGTGCACAGCATGAGGAGGTATAGGAAGGTAGCATGTGTGAGCAGGCAGTATAGAGAGGAGATAGGGAGTGTGAGGGAGGGATTAGGGGGCAGTGGAATAGCAAGATGAGAGGGGGTAGTGGGAGTGTGAGGGAGAGATGAGGGAGCAGTGGGGGGGTGTGGGCGAGAGATGGCAGGGTTGGTGGAAGTGCGAGGTAGGGATGGGTTATTTTGGAATTGTTTGCTGTGGAATTCTATGGCATTGAATTGTGTGTTGTGGTGTGGAGTTGTGTACTGGAAATATGTGGCATGGTGTGCTGTGGAATTATGTCGATAGTAATTAAATGGTATTAAGTGTACTGGAATTATGTAGGATGAGACTGTCTTATGGAGTTAGTTATGTGGAATGGTGTTGTGGAGTTGTATGTTGTGGAATTGAATTATGTGGTGTGCGGTTAAATTTTGTGGTATGATGTGGAAATCTGTGGTGTGGTTTGGAGGTATGTGGTGTGTTGTGTAATTACGTTGTGTAGTTGAAACATATGGTTTGGTGTGGAATTACCTAGTGTGTATTGGAAATATGTGGAGTTGAATTGTGTGGCGTGGAACTGTGTGTGTTGAGTGAAATTATGCTGAGTGGCTGGTTCTGCAGTGCCCCGACTCCAACAACTGACATAGTACGAACTACTAAATGAAAAGTTGTAAATTTGCTCAATATCAAATCATAAGATAATGTAAAAGGTAGGCATGGAAGAAATATGCCAATGGAAAATTGTTAGAAATGGGGGTCTCTAGTTGGCAAAGGTAGGTACCTTTGTCCAAATAGGGACCCTTGCTTCTAGTCAGGGTAAGGGGGATACACTTCTAAAATAACCCCTGCTCAGCTCCTTGGTTGCTTAGCACGAGCAGACAGTGAAAACACTACAAATGGACACCACACCAGTTTAGAAAAATAAGTAATCTTTATCTAAACCAAAACAAGACCAAACGACAAAAATCCACAATACAGTAATAAAAATATGACTTTCAGATGGTAGAAATAGTTCAGTTCAATGCAAGTTGTAAATGCAACACTTTTTTCAAAAGTACCTTAGATGCGTCACGCAAAACAAACAAAATGGTCACAGGGAAGGTGATGCGTCGGTTCCTTACACTCAGGGAAGGTGATGCGTTGATTCCTTGATCCGGGGGAGGTGATGCATCGGTTCCTTACTGCAGCGCAGGGGAGTTGATGCGTCGATTCCTTACCGGAGAGGAGGTGATGCATTGTTTTCTTACTCCGTGGGGAGTTGATGCGTCTGTTTCTTACTGCGGCCCCCAACGATGCGACAGTCTTGGCGCCTCGATGCGATGCGTCGATCCGGTACGATGCGTGGCTTCGTGCAGCCGTACAGCAGGCTTGCGTCAGGATTGGTGCGGTGATCTCGGACTTCGGAGATCGTTGCACCTGATGTGTCGTGTGGCGATTTCCCGAGCCGTGGCAGGCGCTGCGACGGTTTCTTCGGCGGTGCGTCGGAAACAGGTGCAGATGCGTCACGCTTCTTCGATGTTGCGTCGATTTTCCAGCTCCCAGCGACAAAAAGTCTCTAGAGGTCCTAAACAGCAGCAGGCACCTCCTTGCAGGTTGGAATTCCCAGCAAGGGAATTCAGGGGAGCTGGTGGTGAAGTCTTTGTGTCCCTGAGACTTCAGAACAGGAGGCAAGCTCAGTTTCAAGCCCTTGGAGATCTTTTCTTCAAGCAGATGACAAAGCAAACAGCAAAGTCCTTTTTCTCCTTTCCTTGGCAGCAAGCAGTCACAGCAGGCCAACCCCAGACAGCAAACAGCACAGGGGCAGTATTCCTCCTCAGCTTATCCTGCTCTTCTCCTTGGCAAAGGTTCCTCTTGATTTCCCAGAAGTGATCTAAAAGTCTGGGGTCTGGGCCCCTCTTTTTATACACCAAAATCCGTTGTTCTCTGAAGGCAGAGAGTGTCTGTACCCAGCCAAAACCAGTTCTGTGGGGCACTTTGCAAGTGCACAACAACCTCCATTGTCAGTGTGAGCCCTGGCTTCAGACACACCACAGGGGGGGCAGAGCCGTCATTGTGGAAGGCAGGCACAGCCCTATTCAGGTGAAGGTGCTACTCCTCCCACCACTCCAAATGCAGACTAATCCTATTCAGCCCAGCCCTGACTCATCAGACTTCTGGAGCCGCTGCCCCTCTCCAGCCCATGTCATCCAAAAGCCAGACATGCAATACACAAACATAGCAGAGGCACACTGGATGGTTAGGCAAGAAAATACCTACTTTCTAAAAGTGGTATTTTCAAACACACAATGTAAATATCACCCTCACTAAAAGATGCACTTTAACATTCTGAGTTCAGGCATACTAAACTTTACATTTCTATCTTGTTCCTTGGGTCAGTTATGTTTATAAGATGTTATAAACAAACTCCCCATTCTGTCCTATGGGAACAGATAGCCTTGCAACAGTGAAAAGCGAAATTGGCAGTATTTCACTATCAGGACATGCCACTCCTATCAGGGTATGTCCTACCTTTCACATACAATGCACCCTGCCCACAAGGGTACCTTGGGCCTACCTTAGGGGTGACTAATATGTAGAAAAGGAAGGTTTAGGGACTGGCAAGTGTCTGCACTTGCCAAGTCGACATGGCAGTCCCAGACTGCACACAGGCTCTGCAATGGCAGGCCTGAGTCACATTTTACAAGCTGCTTCTGTGGGTGGCACAATCAGTGCTGCAAGCCCACCAGCAGCATTTGATTTACAGTCCCTGGGCACACATAGTGCACTGTACTAGGGTCTGACAAGTAAATCAAATAAGCCAATAATGGAATCACTAATCCATAACAATAATTTACAAAGGGATCACTTGCACTTTGGCACTGAACAGCAGTGGCAAAGTGCCCAAAGCATCTAGACCAACAAAAATGGAGTCCAACACACAGCAAAACACAGGAGGGAGAGGCAAAAAATGGAAGGGAGACCCACGCCAATGGTGCCAGGTCTAACATCTGTCCCCTCCATCAGAAATGTGGGGAGAACTACCGACCCTCTTGGGAGTTCTCTTAACTAAGGTGGAAAAATCTGGACATACCATCAGCATTGGCGTGTTCTGTACCAGGGCGGCGTTCCACTGTAAAGTCCATCCCCTGTAGGGAAATGGACCACCTCAACAGCTTTGGATTCTCACCCCTCATATGCATCAACCATCTGAGGGGCCTGTGGTCTGTCTGAACCCGGAAGTGAGTCCCAAACAAGTATGGTCTCAGCTTCTTCAGCGCCCAGACAACAGCAAATGCCTCACGCTCAATCACACTCCACCTCTGTTCCCGTGGAAGTAACCTCCTACTAATGAAGGCTACAGGTTGGTCTAGGCCCTCCTCATTTAGCTGTGAGAACACAGCCCCCACACCATGCTCTGAAGCATCTGTCTGCACAATGAACTCTTCTGAGAAGTTGGGTGCCTTAAGCACGGGCGCTGTGCACATGGCAGATTTCAGGGCATCAAAAGCCTCTTGGCAGGCGTCAGTCCAATTCACTTTCCTGGACTGCTTCCTGAAGTCAGCTTTGTCAAGGGGGCAACAATGGTGCCATACCCCTTGACAAACCTCCTGTAATACCCTGTGAGTCCTAAAAAGGCTCTCACCTCTGTCTGAGTCTTGGGGGGTTCCCAAGCCAGAATGGTATCAATCTTGGGCTATAGACGTGCCACCTGGCCGCTCCCTACCTGGTGTCCCAAGTGCACCACTGAACCCTTCCCGATCTGGCACTTGCTCGCCTTGATCGTGAGGCCTGCCCTCCGCAGCCCCTTAAACACTTCCCAGATGTGGTGCAGATGTTCCTCCCAAGTGGCACTGAACACTGCAATGTCGTCCAGGGAGCGGCACTGAAATCTTCCAGCCCAACCAATACCTGGTTGACCAACCTCTGAAAGGTGGCAGGGGCATTCTTCATCCCAAAGGGCATCACCCGGAATTGGTAGTGCCCATCTGGTGTGGAGAATGCTGACCTCTCTCTTGCCCCATCAGTTAAGGTGATCTGCCAGTACCCAGAGGTTAGGTCAAACGTACTGAGGTACCGGGCAGCCCCCAACCAATTGATGAGCTCATCAGCTCTAGGGATGGGGTGCGCGTCAGTCCTGGTGACTGAATTGAGCCCTCGGTAGTCCATACAGACCGGAGTTCTGGTGTGGCACCGGGTGCGGCAGCCTTCGGGACCAAGCCCACTGGGCTGGCCCAAGGGGTGTTTGAGGGCTCAATCACCCCTAGCGCTAACATCTTGCAGACCTCCTCCTTGATGCAAGCTCTGACCCTGTCAGTCACTCGGTAAATCTTATGTTTTACTGGAGGACTGTCCCCAGTGTCCACATCATGGACGCACCACTGAGTGACACTGGGGGTCAGGGAGAACAGGTCGGAAAATTGCCCCAACAGTTGGCGGCAGTCACTCTGCTGTTCAGGGGTCAGGGAGTGAGAGAGGTTCACACCATCCACTGACCCATCTTGCTCCTTTGCAAACAGGAGGTCAGGAAGAGGCTCAGTCTCCTCTTCCATCCCAGCATCTGTTGCTAGGAGCATGCCCACTTTGGACCTCTCCAAGTGGGGCTTCAGGCGGTTCACATGTAGGACCTGCAAAGGGTTCCTAGGAGACTGCAAGTCCACCAATTAGGTGACGTCACTCTTGCGCTCCACCACCTCACATGGTCCGGTCCACTTATCCTGGAGCGCACAAGGCTCCACTGGGGCCATGACCCAAACCTCCTGTCCAGATTGAAACTCGATCAGAGTGGCATTCTGATCATACCAGCATTTCATTTCCTCCTGGCTGGCTTCCAGGTTCGCCTGAGCGAGTTGCCTGAAGCGCTTAGTCTGGTTTCTGAAGGCCAGCATGTAGCTATATACATCCTGGGGAGGTTTACTGGGAGCTTTCTCCCAGCCTTCTTTCACCAGACTCAGAGGTCTTCTTACAGGATGGCCGTACAGCAGCTCGAAGGGAATGAACCCTAAGGACTTCTGGGGCACCTCTTTGTAAGCAAACAGAACGCATGGTAAGAGGATGTCCCACTTACGCCTCATGGGCTCACCAAGACCCATAATCATGCCTTTCAAGGTCCGGTTGAATCTCTCAATCAGCCCATTACCTTGGGGATGGTAAGGAGTGGTGAACTTATAGGTTACACCGCACTCCTGCCACAGGGACTTCATATACTTAGATATGAAGTTGGTAACCCGGTCAGACACCACCTCTCTGGGGAACCCCACACAGGAGAAAATCCCCATCAACGCACGACCCACCACGGGGGCCGTCACAGTCCAGAGAGGGAAGGCTTCTGGGTACCGGGTGGCATGGTCCACCCAGACCAGGATAAACCTGTTTCCTATGGCTGTCTTGGGATCCAGAGGCCCCACAATGTCAATACCCACCCTCTCAAAGGGTTGCTGACTACAGGGAAAGGTTGGAAAGGAGCCTTGCACTTCCTCCCACTCTTACCACTTGCCTGGCAAATCTGGCAAGACCTACAGTGAGCATCAGAATGCTTGCGCATTTGGGGCCAGTAAAAGTGGGTGACAAGCATCTCAAAGGTCTTGTCTTGCCCCAAATGCCTTGCCAAAGGCACATCATGAGCCAGACCCAGTAGGAAGGCTCTGAAGTGCTGGGGTACCACCAGCACACGGGCTGACCCAGGCTCAGCAACCTTAGGCTCGCTATACAGGAGACCATTCTCCCAGTATATGCAATGTGATCCGGACTGATCACCTGCTGCTTGGTTTGCAGCCTGCTGCCGCAAACCAATGAGAGAAGGGCACGTCTGCTGCTCCTGACAGAACTCCTCCCTGGTGGGCCCTCCTTATTGCTGCCAATGGGTCAGCTCAGGCAGGTCACCCAGTTCAGCTACTTGTTCCCCTGTAGGCTCCAGGGTATCCCCCTCAGGGTCCACCTCCTCCTGGACCGTGGGAACTTCAGGGGCCGGTTTCCTGTGCCCCCTGCTTCTTCTCTTCCGGGCAGGCACCTGGGCCACTCTTTCAGGCTCCAGGTCCTCTTGAATGCCCTTACTGGCTGCCATTGACCAAGTGGTCACACACGCCCACTCAGCCAGACCCAACATCTCCACATGAGACCTCCGCTCCACCTTCGCCCAACGGGAGCTCTCCAAATCATTGCCTAGCAGACAGTCAACAGGCAAGGCTGGCCTCACAGCTACTTTCAAGGTACCTGAGACCCCCCCCACTCAAAGGGAACCTGTGCCACTTTGCAGAGGCCCTCTGAATTGTCAGCAGCAACTACTGGGTAGAATGTGTTGGGGACCACCTGCCCTTCAGACACCAGCCAACAACTGACAGCTGTCACACTGGCCTGTCGGGACCCATGGTTTCTGTTTAGTGGGAGGCTGGGAACCCTTACCTTGGTTCCCTTGGGGATTACTTTGGGGCCCTTTTTGGAACTCCTTCTGTTTACCCTTGTCCCCCCACTCTTCTGCTGGGGACCCTGCCCACCCTTGGTGGAGTTTCCCACAAGACCTTGCCTGTCGGGACCCATGGTTTCTGTTTAGAGGGAGGCTGGGAACCCTTACCTTGGTTCCCTTGGGGATTACTTTGGGGCCCTTTTTGGAACTCCTTCTGTTTACCTTTGTCCCCCCACTCTTCTGCTGGGGACCCTGCCCACCCTTGGCGTAGTCTCCCACAAGACCTTTCTGGACCCTGGTACTGACCCAGCGGTCCGCCTCCACAGCAAGCTTCCTGGGGTCATTCAGCTTACTATCAATCAGGTGCTGGCGTAGCTCTGGAAAACAACTACTGGACAAGTGCTCCCATGCAACCAAATCATAGAGCCCCTGTAAATCAGTTACCTTGCTACCCTTCACCCATCCATCTAGTGGTCTTCAAAATAAGATACATACTCCACCCAAGTACTTGACTCCAGCTTCTTGCAGTTCCTACATTTCTGCCTATAAAGCTATGGGGTCAACCCATACCTGGCTATCAAGACTTCCTTCATGGGGCATAGGACATCTGATCTTCAGTGGGCAAAGCTAGTAGGGTCTCTCTCCCTTCAACTATGAAACGGCCCCACAACCCCGCTCTCCAATTGCTCTCAGGGACCCGATGGGACTTCATTGCTATTTCATAGGCCTTAAACCACTGCCCAATGTCCTCATGCTTCATGAAATCTTTGATAACATCTTTGGGAATGTATACTTTTCCTTCCCCAGGCACTGATGGTGTGCTGCCACCAGAGGGAGTGATTTCTAAACTCTTTGCTTTCAGCTCCAACTCCATCAACACTCTCTCATGCTCTAAAAGCATCTTCTTTTCCTCCATGGCCAATCTCTTGCTCTCCAACTCCAACCTCTTATTCTTTAAGTCACCCTGGCTCCAAAGCTTTAGCTTAGCAAGCTCCATTTCATGCACTCTGCTTCTCTCCCTGTCCTCCAACTCTTCTGGAGACAGACCCCTTGAAGACACACTGCTGCCTTCCCTAGGAGGCACCCCCCCTCCAGTTAGGCCCACTAGCCCATCCTGCTGTCCTTCTAAATTCTCCTCCTCCACCATAGGCTCCTCGGTCTGCCCACTGGCATTCCTTGCTTCCAACCAGGCCCTCAGTGCCTTTTGGAATTCCTCCTTTCTAGTGAGGCCTTTCATGGAGATTTAAATTTTTTTGCAGATGGCTGTAAGTTGTGGCACAGTGTAGGTATCAACCCTCTCCTCTTCAAATTCAATATCCACAGATGCAAGTGATGCTGTTTTGCTTATGGTGAAAATTGGCAGTTCTCAAGATGCAAAAAATTCCCAGAAAAAAACTCTAACAAATGTATATGGTTGCGTAATGGTCTGCACTATACTAGTAGTGTACACCAATCACTGTATGTAAGTCACAAATGCAAGTCCAGATCCCACCGCTGCCACCAATGTTAGAAATGGGGGTCTCTAGTTGGCAAAGGTAGGTACCAAATAGGGACCCTTGCTTCTAGTCAGGGTAAGGGGGATACACTTCTAAAATAACCCCTGCTCACCCCCTTGGTTGCTTGGCACGAGCAGACAGGTTTATCTCAGAGGCAGTGTGTAAAGCATTTGTGAACACATACAGTAATACAGTGAAAACACTACAAATGGACACCACACCAGTTTAGAAAAATAAGTAATCTTTATCCAAACCAAAACAAGACCAAACGACAAAAATACACAATACAGTAATTAAAAAATATGACTTTCAGATTATAGAAATAGTTCAGTTCAATGCAAGTTGTAAATGCGACACTTTTCTCAAAAGTACCTTAGATGCGTCACGCAAAACAAACAAAATGGCCGCAGGGAAGGTGATGCGTCGGTTCCTTACACTCAGGGAAGGTGATGCGTCGATTCCTTGCTCCGGAGGAGGTGATGCATCGGTTCCTTACTGCAGCACAGGGGAGTTGATGCGTCGATTCCTTACCATAGAGGAGGTGATGCATCGTTTTCTTACTGCATGGGGAGTTGATGCGTCTGTTTCTTACTCTGGCCCCCAACGATGCGACAGTCTTGGCGCCTCGATGCGATGCGTCGATCCGGTACGATGCGTGGCTTCGTGCAGCCGTACAGCAGGCTTGCGTCGGGATCGGTGCGGTGATCTCGGACTTCGGAGATCGTTGCACCCGATGCGTCGTGCGGCGATTTATTGAGCCGTGGCAGGCACTGCGACAGTTCCTTCAGCGATGCGTCGGAAAAGGTGTGGATGCGTCACGCTTTTATTCGATGTTGCGTCGATTTTCCAGCTCCCAGCGACAAACAGTCAATAGAGGTCCTAAACAGCAGTATGCACCTCTTTGCAGGTTGGAATTCCCAGCAAGGGAATTCAGGGGAGCTGGTGGTGAAGTCTTTGTGTCCCTGACGCTTCAGAACAGGAAGCAAGCTCAGTTTTAAGCCCTTGGAGATCTTTTCTTCAAGCAGGTGACAAAGCAAAGAGCAAAGTCCTTTTTCTCCTTTCCTTGGCAGCAAGCAGCCACTGCAGGCCAACCCCAGACAGCAAACAGCACAGGGGCAGTATTCCTCCTCAGCTTATCCGGCTCTTCTCCTTGGCAAAGGTTCCTCTTGATTTCCCAGAAGTGCACAGCAAAACACAGGAGGTAAAGGCAAAAAATGGAAGGGAGACCCTCGCCAATGGTGCTAGGTTTAACAGAAATCAAAATAAATTAATGGAAATAATGTATGTTGTTGATCAGAACATTTTGTATTATATAACTGGCATTCTGTACACCAAGCTCTAATGACTATAATTTATATAAGTAAATTATGGCAACTTGTAGCACAGGCTATTGCAACAGCATCCATAAACAAGAAGCCCAAAAAACAACTCCAGACAAATACCACATCCTCCAAAGTATTTTTACAGAACTCTGTTCAAGGCTGTACACGGCTTGAATCTCCCAAATTGACAGCAACGGCAGATATGTAACTACAGAGCAAAGATATAAGGAGACGTGTAAGCTGTCAGCACAGAAGACGGTGGTCCGTGTTCACAGTAGAAGATGCTGCTATCGATCATAATAACAAATGGTTCCTGTAAATGTCTTGTTATGAAAAACAACTTGCTATAGGACTCACATTCAGCCCCACACATGAAATACTAGCAAGACCTTGCCACCAACTTGTGAATCTCAATGTCAAATATGATTAATAACCAAGGGTAGCATCTGTCTAAGGCGCAGCCATGGCGCACTCTCACGAACTATATGGAACAAAATTCTGAAGAAATTAAATGTGAATACGTTAGAAAATAACGTGTGTGGTAAACTGTAAATAAAAAGTTTTCTTTTGGATATAAGTATTGTCTCATACAGAAAACGTGGCGCAGTGTATAAGTATATACATTGTTAAAGGGAAATAATGATCAAACTAGAAAATAGGAAGGGCATACATGTGTGTTTAACGCTTTAAAGCCACATAGAAAGAAAACCCCTCAATTGAACATGTATTAGAAGTGTTTTTTTCAACCCATGATGCAGTTGAACATTTTGTCAGAAAGAACAAAAAAATAATACACCTGAGGATTACATCAGCGTCAACTAGCATTAGAAAAAGCTATGCTTCTTAAGGGCTTGTATTCTTCTTTTTATAATATTGTGTATTCCAGGCAAAGCAAACGTCATCAGAACCTGAGCAGGAAACACAGCAATGTCGAGCACAGTGCTTTAGTTGGCAGCGTTTCTAAAAAGCAGATTTGAAAAAAATAACTAACCTCTAGTTAACACATGGTGATACCAAGATAAAATACATTTTGTGTGGGGAGCCCCACCAAAAAATTTGCAATTTATACTGCGGGCATTTTCCTACAGCTATTGCTATATGTACACATTTGGAATTGACAACATGAGAAGTGTTCCTCAGTCACACCAAACTTGCAGAGAATGAATGTGACAAGCCCTGCTTGACAGATGCGGCTTTTGATAAACGGCTAATTCAAGGGGCGTTGTAAAATTTATTTCCTAACCGTAACGCATTTAATTTGCAACAGCGGAGCTTAATGGTGTGTGAATTAGCCAATCCCATTTCTTTAGCCATCCTATTGGGGTCTTTCAAGCCGCGTTCTGAAGCACAGCGAAATGAATTGCTCAATAAAGAAAGCGCGCTAAGTGGCAGCATAGAGCAGTTTTTGCAATGTTGTTAACTTACCTGCACCTCAGAAAAGAGCGCCAATATTAAAAATACCGATACGTATTTGTTTGCCTTTTTATATGTTGTCAAAATTCCTGGGAGGATTTATAATACCAATAGATTTTGAAAATGGATAACCTGCTCCACCTTTATCACTAAACTAAATAAAAAAAATTAAGCAAGGCGATTGTGGAGCGGGTGCGCGGTAAAGATGAAACAAAACACGTGCACTGCTGGGAAGTGCTCGTTCTTGTTAAAGTAAATAAAAGTAGATTAAGCACGTCAGTAGTGAAGTGGGCGTCGCATTAATGATGAAAACAAAACGCAACGACCGAAAGGGCTTGCATTCTGCTTTTTAGGTCTCACCTATGCAGTGCGCATGCGCTGCTTAGGAAAAGACCTTTAGTAATCGATTCAGCTTTGCAGGCAAAAACGTGCACGCATTGCATTGCTTTGAATGGCAACGCGTGCACGTTTGGCGATTCCCTTGCGGGAGCGAGCTTTCAAACCATCTGTTTGTAATTAACAGATGGTTCCTCCTCGCTCCCGCAAGGAAAACAGGCACAGGCCCCCTCCTCTCTCCCCTCCCCCTGCTGCCTCTCGTCAAACTTGTTTTTGAGCGCGAGGCATGTGTGCTTATTCTTTTTACCGTCCCCTTATCTTTGCTCCCTGCCTGTGTCCCTCTGTCTTCCTCCTTCCCACTCTCTGGGGTTTTCGTAGCCGTTCACTTTCCATTCTGTCCGCCTCCTGTTTTCGATCTCACTGCCTATCTCCGTCTCTCCCTACCCGTCTCTCACCCTCGTTCCCTTGTTTCCACTCTCGGTACAGCTCTCCCCCTTTCTATTTTAATTCCCAGTACTCGCTCCCTTTCAGCCGGTGGGGCCATCTTCCTCTCCCTGTCCCCGCCTCTGCAGCACACGCGGCGCTGTCTCGCCGCTGGCTGCAGTCAGCGCTCTTACCGCTGCCGATACCCGCCTGCTCCGCTGTCAGGCTCGCAGCCCCGCCATGGAAGAGGGGGAGGCCAACGAGGAAGAAGAAGGATCCGTGAGCTCACCCGGGGCACGGGTAGGTAACGGCCTGGTGCACCCATAGCCCAGGCCCCCTCTCTGTACCCCTTGCCTTCAGCACCCCTCACTACCCGGAGCACCTCTTATCCCCGTCTGCCCCGTTACCCACACTTAGATAGCGGACTCTCCTCCCCTGGGGCGCACATTGATGACGTTTCCGGACCCCACCATCGGTCTCTCAAAAGGGGAGGATATTGGTTTAATAATCACTGCTCGTTTCGTCCTCCTTGAACGTTTCTTTCCCCTCCATTCATACAAAGGCATCAGGGCCAACATCTTCATCGTAAAAATTAAAGCTTATTTACAAGCCCTTGCGCTGCCGCACGCCACTTTTTCCGTCCTTGTAAGTGAGCCCCGAAGCTCTTAAACCAGGGCGCGTTTATTGAACACGCTGCAGTGAAATAAGTAACGCGCCTCTTTGATAGCTATTGAACCAGAATTGCCGACCCTTGCTTGTAAAAGAAAATGTGCCCACTGACCCCGCGTTATCCTCTCCCCTCGGTTTCTGCACAGCCCAATTCGTAAAGCTTTGAATCACTGTTTAAGGCCATCCAATTATCTGAAACCTTTGGATACCTTTAATTGCCCGTGGCCATTATCGTGATGATGAAGTGATGATAACTGCATGCCACATGGCAAATTCAAGGAGGCTCTGGCAGGTAGAACTGGAGCCGGGCTGGTGACAACCACACAGGGCCAGTGATTTATTAGCCACTGCGCCTGTAAGTGATCCCCTGGAAACCCAAGAGCTCACGCAACGAGGCAAGCCTGTGGTTGTTACTCTCCGCCTCCATAATGCATATTTTTGGGTCTGTCTTGACAGCGTAGCTATGTGCAAACTTATTGTTCCCAGTGCTTTAAAATATGTATACAGGGTGCTTGGCTTCACCCAGAGGAGTATTTTTCTCTCACCTAATGCGATTGGCTGTTTGGTGTATCAAAATTCCACCTCCTATCCGGGTGCATTGACGTTCACGAGCGATTGTCTGGCTTAACGGCCAGAGCGGCCGATCTTGGAGCTGGGGAACGAGGTTCGAGTCTGGGGGGCGGCTCGAACACCCTGTGATTCTGCGCAAATCAATTAATCTCCCTGTGCCTAAAAAAATAATTGTGTTCGTCTGTAACATAGCTAGTGCTCATGTAAAGCGCCCCATACCTTCGGGTTTAGTTCACGCTATATAAAACTGCAACAACAACAAAAAATGATCTCAAAATAACACAGATTGAATTACTTGTCTCATAGTAAACTGTACACAGACAGAAATTATCGATGGTTATGCTTTTTCTCTGAAGAACGCTTTCTATCAATGTTTAGTCATGATTCAAAATGGAAGTCAGACATATTGGCTTTGCCAATGCTGGTTTCTCCTTTTGGCATGCATGTTTCTCTTTATCTAAAAAAAAAAATGAATAGAATCGCGTTGTTTGTTTTTGATTTTTGATAGCTCTTCTCCTCCCCTCGCCTCCAATAAAACATTTTTTTAAAATCTGGCAACTGGCCTGTATTCTTTTCAGGAATTAATTCTGTGTGTGCCAGGTTACCTTGACACAGAGATATGCAGCCTCCTGTTTAAAAAGCTATACTTTTGGTGACCTTTCTATAGCGCAGCAAAGTGGATACAGTAAGTAGGTGCCAGGAAAGAAATAAATACTAAATGTTGCCTTTAATAATTAACAAAGAGGCAAAGCATGCTCCATGGAGAAATGTGTAGCGACTGAACTGCCAAGTATTACTTTCTGCTTGTCAGAGGGTTGAAAGAGAAAGCGAGCGGGAATGTGAGTCTTATCTCAGGCAAAAAAATAACATTTTGTATGAGGAGGAAGCAAAAATGTTATCATAAAAATCATGCACAGTTTTAGACTCTTGGCCAGTGAGCTTCATTAACTTGGGCCAGATAAAGAGATATAAACTCTTAGAAAAGGAAAGGTCTGTTAAACCTAGCCACCCTGTCCATGTCTGGTGTCCAGCCTCACCAATGTTCGGCACGTTAATGCTTCCTTATGTGTTCCAGACATTTTTAATATGGTTAATTTTTTACGCAGATTCGCAAACTGGGAAGCTGTTAGATGCATCCTCTAACATTTTCCTTTCTAATATTACTCCTGAGTACGCCCTCTGCACCCCCATCTCAGGACCCTAAGGAGAGCTCTCCTGCTTCCTGTCTTTGCTGGGACAAAACGTTTCCGGTATTGTTCTGGAGAGCCCCAGTACTTTGCCATGTGTGCTCTGTAAAAGATGCTATGATTTTTAGGTCAGGACTGATAGTGTAGTCATCTGCTAGGCACAGGGTTAGCAATTCTTTCAAACATACATTGAATAGGCTGTGTTTTCATGCATTTGCACATTCGAGCTAGACCTATTGGCTTTGCCAATGAATGTTCAATCAGTGAGGTCAACAATCATGCACATCAGTTTTGGGCTCTCGCTGTTAAATAGATTGAGAACCAAGAGTGGGCACGGAGGTCGAGGAGACCCCACCCCGCTTTGGAGAGTGGTTACTACCCTCGCTATACTTTCTTTGTGGTGCTGGTGGAGGAGGCAATATTATCAATAGTGAAGGGACGACAAGCTTTTTTTCACTCATCCCTTTAGCGGCAGATGCCTATTGGCTTTCCTAAAAGTTTACCAGTCTGCCTTAACCGGTGCCCTTTACCTCCATATTTGTGGGGCATGTGTAGAGGGTGTATGTTGCGAGTGAGCATGGGCCCTGGGCACACATTTGATGGAGCATATGGTAGAGTCAATTTTTACTCAATGTATCTGTGGAGCAACCTGCAATGATGCAAAGCTTGCAGCGATACTGTCTGGATCCCCTGCTGACCTGGAAGCCCAAACATTTGCACTCCTTTCCCTCCTCTCCCTGGTACATTTTGCCTGTGTATGGGAGTATCAAGACTTTAGGCTTTGAAATTGCCAAGGTGACTCTACAACCGTGTTCCCAGCTCCTTCTCCTCTTCATGCCTTGTGATATGAGATGTGGCCTGCTCTCTGGGATGGGACATAATACACATTCCACCTGGGCTGATGGACTCAGTCCAGGAGAAGCTGTTGTCTATTGCTCCTGTGTTTTCAGATCTTAAAGTGTCTATGAGCCTCACAAATTGAGTAACTATACCTACCCGCATTTTGGTTTGCCTGCAGCTAGGATGGGACTTCATCCCCCAGCAAGCACTGAGCCCGGGGAGGGGGGGGAGCGCAGAGTGCAGACAGCATGCTTTTAAGCGTTTCGGGACATCTGTGAAAAAGAAGGAAAATTGAACAATCTCTTATCCACATTGCAAGTCTGATAACGCAACTCCCCTGCTCCGATGATGCTCCCACCTCCATGGTAACCATACATGCCAACATTTGAGGACAGGGACGTGGGAGATTTAAAGTAAAAAATCGGGAGAATGAAAATTCCCCATTGACTTCTATTGTAGAAAATGCAATTTCAGGCGGGAGACAGCTGAAATAAAGCCATTTTTGGCTTAAAAAATCGGTAGTCTCCCGCCTGAATCGGGTCTATTGGCATGTATGATGGTAATTCCCTTCTCAAACTCTACCCCCGGACCTGAGGAACACACAAATGACGAAAATCAAGAAGGAGCTTCACTTATTCAAGAACAATGCAAATTGGTCAGAGTTCAAATCATTGACAGAAGATGAACTCCACAAGATAATTGCAAACTTGAAACTCACATCCCATACCACAGATCCCCTCCCATCCTCCCTAGTACAGAACCATAATCACATCATCTTGCCGTTCTGGACCAAAATCATCAATGCTTCTCTCTCATCGGGCTCTGTGCTTGACTCCCTCCAAATAGGCCAAGTCATACCCATTCTAAAACAAGCATTGGCATAGCCAATAGGTCTCGCCTTTGGTACCTTATAAGTGTTTAGCCATGCAACAGTTGATGTTGTTGCACCAAGGATATTGTGCTGCATAACTAAAAACGTATAAGGTCCCAAAAGCGAGAACTATTGGCTATGCCAATGCTTGTTATGATATCCTGCATTCCAGGCAAAGCAAACGTCAACACCTGAGCAGGAAACACTGCAATGTCGAGCATAGTGCTTCAGTTGGCAGCGTTTCGAAAAAGCAGATTTAAAAAAAATAACTAACCTTTAGCATGGTGATACCAAGATAAAATACATGTTGTGTGGGGAGCCCCACCAACAACTACGCAATGTATACTGCGGGCATTTCCTACAACTATTGTTAGATGTACACATTCGAAATTACCAATATGAAAACTGTTCCTCAGTCACACCAAATTTGCAGAGAATGAATGTGACAAGCCCCTGCTTGACAGATGCGGCTTCTGATAAACGCCTTGTTCAAGGGGCATTGTAGCTTTTATTTCTGCACCACAACATACTTAATTTGCAACAGCGGAGCTTACAGGGTGTGACTTAGCTAATCCCATTTCTTTAGCCATCCTGCTGAGGTCTTTCAAGCTTCATTTTCAAGCACAGTGAAATTAACTGCTCAATAGAGGAAGCATGCTAGTAGTGCCACGGAGCAGTTTTTGGAATGTTGTTAATTTACCTGCACCTCAGAAAAGCACACCAACATTAAAAATACCAGTATGCATTTGTTTGCCTTTTTATATGATGTTAAAATTAGAGGGAGGGTTCATGACGCCGATACATTTTAAAAATGGATAACCTGCTCCACCCTTACCACTAAAATAAATGAACAAAATAAAGCGAGGTGATTGTGGCGCGGGCGCGCTTTAAAGATGAAACAAAACACTTGCACTACTGGGAAGTGCTTGTCCTCTGCAAAGTAAATAAAAGTAGCTAAAGCACTACAATCGTGAAGTGAGCACCGCGTTAACGATGAAAACAAAATGCAGCAACAGGAAAGCTGAAATACTAATCAAATGTAAAAAAGAGACCAAGCGAAAGCCTTTGCATCCCAATATACACATGGAAGATCAAAGGGAACATTCCGAAACCTGTGGATGGTTGGAAAGCAACTAATAACAAGCAGTAAAGGGCTGAAAGCAACAATGTTCTGCCCAAACAACTGTTCAAGAATGAAAACGTAAGGAAACTGTACTTGGCCGGTGCTCCTCTGTCTTCAAACATAAGTGACGTATGGGCTGCCGAATGAGTTAGGAGGCAGCAAAAAAGAACAACATTGCAGTGAACGTATGGCAAGCAGCAGGCGGGACCAAAGTCGTTTTTTTGGCTACAGCAAGTCTTGCATACAGCGCATGCGCGCTGCCTAGGCTCAACCTAAAAATGTACTTTATTTAGGCGATCACAGACATGGTGGTTTGCTGACCATGGTAGGCCACTGATCGGAGTGTATCACATATACACCCCACCACGTTAATATTCATGAGGAAGGTTGGATTGCGACCCACTATGAATCGGAATTTAGAGAAACAACCTGTTAGTTATACGTTGGTTTGTTAACTCCTTTACTGGTCACACAAAATACTGCTATCAAATTGTGAACAGATTTTAGCAGCCAGTGACTAATATATTGGGCCCCTATATTCATAGTATGCAGTCACCCATGGAGCCCATATTACATTAGCCATGAAGTGATCAAAGGGAATATTAGTATAAAAATGGCTAAAATAGAAAGTGGAATTAGGAAGCTAATGCCTCCTAACCACCCATGTTTCTGCTTTGCTCCATAAAGTGGACACCCCAAGAAACTAACCCGTCTGACTACCAGCCACCCTTTCGACTGAGCCTGCTCTAACATACCCACAGGGTAGACATAATGCCCCTGCTCAGGTCTTATTTCTACAGGACCAATTTTGTTTTCACTTTAGCCTTGCCTCAGGGAGTGGACCAGTAGAAGGAAGGGATTGCAAGTTGTTGGTAACTGCTGCAATCTCTGGCACGTTTTTTTCACAATACCTCCTCCCCCTGCTCATGGACCCCTGCTGGGTTCTCGCCCACTGCCAGGCATCAATACCTAATGAGATGAGAGTTCTCCAGAGAAGAAACAATCTCAGGGATGCTTTACAGAGGAGATCCATCATGTGCAGCTTCCTCTTTGCATTGCCAGTCATAAATTCATGGAACTGCCTGGTAATAGTTCTTCTAAGAGATAGATTCCCACTTTGACAGAACCGTTGCTTCCTTGTCTGTCGACAGGAAGGGAATATTCATTTAAGCAGTGTTGACTTGTTACAGATTGTAAATTTCATTAGAGGAAGGCAGAAATAGGGCACTACTGCTTTCTTTACAGTTTTGTTTCCAGTGCGGATAGAGTCCGAAGAGAGGGCTTGTCATGTAAAACTATCTGCTACATCACCAGTCGCACATTCGTGGATGCATGGTGTTGCTCCAGAGCTGTCTTGTAGTAAAACTATTGCTTCCTTGAATAGCGGCAGGAATGGAGTACTCATTTAAGCACCATTGTCTTGTTACAGACTGGATGGAAATGTGACTAAATTAAGGGAGAAGTGAGATACTGCTGCTGTGTTCACTATTTTCAGTTCAATCACAACTGAAAAGAAGCAGTGCCAGCCACCATTTTGCCAATAAGGTGCTTTTGTTCACCTGCATTTCAGGATCAGACTTGTGCAAAAGAACGTGCATCAAGTAGATTGACAACCATGATATATATCCCTATAAGGATGCCTGTTAGTGTGGTTGTCAGCGGATGATGGCCTGGTCTTGCATATAACTACCCTGTTGAAAAATAGCAGTTCAAAGGATTTGTTGGGTTAACCCTGCAGGCAAAGGAACTGTGGGTAGGCCAGTCTATTATCTGCCCCAAAATTGTCATTGATAAATCTGAATGCCAGGAGGCTGCTGCATTTTACCTCTTCAAAGCATTTTCTAAATGTGTATGTGGTAATTCTTTTCTTATCTGTCTTGAGATATTTTATCTGTTGAATGAATTTGGTTTCAGTCCTCCTCCATATTTGCAATTTTTATTAATCTTGGAAATGCTAACTCTGCAGATGAACCACACTATAATGACGGTCATATTTCTAATGTTCTAGGTGCGTCCACCTGAAGGAAGACGGGAGCCTGAGACATTTCAAGATGCTACAGAGACTTGGAGAGATATCCCAGACCAAACTCTATTCCCTCTCCCTCCAGTCTTTAGCACTCAAAAAGCTTCGGAATCATTTAGTCTAGTTGCTTCACCATCACCAAATCTGATTTTAGAAGAACCACCATTACGTGAAAAAAGCCATTCCTGGAAGCTATTGGTCACAGAGGTATGTGCTACTCAACATATTTGGGAAATTGATTAATCTGAATATAATTTCAATATTACCTAACTTGCCAATGTCTCTTTCTCAATCCTCCCTTCTCCGAGCCGTCTTTTAATCCTGTTTCTCTAGCCTTTTAGCATTTACATTGCCTCTACACAAATGTTGTCTCACCTCTGCAGTTACTCATTACTTTCTTTGGTCTCTGTCTCTCACTTGTCTCCCAGGCTCATTCTTCCTGGTTTTATTCCTCATCTCTAATCACACTCAGCAATCCCCCTCTCTTGCTAAATTTAGCTTTCTGATTCTTATTTCCTAATATGTCACAAGTGTTCCTCTTTTGGAATACTCATAGTCAAAATCTATATTAAAAGTAATTGTGTGGCCTTGCTCTGAACATTCTTCTGACCAAGCTGCACTGATTTCCGTGTGTCAATTTCCATGTAACATCACTTAGGTTATAGCAAGATATCATGGCCTAAATGGCTTCATGCTGCATCAATTTACATTCCTTTGAGCATGACTAAATATCTGTGTGGACTCCAGGTATTTTGGTTATGCCAAAGAATGCTAATCTTTCTCCTAGATAGGTTTTACCTGATCTCTTGACCATAAGTACAGGTTTCCAAGCAGTGAGTCTTGTCCTCAATACTCTTTAATGAACATCTTTTGCACCTTCATGTTCTTCATCGCAGGCTCTCTCCGCGTGGATGCTCATTACGAGTAAGGTGGGTGAGGTTGACATAAATTTTTCACAGGGTTAAATCTGATACCCTGGGGTTCAGAATATACCAGGTGTTATAATTACCTCTAATTCCCCACTGAAAATAGGGACTAGCATGCGAATTTCGTGCTTTTTGCACCAAATTCCACTTTTTTGATTTGTATGGACCTTACTGCCCCAGTATGCTTTGGCTGGTTTAAACTGCCAAAATCTACGCATGGAAAAATGTGGGGGACGATTATTTGCCACAAAGCATCTGTTTGCGCAAGGACCAGAATAATACGTTTTTACTGCAATTACCAGTTTTCCCTGGGTCTTTCGTAGTGAGGACCTAGGCATAAGTCTTAAAGATTGCTTCCCTCTATTCCATAATGATGATGCAAGGCTCACGTTTGGTGCTGGACAACACTTTTCACCCTCCAATTGAAACAGCGTTTACAATTGCTTCCAGGGCAGTAGCGGATCACACGAATAATGATGGTTGGAACATACTAGCAGCACCTACCTTAAAGCAAAGAAGCACAAACTATTAATAAAATAAATGAGCACAATAAAGTAACTTAACAAATACAAACAAATGGACACAACAAACTAATAAATTAAAACCATCATATTCGATCTTCCACACGGTCAAGTCGTAGACAATGCTCAAAATGACATTTATTAGGGCACACAACTCTCATAATAGTGTGAAACAATGTTTAACTTACAGATGTTTTAAAAAATTGCATTTTGACTTCTCACACCACAATTCCCAAATCAATGGCGACACTGGAGTTAGGAGCAATATCATGACAGTGGACGGTGGCACTACTTTCTCTCTCTCAATGACTAAAAAGCGCGCCAACAATTGCACCACTTTGTCATAAGAATATTGGGCTGCTGCAATGTTTTTCTGAATCCTGTAGTATTTTGTGCAATGGCTGAGTGTCTGGTGCTAGAACGCACACTTTTTATGCCTGTAGTAACTGTTTGGTTTCACCAGAGAGCAGCCATTTCCATGACTTATCCTCACCTGGTGATTCCGGTCAATACAAGCCACCACACTAAAAGAGAAATTTGTATCCTATAATGCTGGAACGAAAAGCAGAAATGGAGTATAGCATTCGCCTCCAGCCCTCACCACGACAGCTTATGCTGATGGCAAGTGATGCTGTTGTCTCCAGTGCTTAATTTGAGTCTGTGGTTTCCGGTGCTTGGCACCGGCACTTAATTGTCAACACCGGCGCTTCTGACAGTTTGCTACAAGGTGGCGCTGTCTGGCTAATTTAGAGATGACCACAAAAACAGGTCATTATTAATTCAATGTACATTTAAAAAAGAATATTACCTGGCGCGCAAGCCATTCTTATAGCTTTAGAGGCCTGAAATAGTCTGAATTGTCACACTTGTAGGAGTGTGACGGTTAGTAGTTGCGTTGTTACTATAGTTGGCAGCATGGCAGGGGCAATGTGTGGTGCAAGTCGCAGTGGCCTCGTGAGGAGATACCAGGCACATATGATTTTTACATTTTAAGCACTGGTTTTCTCCATGAAGATGATCTGAATGCACATAGCCAACGCGGCTCGCATGCAAAAAGGTGCTCTGTGGAGCTTGATCATCCCAGTTGGCTTCAAAGCTGGCATTGGCCACAGGCTAGCTCGAGTGTTTGGATACATGCGTGGAAATCTTTGTACAGTAGATGGTGAGTGCCTTATTGGGTAAAGCACAAGCCAGGGAGGTACTCAAAACCAATACTTGCCAGAGTCTGCCTATCTATCCTCACAACACAGGAGCGCTCAATATTTTTAAAAACAGTAGATTGTTTGCACATTAACACATGAACACACTGGCTTGTGTTTGCAGCCACAATAATGTGGGAAATCCATGCACATGCTGTATCAGAACGGTGTCTATTCAAGTACACTCAGACCACGTTCAAGACAGACTGTCCTTCATCAAATGTTGAAGGAGATTTACAAGGTCCTGAGTTAGAGATAGTTACACAATAATCATTATAGTCATGAGTCACATAAAAATGGTCAAAATACTGGGAGCTGCAGTAACATGAGAAGAATATTTTATATATGAGACTGTTAGAAATGGGGGTCTCTAGTTGGCAGAGGTAGGTACCTTTGTCCAAATGGGGACCTTTGCTTCTAGTCAGGGTAAGGGGGATACACTCCTAAAATAACCCCTGCTCACCCCCTTGGTAGCTTGGCAGCGAGCATCGTCTCACTCTTCAACGCAAGCCCTGGTCTCACCGATTCCGTCAACAACCCGCTGCCTGCACCGAATCGTGAGGACATCGTCCGCCGCAATGCTCCGTTTCACAACGCGACCGCGACGTTTGCCCCGACCGACTCGCACCGACGTGTTGGTCACAACGAGAAAGGTACTGTGTCCAAATCTGTCGACGCTTTAGCTGGCCCGTATCGACGCGGTCGGCTGGAATTGTTAGACTCTGTCGTATTCAGTATCGCAGTAGCCCCAGGAGAAGCTACTGAGTTGGAGGAACGGTGTTTTATTGATTTTCCTGCAATTTAAAGGTTATTTTGCAGAAGTACTATTTTTCAAGAGTATTGTATGTTGGATTTTTATCGTATTGGGTCTTGTTGGTTTAGATAAAGATTTATTATTTTTCTAAACTGGTGTGGTGTCCATTTGTAGTGTTTTCACTGTATTACTGTATGGGTTCACAAATGCTTTACACACTGCCTCTGAGATAAGCCTGCCTGCTCATGCCAAGCTACCAAGGGAGTGAGCAGGGGTTATTTTAGGAGTGTATCCCCCTTACCCTGACTAGAAGCAAGGGTCCCCATTTGGACAAAGGTACCTACCTCTGCCAACTAGAGACTCCCATTTCTAACATTGGTGGTCAGCGGCGAGGATCCTGGACTTGCATTTGTGATTTACATACAGTGATTGGTGTACACTACTAGCATAGTGCAGACCATTACGTAACCACATACTTTTACTGAACCTTTTCCCTTGGATTGTTTTTCTGCAAATTAAAGAACTGCCAATTTTGTCATCATGACCAAGCCAGCATCCATTGCATCCATTGATATCGATTTTGAGGAAGATAGGGTGGAAACCTACACTGTGTCTCAACTGAAAGCCTTCTGCAAGAAATTTAAAATCTCTGTGAAAGGCCTCACCAGAAAGGATGAATACCAAAAGGCGCTGAGGGCCTGGTTGGAATCCAGAAATGCCAGTGGGCAGGATGAGGAGCCTCTGGTGGAGGCAGAGAATGTGGATGAGCAACAGGGGGGGCGATTGAATCTGCCAGGGGGGAGGGTACCTTCCGTGGATGGCAGCAGTGTTTCTAAAAGGGGTCTGTCTCCAGATCAGTTGGAGGACAGAGAGAGAGATAGAGTGCATGAGAGGGAGCTTGCTAAGCTCAGGCTGGGGAAGGAGGGTGACATATAAAAAAAGAAGTTGGAGTTGGAAAAGCAGAAATTGGCCATGGAGGAAAAGAGGATGCTTTTAGACCATGAGAGAGGTTTAAGGGAGTTGGATCTGAAAGCAAAGAGCCTTGAGATCAATCCCAATGGTGGCAGCGCACCATCAGTGCCTGGAGAAGGGAGGGTGTACATTCCCAAGGAGTTGATTAAGGACTTTGTGAAGAGTGAGGACATTGGCAGTGGTTTAAGGCCTATGAGGTAGCAATGAGGTCCCATAGAATCCCTGAGAGAGACTGGGGAGCTGGGTTATGGGGCCGCTTTATCAGTAAAGGGAGGGACATATTGCTAGCCTTCCCCACTGAGGACCAGATGTCCTATCCCCACCTGAAGGAAGCCTTAGTCAAGAGGTATGGGTTGACCCCAGAGCTGTACAGACAGAAGTTTAGGAACTGTAAGAAGCTGGAGTCAAGCACTTGGGTAGAATATGTCTCTTATTTTTGCAGAGCACTGGATGGTTGGGTGAAGGGTAGCCAGGTAAATGATTTACAGGGGCTCTATGATTTGGTTGCATGGGAGCACTTGTCTAGTAGTTGTTTTCCAGAGCTACGCCAGCATTTGATTGACAGTAAGCTGACTGACCCTAGGAAGCTTGCTGTGGAGGGGGACCACTGGGTCAGTACCAGGGTCCACAAAGGTTATGTGGGAAACTCCGCCAAAGGTGGGCAGGGTACCCAGCAGAATAGTGGGGGGGACAAGGGTAAACAGAAGGAGTTCTAAAAAGGGCCCTAAAGTAATCCCCGAGGGAACCATGGTAAGGGTTCCCAGCCTCCCACTGAAAAGAAGCCATGGGTCCTGACAGGTAAACCTGTTCATAGGGGTCTCCAGACTTGTTACGGTGTGGTCAGGTGGGCCACTTCCAAAGGGATCCTAAGTGTCCCCAGAAGGTTGCCACCGCACCCACTGGTGCACCACCCCGGCAAATGGCTAGTGTAGCCTTGGGAGAGGAGTCGGGTGCCCAAGAGGGGTAGGGTCCCGCAGAAATGTCCCTGGCTCTTTAGGAGACAGTGAGATGGTCCCAAGAGCCCAGCTGCCTGATAACACTAAGAAGTACAGGCAGTGGGTGACCATCAATGGCCATAGTGTGGAGGCTCTGAGAAACACCGGAGCCAGTGTGACAGCTGTCAGTTGTCGGCTGGTGTCTGAGGAGCAGGTGGTCCCCAACACATTCTACCCAGTAGTTGCTGCTGACAATTCAGAGTGCCTCTGCAAAGTGGCACAGGTTCCCTTTGAGTGTGGGGGGGGGCCACAGGTACCTTGAAAGTAGCTGTGAGGCCAGCCATGCCTGTTGACTGTCTGCTAGGCAATGTTTTGGAGAGCTCCCCTTGGGGGATGGTGGAGCGGAGGTCTCATTTAGAGATGTTGGGTCTGCCTGAGTGGGCGTGTGTGACCACTCGGTCTATGGCAGCCGGATAAGTGCATTCAAGAGGACCTGGAGCCTGAAAGAGTGGCCTAGGTGCCTGCCAGGAAGAAAAGAGGCAGGGGGCACGGGATACCGGCCCCTGAAGTTCCTACGGACCAGGAGGTGGCAGACCCTGAGGGGGATGCCCTGGAGCTTACAGGGGAACAAGTGGCTGAACTGGGGGACCTGCTTGAGCTGACACATTGGCAGCAGGAAGGAGGCACATCCAGGGATGAGTTCTGCCAGGAGCAGCAGACGTGCCCTTCTCTTATTGGTTTGCGGCAACAGGATGCAAACCAGGCAGCAGGTGATCTGTCTGGATCACATTGGATATACTGGGAGAATGGTCTCCTGTATAGCGAGTCTAAGGTTGCTGAGCCTGGGTCAGCCCGTGTGCTGGCGATACCCCAGCGTTTCAGAGCCTTCCTTCTGGGTCTGGCTCATGATGTGCCTTTGGCAGGGCATTTGGGGCAAGACAAGACCTTTGAAAGGCTTGTCACCCACTTTTACTAGCCCCAAATGCGCAAGCACTCTTATATTCATTGTAGGTCTTGCCAGACTTGCCAGGCAAGTGTTGGAGGAAGTATAAGGCTCCTCTCCAACCTTTCCCTGTGGTCAGCACCCCCTTTGAGAGGCTGGGTATTAACATTGTGGGGCCTCTGGATCCCAAGACAGCCATGGGCAACAGGTTCATCCTAGTCTTGGTGGACCATGCCACCCGGTACCGAAAGCCACCCCTCTCCGGACTGTGACGGCCCCCGTGGTGGGTCGTGCGTTGATGAGGATTTTCTCCCGCGTGTGGTTCCCCAGAGAGGTGGTGTCTGACTGTGGTACCAACTTCATATCCAAGTATATGAAGTCCCTGTGGAAGGAGTGCGGTGTTACATACAAGTTCACCACTCCTTACCACCCCCAAGGTAATGGGCTGGTTGAGAGATTCAATCGGTCCCTGAAAGGCATGATTATGGGTCTTGGTGAGCCCATAAGGTGTAAGTGAGACGTCTTCTTACCATGCCTTTTGCTTGCTTTTAGAGAGGTAGCACAGAATCCCTGCGGGTTCAGTCCCTTTGAGCTCCTGTCTGGCTACCCTGTAAGAGGACCTCTAAGTCTGGTCAAAGAAGGCTAGGAGAAAGCTCCCAGCAAACCTCCCCAGGTTCTATATAGCTACATGGTGGCCTTCAGGAACCAGACTAAGCGCTTTAGAGAACTCGCTCAGGCGAATATGGTAGTCAGCCAGGAGGAGATGAAGTGTTGGTATGATCAGAATGCTACTCTGATCGAGTTTCAGCCTGGACAGCAAGTTTGGGTCATGGCCCCAGTGGAGCCTTGTGCGCTCCAGGATAAGTGGACCAGACCATTTGAGGTGGTGGAGCGCAAGAGTAACGTCACCTACTTGGTGGACTTGCAGTCTCCAAGGAACCCTTTGCGGGTCCTACATGTGAACCGACTAAAGCCCTACTTGGAGAGGTCCAAAAAGGGCATGCTCCTAGCGACAGATGCTGGAATAGAGGAGGAGACTGAGCCTCTTCCTGACCTCCTGTCTGTGAAGGAACACGATGGGTCAGTGGACGGTGTGAACCTCTCTCCCGCCCTGACTCCTGAACAGCAGCGTGACTGCCACCAACTGTTGGGACAGTTTGCTGATCTGTTCTCCCTGGCCCCTGGTGTCACTCAGTGGTGTGTCCATGATGTGGACACTGGGGACAGTCCTCCTGTAAAACATAACATTTACAGAGTGACTGACAGGGTCAAGGCTTGCATCAAAGAGGAGGTCTCCAAGATGTTAGTGCTAGGGGTGAATGAGCCCTCAAACAGCCCTTGGGCTAGCCCAGTAGTCTTGGACCCAGAGGCTGCCGCACCCGGTGCCACGCCAGAACTCCGGTTCTGTGTGGACTACCAAGGGCTCAATTCAGTCACCAGGACTGATGCGCACCCCATCCCCAGAGCTGATGAGCTCATAGATCGGTTGGGAGCTGTCCGGTACCTCAGCACGTTTGACTTAACATCTGAGTACTGGCACATTGCCTTAACTGATGGGGCAAAGGAGAGGTCAGCATTCTCAACACCAGAGGGGCACTACCAATTCCGGGTGATGCCCTTTGGGTTGAAGAATGCCCCTGCCACCTTTCAGACGTTGGTCAACCAGGTGTTGGCTGGGCTGGAGGATTTCAGTGCCGCCTACCTGGATGACATTGCAGTGTTCAGTGCCACTTGGGAGGCACACCTGCACCACCGCTGGGAAGTGTTGAAGACTCTGCAGAGGGCAGGCCTCATGATCAAGGCGAGTAAGTGCCAGATCGGGCAGGGTTCTGTGGTGTATATGTGACACCAGGAGGGGAGCGGCCAGGTGGCGCCCCTACAGCCCAATATTGATACCATTCTGGCTTGGGAACCCCCCAAGACTCAGACAGAGATGAGGGCCTTCTTAGGACTCCCCGGGTATTACAGGGGATTTGTCAAGGGGTATGGCACCATTGTTGCCCCCTTGACAGAGCTGACTCCCAGGAAGCAGCCCAGGAAGGTGAACTGGACTGACGCCTGCCAGAAGGCTTTTGATACCCTGAAATCTACCATGTGCACGGCGCCCGTGCTTCAGGCGCCCAACTTCCCAAGGGAATTTATTGTGCAGACAGATGCTTCAGAGCATGGTGTGGGGGCTGTGTTCTCACAGCTGAATGAGGAGGGCCTAGACCAACCTGTAGCCTTCATTAGTAGGAGGTTACTTCCACGGGAATAGAGGTGGAGTGCGATTGAGCGTGAGGCATTTGCTGTGATCTGGGCCCTCAAGAAGCTGAGGCCATTCTTGTTTAAGACTCACTTCCGGGTTCAGACAGACCACAGGCCCCTCAGATGGTTGATGCAAATGAGGGGTGAGAATCCAAAGCTGTTGAGGTGGTCCATTTCCCTACAGGGGATGGACTTTACGGTGGAACACCACCCTGGTACAGAGCATGCCAATGCTGATGGTCTGTCCAGATTTTTCCGCCTTAGTGAAGAGAACTCCCAAGAGGGTGGGTAGTTCTCCCCACATTTCAGCTGGAGGGGACACATGTTAGACCTGGCACCATTGGCGTGGATCTCCCCTGCATTTTTTGCCTTTTGCCTCCTGTGTTTGTGCTGTGTGTTGGACTTCGTTTCGGTGGTCTAGATGCTTTGGGCACTTTGCCACTGCTGTTCAGTGCCAAAGTGCAAGTGCTCCCATTGTAATTTGGTGTTATGGATTAGTGATTCCATGATTGGCATAATTGATTTACTAGTCAGACCCTAGTACAGTGCACTATGTGTGCCCAGGGCCTGTAAATCAAATGCTGCTAGTGGGCTGCAGCACTGATTGTGCCACCCACAGAAGGAGCCTGTAAAATTAACTCTGGCATGCCATTGCAGTGCCTGTGTGCAGTCTGGGACTGCCATGTCGACTTGACAAGTGCACACACTTGCCAGTCCCTAAACCTTCCCTTTTTCTACATGTTAGTCACCCCTAAGGTAGGCCCAAGGTACCCCTAAGGGCAGGTTGCATTGTATGTGAAAGGTAGGACATGCCCTGGTGTGTGTGGCATGTCCTGATAGTGAAATACTGCCAATTTTGTTTTTCACTATTGCAAGGCTACCTGTTCTCATAGGACAGAATGGGGTGTTCGCTTATAACATCTTATAAACATAATTACCCCTGGGAACAAGGTGGGAAAATAAATTTTAGTATACCTGAACTCAGAATGTTAAAATGCACCTTTTAATGAGGATGATTTTTACATTCTGTGTTTGAAAATACCACTTTTAGAAAGTAGGTATTTTCTTGCTTAGCCATCCAGTATGCCTCTGCTTGGTTTGTGTATTGCATGTCTGGCTTTTGGATGACAGGGGCTGGAGAGGGGCAGTGGCTCCAGAGAGCCCGAGGAGTCAGGGCTGGGCTGAATAGACCTGGGCTGCATTTAGAGTAGGGGGAGGAGATTTCCTTTCACCTGAATGGGCCTGGTCTGCCTCTTTTTTTTTCTTCTTTTTTTTAGAGTTTTATATAGCGCGAACTAGACCTGAAGATATCAGGTATCAGAGCGCTTTACATGCGCACCTGTTTCGTTACAGATAAACGCATTTATTTTTGTTAGGCACGGGGAGATTAAGTGATTTGCCCAGAATCACAGGATGTTGAGCGTCGTTGCCGAGACTCAAACTCGGTTCCTCGGCTTCGAGGTCGACCGCTCAAGCCGTAAGGCTACATCCTCTCCCCTGCCTTCAACAATGCTGTCTCCACCTCCTGCCAGGAAGCTGCACCAGTGAGGACAGAACTGGTTTTTTGCTGGGTACAGACACTCTCTGCCTTCAGAGAACAAAGGATTTTTGTGTATAAAAAGAGGGGCCCAGACTTTTAGATCACTTCTGGGAAATCAAGAGGAACCTTTGCCAAGGAGAAGGGCCGGAGAAGCTGAGGAGGAATACTGCCCCTGTGCGGATTGCTGTCTGGGGTTGGCCTGCAGTGGCTACTTGCTGCCAAGGAAAGGAGAAAAGGATTTGCTGCTCGCTTTGTCCCCCTGCTTGAGGAAAAGATCTATAGGGCTTGAACTAAGTTTGCCCCCTGTTCTAGAGGTCTCAGGAACAGCAAAGACCTCACTGTGTCTGTGGGCACCGTCTCTGATCGTCTCCGCAGAAGAAAAAGGGTAACCGACTCTGTCATCGAGTCCGTCGCAGGATTCCGTGTCCTGAAAGCACCACCGAGAGCATTGCCTCGCTTCGCAATGCAACCCTGGTCTCACTGACTCCGTCAACGAGCCACTGCTTGCACCGCGACCTGTGGGCACCCCACTCTGCAGCACTTCGCTACACACTGCAAGGACGTCACCGACTCTGTCACTGCCGACCCGAACATCGACCGGCTCCATCGCCGCACCGTGACCTTGCCAGCACTGCAGCGAGCATCGTCTCACCCTTCAACGCAAGCCCTGGTCTCACCGACTCCGTCAACAACCCGCTGCCTGCACCGAACCGTGAGGACATCGTCCGCCACAACGCTCCGTTTCACAACGCGACCGCGACATTTGCCCCGACCGACTCGCACCGACGTGTTGTTCGCAACGAGATAGGTACTGTGTCCGTTGACGCTTTAGCTGGCCCTTATCGACGAGGTTGGCTGGAATTGTTAGACTCTGTTATATTCAGTATCGCGGTAGCCCCAGGAGGAGCTACCGAGTCGGAGGAACTGTGTTTTATTGATTTTCCTGCAAATTAAAGGTTATTTTGCACAACTGCTATTTTTCAAGAGTATTGTATGTTGGATTTTTATCGTATTGGGTCTTGTTGGTTTAGATAAAGATTTATTATTTTTCTAAACTGGTTTGGTGTCCATTTGTAGTGTTTTCACTGTATTATTGTATGGGTTCACAAATGCTTTACACACTGCCTCTGAGATAAGCCTGCCTGCTCGTGCCAAGCTGCCAAGGGGGTGAGCAGGGGTTATTTTAGGAGTGTATCCCCCTTACCCTGACTAGAAGCAAGGGTCCTCATTTGGACAAAGGTACCAACCTCTGCCAACTACAGACCCCCATTTCTAACAGGGACAAAGTGCTTTTTCGTGTTCATTGTAGAGAAGAATAAGAGCAGAATCTGCCCTGCAGAATTAAACACACAAAAAGCAGTTAGTAATTTTTGCAAAAAGATATTAGAATCAGTTTGCATTAATTCAGGTTAAAATGCTGAGTCTCAGACTCTGTAGAAAAATGTACAGATTCTCTCTTTCCTGCAATAATATACAGTGTGGGAAAAATAAACATTACCATAAATATCTACTTTCTGCTGATCACTTTTTCTTTTCAGAAGAAGTAGAAGCCAGTTCCAGTTTTTCTTGTTTAAGCTACGACTGTAATTATTCTCTGTGACCTGCCTTCCACCTTGTCTGTTGGCTCTGGCAGCAGGCATTGTGGCGTCCAAACTCAACTGTAATAACTTATAAAAGTTGAGCAGCTGCTCATTTGGGTGTTACAGGTGATTAGCGATGACACAACTCAACTGTAACAAGGAAATTAGACAGGCTTTTATACACAAATTACAGGATACCTTGTATCATAAAGCACTAATGGAAATTGATGTTTGTCATAGATTTCTAGGAATCCTCCTGTGAATGCCTGTAAATTTCTAAAATGACAGGACACTTACAAGAGAAGATTCTTCACATTGTGAATCAGGGCTTTATTAATCTCTTATATAGACATGGAAGATAATTCCGACACACTTAAAGTGGACATTTATATATAACATTCATCATATTATGGGAAATACAGAAGCCTTATGGAAGGAATCCATGGCAGAGGGCCGTGGAGCAGGCAGGTGGTACTGGGCCCTAAATGTAACCCTTTGCCACTGGTGTCCTGAAGCCTCCAAATTTTAAGAAGACCCCAACTGGGAACTAAGTACCCATTTTTTTAGCACTTGACTCTTAGGATAGCAATACAAAGCAGTCCAAAGCTTAAACAGGGGAGATGCTGTGGGCTAGAGACACGGAGTTCAGCAACAAACAATGCATGATGATGCAATGTCCAGTCAGTGATTTTTCATAAAAACAGAAAAGTACTTTATTGCACATGCTAGTTAAATTTTAAACAATTGAAATGTTCAAGAATGAGGGTGAAATGCATATGGTGACACACTCTAAAGGGCCTCACAAGCACGAGAGTGCATACACTAAAGAAAGATCCCACAGGTCAAGTAACCACCTAAATGTACCTTAAATCACTTGCCCTAGAGTCACCGGTACAGACGTGCTCCAACAAGCCAGGAACAGTAAAACCACAATAACCCCATATGCCTCACACAACATAATGGTTACATTTCTGAAAAGTCAGGCCTGGGTTTTTCAGGGTGTCACACAATAATTAAAGGCAAAATATAAATTTAGAACAATGCAAATCAATATGGAAACATTTCAGGACAGTACCACCTCTCAATGTCATAAAAGCATATGCAATGATTTGCAGTCAGCTGTCTGCATGTCAAAAAGGTTTACAGTGTTCAATATAGCATAGTTTATGACGGTTTTGTTACCATCCACTTAGCTGCAAAGCAACCACAGGGTCTAGCAACAAAGGTTTATGCAAACCACACCATAAAAGGATAGTTACATCTTCTAAAGTGCTTAAAACAATGAGTAAATTGTCCCGGGAATATCCTTTTTGTGCCCCAGGTGTCTGGGGTGACTGAAACAGAAACTATTTGGCGCTCATTGTGGGCAGCCCCCCAAGTACAACCAACTTACCTGGTGCCACTGTCCTCTTTTGTGAACCTCCGGACTAATATGCAATTTTTTGTCATCGCCCTGCTGGCTAATGGGGCTGAGTCAGCCATTACACTCCCTTTAAAAAGTTGCTGTGGCCGCTCAGCTTTTCCATTTTCTTTTCCTTTCTTGAGACTCTTGTGGTGTATTTTCTTTCATTTCCAGGTGCCTCTGCCTTAACTGGGATACACGCCAAACTTGTGAATGGGGCCACCAGGGACCCCACAGCCCTCGAGAGCCTGCCTGGATCCAAGCCTGGCTGGTACAGCTTTCGAGTGCTATGTGAGAGCCGACTTACTTCTTCTCCAACCTGCGGTCGGTGTCAATCAATCAATCAGGAGTTTGTTAAGTGAGACTACTCACCCGTGAGGGTCTCAAGGCGCTAGGAACTGGGAACTGGCTGGGAACTGCTGTGCACTCACTCCAGACACAGACATGGGGAGTAAGTGAGGTACGCCAGTGCTCCTGGAGCTCTGGCTCTCCCCAGGAGGTCCTGTAAGCGGAGCACAATGTCACTGAACAATGCCCATGGGGCACTGGCCCTCTTCAGGGCAAATGAGCATGACGTGGGAGCTCCTGTGAGTGAAGTGCAGTGGCGCTCCACAATACCTCCAGGTCACTTTCCCTTTTCGTAGGTAAAACTGGAACATGGGGAAGCCCACATTCTCTCCTTGAAATGGCACACTCCCCCTAAGTAGCACACAGCCTTATGTGCTCTGATGCACTTGAAGTAAATCCCGCAAAGTATTTCCGTAATCCGGTGTTGTCTTGGAGTGTTGCTCACGAGCAGCAATTGCAAAGCAGGGTATATCTGGCCAGAAAGGACCATTTACATTTTTTTATGTTTTGCTCCCAGTGGTGTGCTCCATTCACCAGGAGTTTTGGATTTTATATTCCTGGCCTCTAAATTGCTTCAGGTTTGTAGAGTATATTTTTTGTAACTGCTCTTCCTCCAATGAGGGAGAGCTCAGGACCTGTGCACCTGGAATGAACAATTCTGGAGACCCAGCACAATGCAAATAAAAGCATCTGCTTTATAGAAAAGAATGCTGGGTGTTCCTCCTCCAAACCTATATCACTGGTCTCAATGATGATATCCCTTGGAGTGAACTTGATCAACATTAGTCACTCCAGAATATCTTGTAGCCATGCCATACAGGTGGATTTATATAACACACACTTACATCTTTTTTCCGGCCTGTATTGGACCTTCATTAACATATATTCCTCCCTTTCAAGCTTGTTTTGACACACATTTTTTTCTGAGTCCCTTGTGGATATAACATACTCTGGTTCTCTATTAGATCAGTCACCTTGTAATTTATACGTATATTGTGACTTGTAACACTCCAACATGTTGACCGCTTAGCCGTGCCCCTCCCTTTGCTACCCTTCTAGCTTTCGAGTCCCTCCACAATATGCTATAGAGACGTGTGCATGCTGTAATGTGCCACTCCCACACACGAGGACGCATGGCTGACACAGTATGCTTTGGCGCAAACAGCATATATTTTAGCCATGACCTCCCCTCCCCTGGCACCTCCGGGATTGGAGTGAGAGGTTAGGTCAGCCGGCAATTACTGCGCTCAACGCTGTGAATATATCTTCCATCTTCCCCTTTTTTTGGACTCTCTAAATTTGGGGCTTGATGTTGACTAAACTTTGTAGGTTTACAGAGACCACACACAGCACGGTTTTCCCTGCAAAACCCAATGGACCTGATTAATACTCCATAAGGGTAAGACACAGTAGATGTTTCTCTTGCTGACCTCCACAGTGCTTGACACTGAGTGCGGCGTGTCTGACATTTGTTCATTTTATCTTTGTCTTATCTAGTCTGTCACTACTGATAGTACCATGCACAGGGGCTACTTGCCACGATCACCCTGATATGCATCCATGTTGAATGCTAAAACACTGCTTTTAAATAATGCCCTTACAGTGGTAAGACTTGATGGAGATGCCTAAAATCATATGCCTCTCTTACAATTTTCTTTCAGATCGGATCTCTTTTCCTCTCTTCGTTATAGTTTCAGTACGAGAGATTGACTTAACTACACTTCACAGGTGATTTATTCAGATTGGGCACTTTGCCAATTTGAACACCTGCGCCAGTCCTCTGTAGATTAGAACATTTGACAGTCCTGAAGAATTGCCACAGATCATTTATGTCTTCATTCAAGGCAAGAAAAATGTTGACCCTGACCGTATTTAACTTTATAAACAAGAAGGAACTTTATTTCCTGTTTAGTTTTACTCTGTTTTTAAACTTGACAAGAACCACTATTATAATAAAATAGTTGTATTGTGGCCCTAAGTCAATTTTAACATTTTACTCACTTCCCTTCCAATCAACACCTCTCAAATACCCTCACTATAGGCTTGCTACAGCGTATCATTCTATAAGATCCCCACCAAAGAGCCCCCTCGAGGGGCCACTTGGGCATTGCAGCGCCAGCCCAATGAGGAGCTACAGAATGATGAAGCATGCCACTCATTTGGGTGGGTGAGGGCTCTTGCTCCTGAATATTCACATTCCACCAACCACCACTGTTATGGGTATTCACTAGTGGTGTTCCCCTTTATGGCAACTTTAGGAACTGCATACTCCTTGTATATTGGCACAGTCAGAGTGTAACTCCACTCCAAAGAGGAGTTCATCCACGTAGGGCCCATCTGTCCTTGTCTTCTGCAGGTCTCAGGGCTTCTCAGAATTCTTCCTCTGTCATGACGTTTACAAGTAAAGGTGGAGAGTTCTAGAAGGTGGACCACTCTTCTTAATCCAAAGATGTCACATCATGTCTTCACCCCTGATTTAACCAACTGCACTGTGTTTTGGGGGTTTTCAGAAAATGGTAAATTCAAGCTTTGGTCAGTCACAGCACTTCAAAAGACTTTAGCTCCACCTCAAATGACACAGCAAGCTGGTTCTATCAATCCAAAAATTCAAAAGAGAGCCTTTCCTCCGAGTAGGGCCAGGGGTCTGGCTAACAGGCATGTCAGTAATTGGGGGTTAATTAGCCCATACAGATTTCTGTCCTACTCTTTTCCTCTCCCAGAAGCAGGCTAATCCTCTCCAAATGGGTCTACTGTCTGGGGTAGGCTTAGTCCTACCTGGTGGCCAGCACTGTCATTAACTTGGCCCAGTAGGGTAGTTCATAGCTTGAAACCCATTATGGATTGACTCAGGAAAATACTGCAACACCCAAAGTACATGAAGGAGTGCAAATATGGCCAAATCAATATTACATTTGCACTTGGGAGTTTTTTTTATAGCTATAGGAACAGATGTTAATCTTTTCTCCATGTGGAGCCAATGTGGAGTTCATATGTTGGTGCAGATTTCACCTACAGTATGAATACAGCAAAGCAGTACAGACTTACAGTGAAGTACTACAAACTCATAGTAAAGCAATACAGACTCACATTACAGCCAAAAATAAATGAGGATATTTCTTTTTGAATGCCCAATTAAATTATATTTAAAGGTCCAATCTGAAATAAGCGACTTGCACACAGAGACCGAACTGAATTAGACAGTAGTCACTCACTCAGCCCATGCACGGGTGCACGCATATGAGCGCAGGTGGTCAAACCAGCGCAGAGCCTACCACCCCAGCTGTGCAGCACCGGACCTTATTCTATAAGGCAGACACTGGCGTATAGCACTCAAGTCCATCTTTGCAGAGCTTACACTGAGTGAGACACAGTTAGTGAAACTTACTCTCAACAGAGGTTAAAAAATCGGGTGGTCCAAAATCCAAAACTTTAGGATAGTTAATCGGGTCAGAACTGAATTCTTCGCACCATATTTTAAAATTTGTGTTTTTTCTATTTAGTTCCCATAGCATCTGCAATGACCCAGGTCCCTGTCAGCATATTTATCAGGTGTTCTATGTGCACTCTAGCCTGGTATGAGTTTATGACTGACCAGCTTAATCTGCATCCAGATTAAGCCTCTTAATACTAGACGCCACTGTTCAAATCGTGATTCGCTCAACTGCACATAAAAACAGGATGTGCAAAACAAGTTCAGTGGGAAGGCTGATCTCTTCAGAACAAGACATTTACAGATAAATCTGACGGCCGCGATCCAGTGCTTTGTGTACAAGCCTCATCTGATCGAGGCTTCATGCAGGGACATCTTAAGGATTTTGGGGGCCCAGTGCTGTATTTTGGAGGCCCCTGTTTAGAACACCTTTGAATGTATGATCCAGTTTCAGCACTTTCATGCCCTCTTTGGCCAGATCACTGACAGTGCACAGGCGCATTCATCTTTAAATTCTAAAGTTGTTACAAATAATATTCAAGGACAGTGACTTATGTTTCAATATTGTAACACAGCAGCAGCTCACTAATATTACTGCAATTAATCTCTGTGACAATCTCCCATTTCTCATATGTGAGGTCCTGTTTTGATCTAAAGGAAACTTTTTTAATGGATGTTGCATGAAACATAAACACAACATTTCTCTGCAAAATGCCTGTAATAGACACACACATCACTCACATTAGAAATAAATTAGAGGGAAACAATATTGAAAACAATCTGTTTAAGAATTATGCAAGATAATCAGGGCAAGGCTGCAGAACAGAGCTGGTTCTATCAGGGGGGCCCATGAACGGCTCGGGCCCTGGGCCAGAGTCCACTTTGCCAATGCATTAAAACGTCTCTGGCTTCATTAAGATTTCCAGATGTGCGTATGGCTCCGTGTTGAGCTAATTCATAAGATGAATGTGTGTGCAATAAAAAGGGGGGTTATTAATGAAGGCTGTGCGCACGTGTGCGGATGGCGCAAAGCCACACACAGCATTAGGTGATTTACTAACCATTATAAAAGCCAGTAGCTGCAGAGCAAAAATATACAGCACAGCGCAAGCATCTGAGCAACCCTTGGGAAACCTAAGCCAGGGTATAAACTGTTCTCCAGCCCAGCACACACACAGAAAAGATGTATTCACACATCACACAGCTCCACCCAGCTATTATTTTGTGGAGATGCTTCCCTAGATATCACAGAATCAAGGGATTGGCAAAGTCTGCCAGTGATAACATATTTTAACAAGTTTCAATTTCAGTAATTCAAAGCTAATATTCAGAATGATGCTGCAATCCGCAGTGACATTTGAGCAGCCAATAAATAAACACATCTCAGTAATAAGCAACAATCAGAGATGCTTGTTTCCCTTCCTAAAATGCATGAACCCAGTGCTTTTACCAGTGTCAAGATTATAGAATGAAATGAGCTGGTTTTGCCGACTGTTTTTGCCATTAGGCAATTTATATTTCTTTTCTACTGCACATCACAGTTTATAGTTCTCACCCACTGTTTTTAGGTTTTGACTAAGGGCAGCTTTAGCTGTGTGTTGTGGAAGACCTATTGTTAACAGTACCGATTGTTAACAGGCTTATTGCTAACAGTTGTTTGGGTCAGTCCCTTACTCATGGTTGGACGGTTTTCTTGTCTATCCTACTTTCCTAGCTTGGATGACTTTCGTCCTTATCCTTATGTTTGCCCCACCCAAAGAGGTTTTCATTCTCACAGTGTTTTGATTGGATGGCCTGCATCTATCTGCAGTTAACATCATATCTTTTATTGCAGTATATATGAGGGACTTTTTTCTCTCCTTCTCTCTCTTCCTGATCTCTCTTCTTTCCCTGTCGCTCTCTCTTAATCCCCATACAAAGGCCATTTGTGCCGGACTCTAAACGTACGTTGAATGACACCCACCACTTTATGGCCAGGAGGCTATCTTAAATGTTTTTAACCATTCCAATATAGCCACTTGCGCATGCACACACATGTGCACTTGGCATGTTTAAGTGTTTTTAGTTTTATTTTAACAAGCCCCAAAGTTGGCAGCCGCAGGTGCGCACACATCCATGGCAAACATCTTTAAATGGAGTTTCTTAAAATATAAAGAAGTACATTGAAAGATTTGCCACTGCAGATGCACATACATGCATCCACAGTGGCCAGCTATCAATGGTTTTTCTTACACTTTAAGAAATTCCATTCAAAGATGTCCACCACGGAAATGTACACCCCCACAGTGGCAATTTTTTAATGACATCCACTGTGGCCATATATGAGAAACAAGTCAAGCATTAGCAAAGCCAAAAGTTTCACACCCGGGACCCGTTAGCTTTACCAATGCTTGTTTCTGTAGGTGAGTCTTGAGCTTTCGACCTCGTACATTCCCCCTTCATCCTCCCTTCTCCATGAGTTACTGCATGCACTGCAGACGTCACAGCTCCGAAAGATGGAGAGGTGATTATTTGAACCTGTGCTATCTGCAGCAATTGTGTTATCTTGTGTTATTGCAAGACCATGTACTATTACGAGTGGCATAGCTCTCTTCTGTAGCTGTGAAGCACAGAATGTGACTATCACATAACCCTAGATGACGAGGCATGTTTACCATTAGATCTCATGACTACTTCCCTACCCATCAAAGCTCTGGGTGATCCCCCTTCCAATTACTGTGCTAGTTAGGTGAGGTATCATGTTTATATCCCTATCTGCTTGTAAGGGGCTCATCCTGTGCTCTGTGTGCTGCCAGGATCTCTCGGTGCTCACAACTGTATTTCCAGCAGGTATTTCTCTGTGCTGCATGTTAACCTCCTTATGTGCTACCTGGGATGTTCCTGCAATGCTCTCTACGATGCTCTGAACACTCCCCATTGTGAGAATCACACCAGACCCGGACTGCCTATTTTTTTCACTGGGCATTTTCCTGGTGGGCTGGAGCCTTTTCAGGTCCGTTTTTAGAGAAAGGGCCACTGCCGGTACCCAGCGGGGGCCGGCACAGGTAAACGCGGTGGGCGAGGCAGGGCGCGGCAGGGGGGGAAGCCGACAGACGACGGAATAGGTATTATATATTTATTTAATTATACCTATTCAGTCGTCTGTCGACTTCCCCCCCACCATGCCCCGCCCCCGCCCCACCGTTCCACCGCATTTACTTGTGCTGGCTGCTGCTGGCAGTACCAATGACACTTTCTTCAGCTTCCCCAGGTAATTACAACAGGCAAGAGGGGCAGCTTCTGGGTGACAGACAGGAAGGAGAGAGAGAAAGAGGGAGAGATGAGAGAGCGAGCAGGTAGGCAGCAGGGCTGATTTGAAGATTTTTGTCAAGGCTGCTCTTAGTTCCCAGTCCGGTCCTGCTCCACACTCACAGCCTGAAGACCCTTCTTGGCTCTGCTTGCTTTGTGCTGTGAGAAAGTGAGTTAAGGGCTCCTGGTTCTGCATTTGCTCTCCTACAAGTTTCACTTTCTGCTGAAGTTGATGAATGCATTGAGCTGTGTCTAAGCCTTGCTATCTGCTCAGAAGCATGAAAGGCTGAGCAGTTTAGATACATGCCACTAGGACACTGTGGTTTTCTTTGCACCCTTTATAAAAAAAAACTGGGAGCAGTCCCCGAACCTCCTAAACCCCTTGCACAAGTGTATTTTTTAGTCTAGCCTACACAACGCTTGTGCCCTACTTGCAAAATCTCTTGTAATGAAAAAGAAATCTTAAAATGGGCTTAGAGCCCTCCCACTACTTACCTTTGGTTGGCTCCCACGTCACTCTTGTTTCCTTTCTTCCTGTTGGTCAGAGCCTCCTCCTGCCTCCAGCTTCTTGCACAGCTTCACATCTTCGTCCTTGCTGTGGAGCTTGAACCAAGTATTGCTTCCGGCGGCCAGTGTCCTTCCACTGGTCGCACACTTGTGACTTACATTTTTTTTTAGGTCGAGCTTGATCGACCTGTTATATTTATTCTATGGGGTTTGGCACACCCACCAGTTGCCATTGGCTGTTATCTGGGTCATTTACATATGCTGACTTGTTATTGGTGCATTTGCTTAAATGTCCCTCTTTTGAGGGCTTAGCTCCCTCACTGACGATTTCACTAAGAGATCCTTCTGTTTGGCCATCACACTGTACAGCGTGTGATGGCCCCTCCTCCTCGCTCTCCCATTGGATGTCCTTGTGTCCCATGAGAATTGTTGCCTTTGCAGTGCTTGTTTTTTTTGTAGTTCTATATAGTGCGAACCGAACCGAAGGTATTAGAGCACTTTACATAACACTATATAAGTTACCAAGCACACATTATTTATTTGGGGAGATTTGCCCAGAATCACCGGATGGTGAGCCGACTCCGAGGCTCGAACCAGGTTCCCCAGCTCAAAAGTCTGCAACTCTGGCCATAAGGCCACATCCTCTCCCCTCACAGCAACAGAAACAAAAGCGGTCTTTCACGCGCCTTGTTTAAGTAGCTTTTCCTCTGAAACATGCTCCCACTTCATTGCTGGAATTTTTATTAGCTGGCTAGCACTCTGTCCCTTTTCCGGTCATGGCACGTGGAACAGAGGCAGCGCCGGGTCGTTCATTTGTGAGGAGGTGAGCGCGGCGTAATTCTGCTGTGCCTGCATCAGCTGATATGGGTGGGCCATTGCAGGGTGGCAGTGCTCACATTCCTGAATAGCCCCTTATTAGGCAGTGATGTGGAACGTGTGGGTGGTCGCAGACCACCACACGGTGGTCTTGCTATAATACAAATTATCATTAACAGTGTGCGCTCTTTTCCACTGGAAATCGTCTCTCTGATTTGAACAGCTCCATAACTCACAAACACTTAAGGGACACGCATTAAAAACACGAGCACGCCTGCACAATGCAGTAGTGCAGAGCACAAGACCAACTCCTAAGTCTCGAGGCACTTTGGAAAGTTTGTGAGAGACCAGCTGTGCTGGCAGACTTCGTGGACACGTTTAACAACCTGGGGCTGGTGAAAGGCAGAAGAGACGTATTTGTTTTGATCATTAGTGAGTGCAGGAAGAATCTAACTGTGGTAAGACGCGCAGGGTGCGTTACAGAGCAGGCGGCAGCGCCGGTCCCCCCAAGTATAGTGATGGTGAGTGTGAGCTTTCAAGTGCAGGAGGGGCGGGGGGATGAGGGGTGGCTTCTATTCCCTCGGGGAACGGAAAGTGGGTTATGCATTGCTTGATGTGCAGACAGACCTTCAGCACCGAGGTCAATGGCAAGAACCCGCGCAGCACTCTCAGCACACTACACACGTGAAAGGTCAATATCTGTTATTTCCAGCTTCTAGAAACGATAAAAGAGCTGTAAGAAGAGCTAAGTTAAAAAAAAAACACGTTCGGATTAATGTCACTGTATTGCGCTGTAAAAGTTCTGTAGCAGGCGCATAAACCCAGTGAGCGATCTTACAAGTTGCTGGTACCAGACAGTGCTTGGATACCACCGATATGAGTGCTATAATAACACGTGTCTAATTAAAAAAAGCATTAGCAAGGCAATAGGTCTCGCATTTACGCGAGTTTAAGCTATTGGCATTGTAAATGACAATGCCTATTATTTTAGTTTTTTAAAACATAAATAAAAAGGCATTGTTATTACAATGCCAATAGCTTAAACTCGTGTAAATGCGAGACCTATTGCATTGCAAATGCTTGTTTACTTTCCAGCATCCGCATTCTGTTCATTGCTTGCACATCCCTACCACCACCTCACTTGCGTCGCTGAATGCCTCTTCACCACATGCCTCTTCCCCATTCCTTGTTGGCCTGTCCCTCCCACCACCTCACTCCCGTCACTGCATGCCCCTTCACCATCTTGTTGATAGTCATAGCTTGTTTTATATAGCGCAAAGTCGACTGGAAGGACTTGAAACACTTTACATGAGTGCTAGTTACATTACACAAGGACACATTCATTTTTAGAGGCACAAGAAGTTTAAGTGATTTTCCTAGAATCACAGGATGTTGAGCCTTTGCTGAGATTTGAATGTTCTTCCCCAGCTTCAAAGTCAGCAGCTCTGGCCTTAATGCTAGAACCTCTCCATGCTCAGTGTGCGTGCAGGCTACACTTTTGACATGCTGGTAACTGCAATGGGGATTTGTTCGAAGATATAAACTGCATATTAAGTATAGGGAAAATAACAATTTTAACTTGTTTGTACTTGCGATGTGTTTTTTGTTTTTAACTTTTCAGCGTTTGTTATTCTGTTTGTGGTTCGCCTGTCCCTCCCAACACCTTAACTCTGTTGCTGCATGCCCCTTCCCTGTTCGCTGCTGGCCTGTCCCTCCCACCAGCTAACTCCCGTCACTGCATGCCCTTTCCGCACCCCACATAGCTTGTTTTGTACAGTGCGAAATCGACCGAAAGGACTTGAAGCACTTTACATGAGCGCCAGTTACATTACACAAGGACACATTCATTTTTACAGACACAGGGAGATTCAGTGATTTTTCCATAATCACAGGCTGTTGAGCCGGTGCCGAGACTCAAACCTGGTTCCCCAGCTCAAAAGTCAGCAGCTCTGGCCGTAATGCCACAGTCTCCCCATGCTCAGTGTTCCACTAGCTACACTTTGACACGCTAGTAATTGCAATTTGTACTTGTTTGTATGTGCATAGCTTAAAGAAAAAAAAAGGGATATGACGTGGTTTGGCCACGTCATATCACCTTTTTTTTTAATTACTTTAAGCTATGTAGCACAGCAGCTTACGCCATTTTTTGCATAGACGAAACCTATTGGCTTTGCTAATGCTTGTTTGATGAATGTTGCTAATCAAATGTACATGAAATGTAGAAATATGTTTTGACCTTGGAGTCTCCCCTCCACTCTGAAGATGTGTTCACTTCTGTTTCTTTAGAGTGGGTTATAGACACGAAACAACTTTATCAGAGAATCTTCTAAATGAATCTTTAGCTAAGGAAATACTTAAGGGAAATGGCCCATTCTGTTAGGGGTGTGTGAAATGGAGTACTAATGTCTAATATATGCGTTTATTTTGTTTAGCTCCCAGATGTTCAGAACCACTGAAACCCGGAGAATGCCGAAAATATGTGGTAAAATGGTACTATGATAAGGAGGCAAACTCATGTGCAAGATTCTGGTACGGTGGCTGCAATGGAAACAGCAATCAGTTTGAATCCGAACAGGAGTGTGTGGAATGGTGTGTCCGGTACTAAGCAAGTAAGTTACGCTGCAGCCTATGGACCAGATACTAATGCATGCAGTGTGTTGATGCCTCTTCAGCTGTTTGTATGTTCACATAACATCTGGTCTCTAATGATGCTTTGTATGTATTAAACACTCTGGGACTCATTGTGAGTGATGATGTACACGAGGAATTACCAATACTGCAGAGTATGGTTCTTGTCAGATGTGGTCTTACTGCAGCATGCTCTTCAGGTTGGAATGAGGGCTCATGTGGTAATACTGCATCTTCCCCTCCCTTTTCAAGTTGCAAAAAACCAGATATTGCAGGATTTCTCCGCATAAATTTCACCCGGTTGTACCTGGCAGAATTAGTGTGCCCATTCTGCGCAAGTTGTAACCCCGATATTTCAAGTGGTTAACGAGTGACCGAGAACAAACAACTAGGGCCAGGTTTATCATCATTTAGTGCAATGCAACACAGCAAGACAACTTGCTGTGCTGCATCAAATGGAGAGAGCAGGAATCTGCCATAATTACTAACATGGTGCATTCCTGCTCCTCTCTTTGTGCTGCTGCACTTGTGGATGCCAAGCGCCGACGCAGGCACTCTTCCGCCATGGTGTAAGAATGCATGTGTTTCAGTCAGGATGGTTTTTGTGCAGGAAGAGACACATTCCTGCACAAAAACAATTCCCAGAGTCATTTTCCTCTTTCTGTGTGCTGCAAAATGCAGCATACGTAGAAAGAGGAAATTACAAGGAGAAATAAACATATTTCTCCTCATTACACCTCACCTGGGAAGGCATAAGATTTTAACCCATTCCCAGGTTTACTAGTCTTAGTAAATCTGGGAATGCACCAAAAACCATGGGTTTATGCGTGAGAACACCCAACCCATGGAACGCCTTCCCCACGCACAGTAAAGCAAGACAGCCATGGAACGCCTTCCCCACGCAGAGGAAAGCAAGACAGCCATGGAACGCCTTCCCCACGCACAGTAAAGCAAGACAGCCATGGAACGCCTTCCCCACGCACAGTAAAGCAAGACAGCCATGGAACGCCTTCCCCACGCACAGTAAAGCAAGACAGCCATGGAACGCCTTCCCCACGCACAGTAAAGCAAGACAGCCATGGAACGCCTTCCCCACGCAAGTAAAGCAAGACAGCGACTTCGACTGCATTGCGTTACTCCAGATTTACTATGCCGCACAGAGCCACGCAAGGTGACTTTGCATGGTTTAGTAAATCTCACAGAAGCCCTTCCATTGCGTTGTGTTGTCTTGCTTACTCTAGATTTATTAAGTCACGCAAAGCCATGCAAGGTAGCTCTGCATGGCACAGTAAATCTGATTTAAGGGCTTGCATTGACTTGTGTCGCCTTACGTGAACCAAGGGCAACGCAAGCCTTTGATACATCTACGCCCTGGCATCTCTAATGAGTCCTTTTTTATGTTTTCATTCTAGGTGTGGAGGAAATGCGATTCATTCGTAACAAGAATTCCTAGCCGAATAAGTAAATCTGAGTTTTGCAGTCATTTTTTAGATGAAATTGCCACACTATCTGGGTGTTCTGGGGCGACTAATAATGAATTACCTGCAGAGATCGATGCAGTAACACAAGTCTTTCCAACAATTCTCCTTTCCATAGAGGATGAGTTGAAACAATGCAATAGTTTTGAATCCCAAAATGATCCATTCCCAGGTACACAATTTCTGATGAGAAACTAATGCCTTCATTAAATAGATCACCCAGCTCTCCTTGAACCCCCCTCCAACACCCCACTCCACCCACAATTAGTGGATAGTTTCTACGTTCATACCCAGCCACAAAAATCTGAAGTGTTGTCACATAATAGGAAAATATTCAATATAACTATTCTATCGCCTACAATCTGGGGTAAAGGATTGCCAACCCTTTACTCTGGGAAAGCTTTTAACAAGCAGCTTGTTCAAATATGCTTCATTGTGTACATATTATTTACTGGTACAACACGTTTTCGTGATAAATGTAGCCGTACTTTGGCACATTTAACCATAAGGGGGTTGATGACTGACTATAACGGCAAACAGCCGTGGAGCTCTGTAGTTATTTGTTTAATGGGAACCAGGAGGATTCATTCTTCTGAGTATAGTGTGTGCAAATAGAATACATTACCTTTACGTTTAAATCAAGTGAATATTCTGATAAAATCTTCATGAAGAGAGAGAGATTCTCATTAAAATATTAATAGTACAGTAAGCAGAGATTTTCTCAAGTTGATAAAAAGAATAGCAGTTGTCTCTAGAGGCATGTTAGGCTTGGCTCATCGGCTGTGGTGCTGCTTCATTTCTGGTGATGGGAGCAAAAATATGATTGACGTGCTCCTATTGGTCATTCTTTGAATACATACAGCCTTATCACATCCGGCTGCTGTCTTCCTATAGAACAGTCTATATATTTAATGGTTATATTTTTTAGGTGCTTGGGTAGTAGAAATTGATTTGTTTAATTCATGATTGCCTTAGCTAAAAATTCGAAAACACTTTTTCAAGAGGCTTTAACGTGTCACCTTTGTTAAATGTACCTCCTTTCTTTTGGGAATTGGGCACCTGAAATCCTGTGTACGAGATTCACAAAGGGCCTCCGTAGTCGGTTCGGAGGCTCCGCAGTCGTGGGGAAGTCGCCGCACGTGGGCGGAATATCCGCAATGAGAATTCTCATTTTGGGGATTCCACCCCATGTGCGGAGGCTCCCCCACGACTGCGGAGACTCCCCCATGACTGCGGAGATTACCCCACGACTGCGGAGACTCCCCCACGACTGCGTGCCTCCGCCACGAGCGCGGAAGCCCTTTGTGAATCAAGCCCTGTGTTTCGTCCTAAAGAAAAAATTATGCAAATGATCAAAATGTTCTTATGGAATAAATAGCTTGTTGCCTTCCCTACTGAAACTGATTAAACTATGGCAGCACGAGACCTCAGTTTCAACATGGTGTATGGCTCACCACCTACGAAGCACACAAGATCTAGCTCCTAGAAGTAAACATGTTTCCGTCAGGCATCCTGAGAGTTCTCTCCATAGCTTATCACACATAGCAAGGCCTTCCTCAGAGAAAATTGTATATAGCACAAGAACAGCAACACCAGAAAAACGTTCCAGTTAATAAAAAAGTATGATAAAAATACCAAACAGATTTGGGCAAAAATATTTACTAATTAAAAAGATATCAAAACATTTAAAATAGGACATGGAGATCAATATTTATAATTTTTTTTTTTTAAACATCCCCAGAACACAGTAGGGACAGAGCTGAGTGAGGTTGAATACTTTTAAGGATGCAAGGAAAATCTTTGAAGTGATCCTTCAGGAGGAGTTTCAAGGAGAACTACAAACAGAAAACTTCTGGGAAGATGTTCTCAACATCTGGCTTTAAGATAATCTCGACTGGCGGAGCCAGGCACAACCGAGAAGAGCTGAGCCCAAGCGTAGGAACACAGCTGCGGAGTGGAGCCCAATCAGAGGCTTCTTCTCATCAAAAAGGAGCAAAGCCAAACACCTGCTACTTTGGTGTGGAGTTTATAGACTGATGGGTCCTCAGATCCTGGGATACTTGAATCTGCAGTAGTTCCTCCAATCCTGTTGTAGCCTGCCACTCAGATGGGGCATATAGTCACGGCATTTGGGGTGCTCTCATGGGGATAGGAGTGACTGTGCCGGTGATGGGAGGGGTGTTCCAGCTGTGCAGCACATGTGACAGCCAAACTCCTTGGCAGCATGACTCCTCTCACACCAGCGCAGATGGCATCCTGAGTGGCAATGCCCTGAGCAGTGGGGGGAAGGCGCAGCCAGCCTCGCCTAGGACTATTGCTGGATGGCACTAGGGGCGAGCACTTGTAACAGAAATCTTTCCTGGCTGCCACTGCTGTCAGGACAGTAGTGACAATCAGGAAAGATTTTATTTAGGAGAAGCTTAGATCACTGGAATTGGGGCCTCTCTGCTGGGAGGGGCATAGGTGGTAAAGTAACCAGGTAGTGTATTGGAGGAGCTTGTAGATTTTCATTTAGCTTGCAACAAGTCTGCTGCATTGCAGCTGCAGGCCTGATCCACCCTGCAATAGTTTTCATTTGTAGGATTTCTACAAAAAGAACACTGACTCTGGGTCAGTTCAAACCTGCCCTCCTTGAACATCTTACTGCAGTATACAGACTGTCCTTCCAAGAAAAGTATGGGAGATGAGTGTGCTGATGTATGCCAGAGGTGTCTTGGGGTCTCTCCTCGCGCACACATTAGCGATGGAGAAATACAAAATATTTAAACTAAGATGTATGCACTCTCAATTATTGCTGATTTGTGTTACTGGATATTGTGCAAGGCTGTAAGCTGAGTTAATATGATTTCATGTCGTAATACATATATGGTTTTCAAAGCAAGTAACTTATTTGCTTAGCGTTAGGCCTCACCACACCACACTACACTATTAATCTGGTTAATAAAAACATGGTAAGAATCTGTCATAGTGCATTCCCCTAAACATCTATCCAAGAAAAGGTTCATTAAATCAATCCTGCACTGGTACTGCGCTTCGGACACAATTTTTAAAGTCTTCGATACCTCCCCCCATTTAAATGTCTTGCATACACCTGTAGAAACGTTATATCCACTGCGATTTAGCCAATTTATCTTTCTGTGGCAAATACTAACACTAAAAACATTCGCAATGCTCGAGAAGCCAGGTTTGGTTTGGTCCAAAGTATCTAGCAGATGTCATTTTTTGAGGAATATTCCATCAGGAGATTAAAATAATACATTTTTGCCCAGATGATTATTCTGGTCATTTTCGCATGATGTGGCTTATTTAAAAGTAGCCACACCCTACGAAGTAGTTTTACCATTGTTATCCTGTCATCGAATCCACTACCTAAAGCATTAATTTTGTCTTTACCTCAGTGATGAATTGGCCTACTTGGATTTCACTGTACCTTTCTTCTTCCTTTTTTTCTGGTATATTTGGTGCCGAAAATCAAAAACTTAGAGACCTAGGCCCTCATGTACAAAGATTCCATTTAAGGAATTGTAAATTGCAACTAATAAGGATTCACAATTTGTGATTCCTTAAATGGAATGTACACTATGAATTTTTTAGAAGTGGTTGCAATTTGCACACCGACTTCAACAAATCCATTAGTATTTTGAGAACCAAGCTATGTACTAATAGGTTGGTTCTCAAAATACCAATTTGTAGTGGGCTGCAATTTGACCTACCTCAATAATATGCATCAGATAGGTTGTAAATTGTCACCCACTATGATGGGCTACATTAATAGGCATGGTGGCCTGCTTGGGACAGCAGAATACCATATCTGTGAATTGTTTGAAATAAAGCAAACTTTTTTTTTTATGTGGCCGGTTTCCTTAAAGGAAAATGATATGCGTTTAAAAAAGAAATAAGCATTGGCAGCGCCAATAGATCTCGCCTTGGAGATTATTGCCTCTATCTTTTCCTTTTGTTCCTGTGGAGTGGAATTATTTGTCGTGGAGTGAAATTATGTGGTATGGTGTGGAATTATGTGGTGTGGGGTGGAATTAAGGTGTGTGGTGTTGAATTGTGTTGCATGGAATTGTGTGGAAGTGTGTGTTGTGAAATTGTGTAACATAGAACTGTGTGGTGTTGAGATGAATTATGTGGAGTGCAAATATGTTGCATGGCACGGAGTGGAATTATGTGAAGTGTAATTATGTTGTCTGGTGTGGAGTAAAATTATGTGACAAGGAGCGGGATTATGTGGAGTGGCACTGTGGTGTGGAGTGGCATGAATTGGAATTTTATATTGTGGGGTTGAATTATGTTTTGTTGGGTGGAAATGTGCGTTGTGTAGTGGAATTATGTGGTGTGGAATTATGTGGCATGGAATTGTGCAGTATAGATTTGTGTGGTGCTGAGTGGTAATTTTGTGGAGTGGAATTGTGTTGTGTGAAATCGTGTGGATTTGAATTGTCTGGTGTGGAAGTGTGGCATTTAGTGGAATTATGTTGAATGAAATTATGTGGCATGTAGTGGAGTTGAATTTTGTGGAGTGGAATTATGTGTTGTGGAGTGAAATTATGTGGATAGGAATTATGTGGCATGGTGTTGGGTGGAATTTTGTGGTGTTGAATTATATTATATGGAGGGGATTGGAATAATGTGTTATGGAGTGTAGTGGATTTATGTGGCGTGGAGTTGAAATATGTGTAGTGTAAATATGTGGCATGGTGCATAGTGGAATTGTGTGGAATGTAATTATGTGGCATGGCGTGGAGTTGAATTTGTGGAGTGTAATTATGTGTTTTGCGGCTGAGTGGATATATGTAGAGTGTAATTATGAGGTGTGGAGTGGAATTATGTGTAGTGGAATTGTGTTGCATGTAGTGGAATTATCTGGAGTTGAATTGTGTTGTGTGGAGTGTAATTGTATTGATTGGAGTGGAGTTATGTTGCATTGAGTTGTATTATGTGAAGTTGAATTAAGTGGCAATTGAGCATAATGTAAATATGTGGAGTGGAATTTGTTGGATTTTAATTATGCGGCATGGAGTGTAATGATGTGGAATGGAATTGTGTGGAGCTGAATTGTGCGGTGTGGAAGTGTGAGATGTTGAAATGTGTTGTGTGAAGTGGAATTATGCGGTGTGGATTTGTGTGATGAATTGCATGGTATAGAATTGTGTGGCATTGTGTTGAATTCTGTGGAATTGAATTATGTGGAATATAATTATGTAGCATTCAGGGGGGTTGGGTTCTGTGGAGTAGCATTGTGTGGAATTATGTAGAGTGGACAGGAACGGATTGGCGGGCGGGAGAAAAAGAAAGAGGGATGAGGCAGAAGGGGATGGATTCAAATGAAAGCTTTCAGGTGCAAAAATAAATGTCAGCAATGTCTCTGCCCCTCCCACATCTTTGCTGCATCTATTTACCCCTCCTTCAGCACCCCATATCTTCTGCACCAGAATCGCAGACTCGAAGCCCCCCAAGCTGGTCTCCTTCGGTCTAGGCCAGACTTCCGGTTGTGAGGAGGGACAGGCACTGAGAGAACAGAGGGAAGCAGAGATGCCATATGCATCACTCATGTCCCCTCTGTAGCCTCATCGCCCGCCCCCCTTGCTTTCTCTATAGAGATCAGCAGTGAAAACTATCATTAAATCACAGAATACTGACTACAAAATACTTCCTAGATGTGGCAGTCATTCGCATATGATATCTTGCCAGGGTTTATTTGTCAGACTAGCTATTGAAATACTGGTAGGATTGGGAAAAGTCAGTCACAAGTGGGACCGGTGCCCCTGAAAGGATGGCAGAGCTGGGGCACTTTCATACCTTCTTTCCAATGTCAAATTCAAAATACTTTATTTAGACAGTCAAGTCTATCAAAGTGTGAAAATGCCAGATAGAGTTAAGAAAAGGACCATTACCTCGTTTTTTACAGAAATGTAGACGAATAGACAGAAAAAAAAAACATCTTCATTCAGGGTCAATCAATGGTGGTACTGGTAATAATTTCAAATACATTTTGATAAACCGCTTGTAACTTAGTAAAAATGGTCTTTAGTTAAAATTACGGACGTGTAATATAAAAATACAACTGGTAAAATATCTTGAACATTGGACCATACAAAAGCTTATTATTTCGGTCCAGTCAGTATTGATAAAAAATCAGTACTTTAAGTAAAAATAGTATATCTCTGTGTAGCGATTATCATTGGTTCTGCGAGGATTCGAAGTTAAGCCGCTTCTTCTTTTTGTAATTCTAGGTTACTTCTTAGGTGCTTAACTGTTTTTTCCAGAAATTGTACAAGTTTGGTAATCACTGGCAGCTGCGCATTGTTCAAGGCAGATGGTAATGTCCGTAATCCCTCATTAGTCCACAGGTGCCAGAGAAGTCTTCTGCGATCTTCAAAGAGGGTAGGGCACATGCAAAGCAAGTGGGTTATTGATTCCTGAGATTGTCCGCATAATCAATATGTTTTAGACTTGGTTTTCGCTGTCCATAGAGGCTATAAGTCTAATGACAAGAAAGGGCCTATCTGGAGCTGCAGGTATTTCGTTTTGTAATAGGGTGAAAATGGTTCCATAATATATTTTTGTGGACCTTTTCTATAATAACTGCTGAGGACCAGGTAGGCATGTTCTCCTTTAGCAAATGCCTTGTGATCAGATTCAAAAGATAACAGTTTTACTTTTCTGTTCAGAGCTATTTTGAACTGTGGGTGCTGTAGTTTTAAATTCCATAGCTTCGCCGAGCCGGTTTGCTCCAGGGCTTCAGAGAGGGCGTGTGTGCAAACATTTGAGTGGCGTGCACTGTAGGGGCACGCTACTTCGAGCCAGATAAAGTTTTTCAGCGATCCTTGCTCAGCTATCCTTATGGAGTGCAGATATGTTACTATGCAGGCCTCCTGTGTGATCAGTTGGTCCCTTAATGCAAATTCCATCCTGATCTGGGCTGGCGAAGTATTACACGGTAATTTAAATGGCATTCTAAAAACTGCACTCTGTGCGTTGTTTAAAAAGGACCCCAGTTTCCCCGGGAAGGCCTCTGATCTGTATGACAATGTTGGCACTAATTTGGCAGAAACTATTTTCAACAGTGGTTCAAAGGAAAAACTTTTAGTGCTCTTAAGAATTGCTCGAAAGGCGCATTGCAACGAAGCGAGTTTTGTTTTTAATGAATTTAGATGTAGTAGGTAACCTCCTTTGTCATCTAGCCAGCATCCCAAATATTTATATTTGTTTGCGATGGTCAGGCGGTGGTTGTTAAGATGCCAGTGATGTTGTTTTTTCCTTTTCCCGCCAAAGATAACAATATTGTTTTTTTCGTAATTGATTTTTATCTCGTTTGCCCAGCAGTGCGTGTCTAAGACATCTAACAATCTCTGGAGCCCTACCGGCATTTGGCATAGCAGGACGACATCGTCCGCATATAGCAGAGAAGAGATGTGTTGATTAGCTAATTTTGGGGCAAGACTGTCTGCTTGGTTTAGTGCAGGAACCAAGTCGCTCATGTACAGATTAAAAAGGGAAGTTGCTAAAGGGTCATCCCTGAACTTTTTGTTTTCCTCCTAGCCTTTTTTCTGACATGGTGTTGGTGGTTCTAGGACTCTGGGCACTTTAGCACTGCTATCCAGTGTAAAGTGCATGTGCTCTCTGTGGTAAACATGGTAAGATTGGTCTACACCTGTTTGGCATATTTAATTTACCTGTCAGTCCCTTGTAAAGTGGTATCTCATATACCCGGGGCCAGTAAATTTAATGCTACTGGTGGGCTTGCAGTGCTGATTGCGCCACCCACCAAAGTAGCCTTTCAAACCTGTCTCAGGCCTCTGCCATTGCAGGGCCTGTGCGCGCAGTGTTACTGCCGCTGTGGTGTGGCATCTAAAGTGTGTGCCACATCTGTGACCCCCCCTTTTACTGCATGTCAGTCACCCCTAGGGTAGGCCCTAGCTAGCCCTATGGGCAGGGTGCATTGTAGGTAAAAGGGAGGACATGTACCTTAACTGTGTGACATGTCCTGGTAGTGACAAACAGACATTTTGGTTTCTCACTGCTGTGAGGCTGCCCTCCCATAGGAATGCATTGGGGATTCCCTGATCAGTGTTTCAGTGGTAATTCCTGATATGAGAGGAGCAGCGTGGTCAAGTTTGGTATGTTTGGAATAGTGATAATAAATGCTACGCAATGGTGTGCGCATATTTATTATCACTATTTTAGAAATGCCACTTCTAGAAGTTGGCATTTCTGTGTTCTATGTGTCTGCCTGCCTGATGTGGATTGCATGTCTGGCTTTGGAGTGACAGGGGCTGGTGAGGTGTGTGTGGCTCCAGGGAGGGCAGGGTGAGTCAGCGCCAGGCTGAATGGGAGATCTGCATTTGGAGTAGTGGGAGGAGTAGTCCCCTGACCCTGAATAGGTCTGTGCCTGCCTGGGTGAATGCTGGCTCCGCCCCCCTGTGGTGCTCTGATGACCGAGCCCCCACCTGACAATGGAAAAGAGGAGCCCTGTAAACAGAGTGCTCCAAAAAAAAACAGAACCAGTTCAGGCTGGTTCCTCCAGGCCCTGTGCCAAGGGCAGACAAAGGAAAAGGGTGTATAAATATTGGGGCTGTGACCCCATGAAATGGTTGTGCTGTTCCTGTGCTTACTTGGACATGCTGCTGCTGGGCCCCAGGAGGAACCGCCACGAGGGACTGCCACCCTGCTGGAGGGCCCTGTGTGCTGGCCTGCCTGGGCCCAGCTGTGCCCCTTGAACCTTTAAGGACTTTAGCGCCTCGTGAGCGCTATATCTATTGCCAGGTGAAGCGGAGCGTGCATGCTCTGCAGCGCTGTGCTGCCAGAGAAACCTAAGGGAATCCCGGTGTGGGGATTCCCCTGCATGGCACAGGAATCAAGCGGGAGCCCACCCCGCATTGTGGGGTGCTTTAGAGGAGCGGGAGCCCACCCCGCTTTCATGCCCGATTGAGTGGGAGCCCACCCCACATTGTGGGGTGCTTTAGAGGAGCGGGAGCCCACCCCGCAAATGTGTGTACCGCCGAAGTGAAGCCGAGATCGGAGGTGGCAGAAGCGCGACCCGGAAGCCAGGCGGCTGTGCCTGACCGGGGGCGTGTCCAGCCAGAGAGCTGGAGCCTCGCAGGAAGTCTGTCCTGAGAGTGGCGGGGCAGCCAATTGAAGCGCAGCCACAGAGGAAGCCAGGCGGCCGTGCCTGGTTGGGGGCTTGGCCTAATCCCCGAAGCAGAGAGTCCTGATGGTGGAGTCCTGATGGCAGGAAGACCGGGGCAGATCAGAAGAGATGCCGTGAGCGAGACCTGACCGCGACCTGAGGGAGAGACCGAGGCTTATTGTCGGTGCCTATCTCCCTGCCCCAAACAGACCACAGGAGACAAGGAGAGCTCCGGTGAGTGGGGCTTCAACTGGCGTATTTGTGGTGCCGAGCGAGGGGCACCAGGAGGAGTCCCAGAGGGGGGCTCCCAAGGCACGGTGGTGTCAACGCTAATTTGCTCAGCTGCGCCGTCGTTGCGGGCAGCTGCAATGTTGGGGCAATATTGTTTTTAGAGTCCCAGTGGGACTCAGGAGGCACAGAGGTGCCAGTGCTCTTTCTACATCAGCTGCACCGCGAGAGCGCGGGCAGGTGCACCAACGGGGGCATATTATTTTTTATGCCAGGAAGGGGTGAGATACACCCCACGCCCTCAGCGCATTGCGCACTGTGATTTCGCTGCATTGGCAGCTACGCCCTGACTGTCTGGACATAGGGCATTGGAGCCCCAGTGAAAGGCCAGTCAGCCTGGGGTAATTTCAGTGTGTAGGCTAAGGTGCTGTGTGCTCTTTTGCAGTGTTACTGTGGTGCACTGTTTATGCCTAATGTGATGCCTACTGCATACTGTGTTTATGCCTACTGAGATGCATAATGTGTTTATGCTATGATGTTTTAGGATGATGCCTCATGCTAAGGTGATATAATGCTGAGTACAGTATTTTGCCAGTAATTACTGGCTGTGTTTTACTATCAGTTGTGATGGTTCTGACAGCGGCCCGATTGGCCCTGTCCTGTATATAATCCCCTGTAAATTATGACCTGGTGCCAGTTGGCATAGTGTATAGGTGTGATTATGGTTCTAATGTGTTTTGGATAATACAAAGGTTATTTTTATATAACCTTGTGTGGAGTTTCTTTTGTGGTGTGCCTAGTGTGTTGCTACTGTGTGTGTGTGTGTTGCACAAACTCTTTACACATTGCCTCTGGGATAAGCCTGACTGCTCGTGCCAAGCTACCAAGGAGGTGAGCGGGGGTTATCTTCAGCATGTAACTCCCTTGCCCTGACTAGAGTGGTGGTTTCTGCCTGGCTTAGGCGCATGCCCTAGCCAACCAGAAATCCCATTTCTAACAACACCCCTGTTTGATGCCTTGTTCCATGCTGATTTTTTCGGAGACCGCAATGTGTGATCCAAATTTTACTCTGGCCCATGTATTAGAGTAGAGCAGCAGAGTGCCTTGTAATAGTAGATCTGGGATTTTCCAGGCTGTAAGTTTGGCCCACAGTAGACTACGATGAACTTGGTCAAAAGCTTTACTGTAGTCTTCTTTCTTCCTTATTTGTTTGGTTGCGAGCATCCTTATGGCTACCAGATTGTTTATGGTGCCGGACCGTGTTCTAAAGCTGGTTTTTTAAAATACAAAATCATATTTAATTATTCATTTTATATATAAATTTTAACACTAACATATATATAGATAATTGCATTGAAAAAATAGGAGAGGCATACGTTTCCGCATGTAGGTTTGCATAGCATTTTGTCGCATGCCAGTAGTACTACATTAGTACTACTTCACGTACTACAAAAAGCAGTTTGTCAATAGGCTCCTTACCTTTTTTAAATTTATGACCTGCCAGTTGTCATTCATCCATTACTCTTGGGCTTTAGGTAGGTGGACTGTCACATGTGTGCCATCTGCATTACTATGAAATATACATGTTTATTTCGTATGTCAAATGGGCTCTTTGCAGATATTAAATAGAACCAATGAAGGACTCCGTATTGTACTAAGGTTGGTTTCATACTCCTATCAGATAAAGACCCAAGCACAATTTTCCGCAGGGAAAAACCTAAACCAGTGGTGGGCAAGACTGCCAAAATCTACAGAGAGGGCCAACAGAGCAATAGCGAGGAATCACCAGTGTCCATTATTTAGAGCCACACCTTTATAAAGTTTAGAGGCAGATATTTAAAATCAGCATTTAAAAAGTTCCCTCTAATGTTTATGATAGGGAAGTGCATATATTACATGTTCTAAATCATGAACATTTCTTTTTTTAAATTAGCATGGACTGCTGGAATGTATGATGACTGAGATTTGGGTTGTATTACATTGAACACTCTTCCTCTACAAGCAATCTAAATTGTGGCATTTTCATGGAACACAATTATGGGGACAACCACTTCTGCATGAAAGTTTTAAAATGTTTAACTTTGACATTCCTTTATAAGTCAGTAGGTGAAAAGATATAAAGATTAAGAATATTGTGATTTTGTCCAGATCATCTTTTTGCCAATGTTTTATTTTATTTGGTAGAAATATCATAAATGATGCGCCTACTCAAACCAAATCACCAGAATCCCTATTTCCTATTAGACCCTTGACAAATCTACCTGAGGGATTACTATAGATAGAGCTGGGATATTGTTAATGAAACAAGACTCCCATATGTTTTCGCACCATTTCTACCACCACTATAACCAATCCACACCCAATTTCCAGAAAGGTAGTGAGTGGCAAATGCTGCCTGAGCATGGCCCTTCATTGTAATTGTTCAACTGGGGGCAACATTAGAGGCAACTGTAAATAAAGAATTAGCATGGAAACTGCCTTGTGGCCCCCTCTTAGTAAGAGGCATCATTATAACTTATGCTAGTTAGTTATGCATGCAGTAATATTTACTACAAGTACAAGACCATCTGTGTAAAATGATCAACATACTGTAAATGCTTTCTATTATTCATACATTGAAAGGTATTTTATGAAGATAATTGTTTTTTCTGTTAGCATTCAGAAGATGAAGATGACCATCACTGAAGAAAAGACATGGAGGATGATTTTTAAAAACATATCAACATGCCACAGATCTAACAACATTTAAACAGTCTACAGGTCACGGTGTTACTAATACGGACAATTAAATCTGGAAACTGGGCACTCCTGAATTTTATTTTTGTAATATGATTTGTGTTTTCAAACTTCGTGAAGTTGTTTTTCATTCATTTGTGAAAAATGCAGATGCATCTGTAGAAGACACATTAAGCATTATTTCCCTTTCTCAAGTAACTATCAGTGTCCATAGGTGATATCATATGGGAGTGAACTATTGTGTTAAAGCTTATTTTTCTTTATCTCTTGGATTCATGACCTTTAACATGTATTTGAATAAAGGTATTTGAAGGTGCACATACACATAGTTTTATAATTAATGACAATAAAATCGAAGAACTTTCATATAACTCTCTATTGAATATAGTACCATCTTCCTGGACTGGAACTTTCATCACCACTTTCTCTAAACTGTAAATAGTTCTAATTTATGGCTAAGCACAGGTTAGTCAAATTGCTGACAGCATGCATTGAACAGACACACAGATATCTAGCATTGAGGTTTCAGTAAAAAATAGAACTAAAAAGAAAGAGTAACAAAAATGCAGATATAAAAAGTAGGAACATAGAAAAAAAGACTACAAAAAATAGAATATATGAAAAAGAAGAAAGAAGTTGATGAAAAAATGCATGGGTTAGGGCTTGGAGTATTTTGGGTAGGTTTAAGTTATGCTGAGGGTTTAAAGTTCCGTTTAGAGTACAGTATGAGTTGGAGAATGTTGCAAGGTAAGGTTAGGTTCAGGGTAATGAAAAGAGTTAGGGAATGGCAAAGGTATTTTGTTAGATTACATTTGGGGGTTGATTTGGTTAAGTATAAAGGCTGCTTAGTGTTAGAATAATGAAAGTTGTAAGTGATGGCTTAAACTCTTGGATGCCTAGCAATGTATGTATACGTCATAAAAAGGTGTCACCAGGATGCCTCTTGGGGGTGCTTCTTTTGTATGTTTACAAACTGCTTTAGTAGTTGGGGACGGGGGAAAGGGATTTGCTGGTACTCAGGCCTTCCTGGGTACTGTCAGCCTCCGAATGAGATGGCCCATGGCTCACTTCACCTCATTAGTATGTGTGTGACTTCACTTACATATCAGATGGGTCTGGGAGGGATTCCCTAACTCCTCCCAAGTCTGTCTAAGGATCAAGCTGTGGGTAGGGCAACAGAAGCAGCTAAGGACAGGTATTAGTGCCCCCAGCTCTTCCCTAGACGGATATTCTCACCAGCTCAGTCCACTTTTATCTGCTGGTGGGAGGATGGGAGGAGCAGCCCAACTCTTCCCACCACCAAAAGAACTAAATCGGGGTGGGGATTGGAAAGGGAGGGACTAGGATTATTCCGTCCAACATCCACTTTCTGATTTTACTTTACTCAGACACACATATCTGTGCCCCAGCGAGGAACCAGATGCTTCTTGGGTTTATTCTTAGCCTAAGCAAAAATCAAAAGTGCACCTGGCTTCTTGCTAGGACACCAAACTGTCTTTTTTGCGCCCAGCAAATAGCCAGATCCTGTCTGGACATTTTCGTGACCTAAGGAGAAATCCCAACAATGTATTGCTCCTTGATAGGACATAGAATTGTGGAGAAAAACAGGGGTTTAGCTGGCACTTTTGCCGCACCACCCTCAAAAAAAGTGCCGCCCAGGACGCCCCGCCCTCCTCCGCTGCCCCCCTAGTTACGCCACGTGAGAAAAAGAGTAATGGATCACAAGGTTTTCAAGTAGTATTTTTTAGAGCAAAAGGAACATCCGCAAAAATACTATATCATTACTTTTGACAGACTCTTCCTGTAGCTTGTAGCTTGCTCTAAAGCCCATGAAACCCAGAGTCAGCAATCAATTTGTGGTTTACGATGGTTCTTCATTGTGTACCAAACATGCATCACTTGACAACAAACACGTCTAATAAGTAGATATTTGGGGTGAAGGAAAGCTGTATATTTTTTACATGGACCCAATAATCTGAGTTTAGGGCAAGGACACGTTTGTACCTCCTGAATTCTGAATTACCCATAAAGCCAGGCGATTCTGACAAAGTTTTTATGATGACTGATAGGAAGCCAAAAACACTGCAGAATTCAATAGATAATAGCAAATGTCCTGCTATCCTGCGTTCCCACACTTCTCAAAATCAAAATGATACCCCACAAGTGCATTGCTTGGGATAGGAAAGGCCCAAGGACGTTGTTGTGAAAAGAGCAAGAAAGAAGCTTGAATTTAGATACATTTTTGGGATGTAGATAGGCCTGGGGTTGCCTGGCACTTAGGTAAACCCACCAATCGCAGACATTACTGTACACTAAATACCCAGAGGAGTCCTGGGTGGTGAGGCTAACATGGATGCCGCAACGATTTCTTACCCAAACTGCAGTGCACGTCATACATTAGTTAAAAATAGAGGGCCTCATTTATGAGGCCCCTTGCGCCGTCGGAACATCACTTTTTGTGACGCTCTGTGGCACAGGAGCCTGCTCCATATTTATAAGGCAGCACTAAGCCACTTTTTTTGGCTTAATGCTGCCTTGTAAATATTGTCCCTTTTAACACAGTTTTCTGCATTAAAGGGGCATGCAATGGGTGTTGCTGGGGGGAGTCCCAGCAACATCCATGGCATTTTGACACTTCCCCTGATTTACGGGAAATCGTAAATCTGAGGCAGCACCAAAAACTTAGGCCTCCCCAGGGGAGGCATAAGGGAGGCACAACGAGGAGAAATATTTTTATTTCTCCTCGTTTTCCCCTTTCCTATGTGTTCTGCATTCTGCAGCACACATAGAAAAAGAAAAAGGCCTCTTGTGATTGTTTTTGTGCAGTAAGGTTTCACTTCCTACACAAAAACAATCATCCTCTCAACGCAGGCACCCTTGCACCATGGTGCAAAAGTGTCTGCGTTGGCGCACAGCAGCCCATTGTGCGCCGGAGCAGGGGAAAAGGACAAAAATGCACCGTATATCATAGATGCAGCGCATTCCTGTCTTTTTCTTTTACCATAGGGCAGCGCAGCAGGGAGGGCTGCGGCACTGCCCTACAGTAAGACCTCATAAATGAGGCCCAGAATTTTCTCACATCTTTGTGATAGTAATGTAAAGACTTTTTGGAGCACCACAATACGCCCACCATCCAGTGTTACCACACATATGCCACTAAAACAGTACCTCGCGTATATAGATGGGCTTATCGTGACTGAAAGTGTGAAGTCAATATAGTGTCAATGTGGTTTTTGCATGCTTACATTTTTTTACCTTTTTCTGTCCTGTGAAATAGTCCCATTGGAATTTGGAAATTTTGAAAGCAACTGCAGGTCAAATGCCAGTTTAAACTATCCATCTTTTAGTCACAGGTATCACCCTTGGGTGTACAGAAACTTACTGTAACCATACATTTTTAAATCTTACACACCACAGGGTTTCCATCGCTGGGTGCCAGACTACCCTCACCCTGAATGGCTAGCCGGGAAAGTGTGATGAAGAAGACATTTGTAAGATTGTCAGCATTACCCCCCACCTCCCTCCCCACCGCCCCCAAACGTGGGGTTTGTACATGGGTTTGAGTAGGGATCCACAAAATACAAGCCAGGCAATGTTTTTGATGGGGGAAGAATCCAAAGGGGGACATATCTAGAGTCTGGGCCAGGGGTCAGTCAGCACACAGAAGATCCTACCAACCCCAGACATTCTGAAAACAAGATGTAGGGAAATCTTTGATTAGGTGGCATGCATGAATCATTTTTTATCACCAGAATACTCTGCAAATGTCAGTATATGGGCATACAAAGATCAGACAAACCCCAGAACGCCAGAAACATGACAGAATTCCTAACATCTATGGTTCCCACACTTTAAATAAAACAACACCTAGTTTATCGCCAGTGGGCGCCCTGGACCCATACAAAACCTATACGTGCCTCATTCTCCTCACTCAGGAGAGCTAAAGAAACAAAGTTGAGGGTCAGGTGTTGGCAGGGATATGTTCCTGCGCAAGAGAGATTTGAGGAAATTACCCTGCTTTGGAAAAATAAATTGCTGAAAATATCATGTTTTGCATGTTGTATCAGCCAACCGATCAGTGCGATGGAGGTCTGGCCAACAATCAATAGATTGCTTAGGGCATACAGAATTAAAAAAATATATAGTTTCTGATGGATGTTTCTAACTGTAGATTCCTCAGCTTTAGAAAATTCCCAGGCGCTATACTATAGCCAGAAGATTTTTCAGCATAGCCCTTGTGTGCCATATAGGTGGCATCATGCAGCTCCGTGTTGACCCTCTCTGCACCAGACGTGCCAGTTGGAGTCGTATATAAGTGTCACCCAAGCATGCTGATGTCAGTTTCTTTCTTTCTACACCTTTGGATGCGGATCCAGAGCTGGCTCTTAACTTTTTCTCGTATGTTGATTAATTTTTTCTGAAAAAATTATTTGCAGGTGTGCAAGGGAACATGCCCTCTACTAAACCTACAGGGTTTAAGCTTTGTAGGGACTGTTGGAAGCAGATGTCTGTGGCAGATCCCCCCGATCTATGTCTCTAGTGTTTCGGTTTATTTCACAACTCCAAGTGTGCGGAGAGTGTGTCCTTATTCACCTGAAGGTAATTCGGGATTGCAAAGCCAACTGTATGTAGCCAAACATCATAGGAACTCGCGTATGTACTGTTCCCTCTCTATGTCAAGAGCGCTAACCTATTCCTGCTCTTGGGCCACTTTAGTGACATGTCTTCATCGTGGTTCAAACCTTTAGGTAAGTAAAAGTCTAAAAAGAAACACAAGTCTAAGCAAACCTCATCCCAACCTCAGCACTTTCTCAGTGAGAAGTCGTGAAAATGTCAAGGTGCCCCTCGGTCTTGTTACCAGTCCCTCGACAATTAGTCAATTCCACAGCTGATCCTGATGCACTCCAAATTTCTAGGGCCATCAGCAACGCCACGACAAATTGAAGCTTTCAAGGAAGCCATGTTATGAATCTTTGACACCCTGCCAACTCCCTCTGATGCGCCTTCAGGCCCTACACATCAGGGGAAGCCCCACAGTCGGGGTACTTTCAGAGGGTCCGTCCTAAGGGCCATCTGTGCCTCCTGAACCCACTTGCTGTGGACTTCAAGCAGGAAGCTAAAGTCCTAGATGTACAATTGCTGTCTGTTGAAGTAAAACCAATATGCTCACTTGAAATTCTGCAGCCTGGCCGAACCACTTTAGAGCCCTTGTTGCCGTCCAACAAAGCCTTGCCTGAAACCCTCATAGGCACGTGTGCTAAACATTGTTCCTGCTCACCTGCAAATAGATGGGTAGTATGACACCACAGACCTGCTTCAGAAGACCCTGCTTTCTTGATGCACCACCCTACTCCTGAGAGCCTGGTGGTTCAGGCCTCCACTAACAAGATCAATCCAAACTCTTTTCATACAACCCTTCCAGATATTGAATCAGAGAGACTTGAGGCATTCAGGAAATTAGTGATCTCCTCAACTAGACTCGACCTGCAGCCAGTCAATGCCAGTTGATTGCTGGGTAGGTGTCCCCACACGTTATGGATCTTGGTCGCAGAGATCTTGCAAGCAGTCCCGAAGAAATAACACATGAATTTGGCGCAATGTACTCACTGAAGTTCTGCAGCCTGACCAACCTTCGTCTAAGCCTTTGAAGGCATTCAACAAAGCCCTGACTGTCACCCACAAGGGCACCTGGGCTAAACCTTGTTCCTGCTCACCTGTAAATAGATATGCAGCACAACAACACAGACCTGCTCCAGGCGACCATGCTTTCTTGATGCACTACCCTACTCCGGAAGGCCTGGTGGTTCAGGCTTCCACTCTCTGGATCAATACGAACTATTTTCCTGCGACCCCTCCATACAGGGAGCCGATAAAACTGGAGGCATTCGGGAAACAAGTCATCTCCTAAACTAGCCTCGCCCTTTAATCGGTCAATGCCAGCTGTTTGCTGGGTAGATACTCACACATTATGGGACTTGGTTGGAGAGATCTTGCCAGTAGTCCCGAAGGAATTCCACACCAATTTGGCACAGGCCAATCAGTATGGACAGGTGTAGGGTGGTGTTATAGATCCACACGTGGATGAGATCCACGGGCATCTTGGGTGACAATCTGGCATCACCCATGGATATACATTTTAATGGGTCTGCCCTCTTTGGCGGGAAGGCTGACTCTACCCTACAGCTCTTTAAAGAAAGGAGAGCCACAGCATGCTTCCTCAGTCTTTCCACACCCTCAAGGCACTATCCCCAATAGTGTTGCCCCTTTTGAAGCAAAGCATCGCCAGGGGTTTTGCTTATAGGCAATGACAAGGCCCATCACCTCAACAACAGGCACCCCGGTTCTTTCGGGTTCGTGGTAGGAGATCCAACAGACAGCATCTAGGCACACAGAACAGCAAACCTCAGAGTCCCCCACCCCTCCACCACTAGCCACCAAGCTACTTTAGTTTGTCCATGTCAGCACACAACCACCCTGGGGGAGGTAGAATCAGTCATTTTCTCCATGGGTAACACACCATAACATTCAACAGGTGGGTCCTGCAGATAGCTCAACTGGGTGAGCTTTGCGGTGGGATCTGAAGTCTGTGTGCCAAGCACAAAGGGAACCTTTCAGGTTCCATCCAGATTTCAAAGGGGAGTGCAAAAGATATACAGTAGAGGCAGCTTGACCACATTTAGACCAGCATCAGACCCCTCTACCGACTCGCCCAGTGCTGATGGTAGTGATAGATGCGTCGTTGCTGGGTTGAGGAGGTCATCTGAGAGAGGTGGCGATCAACTGTTGGAGTTGTGGACCATTCACTTGACACTGAAAGCTTTCCTGCCATCCATCAAAGGCAGCCTGGGTAAGGGCCTTATGGACAACCCTACCACCATATGGTATTGCAACAGATGGCAGAGTAGAGTCCTGGACCTTGTGCCAGGAGGCCTTGCGACTCTTAAACTGGCTGGACTATCAATGCATTTCCCAGATTGTGGTAGTATCTCTAAACTCCAGGGCTGACAACCCTAGTGGATCATGAATGGCAGTTACACTTGGAGGTGGCGCAGCCCCTGGATCGATCTCTTGCCACTGTAGAAAACATGCAATATCAACTGTTTTGCATGCTGGAGTTCCCAAGAAGGCTCACTCTCTGAGCCGCATTCTGCTCAGAGTGGAGAATAGGATTCCTGTATGCTTTCCCACTGCTACCTCTCCTGCCCTGAGTTCTGAAGAAGACCAGAAACGACTGGACTCAAGTTATCCAAGTGACTGTGGATTGGGCAAGGAAAGTGTGGTATCCAGAACTTCTAGGCTTGAGCATCTGTTCTCCGATCAGGGTACCGCTTCGGGAGGATTTCTCTAATAGTAGCAGGGCAGAGTCTTCCAACCAGGCATGCAAAACCTACATCTCCATGCATGGAGATTGCGCGGTAACAGTTGACTGTATTTGATTTTCCTCCTGAAGTAGTGGATGTCATTGTTGCAGCTAGGGTCCTTCTTCAAAGTCTATTTGCATTGGATGCTGGAACAGGTTTGTGGCTTGGTGTGTCACACAGAATATGGACCCTTTACACACCAACCTGTCAGATCTCTTGGTATTTGTTTTATCTTTGGCCCTGCAAAGACTGCTGTAGGTTCGGTTAATGGTTATCTGTCAGCTCTTTCAGCCATTTTGAAATTACAGGACCATCAGTCCTTGTTCAAAACACCTGTTGTGATGTGATTTTTTACAGGTTTAATACACATTTCCACCTAAACCCTTTTTAATGCCACAGTGAGACTTTAAATTGGTTCTCACTTTTCTTATTTGCACCCCTTTTGAGATGCTAAACCTGCTGTACTCTGTCTTCTGACCCTGAAGAGGGTCTTTCCCATTGCGATAACTTAAGCTTGCTCGGTGAGTGAGCTTATAGCTCTGTCAGTCAAGCAACCCTGCACTACCTTCTTTCTGGACACGCTTGAGGTGTGGACTAAAGCAGCGTTTCTTCTTACGGTAATGCAGTGGTGGACAGTTATTCGAGCAGGGAGGAGGACAGACGGGCCACACATGCACACTCAGTCACACCCATGCATTCACAAGTGCACACACACCCATTCACAACACGCACTTACAAATACACATATGTACATTCATACATACACACATGCACCAAACAATAAAAAACATAAAACTTACCAGCTGCAGTGTCTCAGGAGGGAAACGTTGCTGGTACCTGACGATTGGGACTGCCACCTCCTCTCACTCGTTGACCACAGGTCAGCCAAGAGAGAAAGTGGCAGTCCCTTTCTCATCACACAGTGGTATGGGGAAAGTGAAATGGCTGACTCCACCCCACTTGAACGAGGTGTCAGTGATAAATACTCTGCCCTGGGCACTTCAGGGCTTAAAACTCAAGTGCCCAGGTCCAGGCTATCAGTGACTCACCTTATCGTCATGAGAGGGAGGACCTTGAGGCACTTTATCGAGCTGAGGACACACCCACAAGGATGTGACATCTTTAGCCCGGCAAAGTTCTGCTCAAGCAGCCAAGAGCCTGTGGATTTAGCAAATGTACAGTACCTGGCTGCCTGACCTGAACATAAAGAGTGTCTGTCAGACCTTTGCTCAGCCTGACAGACACTCTTTATGTATGCAGAAAGGTGGGGGAACGGGCCAGTCTGTCCTTAAAGATGTGCCCCTGCTGAGGTTACGACTCCCTTCCTGTCAGACAGTCCATCACACTTTCAATGTTCTTTGCTCTGCATCACCCTTTAAAAGAAGACAGGCTCCATCATTTGCACCCCAGAAGAGCAACAAGTTTTTACATTGATCATTAAAAAAAACTATCAGATGGACGATCAGCTCTTTATGCTGTTCTCTGGGGCAAAGCAAGGGAAGGGAGTGAAGTAGAGGACTAGACACAGGTGGATAGTTCTCTACAAGAAGATCTGCTACGCACATGTCAAGAAGCAGCCAGCAGAAGGACTGAGGGCCCATTCCACAAGAGCCAAGGCTGCTATCAATGCACTGACACTCTGAGTGCCTGTCCTGGATATTTGTCAGGTTGCAACGTGGGCATTAGCACACACATTTACAAAGCACTATTGCTGGGACAACCAGGTCTGATGGGAAAGGCATATGCAGATCCAGCCATCACTTCCAGTGCAGAGCAGGGTTGCCACTGATCTGCACAATGCCACCTATTGGTGGAAAAGGGCTGTGCTGAATACTTTTCCAGATCCAGTCAAACACCTGTGGACATTCTAAAGGTGAGAAATCTATGGTTAGATAGAATTTGCACCAGAAAGAACATTACCAAAGGTAGGTAACGTGCTCATTTATAATTTCCGTATAGGCCTGAGTTTGAAACCTCTCATCAAATGTGCAACATAAACAGTAATTCTGCCACAAATGTTGTGATCAATTGATTGTGCAAATTACATTCCCAAGGAGAACCCACACATTTGAGATGTTGCGAGACTCCAGACATTCAGGTCAACATTGTCTTAGTTAGTTAGTGTGCAAACACCTAGCCAGTGAAAGGGTTAAGAAGAAAGTGCAGAAGAACGGAGGGACCAACATGGTTAAGGGATGCCCCTCTCCCCTATAAATTCCCACAGGCAACATGGTATTAAGAAAAAAAATTGTTAGGGTTAATGAAGAAGTAACAGTCACAGATTATGTAAAGGGTTATTGTATATCTTTGCAGATTTCACAAATGCAGTGGTAAATTATTTCCTTTTTCCTTTGGCATTCATATTAGTTTTCACATTTTCATATTTTTTTCCCTCTACTTTGTTATATCTATTTGTTTGTATTCTCATTTATTTACTTACAAACATATCTTCTGAGACTCACATTCAAAGAATACTAGAAATGAGACAACAATTGAGCAACATTTGTTTATACCAATGCCCTATTTTAGTTTGTTTAAAGACGCTGATGTTCAGCAGCAAATACAAACAAACAATTTTTCAAACACAGAAATATTCCATGTGAATTTAACTCTGCAATTTTAAGTTTTAAATTATTTTAGCATGCAGTTTGCGAAAGTATCAAACTATTCCTAGGGACATAATTTAAAGTTGTAACCCTTTTGATCAAGTACAGGTACTTTGCCTACATTGCTCATTTATATATGTGGCTATACCATGTTCCTAGTTCTTTACAAGAATGCAATTTTCATTATATTTGAGAAAATACAATTTCTGTTGTTTCTATGAGTTTACATCCCCTAAGAATGAAATATTTAAGATACACAGTAGTCATTTTTGAAAGTACAGACTATGCTAACATGGTTTTCACAAAGCAAGTTAGTTAAAGCTTATTTTACCATGGCAGGGAATCCAACTTAATACATTGTACTTTAATGAAGAATAATGCTCATAATAACATACTGTAACGATTTCCACTCTCTCACTAAAATCAAAGTTATAACCTTTGCATTGTCATAATATTAATAAAACCTCTCGGCAAATAATACAAGACATGCTGTTGCAGAAAGGTGGCTATAATAAATGGTGATTTCTCCTGTTGGTGTGACATTATTTTAGGTTTCACTCGCTCAGATTACCTTTCCACTAATTTATAAACGTATTGAAATATGTTATTCCATTGAACTATATCACAGTACTGTATGCTATGAAAAGGAGAAATACTTGAACCTAAATAAAACGGTGATCATCATTGTGGTTTCCCTGCTTTTTATAATAACACATTTTTTAATGAAACAACACTCGACATCACGCATTTATGATTTAATAAAGCAAACAATATATATTTAAAGAAGAGTATGTACAAATGTATCTTTTCAGACTATCTGAGCAAAAACAGCAATAGGTCAAGTGTGCCTCTTCTGGAGGCTGATGTGTCCACATGTTTTGCAATTTAAAAATATGTTCAAAGCTGCCAAGTGACCTGTCACATACGACTGCTTTATCCAGGTTTGGCTTAAGCATAACCACAAGAACCAGAATGTGTGGCTGTCCCTGAGCATGTCATATAGGCACTAGTCACATATGCTGCTTTGCGATGGGGCTTTAGTGACCTGATGGGACTGGGGCCTATGCTCTTTGTAAGACACTCAGCATGGGTCTTCTGTGGCAGAGTTGCTATCAACCCGAGCTGTATCGTACTTTTTCTCTAGTGTTTGCTATCCTTCCAACCTATTTCTCACGGGTATTTCTGACTGCAGATTCCTCACCTGGTGAATATTCCAGGCACCAGACTGGATATGGACAAGTCCAAGATAGCTCTCCCTGCCTGAAGGTGGCGACTGGCTCCATCACTACACCAGAAGCAAGGTCGTGGTGATGTCACCGGAGTCAAAGAGCACCCCATTCACCTGACGTCAGTTCCTTTATTTTTTTTTTTTTTTTTTTTGTGGATTTATATAGCACGAACTCGACCCGAAGGTATTGGAGCGCTTTAAATGAGCACCAGTTACGTTACACAAGGATACATTCATTTTCGGTAGGCAGGGAGAGATTACGTTATTTGCCCAGAATCACAGGATGTTGAGCCGATGCCGAGGCTTGAACCTGGTTCTCGAGCTCGAAAGTCGGCAGCTCTGGCAGTTAGGCCACATCCTATCCGAACCCTTCCACCGGATCTGCAGCTCACTTCTCGGAGGCTTTTTCTTCAGAGACTTTATTCAAGCAACAAAAAATGTAAATTATAGAGAAGTGAGTTAGGGATATCGTACCTAAAATATCAGGGTTCAAGCCCTGTTACTCCTGCGACAGAGAATTGTCTATTAAATGCCTCCAAGAGGACTGTCTGTATTGGTTGGGTTCTAGACATGATTGAAGATCGTGCGATCAGCATGCTTCCTAAAGCCATCAAGGATCGCGAGGCCAGGCTTTTTCATGGTCCGTGCTCAGGATGACCATCGGGCTCAACAGCTCCTGATGGAGCTCTACACCGCAATCTCACTCTTCCCCTTACTCTAAATCTTCTAGAGAGATCAAAATCAAGGGGTAAGTCGCCTCACCTCAACGTATGCCCCCTCCCCCCCAAGCAGAGCCTTTTTTTCTTTGCAGCCAGAATTGGTGCAAATATTCCACCTTCTAGAGCCCCCAGTAGTACCGCCGATGCCGATCTCAACTCCAGGGCCTCTCCCATCTCAATTTCCACTGAAATCACTTATGATGCCATTGCCGGGCTACCCTGAGTTCCCAGCACTGGGAGCAGGCACTGCCCTGTTTCTGCAGCATATGTAAGCTATGTTCAGGTGAGCATCGGCCCCTTCTGTAGTGCCTTGTGACCCTTTGGGACTCCCCTCAGGTTCCTGCCAGCAGGCTGTCCCCTGGTGCCCAGCGATCCCTCCCCTCTTTCCGCTAGGAAATAGTTTGGCACCAGCCAGTCATATCAACACAGGGATCCTCTCCACTTGTACCTGTACTGGCACCCATACTATTGTTGACTCCAGTGCTGCCAGTACCTCCACCACCACCTCAGCTGACTCCCACTGTAGGGTGACCAACCGTCCGTAAATTTCACGGACTGCCCGTTATTTGGGCCTCTTGTCTGTTGTCCGTCAGGATTTCTTTCACGGACGCCTTTTGTCCGTAATTTTGGGGATGGCATCAAGCTGTGTTGTTCCCCAGCTCGCACTTCTCTTTGAACTCTAGAGGCAGCAGCAGCCCCTCCCCGACCTCGCTCAGTCTGTGGACAGGCCCATTGTCTTTCTTACTGTGGATGATTATCACATAAAGAATGACAATGGGCCAAAGGGGTAGTGAAGCACCCGCTATATCTGCTTAAGGCAGTGGTTCCCAAACTTTTTTGACCTGTGGCTCCCTTGACCTAATCGGCAGTTGGCCGTGGCTCCCCACCATTTTTTTACCGGTGGGCGGGATTTAAGCCCGACCTCGGGAGTACTTCCTGTTGTCTTCCTTAAAGTAATTGGGACGCAATGAAGGTATTATAATCATATTTGTAACACAATAAGAAGATAACAGTTGTTTAATAAAAACTCGTTAAGTGAGAAACGATACAAGATTAATAGCCAAATATGTTTCCATGCAATTTTTTTTAACCACACAACAATAGTTTAAAAACTTCTGTATAATAAAATATCCCAGAGTCACATGGTGCTGAGCTGAGCTGCCGCCAGAGCCAGGGTTCGAACCGTGAGCCCTGTGCTCCGAAGTCAGCTGCCCTGGCCGCTGCACCACACCTCTCCAAAAACAGCACTACCTTGAAAGCGTTATTTTCCAAAGAGAACCTCTTTCCCAATGTCAAGGTGGTCATGTGCCATGGGGGAGGGCCTTCATGCTGAGAAATCATTGTACAACCTCACTGTTGTGAATTCGTAGTAATATATATATTTAAAAAAAAAAAAAAACATTTTCTGAGCAAAATCTACTATGGTCAGCAAAGAGGTCTATATTCACTCTGGGGGAATATGCAATCGTGGCGCAGAGTTTGCCTGCAAAATCGGAATATCTAGAGAAATCCCATGTTAATACCATGCTTGAGCCACCCCTGCTCCTGTTGGGAGTGTAAACAGACATCTGGCGGCCCTGCTGGAGGTCAAAGTAAACAGAGTGGCATACCGATTGTTACGAATTCAAGTTTTGAAACATGCTCATCACATACCCTAGCATCCCCTTTGCCCTGTGGACAAAAAAATCCCTCTTTAGCTAAAATGGCAGGATTTACCAACAACTACCAACCCACATTTTCAAATTGTTCCTTAAGCAAGAAGCGAGTTTTCAACAAGTGGTCAGAAACAATTCACAGACAGGAAGAAAAACATGGGAATGAAAAGGCTCGATTTTCACTGCAGTACTGAAAAGGGTTGTTCAATGTTTTTTTGGGCGTTCAAATTGTTTTATTTAATTTGAGGAAAAAGGCATAGAATCAGACGATAGTGCGATACAAGTCTAAAACACCTCCAAAACTTCAGTTTCTAGAATTACACCCAGCAGAGATGGGCAAGCAGAAGCCTCGATAGGGGAAAAGTATGAGGGACGTGTCTGTCCTGCAGTGCTTAGTTCTCCAGGTCAGAGAGGTGAAAGAGATCAGAGAGCGAGGGAAGAGAGAAGTAAACAACAGCTGAGGTCACGAGGGGGGGGGTGTTGCTAAGTTAGATAGCTACGGGTGAACGGGTCAAATAAGTTCAACGAGAAGAAGAGGAACAAGGGAGAGACCAGAGAGCGCGTGGAGAAGAGAAGGAAAAAAGGAAGAGGTTATTTAAGAATAAGGGAGCTGAGATGTGGTGGAAAGCAAAAGAAGAACAAATGAGATAACACGTGGTGGTGCTTACTTACCGATTTCCTGGAGAAGAGGGTCCCACGAGGCACGGCACAACACGGGGTCAGCAACAACGATCCTCAAACGCTCCGAGCTTGCTATGGCAGTAATGCTGAGACTACGCATTTTAAAGCACGTACGACGCGTGCGTACGTACGCACGTATGCGTATGGCGGCAGTGCACTCTTGGGCAAAACCATTCTGAAGGTGGCATTTCAAACCCCCCCCGCATGCTGCGCTGCGGCTGTAATTTGCATGACCCACATCCTGCGCGGCGGTGTGGCGCCCCTGGCTTCTCGTCACGGCGCACCGGGGTGCCGCGGCGCACACTTTGGGAACCGCTGGCTTAAGGGGTTGTCACGGGGTCAGATAAAAGTGTTTCTTGGCCCCTTCTGTCTTTGATCTGTGGCTTTCAGGTCAGGATAAGACAGAATAACAAATAAACACAGCAGAATAATCACCATGATGCAGTTGTGGGGAGGGGGCTAAAGGATGCCAAAGTAGCCAAAAGCGGCAACAGAAAGTGAAGTGCACGATTGTCTCAACCTAATATAAACTTATTTTGACGTCTACTTATGTTGGTTGTCTATTTACCTATGTACTATTGTGCTTCCTTCTCTGATGTGTCTGTAAAACGTACCTTTTGTCCCGAATCTTTGTCCTGAATTTTGACCTTCTGTCCTGAATTTTTGTCCTGAATTTTGACCCTTTGTCCTGAATTTTTACTCACTGTCCTGAATTTGCACCTATGCCAGTTGGTCACCCTACTCCTGCTCCTATTCCAGAAGCACCGACAGCACCAATCAAGGCCTAACACTCGAGAAGGGAGGCTTAGAGGCTCATGGAGAAGGAAGAGTACAGGGCGGATCTAGATAGCTCTTGCCACCCCTACAGGTAAAGGATACATGACCTCTCAGGATGTGATTCTGATAATTCTGACACCACCAGGGCACAGGTGACAGCACTGACATGGTGTTGAGGAGAAACGTATACTAACACATATTGCAAGGATTTACAGCTTGATGCTTCAGTAAGGAAAGGTGAAGAAAGGGCTGGTTGAGATACAGTAGCTAAGCGCGCTTGCGAGGAGCAACAGACAGCAGTGGTGAATGTAAAGATAACAGAGGAGGTGAAGGTCAGATGCGAGATAGTGGAGCTCTGTGTCCTTAGGGAGGTATGAGGAAAGAAAGTGAAGACGCTGAGGTTGGTGTCACAAAATGTGCCCCTGAAATCAGGAAGAGAGGGTCTCTCTGAAAAGCTAGTACAGGACCTAGAAGATTGGGGTCAGGTAGTCCTTACTGGAATCTAGTCAGTAGAAGGGTACACCCACAAGGTACAAATTGATAGTCAAATATAGAGAGGTGTGTTGCTGCCATGGAATCACTGACAGAATATCGACAACCACAATATCGAGGTCCCAAAATATCGGCACCTAAATATCGATGTCAAGAATATCGACATCCTATCTATATCATGGTAAGTACACAAATATCGAAAAAAATATCGTTGTAAAAATATTGTTAAAAATATCGTTTTTTTAAATGTTTAAAAATTAATATAAAAGAAAGTAAATAATACATATAATTAAAAAAAGATAGTTATAATTATTATAAAATGTTTAAAATTAGAAATAATGTAAAACAAATTAAACATACATATATAAAATATAATATATATATTTACTTAATAATATTAATAAATAATTATTATAATAAATTATACAATGTTAGAAACATATTAAAAATTATAAATACATACATATATACATATACCAGTAAAATAAAAATAAAAATAAAATATATATATAATAAATTAAAATATAATATTTTTATTCTTTTACAAATACATTTTACACTACATTAACAGCAATAGTAGGGAACATATTAAATAGCGGAGGGGATAAAATTATTATTCCCACTCCAGTGAGTGCAACAGTAGAGAAAGTGTTGGATAGCGGAGGGGTAACAATTACTATTCCCACTCCAGCAAGTGCAACAGTAGGAAAAGTGTTGGATAGCGGAGGGGTAACAATTACTATTCCCACTCCAGCGAGTGCAACAGTAGGAAAAGTGTTGGATAGCAGAAGGGAATAATTTACTATTCCCAATCCAGTGAGTGCAACAGTAGGGAAAGTGTTGGATAGCGGAGGGGTAACAATTACTATTCCCACTCCAGCAAGTGCAACAGTAGGGAAAGTGTGGGATAGCGTAGGGGTAAAAATTACTATTCCCACTCCAGCAAGTGCAACAGTAGGGAAAGTGTTGAATTGCATAGGGGAATAATTTACTATTCCCACTCAAGCAAAATATTTATAATTAATTAATTAATTTTAAAAAAAATGCCTCCCACCATATTACCCTATAAATGACACCACCAATGTTCTAAAACATAACACTATTAACATAATTAATTATAAATTAATTAATTAATTAATTAAAATTAACAAGCAATTTAAAAACAATAAATAATAATTTAATTCACACAATTAACAGTATAAAACAACTTAAAATAAATTTTATAATAAAATTTAAAAAATATATTGAAATTAAATTACTTCCCAGCCTACTCCCTTATCAACCCACAACCAGCTCTTAAAAAAATGACACAAAAAACATAATTAATAAGTAATTATTAATAACCAATTAATAAATAATTAACAATATATTATTTACCACAATTTACAATATAACATTTTAAATACATAGATATTAAATAATTAAAAATATAAATAAATTATTAAATTACTTCCCACCCTACTCCCCTATAAACCCACAACCCGCTCCTAAAAAAATAACACAATTAATTTATTTACCAAATAATTATTAATAATTAACAACCAATTAATAACTAATTGATAAATTAATTACCACAATTAACAATATTAAATATTAAATATATAAATGTTAATTAATACAAATTATTAATTAAGTAATTATAATTAAATTACTTCCCACCCTATTCCCCTATAAACCCACAACCCGCTACGGAATAAAAACGCAAAATTTAATTAAAAATAATTAATAACTTCTAAAAATTATTATTACATTTATTATAATTAAATTACTTCCCACCCTATTCCCCTATAAACCCACAACCCGCTATGGAACTAAAACGCAAAATTTACTTAAAAATAAATTAATAACTTCTAAAAATGTAATACGTATATTAAAAAATAAATACAATACTTAAACAAAAATGTAGAACACATACATTTAAAATACATACTAAAATACATAGCACTAATATAAACATCGATATTATTAACAACGATATTTTTACAAACGATATTACTGTCTTCTTTATTAAAAAAACTATATTTCTTACCTTACTGTCAATATTCTGGTCCACGATATTCTTGCAGTCGATATTCTTATACCTTGATATTTAAAACTCGATATTATGGTACTCCGGAAAAAAAAACTCGATATTCTGTCTGTTCACCGCTGCCATGGCTGATGTAAACTGCCTTATTATTTATGCATCAATGATAATTGATGTACTGCGTGATCCATGCTCGTCATGGTGATGTTTGATTTCTTTACCTGACTGCTAAATTGTGGCCTCATTGACTGTGTATTAGTCACAAGTTTATGTTAAAAACATGTAAGAATGAAATCACTTACGTAATCAGGATTGCCTCCCAGCACTTGAGAAGGATTTTACTACGAAAATGGCATATATCTTTTCACCTCACTTTAGAAGATGGCTAATTATCTGGCACTGCAGAATCCCAGCGCGCTGGACACATCTCCAGGCATAAACCCTCCTCCCAGCCCGGCCCCAGCACAAATGGCCTCATTCCCATCAGTTCTTTAGAAAGCAGCTGGGTTGCTGGAACTGCCTGTTCCATCAGTGAAATTGAATATTTCGACAGAGTCCCAGCATTCTGCCTCTACATCAGGACAATCGCTCCTACCTTTCTATGACACCCTGATGGAGTACATCAAGGACGAATGGGGAAAACCCACATCTGCAGTGACTAGATCGGTGGCAAGACGATGATACAGACTGGCATTGGGGGATCCACCGTTCTTCTCTGTTCATCAATCTCCGGAAAGCCTTGCACTACAAGTCTCTTAGGGGCCCATTAGGATGGCAAGGGGACTTTAGTCCACCTGCCATCCTCGCGGTGCTGGGACCGGCCGCCAGATGTGTGGCGGTCCCGCACCGCTAATTAGGATGTGACCGCCTCCCTGGCAGTCGCATTCCGCATTTCCAACATTGCGGCGGGTGCTGCTATAAGCAGCACCCGCCGCAATGGTGAAAAGGCATGTTGTGCATTGCCATGCACCACGTGGCAGGCACAGCGCGGTGCCTGCCACCTGGTGCATGGCATTGTAGGGGGGTACCATAGGTACCCCCCAAGTGCAGCCCCCCACCCCCCTGGGGGCCCACAACGGGCCCCCAAAGTGAATCCCCGCCAGCCTTTCCATGGCGGCATCGCCGCCATGGAAAGGCCTTGATTCACACCCATCCTAATATGGATGGCGGTGCCTGCTAGGCACCGCCACCATATTGAGGCCCAATTCTGCCCGGCCGGAACGATTGCCGACCGGCGGAAAAGCGGCGGACGCACTATGCGTCTGCCGCGATACCCCCGCCAAAATAATATGGCGGGGGGTAAATCATGTTGAGATGGCAGGTGGATCTCCACCGCCGGCCCGGCGGTGGCAATCCGCCCGCCATCATAATCACCCCTTAGTGTGGTAAGCAGAACAAGGGATCCTTTTCATACCACCCGCTTGACAGAGATTCCAAGAAACTGAAGGCACTTAGAAAGAAGTACTTTTCAACATGTAGCTTGAGGCTTAATTCTCTGAATGTCATATTTCTATTAAGGTTATACACACATGCCTTATTGGACATGGCAGAAATGGTGGTGCACCTTGTAAGAACAAGGGACCCCCCTATCAGTAAGTAAGGTCTGGGAGTAAGGGGGAACAAGCAATAAGTGTTCAGAACAAAAGACTCCCCTATGACCTGTATTTCTTCTATATGGATTTAATCCTGGCTAGGTATGGAACCAAACATAGTGCTACTAACACAAATGAATTTACTTTAAAAGAATTTATTTTTCTTAGTAGTTTCTTAATTTTCCATATAAAAAGCAATTTAATCAAAATTCAAACAACATTTTTTTTTAAACATCAATTGTCAATAATAACACATTTTTTAAAATTAATTTTTCTCTTTATACAAACATTTAAACATAACATAGTCCCCAAACAACACACTCAATATATATCTCATACATACACTCAACCCACTCGTTCACAGTCATACAAAACATATGTACTCATCTGGAAAACAGGGAAAACAACCAGATGTCAAAAGCTTTCACAAGAGATGGTGACTAAACAAAATACAGGTCTGGACACACGAGGTCGACGCGCGTTTCGGTGGCTTTAATACAATTTGTAGACCACCTTCATCAGGACCTTGTCCAAATGGGGCACAACATCACACAGGCATCCAAGCCGAAGGGGACGTGTGTTTTCACAATGCGAGTCTAAATGAAGAGGTATCCCACTTGTTTGTGATCAACTCTGGGGTGGGCCCTTCTTTTAGCCAGTCTCTGCCAACAGTACCATTTGTTCCTATGTCTGTGCAGGTTCACAATGACATCTTATTACTGGTCCTGTACATCAAGGACCGTCAATTTGAATAGTCTATTTGAACTGGGATCTCGTTTCCTCCGTCTGTGTATATCGGCATGTCAGAGTCTAGCCAGTAGCCCGCCAAATGGTGGTGCACAACATGTCGGAACACCTAAGTGACCATTTCAGTGAGGTTGTCTGTGATGGCCAGCATGCATAAAGACATATCATAAGGGTTGTATTGACTACAGAGGATTCAGTGGCCAGGCTATGAGCGTCCCTGTCTCTCTATACAGGCTTGAATGGGTGAGATCCACAGATTTTTCAGGGGACATCCAAGCCACACTAATGGATATGCTATTTGATGGGCCATTTCTTCAGGGACAATGCGGACACAGCTCTAGAACAGTTTGAAGAAGGAAGAGCCACAGCCCTTTCCCTGGATATTCAATCACTCAAAAAGACTCCAAACAATTTAGGAAATTTCATGGTTTTTCACAAGGCTTCCAGTTCTGGAAGTGCCATACTATCCAGGTTCTTCAGCAGCAGCAACAGAGCCGAATGGTTAGGCAGTGCAGGGGCAGAGGCAAGGGAAGAGGCTGGCAGTCTCAGCAGCTCTCCTCACACTTATTGTTTTCTTTAGCTCATTCTTGAGGGAGTATGTGCACCCCCATTGGTGGCTGGGTTTCCTCTTTTCTTTAAGTCTGAGAAGGCGTAACATCGTTCCAATAGTCCTTGAAATTGTAGAAAGGATGTATTCTCTACCCTTCCTGGAAACCTTTCCCCACATCCTATCCCAAATTTCCTTTTAGTCAGTGAACCATCACATATTGCAGCAGGAGGTGGAAGTCCAGCTGCAGAAAGGAGAGGTAGCGTGCTGCCAGAGCAGAGAATTGGGCAGGGATGCTACTTTCGGTAACTAATTCCAAGAATGATGGAGGTCTTCATCCAATCCTAGACTTCAGGATCTTGAACTTCTTCCTTCAAATAGAAAACAGGAAGATGCAAAGATGCAGTCCCCTGCTCATGTTCTTATGGTGCAGGAAGCAGGAGACTTGATGGTTTCCCTCGAGTTTCAGAACGTGTATTTTAACATACTGAACCTGCAGTCACACAGGAGGTATCTGCCCTTTGTTATTGGATCCACTTAATTACAGTTTGGGTCCCTGTTGGGGCTGACATCAGCCCCTCGGATGTATATGAAGGTGATAGCATGGTCGTGGCTCATCTTAGGAGGTTGAGGATCGCTGCATTCCTGTAGCTGGATGACAGGTTGCTCAAAGCCAGTGCACCACAAGAGTTGCAACACCTACAGGCATCTCTGTTGCTCAACTTGGGCTTTTCAATCAATGTGCCCAATTCTCTTTTAGAGCGCTCTCTAAGCTCCTCCTATCTATAGAAGCAGTACTGGATATGACATTGTTTCAAGCTTTCCCTCATCCCCAGAGGATCTAAGCCATTCAGGATATCATTCCAATGTTTTTGGAGTGGGAGGGCACCGGAATGGGCAGGCCGAGAAATATGTGGTTCGCAGTCCCATTGCACTTCTCCTGATGTCCCCTGCTTCACCTTCAGTTCAGCGCAAACCTCCTCTTCCAGAGACATGTTCTGCACCAGAACCTCCAGCGCCTTCATCTTCTTGCCTAGAGATTAAGGAGGGACATCTAAACTGCTTCCTGTTGCCACCGTAGGTGGTCGACATTACCTTATCTTCTCATTGCCCTTTATCATCACTCATCACCCTTCACTCAAGTCAGAGTTAAAGGTGAAATAGGTTTGTTGCTTGGTGAGCATAGCAGGATGTGCACCCTTGAAGGCTTGCCTTTGCGAAGTCCAGTGCTTAATTTGAGCCGGTGGTTTCCGGTGCTCGGCACCTAATTGTCAGCACTGGCTCTAGTGACAGTCCACCACATGGTGGCGCTGTCTGTTTAATTTTGAAAGGAGCACAACAACCATGCTTATTAAGTCAATTCACAATGACAATGAATAATACCAGCCTCTCATGCCATTAATATAGCTTTGTGTTGCCTGAAATAATCTAAATTGTCACACTTGTTGGCGTGCAATGGTTAGGTGTTATGGTGGTGATGTCATTGGCAGGGCTGGCAATGGATGGTGCAGGCTGCAGTGGGCTTCTGAGAAGAGCAAAACACACAAGATGATGGACGGAATGCTGCACATTGGCAAACATTCACCCCCAGCCCGAAACCGGTCCTAGGATGCTTGATTCCGGTCCAGGGAAGACATGGCTTGGCAGTTCGGTCTGGACTGTTCCCATGAGGCACAGGGTCAAGACTGATTTGCATATGGCTATGTCTGAACTGGGGTGGCGTGGTGAAGCAAAATAACGATGGATTAAACCCAGATCTGTGACTGGGGGTGAATGTTTGCCAATGTGCAACATTCCGTCCATCATCTTGTGTGTTTTGCATTTCGCCCTAAGTGGGAAGGGTATGCCCAGACGTGGGTCCCGTGCTCACTACGCCACTGGAGTCAAGCTATCCTGGCTGATGAGGGCTGAAAGCCCGAAACCGGTCCTAGGATGCTTGATTCCGGTCCAGGGAAGACATGGCTTGGCAGTTCGGTCTGGACTGTTCCCATGAGGCACAGGGTCAAAACTGATTTGCATATGGCTATGTCTGAACTGGGGTGGCGTGGTGAAGCAAAATAACGATGGATTAAACCCAGATCTGTGACTGGGGGTGAATGTTTGCCAATGTGCAACATTCCGTCCATCATCTTGTGTGTTTTGCATTTCGCCCTAAGTGGGAAGGGTATGCCCAGACGTGGGTCCCGTGCTCACTACGCCACTGGAGTCAAGCTATCCTGGCTGATGAGGGCTGAAAGCCCGAAACTGGTCCTAGGATGCTTGATTCCGGTCCAGGGAAGACATGGCTTGGCAGTTCGGTCTGGACTGTTCCCATGAGGCACAGGGTCAAGACTGATTTGCATATGGCTATGTCTGAACTGGGGTGGCGTGGTGAAGCAAAATAACGATGGATTAAACCCAGATCTGTGACTGGGGGTGAATGTTTGCCAATGTGCAACATTCCGTCCATCATCTTGTGTGTTTTGCATTTCGCCCTAAGTGGGAAGGGTATGCCCAGACGTGGGTCCCGTGCTCACGACGCCACTGGAGTCAAGCTATCCTGGCTGATGAGGGCTGAAAGCCCGAAACCGGTCCTAGGATGCTTGATTCCGGTCCAGGGAAGACATGGCTTGGCAGTTCGGTCTGGACTGTTCCCATGAGGCACAGGGTCAAGACTGATTTGCATATGGCTATGTCTGAACTGGGGTGGCGGGGTGAAGCAAAATAACGATGGATTAAACCCAGATCTGTGACTGGGGGTGAATGTTTGCCAATGTGCAACATTCCGTCCATCATCTTGTGTGTTTTGCATTTCGCCCTAAGTGGGAAGGGTATGCCCAGACGTGGGTCCCGTGCTCACTACGCCACTGGAGTCAAGCTATCCTGGCTGATGAGGGCTGAAAGCCCGAAACCGGTCCTAGGATGCTTGATTCCGGTCCAGGGAAGACATGGCTTGGCAGTTCGGTCTGGACTGTTCCCATGAGGCACAGGGTCAAGACTGATTTGCATATGGCTATGTCTGAACTGGGGTGGCGTGGTGAAGCAAAATAACGATGGATTAAACCCAGATCTGTGACTGGGGGTGAATGTTTGCCAATGTGCAACATTCCGTCTATCATCTTGTGTGTTTTGCATTTCGCCCTAAGTGGGAAGGGTATGCCCAGACGTGGGTCCCGTGCTCACTACGCCACTGGAGTCAAGCTATCCTGGCTGATGAGGGCTGAAAGCCCGAAACCGGTCCTAGGATGCTTGATTCCGGTCCAGGGAAGACATGTCTTGGCAGTTCGGTCTGGACTGTTCCCATGAGGCACAGGGTCAAGACTGATTTGCATATGGCTATGTCTGAACTGGGGTGGCGTGGTGAAGCAAAATAACGATGGATTAAACCCAGATCTGTGACTGGGGGTGAATGTTTGCCAATGTGTAACATTCTGTCCATCATCTTGTGTGTTTTGCATTTCGCCCTAAGTGGGAAGGGTATGCCCAGACGTGGGTCCCGTGCTCACTACGCCACTGGAGTCAAGCTATCCTGGCTGATGAGGGCTGAAAGCCCGAAACCGGTCCTAGGATGCTTGATTCCGGTCCAGGGAAGACATGGCTTGGCAGTTCGGTCTGGACTGTTCCCATGAGGCACAGGGTCAAGACTGATTTGCATATGGCTATGTCTGAACTGGGGTGGCGTGGTGAAGCAAAATAACGATGGATTAAACCCAGATCTGTGACTGGGGGTGAATGTTTGCCAATGTGCAACATTCCGTCCATCATCTTGTGTGTTTTGCATTTCGCCCTAAGTGGGAAGGGTATGCCCAGACGTGGGTCCCGTGCTCACTACGCCACTGGAGTCAAGCTATCCTGGCTGATGAGGGCTGAAAGCCCGAAACCGGTCCTAGGATGCTTGATTCCGGTCCAGGGAAGACATGGCTTGGCAGTTCGGTCTGGACTGTTCCCATGAGGCACAGGGTCAAGACTGATTTGCATATGGCTATGTCTGAACTGGAGTGGCGTGGTGAAGCAAAATAACGATGGATTAAACCCAGATCTGTGACTGGGGGTGAATGTTTGCCAATGTGCAACATTCCGTCCATCATCTTGTGTGTTTTGCATTTCGCCCTAAGTGGGAAGGGTATGCCCAGACGTGGGTCCCGTGCTCACTACGCCACTGGAGTCAAGCTATCCTGGCTGATGAGGGCTGAAAGCCCGAAACCGGTCCTAGGATGCTTGATTCCGGTCCAGGGAAGACATGGCTTGGCAGTTCGGTCTGGACTGTTCCCATGAGGCACAGGGTCAAGACTGATTTGCATATGGCTATGTCTGAACTGGGGTGGCGGGGTGAAGCAAAATAACGATGGATTAAACCCAGATCTGTGACTGGGGGTGAATGTTTGCCAATGTGCAACATTCCGTCCATCATCTTGTGTGTTTTGCATTTCGCCCTAAGTGGGAAGGGTATGCCCAGACGTGGGTCCCGTGCTCACTACGCCACTGGAGTCAAGCTATCCTGGCTGATGAGGGCTGAAAGCCCGAAACCGGTCCTAGGATGCTTGATTCCGGTCCAGGGAAGACATGGCTTGGCAGTTCGGTCTGGACTGTTCCCATGAGGCACAGGGTCAAGACTGATTTGCATATGGCTATGTCTGAACTGGGGTGGCGTGGTGAAGCAAAATAACGATGGATTAAACCCAGATCTGTGACTGGGGGTGAATGTTTGCCAATGTGCAACATTCCGTCCATCATCTTGTGTGTTTTGCATTTCGCCCTAAGTGGGAAGGGTATGCCCAGACGTGGGTCCCGTGCTCACTACGCCACTGGAGTCAAGCTATCCTGGCTGATGAGGGCTGAAAGCCCGAAACCAGTCCTAGGATGCTTGATTCCAGTCCAGGGAAGACATGGCTTGGCAGTTCGGTCTGGACTGTTCCCATGAGGCACAGGGTCAAGACTGATTTGCATATGGCTATGTCTGAACTGGGGTGGCGTGGTGAAGCAAAATAACGATGGATTAAACCCAGATCTGTGACTGGGGGTGAATGTTTGCCAATGTGCAACATTCCGTCCATCATCTTGTGTGTTTTGCATTTCGCCCTAAGTGGGAAGGGTATGCCCAGACGTGGGTCCCGTGCTCACTACGCCACTGGAGTCAAGCTATCCTGGCTGATGAGGGCTGAAAGCCCGAAACCGGTCCTAGGATGCTTGATTCCGGTCCAGGGAAGACATGGCTTGGCAGTTCGGTCTGGACTGTTCCCATGAGGCACAGGGTCAAGACTGATTTGCATATGGCTATGTCTGAACTGGGGTGGCGTGGTGAAGCAAAATAACGATGGATTAAACCCAGATCTGTGACTGGGGGTGAATGTTTGCCAATGTGCAACATTCCGTCCATCATCTTGTGTGTTTTGCGGCTTCTGAGAAGAGCCCTGGCACTTATATTTTTACAAATTAAGCACCGGTGAAGTCCTCCGATTTGTGCTCTCACGGGCCCAGCAGGGTTGTGCAATGTGTATTGCCAAGGGGTACATGGCAGACCTGTCAGCCTTCATCTGCCTTCCAGCCCAGCCATCCCTCTTTAAGTCACCAATCAAAGATTTCTGATGGGACTGGTAAATCTTTTACCATCCACTCCCTTTGTCATATCCCAATGGGATCTGAATTGAGTTTTAACCTTTTTGGTAGGTGTTGCATTTGAGCCCCTTCAGAGCTTTAAATGGAGTTAATTGTCTTTTAAAACTGGCTTTCTAGTTACAATTACCATGGTGAGGTATGTCAGTGAATTGCAGGCATTGAGCATCCATCTACCGTTTACATCTACTTCCTGGATAAGCTGGTCCTGTGGACAAGAGCAGCATTCCTTCCTAAGGTTGAGATCCACTTTTCATTTGGAAAAATCCATTACTCTTCATACTTTCTATCTTCCACCTCATGCAATCAAGGAGGAGGAGAGACTAAACCGGCTGGACCTCAGAAGAGCTGTCAGCTTGTACATCAGCCGTACTAAAGACTTCAGGTCTAACAACCAGCTCTTTATAGGATACCCTGGCAATGAGAAGGGCAAAGCGGACAAGAAGAGGACTCTATTTAACTAGATAATTTTATGCAGCAAAACGAACTACGTCCTTGCAAAGAAAAAGACATCTGAAGAACTCTGCACCCATTCCACCAGAGTGAAATCTTATACTGAGCTTTGGCCTGGGGCGTTCCAGTAGCTGAGATATACTGAGTGGGGACATGGGTGTCCCTTCACACTTTCACAAAACAATACTGTTTGGATTCAGAGGTGAGAAGGGATGGTCATTTCAGACATTCAGCATTCTAAACCTCTTTGCTTAACCATCCCTTGTATTCAACCTCAGGGAGATGGTACTGCTTTGGAATCTATTCAACAGGTCAGTGTATTGTAAGAATATGGGTTATTAAGTGGGATGGATGTGAGTCCACCGCAAGGAGTAAGATCACCAACTTATCAGGGTAAAACACAGTTTTAATCATTTAAAGCTGGCCGCAATCCTGTGGTAGCGATGGCTTAGAGCAGGCAGGCTTAACAATGGAAAATGTGTAAAGTATTCAGCAGTTACAAAACAATTAAAAAGTAAAAACAAACACAATAAAAATTCTAAAAATTCTCCAACCAATTTAGAAAAACAGAGAAAACATTAATGACAAAAAGCCAAGTAGGGAAACTGGTGATATGTATGTTTAAAGATTAAAGGCAAAAAGTGCCAAGAAAAAGTAAGGCATCAATGAGTTCACTGTATGCGATTAACTGGGACTTAGGTTCAAATTTCAAGTTGCCTGCCATGGAGCATGGGTGTGATACACTAAGTGGGTCAGTCTACCTCAATGATTTGATCTTCGGATGTAGTCTGTGAAATGGAAGTCAAAATCCTCCATCGGGGCAAGGTTGCAGGTTATATCCACTGCAGTCTTCTTGAAGCCGGTTAGCTGAAGGATGAGGTCTCAGTGAAGCCTTTGATTCTGGTTGGAATAGCTCCTAGTAGGAGAAATCCAAATGTCATGGCCCCTGAAGTCTACTCGTTGGGCAGATACTTTTCACGCCTCTTCCCAGGCGAAATTTCTGCCATGAGACTTAGTGGCATATTTATCATTGAGTTGCCTGGCCCTTGCACCACGCAAGGGAGCCCAAGGGAGACACAACAATTAAGTTAGATTTATCAAGCCACACAAGGCCACCTTGCGTGACCCTGCATGGCTTGATAAATCGAGAGTAATGCAATGCAGCACAAATTGATGCGTTGCGTAACTCTGCCCCAGGTTGGCGTTCCATGGATGGAGCTTGGGTGTTCCCACGCATCCACCCATGGATTTTGGTGCATTCCCAGATTTACCATGACTGGTAGACCTGGGAATGCGTTAAAATGCTACGCCTCCCTAGGTGAGGCGTAACGAGGAGAAATATCTTTATTTCTCCTCTTTTTTCCTCTTTCTATGTGTGCTGCATTCTGCAGCACACATAGAAAAAGGAAAATGCATCTGAGGATTGTTTTTGTGCAGGAAGTATCCCTTCTACACAAAAACAATCCTGCCTGCAATGCAAGCACCCTTGCATCATGGCGCAAGGGTGCCTGTGTTGGCGCTGGCAGCACATTGTGTGCCACCGCAAGGTAAGGACAGGAATGCGCCGTATAATGTTAAATATGGCTCATTCCTGCCCTTTAACACAGCGCAGCAAGGTGGCTTGCAGCGTTGGCTAGATGAAAGCTAGATAAATGTGCCCCTTAATGCTTTTCTATGGAGATCAAAATTGTCCAAAGAGATAAGCCAGGAGTTTTATCTGACAAAGTCCCCTCAGAATGTGTCACTATTACTGCAAGGACGTGCTGAAGCTCCAGAGGTATTGGAGGTCCAAAAACATTATAAGTCCCAACTTTCAGAGTTTCTGAAGCAGCTTCTCTTGGTCACTTCTAAGGCTTCCAGAGCCTCAGAGACTGTGGTAAGTACTCAGGAGATGGAAGATGAGTACTAAATAGCTATATTACAAGAACAGAGATGAACAACAGAGAAGGGAGAGAACAAAGGAACTCCTCCGCCATCAGCACCAGTAACTGCCAGAAGTCCGATACAAACATTCTCAATCTTACATCATATAACATCATGATATTCCTGCTTTGGAATCCTCTGGATTCAGGATTTCAATACCTGCTTAAACCAGTTGAAATACTACATAACTGTACTAATATACCAGATATCTCCCTTTTCCCAACAATAACCAAAACTGTAACCAAGAGACACCACACAGGGAACAGGGAAAGGAATACAAAGAACCCACATAAACAACATAAAACAAATACTAGAGCAACAACCAAAATAAGAAACAAAACCAAAAAAATAAAAAAAAACAAAGTGAAAGTTTTAAAGATAAAATACATTAAAATACAATACTAGATAGGCCGAGGACCTTTGATGAAACATTTTCACTTAAGAAACCTTCTAGGTCACACACTTTTCCTCGTACTTCTTCATAACAACATCCTCTGAGAGTCATCCATAACTTGATTCCCCTTTGGCTGTTGACCATTTTGAACAAGATCACGTTCCTTAACACTTCTATTCTCATATACACACTCACTTCCATCACCTACCTTAACCACCTTTTTAAGATTCCACCAGTGTCCACCATTCACCATAAAGGAACTACCACACAACTTCTCCGCGGTCACCGGCACACTGAATTACCTTTTTCCCTTTTTCATGCAAACTGTCAATCTGATGCAAATAATATCATCAATCTTAATATCGACCAGTTTAACAGTTTTCTTTTTGTTGTACCAGTTCTTCTGTTTCTCTTGTGCATGAATGACATTCATTTTTATCAAAATCCATTCATTCACCTACATTGGACTCACTTTTAAACCATTTAGCCATCCAAGCCGGGCGAAAACTAGTATTGGCTTTTCTGCCCCCTAACATTTCAAAAGGGGAAACCTTGGTAGTTGAATGTGGTATGGTCGTGTAAAACCACAACATACTGCATACAGCTTTTATAATGTCATGGTTCCTGCATTTTGCCAACCTGATGCATTCACCCACCACACAATTAATCTTCTCCACAAGCCCATTGCTATGTAGGTGGTACAAAGAAATTCTCAGGAGTTTGACACCACAAGATTCATGGAAAAACCTGTAGTTCTCTGCTAATAAATTGGTTCTGTTGTCAGAAATGAGAAATTCAGGAAACCCTCCCTTGAAAAAATTGCTCTTAAAAATTCAAACACAGCACCAGCATAGGGTTCCCTGACCACTTTGAGTTCAGACCATTTAGAACAATAATCAAAACAACGATAAACTTTGCACCACCTAACAATGAGTCATACAGACCCATTTTATCAATTCCAACTTTAATCAATGGACCCGATGGGCACTAAATAGGCATGAGAGGAGGACAGCAATCCTTCAAGCTCTTGTAAGCTGATTTACAAATAGAACAATCTTCAATCACCTCATCCACTTCTATGTCCATCCTAGGCCACAAAAACGATTCACTGACACGACGTTTAGTAAGCGTTGAACCCAGATGTCCCTCATTGACCTTTCTAATAATACTGCTTCTCACTGAATGCGGAAGAATCAGTTTATCTGATCTCAAGAGCACACCATCTTCAACAGAAATTTCATCCCCAACTGTACAGTATGCTGAAACAAAGGTGACAAAGTCTTTTCTCTGGGCTATCCTCCCTTAACTAGCTGAATAACTTGTTGCAACACCTGATCCTCTTCAACAGCTTTGATCCAATCACCTTCCGAACAATCCTTCAACTCAGGTATTTCCAGTGAAGTCACCAAACAACCTTCAAAGTCCTCATCTATAAGATCTGACAATTTCACATCACTGTTATCATCTCTTCTGCTAGGGAACTGGGGAAAAAAATCAGCCCTACCATTCCTTCCACGATCAATGTGAACCACATCAAATTGAAATTGTAACAATTTAGTGGATAGTCTCAAAATTGTGGGTGTTCAACATTTGCTACCACCCCACCTAGTTTGAAAACTAACAGTTTATAATCAGTCTGTAACTGAAACTGTCTTCCCCACACATGAGAATGAAACTTCTCAATAGCCCAACATCATGCACGCAGTTCCTTCTCAATAACAGAATATTGTATTTCTGCTTCCATTAACACCCTTGATGCAAACAAAAAGAATTGTGCTTGCACTCTCCTTTTCTTGTGTGAGAATCATCCCTAAGCCTACCTGACTTGCATCATCTATGATGTAACAAGGTAACGGTTTAAAGGGGATAAGCCTTTAAGTTTTTGATCTGGGCAAAGCCACCTCACAATCTTTGCACCACACAAATTTAGAACCTTTCTTCAGCAAATTATTAATGGGTCTCACCAAGGCAGCATAACCAGGGATGAAACGTAAATCGAACTCACACAATCCCAAGAACGCTTTGACCCCCACTTTGTCAGAAGGCAGTGGGGCTCCCATGATGAATTCAGCCACCAGGCCTGCGCCTAATACCATCGCTTGAGACAATATGACCCAGATATTCTACTTCACTGCTGAGAAATTTGCACTTTTCTTTTTTTAGCACCACACCATTTTTCTTACAAATTTCAAACACCTTCTGGAGAATGGTATTGTTGGCCATAACTTTCTCCGCCAAAACCAACACGTCATCCTGGAACATCAGTACCCAATCAATTTCTTTAAGTAAGTTGTATTATATAACTCACTGAAATACAGGACCCACAGGGCAGGCCCAAACAGCATGCAACAATATTGAAACATTCCAATAGGTGAAGCAAAAGCTGTTAGATGCCAAGTATCCGGATGCAATTCAACCTGATGATAGGCAGACACTAAATCAAGTTTGGATAATACACTGGCTCCCGCAGAGAGTGCAAAAAGATCATTGATCTTAGGCAAAGGATGGGAATCCACCTATATCTCTTTATTAAGTGATCTTAAATCCATGCACACATGTAACTGCCCACACCTCTTGCACGCCACAACCAGGGGAGATAACCACAAGGATGATTTAACCGGCTCTATGATCTCTCTCTCACACAAACTCCTAAGTTCACGCTCAAGATCATCTCTGACACTGAAAGGCACTCCTCTTAGCTTGTGTTTCACTGGCACTGCCCCATCCTTGATCCTGATTTTATGTTTAAACCCTTTGATTTTTTCATGATTGTCTCCAAAAACCTCTGGAAACTGATTAAACCATCCCAGGATGTTGAGGCCCTTGGCCACTACATATATCTTTCCTTTGATCCTTCTCCATTTGAATTCTAGAACATCCTCAAAATGTCCCAAAAGATCAATCTTCCGACCTTATAAGAAACCGGGCAGTGGTCAATGGTATCAAAAGTTTTCCCCCAAGTTACAGTGAACAACTAATGCATGATCATGGTGATCCTAGCGTCAGAATTTACCAATAATTTTAATGTTTTGTCACCCACCAAAATGTCAGCAATGGGATTAACACACAAGGAAGGATCTCCCACCCAGGGGCTCTCTTGCATATCTGTTTCCATGGGTACCTGAACAATAGATTCCTCCTCTTCTACCACTAGAACCAAATCCTGTAGTCCCTCTATCTTGGAATCAGTATCTGTATCCAATTCCGCAAAACATGACACAGTCTTCTGTACATTTTTTTTTTCTGGCAAACCTTTGCAGAATAGCCAATTTTCCTGCAGTAATTGCAAGTGACATTGGCTGCAGAACAGCTGTTCCACTTAATATGTGGCGCTTTGATACACCGGAAGCAAAGATTTCCTGTAACAGCTGAAAAATTCTCACCTTTCACAGGTTTAAACCTTCCTGTTCTCTTACTCTTATTGACCACTTAACGTGATTTGCCAGAACTTATAGCCTTCACTGCTTCAACTGGTTTCTCATCCAACTCCCTCACTGAGATTTGTGATATTCAATACTTTTTGCTAGTCTGATAGACTCATCTAGTGAGGGATTGCCCATAGCAAATAGTTTCTGGTGTATATGTTTGTCTTTACAGTGGCTTACAAATCGATCCCTGATAAGCTGGTCTGTGAAACTGTCAAACTGACATTCAGAAATCAGTCTACGTAATGCAGATACATAAGCATCAACATCTTCATCTGCGCTTCGTTTCCGCTTGAAAAATGAGTGACGTAGCCTAATCAGGCTTGGTTGTTTTTCAAACCTCATGTTGAGTTTTTTAAATGCCTCCTGGTATCCATCCAGTTCCTCTCACTCCTCCAATGTTATCTCTGGCAGATGCTTAAAAATAGTCGTACCCTCAAAAGCTAGGGAATGAAGAAGGAAACATTTCTTCCTTTCCACTTTAAATCCCAAATATGTCTTGAAGGCATCAAACCCCCCCCCCCCCCCCCCCATCTGACAGCTGGCTCTCCAGGCATGTCCAAAAACCCTGGTGGGGGTGCGACCCTTCGCATGGTAAATAGTATAACAGACTAATAATGCTAAATTCAAATAATAATTAATAGAGAGAGTACTGTAACTATGTAGAACTGGCAAGATTATAATGTTGCATGAACAATGAAGAAAAAAAAATATATGACAGGAGTGCTTCACCAAACGTAAGTTAACAGTAACAAGGTGTGTGCATCACCACCAGTGAACCCACAAGTCAAAATTACTCTCTGACACAAGATGCAAGATATACTTTTTTATCATTGCACGGTGTGTGAATCACTGAAAGAGAACGCACCAGGGAAACCAGCCCCCCCCCCCAAAAAAAAAATGCATACAGGTGTTTGTGTCACCGCTGTGCCAGTCAACATACAAGTCACAAAGCTTTAAACTCTAATGCGATCATTAATTACTTTGGGGTGTGCGTGTCACCGCTGTGTTGGCAAACGCACAAGCCAAAGCTAAAATTACCATTGCGAGCTTGAAAATCTTTATGGCTTTTCCTTCGCATGGTGTGTGCATCACTGATGGTGAACACACAAGAGGACACACCCTTCACAACACTATTAGGTGTGTGTGTCACCACTGTGTCTCACACACTGCTGTGTAACCAGAACATCAATCGATGGTGCATCTACATTAGGAAAAGCTTAAAATGCACCTCCTCAATTTTACGGGGTGAGAAACTGAACTTCAAGATGCCCGACAGTGCCACGCCAGGCGAAGTAAGACATACGAGCTAGCAAGTGCTGCCGACTTCAACTGTGAGAGCAGCCCACAATTAAGTTACACTTCAGCAGGATGCAGGGCCAGAAAACAGTGCTTCTACACCCAAAATGGTGGCAATGGGGCACAGTGAAAAGTGTTCTATGCTCTGTAAACTGATGTTGTCGTCGTAGCAGCAATGAGTTTTAACTTTAACAGCATAGTGCAACTCACTGCAGGTGACGACTAAATTTGCTAAAAAGTTCAGCAGCACGCATCTGAGGTCCAGCCGTACAGCTGAGCTCATCGCCACTAATAATGTGGTAAATACTCACAAGACTCTAATACAAGAACAGAACTGCACGACAGAGAAGGGAGAGCACACAGGAACTCCTCCTGCACCAGTAACTGCCAGAAGCCCAATACAAACATTCTAAATCTTACATCAAAGCATTTTGAACTTGTAACATCATGACATTCCTGACCTGGAATCCCTCAGATTTAGAATTCCAATACTTGCTTAAATCAGCTGAAATACTACATAACTATACTAATATACCACAAGGACAACACTTAGGGGCCGATTCCGATCTCGGTCGGAGGCGCACCCAATACTATTCGGTCGGGAAAAAAGCCATGCGAAAGCCAGTTTCCCGACCGATCCGTACAGCACACCGAACGAGCAAGTACGATGCGCACAACAGCAAAAATCCCGGCCGAGCCGTACTCACCCAAACCAGGTCCTGTTCTCCGACCGAGGCGAATCCGGAAACGCCGAATCGAGTTGCACGGAAGGGAAAATGCAGCCCCGTCCGGCCGGACAAGTACGATGCGCTTTCCGTACGCGCCGAACCCGTCGCTACGCACGGCACGTCAAAGCATCCGGGAGAGGCGCACATAAGCTCCGAATCGCGCCACAACACGATCCACGGCTACGAGACGAACACAGCACAGACGAGGACGACGCGAAGCGACGAGGACGAAGCGAAGCGACGAGGACGAAGCCAAGCGACGAGGACGACGCGAAGCAACGAGAAGGACGAACGACACGAACCAACCATGAATCCCTTCGTCCCGATCATACCAATATTCTACATCTACTACCGGAACAGGCACGGACGCGTACGGCGCAGAAGGTAAGTCAGACACCAACCACAAAACACATACAACACGTACACGACACATCACACACATACACTGGGAATCTGAATATACTTGCAACAGCAGCACCATAGGGGCAGGATGCCCATCACCAATGCCACATATGCACACAGGGGCCTGAATGCGCGCCACCACCCCAACCCAGGGGGCTGGATGCCAACCACCACAACCACCCTTAGCCAGGGGGTGCCAGATGCCCACCACCACTACCACCCTTAGCCAGGGGGCTGGATGCCTACCACTACTACCACCCTCACCCAGGGCGGGCTGGATGCCTACCACCACCCTTAGCCAGGGGGCTGGATGCCTACCACTACTACCACCCTCACCCAGGGGGCAGGATGCCTACCACTACTACCACCCTCACCCAGGGGGCAGGATGCCTACCACTACTACCACCCTCACCCAGGGGGGCAGGATGCCTACCACTACTACCACCCTTAGCCAGGGGGCTGGATGCCTACCACTACTACCACCCTCAACCAGGGGGGCTGGATGCCTACCACTACTACCACCCTTAGCCAGGGGGCTGGATGCCTACCACTACTACCACCCTTACCCAGGAGGGGCTGGATGCCCACCACTACTACCACCCTTAGCCAGGGGGCTGGATGCCTACCACTACTACCACCCTTAGCCAGGGTGGCAGGATGCCTACCACTACTACCACCCTTAGCCAGGGGGCAGGATGCCTACCACTACTACCACCCTTAGCCAGGGGGCAGGATGCCTACCACTACTACCACCCTTAGCCAGGGGGCAGGATGCCTACCACTACTACCACCCTTAGCCAGGGGGCAGGATGCCCACCACTACTACCACCCTCACCCAGGGGGCAGGATGCCCACCACTACTACCACCCTCACCCAGGGGGGCAGGATGCCCACCACTACTACCACCCTTAGCCAGGGGGCAGGATGCCCACCACTACTACCACCCTCACCCAGGGGGGCAGGATGCCCACCACTACTACCACCCTCACCCAGGGGGCAGGATGCCCACCACTACTACCACCCTTAGCCAGGGGGCAGGATGCCCACCACTACTACCACCCTCACCCAGGGGGCAGGATGCCCACCACTACTACCACCCTTAGCCAGGGGGCTGGATGCCTACCACTACTACCACCCTTAGCCAGGGGGCAGGATGCCCACCACTACTACCACCCTCACCCAGGGGGCAGGATGCCCACCACTACTACCACCCTTAGCCAGGGGGCAGGATGCCCACCACTACTACCACCCTTAGCCAGGGGGCTGGATGCCTACCACTACTACCACCCTTAGCCAGGGGGCAGGATGCCTACCACTACTACCACCCTCACCCAGGGGGGCAGGATGCCCACCACTACTACCACCCTTAGCCAGGGGGCAGGAAGCCTACCACTACTACCACCCTTAGCCAGGGGGCTGGATGCCTACCACTACTACCACCCTTAGCCAGGGGGCAGGATGCCTACCACTACTACCACCCTCACCCAGGGGGCAGGATGCCCACCACTACTACCACCCTTAGCCAGGGGGCAGGAAGCCTACCACTACTACCACCCTTAGCCAGGGGGCTGGATGCCTACCACTACTACCACCCTTACCCAGGGGGCTGGATGCCCACCACTACTACCACCCTTAGCCAGGGGGCTGGATGCCTACCACTACTACCACCCTTAGCCAGGGTGGCAGGATGCCTACCACTACTACCACCCTTAGCCAGGGTGGCAGGATGCCTACCACTACTACCACCCTTAGCCAGGGTGGCAGGATGCCTACCACTACTACCACCCTTAGCCAGGGGGCAGGATGCCTACCACTACTACCACCCTTAGCCAGGGGGCAGGATGCCCACCACTACTACCACCCTCACCCAGGGGGGCAGGATGCCCACCACTACTACCACCCTCACCCAGGGGGCAGGATGCCCACCACTACTACCACCCTTAGCCAGGGGGCAGGATGCCCACCACTACTACCACCCTCACCCAGGGGGCAGGATGCCCACCACTACTACCACCCTCACCCAGGGGGGCAGGATGCCCACCACTACTACCACCCTTAGCCAGGGGGCAGGATGCCCACCACTACTACCACCCTCAGCCAGGGGGCAGGATGCCCACCACTACTACCACCCTTAGCCAGGGGGCTGGATGCCTACCACTACTACCACCCTTAGCCAGGGGGCAGGATGCCCACCACTACTACCACCCTTAGCCAGGGGGCAGGATGCCCACCACTACTACCACCCTCACCCAGGGGGCAGGATGCCCACCACTACTACCACCCTCACCCAGGGGGGCAGGATGCCCACCACTACTACCACCCTTAGCCAGGGGGCAGGATGCCCACCACTACTACCACCCTCACCCAGGGGGCAGGATGCCCACCACTACTACCACCCTTAGCCAGGGGGCTGGATGCCTACCACTACTACCACCCTTAGCCAGGGGGCAGGATGCCCACCACTACTACCACCCTCACCCAGGGGGCAGGATGCCCACCACTACTACCACCCTTAGCCAGGGGGCAGGATGCCCACCACTACTACCACCCTTAGCCAGGGGGCTGGATGCCTACCACTACTACCACCCTTAGCCAGGGGGCAGGATGCCTACCACTACTACCACCCTCACCCAGGGGGGCAGGATGCCCACCACTACTACCACCCTTAGCCAGGGGGCAGGAAGCCTACCACTACTACCACCCTTAGCCAGGGGGCTGGATGCCTACCACTACTACCACCCTTAGCCAGGGGGCAGGATGCCTACCACTACTACCACCCTCACCCAGGGGGCAGGATGCCCACCACTACTACCACCCTTAGCCAGGGGGCAGGAAGCCTACCACTACTACCACCCTTAGCCAGGGTGGCAGGATGCCTACCACTACTACCACCCTTAGCCAGGGTGGCAGGATGCCTACCACTACTACCACCCTTAGCCAGGGGGCAGGATGCCTACCACTACTACCACCCTTAGCCAGGGGGCAGGATGCCTACCACTACTACCACCCTTAGCCAGGGGGCTGGATGCCTACCACTACTACCACCCTTAGCCAGGGGGCAGGATGCCTACCACTACTACCACCCTCACCCAGGGGGGCAGGATGCCCACCACTACTACCACCCTTAGCCAGGGGGCAGGAAGCCTACCACTACTACCACCCTTAGCCAGGGGGCTGGATGCCTACCACTACTACCACCCTTAGCCAGGGGGCAGGATGCCTACCACTACTACCACCCTCACCCAGGGGGCAGGATGCCCACCACTACTACCACCCTTAGCCAGGGGGCAGGAAGCCTACCACTACTACCACCCTTAGCCAGGGTGGCAGGATGCCTACCACTACTACCACCCTTAGCCAGGGGGCAGGATGCCTACCACTACTACCACCCTTAGCCAGGGGGCAGGATGCCTACCACTACTACCACCCTTAGCCAGGGGGCAGGATGCCTACCACTACTACCACCCTTAGCCAGGGGGCAGGATGCCCACCACTACTACCACCCTCACCCAGGGGGCAGGATGCCCACCACTACTACCACCCTCACCCAGGGGGCAGGATGCCCACCACTACTACCACCCTTAGCCAGGGGGCAGGATGCCCACCACTACTACCACCCTCACCCAGGGGGCAGGATGCCCACCACTACTACCACCCTCACCCAGGGGGCAGGATGCCCACCACTACTACCACCCTTAGCCAGGGGGCAGGATGCCCACCACTACTACCACCCTCACCCAGGGGGCAGGATGCCCACCACTACTACCACCCTTAGCCAGGGGGCTGGATGCCTACCACTACTACCACCCTTAGCCAGGGGGCAGGATGCCCACCACTACTACCACCCTTAGCCAGGGGGCTGGATGCCTACCACTACTACCACCCTTAGCCAGGGGGCAGGATGCCTACCACTACTACCACCCTCACCCAGGGGGGCAGGATGCCCACCACTACTACCACCCTTAGCCAGGGGGCAGGAAGCCTACCACTACTACCACCCTTAGCCAGGGGGCTGGATGCCTACCACTACTACCACCCCCACTCATAGGATGGACAATGCATGACACAACAAGCACACCACAACCTAGGGAATGCAAGATTAAGACATCCCCCCACCACCATGACAAGCGTGTGAGCAGGCTGTGTCAAATGCCTACAACACCGAACATGACATTGAACATACAATGTGACCCCCTAGCACATGTGCCACACATATATGTGTGTGGCACCCACAATGCAAGCAGCCCATGACCATTGTGGCAATGGGGCCTAAACCCCCATCATCACAGTGACCAAAAGGCAAGTGTGGGGTCCATAGCTGAAGCACATTTTGACCATTGTGGCAATGGGGTCTAAACCCCCATCATCACAGTGACCAAAAGGCAAGTGTGGGGTCCATAGCTGAAGCACATTTTGACCATTGTGGCAATGGGGTCTAAACCCCATCATCACAGTGACCAAAAGGTAAGTGTGGGGTCCATAGCTGAAGCACATTTTGACCATTGTGGCAATGGGGTCTACACCCTCATCATCACAGTGACCAAAAGGTAATTGTTGACAAAGAAAGAGCTGCAACTGCCAAACTGCATGGATCATTCCTGGTCACAGAACCAAAAACTCATCTGTGGCAAAGTAGTGTATGTGTCCCATTGCAACATAAATTGGGGGAGCCAAATACTGCAGTGCAAATGAAACATTCCTTTGGCCATGTGCAGACAAACAACACCCATGGGGGCTGAGACCGTCAACAGTCATCAATGACACAATGACAGAAGTGACCATCAGAATGCAGAACCACATATTTGCACCAATGGGCACACAAATGCAGATACCCTGTGGAGACAGCAGATGTGAGGTGAACAGATACCATACCATGGCAGCAATGGGACACACAAACCATGATCACTGTGCTGACCGATGACCTAGGAGTCCCAGGGACAGCAGGGGAAACACACCAAACAACATACAGCCAATGGCACACCCAAGATATGCCAATGCAGTGGTGCAGATGCACAAACACAAACAGGCAGACCAACACTGTCATCATACACAGCAGGTGAGGGGTGGGGGTGCCAGTGTCCCCAGGCAACAACACAACACATGAGGAGAGCTGAATACCAATCATACAGATGTGCATACACTGCCACACTAAGGTAACTCATGGATCCAAATCCCCTATGTGGGCAAGCAGGCATTGACAGGTGAGAGGGAGCACAAAACACACATGTCACACAGGCACGTAGGAACAACAACTGACACAGCAAGTCACAGACACACCACAGCACCACCCCCAGGGCCCCCACAATGTGGTGACCCTGGGCTGAAGAAAAATACCACTGTGATGACAAAGCTAAATGTCGTTCACACTGTGAACCACAGTCAGGTGTCCTGAGCAACTAACTACCATCACACCTACACAAGCACAAATCAATCAGCATGGCCAGTAAGCCAAGGCCAACATGGAGGCAGGGGACTAGCCGGGCAACAACTCTCATCTGCACACACTCAAGACCACACCCCTCGACCTCCAACAATGTGCAGCAGTGAAGTACACATGCACTGGTGACATTGCACATGCACCCATTACTATTCCAGGGTGGTGGGTGGGAACCAAGGTGTAGAAACACATCACACATGGACACTCAACAAGACTCCTGAATGTCTGACACACTGCACACTACGCTGTACATGGACATGACGGCAATACCACACCGACCAATGGGATCCCAGCCACAGTCACACACCAATGAAGAAGCCAAGGTCACCCACAAAGAACACACATAGACAACAACCAACATTGCAGCCCGGACCCTAAGGAGTGCCAGCAGTCACACACACAACGTGTCACAATCACTGAAAGATAACACAAACTGGAAATCACATGACAGGGGCAAACAACAAGTGCCAAAGGGAAACCTGACTGTGACCCATCTGCGTCAGCACACAAACTCTGCCCTGACAGCAAACACACCTATGGGTGACACCCTGATGACCAGTAATGTGCCATGCACCCACATCACAGAGAACACAGGGAGAAGACTTTGGGGGAACATAGCTCAAGTCAGCAAGCATCACAAACAGGTACAACACTAGGGATCACAGCATGCGCAGATGAATGGAAGTGAACACACAGACATGCACATACAACACACACCTTGGGCGCAGGCAATGTCACACGTGTACACACTGCCATGAGGGGACTCCACTCCTGTGTGAGGAAAGCTGTGCCATATGTTGCCTCAGTAGGGCCCCATCATGTCAGCTGAGCACTTGGTCACACAATCAACAATTAGCACCAAATGAGGGCTCCCATCACATCAGCCTGGTCATGGATGTGCCAACGGAATCATCAGCACAGATCCAACACACTTGTATAGCAATGTTGCACTGACTACACGGATGAGTCCCTCCCCATTGATGCCCAAACCTGCATGTCCACTGGAGATGGCAACACGGTCAGGGAAGTAGACAAATGCAACGATGGCAGGCACAACAGATGTGCAGGGGTGGAAGCCACAGATATGAAATTGCCAATGTAAGTAGGAAACCCATTGCCAAATACTGAACACATGACACCCTCAGATGCTGCTATTGATGACATGGATACACCACATGATAGGACACATTCCCCCTGGACCACATGGGTTCCTGCACAGTAACACTTCATAATCATGAGACCAGATATCACCATCACTGCAGCAAGGGCATGGTTAGCTGCACCAACAACATGTACATCTGAAGCATGAGCACTAGAGAAAAGAAAGTTGCTTTATTCAGCATATGTGTTGAGGCCAAACGAAGTCCTGAAAAAGAGCAAAGGCCAATGGCCAGTCCATTGTCAAAGTTCAAACAGGGTGACAGTGGCAGATGTCACCCTACGCATGCCTGCACAATACCAGGGACAATCCACTAGGAGGGGCAACCGGGGGGCAGGCCAGGCACCGCAGGGACAGGATCAGGGCTCACCAGGGGGAGTCAGGGAAGGGGTGGTGGGTGCTGGAGAGCCACTGACAACTGCAGTGGAGGTGTCTGACATGGTGTGTGCCGGCACAACTGGGGGCATGACACAGATGTCGTGGGTGCCGGCACAACTGCAGTGGACCCTGCAGATGGGGTGGACAGGTCCGCCACTGCAGTGCCCAAGTCAGACAGGGCGGTAGTGGACTCCACTGCAGTGCCTACCTCCAGGGGAGGAGAATGGGGAACAGGCAAGGTGGGTTGGACAGAGGGGGGACACCCTCACCACATCAGTGGCACAGACAAGCGCAGCGGGGGGTGTGGTGCTGGGAGAGCAAGTGGCAGGGGAGAAGGCCGGAGCATCTTGGGGATGGTATATCTGTGGGTGGGGGAACCTGGGGCAGGGTGTGGTGGGGGCACCTGTGCAGTGGGGGCCTGAGGGATGGAGGACGGAGACCTTGTGCCTGAGCTGCAGGGCGGTGGCGGGGTCTTGCTCTTAGCACTCCGGGGGACTTGCGGGTGGGGGCCTCAGTCCGTCTGCGCCTGGGGGAGGGTGTCCGGGGGCGAGGGGCACTCTGCTCCGTGTGGGTGGGCTTCCTCTTCCCCGGGATGCTGGAGCAGCTTCATCGGTGGGGAAGAGGCCGAGGTCACAGAGGAAGAGCTGCTGTGACTTTGGGGTTGCAGGTGAGGCAAGGGAGGGTGCTTTGGAGGGAGAGGGAACTGAGGACTGCGCAGTGCATGTGGATGCGTGTGTGTGTTCCAGGGCCCCATCCCCTGTGAGTCTGGCTTCAGTCCCCTGAATGTGCGTGCGTGTGCGTTTTGTCATTGGCGTGTGTGTCAGTGTGCTGGATGTGTGTGTGCTGGTGTGTGCCAGTGTGTGTGTGCCTGGGATGGGTAAGGTGCTGGGGAGTGTGGATGGAGCAGAGGCAGGAGGGGTGAGGGACCGTTTGAGGAGGGACACTGCTGCCGTCAGGGAGGAGTCCATGGACCTATTGCCCCTCTGTAGGTCAGACATGCCCGATGAGATGCCCTCCATGAACGACACCAGCTGAGTCAACAGCGCGGTGTGCGCATGGAGGACACTCAGCATGGCTGTCTGCCCTACATGGAGCTGGCGAAGGAGGTACACAGACTCCTCACTCAGGGCAGCAGGGGACACAGGGGCAGGGGGTGCGGTGCCTGGCCCAAAGGAGACACGCTCCCGGACATGGGAGCCTCCACGGACCTGGGGAATGGGAGCCGATGGGAGGGCGGTGGTGGTGCTGGTGGTGGCGGGGACAGCAACACTAGCTGGGGTGTGGTGGCTGCTGACACCCGCCTCCACAAGGGAGTCATCCTCCGAGTTGCTCTGGTCCTCAGCTGAGGTGGATGCTGCTGAGGACTCCTCGGTGTGGCTCCCCTCGCCCTCCGTGCCACTGGGTCCCTCCGACCACTCCTCGGCTGCTGACCCAGTCTGGCTCTCCGGCTCCTCCTGGTCCGTGGAGCTGTCCCCTTCCGTGGCCGTGGATGTATCTGCAAACAATGGGGAAACAGACAGACATCAGTCACCTGCACATAACGCACACACCACTGTGAGCACAGCACATCACAGAGCAAGCCCTGGCATCATTAGTTGTACATTGCTAAAAGTGCACTAATTGAACAGGAGAAGTCAATTGTCAGTCTGATGCCAAGCATGGCACTCACATCCCACATGGCCTTGCACCCATCTGTCTGGTGTCTGTTGGATTGCAACACCCCAGTGTTGACACATGCACCAAGTACACAGTAGTTGGACAGTGCAGAGGACACGGTGTGGACACATCACAGCTCTTGCCACTGAGTCAGTACAGGTTTACGGATGTAAGGGATGCCCAGAGTCAAATAGGAAATGCATGTGATGCATACCAGCGACAGACACCATGATGCACCCATGTCCTGATAGCCAGCGCCACTATGGTGTGCATGTAGCACATGTCACTCCCCTGCAGGATCACCAATCAGTAGACACATGCCATGGCGGAGGCATGACTGCAAAGTCATACATCACTGTCTCAGTGATGTATGACTTTGCAGCCAGACAACAACACTCTGCACTGTGTCACAATAGTAGGTCATGGGGAATGCAAGTCCTGGAGCTGCACAAGTGCACATGTACATCCCCCACAACACATCCTCTTAACCCTCATCTGTCCAGGTCATACCTATTGGACATATGGGAGACCTGTGACACTACCCTCTGAACCTGAGCCCCTCACACTCTGCTGTGCATGGGGAACAGCTGCCTGAACTTCACATTTACATGCCCCAGTCTGCATGGGCAGCTGATCAGACACCTATGTGTCACACAAGTATCGTCTCCTATGGTCACATCTCCAGTGGCATGCTGAGCCCCTACCAAGAAACTCCACAGCAGTCCTGGCGACTAATCCACAGCACACTGACACAGAGGCAGACACCTGAGGGGCAAATCACTGTGCACAATGTGTCCTCTGATACACGGGAGTGGGAGTACAGAGTGTATTGTATGGCCTGGAGTAGGCATGACTGTCCAGCCCCACATGAATGAGGGATGAGCCCTGGACTGTAGGCAGCTGGCTAAGTATGTGTGACACACGTCATATACATACTCCTGGGGCCCAAACATTGTTCCCACCCGCAGCATGGGTGTGTGCCAGGTACCCCAGCCACATGTGGTGGATCAGCTCAGCAATTGGACCACAGATCAAAGTAACACGCTGAATACATGTCAGAATACAGGCATTGTGTAAGCAATGGACCCACCCATGATGCCCACCACAGAGTCAGGGAAACAGATGCTGTCTCCCACCTTGAGTCAAGCAAACTGCAAGGACACAGTCCTAAGTGACAGAATTCCCTGCATGTAAGGGCCACACCTGGGTATCAGATGAGGAGTGGGCAGTGCACAATAGAGGGACATGGCTCCTGGACAACATGACTGCTGTACTGTGGCAGTTCAACCTGGCCCGAGGAGGGCACATAACATGTTAGACAGAGTACACAGTGCAGTCTTTGACTCACCCCCTCCTTGCTGCTCTCTGGCCTTCAGCTGCCCATCCAGGTCTGGAAAGACCACCGCCAGGATCCTGAGCATGTGGGGGTCAGGGTCCGTGTTCCGCCCCTCCTGCGAGGAGGCGACAGCTTCAGCTGGACCCGTGCAATCCTCCGGGTCCAGCCCCGAAGGTCCTGCCACCTCTTTTGGCAGTTGCGGATCCGGCGCTTGTAGACCCCCACGGACCGGACAGCCCGGACGATGTCCTTCCAGATCTCATGCTTCCGATGGGCAGAAGCCTGTCAGGATGACAAAGTGATAAGGACATTACTACACATGCAACATATCCGTGCATGACACAGTTGCATATACATGTCGCAATCACAGGGGCACATGGTGTACCCAGGCAGTGCACGGCTGCCCATGGACAGTTTTCCAGAAGTCACTACATGGTATCATAGCATGGGGAGTAAAACCCTGTTCAGAAGCACTGTCACTGCACCATACCTGTCCAGTGCAAGTCACTACACACTATGGGGGTGACAACTACTCAGTGAGCCTGCTAGCCAGTGGTGTGCTGACTCTCAGCCTTGCTAGTCAGACAAAATGCACATTCAGAAAGGCAGTGCACAGAACACTCACCTGCTCCCCTGGTGTCCCATACAGCTTGCTGTACTGTGGAAGTAGGCTGTCCAGCAGGGCCTGGTTCTCTTCAAGGCTGAAGGCTGGGGCTCTCTCCACAGTACGTGCCATTGCAGGGTCCAGAGGGGCAGAGACAGCAGCAGTGCAGTGGCAGATGTCGTCCTGGAGCATGTAGTGCAGGCAAGTGGGCTCTCAGGGGAACATGCAGCAATATATATGTGCTGGAGAGGCAGATACTGTCCCTTGTGTCCAAAGTGATAGGTCCAAGTCGTTTGCATCTTCTGAATCTGGCCAATCCATGGAATAGCAGCACCAAAACACGCCCACAGCATCCTTCAAAATTTCAACTTCATGACATACATGATTTTGCAACATTGTTGTGGGTGACCAACTGATTTTCCAGCAACCGACTCGTTCGAATATTCGAAAACGCGTCCGTTGCCAGGCAAGCCCATTGTCAATGGGTGCGCACCGATCGGTCCATTGAGGTACAACGCGCACAGGGGTACAACGCGTACCCGCACACATTGAAAGCAATGGGCCGGCCGGAGGCACCGATCGGTCCATTGCAGTACAACGCGCACAGGGGTACAACGCGTACCCGCACACATTGAAAGCAATGGGCCGGCCGGAGGCACCGATCGGTCCATTGCTGTTCAACGCGCACAGGGGTACAACGCGTACCCGCACACATTGAATGCAATGGGCCGGCCGGAGGCACCGATCGGTCCATTGCAGTACAACGCGCACAGGGGTACAACGCGTACCCGCACACATTGAATGCAATGGGCCGGCCGGAGGCACCGATCGGTCCATTGCAGTACAACGCGCACAGGGGTACAACGCGTGCCCGCACACATTGAATGCAATGGGCCGGCCGGAGGCACCGATCGGTCCATTGCAGTACAACGCGCACAGGGGTACAACGCGTACCCGCACATTGAAAGCAATGGGCCGGCCGGAGGCACCGATCGGTCCATTGCTGTTCAACGCATCACTGTACATGTGACTGGCATATGTCAGCATGCCTGTCTCAGATGGACATATGCCAGCCACAGATAGCTCCCAGGGAGTGAGGGGCACACCTACATCACGACAGCCTGTCCACACCTTATCATAAGGCATGTAAGGCTGCATTTCCTATTGTGTGTATGTTGGTGTACATGTTGTCCTGTGGGTGTCACCTGTGGGCAGCCACCCCCAGGCTGTGCACGTGTTAATGGGGACAGGATCCTGGGTGTTACGTGTACGTGACCACTGTGATGTGCAACTGTTCATATCTGTGCATGTGCCATGGTCACATTTCACAGTGGTGTTTGTGTATGTCATGTCACATACCCCGTGAGTCCCATGTGGGACGGTATGTTTGAGCCAGGGTGTCCCAGTGGCACAATAGTGATGGCCCTCCACAGTCTTTGTGCATGTAGTGTTTACAATGTCTCTGATTTCATGTGCACAATGGGAGACAGTCTCCACATCCACGTTGTGTGTGCATGGACTCTGATGTTGTGCGTGTGTGTCACAGACGTCCATGGCTCTCCTGCCATGGTAAGTGTGGCCACTACCTGTGGGGGTCATGTTTGTTTTGTTGTGGTGTACACATGATACTCCAGGTGATGCCAGTGTCCATGTGGCATTACAGGGTCCCTGGGAATGTGCCTGTCGTTGAGCTGTGGTGCCTGGGGCACATCTGTCCTCACATGTCACTGGGGGGTGACTGTGACACAGCATCATGATATCCAATGGGCCAACCTGGGACAAATTGATGCCACCTGTAGGACCGTGTTGACAGATGTTGGCCATGTATGTACCATACATGTCGTTCCGGTACTGCACACTTCATGTAGTTGTGCCTCATGATGATGTATGTTGGGATCTTGAGTGTGTTCAATGCCGCATATGTGGGGTGACTGACGATCTTGCTTACTTCTCCTCTGCACTGCAGGGCTCCTGCTGTCCATCGGCCATTCCCAGACCTGGCAACGATGGTGGAACGGGACAGCATCCGACGGTACCGCTTCACCAGGCAGCTGATTGAGGATTTGGCAGTGCAGTTGTCCCCACATTTGCAGCCTGGCCGGCCGTATCCTACAGCGCTGACCCCCAAGGTGAAGGTGATGGCAGCCCTACACTTCTTTGCCACCGGTACCTTCCAACATACTGTGGCGTCTGCTGGTGGGATGTCACAGACCATGTTCAGCCGTGTCCTCCGCGATTTCTTGGCGGCAATGTTGCTCTTCCTGAACCGGTACATCTATTTCCCTAGACTGCGACGACTCACTGACGTGAAGAGTGACTTTTATGCCCTGGGGAGGATGCCGCATGTCATTGGCTCCATTGATGGGACACATGTGGCTTTGGTACCACCACAGGCCCAGGAGCAGGCCTACAGGAACCGCAAGCACTACCACTCGGTCAATGCACTGGTGGTGTGTCTTGCAGACATGACCATCACACACGTGTGTGCCCGTTTCCCTGGTTCAGCACACGATGCCTTTGTGATGAGGAGTAGTCGCATCCCCAGGTTGATGGCACAGATGCAGAACCAGCGTGCCTGGCTTGTCGGTGTGTACTGACTTTGTGCCATTGTGTGTGATCTGATCTGTAGTATTCCGCCCACTTTTCCAAGTCAGCTGATGTGCACTTGTCTGTCCGTAGGTGACTCGGGATACCCCAACATGCCGTGGTTGCTGACACCCCTCAGGAACCCTGTGACACCTGCCCAGATGCGCTACAATGAGGCACATGGTCGGACCAGGAGAGTGATTGAGCGGACCTTTGGTCTCCTGAAGAGCCGCTTCCGCTGCCTGGACAAGACCGGAGGGTCCCTCCCATATGCCCCTGCGAAAGTGTGCAAGATTATCATCGTCTGCTGCATGCTCCACAACCTGGCAGTGCGGAAGGAGTTGCCTCTCATCCAGGATGACGATGACCAACATCCGCCACCTGTGGAGGATCCTGGCCTGGACCACGATGCCAGTGACGATGATGATGATGATGGTGATGGTGATGTCCGCACACAGCTCATCACCAACTTCTTTAGCTGAATGTGAGTATCCTGAGGTGTCATGTCAATGATGTGAGTTGGCATGATGTGTGGGTGGTGCTCTGGTGCTGTTGGAGTGTGTCCATGGGCTACTTGACTGGATGTGTGTTGCGATGTGTGCTTACAGGTGGGCTGTACTCCCCAACAGTGTTGACATGCTAACTTGGTTCTGGGTGGGTATCTTGTAACATGTATTGTGCATGAGTTTTGCTGTTCTGTCCTGTACTCCATTGCTTTTGACTGTGTGTCATTTCTGTCCTTCACAGGGTACTTTCAGATTCGTTTGGTCAACTGTTTCCACCGACAACGTGATTGCACATCCAGGCTGGTAGCTGTTGTGTCCCTACAGGTGATGTGCGCCACACCCATGGACTTCCTTCTGTCTACAGTTGTTGACTGTGTGCCCGCTACCAGGTGGGGTTACCTTGCATCTGTAGTGGTTACGGCATGTTGCTACTGTGTAATAAACCTGTGCTTCACTTAGTGATGTGCGTTGTCTGTGGTCACACATTTGACTGCCATTTGCTTACTGCACCTGTGGGCTACTTGACTACAACTGGGAATGGGTGTGGTGTCTGTGCATTGCACCGTCTTCCCTGGCAACATCAGTGTAGGCAATGAGTCAGATGGCCTAGGTGTGTATGTGTTGTGTAGCCCTGGTGGTGTGTCTCCCTCATATGTGTTACGTTGCCTGTACTCACATGCCTGTGTTGTCCTTGCTGTTGCAGTTCGCATACACAGTGTAATTTTGTTGTTCATCATCCCCATAACAGCACCCACGTTGGAATCACGACAGAGGCAAGTATGGTGTATTATTGTGTTTATTGTGATACATCTGTGATAATAGTGCATAGGATGGATTGTGCTGTACATGAATCTTGCAATCCCAAGTTCCTAGATGAATAGAAAGTCCAGGTAGACAGGATCCCCAGTATCGGGGCCACAGTTGTCTGACACATTGTTCCAACTTGTACTCCCCATGCAATGTGTGGGAGTAGTGTTGCCATCAACAGGGTGAACAGTCTGTGCACAAAGGCGAAAATCCAGAACAGGTTCAGGCTTCCTGGGAGTTGCGCTTGGCCATCAGCCTCTCACTTTCCCCTCCTCGGACGACCCCTCTTCTTGGGGGGGCCCTCAAGTGCAGGCTGCTGCGGTGCAGGGGACTCTCCGCCAGAGTCCTCCTCCCTCCCTGTGGCAGTTGCAGTTTGTTCGGTACCAGATGTTGTTGGCACACAGGGAGGTGTGGACTGGTTGCTGTTCATCTGGCGGAGGCATTGTAAAATGTCCCTGTGCACCGCCGTCATCTCATGTAGTACATCCCACTTGGACTCCACGCGGGTCATGTGGGAGTCCACACGTGACATGTGGGAGTCCACACGTGACATGTGTGACTCCACATGGGACATGTGGGAGTCCAAGCGGGCATGATGGGCAGCCTGCTGCTGTTTGATGTCTCTGAGGAGCCCCACTACCTGGCTGAGCTCTCCGGTGCTGGACTGGTACGCATCAGCTATGCGTACCAGTTGTGGGTCTTCATGCACACCAGCAACGTCTGCAAGCAGCGACCTCTGTCTCCCACCCCTCCCACCACCCCTGCTGACATGTGCAGTGTGTGCAGTTGCACGCACAGATAACCCTGGTCCACCTTGGGGGTTGGTGGTGGTGGTGGTGTCCATGGCCCCAGGTTGGTCCAGGGTCACTGCGCTGGTGTTGTTCCTTATTCTGTCCATGTCGGCAGGGATGGTATTCGTGGTGACAGTCGTTGGAGGGGTGGGTGCAGGGGGTGCAGCTGGTGGACCTGCTGGTGCTGCAGCTGGTGGTCCTGCTGGTGCAGCATGTTGACTTGCACCGGATGTGCCAGGTTGTTCTTCATCGTCCGAGGAGGACAGAGGCTGTACGACGCCAGTGAGCTCGGCATCCTCTTGAGCCTGGGACTGGGACTCCTCAGCGTCTGCTGCTGTGTCCCTATCATCACCTGTTTTTGGGAGACACAAACAATGTATGTCATGTTTCTGCAGGCATCAGTGGTTGACACACCTGACAGTTGTGACTGTGCCTCGGGGTGCGGGCCTGTACATTGTATTGTCCTAAGTCGTCACAGTCAGGGGTTGATATTGGTGTGGCACATTGTCCTGCATTATTTGGGCATTTCTATGTATTCTCTGGGGTGTGAACATGGTCTGCATTGATTGTGTTTGGTTGACAGCCAGACCTCCTTCCCACCCACCCACCCACCCAGTCAGTTATCCCACCATGGAACGTGCTTGCATTGCAGGGAGTGTAAGTTGTCTCTCAGGATGTCAGTCAGTGGTGTCCTGCTGTTTGTTGGTGCACAGTTGGCAGCAGGGCCTTGTGCTCCCCACAGCAGTAGCCAGTGTCAGCCATCTTGTGAGTCCTTCTCCACTCCCTGTGATGTGAGCATGGTTCAGGGTGGTGTTGATGGGCCAGTTGTGAGGCTGAGCAATGTCTGTGACTACCACTCCCATCATGCTATTGCCTCCACCCCCTTCCCAGCATGCCCATGCTTCCTTCCTTTTGACTCTGCTTCCCTGTGGGGTGGGCTGGCTGTGCTGACAGGATGGCTGGGAGTGTTGTCCTGGCAGTTGTTTGGCTAAGAGTCCCAAGAGTGTCCCTGTGCTTCACACAACATAACCCAGGGTGGTGGTGCTTTGTGGGATCTTGTGTTAGGATGGAGGGCATTGCATTCTACCAGGTGGGTACTGTGGAGTTTGTGTTGGGGGGTGTGAGGGGAGGTGCTGGTGACTATGGTCAGTGCTGCAAGTCCCCCTTCCCACCCAGCCAGCCAGATATCCCACCATGGAACGTGCTTGCATTGCAGGGAGTGTAAGTTGTCTCTCAGGATGTCAGTCAGTGGTGTCCTGCTGTTTGTTGGTGCACAGTTGGCAGCAGGGCCTTGTGCTCCCCACAGCAGTAGCCAGTGTCAGCCATCTTGTGAGTCCTTCTCCACTCCCTGTGATGTGAGCATGGTTCAGGGTGGTGTTGATGGGACAGTTGTGGGGGTGAGCTATGTCTGTGACTGTGACTCCCATCATGCTATTGCCTCCACCCCACTTCCCAGCATTCCCATACTTACTTGCTTTTGTGGGGAGTTCAGTGTGTGTGGGTGTGAGGGCAATGGCAAGATGGCTGACAGTGGTGTCCTGCTGTTGGTTGGTGTGCAGTTCCCAGCATGCCCTTGTGCTCCCCACAGCAGTAGCCAGTGTCAGCCATCTTGTGTGTCCTTCTCCACTCCCTGTGATGTGAGCATGGTTCAGGGTGGTGTTGATGGGCCAGTTGTGAGGCTGAGCAATGTCTGTGACTACCACTCCCATCATGCTATTGCCTCCACCCCCCTTCCCAGCATGCCCATGCTTCCTTCCATTTGACTCTGCTTCCCTGTGGGGTGAGCTGGCTGTGCTGACAGGATGGCTGGGAGTGTTGTCCTGGCAGTTGTTTGGCTAAGAGTCCCAAGAGTGTCCCTGTGCTTCACACAACATAACCCAGGGTGGTGGTGCTTTGTGGGATCTTGTGTTAGGATGGAGGGCATTGCATTCTACCAGGTGGGTACTGTGGAGTTTGTGTTGGGGGGGTGTGAGGGGAGGTGCTGGTGACTATGGTCAGTGCTGCAAGTCCCCCTTCCCACCCAGCCAGCCAGATATCCCACCATGGAACGTGCTTGCATTGCAGGGAGTGTAAGTTGTCTCTCAGGATGTCAGTCAGTGGTGTCCTGCTGTTTGTTGGTGCACAGTTGGCAGCAGGGCCTTGTGCTCCCCACAGCAGTAGCCAGTGTCAGCCATCTTGTGAGTCCTTCTCCACTCCCTGTGATGTGAGCATGGTTCAGGGTGGTGTTGATGGGACAGTTGTGGGGGTGAGCTATGTCTGTGACTGTGACTCCCATCATGCTATTGCCTCCACCCCACTTCCCAGCATTCCCATACTTACTTGCTTTTGTGGGGAGTTCAGTGTGTGTGGGTGTGAGGGCAATGGCAAGATGGCTGACAGTGGTGTCCTGCTGTTGGTTGGTGTGCAGTTCCCAGCATGCCCTTGTGCTCCCCACAGCAGTAGCCAGTGTCAGCCATCTTGTGTGTCCTTCTCCACTCCCTGTGATGTGAGCATGGTTCAGGGTGGTGTTGATGGGCCAGTTGTGAGGCTGAGCAATGTCTGTGACTACCACTCCCATCATGCTATTGCCTCCACCCCCCTTCCCAGCATGCCCATGCTTCCTTCCTTTTGACTCTGCTTCCCTGTGGGGTGGGCTGGCTGTGCTGACAGGATGGCTGGGAGTGTTGTCCTGGCAGTTGTTTGGCTAAGAGTCCCAAGAGTGTCCCTGTGCTTCACACAACATAACCCAGGGTGGTGGTGCTTTGTGGGATCTTGTGTTAGGATGGAGGGCATTGCATTCTACCAGGTGAGTACTGTGGAGTTTGTGTTGGGGGGGTGTGAGGGGAGGTGCTGGTGACTATGGTCAGTGCTGCAAGTCCCCCTTCCCACCCAGCCAGCCAGATATCCCACCATGGAACGTGCTTGCATTGCAGGGAGTGGAAGTTGTCTCTCAGGATGTCAGTCAGTGGTGTCCTGCTGTTTGTTGGTGCACAGTTGCCAGCAGGGCCTTGTGCTCCTCACAGCAGTAGCCAGTGTCAGCCATCTTGTGAGTCCTTCTCCACTCCCTGTGATGTGCGCATGGTTCATGGTGGTGTTGATGGGACAGTTGTGGGGGGGCAATATGTGTGACTGCGACTCCCATGATGCTATTGGCTACACTGACTTGGCCAGCATACACAGAATTCCTTCCTTTGAGTGGTCTTCACTGTGTGTTGGTGTTGTTGTGGTGGCTACATGTGTGGATGTGTGTGTTAGTTCTATTTGTGCCACTGCCTAGCTGTAGTTGTGGTTGTGTTTGTACATGTGTTGGCACAGTTGGATGTGACTTTTTTGATGGCATGTGTTGTGTTTATCTGACTGACATACACATTTTGGGATGATTCTGTTCTAGTTGCTGTGTAATTGCTATGAGTGCATGGTTTGACTCTCCCCTTGACAGTGATGTGTGTGTTTTGTGGCAGTTTATTGTGTACATTTGTTGTGTACTCACCAGGCTCTGGGATGTTCTCTAGTCCATATACGCTCACTGGCGGAAGGATGGCCCGCACCATCTCCTCCCAGGGCCTGAGGTATATTGGCTTGGCAGGAGGGCCACTGCCGGTGTGTTGGCTGTTGATGTAGTCTATCTTCAGCAGGTCCCGTACCCTCCTGCGCACGTCATACCACCTGTTCTGGATGTCCGTCTTTGTGCGCCGACATGGTGATTGGGCGTTCACCCTGTTGATGATCCTCTCCCACATCTTGGTTTTCTGCGACATGGGGGTCTGTTGGACCAGAGTGCCAAACAGCTGTGGCTCCACCCTGAGGATCTCGTCTACCATGACTTCCAATTCACTATCTAGGAACTTGGGATTCTTCTTGGGGGGCATGGTGATGGTTGGTGATGGTGGGTGATGTGTGTGTTGGTGTGCAGGTGAGGGTGTGTGGGTGTGTGTTGTGCTGGGTGTATGTGAGGTAGGTATTTGTTGGTGTGCTGCTGGTGTGTGGCTTGTGTGAGGGATGAGCTGTGGGTGTGTGGTTGCTTTCTCTTGGGTGCTGGTAGTGGAATGGCATTTGCAAAGGCTCATGGTAGTGATTTGTGTCCTTTATATAGGTGGAGTTGTGGGTGTGTCTTTGTTCTCTGTCCCCACCCCCCAGTATTTATTGGCTTGGTAATTGCTTGTTTGGCCTTTTTTGGTAGATTTTTCCTTTGTGCTGTTTGTGTATGTTGGAAACGTTCTTGTGACCGAGTCGGACCCTGCATTGGTCTCGTACGGTGTTTTCCGTTTCGTTCACGCTGTGTTTGTGCAGTTTTGTATGCTGCGTACGCGTCGGTCGCGGTGTATTGTGTTGCTTCGGCTCGGTTTTGTATGCGTGTCGGTCGTACGGCTTGTCCTCCGTCCGACTCGGTCGTGTTTTCGCGCCTTGCATCGTACTTTGCGGGTTGGAGTTGGCGGGTACGATTCGGTCGGATTTGTTCCGGGTGCGTGTCGGTCGGTTGGATTCGCGTGTTTTTCCGGCCGGATTGCTATTTTCCGAGCGGCTCGGTCGGTCGGCTTGGTTTCCTGACGTGTCGGTCGGATTTATCGCGGCTTGCATCGTACTTGGCGTGTCGGGCGCCACTGGTACGTGTCGGTCGGTATTTTTTCCGGATCCGAGTCGGTCGGTGCTTTTTCCGGCCCGAATCGGAATCGACCCCTTAGTGGCCAGGACACACTCCAGCAGTGGCTACCAGCAGGGTTCAGTTGCTACTGGTCAGCTGGGCACTTCAGAAAAAAGGCCTTGTGCAGCTTTGTATGCCCAGTAGCCACAGTGGAGGTCAGCCAACTGTCCTTTGGAGTCCACTTCTTAGTCCTGTCCACTTCTTAGTCCTGTGTACAAGTGTGAGCAGGTCTAGCCCTTTAGGTCTCCACACAGGTCTCAAACAGTAGGCCACGCCTTCCTCTGTTCTTCCAAAGGTTCAGAGAGTGTACTGGTGAGCTGTGGCTGGGGTGCCACATTTGTAGAAATTATGAGTCAGTGGCTAAACAATGATAATAATGTTCCCAAGGGCAAATCTTCCCATTTTTGCAGCACATCCTGGTTGCCTTACTGCAAACTATCCCACAGTGCACTATTTTGAGGAAAATCCAATATGGCAGAGTCTTTTTTTGCCCCTGCAGGGTGCTTGAGTGCCACGAATGTTGTGTTTTGGGAAAGGATAGGTCCCCTCCTCCTACTCAGCTACACCAAACTGGTTGTGGGATCAGCCACCTATCCCACTACTTTGGTGCCAAACCTCCTACAGCGGGCCTATGGAACAAAAGGTTTCTCTTCCCCTGGTCTCCCTTTACATTTAACTGTGAATGAGCAGGCCACACCCTGGTCCCTTTCAAGTTAATGAAGTTCCAAGACCATCCCCAGTGGTCCTTCAGGAGATATCTGTCCCATACCTAACACTCAGGTCTCCCTCTGAAAAGACCTAAGCCATTTCCCTGCTAAGGGAGCAGTTTTCACACCTCATTAAGGGGAAGCATTGGCAGGGCCATCTGCCTGCAAGCTGATGCTAATTAACCTACTGGAGGATCAGGCAGCCAAAGTGTCACTTTGTCTAAATATTTATTAAAAATAAACCTTCATCAATGAATTGGATTTTTAATAGATATTAAAAATAGAGGTTTAATTGCCTAAACCTAACCCAAATTTAGAAGACTTATGCTTTTATTCAGCACTTTAGTTTTTCTCATAGGACAGCTATAACCCTTGACGGTGAAAATAGCTTTTGAGGGCTAGACACTGTAGATATATACCAACATTAAATTCTTGCATGTACCACTTTTAAATACGAGGCACACTACCTTGTGGGATACAAGAACTACTTAGGGGTGACTTATTCTCTATTTAAAAGTATGGCTCTTTTCCTGTCAAAATGTCAAAAAGGGTTATTTTGACAGGCTAGCCTACATGTTTAAAAGCTGCAATAGTCAGGGTACTCAGATAGGCCTGGCGCCATGTTTCCTTTGTCAGCCTAGTGACAAGCACAACATGTGCTGCAGTTCACAGGTGACATTTTACTTTTCCGTGCAATTGGTTTTATACTGTGGCCTTACTGGGGAGTTAAATATGCCAATTAGGAGTTACCCAATTTTACCATGTTTTAGGGGTAAGAGCACATATGCTGGAGCTGGGACAGCAGTGCCCCTGTCTGCAGAGTTAAAAAACACAGCACTAGCAGTCAGCAAACAAAAATGGGTTGACCATGCAAATGCAGGCACTTTCTCATAGTACAGATCAGAAGAAGCAATTCCTCACCTATCCCACTCGCCTACACGTTCTGAAGGATTTTCATAGGTTTCTATGTTTACATGCTGTTAGACCTGACAGCCTTTGGAATAGTATTTCCTCAAACATTTTGCCTTCCCACCTCCTGTTGCTGAAATTCATTTTTGTTAACTTTAGGACGCTGTGCACTTTTCCATTGCTAACCAGTGCTAAAGTGGTTGTCCTCACTCCTTAAAACATGGTAAAATGGACCTACACCTGATTGGCACAGTTAATTTACATAGAAGTCCCTGGTAAAATGGTACACCATGTATCCAGTGCCTCTAACTTAAATGCTAGTAGTGGGCCTGTAGCCCTTACTGTACCACCCACCTAAGTAGCCCTTTAAAACACGGGTCAGGAATGCCAACATGTGTGCATTTTTAAAGTGCCAATCGACGGGCCTAAACCTCCCTTTTTAATGCATAAAAGTCACCCCTAAGGTAGGCCCTAAACAGCAGATAGGGCAGGATACCTTGTATTTAAAAAGTTGGACATGTACTTTTAAGTTTTACATGTCCTGGTAGTGAAAACTACCAAATTAGTTTTTGACTACTGTGAGGCCTACCTCTTGCATAGGATAACATAGGGTTACCTTATTTCATTCAATAAGTGATATCATTTGTTTGGGAACAGGTCGGAATATCATGTTTGGTCTCAAAAGAATTGTACTTTAAAATCCTCTTTAATGGTAAAGTTGTATTTTAAGTCACAATTCTGAAAATGCCAGTATTATAAAGTTGAAATTTTCTTGTTCTAACCATTTGGTGTCCTGGGTCACGTGACTGTGAATAGAGTGGTGGCTGGCCTTTGTGTATTGCTTCCAGACAGTGAGAGAAAGAGGGATTAGTGTTGGGAGGATGGGGCAGCTTGCCAGGATGGGAGGGGCGGAGCGGTTCCCTGCCCCACTTAGATTTCAAAGGAGCTGCCTCCAGCACACTCACAAAGAACTTGACACTAGTCTTTTGTCACCTTAGTCCTCTGGGAGCTTGGGCACGGTAGGAAGGAACTTCTTGAACCAAATGTGGGGGGAAGTCTAGATGTTTCGCCCACATCAGAGGCTGGCACCAGGTATAAATATTGGACTCTCAGACGAACCCTTCAGTTCATTCCTGGACCTGCAGAGGACACTCAAAGGCCTGCCTTGTACTTCAGAGGACTGCCCTGATGCTTGAGGCCACTCTGTACCTCAGAGGACTGCCCTGCGGCTACCAGAGGACTGCCCTGCTGCTTGATGCCTGCCTTGCACCCTCAAAGGACTGTCCTGCTGCTTGAAGGCTGCCTTGCTGCTTGAACCCAGAACTACTAAAGTGACTCCAATGGCTAGTTAACTGGTTTCCTGTTCCAAGCTACAGGGACTCATGAAGCTCCAACAACTTGAACCCTGCACTTGGGCCCTGCCTGAAGTGAGTTCTACCCTCCAAGTGGTGCCCACTTAGTCCAGGACCCTTGGACGTGGTGCCCAAACAGCCAAAAACCAAAACCTAGATAATTTTCCACTAAAAAGTGGTCTAAAAACCAACAGGAGACCGATACCTACCTGCTCACCGTTCCGCCCAAGGTGTATTGTTGGTGGGCCTGACTTTGCAGTAGCTCCCGCCACGTTCTTCCCCACAGCGATACAAAAGGGGATGATGGACGGAACGTTTGAGCCAATCAAACACTCACCCCCAGTCAACTGATCTGGGTTTAATCCATCATCATTCTTTAGCTCACTCCACCACCCCAGTTCAGACATGGACATATGCAAATCAGTCTGACCCTGTGCCTCATGGGAACAGTCCAGCCCGAACTGCCAAGCCATGTCTTCCCTGGACCGGAAACAAGCATCCTAGGACCGGTTTCTGGCATTCCAGCCGTCATCAGCCAGGCTTGCTTGAATCCAGTGGCAAAGTGAGCAAGGGACCCACGTCTGGGCATACCCCCGCCAACTTACGGCGAACAAAGCGATACAAAAGGGGATGATGGACGGAACGTTTGAGCCAATCAAACACTCACCCCCAGTCAACTGATCTGGGTTTAATCCATCATCATTCTTTAGCTCACTCCACCACCCCACAGCAGCTAATCCTGTTCAGCTGGGCCTCTTTGAAAGTGTATCTGGCCTAGTTGAACCCTTGTTGGCTACAGTCTGCAGCTTCATCCTGCTGGAGGGGCTCCCCTATGACAACGCTTCCTTCTTGGACATGGCCCGCAACTTGCCCTGCTGAACTTAACCTTTGTAGACTTTTTTTTCAAAAGTTCTTCTGGAAGGTAAGACGAGACCGGGCCCAATCCAATTTTTGTACCCAAACCAGCTCCATTGCGGTCGGTCTTAACTTTTGACTTTGCCCCCAGCCTCGTGTGACTAGATGCCCGCTGTTGGCGCTTTGATCTTTTAGGTGCTATTCTTTACTAAAAACTTCAAAAATTCATAACTCCGGTTCTACTGATTGGATCTTTGTCGTTCTGGTGTCAAATTATTTAGTAAATTATTCGCTATTTTACTAAATTGTTGTGGTATTTTTCCTGTGTAGTGTTTTCACTTTATTACTGTTTGAGTGCTGCATAGTTTACACATTGCCTCTACGTTAAGCCTGACTGCTTTTGTGCCAAACTACCAGAGGGTTAAGCACAGGTTACTTTAGTGACTTTTTACGGCTCACTTTGACAGGAATTGTGATTATTACTTGAGAAGGGTTCACACCCCATTCAATCAGAAACCCAATTTCCTACAGATGTCAATCTAGATTGTTCTACTGTTTTACTACTGCAACAACTGATATCATTTTCTTGATGAGGCCCATAAGATGGAAAAAATGGATGGGGAACTGACTTCAGGGTGTGGAGTGGACGCTATTGGGGCCCAGTGACATCACCACGATCTTGCTTCCAGCGTCTTGATGGAGCCGGCAGCACCAACCAGCATGGTAGAGCTATATCAGAAGATTCCAGATCCCGACACTTGTGATATTTAATAGCTAGAAAGAGTATCCACTAGAAAGATTGCTACCGAAGGTTAGTAATGTTTCTTTATCGGCTAGTCAGTGCAAGCATCCAAAATAGAGTATGAAGTTCTAATATTACTTATCAACCTTCTCACTTTTCTGAGAGCCATTTACCATGTTTATTGTTGGTGTCTTTTGATGTCCCCGACTTGGTGGGGTGTTTATACAGAATATCGGAACCAAAATATTGTGAGACAAAATATTGTGTCAAGAATATCGAGGACAAAAATATTGTGAATGTAAGTTTCTATACGTAAGCAAAGTTTTACTACATATAACTCCACATATATGTACCATTGACGATATGTAAATCTCTTCAAGGTATGTAGATGTGGAGTTAAGAATAGTAAATCTATACTTACCTATTTGCACTTACCATTTCAATATTTTTGTCCTCGATATTTTTGACACAATATTCTGTCCACACAATATTTGTGGTTCCAATATTCTGTCAAAGACCCCTTGATGGCCTCTAGCTTAATTGTGTATTATAATGATTAATCATGTTGTTTGTGTAGTTTAAGTTTGTTGTCGTTCACCCATTTTTTAAATTACTCCATTTACAAAAAAACAGGAATATCACATTTTAAAAATGAAAATACCATGTTACTAATGCATTACAGAACTTGGGATTATTGCCATTTCCTATTTTTGCACTCCTCAGTTCTTCTAAACCTTCATTGAATTATTAGTATGCCTTTTGCACAATTACTTTTTAAAAAGTTAATAAGCTTCATTTAAAGTAATTTTGATATACAGTAACCTGTTACATTAGAACATAAAACACGCAAAGTTGTCCATAATCAAGCCTACATAGTTATACCATTAAAATAAAAAGGAAAAAATAGGAATGAATATAACAAAAGGATGCTTTTCTATTTCAACCACGAAAGAGGAAACAGTACAGGAAAGAAGAAAGTGAAAAGAAGAAATGCAAGTTCAATGTTTGCACAAGTAACATATGAAAGAAAATAAAGAGTATATTCAAAGGGAATAACATTAACTCAAAAAACAATAATGTAATTAATCAGACTACATTCATAAATCTAAACATGTATAGATATGTACCTATTGTATAACCATTAAATGGCAAGAAAAATTACAAAACATGCAGGTATAATAAATTTAGGAACGTTTAAAATCCCAACATGCATAAGCATGTCTGTTGAAGATTTAGGCAAAAAGTCAAGAGTTATCACAATATATTCTTCATAACTGTACAGATTTAAAGTTTATCTATGATTGTGACACGCTACATATCGCCATGCTTTAAACAAGATATTCACTGCGTTTTTCAATTAGAGGTACGCACTTTTAAAGCTATTGCTTTAAACTAGTTTACCTCTCATCTCACAGCACTGCCATTTTTGTTAACACCACCCAGAAAAATAAACTATTTGTAAAATGATGAGGAAATGGCTCAGATCTCAGTAATTGTATCCTATAATTTTAACCAAAGCAATGTAACCTGTGGGCAGTTAAATAAAATTTGAATTGTAGCTTGTGACTGAGAACCACAAACCCAGCAATTCCCTTGACCTGTAATGCTCATTTTATATAGGGCAATAGGAGTGAGAAACACTGCATTATAAATGAAGAATAGGGACTCTGTGCTGCTGCCGACTGGGATGTAGAATGTATTTTTTACCATATTCTGTCCCATATTCTCTGGATCGCAGTGTTATACTTACAATATCTTTAAAGGAAAAATGGTCTAAACTTACTAAATCCTGCCAGATATTACTCTTTATTTCAGTATTATCAGCCAAAGAATTCCAAATGTATCTTAAACCAAAAGCACAAGAGACAATAGTCGTGATTTATAAAGTACGCCCACCCAACCACACCAGGAACCTCGATGTCGACACCAAGCTCTTCAATAAATGGCTCGCCGACTGCACCAATGACATCGTTCCCATGAGAAACAATACCTACAAAAACAACAAACAACCCAGCTGGTACATGAATGACCTCAGGAGTCCAAGCGTCACTAGAAACCACTTGAGAGAAAATGGAGACTCGACAACACATCACCACAAGATTGACATACAAAGCCGCCCTCAACCTCTACCACCAAAAGCTACGAGTTGCAAAGAAAAAGGCCCTAGCTCTCAGACTCGAAGCAAGCTCCATCAACGGCAAAGAACTCTTTGCCATTGTCAAGGAGTTCTCCAATCCCGCAGCTGCCAACAACAATTACATCCCATCTCAAGCACTTTGCAACAATCTCTCAAACTTCTTCAAACAGAAGATTGTGACCATCTACAACACATTTGACCTACAGAATACCAAAACAAATTCCACCGACCAGCCGAACACCTCCTTCATGGGCAAACAGCAGCTAAGCAACTGGAAGCACCTCTTGAATGAAGAAACCACCGCCCTGATGAATATCATCTACTCAGGAGCCCCCTCAGACCCTTGCCCCCACTTTACATACAGCCTTCACCATCATTTCCCCCGCACTCACCGCTATCATCAACACCTCCATAATCACTGCCCACCTTACTGTCTTCCTGAAAAAATGCAGATGTCAACATCCTATTGATGAAACCAATAGCAGACCCTAATACCCTCAGCAGCTACAGACCCATCTCCCTCTTGCCTTTTCCAGATAAAGTCATTGAGAAAGCCAACAATACCTAACTCGCAGACCACCTAGTTCTCCATCAACTCCTAGATAGCACTCAATCAGGCTTTTGCACCAACCACAGCACAGTGACAGCCCTCATTACAGCCACTGATGATATCAGAAGCATCCTCGATGGAGGAGAAATGGCTGCACTCATTCTCCTCGACCTCTCTCCGCAGCTTTCGATATGGTCTCCCACAAGTCACTTATCAGAATGCTTCAGTACCTGGGTAGGTATCTGCAGACCGGCCCTCAAGTGGATAGCCTCCTTCCTCACGGACAGAACTCAATGAGTTAGACTTCCCCCCATACCTCAGAACCCAAGAAACGAGTGCGGAATACCTCAAGGATCGTAGCTCAGCTCAACACTCTTCAAAGTCTACATGATGCCCCTCACATACATCATCAGAGCCCACAGCATCAACATAGTATCCTACGCCAATGACATACAGCTCATCCTCTTCCTTACCTGACTCAACTAGGACTACCAATGCAAACTTCGCCAACTGCATCAGCAACATCGCTGCTTGGATGAGCAGCAACTGCCTCCAGCTCAACACAGACAAAACCAAAGTTCTAATCTTAGGCAACAACCACTCCCCCTGGGACGACTCTTTGTGGCCCTCTGAACTTGGACCCCCACCCACCCCTGTGGACAATGCCAAGAACCTCAGAATCATCCTGGACACCAACCTCTCCATGAGCCGACAGATCAACTGCATCTCAACATCATGCTTCCACATCCTGCGAATACTAGGCAAGATTTTCAAGTGGATCCCACTGAACACTAGACAAACTGTCACCCAGGCTCTTATCACAAGTAGACTTGATTACAGAAACGCCCTCTGCATCGTAATCCCAGCCCATGTCTTACACCGACTCCAAACCACCCGGAACGCTGCCACAGACTCATCCTGAACATCCTGCGAAATACCAGCATCTCTCCACACCTCAACAATCTCCACTGTCTTCCAGTCGAGGAAAAATGAAAGTTCGAGCTATTCCCCCACACCTGCAAAGCTCTCCACAGCACCAGTTCAGCTTACCTCAACCACCGCCTCAACTTCTACCAACCCACAAGACACCTTCGACCTGTGTCCCAGGCAAGAGCACACCCACCTCGGACCTAGAAGACCAGAAGTAGAGGACACTCCTTCTCATGCCTCACAGCCAAGACCTGGAGTGACCTTCCTACACACCTCAGAACCTCCACCTCCCTCATGGACTTCCAAATGAAACTTGAGACATGGCTCTTCCAGACGAAACAGGCATGGTCTCCTCCTCCCACCTCATGCCTGCCCTACTCAGAGCCTGGATACCCTTACGGGTGATTAGAAGCGCTCTACAAATTCACATAACATAACATCTCATTTGTGAGAAATTGGGTTGCTGGATTGGTAGAGGTGAAACCCTACTTAAGCAACAACCACAATCCTTGTCAGGGTAAACCACAACAAGGCATTTATATAAAACCTTAGAGACAATGTGTTAAGTATTTATGCAGCACTCAAACAGTAAACAAAGTGAAAACACAGCACAAGAAATATCCCACTCTAATTTAGAAAAATAGTGTACATTGTTATAAACTATTTGACACTAAAACTACAAAATTTCAATCACTAGAACTGGAGGTATGCAATTTCAAAGACTTAAGGTAACTATAGCGCCTAAAAGGGGGCGCTAGAGGGCGCGCAACAAAGATGGCCGCACCCGTGTGCGGCCTTGGGCCGTGTATGATCAAAGGAGGCCCCGGAGCGCGCTGCTGGGACGGTGCGGAGCATACCTCCTCCTCGCCAGGGAGGCCGAGTGGATTGTTCAGCTAGATGCGATATTTATCGCTTTACGGGCTGGTGGAGACTACGACCGGAGGAGCGGAGAGTGCTCGATCCCTCCTTTGAGAGCCGGCGGCCGTGATAACTTCGAGTGCAGCCCCCACAGCAAGAAGAAGGCCTGATATGATCGCCTTGCAGGTACACGCAGCAGAGATGCTGAGGTTCAGCTGCGCTGCGGAGCAATGGAGTAGGATATGGGACACCCAGGGTGCGGTGTGCGGCGAGAAAGGAACACCCCTGCGATGCAGGAAGAGAAACTGCTATAGCGGAGGAGAAGGCCTAGCTGAAGCCCAAACGAAGACACAGGGGAGGCCCACTGAACTGCGGTGGCCTAAACTGCTCGGCGGGAACGTGCATGCAGTGTTGCACAGCAGAACTGAGGGGGAAAAAAACTGCTTTAAACTGTGCAGTGCTTGCAGGGACATCATGCTAACACCGGGGGTACCTGCCCCCACCTGAGGATTGCAGGGCACTCTCCCCCGCACTGGGAGGAAACGCACACCAGGGGGTAACGGATAAGACCTAACTGAGACTTACTATCTTACCGAAGCCTGCTGAGGACATACAGGCAGATACCTACACATCAGTGCCACCCTCATATCCCAGTAAGGATAGACTGCTAGTGCTGCCGCTGATCGCATGCCTCGGTGGACCTCACAACTGACTCGAAGTCCCCAGCCCTGACGCAATATCATTGCCTTCACGTCACTGCGCCCATGGATAGAGACCCTTTAGTGCTGAAGGATACATAACGGAGCTGGCTGAATATACCCTACTGACACTGCAGCTCTTTGCGCTGCAACCCCTGAGGCGTCCCTCCATACTTGCAGGGAGACCCAACATTACGGGAACATTCAACTAATCTGAGCCCCCCCAGATACTACACGGCCAGAGTAGCCCAGCGACAAACTCACAGACCTCTAAGCTCATTGAGGCTCCTACAGAAGGGAGCGGATAAGCTGTGAATACACGCGATGGGCAAAACGGACCCAAAGCAGCAGAAACTGTCCTTTGAAGCCCGCAGAACGCCGCAACACCAGTGCGATCCTGAACAATCACCCGCAGGACAGCACACCGAAGACATGCAACCCGCGGAGGATGACTTAAAAGCCCTGCTTGTAACCATGAAGCATAGTTTGGTCTCTATAGAAGCCAAAATGGACACTATGTGCAACAGGCTCGACCTCATGGCTCAGAAACTTGACAAACATGATGCGCGAATTGAGGAGGCAGAGCACAGAATCTCAGATTTGGAGGAAACAGTGGCCTCTTCGGGGAAACAGATGGCACAAATGGACAAGCTACTAAAGGTCATAGCAGCTAAGAACGAAGACCTTGAAGCGCGCTCCCGACGCAATTTTCTCCGCGTTTTGGGAATACCAGAGACTGCCAACACAGGCAAAATGGAGGAATATGTGGAAAAGATGCTACATGGACTCTTTGGCCCAGAGGCCTTCTCGAGCCTACTGGTGGTCGAGAGGGCACACCGATCTCTGGGACCCAGACCCCCCCTGGGGATCCAGCCAGACCTATCATTGCCAAACTTCTTAACTACAGAGATCGGGATGCGGCTCTGAGACTGGCGAGAACGAAATCACCTCTAACCTATGACGGCCATACTGTAGCTCTGTATCCGGATTTTACCATCGCTGTCCAGGAGGTCAGAAAGAAGTTTGAGTTGGTGAAGCGGAAGCTCATGCAGGCACAGATAGATTATTCTATGTTGTATCCTGCAAGCCTATGGAACACCCATCAGGGGTAGCAGTACTTCTACACCAATCCGCAGCAGGTGGAGGACTACCTGCGGAAATTGAAGAAACCAAGATCGAACCTTGAAGCTGACGATTCAGAAACTAAAATGTCCTCTCAGATCTCGGACAATGACTGACTGTGTCTGGCGAGAAAATTGCTGCGAGCAACCAAACCCGGAGATAAGGAACCAAGACGTGGTGTTTACCGAACTGGTTAAAGACTTAACGTGATCTACATAAACATAGAACAAACTATTTCAAGGTATAAGATTGAATAGTATCACTATTGATAATGAGTGAGCATGCTACACTGAATCCCAGGCGACCCGCCCCCTCTGAATTCCACGCTACAGAGGAGGGACAACGGGTAGACGCGCCCTCTGACGCTACACCACAGGGTGAGCCCAGAGTTTAAGTTACAGATGTTAATGAAAGCGTGTTTACAGAATGTTTTTTTGGGTGGGATGGGTGGGAATGTTTTTTCACGACAGGTTTGGGATGTCGATGTGGGAGGGGAGATGGGATGGGGAAGGGCTTTGTTTGAATACCTAGCAGTACAACACACAGTTGTTACAGAATTCCAGAACAGCGTACAAGACAGGCTTACTGACACATTACATGATATTGGATGACTGTAACTCTGGGCCCACCATCTTGATTGCCTCGACCGACTCCTGGATCACTGCTTGCCGCCAGTCCACGCCTTTGATCACCTACCTCACTGCGGGTGCTTGAGCCAGGCGGGAGACCTGACTTCGTGAAGACCACCACCCTTGAGTGCAACACCACCTGAACACCTGGCTGAACGATGGCAAGAATTTTCTGCTCTGTAAATATGTAATATTTAATTGTCCAAGCCTAATCGCTGTTAAAATGTAATCCTGAGTGAATTTGAAATTTGTATATATATAACTCTAACCACTAGTATTTGTAGTAGACCTTTGTACTTACTACCATTCCTATGTGATTTTAGAGTTTATCTGCTTGTATCTCTTCCTTGAGTGACTTTACACCTTGTACATTTGCAATTTTTTCCTGTTTGTATCTCTTATGTATCTCATGTAATCCAAAGTCCTTATGTAACGCAACTGGTTCTTTTGTAAAGCGCTCTGACACCTTCGGGTAATGTTCACGCTATATAAAATCGCATTAAATAAAATAAAATAAAATAAAAATATTTACAGACCTGCCCGCTGCGTAACCGACAGGAAAGAACGCACTCCTTCTAGACAGAAGATACGAGACAAACCAATCCTATCAGATGTATAACCCTGGCCCGAACCCCCAGATACGCTTATTGACCTGGAATATTCGGGGGCTAGGAGACCAAAGAAAGCGTAGGCAAATAACAGCGTACCTAGATAGACACTCAATTCAAATTGCGATGATCCATCTAGAACCCAAGAAACCGCAGAGACTCGCGGCTAAATGGGCGGGATACAGCTGCTTTGCATCCTACTCTACCTACTCGCGAGGCACTGCCATACTAGTTCACAAAAATACCCCATATGTACCCGCAGGAGAGCTATCGGTCCCGCAGGGCCAGTTTAGCCTGATGTGGGGAGCACTTGCATCACACTCGGTGACACTGGTTGGTTGCTATGGTCCTAACATCGATGACCCTGTGTTCTTTTGCTACACTATGGGGGAAGATTGTAGATATTGGTTCTACACACGTGCTGTGGGGCGGAGATTTAAATATTACTTTGAACCCGACGCTAGATAGATACAACCCGCAACCACACCACTAAACCTGTTCCCAACGTCAAATGTGGGACATCATTACAGATTGGGGGCTGCTAGATGCCTGGAGATATATGCATCCGGGGAGAAGGGAAGGTACTTGCCACTCAGCTGCGCATGAGACCTGGTCGCGTTTGGATTACTGGGTGGTCACTAGGGGACTTAGCACATGGCTGACGGGGGTGGAACACCTAGCATGCACCTACTCCGACCACTCCCCTGTACTTATGAGTATATCGCCACCGATCACACTCTCTCCATATATAAACTGGCGCATGAATCCCACCATGCTCTTAGACACGGCGTTCCGAGACGAAATGGAGCAGGAGATACAAGACTTCTTTCAGCGAAATCTGGGGTTGGTTGAACATGGAACAATGGTGTGGGAGGCGATAAAAGTTACGGTCCGGGGGCTGAGCATTGCAAAGGGAGGGGGTACTTAGAGACTTGCGACAGACGCTCACTAGATTAGAGAACAAACTCAAGCGAATTGAAGAGGACATATCACGATCACCATCCCCGCAGAAAGACACCGAGCTTAGGGATAAGATAACTGAATATCGGGAGGAAGCAGACAGGGAATGCCGATTTAGAGGGAAATATTTCAAAGCTCGCCGCTATGGGGAGTGAGAGAGGCCAGGAAGAGCACTAGCAGAGACCATTCAGAAGCCCAGATTTTCGAGTTACGTGTTAGAGGTACAAACCCCGGAAGGAGGAAGCGTAAAAAACACATCAAATATTCTCCAAACATTTAAAACTTTCTATGCCGCACTATTCACGTCGGCGAGACAACAGCCGATATCCCTACAACAATACCTAGAGCCGGTCGCCCTAGAGTGGCTGGGAGACTTGCAGAGAGAGTTCCTGTCTACTGAGTTCGAACTAGATGAAATTAGAGCTGCCATAATGCAGGGCAAGGCTCCTGGGCCTGATGGCCTGCCCGCCGATTTCTACAAAGCATACATAGAGTACCTAGCACCAATACTTAAACAAGTATGTGACGAAGCCCTGGAATTGGGGGAGTTCGCCCTGGATTGAGATCACGAGGGGCACCTGACAGGGGTGCCCGCTGTCACCGCTGTTGTTTGCCTTGGCGGTCGAGCCCCTGGCGTCCTGACTCAGGCAGTTACATCGCGAGTGGGTCCTGGAGTACCCCACTCGACATGTATTAATTTCGCTATATGCGGCGACATCACGCTATACGTGCAGGAACCCCAGACCAGCCTTAATCCAATTTTGCGAGAGTTTATAGTGTTTGGTGAGCTATCAGGGATTAAAATAAACTGGGCGAAATCTCAAATGTTTCCGCTTACTGATACCGTACGCCCTTATCCTTTGGACTACCCCATAGAATGGTGCCCCCATGAAGTTAGATATCTCGGAATAACAATAACCAGAGATGGTCCGGAACTCTTGCGTGCCAATTATGGAAGGGCGATAGAACACATCACGGAATCCGTAGAGAGATGGATAGCGCTACCCTTATCCATGGCGTGAAGAATCTCCCTAATGAAGATGGTGATCCTACCCAAGTTATTGTACTTATTCATTAATATCCCTCTCTCACTGGGGCCCTCCTTTTTTAAAACCCTTAAAACCCAGATGATACGCCTCGTATGGGGTGGACGGCAACCCAGACTGAAGTTGGAAACGTTGACACTGCCTTTTACACAAGGGGGCTTTGAGGCCCCTGACTTTGAACTATATTATTTAAGCACACAGGCGCATTATGCGACCTATTGGTTCAATCCCCCCCCCCTTTATGCCACACTTGGCAATAGAACAATATTATATGCAACCAACCCCGCCATCCGGATTTCTAGCAACGCAAACACAGACACGCGAAGTGTACTCCTCCACTGTGAAGTGCACAGTAACTGCATGGCAGAAAATTGCGAAACGACTGAATATAGGAATGCTGTACTCTCCACTGCTCCCAGCAATCCAGCACCCTGCCCTAGACGTTACATGAGAGGTGCAATGTCGCCAACTGCTCACTAGGATGAATATAGTCACATGGGGTGATCTTTACAAAGGCGGCACGTTTCTTACCAGAGAACAGTTCTTTGCTAATAGGGAACCTGAGCCGATGGAGCTATTCATGTATGTCAGGCTGAGACAGAGTGCGAGGGCTGCAACCCCTGCCTACCCTGACGAACCCCCTACGATGGGTCCTTAACATAGCCTCCTCCAAAACACGAACTCCACCCATGTAGTATCCCAGATATACCACACTACACAGAAAGAAACTAGTTTACACACGGGGACCGCTAGAGAGCACTGGGAGCAAGAAATAGGAGAACCCCTGAACGTAAAGAAATGGCAATACTGCTGCGAGCAGACGGGCAAGATATCGGCCAAAAGTCGACTGAGAATTATTCATTATAAATATCTTCAAAGGCTATATTACACCCCTGCAAAGCTATTTAAGTTTAAATTACAGGACAGTGATGCCTGCGATAGATGCAGACAAGAAAAAGCAGACTTCCTGCATTTGGCATTGGAGTGCGTAGAGATCAGACAATACTGGAAGATGGTCTTAGAGGCGCTGGGGCGCATGATCACGATAACAATCACACAGACTCCTGTAGTTGCACTTCTGGGCTACACGGCAGACATACCCCCAGCATATCGAAGATTCGTGGCACTGAGCCTCTTATTGGCTAACGGAGAGTGGCATGCAGATGGGGAGAGGGAGGGCACCTAAATTTAAGGACTGGATCAGGGATCTTCTTCTATGGCAAGAACAGACATTGATATATGCAGAACTGCTGCCCACAGCTTCGAGGCCAAGAGATATTTGGGACCCACTACGCACATACCTACTTACACACCCGGAGGCGGCTGGCGACACCGGGGGACCCCTTACCACCAGCGACTAGATTAGACGGACCCGGGGATACCAAATTCGAAACAAATATCCTCAGAATACACGTAAATCTCCCCCCCCCCACAAAAACAAGCTAGTGTCACCAAAGCGCGCATTCCCCGAGACTTGAGGATAGAGGGTGATAGGTGCAGACACCCCTGGATTACATTTCTATTACAGCGCGAGATGGCTCTGCCCCGCCACTACACATACACAGAGCAGACTTGTTCTGAGCAGTGAACTCACCAACATAGAAGGAGTAGGCAGATGGTTATTTAAGTATGCCAATGTTCATGGAACTCTTTGAAATGTGAATATACTGCATTTATGATGTATGCTGTAATGGAAAAATATTAATAATAATAAAAAATACATTTTTTTAAAAACGATAGCGCCTAAAAGCACAAAGTGCCACGCGCAGTTATCTGGTGGTGTGAAACCAGGTGAAAGTCACAAGTTCAGACCAACGGCGATGGAGCGTCGGCTGGGTACAGGCACCAGGTTAGTCTCACTGAAAAAGATACCTACTAAAATCCAACATGAAGAGTTCTGTTTGTGGTGGAGGAGGCCATGAGGTGCAGGAAGGGATTTGCAGATGGTTGCCACAGTAGCGCGAAGAGCAGATTGGGCATCACAGACGGTTGTCATTGTAGGACACAGATCCTATTGGGTGTCACGGATGGTCTTTTCTGAAGATTTGCATTGGCGGTCGCAGAGGGCCATCAATGCTGTTTCGCGTTGTCTGTGGTCGCTAGTGGTCGTAGTGCAACGTGTTGCGTTCACTGGAGCTGCTAGATGGCAGTCAACACAGGCGGCAAGATCTTGATGCAAACGGATCCATTCGTGATGAACCCAACACTTAAGGGCTTCTTCTTTTCTTTGAGGAAGAGCTCAACTGATGCCACACCAAGGGTCCATGACCTGAGGGGCACCACTTGGGGATCAGGAGCTCACTCCAGCAGAGGCCAGCAGGACTCAGGCAGTTCCAGTTGCAGGTCCAGGCAGCGGGCCGCCTGGACAGATGCAGGGAGGCCTCTGGAGCTTGTTATGCCTCAGTATCTCCGAACAAGAGGTTAGTAAGCTGACCCTTGGAGTCACTTCAGCCTGGGTTGAATGGTGCAGGTCGAGTCTTCCTTCTCAGCAGGCAGGGTAGGCCTCAAGGAGCAGGGTAGCAGGGCGTCCTTCTTCTGAGGTATCCACAGGTCCAGAAGTGTACTGAAGAGTGGGTCTGAGGGTCCCCTTTTTGTACTTGGTGCCCACTTTGAAGTGGAAAAAGCTTCTGAAGTTTCGTCTGTAGATGTGTGTGGAATTTCCTGCCTCCATGCCCTGGTCCCAGTCTGTCTGGGAGTACAATAGGTTAGTGTGGAGTCCTTTGTGTGTGAGTTGGGCCAGTGCCTTTGAAGTGCAGGTGTGGTAGGTGACAGCTCCACCCCCAGAGATGGCCCATCCTGCCAACACCCAGGCCCTTCATTGTGTGGCTATCTAGGAGGAATACACAAAAGCCAACTACTCCTATTCATGTGACCCAGGAATTGGCTGAAGGCACCAAATGCTTAGGACATAAAAAGCCAACTTTCTAGATGTAGCATTTTCCAAATTGTTACTTAAATCCGACTGAAGCATTAAGGACGATTTTAAATTACAATCCTTCGGACACCAAACATGACTTCTCTACCTGCTCCCAATCAAAAGTTATCACGTATTAAATGTAATAAGGTAACCCAATATTATCCTATGGGAGAGGTAGGCTTTGCAAAAGTGAAAAATGAAGTTGAGAGATTTTCACTACTCCAACTTTTTAAATACAGTGCACCCTGCCCTGCAGGCTGTTTAGGGCCTACCCTAGGTGTAAGACTTACTTAAAAAGGCAACGTAAGTGGATGGCACAATCAGTGCTGTAGGCCCACCAGTAGCATTTTATTTACAGGCCCTGGGTACCTGTAGTACCATCTCACTAGGGACTATATAAGTAAATTAAATGTGCCAGTTGGGTGTAAGCCAATTTTACAATGTTTAGAGCTGAGAGCACACACATTTTAGCGCTGGTAAGCAGTGGTAAAGTGTGTAGAATCCTAAATGCCAACAAAAACCGGTTCAGAAAACAGGAGGTTGACCCTGCACAGAGAGCCAAGTTCAACATCATCCAAAGTAAATGTCCTTATATTGTCAATAGGGCTATAATACCACATACCTAAATAATACTATCCCAAACTAGCCAAATCTCTTTTTTCTTTTTAACTAAAACTTATTAACTACTAAAACCTGCTGCTTTTCAATGCTTTTTAACCTGAAACGTTTAATGCTGGTAGCGCAGTTTCAGGTTTGGATACATAGAGCAGAGTGTCAGCTGCATGTGCATAAAATTTTGCCTGTCAGTTAGTAATTTACTTCTGGAGCTCCCGTGAAACAAGTTAAGAAAAGTCCTAAAACCATAACTTACCTAACAACCCTTAACAAAACCTGACTGCTCATGTTCTAACAAATCAAATATAAGGTTATTAATGAAGAGCTCCAGAATTTTGGCAAAAGTATCAATATGAGAGATTGGCCTATAATCTTTGTAGAATGATGGATCTCAATATTTTTTGGATCAGACAAAACATTGGTTTAGAAAATGATCTTTCCATCCCATTACCAGAACGAAAGTAATCATTTAACAATAATTTGGTTACAAGAATTTTGCAAAACTGTGTGAAACCATCAGGACCAGGTGCTTTGCCCTTACGATGTTTGTTGAGTGCTACATAAACCTCTGTTATTTCTATATCAACTGTGAAATCTATCTTAGTTTGTTCTAATTTTTGCATAAATCCATCGTAGCCATCCACAAGAACATCCGGTGGTGAATTATGATGGTTATGATTTAGGATGTGTGAAATTTGCATAATTTTTTTTCGCGTAATTACGTGAAATTTCAGAAAAATTATGTTAAATTACACATAATTACCCAAAATGCAAAAGTGGCATGTTGTACTATATTTTAGAGTGAAATTCATCCTCACAACCATTTTAGAAGTGGGGATACATTTTGCTCTTAAAAATCGCACAAAAATGCAAGTACTGCTAACAGCAGCCGCTCACATTCTAGTTACTCAAACAGTTCCTGTATGCTTGTGCTAAGTTTTTTCAGCGAATGAGTCATATTTATGCAATGTGGCATAATAACATAATTTCAGACATTTCGCATTACAACCATAATGCGACATTATGTCAGCGTAAAGCAAATTTAGCCCAGGCCTACCTAAAATACTTACCAATGCATTTTAAAATTTCAGAATCTGGAAAATGTTTCCTACCATCATCATCAATTATATATTTATTATGAGTCTTCTGCTTTTTTATTTTTAGACAGTTGGCTAATAACTTCCTGGATCTGGTTTGGCCCCGTAATAGCTAGCATTCCCTTTCAATAGAAAACCACAAGCACTTGCAATTATTTATTTTTAATTCCTATTCTAGCCTTTATAAGGTGCTACATACACTTTTTACTATTAAAAGTATAATAATTGTGTTTCAGTCTCTTGATATGTTTAAGCATGGCATCAGATTCTTTCACAGTGCCTTCTTTTTACCTGCAACATAATCAATTATAAACTCCTTTGCCTCAGGTTTGAAGGAATCCCAGATCATACTTGTTGGAAATGGCCCTTTTGCAGGGTTATCCCCAAACTTTTTGCTTCTTCCTCCTATTTTTTCCTGACCTGCTGTTGTTGGCTTTAGGATTCTGGGCACTTTACCACTGCTAATCAGTGCTAAAGTGCATATGCTCTCTGTGTAAATTGTTATTGTGATTGGTTATCTATGATTGGCCTATTTGATTTACCAGTAGGTCCCTAGTGAAGAGCACTGAGTGTGCCAGAGCTGGTAAATCAAATGCTACTAGTGGGCCTGCAGCACTGATTGTGCCACCCACATGAGTAGCCCTGAAAAAATGTCTCAGGCCTGCAACTGCGGTGTCTGTGCGCAGTTTGTTAACTGCCATGTCGACTTGGCAAGTGCACCCTCTTGCCAGACCCTACCCTTCCCTTTTCTTACACATAATACACCCCTATGGTCCAAGGTACCCCCCTGGGCAGGGTGAAGTGTATGTGAAAGGTAGGACATGTACTGGTGTGTGTAACATGTCCTGATAGTGAATTACTGCCAATTTCGTTTTTCACTATTGAAAGGCTATCTTGCCCACTGGACAGAATGGGGAATGCTATGTAACATTTTACAAGCATGTCTTCCCATAGGCATAAGATAGAAAAATGGAGTTTGGTATCCCTGAACTCAGGATTTAATAACACATCTTTTAGTAAAGATGGTTTTCAAATTGTGTGTTTGAAAATATCACTTTTAGAAAGTGGCTATTTTCTTGTTCAACCACCCTGTGTGCCTCTGCCTGTTTGTGGATTGACTGTCTGGCTTTGGAGTGACAGGGGCTGGGAGGTGCAGTGGCTCCAGGAGTCTGGATGAGTCAGCACTAGGCTGAATAAGCCTGAACTGCATTTGGAGTGGTGGGAGGAGTAGCACCTGTACCTGAATAGGGCTGTGCCTGCCTTTCACAATGCTGGCTCCGCCCCCCCTGTGGTGTGTCAGGAGCCAGGGCTCACACTGACAATGGATGTTGTTGTGCACTTGCAGAGTGCCCCTCAGAACTGGTTTGAACTGGGCTCAGAGCCCCTTGCACAAAGAGAACAAAGACATTTTGGGGTATAAGTATCAGACCCAAAACCCCAGACTTTAGATCATTCCTGGAATTCAAGAGGAACCCTTGCCAAGGAGAAGAGCTGGAGAGACTGAGGAGAAGTACTGCCCTTGCTGTGTGTCTGGGGTTGGCCTGCAGTTGCTGCTTCTGCCAAGGAAAGTGTGTGCTGTGTCCCCTGCTTGAAGGAGATCTCCAAGGGCCTGAAGTGTGCTGGCCTCCTATTCTGAAGTCTCAGGGACACAAAGACTTCACCCTCAGCTCCCCTGAACTCTGCTGCTGTGAGTTCTAGCCTGCCAAGAGGTGCCTGTGCCAGTTTTGGGCCTCTGGAGGTTGTTGCCACTGGTTGGAAGCTGGAAGAAAGCAGAAACGTGAAGAACTGCTCAACTCGACGCATCGCTCTTCTTGCAGCTGTTTTCTCGATGCATCTCCACGGCATGAGAAGAATTTCCACGCATCACTGTGCCGCCGTGAAAACCGTCGCTTCGCCTGTCGCACTGCTAGAATCGACGCATCGCGGGATCGTGGCTGAATAGGAACGACGCAGCGCCGCTCAATGTCACCGCATCGATCGCCGACGCATCCGGCATTTCCACGCATTGTACCTGTGCGGCACGCTTTCCCGACGCATCACCTGCGAACCGGAACCGTCACGAAGAATCGACGCATCACTCCTCATACAGACCGGATTTGACGCAACTTGTGCTCTGCGTGTCGCATAATGTCGCATCGCCTCCTCAAGGTCTCAGGAGTGTCGCATCTCTTTGTTTTCCGACTCTGCGGCTGTTTGGCTTTTGGAACTTCGACGCATCTACAGGTACTTTGGTGAAAAGTCACGCATTCATAGTTTTCTATGGTACAAGTTCTTGAAACCGTTTGAAAGTCATAATTTTAACTGTGTATGTTGGACTTTTGTCGTTTTGGTCTTGTTTAGTTTAGATAAAGATACTTTATTTTTCTAAACTGGTGTGGTGTCCTTTTGTGGTGTTTTCACTGTGTTACTGTGAGTGTTGGTACAAATACTTTACACTTTGCCTTTGAGATAAGCCTGTCTGCTCGTGCCAAGCTACCAAGGGGGTGAGCAGGGGTTATCTAAAGTGTGTACCCCCTTTACCCTGACTAGAAGCAAGGGTCCCTATTTGGACAAAGGTACCTACCTCTGCCAACTAGAGACCCCCATTTCTAACAATACTCATGGACGAATCTTGTATTTTGTTAAACTTAAGATTTGACTGCAAATTTCTCAAAACCATCAATAATAATGAACTAGTTGTATTGTTTTTTTCAGCGTCTTTTATCAAATGAAATATACAAATGAAATATATGTATAACTTGATTATCTTTGTGGTGTGTAGTACTACTTATTGAGTATGTTAAAGAAAACTTTGTTTTGAAATTGATATGATCCATAAGTAATTGGTCCTACCCGATGGAACTTTCTGTAGACTGTATTAACAATACACAGTTTCCGAGGGACACAGGATCACCCCGTTGACTACAATAATGTCCATCGCTACTCCGGTAGAAGAATTCTTCAGTTTAGCATGCTTGTCAAACATGGTTGCTCTATTCTTGAGAGTTGCTTTTAACTGGCAAGGATTGAACAAACCATATTTAGTATTCGTAGATATCAACACCAGAGAAAGATATAGGAATTCCTTCTTCTTGTTTACAGACATCCTTGAAACATCCTGTGAGACAAAGGCTTTGAAACCAGACAAGAACATCTGTTTTTTCTGCTTTGCAGATTAAAAAAACTTCTTTAGATCTGCAAATTGAAGAAAAAGAATAATAATTCTCCTTGGTTTGGAATATTTATCAAGACATGATGACCTATGTTCAATTTGATGAGCTCTCTGAATGTTAAGCCTTAAGTATAATCTGCTATTTTAGGGATTTTTAGCTTCAAGAAAGTTATCCTATGAGATCCATCTCCACCTTCTCGAATTCCAAGAAGCGTTAAGTTATTTCCATTTGTTCTATTCTCCAAATCCTCAGTCAGTTTCTTGAGAAGAACTTTCTCCAACACGTCCAGAGAATCAGTACTTCTCTGGTCAACCTGTTATTCTTTTATTGAGACTTGACCACTTTTCCTTAATTCTGTGTAAGGTATTATTGGTTTTGACTAGAAAGGCTTCTGAGTTTTACTTTCTTCTAACAGATTTTCTGACCTGAGTGGTGGTGCTTTGGATGGAGGCTCTTAAAACCCCTTTCAGAGGGTCACGGGCACACAGGGGCTACTGGGCCCAACCGTGGTGGTTGAGGCCTCCTAATCCTGATGTCCCAGGGTCCAACCTACTATGGATCCTGAGCAACTGGGCCAAGTACCCCTTCTACTCGTGACTCGCAGTGGTAGCTGTGTACGAGCAATCAAAGGATAGATACAGGTAAGTCAACACGACTCATAACTCAAAGTGCACACAGTACGAACAATAAATCAATTCCCAGTCCAATACTTACTTTTATAAGAAAAAAAGTATTTTATTTCTAACTCTACACATTCAAAGGAACAACAACGTTTATTAGCCATAACACAATCTCCTTGAGGTTGGGGCTCTAGTAGCACTTGGGAAAATCCCTGTCCCACCCTCTTTCTTATCACGTGGTCTGGTTTATTCCCCATTTCACGCAGCAGACCCCAGCAGGTGCAGGCTCTTTCCTCCGAGCAGCACTGTCGGTTCCTTCCAGCGACCACTGCTGCTGCAGGCCTGGCCACATTGCAGAGATGGGGAAATTGAAGCCTTACTGGCCCAACGAGGAACTGCACACCAGGTAGTCCGCACAGGACTCCCGGTGCTGGGACGGACACACGCACTGAGTCCACATGACGGTGGGGCCAACTACTGGAGCAGGCCACACTACTCTGTCCCTGGACATGCGAGAGGGGGCGCCTGCACAGGCCTGTCCCTAAGAGTGCTCGAGTGCTGCGTGTGGGCCATACTTGATCTGAGAGAGTGAAGGACTGGCTGGAATCCCCTGTTCTGGGAGCCAGAGATAACCTGCACAACTGGACCTGGAACCTGGCAATGTGTAAATCAGTCTGAGTGGGACACTGCACAACAGAGCAGGGGCAGGGGCAGGTCTCGCAGCCCCAGACATTAGTGTGGCAGGAGCCGCCCACCGTTGACGTTGCACGCAGTGCCCGGAGGCACCTATTTACAGCCGCAGGGGATCCCGGGCGAAGAGCAGGCCCGTCTGCGCCCGTCCGAGGCCGGACTAGGCTGGGCTGGCCCCCCTCTTGGAGCTAGGATCCGGAAATCCCTCACCAGAAATCAGCAGAGCCTTGCAGGAAGGTAGGACACATCTAAATATATTATTATGGGGAAACACAAAAATGAGGCAGTTCTGTTACCTCACGCCCCACTGTTAGCATTGACTCCATGTTAGAAAGAGTTGTGGGGATAGTCTCCAATGATACATAGTAGAGCGCAGATCATCACTGGGCTCTGAGACGTCGCCAAAGCCCCAAGACGAAGGTGGAAAGCTGTCTAGTAAAACCAAATCTAAGGAAATGACCACCTCACAACAGAGGACACTTAATTCAAGTGTAAGCACTGAACATGCTCATAATTCATTCCCACTCAAGCCTACAACATCGGTAATGGACCACTGCCCTCCTGCTGCTCCAGCTGTAAAGAGGAAAAGAATAATTGGTAAACAGATGCCCACAAAAAGGAAGCAGCCTAGCCGAGTTGCCAGTACCAATAATTGCCTTCTTACCTGGATACACCCAGTACAGTCAGCATCAGCCCCTAATCTACAATCACAACACCCACCCCATACGCTGACCCCGGACACTGAGGGAACAGCTGGCCTGCTCGTAGATCCCCTGTTTTTTGATCAGTACTGTTCTAAACCTAATACCATACTGGATGAAATGCTAAAGCCAATTGCTGGAAAGTCTGGCCAACATCGAGAAGAGCCTGGACACAATTCAGAACCGCATAATGGCCGGGAATGAGGTTAGGGACAGGGGCAGTGTACCCCATGTCTACTCTGCAAAATACACTCTGAATAGGGCATCTACACCCCACACACTAAATTTACCCATAAGGGGTGGGTTAACTAACGCTGCCCCGACCGAGCAGTCCCGCAGATCAATTCAGTCTGTTAAACAAACAATCGTAGGGGACATTGTGACTGCAATTAATAAAAGCACTACACAAATGAAACTAGCACCCTTCATTGACAGAAGGGCAAGGCTGGAATCACCTACCGCCTGCAATCGCACCCACACCCGCCCACATGTTGTAAGTTACGTTCCCAGCAAAGATCAACTGGACTTACCACCTTCAGCATGCCCATACGTAATGGTCTTCGCCGGTGTGCCCCCACTAAGGGAATCTCAAAGTGAAACATGGGGGGAACTGAGGAACAAATGTATGGACTTGTTAACTAAACACAAACATTTCAGTCCGGCAAGATGAATGGAAATTTTGATGGTACGGAGGGTTGGGTGGCTTAGTGGGTAGAACAAAGATATAGAGGGCAATTTTATTGTTATCAATTTTGACAGACCCCAGAGCATGCGTAATATGTAAAAAAACGGCGGTAGGATTGTGGTGGCCCTTGTTCCAAAATCTGTTGCCTCCCTCTGGGTTATTTCTACAGACCAGTAGTACTAGGAAGCCTTTATCCCCCACAGCTGATCACACACAGTAATAGGTTCTCCATCTTAGAAGGCCTTGATGGGGTAGACTGACTGAGATCTAACCCAATAGATGAGGGTGGGCCCGCATTTACCAATGTGGCAATTGAGTCATCCCCTATAGTTCCACCAACCCACCACACATGCAATGATAACCAAATATTAAAAATCCTGAGTTGGAATGTTGCGAGACTCCACTCTAAACTACTGAGCCCGTAATGGCTTACCTTTATTGGCCAGTTTGATATTTTAATGTTTCAGAGACCTGGACTACCCAAGAAATATTCATTGATGGTTTTGCTTGCTATTATAACTTAGCAATACCCTCAGGGTGGGCGGAATTTGCGGAGTTGCGTTCCGCAAAATTCCGCAAAACGGCAAGAAATCTCCGCGAGCACGCGGAATTTCGCGTGCTCGTGGAGATTTTGCTGCGCCCGTTGAATCCTGCCCTGCATATTTATCCACGAAGATGCCACCGTTTTGTGCAATACCTCTAGTCACCTGGAGTACTTTCTACTGGCTAATCGGTAAGTGCTACCTCGTTGGGTAAATGTATAGTGCCTTTCCTACACTATGGAAGAGATGGAGAGAAGGCACACCTGCTTAACCACGCTCACGAATTCTGCACGAGGATTGCGCTCGGGAAAATCAAGGATGCAAAGACCTCCTTCGAGGATTACAGCTAACTTTTCACGTTGGAAATGGAGAGAAGGCACATCTGCTTAACCACGCTCACGAATTCTGCACGAGGATTGCGCTCGGGAAAATCAAGGATGCAAAGACCTCCATCGGGGATTACAGCTAACTTTTCACGTTGGAAATGGAGAGAAGGCACACCTGCTTAACCACGCTCACGAATTCTGCACGAGGATTGCGCTCGGGAAAATCAAGGATGCAAAGACCTCCATCGGGGATTACAGCTAACTTTTCATGTTGGAAATGGAGAGAAGGCACATCTGCTTAACCACGCTCACGAATTCTGCACGAGGATTGCGCTCGGGAAAATCAAGGATGCAAAGACCTCCATCGGGGATTACAGCTAACTTTTCACGTTGGAAATGGAGAGAAGGCACATCTGCTTAACCACGCTCATGAATTCTGCACACCTGCCCTGCATATTTATCCACGAAGATGCCTCCGTTTTGTGCAATACCTCTACTCAACTGGAGTACTTTCTACTGGCTAATCGGTAAGTGCTACCTCGTTGGTAAATGTATAGTGCCTTTTCTACACTTCAGCTGCGTAAAGGTCCAGAAGAATTGACCCCAGTGACCTGTGTGTCTGTAACTTTGCCACCGCGCCGAAAGCGCCGGGGTCCTTTGATTACGCTGTCCATCATTCTGGGGAAAGGGCGGGAAGACGGTGCATACCACTAGTGTATGTGGGGGGGGGCAAACGGGCGGGGCTTCTAGGCCTGTTCACATGCCTCTTGTTTATAAAGGGTCAGAGCAGGATCTGAGCAGCAGATGAGGAGGAAGAACCTCCTGGTCACTGGACCTACACGGGGATTGCGCTCGGGGAAAATCAAGGATGCAAAGACCTCCATCGGTGATTACAGCTAATGTTTGACGGTAGATATGGGCAGAAAGCACTCCTGCTTAGCCTCGACCTTGCTCACGAATTTTTTGTGCTGATTAATGCATTACAGAATTTGAGCTTCAACTCGGGCACCTGGTTCAGTGCTTTCTCTTGCACCCGAATTCCGTTCCGCCGCGGATCGCGGAAGTTTCGACATTTCCGCGTTCCGCGCGGAACGCGGAAATGCCGAAATTTCGCAAGTTCCGCGAGCGGAACGGAATTTGCCGCCCACCCTTAATTAATCAGGCTGTGCAGTAGGAGGGCTAGCTATCTGGGTGAATATCAAAGCAGGAGGCTGTGTGAAGGCTTTAGAGCCATTTGATAACAACATCCAGGCAGTAAGGTAACAGAGAGGCCCCACTATATATCGAAATAGTTTTTACAACAACGATTTTACGAATGTACCAAGCACCAATTTTTCTAATTTTGTTTGAATACATTTTGTCCTTACAGAGTGCCGTAGGTGATAGCGGCCAATTGGCCAGTTTTTGTTTGGGCGGTGATTTTAATGCTAGTTTGAGCTCTACTCATATCCATTCCTATTCCCCGAATACTACTGTCTGCATCAATACTTCTTCTTGTGTACAGACTAGATCTGGCAATAAGGGACTTGAGTTGGCATTATTTTTGGCTACTTGTGAATTAACCAACGTTATGGATGTGTTAGGCAACTGCTTAGAAGGACTACCTACCTTCAAGGGCCGAGGCTACATGTCTACAATTAACTCTCTTTTTATATCACCAAATCTAGAGGGCTAGCTGCTACCACGAAAAGTTGATGCGTCTGGTTGTGGAGATCACAACCCAATTGAGGTTGTCCTCTCCCTGGCCCCCAGATCGCACTATTTGATGGAAGTTGGAGCAAGTAGCCTTGAACCCTCATCAGATAGTCTTCGATTAATATGGAAGAGAGTTGCACCTGCGACTCTATTCCAGAAAGTTATTAAAGAAAACTTCCCACTGGTTATGGCATGCCTTAGCGAAGAGCATACGGCCCATCCAGTGACTAAGGCCTTTGAACAACTCTGCTCCCTTATTAAGAAAGAGCGTATGAGACCTATAAAACCCCACAGCAGTAATCCAAAATGGTTTAGCCGGGAATGCTCTATTGCCAACTGCCAATTATGTCACGCTCTTAAGGCCTCCCCCAGGAATATGCAGGAGGTAAGAGGCCTACGGAAGACTTATAAGCAAGTAACCGTTGCAAGAAAAAAGGAAGTCCTAGACCTGCAATGGGACTACCTAGCCTTGGCTGCCAAGAACAAGAATAGGAAACATTTTTGGGCAGCAGTAAAAGAAATGGAACAGCTTAAGCAGGCAGAGGGAAAAATTAACTGTAACATAACTATTGAGGCCTGGGAACAGCACTTTTCAAACATCTACGCACTAGTTGCCACACTCGGAATATACACCGCCCACAAACATTACCCCAATAGAGTTAACTCTGTGGGAAGTCAAGGAGGCTATACATCAGAGCATCGGGGGAATGGCCCCAGGTCCCAATGGGATGCCAATTGATCTTTTTAAATATAACCCAGGATTTTGGGCCCTGCTGCTAAGGAACGTCTTTAACAGTTTAGGATACTCTCCCTACCAAGCACATGGTCAACCTCAATAATAGTACCAATCTTTAAACTGGGAAATCGCTCAGAGCCAAGCTGTTACAGGCCAATCTCATTAACTGATACTACACTAAAAATTCTGAGAAGGGCCCTATACAATCAAATTAAAGAATGGGCAACTGAGAAAGCAAATTTTTACCCATGTCAGTACGGCTTTAGCTCAAAGATTGGCACAGTAGAGCAGTGTCTCAATCCTCATCTATTGATTGACAAATATACGATAGCACAAAACTCCCCTATATATCTGGCCTTCATGGACCTGACCACAGCGTTCGATAGTATAAACCGTTCGCAGCTGTGGTCCACTCTTTTAACCCTTGGTATGGATGCATCACTGGTGCAATTTATAGCCAATTTGCACAGAGACATGAAAGCCAGAATAAGAATAAATACTGAAGCGAAGGTGTCTGTGGCAATTGGAATGTTTAGGGGAGTAAGCCAGAAGTGTGTTTTAGCTCCACTTTTATTTATTTTATACATAAATAATCTTCACCCATTTTTACTTACCACTACCCCTGATGTGCCCAAGGTTAAGGGCTCCTTCCTTCCCTTGCTGCTGTACGTTGATGATGCAGTTTTAATGGCACGTACCCCAAGGGCCTTACGACAGTTAGTGATCGGATTTGTAAATTTTAGGAAATCCCTGGATTTACACACCAGTTTTAAGAAATCTTACATAATGACCTGTGGGCTGAAGAAACTAAACCTGGAAACACTTAAGGTGGGGGGGAGGGCCTCTCTAAAATGTACTTGCACTTTCTCATATCTGGGAATAACATTTACAGATAATGGCTTATGGACTGAACATGTTACAAAGAGCAGCAATAAATTATCAAGAGCAGTTAACTCCCTGCTTAGCTTGCCACAGCCAAGGAAGGGAGGAGCCCTTCTCCCTCTTCTGCAGATGTATAAAATACAGTGTAGACCAACAGCCACATACGGGGCAGAGGTATGGGGCATTAATAAGTGTAATTCAATTCAAGTGGAAGAAAACAGGTTTTGCAGAAGAGTATTAGGGGTTCCCATTTCGTTATCTAATTTTATTTCCCATAGTGAATTTATATATCCCATATATTGAGGATTACATATACGCCCGACCTCCCCTATTATGGCTCGCACTAAGGAGGAATACGGAGGTATGTCTCACTAAAGACATTATTCGAGACTGTCTCGCATGTGAAAAAGGCAAGAGTATTCCATGCCTGGCAACCGTGGAATTTCGTCTACGGAAAGTAGGTTACCAGCACTTATTTGCAAACCCGGAAGGATCGCCAATCGTTAGTAAGAAGGAGCTTCAAATGGCCCTGTTTAAATCTCTCAATGTTGACAGATTGGCAACGGAGGTTTTAAAGTCAAGTGTAGCAGCATCTATGAATTTAGGAGTGGACAGATTACTGGCGATGTACTTAACAAAACCTTTGGGGCGATGGGAGAGACGTTTGTTGTTTCAATTTAGGGCTGACACTGTGAAATATATGCTATGCTTCCCCCTAGGGTTTCAGGAAAATTTGGACTCCACCCCCTGCCCATGTACTGGGAGTTCAGGCCAATCACTGCTACACTTTTTATTCTTTTGTGGTTTTTATTCTGTTTACACTAAAAGAGTCTTACTTCCCTTAATTAAAATATTTGCCACCAGTGACTATAGAGAAGTATACAAGAAGTTGCTTCAACTCTCTGATGACAAGAGCATTTTTTCCATGGGAATGTTCTTGAAAACCGCAGTTTGGGCACATATGTCAATGAACACAGATTAGCAGTTATCTAAAGTTGGTTTAAAGTACATAGTCATTAACTTTAATCATAATATGTTATATAGAATGTTAGTTTGTAATGCTTTGTGGGATTTAAAAATGCATTTTTAAGGACACCTACGTAGCAGAAAAGAGCAAACTGAATTGTATATGTGAAGGTAGCGTCAGGTTGTTTTAATCATTAACATGGCAGACCATCAAGTAAGTTTTTGTTTTCAGGTTCAAAGAGCCTGCACTGCTCAACTCAACATTCTCACGTTTTACCATTGGGAGCGAGCACTGTGAAATGAGATATTGTTTTAAAATGTTACTTTTTTACCATGTACTTTTATGGTTTCTGTTAGACCTGGCATCTTTTGGCGTGTTTCCCATCTTTTTGCTCGTCTGACCTCAAGGTTTTGACTCTGTTTTTTGCTGGTGTAGTGTCTCTGCGCACTTTCTCACTGCTGTCGAGTGTTGAAGTGCAAGTGCTCCGAATGTAAATTGTATTATGGATTGGTGTTTCTATGATTGGCATATTTGATTTACTGGTAAGTCCCAAGTAAAGTGCACTGAGAATGCCAGTGCCTGTAAATCAAATGCTGCTAGTGGGCCTGCAGCAATGATTGTGCCGCCCACACGAGCAGCCTTTCAAAGGGTTCTCAGACCTGCCACTGCAGTGTCTGCACACAGTTTTTACTGCCATTGACTTGGCAAGTGCACCCACTTGCCAAGCCCTAACCTTCCCTTTTATTACATGTGAGTCACCCCTAAGGTAGGCCCAAGGTACCCCTATGGACAGGGTGCAGTGATTTTGAAAGGTAGGACATGTACTGATGTGACATGTCCTGATAGTGAAATACAGTATATTTCGTTTTTCACTATTGAAAGGCTATCTGTCCCAAAGGATAGAATGGGAAGTACTGGGTAACATTTTACGAGTATATGTTCCCATTGGGACAAGATAGAGAAATGGAGTTTAGTATGCCTGAACTCAGAATGTAGAAATGCATCTTTTAGTAAAGGTGATTTTTGTGTTCTGCGTTTGAAAATACCACTTTTAGAAAGTAGGTATTTTCTTGCTTAGCCGTCCTGTGTGCCTCTGCTGGGTTGTAGATTGACTGTCTGGCCTGGGAGTGACAGGGGCTGGGGATGTGCTGTCTCTTCAGACAGCCACTGGGGGGTTCGAGGTGTGTCCTGCCTTTCCTGGATGAGTCAGGGCTGAGCTGAATAGACCTGGGCTGCATTTAGAGTAGTGGGAGGAGATTTCCTTGCACCTGAATGGGCCTGGTCTGCCTTGGACAATGCTGTCTCCACCTCCTGCCAGGAAGCTGGGCCAGAGAGTACCAAACAGGTTTGGATTGAGCACAGGCACTTTCTGCCCAAGAGAACAAAGATAAACTGAGTATAAATATTGGGGCCCAGACCCCAGAACTTTAGAACTCGCTTGGATCAAGGAACCTGCCAAGAAGAAGAGCTGGAAGAACTGCTAGGAGGAGTACTGCTCCTTTGCTGTGTTTTTGCTTTGCTGGGCTGGCCTGCAGTCGCTGCTTCTGCCTTGAGCAGTGAAAGGACTGGACTGAACTTTCTTTACTTGTCGCTGAGTATCTCCAAGGGCTTGAAATAGAGATTGCCTCCTGTTCACGAAGTCTTAGGGACAGCAAAGTCTTCAATTACCTCTGTGTACCACCTCTGGAACCGTGGGTTTCAGTTGCCACAGAGGTGGAAAGCAGCTGACACCGCTGCTGGCTCCGTGTCTTGAAGAGACCGCAGAAGGTACTACTGCCTTCACACCGCAACCCTGGTCTCACCGACGACGAGGAACCTCTGCTTGCACCGCGACCTGTGGGCACTGCACTCCGCACAACCTCACTTCACTCCGCCGCCCCGGCCTCACCGACGACGTCACTGCACGCTGACCTTGACACCCGTGACTGCATTGTGGTTTGGGGGCACTGCACGTAAGTCACATGACGCACCACCCCATTCCACACCGTAGTCTGGGCCGACCGACGCCAGCTCCCATCAACCGGCACTGCCGCTTGCACCATGACTTGCCAGCCCTGCCCCGCTTCAAAACCGCAGCCCTGGTCTCACCAACGCCCCTGGACGAACATCACCCAGCCGCTGCCTGCACCGTAACTAGAGGGCACCACACGCCACACCGCTACGCTTCACATCGCAACCGCAACGGTTGCCACGACCGGCCAGCACCAACGTGGTTGGCCAGAACCAAAGGTACTGTTTACGAGTCTGTTGACACTGCCACCGGTCCACACCAACGCGCTCGGCCGGAACTGTTGGATTCTGTTGTTTTCAGCACCGCAATATCCCTGGACAGAGCTACCGGCTTTAAGAAACTGCATTTTAAAGTCATTCTTGCAAAGTGAATATTTTTGATTATTGTATGTTGGTCTTTTATCGTCTTGGTCTTGTTTGCACAGATAAAAATTGGTTATTTTTCTAAAACTGGTGTAGTGTTTTCACTGTATTACTGTATGTTATGTGCAAATGCTTCACACACTGCCTCTGAGGTAAGCCTGATTGCTCGTGCCAAGCTACTAAGGGGGTGAGCAGGTGTTATTTCAGTAGTGTATCCCCCTTATCCTGACTAGAAGGAAGGGCCCCTATTTGGACAGAGGTGCAAACCATTGCCAACTAGAGACCTCTATTTCCACAAGTTTCCCTTTTGTAAACCGAAAAAAGATAATAAATGAAAATGAAATGAATGAATGAGTCCAGATCCTGTGTGGCAAGGTCGGGCTGCGCGCTGTTCACGCAGCAGCCCCAGGCAGGTACAGGCTCTCTCCTCCAAGCAGCACTGTCGGTTCCTTCCAGCGATCGGAGCTGTACCCGCTCTGCAAACGTGAGGTAAGTCACTCTTGCCCTAATAGGTGGGGGGAATTCTCTGGCCCCTAGTTGGAGCCCCAGCAAGAGTGCAGCATCTTCTGCGGCGTCCTTGTGGTCCTCTGGGAATAAGTCAGTTGCAGATCACAGTGTGCTTGCTTGACCCGTCGGTCACAGCAGAAATTCTCCCCTTCCAGCCAAGACCCGAACTGAGCACTTGGTCACAGTGGTTTTGGCAACCTCTCCTGGCATACGGAGTTGCCGTGTTACTCATGATCTGGGCACTGACTCTTCCGGACCTAGCAACCTCACTATGGTGGCCCCTCCTGGCATGTGGAGTCATCGATTTCGGCAGACACAAGTCTCAAGCTCCAGACCCAAATAAGTACAACAATGGCCCCTCTGGCATGTGTGGTCACCATGGGGAGGTGATGCTGGGGTCACTGGACCGTTCCTGCACACAAGCAAAGACACAATCAGTGCACATCCATTCTCCTCACACCTCGGTCATGGAGTCCTCTCAATAGGGCTTCCCACTGGACATAGCTCCTTCGAGCAATCTCCTCTTCCTCACAGGGCACACTGGTCTTAGCAAGCAGGCAGGCTGGTGCTCCAGGTCAGGTGTTCTTGGTTTCCCTCACCCAGCAAGGAGACTAGCAGGCCATGGCCCCCAGTCCTGGCCAAAGGTAGAAGTCATGCAAAACTTCCCCTTCTCGCACCCCGTCTAGCTGCTTGGCAATTGACAAATATTGGGGTCTCAACCTCCCCTTCTTATAAACCTTTTCCAGACAAAAAATATGATTCAGGGTCTGAATCTTTGAAGTTTTATATTGGGGTTATTCTTCTTTTAAAACATACATTTCTCTTTTTCTTCTTTCCTTCTGAAAGATGTTTGTCACAGCAGGCAAGACTCCGAAGCTGGTTGACCCACAACACAGTTCACGAGAGTAAACAGAGATCACATGTGGTTGTCAGCCACAGTGATATGTACATCAAAAGGTTAATCACAGGCTCCCAGCTCTACTCTTTATGATTCCCTTATCAGTCCCATCTCTTTTCCTGAGACATGTCCAGGCGCCTTCCTTGTGATCTATCACTGAATCAAAGAGGAACCTTTCGAAGTGTAAATGGAGGGTCCCTTCCTCCAGTATGTGTCCCACCCAGCTCACAGGAATGCAGCAATACACAAACCTGGCTGGGAGGGCAGGGGTGCACATCTTTAACCATGCAGAGACACAGAGGGGCCGATTCCAATTCGGGCCAGAAATCTCTCCGACCGAGACTGACCCGGAGAGATTTCCGACCGAATCGGACTCTGGCAGTCCGACCGAACGAGTACGATGCGCACGCATGCACCCGGACTCGAGTCGGTCGGACTCCCATTGAAGTCAATGGGAGCCGGTCGTACAACGCGTACGCGGGCTCCCATTGTCTCAATGGGTGCGAGGCGAACAAGGGCGCCCCCTACAGCGGGTACGCGTCGAAGCGCATTGTGCCGTACATGCACAGGTAGGGGGGAGCCATGGGTCCCCCCTGTGTGCGACTCGCGCGGCCACGCGTACAGGGGGGTCCGACGCGGACCCCCAAAGTCCGGCTCCGACAGCTCTTTCGAGCCGGACGGCGCGAGTCGGTCAGACTGCTCGCGGCGCGCATCGTACTTACCCGGCCGGGGAACGTCTCCATTGCGCGGTGCGAGTTGTGTCCGTGCGAGTCGGTCGGAGCGTGTTGAAGCCGCGTACGAGTCGGTCGGCGATTTCGCGGGCGCTTGCATCGTACTCGCTCGGCCGGACCCGCGTACGATTCGGTCGGGAAACAGGGCTCCGAATCGGATCCGGTGAAGCCGAATCCGATTCGGAGCCCTACCGGCCGAGATCGGAATCGGCCCCAGAATCTTTCTTTAGTTTTCTTGTTCGTCAAAAACTCATCACAAGAGATATCTGAGTTGATTATCAATTTAAATCCTGATTTACTCTTTCTTAAAGAGACTTGGTTGTCTGTCTCTACCAATCATTTTATCACAGTTGCTATTCCCAACAATTATTTAACTGTTCCATCAAGATAGTGGGAAACCACAATACCCCTAGGGGTTGCTCTTCCTGATAATTTCCGGACGGTGGTTCGGGGTAGAACTGTGTGGCAGCAACCAGACACGGGGGGAAGTCTGGTCATTATTAAGCCATGAGCCAGATAGGGTGCTGTTTCCACTCAGCCCATGATTCCGTACATGCTGCAAAACATTGCAATTAGGAGGGACGCACCTGGATTGGTGAGCGTAGCACATTTCCACTGAAGGCCTTGCTTTTCATTCGCTGTGAGCACAAGGATAGTTGTGCTGAATATGTATGTAACTGGCGCTCAAGTATAGCGTTTTTATACCTTGGCGAAGCTTCATTGCTAAACAGTTTAAAGGAGTGTGGTGCCAAACCTGTGCAAGGATCTTGCGCTGGTTGATTGTCTACAGCCTCTTCTAAACTAGGGGCCCCTACCTCCACGGTTTGGTCAAGTGTAAAGGATTTCAAGGGCCCGCCCATGATCAGCATCAGCGCGCTTGCTCTTCAATCCGGGTTAGCAAGCTGTTTGTCCCTGATGGAAGCATTGTTAACTGTGCCCACTGCACTATCCCTCTCCCAGTTTGAGAGCAGGGGCTTAATTTAATAAAGCAGTACGTTGCACACGAGTAATTCTTACTCTGGTGTCTAGTCTGCTCTTCTATGTATGTACGGAGCAGGGAGTGCACGGCAGTTTGCTAGTTCCCCTGTGGTGAACACCCCTCGATGATTGATTGTCATTGCGGCCTTGTAGATTGTGTAATATTTGGCGGGGCCCACTGCGACGTGGAGCTATCTGTGCCTGTAATGTGGCGTATGTCATGGTATTACGTGACGGGTGCTCATGCAAGGTGCCTCGATACCTTCAGCTGGAGTATGTGCTAGATAGAACTGCATGAGCTATAGTGCAGAGGCTCATTGTAGATGCTCGTGCGGTGCACTTTGCCTTTTAAGTTAGTACAGGAGCCATTCCTTTTGCGGGATGGTGCACATGCGGCAGGGTTAGTGAAGCATGAGCGGTAGCGCAGAGGCGCATTGAGCTAATACTTCGCTGGGTGGCAAACAAGGTTGCAATCAACAAAGCATTTCATCCTTCTGAGGTCGATAAAGCGAGTACCATGGAGCTGAGTAACAATAAACGTGTTATGCAGCGCCAAGATACCATGGGGTGAACGTGTTACCAAGTACAGGCAGAAGCAGAAATTGTTAATGAATTTGGTTAATACAGTGGGCTCACTCAGCAGGGTAAGCGAGAGCCCAGCACAATTTCCATGGGGCTGAAGGGTGGCACAGGCAGCAAAGTTGGCGGCCAAATTGACAACGTTTCATTAGTGCCGCATAGTGCAGTGGCATTTGGGCCCCAGGAGAGTTACTAGCCCACTAGATTCTTGTTTATGTACGGTGCAACCCAATCTGTTAGGAAAGAGGGGGTATTTTACTTGCTCATTAGCGAACTTGTAGCCAGGTATTCAGCGTGGGGCTCTGCTCACACTATAGTGGGCCTATATCACACAGAGCATAGGATGAGAGAGTGTGGTGCCAGTCAGGGCTATGTATGAAATTATGCCAGATGTTGCGAGTGACATCAGACTTTGATCGTGATAATATCCATCTTGGTCCCAATATAGACAATAGTCACGGGCAGGCCCTTATACCACTTTATACTGCCAGGGTGCCCAAAGTGGGAAGGCCACTTGGGGGCTGGGTCCCCCTCTTTGGTGTACATGAATGAATAATGCCTTCATTCACTAATACCGATAATGGGCATTGCTCCATCCTTCTCAGCTAAGTAGGCCTCAGCGGTTTGATATGTCCTTTGACTTTGAGCAGGTCATTCAATGCTTTTCTTTCATAGAACTATTCTCGCCAATTTTAATTCGGCAGTTTGGATGGTGCATATGTCTCAAATCCATCAATATTTCTTTTACGATCTGGTGACACGCATTTAGGGGATGTCCATGGTTGTTGGCGGGGCTAAGTAATGTTTCAGGTACACAACGACACCCGTTGCTTAAGGCCTCATGCTCCTATTGCTTCAGCCTTGGTTTGGTCACACCATATTGGGGGCCAGTCACTCACACGTATAAACCGTCGGTTGGCTACGTTAGAAAGACTTTTAAAGCACAATTGTATTTACTCTGTGCTGTGTTATGCTAATTACAGTTCCGGCCAACAACTACGGGGTTGTGCTATCTGAGCTGGAGGACGGTGGCCCGATTGACCTAGTGAGTTATGTAATACCTGTGATGTCATGATGAGGTTTGGTAGCACAGGGTAATAGGGGCAGATGGTACTAAGTCTCTCTTGGGTGGACGATACGCAGGGTATTTAAAATTGCCTGGTATGGAGTCTCAGCTGTAGGTGCCACTGTGGGAGTGTGGATGGCACATTAATTTTACACTGCCTCTGGGATAAGCCAGTCCCTGCCTAGCCACCTAGGGGGTGGGCAGGAGTCAGCGTAAGTGTGCACCCCCCTTCTCCTGACTAGAGGGGTGGCTTTGGCCAGGCTTAGGTGCTTACCCTAGCCTACCTGAAACTCCATTTTCAACATGCGTAGAGAATGCCTAGGAGTGGTTTGCAGTCAATTCACAACCGCCCCACAGGGCGAATGTTTTAGGCCACAAGGTTGTGGATGGCTCTTGCGTGGGAGCCTGGTGAAGAGCCACGGTCAGGCTAGGAAGTCTCGCGCTTTCGCCGCACTGTGGAGGCCCAGTCACGAGTGCATTGTATCAGGGCGAGCTGGCTGTGGGGCATTAGCGCCAAGGCATCCGTAGCACTGAGCGGCTTGCAGCCAGAGGCGGTATCCGATGCACGGGGCACTTGTTAGAGTAGAGCCCTACTTTAGTGCTAGGAGGTCTGTTGGCACCGCCTTTCAATGGAAGCCATTGTCTTGCGGGCTGCTCTGAGCAGACCAGTTGCAGGCGTAAGTTACAGCATCCGCTACCATTTCAAATGTGCATCTTTCACAATTTACTCAGATAACTGGGACAGGAAGTAAGGTGGGCTGGATAACTTTTGCTTCTACCTGCATTGGCACATCTTGGCAGGACTGTTTGTCAAAAGGGATTGCACTTCAGCCAGGTAATGTTAGCACCGATCCACACCAAGCCGATCGTTTAAGGTCACCCTGGGCCGCACTTACACAGCCCAGTAGGAGCACCTTGTGGTGGTCAGTGCCAGGAATTACTATTTTGAACTGACATGAGGCGTGACCGTGGGTTTCAACAGCAGATGTTTGGGGAGAGCTAGACTCCACCCACGGTCAAGGTGTAGGTTTAATTAGTTGGAGTGGCACTCTTATTTGACCAGGGGTTCATTAATCAATCAATCAATCAATCAATCAATCACGGCATTTATAGAGCGCGCTACTCACCCGGGAGGGTCTCAAGGCGCTGGGGAGGGGGTAAGTTACTGCTCGAACAGCCAGGTCTTGAGCTGCTTCCTGAAGGCGAGATGGTCCTGGGTTCGCCGAAGGTGAGTGGGGAGGGAGTTCCAGGTCTTGGCCGCCAGGTAGGAGAAGGATCTTCCTCCGGCGGTGGTTCTGCGGATGCGTGGTACGGTGGCGAGGGCGTGGCTGGTTGATCGTAGCTGGCGTGTGGGCGTGTAGAAGGACATGCGGTCGTTGAGGTACTTTGGGCCCAGGTCGTGGAGGGCCTTGTGTGCGTGGGTGAGGAGTCTGAACGTGATTCTCTTGCTGACGGGGAGCCAGTGCAGGTCTTTCAGGTGTACGGTGATGTGGCTGTGTCGGGGGATGTCCAGGATGAGTCGTGCGGAGGCGTTCTGGATGCGCTGGAGTCTCTTTTGAAGTTTGGCTGTGGTTCCGGCGTAGAGGGTGTTCCCATAGTCCAGTCGGCTGGTGACGAGTGCCTGGGTGACGGTCTTCCTGGTTTCAGTGGGGATCCATCTGAAGATCTTGCGGAGCATGCGCAGGGTGTTGAAGCATGAAGATGAGACGGCGTTGACTTGTTTGGTCATTGATAGGGAGGAGTCCAGGATGAAGCCCAGGTTGCGTGCGTGGTCCGTTGGCTTGGGTGCGGTGCCCAGGGCCGGGGGCCACCAGGAGTCGTCCCAGGCGGAGGGTGATGAGCCCAGGATGAGGACTTCCGTCTTGTCTGAGTTCAGTTTAAGGCGGCTGTTCCTCATCCAGTCGGCGACGTCTCTCATCCCGTCGTGCAGGTTGGCTCTGGCGGTAGTGGGGTCGTTGGTGAGGGAGAGGATCAGCTGGGTGTCGTCGGCGTAGGAGATGATGTTGAGGTTGTGTCGGCGTGCGATGGCTGCGAGGGGCTCATGTAGACGTTGAAGAGGGTCGGGCTGAGTGAGGATCCTTGTGGAACGCCGCAGATGACTTCGGTGGCTTCGGATCTGAACGGGGAGAGGCGGACTCTCTGGGTTCTTCCGGCGAGGAACGAGATGATCCATTCCAGTGCTTTCTCTCGGATTCCGATGTTGCTGAGGCGCTTCACTAGGGTGCGGTGGCAGACGGTGTCGAACGCCGCGGAGAGGTCCAGGAGGATGAGGGCAGCTGTTTCCCCGTTGTCGGTTAGGGTTCTGATGTCGTCGGTGGCTGCGATAAGGGCGGTCTCGGTGCTGTGGTTGGCCCGAAACCCGGACTGCGAGGGGTCGAGGGATCCATTCGTCTCGAGGAAGGCGGCAAGCTGTCTGTTGACGGTCTTCTCGATGACTTTGGCCGGAAACGGAAGGAGCGAGATGGGGCGGTAGTTCTTGAGGTCGGTGGGGTCCGCCGTTGGTTTCTTCAGGAGGGCGGTAAGCTCGGCGTGCTTCCAGCTCTCCGGGAAGGTGGCGGTGCGGAAGGAGGAGTTGATGATGTCCCGGAGATGGGGTGCGATGGTGGCGTCGGCTTTGTTGAAGACGTGGTGTGGGCAGGGGTCGGTTGGTGATCCGGAGTGGATGGAGTTCATCGTGCGGGTGGTGTCTTCGGTGTTGATCGGGGTCCAGTTGCAGAGGGTGGTGGTGGCGGGCATTGGTTCGGCGGTAGGGTGCGTTGTTTGTGCGTTGAAGCTGTTGTGTATGTCGGTGATCTTGCGGTGGAAGAACGCGGAGAGTGAGTTGCAGAGGTCTTGCGAGGGGGTGATGTCGTTGTTTCCGGCGCTGGGGTTGGAGAACTCTTTGACGATGCTGAAAAGTTCCTTGCTGTCATGGGCGTTGTTGTCCAGTCGTTCTTTGAGTGCCGACTTCTTGGTGGTTCATTGCTACACGAGGGCATCACTGAGTTGCAGCCAGAGCACGGGCATTGTGTGTTTCCCAGAGAGCAGCAAGTGAAGGCAAGGCTCTTCCCAAATCTGGCACCAGAACACAAAGTAGTCAGGGCCTACTTGTCTGTTGGGTGACTTGTGTAGGCACAGGTGTAGTTGTCACCCCACAACTACACATGAGGGGTGAGTTGTCTCCAATAGAGGGCACAATGCATTTATTGTTTCAAACCGGAATTGACTCCATCAATGTGTTCACCAGGGTCTAGCAATCAAAGAGGCCTGTGAAATGGTCTGGTCTACGGCGCGGATTACGTGCACTCTAGAACCGACGTTATGTGACACAGGAGGGTGATTCAAGATACACAAGGGTGTGACGGCAACGCGAGACTGTCCGCTTTTGCTGGGTAGGATGTTCCATATCACCAACCAGAAGGGTGCCATGTGGCAAAACCGTGAATATGTTTAAGAATTACATAGATGCCAGTCAGGAGAGGTTTGTCAAAGGCATTACACTTATTGCCAGGCATTGCTAACAACCCATCCACACCAAGCCTATTCTTAGGCTTCCTGGGCCGCATTCACACAGCCCGGTATTAGGCACCTGCAGTTGTCAGCGCCAGGAGTTACTAAATTACAACTGTACTGTGGGCGTACTTGCTGACCGGGCAGTATTGCCACGGCCTCCAAGGGCCATTCAGTCAGACACCAGTAGCAGTGAGTGTGGCTTGCCCTCTGTGCAGTTGGCGGGGGAACTTAATTCCATGTACAGGATATACTAAATTTGCTTCTAGCAGGTCTCGTGGGTGAGCGGGTTCACTGCTTAGAATAAGGAATATAAAGAAGCATGGCGTGACACAGACTATTAGGAAGTAAATCAGGGACCAGGTACCTTTTCACACGGTCGGTGGAGGGCAATTAAGTCCGGGATAACTAAGTGTACCGGGTGTAGTGCCTTGCATCTTGGGTCAAAGCGGGTTGGCTCACAGGGGGTGTCCAGGATCTTCAGGCACACCCTGCAGGGTAGGATGCTTAAGAACTGCACGTTGCCACCATTTTTAGTGTAACAAATTGGTCCCTCCCAAAGCAAACCAAGATTTTATGGTCAGACGCACAACATACAACTGTTCACTCCAGCTTCCTGAAGGCAGTCTGTCAGAAGAGGTGTCAATCGGGACGTCCTGCGCCAGGGTGCGGACATTGCACGGGCGACACAGCAGACAGGGTGCTGTCAGACGAGGGTGCTTGCGGGCTAGGTAGCCAGGCAAGATAGCAGAACCAATGCTAAGGACCTCTCTCCCCCACCGGACTGCCCGAGAATGTGAGTGCAGGGGGATTTACAATGTCACGGGTATTTTCCCGCCCATACAGGGGCAGAAGGGTGCATTGCAGGTATCGGCATAAATAGAGTGGGGGCTAGACCTACAGACTATGTGCACCAATAGCCGCAAGAGGTTGGCGTTAAGAGCAAAATCTCGCAGCGGCAAGGTAGCCAGGTGGCATGCGCCAGCTGGTTAGGCCAGAATGTGTGCTGTGGCTCCAATAGCGGCTTGAAATGTGTTTGGAGCACCATCACTGACAATTCAGAGCACACAATGCACCTCGGCCCAGTAGGTGAAGGCCATAGGCTCATGTGCGGCTTGATTTTGTGGAGGGCAATATTCCCTGGAATAACAAGGTACTAGGTCATTAGCTGGGTTGAACATCAAGGGTCACAGCTGGTTAGCAGGTATGTGTGTATCTGTTATCGAGCTCTAGTTAAGCAAGCCTGGTAGGTGGCGTAAGTTGTCACCCAATTGGTTGCTGTGACTGCAGTAGTGTGCGCTATGCGATCAGTCCTGTTCGCCATGGTTTATTAATCACATAGGTCGGTGCACATGTCTGGTCAACTTCAACAAAAGAGGGTGCACTCTGCTCCCAGGGCAGGTTATGGGTTGCTTCAGTTAAGCATGAAATGCCCCGCCCGCACAGCCAGAGTATATAGCCTGGTTGTGGAAGCGGTCTTCAAGCAAGTGTGCTGCTGTTCCATGTATTGGGGAAACAGGTGTTAGAGAGCACAAACTGCTAGAAGGCCTGCAACTTCGGGTTGCAGGAGGTGGGAGCCACATCAGCTTGAAGGGTAATATAGCGATGTTTAAGAGTAGAGCTCCCTCCTGGGAGACCATCACATTCTCGCAGGTAATGCGAGGCTCTGGTACATTCCCAGAGAAGGATAAACCGCTCCATGCGCAAGTTTGCAGAGCAAGGGGCTTTGGCTTCATCAGGCATGAGCTATGCCGGGCGAACACCAAAGGTTAATTTGACAATGTTGGGGTGCACTTGGCACAGGTGGGCTGGGATCTGTCCCTACTGGACATGAAGGAGGCCCGGGAAATTGCAGGTTGCAGTGAGACAGGAACTGTTTTGGTGGGGGGCTCTTTAGTTACAGGGCGATCTGGAAGCGCATGGGTACAGAAGGGTACCTCTGCAAGAGCACAATAGGGGTGCCAGAGCCAAATCCCAGGAGCCTCAGGGGAGAGTCCTGGAGTAATTACGTCGGCGCCCCGTTAGTCCTTCGGGCGGTTGTGGGCCTGAACAACCGGGGGCTTGCCTTGCTACGCTCCGCCCTGAAAGGGGCGTGAGTAATAAGGGACCAATGTGTCACGTGATCCAGTAAGGGATCACCCCCATAAGGGTAGCGCTGATTGGTTTCTCCACAGTGCTTGGCTCATCAGGCGGGCAGGGCAGCATAGGTTGGTACAGCTGCCTGCCCTTGGATCGCCCGTAAGATAACCCACCATATTGCATACTTTTGTATGGAATAAACCTGCAGCAATATTTTTCCCAAACAAAAGTTGTGTTGTGTATTTATTTATGCATGCATACTCTGTTGTGGTGTGGGTGGGGTGTGTTGCCAATAATGGGACTATGCGGCTGCCCGCGGCCCCCGCAGGGGGCCACCCTAAACGGGCAGCCCCCTTAGTGCCATTTGGGCACTTCCCCCACCCCCAAGGATAATGCGGGACTCGAGGAGGAGTCCCCTTACCGGACGCGTCACTTCCGGCACGCAGAGGAGGTGGGGAGGTATTTATGCCTCCCCCAGCCATCTTGGCGTCCTCTTTGCGCCGGACACGCCGGCTCCCACCCTACCGTTTACCCGGCGTGGGGTTGGCAGGCGAAGTATATAGAACGTTGTAATGTTTTCTTTCTCGTTGCAGGCGGAGGTACAGGGCGATCTGGAAGCACATGGGTACAGAAGGGTACCTCTGCAAGAGCACAATAGGGGTGCCAGAGCCAAATCCCAGGAGCCTCAGGGGAGAGTCCTGGAGTAATTACGTCGGTGCCCCATTAGTCCTTCGGGCGGTTGTGGGCCTGAACAACCGGGGGCTTGCCTTGCTACGCTCCGCCCTGAAAGGGGCGTGAGTAATAAGGGACCAATGTGTCACGTGATCCAGTAAGGGGATCACCCCCATAAGGGTAGCGCTGATTTGTTTCTCCACAGTGCTTGGCTCATCAGGCGGGCAGGGCAGCATAGGTTGGTACAGCTGCCTGCCCTTGGATCGCCCGTAAGATAACCCACCATATTGCATACTTTTGTATGGAATAAACCTGCAGCAATATTTTTCCCAAACAAAAGTTGTGTTGTGTATTTATTTATGCATGCATACTCTGTTGTGGTGTGGGTGGGGTGTGTTGCCAATAATGGGACTATGTGTTCGCGCCTCGTCCTATACATCCTCGCGTAGCGCTATCTACTGAATGTGCGGTATGTGCAATATATAAAGATACATCATGCTTGAAACTTGCATTACTGCAAGTCATATGAAGAGCGCGCTCGGTTTCAGGTTGGATTAGTTCCCTTCCGAGCTGTAGAGAGTGACGTCGACTCCTATGGTGCATCCGTGTTAGCGCCTAGAGATGATTCTCTGTATATAGTGCTTCATCGAAGTTTGCTCCATCATCAGATAAGAAATTAAACAAGTTGCCCTCGCATGGAAATTGCAGCAGGCAAGCACTAGAAAACGAATACAGTTCCACTTAATGCGTGGCAGTGTGATATACAAATGTGCTCATTAATCCGCAAATTATGTCGGAAAGCCTGCCTGCACCCCGAGCTGAGAATAAAATGGCCTGATCCCGCGACACGTAAGTGGTCCCAAAATGCAATGTAGCGCCCGCCCAGAGATGCCTTGGCATGTGACGCTGCTGTGTTAGTCAAGTTTCTTAATGCATTAGTTCCCTTGTCCAGCATTTGATTCTGTCCACATGCCAATGAGGCAATATTCTGACCAGTCGCAACTATTCAGTTGCCATACTGTCCGTCTAGTACCTGGAGACAGTCAGTATCGCGCTGTACAGTTCCAATCCAATCATTCTGGTTGCTGCCTTTCATGCTTTTGTCGGCACCCCGCAGTGAGCATCTGCGGGATTAACAACAGAAAGCCACTTTGCATACAGATGAGCTGTTGAGGCATGACTCTGAAACCTGTCGTTTGCCACACGGAGTGCTTCATCTCCTCTTTCCATGCTTGGGTAGCTCGCACAGGTCTGCTTTTACTTTGCATCCTGGGATTTGTAGTTCCGGTGTTATGATGACATTCACAGAACTAAGCATCGCAGAATGCAAAGAACAATACCTGCACGGGTTGTGCTACTTGCGCACGTCTGTGGGCAACGTCAGAGCTCTGCATAAACGGGGGTTTGAAGGGGGGGGGGGATGACGCAGATTGCTACGTTCAGTTGGAGAAATGTGTCGGTAACTCACGTCTACCAAGCGGTGACCCGTGACCTGAAGCAACCATTGGGATTTTTTTTTTACTTTGCCCGTTACATAAAACAGCATTCTGGGAATTGTAGTTTAAAATGGGTTGGACCTTTTTAAGAACAAGATGAAGCTGTCGAATGAAGGACTACAGCAAAACTTCAAATGAAGCAGCCAAGGAGTCTGTGATCACAGAGGCAGCACTCCGGGCTGACAGCCTGCAAGCAGATAGGCACTCCTCACTGAAAACGCATATGCAAAGCACAGAGGCATAGCTCTTTACTCAAACTGACATAAAGCAGGCAGCACTATGCACTCACATGAAGCAGGCAGCACTTTACAGTCACATGAAGCACGTAGTGCGCCAGGGCGACACGAGGCAAACAGCACTATACACTAATCGACACAAACCAGGTAGCACTGTGCTCGGGTGATGCAGGCAGCACTTTACACTCACATGAAGCAGGCAGTACGTACTCCCATGTGAAGCAGGCAGCACTTTACACTCACATGAAGCAGGCAGTACTGTACTCCCATGTGAAGCAGGCAGCACTTCACACTCACATGAAGCATGCAGTACTGTACTCTCATGTGAAGCAGGCGGCACTTTACACTCACATGAAGCAGGCAGCAATGTACTCTGATATGAAGCAGGCAGCACTTTACACTCACATAAAGCATATAGCGTGAACTCGACCCGAAGGTATTAGCGCTTTTCATGAGCATCAGTTGAAGTACCACAGTGGATGCAACAAGTTTGATTGTGTAACAACTGCCGCTTCACCTCTTCAGAGTAATCGTGTGGTGTGCTCACCCTCCCCAGCACCCACAGAAGCGGAAGAAGATAGTGTCGTACAGAGCTACCCACCAACAAAGCATGGATCCCCTCACGGACGCTCCCTTCCCCCACCGCCATGGTCTGGATTTAGTCACGGCACTTCCTCGAACACTTCACTGCCCTTGGCCAGTAACACAGCGTGGAGCCTCTTTAGGACCCACCCGAGATCGGCTTTCTTACTGGTCGGCGCAAGGATGTTCTTTTGACTCATTAACTGCTTATCTGCTGCTTGAAACCCGCCTCGGGGCATTCAGGCACCCTCTGGGTTGAAGATCTACTGCCTCATCACTGGGAAGCCATGTGAGGAGTTACTGCTTGCCCGCATGTATGGAGACAGTGGATAACGTGTCATTTAGCAAGGGAGATGATAATAATGTGTCTTTTCTCCAGTACTTCATACCTCACGTCTGCGTTTCGATTCGCTGTATTTAAGCAAGTTTCTCCCTCACAGCCCTAGAACCTCCCTCACCTTTGTCACATAACCTTCACAACAACCCCACGTCATCATTTTACTAAAGATTTCAGGCAGGATGTGGTAGGTTCTAGGGCTGTGTGAGTTAAGTGTTCGGGCTTGACTAAAAAGCATAGACAAAGCATAATATTGTTACAGGAAGCAATGTGTCCGGAAGAGACATCATACGCGCCACACGAATGAACAGCCTCAATTTTGCAGCCAAAGTTTGGGTACAATCTTCACAAGTTAAAACATTAGTGTGTATGTGCACAAGGACATATTCATGTTTTGAATCACAGGATGTTGAGCCGATGTCAGGCTCGAACCTGTTTGACAGAAAATAAAATGCTGGCGCTCGAGAGAAAGGGACCGGGAGGAAGCAAAACACCCTCATAAAGCTCTGAGCAAAAGCATGTTTGTCAAAGGACAACAAGAACAGAAGCATTTTCAATGTAATATACTGTGAATTCATAGTTGTTGCTTATGTACCTTATGCAATTTACAGCTATCATGAAATCCAATAGTGCTGGCTTGTTGTAGGTGCAATGTTACTTGTGTTGTATATCTGGATGAATGGACAGAAGCTGCAAAATAGCAGTGGGGCAGCACACTATGCTAAGTACAGATTTTTAGCTTAAGTGTTTTAAGCCACGCCCTTAATTACATTGGCCACGCCCCTATGAGAGACCCCCCCCCCCCAGTTTTTCATCCCACTTAAAAGGCCAAATAAGGCGAGACCTATTGGAAATGCCAATGCTTGTTGAGATTTGACGCTCGACTGTTGCTGCCCGGATTGGCAGCAGACAAGTGGCTGACATTCCAGTTATAGTATTAGAAGGGCCAGGCGCGGCCGTCGTTTGATGTTCTGTGACCTGTGCCCAGGTGACCGAAGTGATTTGAGAGGTACTGATACCAATTTTCTTCTGAAATATTAACTGTATCTTTAAGCTGAGGCAAACTACTTAGGTTGTTCACCGTCTTCCAAAATTTCTTGTGCCTGTTGGTGTTGAGGTCGTGCAAATGTTTGGCAGTTAAATTGTCATTGGTGTCTCTTTTTTGGTCCCACAAGTGCTTTCGGTAAGCAAGCTTGGACTTTACCAGTTTTGTTTTCAATGCGTCATCAGTGGGTGTTTTATGGTAAGCTCGAAGAGCTTGATTGAGGCCTCTCTTTAGCTTTTTTGTGTTTCTGTGGACTATTGGATAGGCTTCTCTTTGCGTGTTACTGGACATACCACCTGTGACCGCCTGGTTGTTGACAAATTCAGATGTAAATTGCTCCCAGGTAGTGTGCGCTGCACTCATGTTGTCCAGTAGGGCTGTCAGTAAACACTTTGCTTCTTCCGATAGGGTGTGGATTATCTTAGATGACCATTTCAATTTCTTGTTGTTTATCGTGTAAGTGCTGCCTTGTATTGCATCTGTTAATTTGTGGCTGTCGGAGGAAAGTGCGAGGCATAGATTTTGCAGTAAGTGGTAGCTTACTTCCCTCGGCATTATGGAGAAGCTAGAAACCAAGGGGCATATTCTCAAGGAGCCATCGCCGATTTATAGGCACTTTAGCGCCACAAAAGTGGCGATAGACTTATCGCCCTATTCACAAGCTGGTGCAAACTGCCGACATCGCCAGTTTTCCTGTGATAGCTGCCGCGAAACACATCGCCACGGATGAGAGCGACAACTAACGCTAATGATATGCAGAGTAGGCGTTCCCGTGCAAAACCACACGAAAACACCACTTCGCGATATTCTCAACGACCAGCCAGATCAGCGATGCGATCCGAAAACAGGTGATAAGGCGCGTTAGCAGCAGGGATTCAACACCTGCCTTTTACTGGTGTTAAGCAGAACGACAACCTGCAGTATGAAAGGGAGCCCAGCCTAGAGCCACATCTGAAGACCAACAGATGCCATGGAGACAATGATGATGCAGCCTGGAGACCCAAGAGGGCCACAACACCCACCGCAACCACCCCCGGACTCTCCCCCCCAGGTCATGAAGTCCAGCAGTCAACGGTAGTGGAAAAACAGAACTTTATTACAAAAACATAAACAACAAGACGAAAAGCTCAGCCAACGCGTTCCATTCCCAACGGGGAACTTCACCAGGGCAACGTGTGGATCCAATAAACTGCAAATGCTGCGGGAACTCCCCAATACCATTCCATATCCAGAAATCAGTAGTCCAAAACCTGTTGGAGAAATGGTGACAATGGTCAAGCGTCCTCATAGTCACAAACGTAATCTGGTACAGTTTATTGCACTTGGACAAACCGGAATGCATACAGGTATGATTAATCCAGTCCAAATATACTGTAACAGAAGTCCGTGTGCTCGTAACCTCCGCAGGAAAGAAAAGGAAGGTTACGACCACACAAACATCTGTTACGGTCTCATTATGCAGGATTCATCATACCTGTAAACATCACGGTTTGTATCATCTTGATACCCCTGCACCTTCACTTCCCCCACGCTGTGCATGAACAGCTGGAGACCATGCAAGGGAATTACGCCATAGCTGCCTTACCGCACATGTCGGGGGCAATTGACTGTACACATGTACCACTTGTGCCCCCTGCCGACCCTGCACACAATTACCACTACAGAAAGCACACGCATTCCATCAATGTGCAGGCAATAGTGGACCACCGGGGACAGTTCACCAATGTCGTCGCCAACTTCACAGGCAGTGTGCATGATGCATACATCTTCCGACAGTCCATCATCAACCGGCGCTTCCAGGATGGCACCTATGGAAATGCAGTGCTCGTTGGTAAGTACCAAATGAACACACCACACACCTCAACTCCACAATCATGCAACTCACAACCCTGTGAATGCACACGTTACAAACACACATACAACATGCCCACCCACCAGACACGACAGCACAATGTACTGCGGAAACCTGGGCTAGCATGTACCTGGGTACATGAGCCATCAACTGCATGGCACCTCAGCCACAGAATAGCAGTATGTGGGGAGAGGTGGGAACCAGGCATGTGCGAAGGAGGCAAGTGACCCATAAATGAGAATGCACACAATGCCAAGTGTGGCGTGGAAGTGCTGGACAGACCGCAGTATGCAGACCACAGACATATCCAGGTCGACATATACTGGTGGTAGTGTTGTGGACAGTGGACGCAACCATGTCACCCCAGCCAGTGGGGAAGGTCTCGGAATTGTAGCTTGTAGCGTCCCCCCCTGTAAGCGTGAGCGGAGTGGGCTGGCCCGGCGTACGCCAGGCCAGCGTAGGGGTGTGAATAATCAGCCCGGTGTTCTGAGAATGTAATAAGTAAGCGAGGGAAAGGCTTCGACTGAAAACGAAAAATATAAGGAAGCATCAAGATGGAGCATGTAAGAGACAGAAAGCTATTAAGAAAGAGAGGGAAAAAAATAAGAAGCAATAAAGAGAGAGAAAACAGAGTGAGAGGGGCAGGGAAAGAGAGGGAGGGGCAGAAAAACAGTGAAAAAAGTGTGGAGAGAGAGAAAGACAAAGAGAGAGCACTTTCCAACTGTAATTGCATTAAAGGTATTTTCGTGCGGTGTATTCCTAGAGAGAGTGCCTGATGCAGAGCAGGAAATACCATTACTTTATGACATTGTAATAGTATTTACCCTTTGGCTTCAAATCACGTTAATAACAGGTATTACTTTAACATGAAAATATTAACTTGTTAAACTGCAGGATCACAAAAGGCTGCAACACCCGCCAGGCCTCAAATTTGTGCCCCTCCGGGTGCTGACATGTCTCTACTGCACACTTGTAATTCTCTAAGTTATCTTCACAGATTGTACGACATACCAGCGGCTTTAGGAGTGGAGTCAAGTATGAAAAGAGATCTTACAAATAGGACTGGATGTGTTTTCACGTCGCTGCAAATGTCTTATGTTCATAAAACGGCTTCGTGCTCGTTTTGCTCCATCCCGCTGCAAATTGTCAGTGGTCAGTGGCTATGTAGACAATTAAAATCATTGCAAGGTGTGGCAATCTGAAAATAAATCTGCGCACGCTGCCTGCCGCACACAGAACTAAAGATTCCAGATTCCAGCCCGGGGCAGGGCCTTAACTTAACCGCTCCTCGGCCCTAAATTAAGTTCACACATGCTACGGGAGCCTATGCAAAATGAAATCACACTTCTACTGTGCCTGTTTGGGAACCAGGACAACAGGACTTACCCATGGACTCCCGGACCTCTCAAAGTCTCAATCAAACCAACGTCTAGCCTATTTGGCCCTCTTGCTTAGATGCTGCTTAAGACTGTGTGTAGAATCTGCAAATTTGCATATTATAATATGTACGATCGACAGCCGCGGGCCGCTACTAGGCCAGGGCAGGCACTGCAGTAGTGCATCATGGAATCTTGTGGAGCCGCCGCCGGAGCTACCACCACGGTGACCGGCGTCACGCCACCATGCTCAAAAAAATAAAAACAGCGTAGGTATGGCCATGGGATACTTACGGTTTACTCGTGGTGGGAGGTCATGGCACTGCCTTATTAACTGGATATGCCTCTGCTCCTCAACGCCGTCGGGCTGACTATGACTCATGGGTGGGGGCCAGCCGCGGGGGTGTGCCAGAGCGTCACGTGGCACTCTGAAAAAAATCTGCGCACGCTTCCTGCCGTACACAGCCCCGCAGAACCAAATCCATCCATATTCCAGCCCAATCAGTGTCCCTGCTCCCGCCCACCAGCAAAACTGAACCAAGGGCCGCGACCGCCATTGCATAATATGAATTTTGGCTTAGGTAGCAGCTCTCACAGCCGCAACACTTCACCGGGACTAAGTCTGAGGACAAGAACAACACTCTGCGCAGTAAAGCAGTCATGCCGATGTGACGTGCAGACGCCGCCATGTGTAGACCTGGCCCTGATAAGTAAGTGCCGGTGCTAAGCACCGGAAAGCACCGGCACAAATTAAGCACTGCCGTTAGGGACTGTAAGTGGTCCCTGATGAGACGTAGACACCCATGCATCGCATCTAGTTTGGCTGACATGAGTTCGAACCCCACCAGCACCTGCTCAGCCATCTCCTTCTGGCCCTCCAACACACGGCGTTGAAATGCCATGTGTTGGTTGTGGGGATCCTGGGAGACAGCCGGGGTGGTGGGTGCTTCCTGCTGTGTGGTCTGTGCAGGGGGTGGGGTCTCCTCGATGCAGCTGGGCTGCCCTGCTCCTGGGGTGGGGTGCGGAAGCTGTCCATGAGCTCTTGGAGGGCGTCGGTGTCGAAGGTGGGGAGGTCCTCTTCGTCATCAGTGAGGAGGTGTTCGGTCTGCTCTGCAGGAGGTGATGATTCTCCCTCTGCAATGTAAAGGGGAGATGCAGTATGTATGTATGAAAAGAGATCTTACAAATAGGACTGGATGTGTTTTCACGTCGCTGCAAATGTCTTATGTTCATAAAACGGCTTCGTGCTCGTCTTGCTCCATCCCGCTGCGAATTGTCAGTGGTCAGTGGCTATGTAGACAATTAAAATCATTGCAAGATGTGGCAATCTGAAAATAAATCTGCGCACGCTGCCTGCCGCACACAGAACTAAAGATTCCAGATTCCAGCCCGGGGCAGGGCCTTAACTTAACCGCTCCTCGGCCCTAAATTAAGTTCACACATGCTACGGGAGCCTATGCAAAATGAAATCACACTTCTACTGTGCCTGTTTGGGAACCAGGACAACAGGACTTACCCATGGACTCCCGGACGTCTCAAAGTCTCAATCAAACCAACATCTAGCCTATTTGGCCCTTTTGCTTAGATGCTGCTTAAGACTGTGTGTAGAATCTGCAAATTTGCATATTATAATATGTCCGATCGACAGCCGCGGGCCGCTACTAGGCCAGGGCAGGCACTGCAGTAGTGCACCATGGAATCTTGTGGAGCCGCCGCCGGAGCTACCACCACGGTGACCGGCGTCACGCCACCATGCTCAAAAAAATAAAAACAGCGTAGGTATGGCCATGGGATACTTACGGTTTACTCGTGGTGGGAGGTCATGGCACTGCCTTAGGATATGCCTCTGCTCCTCGACGCCGTCGGGCTGACTATGACTCATGGGTGGGGGCCAGCCCCGGGGGTGTGCCAGAGCGTCACGTGGCACTCTGAAAAAAATCTGCGCACGATGCCTGCCGCACACAGCCCGGCAGAACCAAATCCATCCATATTCCAGCCCAATCAGTGTCCCTGCTCCCGCCCACCAGCAACACTGAAACAAGGGCCGCGACCGCCATTGCATAATATGAATTTTGGCTTAGGTAGCAGCTCTCACAGCCGCAACACTTCACCGGGACTCAGTCTGAGGACAAGAACAACACTCTGCGCAGTAAAGCAGTCATGCCGATGTGACGTGCAGACGCCGCCATGTGTAGACCTTGCCCTGATAAGTAAGTGCCGGTACTAAGCACCGGAAAGCACCGGCACAAATTAAGCACTGCCGTTAGGGACTGTAAGTGGTCCCTGATGAGACGTAGACAACCATGCATCGCATCTAGTTTGGCTGACATGAGTTCGAACCCCACCAGCACCTGCTCAGCCATCTCCTTCTGGCCCTCCAACACACGGCGTTGAAATGCCATGTGTTGGTTGTGGGGATCCTGGGAGACAGCCGGGGTGGTGGGTGCTTCCTGCTGTGTGGTCTGTGCAGGGGGTGGGGTCTCCTCGATGCAGCTGGGCTGCCCTGCTCCTGGGGGTGGGGTGCGGAAGCTGTCCATAAGCTCTTGGAGGGCGTCGGTGTCGAAGGTGGGGAGGTCCTCCTCGTCATCAGTGAGGAGGTGTTCGGTCTGCTCTGCAGGAGGTGATGATTCTCCCTCTGCAATGTAAAGGGGAGATGCAGTTTAACAGTGTGTTCCATGTATGTTCACGCATTGGCCAAGTTTCCAAACAGACTGCATGACAATGTACATTGTGACTGTTTAGGAGGAGCTGCCTATTTGAAGCGGGACAGTGGACATTTGTGCACCATCAGGAATGTGGGGTTGTACTTGTCTATTATCATGTCACAGTTTCCTGCTATGCCAAATGTGATTGGCCAGTTTCTACACACAATCGGCAGCAGTTGTGTCCTCTGTTCTGTTGTGAAAGTGTTGCAGTTTGTACCACATTGTTGTCAATGTTGATGTGCTCTGATTCTTGTGTGTGTGCTGCATTGTGGGAGAGTCGCCCCTGCAGCTCAGACTTTGCTTGGCCTTCTCCCTTTCAGGCAGTGTGCCTTTGACTTCTGTGCTTATGCAGTGCTGAGATGTTGCATACTTGGGTAAATTGGGCTCTTGGTGGGATTCGGGACTCTTGGGCATGGTTTGTCCGCAGATGTCTTGTTGCCGTCAGGGGTTGTTTGTGCACGTGGATGTGTCAGTGTGTGACCTGCTCCTTTCCGGATGTGGACCACACTCAGCCACCTCGGTGTCGTGGCGTGCAACATGTCATGATGAGTGGCTTGCAGACATGCTCATCGTCATGCAGTGTCACTTGCATTGTCAGTGGGGCTCACGGATGCGCAGCTTTGCTGGGTTCAGCACATGTGCATGGGTTTGTTGTGAGATTGGTGATGTGTGGGGAGTGCCCCCTCTGGGCACATTGTGGACGGGGGACTACTTGCTGTTTCTATGTGTGCTGCAGTATGGCAAGGAGATCAGGGGCATGATCCAGAGTCATTGTGGTTGTGCAGTGTGCTATACTTCATTGTGCATGTGTGCCATTGTGCCCATCTCCTCCCGTCCCCCCAGTCCCTGGTGGTTACTCACCCTGTTGCTGTTGTGTCAGGTCATGTTGAGCAGTGTCCGGTCCCCCGACTCCTGCCACCGTCTCCACACTGATGACTGTGGACACCATTTCCTCCATCTCATCTAGCTCCTCCTGTGGCGCAGGACTCCCACCCCCAGTCTGCATTGCTGCTTTGCGGTTGTTTGCGAGTTTCAGCTTGGTTTTGCGCTTCACATCATTCCAGCGCCTCTTGACCTCGTCCATTGTCCTCCTCAGCACTCCGACTGCATTCACCTTGTCCACGATGGACTGCCATATTCCATTTTTTGTTGCCAATGACACAGTGGAGGTGACGAACAGTTGTTGATGGTGTTCTATCACCTCCGTAATCAGGATCCTGTTTTCCTGCGGACTGAACCGCGTCTTCCTCTTCTTCTTCTCCTTGCCCTTCCCTGACCCCGAGGTCCCAGGCTGGTCCTCCGTGGGGCTTGTGGGGTTCGGATTGTCCTCTGTACTTGCTCCGGCTACCTCCATTGTGCTTCGCAGTTGTTATGTTTTTTTTTTTGCAGCTTTTATGGTGATTTTTCCTCCTGACGTGGGAATTGCAAGCCTGGCGCTGCTTGTCGCTGATTTTTCTATCGCGGTTGGGCCCATCGCAACTTTTTTCACGTTCGGGTTTCCTTTTTTATCGCCGTCGCGGTAGTTGTATCGCGGACATTTGAGGCATTATCGGGAAACTATCGCATGTTGCCGCCGTGTTGAGAATACGACGTTGACACGGAGTTATTTTCCTGAGATAGACGGCGATATGAAAAATTGCGTTAGCCTATTTCGGCGATGTTTATCGCACGTTCTTGAGAATATCCCCCCAAGTGTATAAGTGGAGCAGAAAGGACTGTGAAGTCTATTAAGGAGCGCGTCTTTGTAACTGTGGTAAGTGAAGGATGGTGGGCAGTCATGTAGGAAACGGTCATTGGTTGCGCGTAGGTTCAGGAACTCAAGTTCTCTGATGAGCTCACTGCACTTTTTGTCGTGCATGAAGATGGGATTTTGAACTTGTTCTGGGACCAGTCAGAGGGAGTTCTGGATGGACAGTAGGTCCTCGTCTTGCGTTGATCCTAATAGGTTCATGTTAAAGTCGCCGGAGAGGATTATTTCGGGAGGATGTGGTCCGTCTTGCAGGCCTGTTATTTCATTTATCAGATGTTCTTTGGCAAGCTGTTTTGATTTAGTTACTGGGAGTATGTAGATGCTCATGAGCGCTTAATTGTAGTTTTGTGAGTTCTGTTTAAGGTGGTTAGGACTGTTTGCAGTCTGCTCCAAACTGTCGGTTTCATGGTGTGATTACCTTTTAGAGCTGTCTTGATATAGATTGCTAGGTCACCGTGGCAATAGGCGGCTACTTTTGTGGATGGTGTGTAGCTAATATAACTAGCACACAAAAAGAAGGCCGGAGGAGATTTATAGACCAGCAGGGGATGATTCCCCTTTACCGTAAACAATAACCACAAATTAGATCGCATGTTAACGGCATCTTCCATGTGACATGCCATTAGTTTAAAGTCCCACTAACGGCTTCCCTGACTGCGTAGCCATGCCGATGGCGAAGTTTCTCCACTTCCCTCTTGAATGTCCCATGGGGTACAAAGGCGATGAAAGTTGGTCTGCTTTAGATTAGATGTTAATGGCCCCTACCATGCGACAATTCATTAATTCACATGGCTGGCCGGTCCTGCAATTTGCGGCTTTTCAGCCTGCAGCTTGAATACAAACCCTCTGGACACATCTGGTCCCATTGCAGCGCCATGTAATGTGTTTATATAGTGAACCACGCATTGATTTTATTCATTTAAGTTTACGATTGATCCAGCGCGATATTAGCAAACAGCATTCATACACTAAATACTCACTTGGGCCCATACATTCATACTACGCTAATACTTACGCTGGGGAGTCAGTTGTACTCTTTATCAAAATCCCTGCTACCAATTACTTTTCTGATTGAAGAGTAATGACTTACCAATGAATCCTTTGCTAATTGGGAAATTTAAAATGAGTGACATTCATTACAGTACATAATCCTGAAATAATCACTGAGTCAGGAAGTTTTAAAATGTTTATCTAAAGATTTAGCAGAGTAAAATACAGAATCACATGATACTCAGTCGTATATCAAGGATGAAGCATAGAATAATAATTATTAATCAATGACGGTCCCTCAGAAAGGAGAAGATAGAGACAGCAGCGCAACTAAAGGTTGCATTTATATTTACCTAAAGTGCGAGAACCAAACCTCTTGGCCAAGGAGTTGGAAAAATAGGACCCAGGAAGGATGAAGAGCAAAGACCTCCTCCAGGTTCAGGACAGGACCGGTGACCTCTCTACAACGACGCCTGCGTCGTTCCCCTCTCTGATACTCGACTTCTCCTTGATTCTCCCGTGCCTTCCTTCTAATGGACTCCACGCCCCCTCCTCAGGACCTCTCTGGACAGCGATTCAGTCTGCAATCGATCAGCTTGTCGGTCTGGAGCGTCTGCCTGTCAGCGTCTAGTCTCGTCCCTGTGTGAACGCCTGCTCTGAATAATTAGCTAATTCTATATCTGTTATACCATTCTACACCCATGTACCTCCCCTTAATGTTGCCAAAATATGGGACCACTATTTCTGATTGGACAGGGACAGGGGGTTGATTCTCACACCATATTTATTTAGTTCAATTTCCTAAAGCCCATTGTTTTAAAATACCGCCCATCAAATTTAATACATTTGCTTTATTTCCCACCCGTCTCACGACAAAGTTTATACATTCTTCATGTACATAGTTGCAAATTTAACAGGAACAACATGGGTACAGCAATGTTGGCCATTAGGTCGTGGCCTTGGACGACGTCCAGGTTGACTTCATCCTTTTTCTTTGGCAGCCATGCAGGACGCATGCGCAGAATCATCTGTGTCTCGAGTTTCAGTTCACCAACCCCAGGCCCAAGTTTACGAACTGATAAAAGTCAAGGAAGAAAATATTAAAATCACAAATAAAATGTTTCACTGTATACCCACTCTTTCTACTCTATCCCTATTTACTTATAAATTCTATCCCGCATTAGTAGCGTTAGAGAAACGACAAATTAATAACAGTGGTGGCTGGTGACATTTGAAAGTGGTGGGGCGCGAAAGTTAGGGATGAATTTTAAGTAGCGAGCAACCGCTGCATTTTCTTTTAGTTTCACCTTGTCTTCATTTTTAAAACTGTGTACCCCTATGGAGGGGACCCCATGGCACCCATTTGCACAGAATCACAATTTCAACTCATATTTGCGACCACTGCCCTGTGCGCTCTGCAGGGAGGCCAATGATTGGATGGCCATGTATCGTAATCACCTTTTTTGAGCCACTGACAGACCCTGTGAGAAACTCGCAGTGTTTTCAACCACGGTTGCAGAGCTCTCAATCATGCAAACAAATAGTGGCACTCAGTTCAAACCATGCCCTGTACAAGAGTAATGTGGTACATGAAAAAGTACATAAACATCCTGGAAGTAGCTAAAATGATTCTACATTATCCTGCATATAGAAATGGCACCCATGCAATACTGATCGCTTTGTCATTCAGGTAGGCGACCCCCTGCTGCCAGAAAGTACCAATTATTAACCAAGAAAACATAGACTTGGCACTTCATAAAGTAGATGTATAATATATAGTTAAATACGTATGTATGTTCAGTAATGAAACTAGCATGTTTCTCCTATACTAACCAAGTCAACCATAATTGCAGAGTTGACACCTGTAAGCTTAACTATGGAGACACAGCCATTGACTCGCCAAAGGCTTTAACCTTGAAGCACCACAAAGGAAGAGTATTGTCTCACATTTTCATGGTACTCATTTTATCGCCTGTGGCAGAATGAAATACTCAACTCTTCCCATCAGGATTGAAGCCAGTGACTTTCAAATTGAACACGCATCTCTCCAAGGAGCACTCGATCCACTAAGCTACCTGATCAACTCTTGATCTCTGGTATTCTCTGTGCACGCGTCTCTTCCCCAATCACTGTGTCCCACTGATCCTTTTCTTAGTCTTTGTCTCTTTCCAGGGCCGCCTCATATTTTCTCTACTTTTTGCCTCATTCTCCCCCCGTTTTCCCCCTCTCTGTTTCTTTCTCTCTCCGACTCCTGTTTGTCTCTAGCATCTTCTTTCTCTCTGCGTGCATCCACCCCTCTTTTTACCATATCTTTCTCTCTCACACATACATACTTCAGCTAAACGACCGGATGCACTCTTTAGAGATGCAATAAAAATAACATGCTTCCACAGGAAAATATCAATGTGGCAGAAAATGTCCAGCGCCTAAAAAGCAGTGAAAATATAATATGTGGCAGAATGGACAGTGCAGAGGGTGGCGGGTGCCACACAAAAGGAGATCGAAATAACAGGGGGAAGAGCAAGGCACCTCACGACGGCGATAACTGTGCTGGCAGAGGTGCTTGGGTCGAGAGGTCAGATTTCGTTCGTATGGAGACCGTGGACTCTTGAAATGTATAAACGAGGCCTGGGTAAGTAAAAAGTGTAGAGTCCCTCTCGAAGCGCCTGCTTCCTTCGAAGAAATGCTAGCGAGTGCTGCTTCGGGATACATAAGGCTTCCTGCTGCGAGGTGACGGCACTCAGAGACTAACCGGTGTCCAGAGGTCATCAGAGCATCTTTTCAGTTCGAGGGCACTGGGACCATACTGGGCGGGCGCCACATGTGCTGCTAGCTCTGGGTTAAACAAGAGTGGCCCAAGCCTCTTGTATAGGACGAGGCTCAAAGATCTGCTCGTCTAAAGCCACGTGCGCACACGTTATAACTACTCTACAATGGTTAGCCAGCGGGAATTCACACGTGCAATTTGTCCCCACCCGATTTCGCCAAGAAAGCATAGGCCACTGCCCCATGATAAACCATGTATGTATTCCCACGCTCACGACCTTCCTATTTATTTGTTTGTTGTTGTTGCAGTTTTTATACTGACCCGAAGGTATTGGAGGCTTACATGAGAGCCGGTTCCATTTTACGAGAACACATTTTTGGTAGGCGCGGGGAAATTACGTTTTGTGCCCAGAATCACAGGATGTTGAGGGGACGCCAAGATTCGAACCTGGTTCCCCAGTTGCAAAGTCGGCACAGCCTCTCACGTGCTGGTAAAATCAGAGGGTAAGCTGTGGCCACAGGATTTACACTTGGCGAGCCCCGCCTCTCACCCTTCTAAGGTTTAAAACCATTTACAATCGCGGCTTGCATCGCAATACTCGGGGGGGGGAGGACCGGGGAATGAATAAAAATAAATAAAAGAAAACGAAAGAAAACTTACCTGACCGCCGGTCCGCGCCACATCTTCTGGGCCCTTGGCGCCTTCACTGGAGTGGCAACCCCGCCCTCCTCAGCCAATACTGGCGCTGGAGCAGCGCCAGGATTGACTCAGGGCACGGTAACTCTCCGCCCGCCAGCCCATTAGGAGACCGAGGTTTGAGCCTTTGCTCAACCCTCGCTCTCCTAATGGGCATGCGCCAACCAGAGCAGACACAAGTGCGCATGACTGGGCACGGCGCGGAGACTCGCGGCCCTTCCCCACTCATGCGCACTTGTGCTGCTGCCTGCTGCCCCTGGTCCCTCTGACAATCATGTCAGTCAACATGACGCAGGACCGCCCACCCCCTTCAGACTCTGAAGGGGTGGGCGGTCCGACGTCATGCTGACTGACATGATTGTCAGTTCTCCCTCGAGCGTCTTTGAACTTAAGTTTACTTAAGTTCAGAGACGCCGAAGGAGCTGCGGGCACGGGCGGGGGGGCAACGCCCCAGCGCCCTAATGGACGCACCGCCCCTGATTAATAATAACATGAGAGCAAGCTGTAGCATGTGAAAACATCAAGCAGCCATTTTAATGCACACTGCGCAGAAGCAGGAGTTTCCCACCAAGCAAAGAAAGACGTCACAACACGTGATATGGTTGAGACATGCGCAGTAAAGTTCTCGCGCTTTAGCGGCCATTTTAGAAAAAGACAAGCGTTACTTGTTAGTTAGAACACATAGGCAAGCTTCCTTACTATTTATGTAGTGTATGCAAAGTTAGTATAAACAATACAAGTTTAATAAATTAATACTGTGAGGAGATTGCATCCGAGCAAGTCTCATTTGTGAGTTCTTGCTCCATCAATCCCCTCTCTGATGGCGTTTAAGAGCCATCAAATACTACCCACAATCAGATGCCAACTTCTAGCACAAAATAGTTTCATTTTCATTTTTACACTTTCTATTTTTCACATCCCCTTTCAATTTCTTGTATAATTCACTTCTCAAATCTTCAAGTTCAATTTCATCAAACTTTCTCTTCTTTCCTTTTCCTGTCACATTATACGATTCATTCTTTCTACAACATTTGCACCATATTATTATTGACAGTACTATTATTGCTATCCGTGCTAAGGGTACTAATATTTGACCTATAAGTCCTTTCCCTACATTAGCAAACCAGGTACCAATTGACGAAATACTATTTGTCAATCTTTCCCATACACTATCAACTTCCAGTGGTTTTAATTCCTTTTCAAGTTTTGTTATATTCTGTATATATGTTCCAATTTCTGCACTTTTATCAGGTATGTAAGTGCAACAGTTTTTCGTCTTCAATAATTTACAGACTCCGCCCTCTTTTGCCAATATAATATCAAGAGCAAGTCGATTTTGCATAACCATAGATCTAATCGCAACCATCTCCGCATTAATCATTAGAAATCCTCCCGCAGTATCCGTTGATAAACGATCAACCACTGTAGACAATTTACATATTTTCCTTGAGTTCAGAATTATTCCCACCGAAGGTATCAATGCACCAAATATATCACCTACAATTTCAGAAAAACTAGCTCTTTTACTACGTGTTAATTCGCTATTGTTTTCATTGCTCCCAGTGTTTCTTTTTACATGGTATATTTTTGGAAATACTATTCCAAAATAACAACTTCCATACCACCGTGCACGAAGCCTAAAGTAAGCCTTATTCCCACACACATAATAGATTCCGGGAAAAACTGAATCTGTTCCTCCTTTGATTCCCCACCCTCCAAGAATTAAGAAATTGTGTTCACATTCACTGGTACCGATGAAAACATTGTTATAATCAGTTTTTAATCTATGAAGACAAATTTTCCTTGTCTTTACGAAATCCAGAGCCATAGCAGCTTGAGCCTTGCCAGGTGTGTAACTCCCTTCTTTCTCAGCCCAAGGTGGCAAATGAGCCTTATGCTCAGAAGGTTTCTTTTGAAAATCTTGTCTTCTATCTTCTACTAAATTCAAAAATATCTTCTCTTCTTCATGTAACGAACATGTTAGATTGTGTCTATGTGCATGTGTTATATCTATCGATTTCATTGTTAAGAAAAATTCTCCCATAAATTCTGCATTTTGACTACTAAGCACTGGGTTCATACTCTTTCGAATCGGAACCTGAGAAAATATCACATCTAGGTTTGAATAATAATACTGAAATCTTCCTGTTCTATAAAATAAACTAGCCAATACACTACATGATATGCCATACGTTAATGGTAAGTGATGATATGTTAACCCTTCTGCTACTGATTCGGGTAACTTCATACAGACATAACAATTACTAACTTCCATGGTATCTACATATTGAAACAATAACTTGGTGAAAACATTTAAACTAGTGTTGTTATCAGTTATTTCATGATGAAATTCTGGTTCATTTTCTGTCATCAGTTCTACTCTATTACTTTTCAAATTTGCTGTCCTTTCCTTAGTTTCGTTATTAATCTTTTTATCCATTATCATAAGGTAAGGAATTGCAACGATCAGAACTAACCAAACTATAAGCACCATTACTAGACTACTTATGCATATTGCACAGCATCTTTTACAACATTTCTGTTTTGATCTCCCAGTAACTCTATCGTCAGACATTTTGACAAGGAAGATTGCTCTTCTTATCTATTTCCGCTTTTCTTTATACTATTATTTCACGTAGTCAAGGTGGTCTTGTTTCTTTCTCATACGTCAGTTCTGCACTTGTTCCTTCGTCACCACTTTCACTTGACTCTGAGCTCTCGTAATCTTCAAGAATGATGTAAGTCCAATCTGGACCTTTGAATTTGTTATTCACAAGTTTCAGTCTTTTACTTCTTCTTTTCTCAGTTTTATTTTCTTGTCCTGTTTGGCTTGTTACTTCATTTACTTGATCTGGATCTTCACTTCTGGTTGTTATGTGGTATTTTACTCTTTTAATGACACTTGGCCAATGATCACCTTTTCTTGCTTTCATTGTTTGCACTGTTTCTTTATTTTCGTCTTCAGAAATCTTTTTATTTTCACTGTTTAGCACTGTTTCGTTTTCTGCAATTACTGTTTTTCTTACTTGCTCCTTTTCAGGTCTTATTGGTTTCTCTTCCGCAGCTCCTCTGTGAGTTTCCAATAACTGACCTTGTTCTTTGTTTATTTCTTCATGTTCATTATTCTCAGGATTTTCTTCTTCTGTATGCTTTTCTTGATCTAACTGGTTCTGATCAGGGCTTATTGCACTTTGTACTTCTGCAGCCTGACCGGGTTCTTCTAAACCTGTCTGTCCCTGCTCAAAATTTGTTGGTTCGTCGTTGGTTTGAGCCCAGTTTCCTTTCCCTATCTGGTCTTGCTCAGGTTCTTTTATTGTGTCTTCTTCTTTTCCCTGAGCTGCTTCTTCTTCACCTATCTGATCTTCTTCAATTTCTTCCAAATTTGTTTGACTTCTTGTTCTGTGATAAACTTCAGGAATTTCTACCACCGATATCCAGTCCTGACTTGTGCTCGGTTGTTCTTCTTCAGCTTCCCTTGAATCTCGAGCCTGAGATTCTTCAACTGAGCAACCTTCAGCTTCCTCAGTGATTGATGCTGACTGAGGATTTTCTTCTTCAGGGTCTGGGACTCTTTTGGTGTGGCTTAAGTGAATCCAATTAGGAAATCCCGCACACTTCACTGCTGTATTGGTGGTCAGTATGACTTGACAAGGTTTGCCCCATCTAGGTGATAGACACGTTTCTCTGGTGTGATTCTTCACTACCACCCAATCACCAGGATTCAGATCATGTTCTTGTTCAAGCAACGAAACTGCGTCTTCTCCAACCTGGTGAGAGACAGAACGCACTAGGTCAGCCAATCCTTTGCAATAATCCAGAACCATATCATCAGATATATTCAGCAGTTTGTTTATGGGAACATGTGCTTGTCTCATTGCTCTTCCCATCATTATCTCCTGTGGGCTCAATCCAGTATTTCTATCAGGAATGCTTCTGAGTCCCATTAAAACAAGTGGCAATGCATCCGGCCACTCCAATGATGTTGATGCACACATTTTTCCCAGTCTGGATTTTATAGTGCCTTTCAATTGTTCAACCACTCCAGAAGCCTCTGAATGATATGCACAGTGCAATTTTTGTTCAATTTGGAATGCTTCACAGATTATTTGGATCACTTCACTGTTAAAATATTTTCCTCTATCTGATTCCAAAGTTACTGGGAAACCAAATCTAGGAATGAGTTCTCGTAATAACAATTTTGCGACTGTAATACTGTCATTCCTCCTGGTAGGGAAAGCCTCCACCCACTTTGAAAACAGACACACTATGACTAGTACATATTTCAACCCTCTGTATGGTGGTAACTGAATAAAATCAAACTGTAGTCTTATAAATGGTCCTTCTGCTTTTCCAATTTTTCCAAACCCAATTATTGTTTTTCTTCCTGGATTATGCATTTGGCAAGTCAAACATCTCTGGCAAAGACTCTCTGATACAGCCCTGAACTTGGGATTTTTACCAGTTTTGTCTGAAGAGCCTAATCATTGCATCTCTCCCTATGTGCGTGTCTCCATGATACATCCTGGCCATCTGAGAGAGTAGACAGTCAGGCATGACTGGTCTGCCATCAGCACAAATCCACACCTCGTCATCTCCCCTTTGAGAACAATCCACCTTGATCCATATATTCTTTTCACTTTCATCAGCATCATCTTGCAATCTTTTAACATCATTCCATGTTTCAGGTGGCACATACAGCATAAGTTGGCAGCTGATTCCCATTCTTTCCACCCTTTTATTGACTGACAATCTATTTTTGGCACAATGTTGAGCCACAAGATCTGCATATCGGTAGCCGATTACCACCCAGTCATCTCCTGACTGGTGTGCGGCACATTTCACCACAGCCAATTCTTTTGGTGATTGTATTGCTTCCAGCAATTCCCTTACGAATTGTCCATTTTTAATGGGGGATCCTGAAGAAGTCATGAAATCCCTCTGCATCCATAGTTGGCCAAAATCATGCACAACCCTGTAACCATATTGGCTATCTGTAAATATAGTTACTTTTTGATTCCTCCCAATTTTGCAAGCCTTTATCAATGCAATCAATTCAGCTATTTGTGCAGATTTGACTCCTGGTAAATAGGATGCTTCAACTATTCCAGTTAATTCACACACTGCAGAGGCAGCAGTTAGTTTACCGTCTTCATGTCTTTGGCATGAACCATCAACAAATAGCTCCCTATCTGGCTTTCTAAGGGGCTGTTCTTCGATATCTGGACGTGGTTTCGTGCATAACTCTGTGACTTGTAAACAATCATGTTCTTCTTCTTCGTCATCTTTAATTTCCTCATGATATGGGTCTGGTAGTAAGGTAGCGGGATTTACTATTGTGCACCTTACTATGGTCACATTTTCAGCACCCATTATTATTCTCTCATATTTAGTCAGCCGACTAGGAGTAAGATGCTGAGTTCGGGTTCTTGTCAACAAAATTACAACTGCATGTGGAACATACACCTTCACAGGATGTCCCATCACAATTGACTCACTTTGTTCAATGCTCAAACAAGTAGCCGCTACTGCTTTTAAGCAGCCTGGCAACGCGGCTGCCACTGGGTCCAATGTAGCAGAAAAATACGCTATAGGACATCTGTCTAGACCATGTCTTTGAGTTAAGACTGAAAGTGCACAATTTTCTCTCTCATGACAGAACAATGCAAAACTTTTCTTATAGTCAGGCATGCCTAAGGCAGGTGCTGAACACAGAGCATTTCTCAATTTTACAAAAGCTCCTACGCTCTCATCATCCCACTCAACTGGGTCCTTCGCCTTCTTTTTCGTCATGTGAATTAATGGCTTGGCTAACAGGGAAAATCCTAGTATCCATTGCCGACAGTAACCTACTATTCCTAGGAACATTCTCACTTCTCTTTGTGTTACAGGCATTTGCATTTTCTTTATTAATTTTACTCTTTCAGAGGTTATTCTTCTTTTTCTCCTTTCAATTTGGTGTCCCAGATACTTAACTGCTGTTGTACAGAACTGCAATTTTTCAGGTGAGACTTTATGCCCTTCTTCAGCTAAATGATTAAATAGTGCAATAGAATCAACAACACAGTCCTCTCTGGTGTTTGATGCCACCAGTAAGTCGTCAATATATTGCACTAAGACTGAGCTTCCTGGCATCACTAATTTCTCTAGACAATTTTTTAATATCTGATTGAAAATGGAAGGACTTTCCGTGTACCCCTGAGGAACACGATTCCATACATAGATTTTATTCTCAAATTTAAATGAAAAAAGATACTGGCTATCTGGGTGCAATGGTATTGAAAAGAACGCTTGGCATAAATCAATCACAGTGAACCATCCTGCACTCCAAGGGATCTGGTATAGAATTACTGCAGGATTTGGCACTATAGGACAACATGGTTCCACAATCTTATTTATTTTTCGCAGGTCTTAAACAATCCTATATTTTCCACTAGGTTTCTTTAAACCCATTATTGGTGAATTACATGGGCTACTCATTACTTCTTTTAGTATGTTTTGTTCTACCATTCGGTTGATTTCTTCAATGACTCCTGCTTTTACTTCTGCACTCATTTTGTACTGTTTGGTATTGGGAAAAATCGCACCTTCTTTTACAGTAATTTTAACTGGGTCTATTTTGACCATAAGTCCTACTTCTTTTCCTGTGGAATCCCATACTAGGGGGTTTACTGTAGTTTTTAATTCTTCTGGCAGCTCATCTTTTGTTATTAACGAAAACATCTCATCTATTTCTGTACCTTGTTTTGCAATCATAAACTTATACACATGATCTTCATCTGGGGTCTGAACTGCCACACCATCCGGTGTGCAGAAAATTGTACAATTCATTTTGCATAACAAATCTCGGCCCAATAAATTTACTGGACTGGAATCACACACTACAAATTGATGCATTTCTCTGAAATTTCCAATTTTAACTTCCATTGGTTCGGTAAGAGGTGTTCTAATCTTTCGATTAGCTACCCCCACTACTTGGATAGCTTCTCCAGAGAGAGGAAGGTCTGGAATGTCTGCTGTTCTCACAGTAGACAGGGTAGCACCTGTGTCCAAAATAAAAGTAATATCATTACCTTTCACATTCCCTTCAACATATGGACCTGACTGATCTACCGGTAAGGATGCGCCAAGTACGCACTCCTTCTCCCCCTCTCCCAGGCACCGTCATGAACTGTATTGACAGAAATCGTCCTGTAAAAGAAACTGTGATGTTACATAATCATTCTTACCACTTCCTCCTTGATATCCGACGTCTGTACCGTGCTTTGCTCTGCTTACATTACCCTGAATAGGTGCAGGTGGCAACTGACTCTGAGGATTTACACCCTGCTGTGAGTCATTCTGCGTCTGTGGATTTAAATTTTGATTTGGGCCATTATTATTCAGAATCTTTTTACATTCATCCTTCCAATGCCCCAATTTTCCGCATCCATGACAAGGAAATTTCTTTTTATCCTCTTCTCTACTCATTCGTCCTCTCACTTTCCCACCATTTCCAGTGTCACCACTCGTTCCAGAATCCTTTCCTTGATTTTCACTCGGGTTATCCAAATTAATTCCCTGTTTCTCGGCCATTTTCACCTGAGCCCACATTACTTTCTCCTGCAATTTCTTGTGCCTATCCTCAATATCATCTCCACAATATTTTGCATATTTCAAGATCTCGTCGATCGGTTTCCCTTGCCAACACAACATGTGCTGCTTAATCATCTGACAAATCTCTGGCTTCAGGCCATAAACAAATCGGTAAACAAACTGACTCATGTTCTTATCTCCAATATCCTCAAAGCCACTATATTGCTTGAATACCTGCAATAAACGCTCATAATAAGCGTGTACCGATTCACTGGCTTCTTGGGTAGTTCGGTCTATTTTCACCCAATCTGTTTCTTTCGGTGGTATTTTCCCTTTTAGGTAAGTTATCACTTGCTGGTACTTTTTCATTACATCATTTGACGGGGCACCTGTCTTTGGGTCTCTAGGATATTCTTCACTTGGCCAATCGACTGTGATTTTACAATCTGTCCACAAATCGGCAGGTACCACTATGTCAAACAAACCATCCAAATCCTTCAACAATACCTTTGACACCTTCACAAACCTCTCAACCTGCTTGTACCATTCAATTGGTTTTTCTCTCAACTTTGGAAAATCATTCGTAAATGACAAAATATCCTGTCTGCTCCATGGGACATGTACATATCCTCCTCCTGGAACTTCTCGCATCAGGTACATTTGATCTGTCTTCCCTGTTTCCTTCATTAAATATTCAGATGCTGTTCTACTGGATCGTGCCTCTTCCTTTTTCTTAGCCCATCTAACTCTCCATTTATCTAGCTCTCCCCTTTTTTGCAAGACTGTCATTAATTCCTTTACTTGTAACTTTCTTCCAGAGGCATTCATGTTTTCTAAATCTTTATCTGAAAAATCTGCTCTATAGGGTTTCTGCAACACTTTTGATCTCCCTATTTCAATTCCCATCTGCAGAGCTAAATCTGATAATTTTTCATGGAACAATTTTACATTTTTGGTAATACTTCTGCATACAAACAATAATTCTTCTTCATCATATGTATTTAGGCGATCTAGCCCTACATTTCCTGCTATTATTTCTTCTAATTCGACTTTTAATTTATAAATGTCCAAAATATTTGGAGGTGTACACTGTTGATCTGATCCTTGTGCCCACCTTTCTAAGTCTTCGGGTGTTACTACAGTGACACTTTTTGCTCCCGATGAAGTTATTAGGTTTATATCTTTCGAGCACCCAGGTGTAGCTCTTCTGGAAGTACTATTGACAGAATCTCGAATGGGTAAATCCATTAATGATATCGTAGATTCACAATCACTAAAGTGATCTTCAACCATTACTACTGCTTCAGGTTTAGGAACATTCACAGGAGTAGGCGTAACTAGCGGTGGAGGATAGTTTCCTTTGTCACTATATAATGGGACTACTGGACCAATTGTTACAGGTATGGTCAAAGAGTCAGGATGCACTTTTATCTGTGTTATTTTCTGTATTAATTCTGCTCTGGTCTTCTCTAGGGCTTCCTTTTCTTTATCGTGAAGTATCCTGCTAGGTGTGAAATCATGCATTACCTGCGGTACTAATGGAGTCTTTAACGGTGGTGCACTTGGGGTGCATCCACTTGTCCCTTCCTGATATGGTGGGGGGTTCTTTAATATCTCTTCCATAAATTCATCTTCAGAATCTCCATTTCTCATTAAGTGCTTTGTCTTTTCTGTGCATTTGCTCCCTAACAGTTCTTCTGCTGTCAATATTGGATACAATCCCTCTGTAAGCATTGCCCTTCTCCATTGTTTCATCTGACCGTCCCTAGACTCATGTTGGTTTCTTGGGAAAAATCCTCGATAACCCCTATTACTCCTGGATCGGTCACGCTCAAATGCCTCGGTTTCCCATTCTTCTAAGGCTTCGTATTGAGTTAATCTAGGTCTGCATTCTAAGTCATTCATCCTCAATCTCAAATTTTGAAGAATTCTCCCATTGAAAGTGCCATTCTCGGGAAATGCTAATATTCCATCATTTTTTGTATATTCTATCCAATTCTCTATCCATACGCAAGTATGATAACCTCTCTCCATCATAATGAATGAAGCGGGCGTTTTAGCTGGTGGAATGATAATTCCTTCTCAAGTTTTGATTGGTTTATCCTTTTTAAAATAATTCTTAATCTTTTGCAGAAATGACATTTTTCTCTTCTCTCCGTACATCTTGTGTAAATCTCGATGTATAAAATTATATTCTGCAAAGCCTAAATATCTCCTATCCGGACGAGTTCCTGTCAAAGTCGGATCGCGTTTTAACATGCACTCTCTATCCACTAAGATTTTAGCTTCTATGATATCAACCAATCGAATGTCTGCTAACTTTTATCTCTGAACCAATCCTAGCGCGGCCTTTCTGTGACGTTTGTCTGCCAACCCCTCCTTTACAATCTGCGCTTCTCTGTCCCTCGCTGTTTTCGACCAATCCCAGCGCGGCACCTGTGACGTCAGTATTGCTCCTGACTACTGACCCCTCCTATACAAGAGTCGTTCCACACCCGCTGTTTCAACCAATCCCAGCGCGGCGTCTTGTGACGTCAGCTCCCTCTCCGGCAGCTGACCCTCCCTTTACAAAATCGTACGCAAAACTTTATTTTCTCTACGACTTTAATTAAAATTCAGTAACAACATAAAACATTCGCTATCGTGCCAGTTTCTCTAGATTTTGAAAAGATAGTTTCTCTCACACTTAGTAAAACCTTTTCGTTTACTAAACATACACTACGAGTAAAACCCTTCCGTTTACTCTTCACACAAGCTTCCGAAATACCTGCTACTTTTTCAATGTTACCCTTTCTAGGTGATATAACATCAAATTTTACCAGCGTACTCCTTTGCTATTACTCACACGCATAGAGTCCCTAACCAGTACTGATAGTCCTGCTTAACTTTTCAGTACTATTTCTGCCTGACAGATAACCTCACTGCAGTATGGCTTCCACTTACCATCCGCTATTCAATTTTCCCCGGGGAATTCTGGACAACATAAAACAAACTTTTGAACACACGGATGTTAGTTCATAAAAATAAAATTCTCATTACCCAATTAACAGTCTAACCATCCTCTGATAACCAGAAAACTGATCCAGCGCGATATTAGCAAACAGCATTCATACACTAAATACTCACTTGGGCCCATACATTCATACTACGCTAATACTTACGCTGGGGAGTCAGTTGTACTCTTTATCAAAATCCCTGCTACCAATTACTTTTCTGATTGAAGAGTAATGACTTACCAATGAATCCTTTGCTAATTGGGAAATTTAAAATGAGTGACATTCATTACAGTACATAATCCTGAAATAATCACTGAGTCAGGAAGTTTTAAAATGTTTATCTAAAGATTTAGCAGAGTAAAATACAGAATCACATGATACTCAGTCGTATATCAAGGATGAAGCATAGAATAATAATTATTAATCAATGACGGTCCCTCAGAAAGGAGAAGATAGAGACAGCAGCGCAACTAAAGGTTGCATTTATATTTACCTAAAGTGCGAGAACCAAACCTCTTGGCCAAGGAGTTGGAAAAATAGGACCCAGGAAGGATGAAGAGCAAAGACCTCCTCCAGGTTCAGGACAGGACCGGTGACCTCTCTACAACGACGCCTGCGTCGTTCCCCTCTCTGATACTCGACTTCTCCTTGATTCTCCCGTGCCTTCCTTCTAATGGACTCCACGCCCCCTCCTCAGGACCTCTCTGGACAGCGATTCAGTCTGCAATCGATCAGCTTGTTGGTCTGGAGCTTCTGCCTGTCAGCGTCTAGTCTCGTCCCTGTGTGAACGCCTGCTCTGAATAATTAGCTAATTCTATATCTGTTATACCCTTCTACACCCATGTACCTCCCCTTAATGTTGCCAAAATATGGGACCACTATTTCTGATTGGACAGGGACAGGGGGTTGATTCTCACAACATATTGATTTAGTTCAATTTCCTAAAGCCCATTGTTTTAAAATACCGCCCATCAAATTTAATACATTTGCTTTATTTCCCACCCGTCTCACGACAAAATTTATACATTCTTCATGTACATAGTTGCAAATTTAACAGGAACAACATGGGTACAGCAATGTTGGCCATTAGGTCGTGGCCTTGGACGACGTCCAGGTTGACTTCATCCTTTTTCTTTGGCAGCCATGCAGGACGCATGCGCAGAATCATCTGTGTCTCGAGTTTCAGTTCACCAACCCCAGGCCCAAGTTTACGAACTGATAAAAGTCAAGGAAGAAAATATTAAAATCACAAATAAAATGTTTCACTGTATACCCACTCTTTCTACTCTATCCCTATTTACTTATAAATTCTATCCCGCATTAGTAGCGTTAGAGAAACGACAAATTAATAATAACATGAGAGCAAGCTGTAGCATGTGAAAACATCAAGCAGCCATTTTAATGCACACTGCGCAGAAGCAGGAGTTTCCCACCAAGCAAAGAAAGACGTCACAACACGTGATATGGTTGAGACATGCGCAGTAAAGTTCCCGCGCTTTAGCGGCCATTTTAGAAAAAGACAAGCGTTACTTGTTAGTTAGAACACATAGGCAAGCTTCCTTGCTATTTATGTAGTGTATGCAAAGTTAGTATAAACAATACAAGTTTAATAAATTAATACTGTGAGGAGATTGCATCCGAGCAAGTCTCATTTGTGAGTCCTTGCTCCATCACTATGACCATACATTTTAATATTTATACCCTGGGATTGACCCACAGCTTTTCAAGGTATTACCATAGGTACCACCAATACAATCTTCCACTTCCCATTACAATGGAGTCAACTGTTTACACTGTGCTGCTTCACACTGAGGTTGTACCACAACTGAGTTCCCACCTCTCCTTCTGTTTATATGACTTAGATGCCCCCTCGAGTTTGCGCCGAGGTTAAGTTGACACTGATTACCTGACATTGCGGGTAAGCCTGAACTATATACATACACATTATGGTTTCACATACAGATGATCCCAAACTGTGTCCACAACAACCTTTGTTTGGACACCACACTGAATTTTTGGAGTGAGTGCAATGGTTTTATTGTGCATGATATTTTGGCAAATTGTCTCTTTCAGGTAATACACCCACCAGTGGATCCTTGGCTGAGTGGCGGTCCACTCCGACCACTGGTTTTGCATATCATTTATTTTTATGGTTTAGTATGTTTGCGATATGAGCCATACTACCCATCTCTCACTTTGGTCCTAAAGAAAGCCTCCACACCTCTACGGAGGGTATGAGTCTGAAACATGTTGACCCTCACTGTTCTATGACAGGTTGAATACCCTCCTGTCTTAGGTTTGTTTTTAATCCTGACCTTCGGACGCCCAAATAAAGTTACTGGTGTACCTTGGAGTTAGTTTTATCTCACATACACTTCCTTTCTTTTCTACTTCTTACCACACCCTGCTCATCTATAGGTTTTAGGAGATCTCTTTCTAATGCTGAAAACATCCCTGAGACCCTCCCTTTCAGAGAGGGGGTTGTAGCCCGCATTGTGACAAGGTTCGCAATGCGAGGAGTTTACCGTATGATGAAGCATGCCACCTATCGGTGGGTGAGGAAACCGTCCTTTAAAAGGGATTTTCCAGCACTCTTCCATATTAATGAGACGCAGAGGCCTAATTTGTGGTTTTTGTGTAGCTAATATAACCTGGATAAGTGGGCGCTTTTTCAACCCATGGCTTGCAACATGATTATTTGGAAAGAGAGCAGGTATTTTAATGTCTCGTTGTTTGCTAGTTTGTCTGACAAGCTGTTGATATTCCTTGAGCATATTCGAAGCTTGCCAGCCAGGTCAAGCAGTGCAAGTGCTGCGGGGCTTATTCACGCTTGATGTTTTGATTGACTCAGTGCTCCTGGGATCCAACTCCAGTCGTTGACCTGCAAAAGTGCTCGGGTGGTGCTCTTGTGCGGCGGAAGAGCAGACGGACTGAGGGGTGTAGGTGGTCTGCTCCATGTGCTCCTCAGAATCGAACTTGAGTGTTTGTGTGGAAGGATGGACACCTCATCTCGTGAGTTATTAAGAAATGAGGTAAGTCGGTTCTACATCTGATGACACCAATATCCCCCAGTTTTTAAGGGCCATTGAGACCCCTAATACCTGGGTAGCAGCTGCTGTGATGACCAGGACACTTTGGTAGTTTTGTTTGTTCGTCCAGATGCTGGGGCCAAGAATTCAACCGAAACAATGTCATCTGAGTTCTGGTTCTCGGTTTCTGGAATTTGGCTTAATCGACGAAGGATGTACCCGGGGTTGAGAAGATCAAAATGACCTCTTGATTGATATTCGGGATACATTAGGACTGTCTGGCTGCTGATTACGCAGGGATATCGGTATTGACAGCGCTGTTCCCAGAGACTCAAAGCTTCTGAGCCACTGTTCTAAGTGGCGACCCATGGGTTTATGATTGCTCTTTGAACCTTGTCCAGATGGTAATTGGGTCTGGTTGGATGTTATCCTGGAATCCGACTTTTCCTTGACCTAAGTTATGAGAGCCCCAGGTGGGCTTGATGGTTCACGCCATTATTGCCCGGTCCGTGGCTAGCGCTGAACAAATGCTTCCTTTTTCATGATGTGGTCTGTTATTCACCAAAATCAAAAATGGCACAAGAATGGTATGGGATGCTATATAAAAAACAAATTGCTATTATGATATGTGTAAAAGTAGATCGTAAAGGCAGTATATCCAGTGTTTAAACTGCATAATGTGGAACCAAGAAATTGCTGCAATCCCCATTTCACCTACTCAAACTGAGTGACTGCGTGCAGATGACTTTCATTCAATCAATCAATCAAAACTTTTATATAGTTCTAAAAGACATAGCATTCCTTAAAGTCATAAAGTTTATCAATGCCTCTAATCTCAGCCGGCAGCATATTCCAGACTATGCAAAATATAGATACCAAAGATTTTCCTCTTCTTTTTTCCCCGATACCTTTTAGTGGCACATGGAGCTTTTGTAAGGAGATTTTAAAACCCTTATTGGAATTCAAGCCAATGTTGCCACCACACATTAGGGCACTGCCATGAATCGATTTATGAGTTAGGACCAAAGTTCAAAATTTTAATTTGAGATGCTGTAGGAAGTCGACACCGGTTTCCGAAGGCCTGGGAAGCATGGGGACCTTTGTAAAGTTTGAGCACTGTTCATACTGCAGAATTTCGTAGGACCTGTATTTTTGTAACTTAGCCTTCGCTGTTCCAACCAACAGACAATTACAAAATCTAGCTATGAATTAATTTGCCACTGTTAATCTCTTTGTTTCTGAACAACTGTTTTTTCACAGCATGTATCATAGCGAGATAATAGGAACATTCCTGGATTTGTTTCCTTTGCACTGACAACAATCAGAGATTTGCCAACTTGAAAAGAAGTTCTGCGGGCTATATTGATTTTAAAATTTAAATGAGAACTCTTGGAGTCTTAGAGGCATTACGAATTACACATCTGTGATCTATCCAAGTGTTTAATTTATTAAGGATCTCCAAGATCCTCTTCTGCCCTTTTAGTAGGGATTGGAGAAAAACTGAATACAAGGTGTCTGTTGTCAGTGTAATTCTGGATTCCTAAACCACGATGTAATAAGAGCTTCTGAAGTGACTGACAAGAAGTGGTGATAGGCACGTTCACTACAGCACCCCATAGTCGACAACCTCTGGCTCTATCATGCCCAAACATAACACCACTCATGATTTCCTACACTGGCGAAATTATTTCAGCCAGGTTGTAGCTACATCAGACCACCTACAATCCTCCTCATCCTTTCCAACAGAACAGCATCGTGTGATCAAGGGTATTGACTCCTCCTAAGTAAAGCTAGGCCACTATTACCCATCATTTAAAAGATAGTATTTTGAATGTCCATCAGTGCTGTCTCAGAGAATTAACATAACATAAGGTGTATGTTCACCCAAGGGCATCTTGGCGCTGGATAACAGATGTTTATTGTTACCCAACTCAATGGTACTCATTTTGTGAGGAAAGAAACTAAGATGTGTTAACCCCTAACATGTCATTATCTTCTACAACATCGAGTAGCTGACAAGCTGCTTTCATTTCTAAAGGTTTCAGCAACCAAGGTTAATTAGAGCTTTGTCGATAGTTCTCTGGATCAAACGTATCCAGTGTTGATTTTTTTAAAATAAATAGTGTAAGCATGACTTCTACAAATATTCCGGAATGTGACCGGTTCTATGACAATAATTTTTAATATCACAAATATTCAAGGCCTACTTTTAGGAAGTAGGGTAAGTGCTTTATGTAACAACTCCCTTGCAGGGAGATTCTTTAAATTAGAAAATGTGACCTTCACACTCATTGCTCAAGCCTTTCCTATGTGTGAAAGCTTCATCTAATGAAGACAGAATTCTGTCTCTAATATCTTAGCAGTGAAAATCTTTTTGACTGGCCTCATAGGAATGTTTTTGTAAATTTGCAATGTTATCAGTGGGGAATGGATAGGTGAGACTTTATAAAGCTGTGCCTCATTTTTCAAAACAGAAAAAAATGGGAAGGGAAGTCTTAGGGGGATATTCACAAGAACGTGCGCTAAACATCTCCAAAAAATGTTAACGCAACTTTACACATCGCAGTCTATAGCGGGAAAATAACCCTGTGTTAACGTGGAATTCACAACACGGCGATAGCATGCGATAGTCTCCCGAAAACGCGAACAGGCTTATCAAAGAGGGGTTGGCTCTCCCAGACATTGGTTGGTATTCTGCCGCATTTCAATTTAAAGGCGTCCGGATGCTACTTTCAAAACCAGAGGAGACATCGTGGGGAAGGCTGCTGGGTGAAATGGCTATGACGGAGGGTGGAGGAGGCGGAGAGGGCTTTCTATATAAGTTCGGGGCCCCGAGATATTTTAAACGAGTACGCTTGAAGGTCCTTAAGGCCGCCTTGGAAACTTGGTATAAAGTGAGATGTAGATGGGGAATTGGATATTACTCAGATTTTGCACCTATATGGGATTCTCCAGGGACACCACTATGTCTTAAAGATAGTTTGGCTGTACCAATTAAGAGAGCGGGCATCACTATTTGGTCTGACTTGTTGGATGCAGAAGGAATCTATCCTTGGGAGGTATTAAGGGCTAAAATAGGTACTGGTTTTTCCAGGTTTAAGTATTTACAACTTACATCTTGGTTTGAAGCAGAAAAGGGGAATATAAGTGGTGATTGGGAAATGAAGCATTTTCTTCAATCAGTGCAACCAAAAAAGAAAGAGATTTCTATTTGGTATAAGAAGTCCCTAGACGCAGAAGACCTGGAACTTCCACCACAATCTTCGGTCTGGAATCAATCCCCCTTTGAGTCCAACATTGCAGACCTGTTTGAGCCCTCTCTGAAATTACTTTACAAATTCATTAAACCAGCCAGCCTAAAAAAGAATCACTTTTTTGTCAACAACAGACTCTACTACACACCGGCCAGGATAGCCAAGTTCGCCCCCCTGCCCATCCCAAAATGCCCTAGGTGTTTGACTCTCAACGCCAACGACATCCATATCTTTCACGACTGTCCCGCATTAAGAACTTTTTGGAAGGGGGTGGGAGACACCCTCTGTGGCATTTTTAAAGCCAACATTGAGGTTAATCTATCATTAGTGTTTTTTGGAGATGATGGCTCGTTTAGTCTGAACTCATCACAGATTCATAGTGGGTTGCTGCTATACTTGGTGTTACTTGCCCGAAGAGAGATTTGCATGAAATGGAAAGACTCACAGCCCCCGAAGAGCGAGGATTGGCTTAACGCCACATTTGCCATGGCTCGTTTAGATCAGGTTGGAACCGGGGAAAGCTCGATAAACATCTGGCAGCCCCTTATGAGTTGGGGCCGAGACTTGAGATTAATATAATTCGAGTTGGCTTCCCCCCCCCGGTCCTATGATTACACCAAGCCTTCAACAAATGGAGCTGGTCAGGTCGACCTAAGCAAGTGCAGTAAGCCGTAGGGCGCCCAGTTGGAAAATGACGGCTTTTTAAAATCTGCAGAAGCTTTTTGGTGAGATGAGGACAAAAAAAAAGAACGTGCGCTAAACATCACCAAAAAATGTAAACGCAACTTTACACATCGCAGTCTATCGCGGGAAAATAACCCAGTGTTAACGTGGAATTCACAACACGGCGATAGCATGCGATAGTCTCCCGAAAACGCGGACAATGTCCGCGATACAACAACCGCTATGGTGATAAAAACCCAAACCCCAACGCAAAAAAACATGCGATAGGCCAAACCGCGATGAGGAAATCAGCGATAAGCAGCGCCAGGCCTGCAATACACACAGGGCAGGTGGGAAAATCACTACAAAAGTACAAAAAACACACAAACACAAAATAACCAACCCCGAAGCACCATGGAGGCAGCCGGAGCAGGCGCAGAGGACGAGCGGAACCTCACAAGCACCCCGGTCGACCAGCCTAGGACCTCGGGGACAAGGAAGGGCAAGGACAAGAAGAAGAGGAAGACGAAGTTCAGTCCACAGGAGAATAGGATCCTGGTCACGGAGGTGATGGAACACCATCAAGAACTGTTTGTCACCTCCAATGTGTCATTGGGCACCAAAAATGGAATATGGCGGTCCATCGTGGACAAGGTGAATGCCCTCGGAGAGCACAAGAGGTCAATGGACGAGGTCAGAGACGATGGATTGACATCAAGCGCAAAACCAAGGAGAAACTCGCAGGCAACCAGAAGGCAGCAATGCAGACTGGAGGTGGGAGCCCAGCGTCACAGCTGGAGCTGGATGACATGGAGGAGCTGGTGTCGACAGTCATCAGTGTGGAGACCGTGGCAGGAGTCGGGGGACCGGACACTGCTCGACATGACACAACACAACAGCAACAGGGTGAGTAACCACCAGGTACTAGGGGGATGGGGGGAGATGGGCACAATAGCACACATGCACAATCAAGCAGAGCACAGTGCACACCCACAATGACTCTGGATCATGGCCTTGATCTACAGACTGTCACAATGTACATTGCCATGCTGTCTGAATGGGAACATGTACCATGCGGCTACATACATGTGGACACATTGTAACACAGCATCTCCCCTTCACATTGCAGGGGCATCGTCAACACCTCCTGCAGAGCAGTCCCAGCCACTCTTCACTGATGACGAGGAGGACACCACCAGCATCGACACCCAAGCCCTCCAAGACATCATTGAACTCATCCGCCAATCACCTCCAGGACCAGGGCAGCCCAGCTGCATCGAGGAGACCCCACCCACTCCACAAACCACCCAGCAGGAGGCACCCACAACCCCGGCTGTCTCCCAAGACCCCCCCAAACAACACATGGCCTTCCAACGCCGTGTGTTGGAGGGCCAGAGGGAGATGGCTGAGCAGGTGCGGGTGGGGTTCGACCTCATGGCTACCAAACTTGACGCCATCCCTGGGTGTCTGAGTCCCATCAGGGACCACCTCCAGTCCCTAATGGACACCCACAGGCCGCTCCATGGTCTCCAACTAGCCCTGGCTGACATCGCTGGAGTCATGACTCAGAGACAAGAACACCTGTCCGCTCAGAGTGGCTCCAGCGATCTCAGCCGTGAGCTGGCACACATGCGGAGGCTCATGGAGGACATGGTGCGGATGGAGGCGGAAAGGATGGCAGCCACCGCTGCACATCAGCAAAATGTAGCTGGGATCTACCATGCCCTGCGTATCCTCATCATGGCATTGCTGCCACAAGGCGTGGCGCAGATGAATGCTGCTGCTCCTACACCATCCACATCTCCGCCCACTGGTGTGTCGTGCCTCACAGTGCGGCAGGCATTTCCACTCAGGCACCTGATGTGTCACTGCCACACAGTGCAGCCGACAATCCACCTCCGGCCCCTGATGTGTCAGTGGCACACAGTGCCGCAGCCGGAACTGCACCACCCACAGGTGGGGCAGAGCACACATCTGAGGACGAGGACGTGGATGGGCTTGAGATCAGGAGGAGGCACTAGCATTCATGTCCGCCACCTGGCCTGTTGCAGCTTGGTGCCGCACATGGCCCCATGACCTTCCACTGACCCCCTATACACTCTGCTGCACTCACCTTGGACAGCGACATGGACTGCCATATCCTGTTTGGTGACCAATGACACGGCGACCAGACTGCGGACTGTACCCTTCCTCTTCCGCTGTCCTTGTCATTCCCCGATGGACTCTGGCTGGTCCTCAACGGGCCCATATTGTGAAGTGGGGTTGGCATGGCCCTGTACTGCTCCAGCTGCAAAACTCCACTGGATGTGCATTAAACATTCAGAAACGCACTGCTGTGTCATGTCTTTCATCATTCAGGTATGAATGTGTGGATGAATGTAGGGTCAGTGATTCCCCATAACGTCAATGATGCTCATCTAGTGGGATTCCAGTCACAGGGTGCTACATTGCCGATTGCGTTCCGGAGGCCGTAGACACTACAACAGGGACACACCCATTAGTCACTTCCTTGTCCGGACATGGACTGAACCACGCCCAGAGCCCCCGAGGCATTGTTGCAAGCCCTGCGCTGGTCCGGCGTACGCCAGGCCAGACCACTCCGCTTATGCTCCGAGGGGGGGGCCACATGGCTACAAGTCGCAGGTTTACCCTAGTGGTCTGCAGGTCACTGGTCTAGTTGTCAGCATGTCACGGCCACTCCCTGAGGGCAGGTTTGCACACACACCACACCCATCAAGCACAGGCGTCACAGGCCATGTGACCCCGCCAATATAAGGGGCCGACAACGTCACATTCCCCACTGCCGGTGGTGACTGGATGACGGACGTTCCACGAGTCTCAAACATAAAGGGCCCATGATTTGTTGAGCACAGGGTTAGTGGCACCCGAAGCCATGCGGCCGTCACGGGCCTACCACCACATGGCGCTGACTGGGGTTGCACAGGGTTAGTGGCACCCGAAGCCTTGCAGCCGTCATGGGCCTACCACCACGTGGCGCTGACTGGTGTTGCACAGGGTTAGTGGCACCCGAAGCCTTGCGGCTGTCACGGGCCTACCACCACGTGGCGCTGACTGGGGTTGCACAGGGTTAGTGGCACCGAAATTGCTGAGCGGGTGTGCAGCCTGCGATGATGATGATGTGTGCACTGATGTGGTCTCTGCCATTGATGCCTCAGGACTCAGCGTCATGTGTGGGACCTGATGGGCCGCGGTGCAGGTCCGCATGATGTGGAGCATGCCATGGTGGCAGGACCGGAGCCTGGAGCTTGCACGGGCACGTGGTGTGCCCACTGGTGGACACACCGTTGGCGGCAGGTGAGCAGTGGGGCCTGGGTGCGCAAGTGCGGACAGCCAGCGCTGGCCGGCGGGAGGGGGTAGGGTGCGGCTGCATTTGTGCGCAGGGACGGACAGGCGTTGTTGCCGTGTGCAGTGAGATGGACTCTGCCATGATTGACTCTGGCCTCGATTACAGATTGCAGACCTGGAGGCTTGCAGTGTGTACTGGCACGTGGTTGGAGACACACCGGTGGCAGCAGGTGAGCAGTGGTGCCTGGGTGCGCAAGGGCGGCAGTGTCCCTCCCTCTCTCTCTCTCTCTCTCTTTCTCTCCCTTCCTTTCCTTCTCTCTCTCTCTCTGCCTTTCTTTCTTTCCTTCTCTCTCTCTCTCTCTCTCCCTTCCTTTCCTTCTCTCTCTCTCTTTCTCTCCCTTCCTTTCCTTCTCTCTCTCTCTCGCTCCCTTCCTTTCCTTCTCTCTCTCTCTCTCTCCCTTCCTTTCCTTCTCTCTCTCTCTGCCTTTCTTTCCTTCTCTCTCTCTCTCCCTTCCTTTCCTACTCTCTCTCTCTCTCTTTCTGCCTTTCTTTCCTTCTCTGTTTCTCTGTGTCTCGCTCCTTTGATGTGCGCATGACACACGTTCTGATTTGGTGCTTTATTTTCCAGGCTGTGACATCAAGATTTTCAAGGACGGACCCGACAGGAGTCTTCCGCATTAGTTATTTGTGTTGTATTTCAATAAAGTTTTTGGTTGTTACTTCAATGATGAGTGACTGTTTCTCGTTCTTCTGACCACACATGTGTGTTTCTTGTTGTCATTGTGCGGCATCATGCGCTTTTTGTGGCTCTTGTGTCGTGCACGGTATGTGTTTGTCCGGGGGGGTTCTGGAGAGGGGGGCCTGGGAGTGGTGGCGGTGGGTGTTGTGGCCCTCATGGGTCTCCGAGCTGCATGGTCATTGGCTCCATGGCATCTGTGGGTCTTCAGATGTGGCTCTGGCCTGGGCTCCCTTTCATGCTGCAGGTAGTCGTCCTGCTCAACACCAGCAGAAGCCAGGTGTTAAATCCCTGCTGCTACCGCGGCTTATCGCCTGTTTTTGGTTTGCATCGCAGATCTGGCAGTTCGTTGTAAATGTGGTGTAGTGGTGTTTTTTTGTGTTTTTGCAAGGGAACGCCTACTCTGCATCTCATTAGGGTTAGTTGATGGTGTCACCCGTGGAGGTAAAGTTTGCGGCAGTTATCGCGGGAATACTGGCGTTGTCTGCAGTTTGCACCCGCTTGTGATTGGGGCGGTAAATCTATCTCCACTTTTGATGCGTTAAGGTGGCGATAACTCGGCGATGAGTCCTTGTGAATATGCCCCTTAGTCACATAGGGATCAGTGGTCTATAGCACTACCCAACCAAACTACTTAAAATTAGCTTGTGGCTCGTGCATGGCAACATCACTGATAGGTGCATTGATTGAGATAAGATACACATGATTGCACCTTCATTTTGTTCATATGTTACTGGAATAGAAGGTACAAATGCTGATACTAGACATGTTCCATGACCCAATGTATGAGTTAGAACCAATGATCTAAATTTTTATTTGAGATGTTGTAGGAAGTTGACACAGTTTCTCTAAGGCCTGCAAAGCATGGGGACCTTTGGGAAGTTTGAGCACTGTTCTTACTGCAAAGTTTCGTAGGATCTGTATTTTTTAAATTAGCCTTAGCTGTTCTAGCCAAGAAAGCAATTGCAAAATCTAGCTATGAATTAATTTGCCACTGTTAATCTCTCTGTGTGTTAGAAGCTGTTCTTCACATCACCTTAAATGATAATTTCATAGTGAAATAATGGCAAAATCCGTGGATTTTGTTTACCGTGGCACTGACAATAATCAGAGATTTGACAAGTTGAAAAGAAGTGCTGCAGTGTTTGTAGCGTCCTCCCCAGCCTGGGTACCCACCAACGACTACGCCACACACCGAACTTAGTATTACACGTCTTTATTCATCTGCGTGTAACTGCGAACTCCACATTCTAGAACATCCTTCATTGCATTCTGCTTTAACTCTAACATCACAGTTCTATGGAGTCTATCAGGAACCAAAAGGGGTCCATCATTTGTAACTTGCAAGACACTACAGTGCATATTTACGAGAAAATGACGCAGCGCAGTGCTGCAAGCCATCTTGCTGCGCCGAGCTGCGTCATTAGGAAAGTGCAGGGAAGAGTTGCATTTACAGCAATACAATGCATCCCTGTGCTTTCCCCTGCTCTGGCGCACAATTGGCTGCTTAGCGCCAATGCAGGCCCCCTTGCACCATGGTGAAAGAGTGCCAGCGTTGCAGGGATGATTGTTTGTGTACAGGAAGGGACACCTGCCTGCTCAAAAACAATCATTGATGGCACTTCCCTCCTTCTATATGTGCTGCAGGATGCAATACACATAGAAAGGTTAAAAAACGAATAGAATAGGGATTTCTCCTCGTTGCACCACTTTAACGCCTCGAATCCGACTCATTCCCAGGTTTCCCAGATTCCATGGGTGTTGCGGGGGAACACTCACAGCAACATCCGTGGAACGCCCCTTTCAAGCAGAGTAATGCGTGAAAAGGGGCCATATTTACAAGGCCATGAAAAGATTCGCAGAGTGGCTTTACGTGGCCATGTAAATATCGGCGGGCACACTGCACCACTTTTGTAACGCTTTGGGGGTGTAAAAGTGCTGCAGAGGCATTGTAAATATGCCCCTACATCTCCCCTCTGTTAAATAAAAAATTAAAACATTTTACAAAATATATATAAACGTGTACAATTTAATATCTTCAATCAATTTTTTGGAGCTTTAACTATTCGACCTGATCTTGTTTTTGGAAACTGGGAACTGTCACCACCACTGTCCAGGATCTGCATCAATGGTGTAGAGGCAACACCAGCCACTAAGGTTTCAGACCCAGTCTCTCCTTCAACAGTTAGACCTGATGAACAATTAATTAAATGCGGAAAATTAGAAGAGTCTCTGGTAATAGACTTCCCAGGACGCTGGGCAGTCAGCATGTGTCCCTTGGTAGACACCACTTGAAAAAGTTCTGCATCAAATGGAGCATCAGATTTTTACTGGATCTCCTTTCCTAAAGACAATGTTTTTGGCATGTCGTCTTTTGTTTGTTAACCAAGTCCTTCTTATAAGCTGCTTTCTCGTCTTTCTTACTCTGACTGGTCCATTGAGGTAACTTGATGTTCTTTGCTCTCCCGAACATAGGTGTTGCAGGTTGTGGTCGAGTGAGGTGTTGAACGATAAGCTTGAAAGGTAACATTTAACACAGTTTTCAAATCGAGCTTCTCAGGAGTAGCACGCTGCACTGCTTTCTTTAGTACACTCATAAAACGCTCAACAAGTCAGTTGGCCTGCGGCCACAGAGGTGTTCTCTTCTGATGCATTATATTCAAATGCTCCAAGCAATCTTTGAAGTCTCGACTATATAGGTGGATATTCTCAAGAACGTGCGATAATCATCGCCAAAATAGGTTAACGCAAGTCATCATATCGCCGTCTAGCGCAGGAAAATAACCCCGTGTTAACGTGGCATTCACAACACGGCGGTAACATGCAACAGTACCCCGATAACGCGGCAAATGTCCGCGATAACGCTACCGGGACGGCGATAAAAATCTCAACCCGAACGTGAAAAAAGTTGCGATGTGACCAACCGCGATAGAAAAATCGGCGACAAGCAGCGGCAAGCTTGCAATTCCCACGTCAGGCGGGTGTAATCACCATAAGAGCAGCAAAAAAACCAGAAAGAAATAAAAAAAGACATAACAACTGCGAAGCACAATGGAGGGAGCTGGAGCAAGTACAGAGGACAGCCCGAACCCCACAAGCCCAACGGAGGACCAGCCTGGGACCTCGGGGCCAGGGAAGGGCAAGGAGAAGAAGAAGAGGAAGACGCTATTCAGTCCGCAGGAAAACAGGATCCCGATAACGGAGGTGACACTCCCACCATCCAATTGCCATTGGTGAAATTGTCAGCACTAAATGTTGCACATACACTTGTCCGAGCGATGTGCCAATGCAGAGGAGTGACATGCACACAGGGAATGTGTCTAGGAATTAATTTATTTGCACATGCTGTTCCTGTGGTCACTCTGACCTGTCCCATGAGTGCAAAGGACAGTCCCCATGTGACGTGCCTTTGTGAAGAAATTGTGAATGATAGTGTCCCTTCGGGCTATTCCAGCTGCTGCTGCACTGGGGTGTGGTTCACCTGCCTCATCTCCATCATCATCGTCCGGTGCATCAGGCACTTGGATCCATGGGGCATTGGTGCGTACACATATGTTGTGCAACACACAACATGCAATGATCATCTTGCACACTATTTGCGGGCTGTACAGGAGTCTTCCACCTGTGATGTCCAGGCACCTGAAACATGACTTCAACACGCCAATTGAGCGCTCCACAATGTCCCTGGTGCGTATGTGGGCCGCATTGTACTGCCTCTGGGCCTGGGTGTTCGGGGCTCGGAGGGGTGTCATCATCCACGGGCAGAGTGCATATCCTTGATCACCTGTGACAGGGGAGAGAGATGTGTCAATCGGTGGTTCGGCATTCTGTGTTGGCAGGCTTATTAGTATATTGGTGTGTGACGTGTGGGACTTTGGGATACATGTCTGACATGTCTTGCATGTGGCAAATGAGCGGCATCCATGTGTAGTACGCTGCCTCACAGCTGCTCCTCACTCCCTCAAGCCAATTACTTGTGTGCGTTGCGCGGTTGCAACACTTGCACTCCTAGGACACACCATTGTCATGACTGTCTGCGCATGTCTACAAGCCTGACAACGACACTGTGTTATTGGCCGTTGAAGGTGGTCGGCCACGTGTGTGTAGGCCTATGGTCAGGATATGGCGGGAACAGAGACACACGCAGTAGTTGACTTGGTGGCCATCCCGGAAGTGAACCACGTCCTGAGCCCCAGGCTATTGATTGCCACTCCTACGCTGGCCCAGCCCACTCCGCTTACGCTTACAGGGGAGGACTACATGGCTACATGTCCAGGGTCTACCCCACTGCCTGAGGTAACATAGTAGCGCCCACTGTCTACGACACTACAAACACCAGCAGCATATGTCCACATGGACATGTCTGTGCTCTGCATACTTAAGTCTGTCCAGCACATCCCCTCCACACTTGGCATTGTGTACATTCTGATTCATGGGTCACTTGCCTCCCTCGCACATACTTGGTTCCCGCCTCTCACCACATCCTGCTATTGTGTGGCAGGGGTGCCATTACGTGGATGGCTTGTCTGGATGTCTGGCCCCTGTTACCACATTTCCATGTGTTGTCGTGTCTGGTAGGTGGGCATGTTGTTGGCATGTCGTATGTGATGTTGTAACATGTGCATTCCCACAGTTGTGAGTTGTCTGATTGTGGAGTTGAGGTGTGTGGTGTGTTCCGTTGGTACTTACCGACGAGCAGTGCATTTCCGTAGGTGCCCTCCTGGAAGCGCTGGTTGATGATGGACTGTCGGAAGATGTAGGAATCCTGCACACTGCCTGGGTAGCTGGGGACGACGTTGGTGAAGAGTCCCCGGTGGTCCACTATTGCCTGCACATTGATGGAATGCGTGTGCTTCCTGTTGCGGTAATTGTGTGCAGTGTCGGCAGGGGGCACAAGTAGGACATGTGTGCAGTCAATTGCCCCCAACACGTGCTGGAAGCCAGCTACGCCGTAGAAACCTTGCTTGGTCTCCAGCTGTTCCTGCGCAGTGTGGGGGAAGTGAAGGTACTGGGGTACCAAGCTGATGATGTCATCCAAGACAGGTGTGAGGAACTTTTATAGGGTTGGCTGTGAGACTCCTCCGACTCTGGCAGTTGTTGGTTGGAAGGTACCAGAGGCCAACAGGTGCAGCACAGCCAGCAGCTTTGTCTGCGGAGGGATGTTGGTTCTCCGCTGTGTTGGTACCGTCAGCCTGTGGGCAATGTGGGTCATAATGCGGAGGTGGTCGTCCTTTTGAGCCTGTAGTGGGCAATGACTTCCTCTGGTGTTAAGTCTCCGAGGCTGGTGCTGCTGGAATGACCGCTGTCTCATTCTGCGCTGCCTCGGTGGTAGTCCGGGGGGGGGGGTGGTTCTGGGGGGGTGGGGGTCTGGGGGGGGGTGGCGGTGGGTGTTGTGGGCCTCTTGGGGCTCCGAGCTGCATGATCAGTAGCTCCATGACATGTGTTGGACTGCCGATGTGGCTCTGGGCTGGGCTCCCTTTTATACTGCAGTTTGTCGTCCTGCTTAACACCAGTAGAAGGCAGGTGTTAAATCCCTGCTGCTAACACGCCTTATCGCCTGTTTTTGGATCACATCGCAGATCTGGCTGGTCGTTGTGAATATCGCAAAGTGGAGTTTTTGCACGGGAACGCCTACTCTGCATATCATTAGCGTTAGTTGTCTCTCTCATCCGTGGCGATGTTTTTTGAGGCAGCTATCGCTGGTATACTGCCGATGTGGGGAGTTTGCACCAGCTTGTGAATGGGGCGATGATTCTTTCGCCACTTTTGCTGCGCTAAAGTGCCGTTAACTCGGCGATGAGTCCTTGAGAATATGCCCCATAGTCTTTCAATGACTCGTTCGTAAGTAGTAGATGAAAGATCTTCAATTAATGGAAATTGAAAGTATTCATCTACAATCATCATCAGGTGATGCCCGTAGTCAAGTGGACCGAAAACGTCAATAGGTACTCTCTACCATGCATGCTTCAGGACTCTGACATGTTCAAAGTGTGGTGAGTAGTTTTTGAAGGATAGAATAGTATTTATAGCGCGCACTAAAACCAAAAGGTGTCAAGGCGTAGGAAGGCAGTTGCATAGATGGCAGGCCTTTAAATTCTTTTCAACCCTGTCATCAAGATGAGGATACCAGACTCGGTCTCGGAGAGCTCGTTTTGGGGCAACGATTCTGCGATGTCCTTCATGTGCCACCTAAATTAATTTCTGTTGCAGACTCTTCGGAATCAGCATTCTCGACCCTCGTAGTATAACTCCTTCCTGAGTTATGGACAGTTCATCCTTGACATATTTGTATTTTTGATATTCACCATCACTGGTGAGCGGTCGAGTGTGTTGGTTCAATGACTGATGTGTAATTTTTTCTTTCAACTTTAACATGTCACCATCATGGCTTGTGGCAGTGATAATCTGGGCTAATGACATGGCAGCTGGTGTGTTTGAGTTTACAATGTAGTTAATATAGGCCTCAGCCGTCTTGGATGGAGTACTGCTACCTTTTACAGGCACTCTGGAAAGGTTGTGAGCAGGTTTCTGATCCTTCCCTGAACAATGCACAATAATATAATTGAACTCTTCTAACTGTAGTCCCATCGTTCAATGCGAGGAGGCATTTTGGCCTTTGGATTGCCAAATATAGTCAGTAAAGCTTGATGATCTGTTACCAGTGTAAAAGGTTTTCCGTAAAGGAATACATAGGAATGTTCACAACCCCATACCATGGCTAAACTTTCTTTTTCTGGTTGTGAGTAAGCACATTCTGTTTGGGACAAACTTCTGCTTGCATATGCCACAGTATGCCTTTGAACATTCGGGTGTCCGCTGTGCTGTGCAAGGATCGCGCCTAACCCGACTTGGCTAGTGTCAACAACCTCTGTGTGAAGCTACGGATTGAAATGTGCCATTTCAATAGTATTCTCAATGGCCTGTTTGATTCTTTTCAAGCTTTTTTCATATTCATGTGTTCAATGAAATTAAACATTATTTTTCGTCAAGTCACTCAACGGAGCACTTACAGTGGCAAAGTCTTGTATGTATATGGCACAGTAACTGACCATGGCAAGAAATGAACGCACCATAGAAACATTGTGTAAGGGATCAGCATTTGACAGCGCTTGTACTTTAGCAAGATCTGATGTCATACCCCCATCAGTTCGTCTAAGATCTGCGAAGTAAGAAGCCCATTTGAATTGTTATTTTAGAGTATAAGTACTAGCCAAGCAGTTGGTAATCCCCACTTGGAGATGGTTTCCCTGGGTGCAAATTCAGAGCACCCTTATAGGGGAGAGAAGGGCTCATTGCCATTAGGCCTTGGCACAGAGTGTGTTGGGGGAAGAGGGAGGTTAGGCAAGGGGGGTCACGCTGGAAGCAGGTGAGGGGAACCACCCGCGGAACCCCAGACGCGGAGGGTCCCAGAGATAAGGGAGGTTCAAGGGGGGGGCGAAGGGTCACGGGGAGGAGGGAGGGGTAGGAGCAAAAAAGAAAAAAATGTGTCAGCAATAGTAGAGCACAGAATTTATGCTTGGGGTAAATGCACAAAGTATCCATTAAATTTGAGGTATGTTGCATTAGTGCCTAAAAATAGTATCATGCAAGGTGAACGGGTTTAATAACAGAGTGAAGCGCCGGTCTATGTTGTCCTGGTTTAAATCATTGCAAGCTAATATAATTTTAATACAGGAGACACACTATAAGGAAGGAGCCGCACCCGGGAAAATTCCGGGATTCATCCAGCACAAGTTTTATGCCTCATCTAGTGCAGGGATCTGGGGTGTAACTTTGCTAGAAGCGAAAAATCTCCAGTGAGAAATTGCGATGGTGCATAGAGACCACAGTGCTAGGTGGATATGGGTTCAGATGAAGATATCAGAGCAGCTAATTAATATGGTGAGCTATTATGGTCCTGTTGAGGACTCAATAGAAGGAAGAATCAGAGTTAACCAATCGTAGTTACAGTGCACTGCAAAGACCCCGAGGGGTTCGAGAGCCAAAAGTTAACAAGTTTGACAAAATAACAATATAAGAAAGGCTGGACTCTGACGTTATATCACAATATGTTGTATTATGAACATTAGAAGGAAACGTCATCTTTACAAAGCAAATTTTTAACAAAACTTGAATAATGCATCCTAAGTACAGAAAACAATAAGACACAACCAATATGTCATCATGGGATCATTCCTACATGATCTTCAATATTTTTGAAAAGGACGAATTCAAAAAACCCAATGCATTTCGGGTCGACATACAACCCTTCTTCAGGGGTAATGTAATGTAACATATATGTATTAAACATAGAATCCAAACATGAAATGAGAACGAGTTGAGTCAGCCGCCTGCCGGAAAAACACAGAGAAACATATTTAACAATGGATACACATGTAGGGTAGAAAACACTAGTAGAGTAAAATATCATGCCAAAATTCAGAAAAGTGCAGAGGGACATATTTTACAATAGATGCACATGTGGGGTAGGAATCACGGGAAAATGGAATATGTCACCATGCCCAAATGCCTTATCAACAAACCATGCAAATCAGAATTAGAACCTTTACATGCGCAATATATCATTAACCAATCTGTGTGCACATACACTATGTTTAAAAACTCACGACAAAGGGGCCGATTCCGATCTCGGTCGGAGGCGTACCCAACACCATTCGGTCGGGAAAAAAGCCATGCGAAAGCCTGTTTCCCGACCGATCCGTACAGCACACCGAACGAGCAAGTACGATGCGCACAACAGCAAAGAATCCGGCCGAGCCGTACTCACCCAAACCAGGTCCTGTTCCCCGACCGAGGCGAATCCGGAAACGCTGAATCGAGTCGCACGGAAGGGAAAATGCATCACCGTCCGGCCGAACGAGTACGATGCGCTTTCCGTACGCGCCGAACCCGTCGCTACGCACGGCACGTCAAAGCATCCGGGAGAGGCGCACATAAGCTCCGATTCGCGCCACAACACGATCCACGGCTCCGAGACGAACACGGCAGCGACGAGGACGACGCGAAGCGACGAGGACGAGGCGAAGCGACGAGGACGAGGCGAAGCGACGAGGACGACGCGAAGCAACGAGAAGGACGAACGACACGAACCAACCATGAATCCCTTCGTCCCGATCATACCAATATTCTACATTTACTACCGGAACAGGCACGGACGCGTACGGCGCAGAAGGTAAGCCAGACACCAGCCACAAAACACATACAACACGTACACGACACATCACACACACACAGAGGGATGCAGAATATACTTACACCAGCAACAGCAGCACCATAGGGGCGGGATGCCCATCACCAATGCCACATATGCACACAGGGGCCTGAATGCGCACCACCACCCCTACCCAGGGGGGGCTGGATGCCTACCACTACTACCACCCTCACCCAGGGGGGGCAGGATGCCTACCACTACTACCACCCTCACCCAGGGGGGCAGGATGCCTACCACTACTACCACCCTTAGCCAGGGGGGCAGGATGCCTACCACTACTACCACCCTCACCCAGGGGGGCTGGATGCCTACCACTACTACCACCCTTAGCCAGGGGGGCAGGATGCCTACCACTACTACCACCCTCACCCAGGGGGCAGGATGCCTACCACTACTACCACCCTTACCCAGGGGGGCAGGATGCCTACCACTACTACCACCCTCACCCAGGGGGGCTGGATGCCTACCACTACTACCACCCTCACCCAGGGGGGCAGGATGCCTACCACTACTACAACCCTCACCCAGGGGGGCAGGATGCCTACCACTACTACCACCCTCACCCAGGGGGGGCAGGATGCCTACCACTACTACCACCCTTACCCAGGGGGGCAGGATGCCTACCACTACTACCACCCTTAGCCAGGGGGGGCAGGATGCCTACCACTACTACCACCCTTACCCAGGGGGGCAGGATGCCTACCACTACTACCACCCTTAGCCAGGGGGGGCAGGATGCCTACCACTACTACCACCCTCACCCAGGGGGGCTGGATGCCTACCACTACTACCACCCTTAGCCAGGGGGGGCAGGATGCCTACCACTACTACCACCCTCACCCAGGGGGGCAGGATGCCTACCACTACTACCACCCTTACCCAGGGGGGGCAGGATGCCTACCACTACTACCACCCTCAGCCAGGGGGCAGGATGCCTACCACTACTACCACCCTCACCCAGGGGGGCTGGATGCCTACCACTACTACCACCCTTAGCCAGGGGGGCAGGATGCCTACCACTACTACCACCCTCACCCAGGGGGGCTGGATGCCTACCACTACTACCACCCTTACCCAGGGGGGCAGGATGCCTACCACTACTACCACCCTTAGCCAGGGGGGCAGGATGCCTACCACTACTACCACCCTTACCCAGGGGGCAGGATGCCTACCACTACTACCACCCTTAGCCAGGGGGGCAGGATGCCTACCACTACTACCACCCTCACCCAGGGGGGCTGGATGCCTACCACTACTACCACCCTTAGCCAGGGGGGCAGGATGCCTACCACTACTACCACCCTCACCCAGGGGGGCTGGATGCCTACCACTACTACCACCCTTACCCAGGGGGGCAGGATGCCTACCACTACTACCACCCTTAGCCAGGGGGGCAGGATGCCTACCACTACTACCACCCTTACCCAGGGGGGCAGGATGCCTACCACTACTACCACCCTTAGCCAGGGGGGCAGGATGCCTACCACTGCTACCACCCTTAGCCAGGGTGGCAGGATGCCTACCACTACTACCACCCTTACCCAGGGGGCAGGATGCCTACCACTACTACCACCCTTACTCAGGGGGGCAGGATGCCTACCACTACTACCACCCTCACCCAGGGGGGCAGGATGCCTACCACTACTACCACCCTCACCCAGGGGGGCTGGATGCCTACCACTACTACCACCCCCACTCATAGGATGGACAATGCATGACACAACCAGCACACCACAACCTAGGGAATGCAAGAAGAAGACATCCCCCAACACCATGACAAGCGTGTGTAGACTGTGTCAAATGCCTACAACACCGAACATGACTTTGAACATACAATGTGACCCCCTAGCACATGTGCCACACATATATGTGTGTGGCACCCACAATGCAAGCAGGCCATGACCATTGTGGCAATGGGGTCCAAACCCCCATCATCACAGTGACCAAAATGTCAGTGTGGGGTCCATAGCTGAAGCACACTTTGAACAATGTGGCAATGGGGTCCAAACCCCCATCATCACAGTGACCAAAATGTAAGTGTGGGGTCCATAGCTGAAGCACATTTTGAACAATGTGGCAATGGGGTCCAAACCCCCATCATCACAGTGACCAAAATGTAAGTGTGGGGTCCATAGCTGAAGCACACTTTGAACAATGTGGCAATGGGGTCCAAACCCCCATCATCACAGTGACCAAAATGTAAGTGTGGGGTCCATAGCTGAAGCACATTTTGAACAATGTGGCAATGGGGTCCAAACCCCCATCATCACAGTGACCAAAATGTAAGTGTGGGGTCCATAGCTGAAGCACACTTTGAACAATGTGGCAATGGGGTCCAAACCCCCATCATCACAGTGACCAAAAGGTAAGTGTGGGGTCCATAGCTGAAGCACATTTTGAACATTGTGGCAATGGGGTCCAAACCCCCATCATCACAGTGACCAAAAGGTAAGTGTGGGGTCCATAGCTGAAGCACATTTTGAACATTGTGGCAATGGGGTCCAAACCCCCATCATCACAGTGACCAAAATGTAAGTGTGGGGTCCATAGCTGAAGCACATTTCGAACATTGTGGCAATGGGGTCCAAACCCCCATCATCACAGTGACCAAAAGGTAAGTGTTGACAAAGAAAGAGGTGCAACTGCCAAACTGCATGGATGATTCCTGGTCACAGAACAACAAACACATCAGTGGCAAAGTAGTGTATGTGTCCCATTGCAACATAAATTGGGGGAGCCAAATCCTGCAGTGCAAATAAGACATAACTTTGGCCATGTGCAGACAAACAACACCCATGGGGGCTGACACCGTCAACAATCATCAATGACACAATGACAGAAGTGACCATCAGAATGCAGACCCACATATTTGCACCAATGGGCACACACATGCAGATTCCCTGTGGATACTGCAGATGTGAGGTGAACAGATACCATACCATGGCAGCAATGGGACACACAAACCATGATCATTGTGCTGACCGATGACCTAGGAGTCCCAGGGACAGCAGGGGAAACCCACCAAACTACATACAGCCAATGGCACACCCAAGATATGCCAATGCAGTGGTGCAGATGCACAAACACAAACAGGCAGACCCACACTGCACATCATACACAACAGGTGAGGGGGGGTGCCAGTGTCCCCAGGCAACCACACAACACATGAGGAGACCTGAATACCAATCATACAGATGTGCATACAGTGCCACACAAAGGTAACTCATGGATCCAAATCCCCTATGTGGGCAAGCAGGCATTGTCAGATGAGAGGGAGCACAAATCACACATGTCACACAGGCACGTAGGGACAGCAACTGACACAGCATGACACAGACACACCACAGCACCACCCCCAGGGCCCCCACAATGTGGTGACCCTGGGCTGCATTACAATCCCACTGTGATGACAAAGCTAAATGTGGTTCACACTGTGAACCACAGTCATGTGTACTGAGCAACTAACTACCATCACACCTACACAAGCACAAATCAAACAGCATGGCCAGTAAGCCAAGGCCAACATGGAGGCAGGGGCCTAGCCGGGCAACAACTCTCATCTGCACACACTCAACACCACACCCTCGACCTCCAACAATGTGCAGCAGTGAAGCACACATGCACTGGTGACATTGCACATGCACCCATGACTATTCCAGGGTGGTGGGTGGGAACCAAGGTGCAGAAACACATCACACATGGACACTCAACAAGACTCCTGAATGTCTGACACACTGCACACTACGCCGTACATGGACATGACGGCAATACCACACTAACTAATGGGATCACAGCCACAGTCACACACCAATGAAGAAGCCAAGGTCACCCACAAAGAACACACATAGACAACAACCAACATTGCAGCCCGGACCCTGAGGAGTGCCAGCAGTCACACACACAACGTGTCACAATCACTGAAAGATAACACAAACTGGAAATCACATGACAGGGGCAAACAACAAGTGCCAAGGGGAAACCTGACTGTGACCCATCTGCGACTGCACACAAACTCAGCCCTGACAGCAAGCACACCTATGGGTGACACCCTGATGACCAGTAATGTGCCATGCACCCACATCACAGAGAACCCAGGGAGTAGACTTTGGGGGAACATAGCTCAACTCAGCTAGCATCACAAACAGGTACAACACTAGGGATCACAGCATGCACAGCTAAACGGAAGTGAACACACAGACATGCACATACAACACACACCTTGGGCGCAGGCAATGTCACAGGAGTACACACTGCCATGAGGGGACTCCACTCCTGTGTGAGGAAAGCTGTGCCATATGTTGCCTCAGTAGGGCCCCACCATGTCAGCTGAGCACTTGGTCACACAATCAACAATTAGCACCAAATGAGGGCTCCCGTCACATCAGCCTGGTCATGGAAGTGCCAACGGAATCATTAGCACAGATCCAACACACTTGTATAGCAATGTTGCACTGACAACACAGATGAGTCCTTCCCCATTGATGCCCAAACCTGCATGTCCAGTGGAGATGGCCATGCGGTCAGGGAAGTAGACGAATTGAACAATGGCAGGCACAACAGATGTGCAGGGGTGGAAGCCACAGATGTGAAATAGCCAATCTAAGTAGGAAATCCCATTGCCAAATACTGAACACATGACACCCTCAGATGCTGCTATGGATGACATGGATACACCACAGGATAGGACACATTCCCCCTGGACCACATGGGTTCCTGCACAGTAACACTTCATTATCATGAGACCAAATATCACCATCACTGCAGCAAGGGCATGGTTAGCATCATCAACATCATGTACATCAGAAGCAAAAGCACTAGAGAACAGAAAGTTGCTTTATTCAGCATATGTGGCATTAAAAGTAGAAGTCCGGTAGAACATAAACAAAGGCCAATGGCCAGTCCATCAACAAAGTCACAAGTGGGTGACAGTGGCAGATGCCACCCTACACATGCCTGCACAAAACCAGGGACAATCCACTAGGAGGGGCAACCGGGGGGTAGGCCAGGCACCGCAGGGACAGGATCAGGGCTCACCAGGAGGAAGCAGGGAAGGGGTGGTGGGTGCTGGAGAGCCACTGACAACTGCAGTGGAGGTGTCTGACATGGTGTGTGCCGGCACAACTGGGGGGCATGGCTCAGATGTTGTGGGTGCCGGCACGACTGCAGTGGACCCTGCAGATGGAGTGGACAGGTCCGCCACTGCAGTGCCCAAGTCAGACAGGGTGGTAGTGGACTCCACTGCAGTGCCTACCACCAGGGGAGGAGAATGGGGAACAGGCAAGGTGGGCTGGACAGAGGGGGAGGACACCCTCACCACATCAGTGGCACAGACAAGCGCAGCGGGGGGTGTGGTGCCGGGAGAGCAAGTGGCAGGGGGAGAAGGCCGGAGCCTCTTGGGGATGGTATATCTGTGGGTGGGGGAACCTGGGGCAGGGTGTGGTGGGGGCACCTGTGGAGTGTGGCTCAATGGTTAGAGCAGCAGACCCTCATGCAGAGATCTGGCCCGGGACCAGGGTTCAATTCCCGCCTCGGCGGGTCTTGGGCTCAATTTCCTCGGACCTGATAATTCTCGCCTCGGTGCCTATTCTAATCATGGGTCCCACTCTGCAACTCTGGGCAATAGCTTGCTTAATCTCCACAACGGCCCCAACAGCGCTGGGATGCCTGGCTTCACCCTGGGGTGCCCAGGAGTGGACATTTCACAGGGAAAAGCCAGGAAGGGTTCCACAGCGGTATGCGTACAGCACCAGGACACCTCTGTGGGGGTATAAGTGCGCTTTACAAGTACGAATTTCATTCATTCATTCATTGCAGGGTCCAGAGGGGCAGAGACAGCAGCAGTGCAGTGGCAGATGTTGTCCTGGAGCATGTAGTGCAGGCAAGTGAGCTCTCAGGGGAACAGCCAGCAATATATATGTGCTGGAGAGGCAGATACTGTCCCTTGTGTCCAGAGTGATAGGTCCAAGTCGTTTGCATCTTCTGAATCTGGCCAATCCATGGAATAGCAGCACCACAACACGCCCACAGCATCCTTCAAATCTTCAACTTCATGACATACATGATTTTGCAACATTGTTGTGGGTGACCAACTGATTTTCCAGCAACCGACTCGTTCGAAATTAGAAAACGCGTCCGTTGCCAGGCAAGCCCATTGTCAATGGGTGCGCACCGATCGGTCCATTGCGGTACAACGCGTACAGGGGTACAACGCGTACCCGCACACATTGAATGCAATGGGCCGGCCGGAGGCACCGATCGGTCCATTGCAGTACAACGCGCACAGGGGTACAACGCGTACCCGCACACATTGAATGCAATGGGCCGACCGGAGGCACCGATCGGTCCATTGCAGTACAACGCGCACAGGGGTACAACGCGTACCCGCACACATTGAATGCAATGGTCCGGCCGGAGGCACCGATCGGTCCATTGCAGTACAACGCGCACAGGGGTACAACGCGTACCCGCACACATTGAATGCAATGGGCCGGCCGGAGGCACCGATCGGTCCATTGCAGTACAACGCGCATAGGGGTACAACGCGTACCCGCACACATTGAATGCAATGGGCCGGCCGGAGGCACCGATCGGTCCATTGCAGTACAACGCGCACAGGGGTACAACGCGTACCCGCACACATTGAATGCAATGGGCCGGCCGGAGGCACCGATCGGTCCATTGCAGTACAACGCGCACAGGGGTACAACGCGTACCCGCACACATTGAATGCAATGGGCCGGCCGGAGGCACCGATCGGTCCATTGCAGTACAACCCGCACAGGGGTACAACGCGTACCCGCACACATTGAATGCAATGGGCCGGCCGGAGGCACCGATCGGTCCATTGCAGTACAACGCATCACTGTACATGTGACTGGCATATGTCAGCATGCCTGTCTCAGATGGACATATGTCAGCCACAGATGGCTCCCAGGGAGTGAGGGGCACACCTACATCACGACAGCCTGTCCAAACTTTATCATAAGGCATGTAAGGCTGAATTTCCTATTGTGTGTATGTTGGTGTACATGTTGTCCTGTGGGTGTCACCTGTGGGCAGCCACCCCAGGCTGTGCACGTGTTCATGGGGACAGGATCCTGGGTGTTACGTGTACATGACCACTGTGATGTGCAACTGTTCATATCTGTGCATGTGCCATGGTCACATTTCACGGTGGTGTATGTGTATGTCATGTCACATACCCCGTGAGTCCCATGTGGGACGGTATGTTTGAGCCAGGGTGTCCCAGTGGCACAATAGTGATGGTCCTCCACAGTCTTTGTGCATGTAGTGTTTACAATGTCTCTGATTACATGTGCACAATGGGAGACAGTCTCCACATCCACGTTGTGTGTGCATGGACTTTGATGTTGTGTGTGTGTGTGTCACAGACGTCCATGTCTGTCCTGCCGTGGCAAGTGGGGCCACTACCTGTGGGGGTCATGGTTGTTTTGCTGTGGTGTATACATGATACTCCATGTAATGCCAGTGTCCATGTGGCAATACAGGGTCCCTGGGAATGTACCTGTCGTTGAGCTGTGGTGCCTGGGGCACATCTGTCCTCACATGTCACTGTGGGGGGTTATTGTGACACGGCAGCAGGAGATGGGAACTGTGACACGGCCTCATGATATCCAATGGGCCAACCTGGGACTAATTGATGCCACCTGTTGGACCGTGTTGACAGATGTTGGCCATGTATGTACCATACATGTCCTTCCGGAACTGCACACTTCATGTAGTTGTGCCTCATAATGATGTATGTTGGGATCTTGAGTGTTCTCAATGCCGCATATGTGGGGTGACTGACAATCTTGCTTACTTCTCCTCTGCACTGCAGGGCTCCTGCTGTCCATCGACCATTCCCAGACCTGGCAACGATGGTGGATTGGGACAGCATCCTACGGTACCGCTTCACCAGGCAGCTGATTGAGGATTTGGCAGTGCAGTTGTCCCCACATTTGCAGCCTGGCCGGCCGTATCCTACAGCGCTGACCCCCAAGGTGAAGGTGATGGCAGCCCTACACTTCTTTGCCACCGGTACCTTCCAACATACTGTGGCGACTGCTGGTGGGATGTCACAGACCATGTTGAGCCGTGTGCTCCGCGATGTTTTGGCGGCAATGTTGCTCTTCCTGAACCGGTACATCTATTTCCCTAGACTGCGACGACTCACTGACGTGAAGAGTGACTTTTATGCCCTGGGGAGGATGCCGCATGTCATTGGCTCCATTGATGGGACACATGTGGCTTTGGTACCACCACAGGCCCAGGAGCAGGCCTACAGGAACCGCAAGCACTACCACTCGGTCAATGCACTGGTGGTGTGTCTTGCAGACATGACCATCACACACGTGTGTGCCCGTTTCCCTGGTTCAGCACACGATGCCTTTGTGATGAGGAGTAGTCGCATCCCCATTATGATGGCACAGATGCAGAACCAGCGTGCCTGGCTTGTCGGTGTGTACTGACTTTGTGCCATTGTGTGTGATCTGATCTGTAGTATTCCGCCCACTTTTCCAAGTCAGCTAATGTGCACTTGTCTGTCCGTAGGTGACTCGGGATACCCCAACATGCCGTGGTTGCTGACACCCCTCAGGAACCCTGTGACACCAGCCCAGATGCGCTACAATGAGGCACATGGTCGGACCAGGAGAGTGATTGATCGGACCTTTGGTCTCCTGAAGAGCCGCTTCCGCTGCCTGGACAAGACCGGAGGGTCCCTCCCATATGCCCCTGCGAAATTGTGCAAGATTATCATCGTCTGCTGCATGCTCCACAACCTGGCAGTGCGGAAGGAGTTGCCTCTCATCCAGGATGACAATGACCAACATCCGCCACCTGTGGAGGATCCTGGCCTGGACCACGATGCCAGTGACGATGATGATGATGATGATGATGGTGATGTCCGCACACAGCTCATCACCAACTTCTTTAGCTGAATGTGAGTATCCTGAGGTGTCATGTCAATGATGTGAGTTGGCATGATGTGTGGGTGGTGCTCTGGTGCTGTTGGAGTGTGTCCATGGGCTACTTGACTGGATGTGTGTTGCGATGTGTGCTAACAGGTGGGCTGTACTCCCCAACAGTGTTGACATGCTAACTTGGTTCTGGGTGGGTATCTTGTAACATGTATTGTGCATGAGTTTTGCTGTTCTGTCCTGTACTCCATTGCTTTTGACTGTGTGTCATTTCTGTCCTTCACAGGGTACTTTCAGATTCGTTTGGTCAACTGTGTCCACCGACGACGTGATTGCACATCCAGGCTGGTAGCTGTTGTGTCCCTACAGGTGATGTGCGCCACACCCATGGACTTCCTTCCGTCTACAGTTGTTGACTGTGTGCCTGCTGCCAGGTGGGATTACCTTGCATCTGTAGTGGTTACGACATGTTGCAACTGTGTAATAAACCTGTGCTTCACTTTGTGATGTGCGTTGTCTGTGGTCACACATTTGAGTGCCATTTGCTTACTGCACCTGTGGGCTACTTGACTACAACTGGGAATGGGTGTGGTGTCTGTGCATTGCACCGTCTTCCCTGGCAACATCAGTGTAGGCAATGAGTCAGATGGCCTAGGTGTGTATGTGTTGTGTAGCCCTGGTGGTGTGTCTCCCTCATGTGTGTCACGTTGCCTGTACTCACATGCCTGTGTTGTCCTTGCTGTTGCAGTTCGCATACACAGTGTAATTTTGCAGTTCATCATCCCCATAACAGCACCCACGTTGGAATCACGACAGAGGCAAGTATGGTGTATTAGTGTGTTTATTGTGATACATTTGTGTTAATAGTGCATAGGATGGGTAGTGCTGTACATAAATCTTGCAATCCGAAGTTCCTAGGTGAATTGAAAGTCCTGGTAGACAGGATCCCCAGTATCGGGGCCACAGTTGTCTGACACATTGGTCCAACTTGTACTCCCCATGCAATGTGTGGGAGTAGTGTTGCCGTCAACAGGGTGAACAGTCTGTGCACAAAGGCGAACATCCAGAACAGGTTCAGGCTTCCTGGGAGTTGCGCTTGGCCATCGGCCTCTCACTTTTCCCTCCTCGGACGACCCCTCTTCTTGGGGGGGCCCTCAAGTACAGGCTGCTGCGGTGCAGGGGACTCTCCGCCAGAGTCCTCCTCCCTCCCTGTGGCAGTTGCAGTTTGTTCGGCACCAGATGTTGTTGGCACACAGGGAGGTGTGGACTGGTTGCTGTTCATCTGGCGGAGGCAATGTAAAATGTCCCTGTGCACCGCCGTCATCTCATGCAGTGCATCCCACTTGGACTCCACGCGGGACATGTGTGAGTCCACGCGGGACATGTGTGACTCCACGTGGGACATGTGGGAGTCCAAGCGGGCATGATGGGCAGCCTGCTGCTGTTTCATGTCTCTGAGGAGCCCCACTACCTGGCTGAGGTCTCCGGTGCTGGACTGGTACGCATCAGCTATGCGTACCAGTTGTGGGTCATCATGCACACCAGCAACGTCTGCAAGCAGCGACCTCTGTCTCCCACCCCTCCCACCACCCCTGCTGACATGTGCAGTGTGTGCAGTGGCACGCACAGATAACCCTGGTCCACCTTGGGGGTTGGTGGTGGTGGTGGTGTCCATGGCCCCAGGTTGGTCCAGGGTCCCTGTGCTGGTGTTGCTCCTTGTTCTGTCCATGTCGGCAGGGATGGTATTTGTGGTGACAGTCGTTGGAGGGGTGGGTGCAGGGGGTGCAGCTGGTGGTCCTGCTGGTGCTGCAGCTGGTGGTCCTGCTGGTGCTGCATGTTGACTTGCACCGGATGTGCCAGGTTGGTCTTCATCGTCCGAGGAGGACAGAGGCTGTACGACGCCAGTGAGCTCTGCATCCTCTTGAGCTTGGGACTGGGACTCCTCAGCGTCTGCTGCTGTGTCCCCATCATCACCTGTTTTTGGGAGACACAAACAATGTATGTTATATTTCTGCAGGCATCAATGGTTGACACACATGACAGTTGTGACTGTGCCTCTGGGTGCGGGCCTGTACATTGCATTGTCCTAAGTCATCACAGTCAGGGGTTGATATTGGTGTGGCACATTGTCCTGCATTATTTGGGCATTTCTATGTATTTTCTGGGGTGTGAACATGGTCTGCATTGGTTGTGTTTGGTTGACAGCCGGACCTCCTTCCCACCCACCCAGCCAGTCAGTTATCCCACCATGGAACGTGCTTGCGTTGCAGGGAGTGTAAGTTGTCTCTCAGGATGTCACTCAGTGGTGTCCTGCTGTTTGTTGGTGCACATTTGCCAGCAGGGCCTTGTGCTCCCCACAGCAGTAGCCAGTGTCAGCCATCTTGTGAGTCCTTCTCCACTCCCTGTGATGTGAGCATGGTTCAGGGTGGTGTTGATGGGACAGTTGTGGGGGTGAGCTATGTCTGTGACTACGACTCCCATCATGCTATTGCCTCCTCCCCACTTCCCAGCATTCCCATACTTACTTGCTTTTGTGGGGAGTTCAGTGTGTGTGGGTGTGAGAGCAATGGCAAGATGGCTGACAGTGGTGTCCTGCTGTTGGTTGGTGTGCAGTACCCAGCATGCCCTTGTGCTCCCCACGACACAGCAACAGTGTCAGACATCTTTGATGGGCCTTTCCACTCTCTGTGGGATGTGCATGCATGAGTGTGAGCTTGCTGGGCCATGTGGTGGGGGATGTAGAGCTGTGCCTACGACTCCCATCATGCTATTGCCTCCTCCCCCCTTCCCAGCATGCCCATGCTTCCTTCCTTTTGACTCTGCTTCCCTGTGGGGTGGGCTGGCTGTGCTGACAGGATGGCTGGGAGTGTTGTCCTGGCAGTTGTTTGGCTAGAGGTCCCAAGAGTGTCCCTGTGCTTCACACAACATAACCCAGGGTGGTGGTTCTTTGTGGGATCTTGTGTTAGGATGGGGGGCATTGCATTCTACCAGGTGGGTTCTGTGGAGTTTGTGTTGGGGTGTGTGTGAGGGGAGGTGCTTGTGACTATGGTCAGTGCTGCAAGTCCCCCTTCCCACCCAGCTAGCCAGATATCCCACCATGGAACGTGCTTGCATTGCAGGGAGTGTAAGTTGTCTCTCAGGATGTCAGTCAGTGGTGTCCTGCTGTTTGTTGGTGCACAGTTGGCAGCAGGGCCTTGTGCTCCCCACAGCAGTAGCCAGTGTCAGCCATCTTGTGAGTCCTTCTCCACTCCCTGTGATGTGAGCATGGTTCAGGGTGGTGTTGATGGGACAGTTGTGGGGGGCAATATGTGTGACTGCGACTCCCATGATGCTATTGGCTACACTGACTTGGCCAGCATACACAGAATTCCTTCCTTTGAGTGGTCTTCACTGTGTGTTGGTGTTGTTGTGGTGGCTACATGTGTGGATGTGTTTGTTAGTTCTATTTGTGCCACTGCCTAGCTGTAGTTGTAGTTGTGTTTGTACATGTGTTGGCACAGTTGGATGTGACTTTTTTGATGGCATGTGTTGTGTTTATCTGACTGACATACACATTTTGGGATGATTCTGTTCTGGTTGCTGTGTAATTGCTATGAGTGCATGGTTTGACTCTCCCCTTGACAGCGATGTGTGTGTTTTGTGGCAGTATATTGTGTACATTTGTTGTGTACTCACCAGGCTCTGGGATGTCCTCTAGTCCATATACGCTCACTGGCGGAAGGATGGCCCGCACCTTCTCCTCCCAGGGCCTGAGGTATATTGGCTTGGCAGGAGGGCCACTGCCGGTGTATTGGCTGTTGATATAGTCTTTCTTCAGCATGTCCCGTACCCTCCTGCGCACGTCATACCACCTGTTCTGGATGTCGCTCTTTGTGCGCCGACATGGTGATTGTGCGTTCACCCTGTTGATGATCCTCTCCCACATCTTGGTTTTCTGCGACATGGGGGTCTGTTGGACCAGTGTGCCAAACAGCTGTGGCTCCACCCTGAGGATCTCGTCTACCATGACTTCCAATTCACTATCTAGGAACTTGGGATTCTTCTTGGGGGGCATGGTGATGGGTGGTGATGGTGAGTGATGTGTGTGTTGGTGTGCAGGTGAGGGTGTGTGAGTGTGTGTTTTGCTGGGTGTATGTGAGGTAGGTATTTGTTGGTGTGCTGATGGTGTGTGGCTTGTGTGAGGGATGAGCTGTGGGTGTGTGGTTGCTTTCTCTTGGGTGCTGGCAGTGGAATGGCATTTGCAAAGGCTCATGGTTGTGATTTGTGTCCTTTATATAGGTGGAGTTGTGGGTGTGTCTTTGTTCTCTGTCCCCACCCCCCCAGTATTTATTGGCTTGGTAATTGCTTGTTTGGCCTTTTTTTGGGTGATTTTTCCTTTGTGCTGTTTGTGTATGTTGGAAACGTTCTTGTGACCGAGTCGGACCCTGCATTTGTCTCGTACGGTGTTCTCCGTTTCGTTCACGCTGTGTTTGTGTAGTTTTCTATGCTGCGTACGCGTCGGTCGCAGTGTTTTGTGTTGCTTCGGCTCGGTTTTGTATGCGTGTCGGTCGTACGGCTTGTCCTCCGTCCGACTCGCTCGTGGTTTTCGCGCCTTGCATCGTACTTTGCGGTTTGGAGTTCGCGTGTACGTTTCGGTCGGATTTGTTCCGGGTGCGTGCCGGTCGGTTGGATTCGCGTGTTTTTCCGGCCGGATTGCTGTTTTCCGTGCGGCTCGGTCGGTCGACTTGGTTTCGGTACGTGTCGGTCAGATTTTTCGCGCCTTGCATCGTACTTGGCGTGTCATGCGCCACGGGTACGTGTCGGTCGGTATTATTTCCGGATCCGAGTCGGTCGGTGCTTTTTCCGGCCCGAATCGGAATCGACCCCAAAGTGTCATTAAATTACTGAAAAACGGTGAAAAAGAGACGAGAAAAGAAACAAAACCAGACCTCATGGTATGTATGAAAAAAGAAACACTCAGAGTGCCACAATAACAAGGAATAGTGAGTGAAACACAATATGCCCAATATTAGTACACGAAGATAAACTTAGTTTATAGACCTAAGGATTCATACCAAATAAGTACGTCTTGCTTTTCTAGGAAAACAGAAAACAAAACCAATTTCAATACGTACATCACAGAGGATAACAAACTATGACCACCTCGAATATGTATCAGATAATCAAAAGGAGCAACGCCCCCTTACCGGTTCGAAGACTGAAGCCCTGTTTAATCTGAAAAAACGGATAATATATCACTCATCTTACTAACTAACAGATGACCATCCTGCGTTGGTGCGCTAGCACAACAAACTTAGTCTCACCTATGTCCCGCGGAATTTAACCCGACTACACTTCACCTCCATGCGAATGCGAAAACGTATTTCCGCATCCCTTAAATGAAATCCCGTGAGATTTTGTTGCTAGGCAACCAACTTTATTGCAACGAACAACTTTTGGCAAAAGCTACCAATACCAAAGCGGAACATGCCGATAGGTCACTAACCCTAGTTACCGATTCCATATTAACTTATCGCTTAATTGTTTGCACAATCTGCCTGCCAGCGTTAATAACGTTCCGATCACGCCTGAATTACAGATACCCATCGGACTTTGAATTTAAAGATGAAATAAAATAATAAGAAAAAAATAATAAAATTGAAATAAATAATAAATGAATAATAAATGATGAATGAAAAAGCCAAAAAGACCCAGAAGTGAAATTAGACAACAGTGAGTGAGACACCCTCACATCCGTGAATAACGTGTCGCGAAACTTTTAAATAGTGTATGTGTATACAGATGTACAGAAACATGACATGGAAGACCACCGATATCCTATTAGGCTATGTAGGGACAAGTTACAGAAAGCATAACATTTCGTAATGATCATTCAGTCCCTTCGGGATGCTTGTGCCCAGACGTTTAATCCAATGAGTTTCCCTACGTGCCATGAATGTATGCACCTCTATACCTGCTGGTGTCACAACTTTCTCAAGAACAGTGAATCTCAACTATGGTATATTATGATTGGCAGCTATCCAATGCGCCGCAAGACATGAATTCAAATTCTTAGTGCGAATCATACTCTTGTGTTCGATGATGCGTGTCTTTATCTTACGTGAAGTTCGGCCTACATATGTTAAACCACACGGGCATTGTATGGCGTATATCACACATTCAGTGTTGCAATCTGATGTGTGTTTCAGTGGAATTTTTTGACCTGTGTGAGGATGCGAGAATGTATTACCCATCACAACGTTACTACATTGACCACAGTTCCAACATTTACCCATGCCTTTGTGAATGGGTTCATCAGCTTTGGGTATGCCTTTCAACAATTCACGCAAGTTTTTTGGCCTTGTGAAAGCAAATAAGGGTTGATCAACGAACACCGTTTTAAAATCTGGTTCTTCTTCTATCATTTCCCAGCGTTTCAAAATGGTTTTTTTGATAGAATAAGATTGCTGCGAATGTTTCATAACAAACACCTCACGTTTCACAGAAGTTTTAGGAACTTGTCTCAACAGGTCACTTCTATTCTTCAGTGCTGTCTTTTCCATGGCCAATTGTAGAATCTTCAAGGGATAACCTCGTTGTTGGTATCTTGAGGTTTGTTCATTGATCAATGCATCCGCCTGTCCTGGATGTGATGTAATCCGCTTGAGGACTCGCCCGAAACTCTGCAATCTCTCTAAGATTTTGCAACAGCACAATCTGGGTTTTTATTGATGGGTGGCGATTTTAACATTGTGATTGATTCAACTTTAGACAACTTTAGACTCCTCACGGGTGCACAAACCGCAGACAATACCTAAGTCAAAAAAGCTCTTGCAAGACTTTTTGCGCAATTTTGCCCTGGTTGATTGTTGGATATGTGAATACCCAAGCGAGAGGAAGTATACATGTTACTCGGGGTGTTTCCATTCTTGCTCTCGTATCGACTTCTTTCTCATCTCCCATGCACTGTTAAAAACTGAGTCAGAAATAATTGTAAATCCTTTTTCAGACCATGTAGTAATTACAGTCAATTTTAGAATCACAACTTAACAAAAGGCGGGGAGTAGATGGATTTTTATAAATCCTTATTAATCGATGAGCAGTGGGTTTTTAGAACGTAATATTGACACAGCATCTGAAATCTCAGTGTGGGGTGCCTTAAAGGCTTTTATTTAGAGGTGAAGTGATTGCTTACAGGACTAATAAGAGAAAGAGGGAAAACGAAGAAAGGTTGCAGTTGCAAAAAGAATTCAGTCAGGCAACAGCAAATTATCTATCCTCACCTACACAAGAGAGCAAGACTAAACTAACTTGTGCCAAGTATAACCTGCAGGGTTTATTTTAAATCAAAGGAAAACCTGAATCATAATTCGGTCTTACCAAAAAGGTATGAGGAGAGCGACAATATAGGTAAATATCTGGCCGGCCTGGTGGGTTAAACGTAGTGCGAAGGCTAACTGGGTTAAAAATAGGGACCCGGTTTCGGCAAGACTTACTTCACATCCCCAAGAAATCAGTAGGAGTTTTCTTAATCATTACAAGGAGCTATATTCTGGGTCGCATAATACCACTCAAGAGGAAGAGGAAAGGTGGTTGGGAGGGCTAAATATTCCAACTCTAACTGCAGAACAGAGAGAGAATTTGATCTCATCGAGCTTTATTGCAGAAGTTACACAGGCGGTAAATACATGCCCCTCTGCAAACGCGTGTGGGTTAGATGGAATACCTACAGAGGTGTATAAGGTTTTCTTACCCCAACTTAAGACTTTTTTAGTTTCACTTTTTAATAGGATCCTTCAAGGGGTCTCAGTTCCTGACACTTTCACTCAAGCGGCAGTGGTTAGTTTTGTTAAAGAAGGGAAATATGAGGAAGAGATCAAATTCTACCGGCCCATAAGCCTACTAAATGCAGATTAAAAAATCTTCTCAAAGATTTTATTGAACCGTCTTGCATAAGTAGCTCCCTCTATCATCCATTTGGATCAAAATGGTTTCCAGTAAGGCAAAATCCTGGCAACTAACATGCACTACCTAACTCAGGCCATTGATTATTTTTCTACAAATATAATTAAAGCAGCAATAATAATGTTGGATACGGAAAAGGCATTCGACCGAGTCCAGTGGAATGTCCTTTTCGCAGTCTTGGATAAATTTGCTGTGCCATCTAAATTCAGCCAGTTAGAGCAAAACCTGTATTAAAATGCTAGGGCATCTATAACTATTAATCTAACTATGGCAGGATCAATCTCAATCAGCCATGGGACGCGCCAAGGTTGCCCCCTATCTCCTGTGTTGTTTTTTTAATCTATTGAGCCTTTGGCATACGCTATTTGGCAAGATGGCACCATTCAAGCTCCTGTTTTAGACTCTGCAAAACGTAAACTATTTGCAGATGGCATGGCTCTATATTTAGCAGCAGATAAGAATCACATTTCCCGCGCTTCTCTAAAATAAGCGAAAATACTGCAATACGGGGCTACAAAATAAACCATTCAAAATCAGAAGCGCTACTTTTTAACTGCTCAGCAGAAATATTACCACCTTCTATGCAGGCACACTACTCAACAACTTCAGTGATAAGATATTTGGGGATATTAGTGACCACTAGACTAGAAGATCTATTTACATTAAATTTCATTTCAACACTAAATAAAAAGTGTAATCTTCTAAAGCAATGGACAAATCTTTTTATATCAATTATGGAGCGAGTGGTACTTATTAAAATGAGTATTCCCACACTGTTTTTATTTTTGTTTTCTAATATAATGATCAAGATTCCCCAGTCTTTTTTTGATGCTATCAGTTTGGAAGTTAGACAATTTATATGGCAAGGGAAAAGCTGAGATTGAGAGTCCAAGCTCTACAGCTGGATGTGGATGAAGGATGTCTTGCTCTTCTCAAATTTCAAAATATATTTCCAGGCGTCACTTCTTAATTGGCCAAACTATAATATCTTTGGGGGTTCACAGGCAGCCAATTTATTTTTAAACATAATGCTAAAGGAATCAGAGACAGGTCTCCCCCATTCTTACGAATTCCTAGGCTACCTAAGAAATCAAGATATAAGACTCCTCGGGATATAATGGTCCATTTCCAAAGAATCTGGCAATTATATGGAATCCCTTGGCTTCATCTACAGCTAAGGGTTTCCAATTGTATTCCTTTGGGGCTGTGGTGGTCCCAACAAACTTGCCTTCAGTGGTCTCTTTGGGGTTTCATAGAATACAGGATTCCTTTGGCAACAAGTACTTTCTATTATGGCAGGAAATAGCAAATCGAAATTTTACCATTGATACGCATCTTTTTTTTTAGTTATGTTCAAATTAAACAGTTCTGCTTAGGAATAACAGGAAGAGAGGAAACTAGTGGAATGCATCTGGGGGAAGGCATATTTTTTCTCGAGAATTAAAGGGATGGGAAACTGGTATAGACTACTTAAACCAGCAGGAAATAAGCTGGAGATTCCAGATCATTTGGAGAGAATTCAAATGTCCACAGGCTGCTGTTTTAGCATCCCACAGTGGCAGGGATATAATAAATGGAGTTGTAAAGCAGTAGGAGCAGCCAACCTAAGGAGGATGACGTTGTTTAGCAAATGGATGATTTATTACACCCATGCCAAACTCCTTAAAATGTATCCCGGCGTGGATTCCAAATGCTTCAGATGCAGATAACCCAATGGAGACAGGCTCCATACTGTTTTTACATGTATTCATTTAATGAACTTTTGGCAAAACATCTTTCTAGAAATTAGTAAAAAGCTATCTATAAGTTTCTCTCCAGGGGCCTCAGTCAACTTTTTTTGGTATAGCATAAACAGCAGAAGAATTAACTATCGGTCAGCGCCAATTTATTTTTATTGCCACTTTAGTAGCACGATCACTAAATTTAACAAACTGGAAATCAGAGACCATTCCGACTGCTTCTCAATGGCTCGTGAAAATGCAAAAGAGTCTTTACTTGAGAAGCCTTGTATGCAAAAAGGGTAAGCTCCTTAGTAAAATTAAATAAAATATGGAAGAATTGGAGCTGAATAATTAAAGAAGAGACAACTGATGACACATTTATAAAAAAAAAATAAGTTAGATATAAGCTATATAGGAAATTGATGAACATACAATTTATTGAGCTACTACTATAATATCTTTGTAGATAGTCTTAGATTAAGTTTATTTGACAAGCACTTTATTATTGATGGATAACAGCGTATGCACTTTATAAGTAATTGCTCCTAAACTTAGAGTACAGTGGAGTCTATTTATTGAATTTGTTTTAATTTAGTAAAAAAAGATCACACAACTTTTCTATCTATTATTGGAATATTTTTGTGGATAGTTCTAGATTAAGTTTCGAGCAGCACTTTATTGTCGATGGATATTTTTGCATGCACTTTATAAGCAATTGCTCCTAAACTTGTTGTATAGTGGAATTTACTTAATGAATTTGTTTTAATATAGTAAAAATGAAAGCCTAGGAGGGAGAATGTTAATGAGAAGTAATATACTTTTTCCACATAGATGGCAAAATGAATTTGGGAGATGAAATTGGCAAATAATTTGAGAGTCATTGTACTTTTGCTTTTGTGTTTTCTTCCTCTTTTTGAAAGAAATTGCATGTTATGTATGATATTTATTCTCAGCTGCCACATCATAAATAAAAAAAGTAAACAACATGCTTGTGTAAGAGCTTTGTCGTGCTCTTTATGTGTAGCTCCGAAAACCAATGTTATTGCTGTAATTGAAGGCATTCATGACAGTCTGTATGATACGTCGAATCACGTCTTGAACCAGTTCTGCAGCGGATAATACACCAAAACTTATTTTTTAAATCAAGGCGAGAGAAGACCTTTGCACCATTTTATTGCGTTATGCCATCAATGCGTGGAGCTGGATGTCGTTCTCGTTCAATTGCCTTGTTTGCCTGATGCATATAAAGGCATATGCGTATCAATCAATCAATCAATCAATCACAGAATTTGTAAAGCGCACTACTTACCCGTGAGGGTCTCAAGGCGCTAGGGAAAAAGAAAAGAAAAGGGGGGGGGTGCTGCTACTGGTCGAACAACCAGGTCTTGAGTAGCCTCCTGAAGGTCAGCAGGTCTTGGGTCTGTCGTAGGCTTAGTGGAAGGGTGTTCCAGGTCTTGGCGGCGAGGTGGGAGAAGGATCTGCCGCCGGTGGTAGTTCTTCGAATGCGAGGGACGGTAGCGAGGGAGAGGTCGGCAGAGCGGAGTTGGCGGTTGGGGACGTAGAAGAGGAGTCGTCTGTTGAGGTAGGCTGGGCCAGTCTTGTGGAGTGCCTTGTGTGCGTGGATGAGGAGTTTGAAGGAGATTCTCCTGTCGACGGGGAGCCAGTGCAGGTTCCTCAGGTGGGGGGTGATGTGGCTGTGGCGTGGTACATCGAGGATCAGGCGTGCGGAGGCGTTTTGTATGCGTTGCAGCCGCTTGATGAGCTTGGCCGGGGCTCCCGCGTAGAGGGCGTTCCCATAGTCAAGTCTGCTACTGACGAGGGCCTGGGTGACTGTTCTTCTTGTGTCTGTCGGGATCCACCTGTAGATCTTGCGAAGCATGCGGAGGGTGTTGAAGCAGGAGGATGAGACTGCGTTGACTTGCTTGTCCATGGAGAGCGTTGAGTCGAGGATGACTCCCAGGTTGCGTGCGTGGTCGGTGGGTGTCGGGGCTGCTCCCAGCGTCGTTGGCCACCAGGAGTCGTCCCAGGCTGAGGGGTTGGAGCCGAGGATGAGGACCTCTGTCTTCTCCGTGTTCAGTTTTAGTCGGCTGATCTTCATCCAATCGGTGACGGCCTTCATTCTTTCATGGAGGTTGGATTTGGCGGCGAGGGGGTCCTTGGTGAGGGAGAGGATCAGTTGAGTGTCGTCGGCGTAGGAGATTATGTTGAGGTCGTGTTGTCTGGCGATGCGTGCGAGCGGGGTCATGTAGATGTTGAACAGTGTTGGGCTGAGGGACGATCCCTGGGGTACGCCGCAGATGATCTCGGAGGCTTCGGATCGGAATGGTGGGAGGCGGACTCTCTGGGTTCTGCCGGCGAGGAAGGAGGTGGTCCATTCCAGGGCCTTGTCTCGGATCCCTGCGTCGTGGAGGCGTGCGCGTAGAGTGCGGTGGCAGACAGTGTCGAAGGCGGCGGAGAGGTCCAGCGTACACCTCCTTCACTGTCCTTTTTGATACCCAAGCAAACTAACTAAAATTAGCTTGTGACTCACACAAGGCAATTTCACTGATAGGTGCATTGATTGAGAGAAGATGCAAATGCTTGTACCTTCATCATGTTAATGAGGTAAGCAAATACAATTTTAAAAGCCTCTACTTTATCTCAGTATTAAGGATGTGGGGTAGCACATGCTATCTGTGCGCGGAATAAAATGAAGGCAATGTACAAAGAATGTACCTCACCTACGTCACCAGAATACCTTCAGGCAGCCATGCCTCCTTGCTTGCAAATGCGCTTTTGGCCTACAAAAAAACAGTGATTGAAAGTACCGTACCAGGAAAGGATACGAATCACAAGTATACCATCGGATATTACATGCCATTGAGGGATGCCTTTACTTTGCTTGAGTGACGTTTTTAGGATAGAATGGCTTTTTTCTATTTCATTACAATGTTAATGGGTATTGAAAACTCAGACCCTTGTGGTAAAGTCACCCCAATTGTCTAACTACACAAAAACCACATAAGACCCAGTACCCCTCGGTACAACCCAGCCCACATAGATGGTGTGCCGGGGAGACCTAGTGTAATCCTGTACTTGCAGTCTTTCACATCACAATCTGTTATATGTTTTCAACTTAAACTCAGTATCACATTGCAAGTAATCAATCTCCTTACAGAGGTATCACTCACTGTGATTACAATGGTTTCTCTGTAATTACAGCTCTTTAGAGGGGGTTCAGAGTTTAAGCAGCTGCTCTATATGGAATGTGTCAAACAGTAAAGGTCAAAAACTTTCATTCAGAAGCAGGGGACACTCTCTTGGCAGCTAACCGATTTTCCATGACAGCCCAGAGAAAATGTTTGAAGGACAAGTGTGGATGCACTTAGACAAGGCTGCTTTAGTGATCAAAGTATTTATGTATATTTCACTATTAAGGCCCCGATGACAAGCTGTACAATGCAGGGGTGCTGAAATTACCGAGTTCCAGAATCCCTAATTCTGATCAGTAATTCCACCTTCCTTCGATACATGTACAAGTTTTTAACCCCTCAATGAGGAATAACTGTGCAGAACTGGAATTACCTGGTCCAAATTCCTGAGGTTAGCCCTGATACTAAGAACAATTCCACTACATTTACCACCTGCTGTTAGTAGGTGGTAAATGAGAGCAAGAGAACTGATTGGGAGGCAGTGGGTGTGGAAGGGAGTAGGAGAGTGCCCACTGATCTTGTAGGAGTGAGTCGGTGGGACTGGGCTGCAGATTCCACACTTTCAGAATATCTTCTGGTGCCCAGAGATTTTTGTAGCTCACAAGTACCAACCTGGCCTTTGTCAGGTCACTCTTCCTCCCCCAAACAGAATTCACGATTGTGACAGATGCGTCACTTCTGGGTGGAGAAATCACTTGAAAGAGGTGGATCTCAGGGGCCTATGGTCTCTGGTGAAGAACCAGTTCCATATCACTCTTCTGGAGCTTTGGGTAATCCACCTGGCCCTAAAAACCTTCTTTTAATCTATCTTTGGGAGGGTGGTGCATGCACAATACGACTGTCATATAGTACTGCAACAAGCAGGGCGTAGTTGAGCTCTGGAACCTTTGCCAGAAGGCTCTGTGGCTCTGGAGGTGGCTGTACCAGAAGGACATCTTCTTGGTAGCCAATCACCTTGTAGAGTCCCTGAATGTCACAGTGGATGAATTAAGCAGACGTTGCCTGCTGGGTATCTCCATGGTGAGGTGGCATGGGACATCTTCAACCAGAGGGGATCACCCTGAATAGAGCTATTTGCTACCATAGAGAACACACAGTTTCCACAGTTCTACATATTAGAGTTTCCTCAAAGGCATATGCTTGGAGACACATTCCAGCTGGAATGGAGTGAAGGAGTCCTATACGTTTTTCCACTGCTGCCTCTCCTGTCTCGAGTTCTGAAGATCAGGAAAGACCGGGTGCAAGTCATCTTGACGGCCCTGGACTGGACGAGGAGGGGGACTGGACCAGGAGGGGGACTGGACCAGGAGGGTGTGGTACTCAGAGCTCCTGAGCATTTGCCTTCCAATATGGCTGTCCCTTTGAAAGGATATTCTGTCTTAGCAACAGGGAAGAATCCTGCATCTGAGTTTCCACAAACTACGCCTCAATCTGTGGATAATGAGTGGTGTTAATTCTCTATTTTTGCAGTGAATACTTTAAATACTGCACCCAGTAATTCCCTCACCACATGGTATTGATATTTACCGGGTGCAGGAAATCCCTCATCCTATGCCAGGGCACTTATAATCTGGTTCTAGGAAACATGACAGCCACTAAACTATCAATGAGCTTGTCACCTTGTCGTATTAGATGTGCTTCTGTCTTGGGGACTTAGTTGATCTCCTTGTGATGTACATAGCATCTGAGTTCTGTGATACCCTTTAAGAAATGGCCTTTAGTACCAGAACAACTGAACTAGACCAATTACTCCTGGAGGGCTCAAAGCTGACGTTGACCTGCCTGATAGCATGTAAACCCTATGGGGTATATTCACAAGAACGTGCGCTAAACATCTCCAAAAAATGTTAACGCAACTTCACACATCGCAGTCTATCGCGGGAAAATAACCCTGTGTTAACGTGGAATTCACAACACGGCGGTACCATGCGATAACCTCCCGAAACCGCAGCCAATGTCCCCGATACAACCACCGCGACGGCGATAAAAACACAAACCCCAACGCGTAAAAAGACGCGATGGGCCCAAACGCGATAAGAAAACAGTGATAACCAGCGAGAGGCCAGCAATACCCACGGGTAATGCGGGAAAAAGCACAAGAACAGCATATGGAAAATGCCACTAAAAAGAAATGAACTGCGGAGTACCACGGATGCACCCTGACTGACTGCAGAGGACAACATGAACCCCACAATCCCCACGGAGGAACACCCAGGAATCCAGGGGTCGTGGAAGGGCAATGAGAAGAGGAAAAGGAAGACAGGGTACAGTCTGCAGGAAAACATGATTATCGTCACGGATGAGATAGAACACCACCACCAACTGTACGTCACCTCCAACGTGTCATTGGCAACAAAGAGGCAAAGATGGCACACCATCTCGGACCATGTGAATGCCGTCGCAGCGCCGAGGAGGACAATGGAAGAGGACAAGAGGTGCTGGATTGATGTGAATGGCAAAACCAAGCAGAAAATCGATGCCAACACGAAAGCAGCAACGCACTTCGGAGGAGGGGGGCCAGCAGAACACCAGGAGCTGAATGACATGGAGAAGATGGTGGCCACAGTCATCAGTCGGGAGACGGTGACAGGAGTTGGGGATCCGGACACTGCCCAACATGCCCCGACTCTACATCAACAGGGTGCGTACCGAGCAGGGAGTGGGGGGACGGGGGGGAGATGGGCATAATGGCACACATGCACAATTAAGCAGAGCACACTGCACACCCACAATGACTCAGGATCATGTCCCTGATCCCACGGGAACACTTCAGCACACACACAAATACCAAGTAGTCCCACGTACACCATGTGCCCAAAGGGGCACCCACCCAACACATCAACAATCACACAACCAAACACATGCACACGTGCGAAACACAGCAAACATGCATATACGTCAGCCACACTGACAATGCAAGAGACAACACATGACGAGTAGCATGGCTGCAGTCCAATCATCATGGTACAAACAGCAACACCTCCACAACAGAACACAGGACACAACTGGTGACGCATATGTGCACAACATGGCCAATCACATCTGGCACAGCAGGAAACTGTGACATGACAATGTACAAGTACAACCTGTAACCTGCAAATATTTTTTATTCACACATGCTGTGCTTGTGGACATTTTGTACTGTCCCATGATTGCCAGGGACGGCCACAATGTGATGTGCTCATGTGAAGAAATTGGCAATGAGGGTGTTCCTACGGGCTATTCCTGCCGCAGCTGCAGTGGGATGTGGGCCACCTGCCCCATCGTCCTCATCATCGTCCGGTACTTCTGGAACTTGGATCCATGGGGCATTGGTGCGTACACAGATGTTGTGCAACACACAACATGCAACGATCATCTTGCACACAATGTCTGGGCTGTACAGGAGCCTTCCACCTGTGAAGTCCAGGCACCTGAAGCGTGACTTCAACACGCCAAATGTGCGTTCCACGATGCCCCTGGTGCATATGTGGGCCGCATTGTACTGCCTCTGGGTGGGTGTGTTCGGGTCTCGGAGGGGTGTCATCATCCAAGGGCAGAGTGCATATCCTTGATCACCTGTGACAGTGCAGAGAGAAAAGAGTCAATACTTGGTTCGGCATGATGTGTTGGCAGGCCCACTAGTCCAGTGACGCCTGTGCTGGTTGTGTGTGGGGTGAGTGTAAGCCAGCCCTCAGGGAGTAGCTGGTGCTGGCAATAACTTCAACAGTCATCAGGCACTCAGGAATGCAATGTTCGAACAGCAAGGGAACATGACTTGAGTTGCACAGAGTTACTGGCCCCGGATGCACAGCAGCAGACACGGGCCTACCGCCACGGGACGCTGGCTTGCGGGACACTGGGGTAGGGTCATGAGGGCAGAGCAGGGTCTCGTATGTATCAAAGGTGGTTTTCGCGGAGTGTCTCGGGGGAGAGTGGGAGGTGTACCCCCAGGGCATGATGCAGAGGGCACATACCAGCTGTGTCCGGCAACATGGCGGATATGAATGCCACAGACTCATGCCAAACACCAAGTCCGTACCTGCCAGTTGCTGATGACAACCCCCAGGCCACAGGCTCAGACACCAACAATGTTCTGCCGGAGGCTGACAGTGACTCACGGCGCACAGGGTTAGTGGCACCAGGTTAGTCCTTGCTAGTGGTCGACCTCCTCCGTAACGGTGATCCGTGTTTCCACCGGACTGAAACGCATCTTTCTCTCACTCCTCTCCCTGCGTTCACTGGCATGAACTCTGCCATTGATTAATGAAGACTCAGTTCTAGATGTGGGACATACTGGACTGCAGTGTAGGCCGGCTGCAGCGGTGGAGTATGTCAATGAATGAAGACTCCTGGGGGCCTGTGTCACGGAGGACAGCGATGGTCTGAGGAGGCTGCCAAGGTTCCGGGCAGGGGTCTTGGAGCTAGCACCGGCACGTGGTGGGCCCTCTTTGACACATGACGATGTCGGCAGGTGAGCAGTGCGGCATTGGAGCGCTGGGGCGGGCAAGCCGGGTCTGGGTATCAGCGGCCTGGGGTGCAGCAGGCGCACAGGCTCGCAGGTCCCGCTGCTCACGGCGTCGGCCTCGTGGCGGGCTGAGAGGCGCCGCCCTGGCAGTGACGTTGGCCATTCCGGGAGAGCACCACGCTCAGCGCCACGGTGTTTTTATCCACACCCCTGCGCAGGCCTGGCGTAAGCCGGGCCAACCCACTACGCTCACGCACACAGGGGGGGACGCAGCGAGCGACATTTCCGTGATCTAACCCACAGCCTGGGGTGACATGGTTGCGTCCACTGTTCACTACTCTCCAGACACCAGCAGTTAATGTCTGCATAGACATATCTGTGGTTTGCATACCCAGGTCTGTCCAGCACATTCACGCCACACTTGTCGTTGTGTACATTCCCATTCATGGGTCACTTGCATCCTTCGCACATGCCTGCTTTCCGCCTCTCCACACGTTCAGCTGTTGTATGGCTGTGGTGCCATGATATTGCTGGCTTGTGTACATGGGAAGCCCAGGATCCCAATGGAGTTCTGTTGTCGTGTGTGGTAGGTGGGCATGTTGATTGACATGTTGTATGTGGTTTGGTCACGTGTGCATTCCCACAGTTGTGCGTTGTGTGATGGTGGCTTTGAGGTGTGTGGTGTGTTGATTTGGTACTTACCAATGAGCAGTCCAGTTCCATAGGTGCCATCCTGGAAGCGCTGGTTGATGATGGACTGTCGGAAGATGTAGGAATCGTGCACACTGCCTGGGCAGTTTGCGATGACATTGGTGAACATTCCCCGGTGGTCCACTATTGCCTGCACATTGATGGAATGCGTGTGCTTTCTGTTGCGGTAGATGTGTGCAGTGTCCGCAGGGGGCACAAGTAGGACATGTGTGCAGTCAATGGCCCCCAACACGTGTGGGAATCTAGCAATGGCGTAGAAGACTTGCTTGGTCTCCAGCTGTTCCTGCGCAGTGTGGGGGAAGTGAAGGTACTGGGGTATGAAGCTGATGATGGCATCCAGGACAGGTGTGAGGAACTTTGATAGGGCTGTCTGTGAGACTCCTCCGACTCTGGCCGTTGTTGGTTGGAAGGTACCAGAGGCCAACATGTGCAGCACAGCCAGCAGCTTTGTCTGCGGAGGGATGTTGATTGCCCACTGTGTTGGGACCGTCAGCCTGTGGCCGATGTGGGTCATGATGCGGAGAATGGTTGTCCTTTTGAGCCTGTAGTGGGCAATGACCTCCTCGGGCGTTAGGTCTGTGAGACTAGTGCGTTTTCTGTAGGTCCGCTGTCTTACTCTGCGCTGCCTCTGTGGTGGTCCGGGTGGGGGGTGGGGGTGCCGGTCCGGGTCCTGGGGGTGGTGGCGGTGGGTGTTGTGGCCCTGTTGGGGCTCCAAGCTGCATGATGAGTAGCTCCATGGCGTCGGTTGTTCTTCGGGTGTGGCTGTGTGCGGGGATACGTTGCCTACTGCAGGTAGTCGTCCTGCTTAACACCAGCAAGAGGCAGGTACCTGCTGCTACCGCGGCTTATCGCGTGGTTTTGACTCGCATCGCGGATCTGGCAGTTCGTTGTGAAAGTGGTGTAGTGGTGTTTTTGTGGGTTTTTGCACGGGAACGCCTACTCTGCATCTCATTAGGGTTAGTTGGTGGTGTCACCCGTGGGGATAACATTTGCGGCAGTTATCGCGGGTATACTGGCGATGTCTGCAGTTTGCACCCGCTTGTGGATGGGGCGATAAATCTGTCTCCACTTTTGATGCGCTAAGGTGGCGATAACTCGGCGATAAGTCCTTGTGAATATGCCCCTATGTGTAAATCCTATGCATCATAAGCATTTGGTCGCTTGTGTCAATGTTATGAACACACTTGCTGTTTAGTTGAGCCTGCCTGGAAGAATAAATCTGAATAAATCTGAGAACTGCCCAAACATTCACCAATAGTTTCCATGTTCATGTTCTGTCCGTTTTGGAGGGAGAATCACTCTCTCCAATGAGCCATTGCTTTCTTTATTTTGCAGTGGGTCATGGGCATGCTTGCTTCTTTCTCGAGCAAGCTTATATATGACCATTAGCATCACCATATAATCCTTATTGTAGTGAGGTTTAACACACCCTCATCGAATTGCCTTGGGTATAAAGATCCACAATCAGTTAATTTAGCTGATCTTATCCAGAATATTGTAAGGAACAGTCCACTTGTCTCAGAGGGCTGTGGTCATCCAGACCTTCTACCAAGTCTGGTGCCCCGTCAATGTGCCTTTTTGATCATACCCCCACTTGAGAACCCTGAATGGTTTTTAGATATTTACTGACCTCTATTGTGTCCTGCACCACTTTGGACTGGAGGCCCAGCATATGTAGCAGGTCGGTTTCTAGTGACTTGTTATACCACCCATCTCATGTAAAACTCATGGGACATTCAACACGAGGGGGAGAAGCCCTGGCAGTCCAACCGTCTGCTCCCAGTAATTATCTCACCCTTCTTGTGTAAGACTCAGGAGACTTCTCCTCTGTGATAAACTTGAATGGTAATAAATACTCACACTCCTGTGGTAACACTGTGGACACAAATAAAACTCATGGTAGTAGAATAACCCATTTTTAGGTCTTGCCTAGACAGCGCATGCACGGTCTCTTTGAGACATTTTGTTTACTATTAGTGACTTACAGCAATCCCATCACTTACCATTTGTTAGCTTTATTTTTACTCTCAGATCCCTGCATGCATCTGGTCAGCTCGAGATGGCTTCCTCTGCTGGACCCTCCCATGGAGCATGGCTCAAGTACTTGTGTCTTTCCACTGTTTCTTCCGTGGGAGCTACTTTTTTCTTTAACTTTAACCAGCCTTTGCAGGGTGCACCTCGGCTCTCCTGTTCCCTCTCGTTGTACTGCCCCTTCCCCCTCCCGCCCCATTGCTTGCTTTTTCTAGACACCGTTTCCACTTAAATTTAAATATATCTTGCGAAGCTGGTGTAGCAGCACACACTTGCCTTTTCACAAACACTTCAACGTGGATTCTTGCACAAACATCACATATTGCACAATACTTTCTATTTAGGGCATTCCAGTGGCATAGGTATACTTAAAATTTTGTCAGTGTTCTTTTTCCTAATTCTGGTAATGAACCCAGGATATTGAATAAAGGCTGCTCTGCTCGCAAAATATTTTGTTCAACCTCGGTATCCCTGATAAAGTTGTACGAAGAAGGTGCTTGGTGGCTGTGCCCTGTTCTTTGACTGCCTTGTGGCTGCAATTATTTAATTGCTGAATTTTGAGGTTTTTCGTGGAAGGTGTTTCATCAACATATGTCATGACTTATTGCTGTACACACCGGGCAGTCACCTTTATTTGTGTGTAGCAGCAGGGTGCCTGGTGCCAAGCACTTCAAAACTTGCTGGCTTCTCCAATGCATGTTCATGTACCTAAGGCGGGTTGTGTTTATTATCCGCAATAACCCCTTCGATGCTCATGACGAGCTCAGCTCGTCATGCTGCGCGGTGGGCGTGTGCGCATGACGAGCTGAGCTCGTCACGACCACACCCGCGATCGGAGTGTCCAGCACCTGAGCGGAATTCCGTTTGCGGCGAAGGTGTTAAACAACTGTCGGAAGGAGCGATGGTCACATGCTTTTTGTTTTCCTTTTGCCGTGTAAACTTTGCAGCAGAATCACACTTGAATCATCACTGGAGGACACATAAGTTAGCAAGAGGCACACGTATCTTTATTGCCTACAGATAGGGCGACTGTGGGATAACTCAGAAGGTGAGTGTATCTGTTGCTGAAATCTGAATTCAACCTACAGGACAAAGTTTTGAATATGGCAGGTCTTGCAAGTATTTTCATTCTTCTAGGTCAATAATATGAGGACCAGGCTTGCAATTTACAGCAATGATTGACAAAGGCAATAGGTCTCACCTATGTGAGAGCTACTGGCTTTGTCAAAGTAATTTTTTATTTTAAAGGTGCTGCCCAGTGTGTGTCCCGATGCTGTAGGGTCCACAAAAAGCAATTGCCAAAGCCAATAGGTCCCAAAGGTGAGATTGATTGGCTTCACCAATATGTGTTTTCGGGTGAAGACACTGCAGTCCAATCATCTCAACGCATCCATCTGTCTCTCTTGCATCACCAAACAGCATATGAACTAAACACTTGGAAGCCTACCAGCCAGCGGCTTCTTTGAACAATGTACACCTACCCCTATGCTTACACTGTAGGACACCCCCCACAGAAGTCCAGAAGGGTATAGAGCTTCTTCATCTCTGCAGTGGCGTAGCTAGATGTACTGCCACCCTGGGCAGCCCCTAAGTTTGCCGCCTGGGTGCAGGTAAGAGCGGGGGTGTCGGCGGCCGACGGATGACTTGTTCGGGGGGGAGTGAACGATGGACGACTTCGTCTGGGGGGCAGGTTGGCAGCTGACGGACGACTTGTTCTCGGGGCTGGGGGGATGGTGGTACTCGACAGACACAACTCCCAGCCCCCCCCCCCATAAACAGTGCCCCCCTGCACTACTAGCTACGCCACTGCATCTCTGGGAGACTCTGTGCAACATATTTAGATCTCTCTCATGGCTGCTACAGGCATAGGGAAGTTTAGGATAGGAGGAAGCAGCAGACAGGGGCACAATCGCACACACACAGTAATGAATGCTTGAAACACATAGTAACGGCACACGCACTACCTATGAATATTGACCCTGCTAAAAAACATATCACACCACAAGCGGTTAACGAGAATATTAACTGATGGACCAAGGCACACACTGTAGCAACGCATACTCAGGGGCACATTTACAAAATTGTCACGCCATGCAGCAAGTCACCTTGCTGCGCTGCATGACAGGGAAAGGGCAGGAATGTGCTGTATTTAAGTCAACACGGCACATTCATGCCTTTTCCCCTGCACTGGCACCCTTTTGGCAGCCTAGCTCCAACGCAGTCACCCATGCACCATGGTGCAAGGGTGTCTCCTTCGTATGCAGGATTGTTTTTGTACAGCAAGGGGCACCTTCCTAAACAAAAAAAATCCCCTGAGGCATATTTATCTATCTATGTGTGTTGCAGCAGCACACATAGGAAGAGGAAGTAACAAGGAGAAATAAATATATTTCTCCTCATTACACCTACCCTAGGTGGCGTATGTTTTTGGCGCATCCCCTGGTTTACCAATTCTGGTAAACCTGGCAATGCGTCAAAATCCGTGGGAGCTGCGTGGGAACACCCATGGAACGCCTTCCCAGGGCAGAGTAAGGCAACGCAGCAATTTGCACTGCATTGCTTTACTACAGATTTATGGGGCCACACAAGGTGGCCTTGTGTCAGTGCTTAATTTGTTAAATAATAAGTGCCAGGGCCCCGACCAGGAGGCCACTGCAGCTTGCACCATCCATCACCCCTGTCATCGCTGACAAAACAACTGCTAATCAGCTCTCTCACCTGCAAGTGCGACAGTTCAGATTGTTCCAGGTCCCCAAAGCTAAAAGGAATGGCTGGGGAGGCAGGTATTATACTTAAACACAGAGAGAGAAAGGGTTATTTAAACGGAGCCACTCCTGGTCCCTTTACAATATATGGATAAACAATGACAGAGTGATTCCGAATTACTGTTTTGAACAGGGCAAAAGGAGTCACATTAGTTTCTAAGAAGAACCCTCACTCACCAACCTAGTTGGTGACATGCTTCATCATAGGGTTCCCACCTGAGGGGCCGAATGCCTCGCGGGTGTGCTACGACGCCTGATTACAGCGGAGCAGGTTTTGATTGAATGTGAAGAGTGAGTGATCAGTGACACTGTGAATATTAAAATTGCCTTTACTTGTCCTAAAAAAATGTTAATGTTGGAATAGTAGGGCAAGATTAAAACAGGCGAAAGTGGATGTCTTCACTGGTTAAATTGACCAATGACATCCCTATGTGAAGTGCGTGATAGTAATCGGTCTACATGTTTCAGCCTCAATGTGCAAATTAGCGAGGCTTTCGTCAGGACCAGTAATGCCACGGGGTATGCACTCGCTAAGGTGCACCCTCTCCTGTGACAATTGCAACCGCAAACTTACGGTTTGGACTCTCAGCGTAGTCTGAAAGAGAACGTATATGGATTCTGGAAGAGAAAACAGATTGTAAAAACATAAAGGTCACATAGTTGGTTCACATTAGAACTTCGTAAAAACACTGTATAAATCACAACCTTGTGCTGCCATACGTGCTGTTCAATGTGTTTGTCATAGGCTCTCATGCCTACGGTGCCTAGAGTGAAGAGCATATATTTAGCACTATAACGACCGTTAGTTCATCGCGTGGACTACAATAGTCCAAAGTACTATTTTGAGTCAAAACCTCAAAATCTGCATACTGGCACTACTTTTAAAATCTATCAACAAACCGTGATTTCCGGGCTGACGATATACGAATAGTAATAATAACGAGGAGATGCATGTGAACACCTAATTTAATGAGCATCACACTGTCATGGAGCTCATATACACTCGTGCATGGGGGAGAAGGCGAATACAAGGCTTACATGGGCTGTAGTAGGTTCCTACCCCATAGATCCTAGCGGGGGGTGTTGGTCTGTAGTCACACACTAGGTAAAGTTAAGAGGCAATTACTTCGTTAGATCAAACTTAGATTGCATGTGAAAAGTTACCTCATGGCTGCTGGTGGTAAAACGCATACTCACTACACCAAGACCAAATACCCTCTTGGCACCTGGTACAAACCCGATCCAGGACCCCGTGGATATGTGAGTCCTGGAGTCGGGCGTATTTAACACGCCATTGCAATGCTGTCCGGCGTCTGCACCGCCACGCAGAGCGCGATGACGCGGAACGTCAGCGTCATCGCGTCTGCCCGCGGCAGCGTCTACCGCGATTGGTTAAGTGCGTGTTCAGTGACTGGAACGCAGACTCTCTCAGGTTTTAGCTTGCTTCGAAACTTTATTGGGAACGTTTCCTTGACGGTTGTCAGCATTACAATAACCTTTATTGAAAAAGTTGACAGGGTCACTGTCACGTTTAAGGTGTCACACCTACAAATGTATAAAATGCATGTTACCTCAAGCAAAAGGGCCACTAGATAGTGGCATGTGTTGTCTATACAAATAGTCAAGTTTTGCATAGGACGTACATACATCAAACGACCACGAGCATATAAGGTAGAAAGTGAGCACTACACACATGGCGTGCAGGGGCCCGTGGACTTAATATGTATTTGAATATAGGCAGGTATTAGTAATTTTTCATGTATGCTGTATTCATAAACAACTGTTGTTCTGCTCATCTCTAAATTAGACGAGCAGGCCACCATGTGTCAGACTGTAATAAGTGCGGTGTTCACAATTAAGTGCCAAGCACCGGAAACCAATTAAGTGCTGGTTCCGAGCACCAGAAATCACCGGCTCAAATTAAGCACTGCCTTGCGTGGCTTCAGAAATCTCACTTAAGGTCTGCGCCGTGCATGTACCACGTTGCGTGGTGCAAATGAGACGCAAACTGGGTCATAAATATACCCCTAGATTGCAAGTTTCCTTTGTGCATGGCAGTGAACGATGTATGCAAATGCTGGAACAAAACCAGACTACATAGCTTTGGCATTTTAACAGAAGACCACATATGACCATAAGTATAACACTAAAGTACAATACATGACGATTGGATGTCACATGATATACAACTATACGAGTGGTGATATTTGGCACGATCATGTCTGTTCACATCTGCCATGCAGAGGCCATGACCACATGGAAACAACCAGGAGCTGCACTGCTTCAAAGGATAAGGGAGCGCGTGCTGTACACTGATAATAGGGTTCATTTTACAAGCAATTCACCTTGCTCAGTGGCCCAGGATTCTGATTGATGCTTGATGCAAAGATAATTTGTGGGGAAAGCCATTTACAAAATGTTTTTGCTTACTAAAGCTTAGGAACCGCTCCCACTGCATGCAAAATGAATGAAAAATAGATGGTTAAACAAAAATAAATCTAATATTCCTCAAAAAACACAAGTGGACAACTTTTTTGACGTTTTGCAAAAGCACTTGCACCACTGATGTCAGCTGGGACAAAATCAAGAGGCATGATTGAAATAAAGGTTCCCATTTCCCACAATGTAGCGCCGTCCGCGGGGCTATAGTTTTTTACTGACTTTTTTACCAACTTCATCCCGCTCCACCCCACCCCACTGCAATCTACCCCACCCCACTCTATACCCCTCTAATCTACCCCATTCCACTCTACCCCACTCCAATCTACTCCACTCCAAACTACCCCACGCCGATCATCCCTCTTCAATCTACCCCAATCTACCCTACTCCATCCCAATCTACTCCACTACACTACACTCTTTCCCAATCTATCTCACTCCATTCCAATCTCAACTCCACTCCAATCTTTCCAACTCCACCCCACTTCATTCCATGCTACCACATGCAACTCAAATCTACCTCACTCCAGTCCAATCTAACCCACTTCACCCTAATCCACCCCACTCCACACCAAACTACCCTACTCTAATTTACCCCATACAATCCGCCCACTCCAATCTACTCCAATCCACTCCACTCCAGTCTACTTCACTCCACTCCAGTCTACCCAACCTTAACACAATCTACCCCACTCTAGTCTACCCCACTCCATCCCAATTTACCCCATACCCCTCTATCCAACTCCACTTCATCCTACTCCACTACATTAAATCCCACTACACTCCAATCTACAGCAATCTACTCCACTCCTATCTATCTCACTCCAATCCACCCTAATCTACCCCACTCCAATCTACCCCACTCTAATCTACCCCACTACATTGCGCTTCATTCTTCCACAATCTACCCCACTTCATTCCAACCTACTCCAATATGTCCCAGTCTAATCTACCCATTCCACTCTAGTCTACCCTACACCACCACAGTCTACCCCACTCAACCCTAATCTACCCCAATTCGATCTACCCCACTTAAATCGACCATGCTAATCTACCCACCTCTCACACTCTAATCTACCCCAATTCACCCCACTCCATTCTACCATTCTACCATTCTACCACTCCACCCCATGCCAATATCTTTTAGCCAGGATAAACAGCAACCACACTGGTGTACAGTATGGCTAAAACACAATTGCATAGGCGAGACCTATTGGCTTTGCCAATGCTGGTAATATACAGCCACATCTATGGATGGTCACTCTTCCACAAGTTTCCTGATTAAAAGTCTTATGTAAAGACTCTAAAGCCTATGTTTGGAACAAATGATGAAGTTGCATAAATTACGCTGTAATTCGCTCCATATACCAGTATTTGCTGGTGTAATAACCACGGCTCTTTACGCTGTGTACTTCAGTGGATGTAAACAGTCTCCGGTGGCCCCACCCCTCTAACATTGGTCCCGTCCAGTCATACTCACGCCAACAAACCCATCCCAATTTGCGCTTATTCTACCTCCTTTCTTAGGCGGATCTAATTTTAGACTTTCTGAAATATATGTGAAAAGCCGTGCACCCCAACTCAGAAAAACGGGAGACCCTCAACACCTTACTTCTGAGTCTCCCTTGCACAACCTCACCTCATGTTTGTCTTCTACCTCGTTTAAAAGCCGCACTCTGAAGGCCTCCCGCCCAGGCCCGCCTTTATTTACCCAAATCTTTCAAGGAAGGGCTGGCTGCTACACTTATTATGCAGCAAGGGGGAAATTCCGTGTCAAATGTTTGCATATAATCCTGTATTTCTGGCTCCTCTGCATCTTTTGGGTGTAGACCAAAGGATGAAGAAAAGCCATTTCATTGTAACTGAACAGGTGGGCAACCACGACACATGTAGCAGTCCTTGTGTAAGTATTTGCTCACCTGTTATGCACTAACTGAGGTAAACCCTCGGAGCATATTCTGTAAATATATCCCGTCACGAATAGACGTCATCACGACAATGTCCTGGAAACACACAGATTATCGTTCTTTGCTGTACACTGGCATTACCTAATGAGACGTATTGTCTCTGCTACACGGGCACTTCTGCTGAGAAGAGAGCTGTTCTGCACTGCGCTAAAGCTCTATTTTACTCAATAAATTCATCGATTACAATAAAGTAAAGCCTCCAAACCGATGTAAATACATTACTTACAATAAAGTAAAGTCTCCGATGCAAGACAGTAATAAATTACAGTAAAGTGCAAGTCAGTAAAAACCCATAGCCCCGCGGACGGCGCTGCATTGTGGGAAATGGGAACCTTTATTTCAATCATGCCTCTTGATTTCGTCCCAGCTGACATCAGTGGTGCAAGTGCTTTCGCAAAACGTCAAAAAAGTTGTCCGCTTGTGTTTTTTGAGGAATATTAGATTTATTTTTGTTTAACCATCTATTTTTCATTCATTTTGCATGCAGTGGGAGCGGTTCCTAAGCTTTAGTAAGCAAAAACATTTTGTAAACTGCTTTCCCCACAAATTATCTTTGCATCAAGCATCAATCAGAATCCTGGGCCACTGAGCAAGGTGAATTACTTGTAAAATGAACCCTATTATCAGTGTACAGCACGCGCTCCCTTATCCTTTGAAGCAGTGCAGCTCCTGGTTGTTTCCATGTGGTCATGGCCTCTGCATGGCAGATGTGAACAGACACGAACGTGCCAAATATTACCACTCGTATAGTTGTATATCATGTGACATCCAATCGTCATGTATTGTACTTTAGTGTCATACTTATGGTCATATGTGGTCTTCTGTTAAAATGCCAAAGCTATGTAGTCTGGTTTTGTTCCAGCATTTGCATACATCGTTCACTGCCATGCACAAAGGACACTTGCAATCTAGGGGTATATTTATGACCCAGTTTGCGTCTCATTTGCACCACGCAACGTGGTACATGCACGGCGCAGACCTTAAGTGAGATTTCTGAAGCCACACAATGTTAATGTTAAGGATATTTATAAAGTGCAACTGTTACCCAAGGGTGTCCTGGCGCTGAGTAAAGGCCTACTGAGGAGTTGGACAGAGAGAGAGATAAGTACAATCAGTTAGAAAACAGCCATGTTTTTAAAGTCTTCCTAAAGGCCAATAGATTGGTCGTACTTCTTAGAGATAGAGGAAGAGCATTCCAAGTTCTGGCTGCATTGACTATAAAACTTCTGCCACCCAATTGGCTTTTTTCACCCTGGGAACAGTCACAAATTTTGCATCAGATGACCGCAGAGTCCTTTTTGGGGTATACCAATGGAATCGTTGTTTTAAAAATTCGGGCCCAGTTCCGTGTAGAGCTTTAAAAACCAAACACAGGGCCTTTATTTATTTATTTTTATTTATTTTTGTGTTTTATAGAGCGCAAACTTGACCCGTTAGGGTATCAGAGCGCTTTACAGGAAACATAGAAATGTACAATAGGCTTGGAATCACAATAATATACAAAAGGTAAAAGAGGGCAGGGTGCAGGATATATGAAAGATAGTGGACACGAATGTACGGTTTGCGTTTTATAGTTGCTCGAAACAAGTCCCCAGGTTTCTAGGAGAGGTGACTAGGTAATCCGAGGGGAGGCGCTAGTCAGGAGTTAATCAGAGTCTCTGTGCTGGTTGGAGTCAACATTTAAACGAGGAATTTACCCATAAGGAAGGTTTTGGCCTCCTTTTTGAAGCGTGTCAGTGAAGGGATTCTTCTGATGGTGGGCGGGAGAGAGTTCCATATTCTCGGAGCGGCCCCAGAGAAAGCCCGATTGTACGTTTTTTCTTCCGGAAGCGTGCAGGTTGTAGCAGGAGGTCTCTGGTGGATCGGGAGTTTCTGGTTCCTCCGGATACCACAAGTTTCTGTGCAAGATAAGCAGGGGAGTTTGAGTGTAAGGCCTTGTGTGTGATACAGGCCAGTTTAAGCTGTATTCTAGCCTCAAGAGGAAGCCAATTCAAAGCTTTCAGGTGTGGAGAAATGTGGTCGAATTTTCTTGAGCTGGTAAGAAGTCTGGCGGCAGTGTTGAGGCAGGCTTTTAAAGGTGCCAGGGAGATCTTTGGTAAACCCGAGAGGGTAGAGCAGCCATATTCCAGTCTTTCCAGGCCTTGAATTGAATACGCTTCCTCACAGGCAACCAATGAAGAGTTTTGATTTTGGCTGAAATTGATTCATTCTTCGGTGTGCCTGTGAGGAGTCTGGCCGCTGCGTTCTGCAGAATCTGTAATTTATTCATGACTCCTTCATGAACCTTCAGATATAGACTATTGCAATAGTCTAATCTGGGCATTATCAATGCAGTGACAACAGTTTGTTGCGCATCTTTGGGAAGTAGTGGCATTATTTTCTTACATGATTTAAGAATGTACGACGTTGATGAGGCCACTTTGTTCATCTGGTCCCTGAAAGTCAGTTTATCATCTATCCATACTCCCAGATTCTTCACTTTCCTAACCGGGGTGGGGAGCGGACCTGAAGCTTCCGGCCAACAATCCGGCGTCCAGAAGTGTGGGTTGTTACCAAACAACACGACCTCCGTCTTGCCTGAGTTGAGTTTCAAGCAGTTTTGGGCCATCCATCCCCCCACGGCGCTCATGCAGTTCTGCAACCTCAACGCGGTTTCCCGAGAGCCTTCTGGCTATAGAGTCACCACAATTTGGGTGTCATCAGCGTAAGAAGTTAAAGTAAACCCAAACGATTCAATTAGGGGTGCCAATGAGGAAACATAGACATTAAAAAGTGTCGGGCTCAAACACGACCCCTGCGGGACTCCACAAGGTAAAGAGAATGAATCTGCTTCAAATTTGTCTAGGGCCACCGTTTGCAATCTGTCTGACAGGAATGATTTGAGAAGTTTCCAGGCAGAGCCCTTGACTCCTATCTCGTCTAAACGGTCCATCAACAAGTCATGATGGACCGTGTCGAATGCCGCCGATAAGTCCAGCATAATCAATGCGGCATTCCCTCCGTGGTCCAAGATAGTCCTAATCTCTTCTGTGGACTTTAAGTGCGCAGTTTCTGTACTGTGGCCCCCTCTGAACCCAAACTGAGTTGGGTTCAGTGCCTGCGAATCCTGCAGAAACTTGTTAAGTTGATCATTCATATTTTTTTCAATGACCTTTGCCGGGAAGGGTAATCTAGAAATAGGTCTAAAAATGTTTGGATCATTAACATCCTGGCTAGGTTTCTTCAACAAGGGCAGGATTGATGCATGCTTCCAGTCTCTAGGAAAGTATCCGTCTAGATACATTGTGTTGAAAATAGAAGTCAGTATTCTTGACACAGGCTCTGCAGCTGATTTGACTACAGAGCTCGGGCAGGGGTCATATGGGGATCCTGACTTCACTTTTATCAGTAGGTTGATGGTGTCTAATTCTGTTAGAGGAGCAAAACTGTCTAGTCGTAAATTATCCTTATTCACTTTTAGTTGATATGTTGCTAAATCACCCATTTTTTTGTGTGAGGAGTCCGAGAAAGTTACGAAAATACTATTAACTTTCTCGAAAAAGAATTTGGCAATATTATTGCACAGATCTTGACTAGCTGAAATAGTGGGGGAGCATGGGTGGGCTAAGGTATTTACTATTTTAAAAAGCTCTTTTGATGTGTTTTTGGCCAATTTAATTCTCTTGGTAAAATACTCTTGTTTTGTATTTTGAAGCAGCTGTTTGTGATATGCAAGGCTTATTTTGTATTCCTTTTTATCCTTTTCCTTATATCCAATCCTCCCTTTTCTTTCCAAGTGCTTGCAAGCAAGTTTTTGATCCCTAAGCTCCTGAGAATACCAAGGGGCGGAGGGTTGCTGCCTGGTATGGCGGAAGGGTTTTTTTGGTGCTAATTTGTTCCCTGCTGCTTCTAGCCATTTAGTATAGGAGCTGGAAGCCTCGTCCAGATCTCTCAGTATAGAGGTAATAGTCGAGGTTAATAGATGGTGAAACTCCATTATGTCTATCTTGTTCCATGTCCTTACATCTGACATTTTTATGGATGATTTTGAGGCCATGTGGTCAGGCAGGGTAAGCTCAAATAAAACAGCCGAGTGGTCTGACCATATCAGAGGAAAAACCCTCATAACTGACAACCGTGAGTTATTAGAAAAAATACCATCTAAAGTATGGCCAGCTATATGAGTAGCATCCCTCACCTGTTGCTCTAAATTACCACCCTTCATCAAATCCAGTAACCTGACCGTGTCAGGGTCGGATGGTGACTCCAAGGTAATAATTAAAGTCTCCCAAAATAGTATAGGAGTCAATACTGATCCCCCTTTCAAGTATACTACCTATTTGCGTTAGAAACCGCCCTCTAGGGCCAGGAGGCCTGTAGATGAGGGAGCCTCTAAAAGTGTATTGATGTGAAATATGAAGACAAAACTCTAACGCTTCACATTCCTCGTTGGCTATAGGAGTAAAAGACGCAGTGATAGAATTGTGGTAGATGACCGCTAACCCCCCCCTTTCCTCTGCAATCTATTCAGCGTATAACAGAGGTAGTTGGATGGTGTAGCTTTCACTAAGTCCGGACCGGATGCTTCATCCGTCCAGGTTTCCATGATGAATGCAACAAGTATCCTTTCCTCTTCAATGAGAGAGGCGCATTCCAAGCTATGTTTAACTAGAGATCTTGCATTGAGCAGGGCACAATTTCAAACCAAGTGAGATGTGTCCCTTTCAATCGATGTATGCTGATGTTGTAACACCTCTATTGGTTTCAACAGAAACTCTGGCAGCATTGTGTTGCAACCTGGGCAGGGCGTTATATCCTGAGGGTGCATAAGGTCCATACGGAACTTGCGACAAATCTGGGTTGAGGAGATAGGATTAAGATTTTTTAAAGCTGTACTAGAATAATGTATGATGTTGACCCTACCTGGTGGAATCTGAGCAGGGGGACCGGCGCTGAGCAGGGACGGGCGCAGACGGGCTTGCCTTAGGCGCGCCAGCGTCTGTTTAAATAAGGTCTGGGGCATGAAGCCTAGCCTGCTGACCTGACTACCACCAAAATGTCTGCCCCGAAACGGAAGTCCCGCAATCCCTGCGAACCACCTCTTGCCGGGAAACATAGTAGGCTGGTGAGTACACGAAAGCAAAGTGCGCTGAAATAAAATGTTTAAAAACAGATTCACAGCAGTTTTTAAAAAGCGAGTTAATAAAGATCAAGTGCAAATTCAGCAGTAAATAGCAGCTGTCTCGTAGGTCTCTCCCGGCTCAAGCCTCAGGAGGAGTTCACAATGCGCGCTCGCGCCAGCGTCTGTTTAAATAAGGTCTGGGGCATGAAGCTTAGCCCGCTGACCTGACTACCACCAAAATGTCTGCCCCGAAACGGAAGTCCCGCAATCCCTGCGAACCACCTCTTGCCGGGAAACAGAGTAGGCTGGTGAGTACACGAAAGCAAAGTGCGCTAAAATATAATGTTTAAAAACAGATTCACAACAGTTTTTAAAAAGCGAGTTAATAAAGATCAAGTGCAAATTCAGCAGTAAATAGCAGCTATCTCGTAGGTCTCTCCCGGCTCAAGCCTCAGGAGGACTTCACAATGCGCGCTCGCGCCAGCGTCTGTTTAAATAAGGTCTGGGGCATGAAGCCTAGCCCGCTGACCTGACTACCACCAAAATGTCTGCCCCGAAACGGAAGTCCCGCAATCCCTGCGAACCACCTCTTGCTGGGAAACAGAGTAGGCTGGTGAGTACACGAAAGCAAAGTGCACTAAAATAAAATGTTTAAAAACAGATTCACAACACCTTTTAACAAGCATTGGCATAGCCAATAGGTCTCGCCTTTGGGACCTTATAAGTGATTAGCCATGCAACACTTGATGTTGTTGCACCAAGGATATTGTGCTGGATAACTAAACACTTATAAGGTCCCAAAGGCGAGACCTATTGGCTATGCCAATGCTGGTTTTGTAGGCAGTCAAAGGTTAAACAGCCCAGTGGGAGAGAGGGCAGAGACAGCCTTTCAGATGCAAATGAGCATCTCCCGCTAATGGGCGATCATTAATACTCCTTGGAAAACTTGCATTCCAAAAGACCTTATTTACCAAAACAGTGGGAGCATCAGAAGGTTAGTTAGGTGTGTCTAGAGTCACAGAGAAAGGAAAATGAATGCCCTGTCACCCCTCCTCTTGGGGCCATCCCCAGGGGTTTATGTGATTTAGGTTTTGCATTTACAGTACCAGGTGACGCTCCTTGCACTGAACAAGTGCGCAAGGCTGCAGGTGCTGCCCCGCGAGGGCCTCCAGTGCAGCACACTTCTAAGGGCTAGCAGAGGAACATGGATAATATTCTAAACCAGACACTCATCTAACATGAATGGTTCCTCTGAGCTATTATTGTATGTCACTGTGAGACAGTTAGACTGCATGGTCAGAGCGAAGCACAGCAAGCCTGGAATGGTTTGCGAACCCCGGGCGCGCTCTCTCTCCGCACACTGAATGGCGCTGTGTGGCAAAACCGGCTGCGACAGGCCAAATGAAACCAGTTCAACCCCCAACACCCCACCCCCAGAGAGGAACTCCAAAGCGCAGAAGGAAGCTACACAAAGCTTTGTTTACTACAAAGCGAAGGGGTGCGCAAGACGAGGAGGGGAAGGGAAAGCGTGGCCTGCAAAGATTGAGATTCTAGACTCTCTCAGACAGACGCCACGAGTGGATGCCCTGAAGGAGACCTTTAGCATTGGAATGCACCTAAAGTCATACAGTATTTCCATTCTGCAAACCATAGAAAACACAAGAAATCTAATCTATGAAGGTCTAATGACCGCGTATTTTATTTAATGCTGTAGTTCTGACATCTCGGTCTCACCCGTCACAGTAAAATAAAAAGTGGCACCACTACGGCGTGTCATCGATAAAAGATAAAAATGCACTGCTGTCAGAGTGCACTCGGAAACTGTCCGTGTGCAGAGGCAGCAAACAGAAACATATGTTTTCAAAAAAACACAGAAGGAAATCGGTACTAGGATTTTTTTCCCATTCAATTCAAAACACGATCATTTACAGTTGTAAACACTGTGACAGAAGTAACGCTGCCATCGATAGATACACTTTCGCAACCAGAACGTCATTTATTTATTTATTTTTTGCAGTTTTGTATAGCACGAGCTCGACAGGAAGGTATTGAAGCGCTTTACACGAGCACTAGTTAAGTTTCACAAGGACACATTCGTTTTTGGTAGGCACAGGAGATTAAGTGATTTGCCCAGAATCACAGGGTGCTGAGCCTACGCCGACACTCGAACCGGTTCCACAGTTGGAAAGTTGGCAGCTCTGGTCGTTAGGCCACATCCTATAATATAGTATCTTTTTGATGCCTAGTGGCCCCTACTCTGTAAAAGCTCCCAACAGTCTTTCACTTGCATCTGTGTGAAAGGTGTGTGCACGTGTTCACTGTGTGAGGGGCACCGGGTGAGTATGAAGCCTGTCACATAGTGCCGTAGGAATGGGCGTGGGGTGTGTGCGCGCAAGTGACGCAAGGGAGGCCAGGAGTCACACGGGTGCAATGCCATGTATGCACTGAAGCAGTCAGCGTGCTGTCTCGTGTGTGCACAGGAGTAATATGGTGCTATCGTTGCTGTGCAGAGGAGGGCAGGAGTGGTCAGGGTGCAATGTCATGAATATCCTGAAGCGGTCAGTGTGCTGTCTCGTGTGTGCACAGGAGTAAATGGTGCAGGAGTGGTCAGGGTGCTTCCCATACATGCACAGGAGTGGTTGGACCCTGTGTTTCTAACCCGTAGTGCATATGCGGCCGTGCTGCATGTTCGGTTTTGTAGTTTGTAGAAAACGCCGATCCTTGCTAGAGACGGCTGCCTGGCACGCTCTGTCAGGGCAAAGCGGAGACAACTGTCTGGAGTCGGCAGCTCGCTGTCCGAGAGTGGGCGATTTCGATGCAAAGCCACTTTCAGTGCCGCAGCCGCTTGACCCCTCGCAGCTCGCGGAGGCACGGGGACAGACTGGGTTAAGAGCAGAAAATAAGCGCCGAACTGTGTGATGAGCACAGGTACAACAAGACCTCGAGTGGTGCACGCGCGCACAAGAGCCGTGGAGATGACAAAACAGAACTGTGCGAGGGCACGAGATGAAAGGCTCACGGTGAACAGACGGAGTGGTGGGTGGGCGGCCGAGAGCACACAAAGCGATTCCCTTGCGGGCGCGAGCAGGGGCACCATCTGTTTGAAAGTTAATTACAAACAGATGGTGTCAAAGCTCGTCCCCACAAGGGAATCGCGAAACGTGCACGCGTTGCCATTGAAAGCAATGCAACGCGTGCACGTTTTTGGCCTCAAAAGTGAATCGATTCCAAGAGGTCTCCTCCTATCAGCGCATGCGCGCTGCATAGGCGAGACCTAAAAAGCGAGTTAATAAAGATCAAGTGCTTCAGACTAAGCTTTTCATGTACCAAGCAATTATTCTCCCCGACAGAACCAATTGTAGTTTTTCTTGTATAAATATTGGGGCCCAGACCCCAGAACTTTAGATCACTTCTGGAATTCAAGAGGAACCTTTGCCAAGGAGAAGAGCCAGAGAAACTGAAGGAGAAGCACTGCCCCTTTGCTGTGTGCTGTTTGGGGTTGGCCTGCAGGGGCTGTTTCTGCCAAGGAAAGGACAAGGACTTAGCTGTGTGCTGTGTCCCCTGCTAGAGGAAGATCTCCAAGGGCTTGAAATACAGCGTGCATCCTGTTCTAAAGTCTCAGGGACACAAATACGTCACCCCCAGTCCTCCCTGAACTCCACTTCTGGGAGTTCTAACCTGCCAAGAGGTGCCTGCCAGTGTTCTGGGCCTCTGGAGGTTGTTTCTGGGTCTGGGAACTGCAAAAGACGGAAGAACTGTGAAAATCGTCGCATCGCCTGGTTCCCACGCATCGCAGCGGTGCAAGAAGAATTTCCGACGTATAGCCGTAGCCGAAGAACCGATGCATCGAGGGTATGTGGCTGAAATCGTCGCAGCGCCTCTTTGGCGCCGCCCGACCATCAGCGCATCCCAGATCTTCACGCATCACATCGAGGAGCCAAGTCTGTCGCAAGGCTGGGGGAGGCAGTAAGAAAACCAATGCATCACCTCGCCACGCAGTAAGAAATGGACGCATCACCTCCTCTCTGGTAAGGAACCGACACATCACCTCCCCTGCGCAGCAGTAAGGAACCAACGCATTCCCTCCCCCGGAGCAAGGAACCGACGCATCACCTTCCCTGTGTGTAAGGAACTGACCCCTCACCTTCCCTGCAACCCTTTTTGCTTATGCTTTTGACGCATCTTAGGTATTTTGTGTTGAAAGTGTTGCGTCCATCATTTTCTATGGACAGAACTGTTTTTACATTCTAAAAGCCATATTTTGATCATTGTATGTTGGATTTTTGTCATTTTGTTCTTGTTTGGTTTAGATAAAGTTTGCTTATTTTTCTAAACTGGTGTGGTGTCCATTTGTAGTGTTTTCACTGTGTTACTGTATGTTTGCACAAATGCTTTACACACTGCCTCTTAGATAAGCCTGTCTGATCGTGCCAAGCTACCAATGGAGTGACGCCAGGACGCTTTCCGGACACGGCTCCGTTTCGCACATACGGTGCACACCGCTTGAAGTATACCTCACTACTGAGTGTGGTTCTTTCTCTGAATTGAATATAATCAACGAACCGCACAGGTTCTTATACTGCCATTCATTTGGCTTTGTGTACCGAGGACACAATAGAACCTTTATCTCTCTTTGCCCTGACGAAGCCCATGTTTGGGCGAAACGCGTTGGCTGATCCAATTGATTACAAACTAAGCACATTTGAGAATAAAACAACGAAAAATACTCCATGCTGACGACCTTTCTTTTTGTGCTCAATTGTGAAAATTGTCTCTCAAGTATATTGCCTCTCATCCAATCAGTAAGTGTATAGTCCTTACCCTGACTAGGAAGAAGGGTCCCTACTTGGACAAAGGTACCCACCTCTGCCAACTAGAGACCCCCATTTCTAACAGCGCCACTTTCCCCAAACCACTCTTCTCTTTCCAAACCTGTCATGGCAATTTACCAAAAAGGAATACTTTTGAGGGTGGGTTATCGCATCTTTATTGGAGCAAGCATCACACATTCTTCTTTGATTCGGATGACACTGCCACTACTAGATTCCATCATTTATAACCTGTAAGATCTGTGCATAGGTATTGAATCTTAGTGATATGAAAGTGTGCTATCCAGGCTACTCTGCACTTAGTGGAATCCTAAGGATCTAGGTCCTTCTCACCGAAGGCGAAGTTGTGGAAGACCAAGGCCTCCTTCCCTCTGTTATTTCCCTGTAATTCCCCGCATCTCAGAGCCCGCCCCCCTTTTCCGGACTCCTCTGCATATACATTACTCTTATCAATGTTCAGGAATGACTGTACCTATGAATTTAAATAACCCACCTTCCCAATTTTTAGTTCTTCACAGATTTTAAGAAGCGATCTGGATTTGTCCCTCGTGCAGTTTGCTTCCGTTGTCTCGGTTTGCCTCCCCGTGACAATCTTTGCGTTACTTTCGCCCATCTAAGTCTTTGCTTGTAGTCCTCACCATCAGTGCCTTCCAGACCATCCCTTACATTCTCATGCAGTCCCGGTCTTGTTGTCAACGTCTCCATGTCTGCTCTATCCCTTGATTCCAGCAGCTTCTCCAGATCCTCCGGCTCTTTGTATTCAATTGTTCTTCCATAGACTTCATTGCAGGGTCCAGAAGGCCGTATTTTATCTCCAGCTTTCATAGGCGTGGTATAAGTCTCAGGAATTATTTCCTCTTAGTGGTTGTCTCATAGAAGTGTCCTGAAAAATACACTTCAGCATTTTTAAAATGGTATAGTCCATGTGTCCATGTTTCTTGCCACAGTGAATATTTGTTTTGCCAGTTTGTGTCACAGACAACACGCCAACATGTTAGTTAATTTTGCTAATATTGCAAGATCTCATTCTGTGCACCTGCTTGAATTCTAAAGATTGTTCAGAAGTTATTTGTAGTAGGTTTAGAAAGACTGTGAACAAGAACGATTTCATATTCTCCTTGGCCTGCTAGATAATTGCAGAAATACCGGCATTGTCACTGTTGCTTTTATCTTCCAAATCAACAATTTTTATCCATAGTATGTACAATTCCACGGCCTCATTCTAGTTGTGTGTCTATTCACCTCTCAACATTTGCAAATCTGTTTTCTGTTGAGGTCAGATCTTTATAGAAAGAGGTGATCTCCAACCTAAGCAACTGTACTTCAATGGTCGTGGATGCCACAACCAAGTTCAGTGTGCCAATGCATACTTTAATGTCTGTAAATTCTTTCAGCAGTCTGCTCAAGGCTGATTGCTGACGTGCCTGACATTTTCTGCCTCAGGAGGTTTTGATTTCAGTTTACTGACTAGAGCTTCAGAGAAAAGGAGTTCCCTTGTGGGTTTTGATTTCGACATGTGCATGGAGGGGTGTTACAGCTTTTTATGTGTAGGGAACTGTTGAAGATCTCTTCACCTCACGACAATAATATAAAGAATATTTTGCAGTGCCCTCCTCTGTTGCATAAATGGCATAAGCTCCCATCATTCACATTAAATCTTGGTTCCAAAACCACAACAAAATGCATTTGGGGATCTCTATGGAGGATATCCTTGTCCGATCAGTCTTATCTATGTTCATAGATGCTATTTTACAGCAGTGGGGGCTCCTCCGCTATGGCGGAGGAGCGTCGCCCCACTGCTTTGAAGCTGTGCGAAGAAGAAGCACAAAATGGTAATAACTTTTAGTTATTACCATTTTATGCTTTGTGGGTGGGCGGGGCTGCTCTGCTCTCAAAGCAGGGCAGGGGAGGAGTGGTATGCCCACTCCTAAATGCGCAATGACTGTTTGGTCGTCCCTCTCGGGCTGCCCAAACCAGTCATGCGCACTTTCCCCGTTCTCCATGCAGGCTGCATTACAGCTTGTGTGGAGAACAAGCCCAGGCCCCCAGTCCCTGGTTCAGCGTCAAACCAGGACGCTCAAAACCAATCACAACGCTGCATTGCAGAGTTGTGATTGGTCAGGGGAGCCTGGGTGCCTACCAATCACAACGCTGTGCTTTCCTCTGAGACCGAAAAGAGCAGGAGCGGAGACGCGGGACCCGGCGCAAAGTTAAGTTTCTAATTTTTTTTTTTTTTTTTTAAATATGCGCTACCCCCGCGCGACATCCCCCCTCCCACGCACGCGTGACCCACCCACCCCGCCACCTGCGAGCTATGCCGGCTGCCACTGTTTAACAGCCTCCCCGTCAATCCTTGTATATATCGTCTTTTACCTTCGGAACAATTTGATGCAACCCAGAGGCCAGCACTTTTTATTCTATCGATTTGGTAAACAGATGATTCGTTGGCCAGATGAAGTTCTGCTCCAAACAGTCAGGGCCTCTCCCTATTGCATCTTACCACTTAACCTCTTCCACGATGGCTGACAGTTCTGATGAACAATGACTCCTGTTTCTACTTCTACTGTTTGTTTGAACCATTCCCCGGTCCAGTTATCCACAGGCAGCCTGCTGGCTCCATAGGAGCTATAACACGATACTGCCATGCTCCTCAGCATCAAACTCCGCTGTATATGAATGCATGTTTTGTACATGTCCAGTTATGGTATTTTGGAAGTCTTGAAGTCTGTGAAGCAAAGTAGGCTGGTAGGCCAATGCAGAGGTCAGGTATTGACAGCTTAAAAAACATTGCAAGAACTCTTTGTGGAAAGGTTAAGAATGGGACCTTTTCAGTGTGCTTAGGAAGCAGAATTTGAATTTTAGTACTTTTTTAGTGTTAGAAATCCATTAGAACTCGCAGACCACTATGAAGGTGGAAAGGCTATGGTCTAGACTGGTGTGGGACTGTAGGGGCAAGATTCAATCAATCAGTTGTAAGCGCGCTACTCACCCGTGAGGGTCTCAAGGCGCTGAGGGAGGGGGGGGGGGGGGGGTCCGCAGATCTGTTTAGCCGAAGAGCCAGGTCTTGAGGGTCTTCCTGAAGGTGTTCAGGGAGGGGGCACGTCTGATGTCTGCCGGTAACTCGTTCCAGGTCTTGGCTGCAATGTGAGAGAAGGATCTTCTGCCTGCTCTGGCTCTGTGGATGCGCGGGGTTTCGGCCAGTGCGAGGTTGGATGATCGGAGGTTTCTTTTGGGTACGTGGAAGTTGATTCTGTCGTTGAGGTATTTGGGTCCGTTGTTGTGTAGGCATTTGTAAGCGTGAGTGAGGATTTTGAAAGTGACTCTTTTCTCCACGGGGAGTGAGTGGAGACTTCGTAGGTGTTGGCTGATGTGTTCGTGTCGGGGGATGCCAAGGACGAGTCTGGCGGCAGTGTTCTGTATTGTCTGGAGTTTGCGGAGTAGGGACTTGTTGATGCCGGCGTAGAGTGCGTTTCCATAGTCCAGTCTGCTGGTGATGAGTGCGTGGGTGACTGTCCTCCTTGACTCAGGGGGGATCCACTTGAAAGTCTTGCGGAGGATGCGGAGGGTGTTGAAGCAGCTGGAGGTGACGGCATTGACCTGTCGGTTCATGGTGAGTGATGAGTCGAGTACGATGCCGAGGTTCTTGGCGTGGTCTGAGGGGGTAGGTGGGCTTCCGAGGGCGGTCGGCCACCAGGTGCTGTCCCATGCAGAAGGGGTGGTATCGAGGACGAGGACTTCTGTCTTCTCGGCGTTGAGCTTCAGGCAGCTGTTGGTCATCCAAACTGCGACGTCTTGCATTCCTTTCTGGAAGCTGAGTTTGGCAGTGGTGGGGTCTTTGGTGAGGGAGAGGATGAGCTGGGTGTCGTCGGCATAGGATACGATGTTGAGGCCGTGTTGTTGGATGATGGCTGCGAGGGAGGCCATGTAGATGTTGAAGAGGGTGGGGCTCAGTGATGAACCCTGTGGGACTCCGCAGATGATTTTCGTGGGGTCGGAGAGGAAGGGTGGGAGTCTGATCTTTTGGCTTCTTCCGGTGAGGATTGATCGGATCCAGTCCAGGGCTGTTCCTTGTATGCCTGCGTCGTGTAGTCTGGTGACTAGTGTGCAGTGGGAGACGGTGTTGAAGGCCGCTGATAGGTTGAGTAGGATGAGGGCTGTGGAGTGGCCTTGGTCCAGGAGGGTGCGGATGTCGTCTGTGGCAGCGAGTAGGGCGGTCTCTGTGCTGTGGTTGCTTCGGAATCCGGATTGGGACGGGTCGAGGACGGCGTTCTCTTTAATGAATCGTGTCAGTTTCCTGTTGACTGTTTTCTCTGCAACTTTGGCTGCGAAGGGGAGGAGCGAGATGGGCCGATAGTTCTTGAGGTCGGTGGGGTCAGCTGTGGGATTCTTGAGCAGGGGTCTGACTTCTGCGCGCTTCCAGTCGTCTGGGAAGGTGCCTGTTTTGAAGGTGGTGTCGATGGTGCGTTGTAGTTCGGGTGCGATGGCGGCAGCGGCTCTGTGGTAGATGTGAGGGGGGCAGGGGTCGGTGGGGGCCCCCGAGTGGATGCTTTTCATGGTCGAGGCGGTGTCTTCGGCCGTGATCAGTGTCCAGTTGGAGATGGTGGGCTGGCTGGTGTTTCTGGGGGGCTGTCTGTGGCGCCTGGTGGATGGTCGATGAAGTTGTCGTAGAGGTTTTTGATCTTGAGGTGGAAATCGGTTCCAAGCTTGTCGCAGAGGTCTTGGGATGGGGTGATGTCTGTGGCTTCGCTGCGTGGGTTGGTGAATTCTTGAATGACACTGAAAAGTTCCTTGGAGTTGGTGGAGTTGGCCAGAATTTTGTTGTGGATGAAGTTCCTCTTGGGGGCTCTGATCTGGTTGTGGTAGTCCGTCATGGCGTCCTTGTAGGTGGTGTGGTTTTCGGTTGTCTTGGTGTTTCTCCAGTTCTTCTCCAGGCGTCTGCAGGTGCGTCTGGCTTCTTGGAGAGCTGTGGTGAACCAGACGGCTTTCCTGGGGCGTTGTCTGTCGGGATTGCGTAGCGGGGCAAGCTCGTCTGCGCAGTTAGAGATCCAGGTGTGGTGTTCTCTGGCTGCGTCGTTTGCGTCAGGTGCCCAGGTGTGGTTGTCTCAGGTGAGGGTGGAGTTAAGTTGCTCAATTGCATTATCCAGACTCATCCAGGTTGAGTTTGAGATGGCTGTCTTACATCAAACAGTGTACGTGTTAAACATTGTAACAGAGTGCTCTGGTAAGTTATGGATAAACTGGGACGTGAAAGCATCTCGGAAACATTTTACAACTTTGAGATCAGATGCCCTGGCAACCACACGGTGAAACCATGTGGGATTGAAGTCAAACAGGAGATATCTTGAACTGAGCGCCAAGAGTAGGTAGTGTAGTTAATGAAGGAATAGAGGCCTTCACAGCTGCAAAAAGATGTTTATGACAACAGAAGATAGGAAAAATATGTGGAAGAATGCGGAAGTCTTGGACATCAGCTGCCGCATTACACATGCAGTGCATTTACCTTCATTGCGCCCGGCGCAATGAAGGAAAATGCGCCGCATTATGGGGAATGCGCTGCCCCCAGGGCAGCCACAAACTCGTGCTGCTCGGGGGGCAGCAGATTCACGAGAAATACAGAGCAGTTGCTTTACAGACGCTCTGTGTTCCGCCTGCACTTTTAAAGGGGATGTTTGGTGGGTCCATAGGACCCCCTTTACACCCTGCAGAGGGCTGCTTTCAGGAGGCACACGGTCAGTGCGCCGCCTGAGGGCTTCTTTGCCTCTGCACTCGCGTCGGTAATACGGCGCGGGTGCAGAGGCAAAGGGATTCCCTCATTTGCATGGGGCACACACCCATGCAAATGAGGGAACGCCTCCTTGAAGATAGCGCTGGCGCTTTATGTGCGCCAGCGCTATTGATATTACAGAAGGGGCCGCAAAAGCGTTTGCGGGCCCTTCTGTAATACCAAAGTGCCCTGGGGGCACACAAAGTGGGCGCAAACACCCATTGCGCCCACCGGGGCACTCTCTGTAATACGGCCCCAGGATACTAAAAAACTACTGGCTTAGCTCTTGCAATAAAAATACATATGAGGGCAAAGATAACGAATAAGATATTGGTAAATGATATGTTGTAAGAAGCAGAAGGAGCTGAGTAGGTGAGAAGGATCTCAAGCTCAGTACTGACTGAAGCAAAGCAGGAGAAGGTACCTGTTCTTCTCAGTTGTCCCGAGTACTGAAAATGCTTCCTGCCTTCAATCACTTAATGCAATAACAACAGGCGGTAAAAGATTTCCACATAGCCTCCTTGACCTAATCTTGATATTTTTAGAGAATTTGGTATGGGAACCAGACAGTGTCTAACCCATTGTCAAAGTGCATGGTGTGGCCACTACGCAGTAGTGGAGGAAGCCTATGAGGTATTGATCTGAACTATCAAGTCTGCAGCAACCACAGTGCAGAAGCTAGAACAGAGTTGGAGTTCACTTGTGTTACCTGGCACTGAGTGATGACTGACACCCACGTCAAGGGAATGGGTTGAAGTATGACCTACACTGTAGAAGCTCATGTCAAATAAACCAGTCCAATTGCCTGGCACTGAACAACAACAATTAATAGTTTGTTAACCCTTTCGCTGCTAGGCCTTTCCCACCCTGTGCTGAGCCTTTTTTAGCTATTTGGGGTAGTTCGTGATTAGGCCCCTGTAACTTTTTGTCCACATAAGGTATCCATGCCAAATTTGCGTTCTGTTCTTCCAACATCATGGGGATTTTAAAGGTACCCAGGGTTTGTGGAATCCCCTGGAGGGGACCCAGAAATTAGCCAAAATACAGCTAAATGTTGGTGTTTTTTGGAACAATGGGGAACAAGTGTTGCAGAAGAAAGCGTCTGTTATTTCCCTGCAAATGGTATCAACAAAGGGTTTGTGGTGCTGAAATCACCATCTTCCCAGGGACAGGCATACTTTTGTCAGAAAACTAACATTTTCTGCACAGTTTTGGCATTTTACTGGGACATAGCCTATTTTTGCTACTTTTTGTGCTTTCAACCTCCTTCCAGTTAGTGGTAGAAATGGGTGTGAAAGCAATGGTGGATCCCGGAAGGCTATACATTTCTGAAAAGTAAACAAAAGTCTGAATTCAGCAAGGGGTCATTTGTGTAGATCCTTCAAGGTTTTTTATAGAAAGGTTGAAAGTAAGAAATATTGAAAATGTTTTGGAAAAAACAGCCATTTGTGCCAACGTTTTCACCTGTAACTTCTTCTAACTATGACAGATTTTTTAAAGCAATATACCGTTACATCCGCTGGACCCTTCTGGTTGTGGGGATATATAGTACTTGTAGGTTCACTAAGAACCCGAGGAACCCAGAATCAATAACTGAGCTGCGTCTTGCAATGGTTTTTCATTGTGTACTGGGTATATAGCAATTCATTTGGTAAAATATAAAGAGTGAAAAATAGATATCAAGGGCACCTAGAGTTTAGAAGCAGTAGTTATTTGCACATCTCCAAAACTGTGTGTACCCATACTAGCATTTGAATTATAGGACATTTTTCAAAGTGACTTCTTTTTTACACATTGTCTTACATTTGGAAGGCAGAAATGCAAAAAAAAACAATAGGTAATAACAGTTGCTCTACAATTCGGTGTTCCCCTATGTCTTCTGATAAAAATGGTACCTCACTTGTGTGGGTAAGCCTAGTGCCCGCGACAGGAAACGGGCCAAAATGCAACGTGGACACACCACATTTTTACAGTGAAAACTGACCCTTTTTTCGCAAAGTGCCTAGCTGTGGATTTTGAACACTAGCTCTGGCGGCACCAAGGGAAACCTAGCAAACCTATAAATTTTTTGAAACTAGACACCCAGGGGAATCCAGGATGGGGTGACTTGTGTGGCTCTCACCAGGTTTTGTTACCCAGAATCCCTTGCAAATCTCAAACTTTGTAAAAAAAAAAAAACACATTTTCCTCACATTTCTGTACTGGAAAGTTCTGGAATCTGCGTGGATCTACAAACTTTCACCCACCTTGCATTCCCCCAAGTCTCCCAGTAAAAATGGTACCTCACTTGTGTGGGTGGGCCAAGTGTCCGTAGCAGGGAAGGGCCCAAAGCGTATTGTGGAGACATCAAAGTTACCGATCACAAAACGACCTGGATTTGCAAGGGGCGGAAACTGGGTTTTTGGCACCGGGCTCGGCGGCCATCTAGGGAAACCTACCAAACCCACACATTTCTGAAAACTAGGCACCCAGGGTAGTCCAGGGAGGTATGGCTTGTGTGGACCCCCCAACGTTTTTCTACCCAGAATCCTCTGCAATCCTCACATTTAGCTGAAAAAAACACATTTGTCTCGGGAGACCAAGGGGAACGTTGGGTGGTCGGACATTTGTGCCAGCACGGTGATCCCACACCAAAATGTGTGGCAAAAGTTATTTTTTCAGCTAAATTTGAGGTTTGCAGGGGATTCTGGGTAGGAAAACGTTAGGGGATCCACGCAAGCCATACCTCCCTGGACTCCCCAGGGTGTCTAGTTTTCAGAAATGTGTGGGTTTGGTACGTTTCCGTAGATGGCTGCCGAGCCCAGGCCAAAAACCTAGGTGCCCCCCTTGCAAAACCAGGTCGTTTTGTGATAGGTAATTTTGATGTCTCCACAATACGGTTTGGGCCCTTGCCTGTCACGGGTACTTGGCCCACCCACACGAGTGAGGTACCATTTTTATCGGGAGACCTGAGGGAACGCTGAGTGGTAGGAAATGTGTGTCAGCCCGTTGATCCCACAACTTTCCCACACAGAAATTTGAGAAAAATTTGATTTTTTCAGCTAAATTTGAGGTTTGCAGGGGATTCTGGGTAGAAAACTTTGGGGGGTCCACACAAGCCATACCTCCCTGGACTCCCCAGGGTGTCTAGTTTTCAGAAATGTGTAGGTTTGGTAGGTTTTCCAAGATGGCTCCCAAGCCCAGAGCCAAAAACCCAGGTGCCCCTCCTTGCAAAACCAGGTCATTTTGTAATAGGTAATTTTGATGTCTCCACAATACGTTTTGGGCCTTGCCTTTCGCGGGCACTTGGCACACCCACACGAGTGAGGTACCATTTTTATCAGGAGACCTGGGGAAACGCTGGGTGGTAGGAAATTTGTGGCGGCCCCGTGATCCCACAACTTCCCCACACACAAAAGTGAGGAAAATGTGATTTTTCTTTTTAGCTAAATTTAAGGTTTGCAGGGGATTCTGTGTAGGAAAATGTTGGGAGATCCATGCAAGCTACACCTCCCCGGACTCCCCTGGGTGTCTAGTTTTCAGAAATGTCTGGGTTTGGTAGGTTTCCCTAGATGGCCGCGGAGCCGGGACCAGAATCGCAGGTGACCCCCTTGAAAAACCAGGTAGTTTTGTGATAGATAGGTGGGCATCTGGGTTTTTGGTCTCAGGTTTGCAGACATCTAGGGAAACCTAAAAAACCCAGACATTTCTGAAAACTAGACACCCGTGGGAGTCCAGGGAGGTGTGGCTTGCGTTGATCCACCAACATTTTCCTTCCAAGAATCCGCTGCAAACCTCAAATTTAGCTAAAAAGTCACATTTTCCTCTAATAGCTGTAAGGTAAAGTTGTGGAATCACCACATGGCACAAATTTCCTACCACTCAGCGTTTCCCCTCAGTCTCCCGATAAAAATGATGCCTTACTTGTGTGGATGGGCCAAGTTCCTATGACATGGAAGGGCCAAAAACGTGTAGCGATTGAGGGGGGGGCCAAAAGCGGGTCCATACGTTTTTAGGCTGACGCTATTTTGGGCACCCACACAAGTGAGGTATCATTTTGTCTCTGGAGACCAAGGGGAATGCTGGGTAGTAGGAAATATGTGCCTGCGCGGTGATCCTACAACTTATCCACACAGAAATGTGAGAAAAATTTGACTTTGTAAGTAAATTTGAGGTTTGCGGGGGATTCTGGGTAAGAAAACGCTGGGGGATCCATGCAAGCCACACCGCCAGCCAAGAGACAGTACACGCACACCACCATCCATGCACACCACCAGCCAAGCGCCAGCCACGCACACCACCAGCCAAGAGCCATCCATGCACACCGCCAGCCAAGCGCCATCCACGTACACCGCCAGCGAAGCACCATCCATGCACACCGCCAGCCAAATGCTATCAATGAACTGAGTCAGCCAAGCAATATCCACGTGCACTGCTAGTCAAGCCCCACCCACACACACCCCCAGCCAAGCAGGGCCGGACTGGGAACAGCAACCAGCCCTGGCAGATTGCTGCTCGACTGGCCCTGGGAGGGGGGGCGTGCTAGTAAAAAGCACCACTCCCGCTTTTGTTACTGGGGTCCGATATTGCAGCACTAATGCAAAACTGGTCCCCAGTGACAAAACAGGCCCCACGGCCAGAAAACCGGCCCCCACCCCTCCGGCCCACTGGGGAAATGCCTGGTGCCCGCTACGGCCAGTCTGGCCCTGCAGCCAAGCACCATCCATACACACAGCCAGCCAAGCACCAGTCCACGTACACTGCCAGCCAAGCGCCACTCCACGCACACCACTAGGCAAGCGCCAATCTACACACACCGTCAACAAGCGCAAATCCACCCATACCATTAGCCAAATGCAGGTCCACACACACCACCAGCAAAATGCCAACCAAAGGTCAGTACACACAGCCCGTCAGCCAAACTCCAGTTTACACACACACAAACTCTCCCTGGTTTCTAGTAGTTTTCTGCCCCCGCTTGGGTGCAGATGAGAATAAAAATATCACTGACACAGCCAAAATGTGTGCCTAAAAAAAAGGAAGCGAACCTTGACTATGGGGCTTCCCACTGGCATGCCTATTAACATATCTCTGGTGCCTAGTGGGCTTTCTGCCCCGTATGGGGGCAGATAAGGGCTATTGCCCCGATCTGCATTCCGGGGGGGCAGAAAGCCTTTTTTTTGGCAGTGAGGGCATTAGCATGCCTATTCTCTGCAGCCCCCACAACTACGTATTATAAGAAACCAACAAAATCCCTGGTTCCTAGTGGGCTTAGGGACTATGCCCTCATCTGTTTCCCGAGGGGAGGCAGAAAGACTGTGGCAATTGTTTGGGGGGGGGGATGGGGCATTGGCATCCCCATTTTAGGCAGCCCCCACTTCTACGTATAAAAAGAAAATCCCTGGTGCCTAGTGGGCTTTCTGCCCCCCGGGGGCAGATCAGGGGCTATTGCCCCCATCCGCCTCCAGGAGGGGGCAGAAAGACTGTGGGATGTTTTGGGGGATGGGGGCATTGGCATGTCCATTTTGGGCAGCCCCCACCCCTACGTATAAAAAAAAAAATCCATGGTGCCTTGTGGGCTTTCTGCCCCCTTGGGGCAGATCAGGGGCTATTGCCCCCATCCGCCTCCAGGAGGGGGCAGAAAGACTGTGGACATTTTTTGGGGGGGTTGAGGACATTGGCATGACAATTTTGGGCAGCCCCCACCTCTATATACATTAAAAAAAAAAAAAAATCCATGGTGCCTAGTGTACTTTGGGCATGCCCATCTCGGGTAGCCCCCAACTGTAAATTCAATTTAAAAAAAAAAATCCATGGCATTTAGTGGGCTTTCTGCCACCCCGGGGGGGGGGAGAGGGGGGCAGATTAGGGGCTACTGCCCTCATCTGCCCTCAGGGGGGGCAAAAAGACACATGAGGACTTATGCGTCGGACAGCTCCTGCGTGTCCAACGCATAGAAGGGATTAAAGTGGAATGTGAAAATCCTCACATGCTCAGGGGTGGTATTACATTAAGTGCCCGGAAGACACAACAGGCGTTTGCGCCAGCTTTGCGAGACCCCAGGGCCGTTTGGTATTACAGAAAGGGCCGCAGACGCTTGTGCGGCCTCTTCTGTAATACTGAAAGCACTGGTGCACATACAGCGCCGGCGCTTTCTCAAGAGGGCGTTTTCTCATTTTGATGTGGCGTGCCCCATGCAAACGAGAGAATCTCTTTGCCTCTGCGCCCGCGCCCTATTACAGACGCGGGCAAAGAGACAAAGAAGCTCTCAAGAGGCGCACTGATATTGCCCCACCTAAAAGGTGGCGCAATGTCAGTGAGCCCCCTTATAGCAGCCCTCTGTATGGGGTAAGGGAGGCCCATGGACCCCCCAGACGTCCCCTTGCAGGTGAGTGCAGTCATTCACTGCACCCGCCTACAAGGGGATCTCTAATCCCCTTTAAAAGTGCAGGCGGCAACCCGCCTGCACAGTGAAACAATGAGCAGCTGCTTCGAAGCCGCTCCGTATTTCACTTGAATTTGCTGCCCCCTGGGCCGCACGAGTTCACAGCTGCCCTGGGGGCAAGGGCATTCTTTGTAATAGGGTGCACTTTTTCTGTTTGTGCCCGGCGCACCTGTTTTAAGATGCGCTTGGGCGCAAACAGGGAAAGCGCGCCTTATCCATAATTGGGCCCCAGATGTTCAATGTTGTATGATACAAGTAGTATAGAGACAGAATCCAACAGCCCAGCTCAACAACAGATCAAAGCTTCAGGAATGTAGGTGGCAGCCATCTGCTTGGTTGTATATAATTCTGATATCAGTGGTACCCGTACTTTGGTCCCACTCACTTGATATTGTTTTGTAACATTAGGTAAATATGACCAGTGTCTCCCATATAACTTTTCTGCATTCACTGCAGACAATTGACTAAGGATTTCTATACTCTTCGGGGCTCAGTATGACGAAAGACTAAGACAGGCATCTAGAATTGAACTGTAAGCTAAGTTTTGCCTCATTTGTTTTCTGATATTGTATCGTTATGGACAATGTTGTGCATTTGTTCAGTAAGCCATTGCGACTCCACAGCATAAACCATTAGTGGAAACTTGGAAGCACTACGGTCACAAATGTGCTGACTGAATAGGAAACGTGCAGCCTGATTTAGAGTTTGGCGACTGGGATACTCCATGACAAACATGACAGATATCCTCTGTGTTACAAGTGCATTATATCCTATGGCACTTGTAATATGGCAGATGGGACATCTGTCACATTTCTGATGGAGTATCCCATCCGCCAAACCCTTAATCAGGCCCTCTGTCTTCTTTTGAAGTAAGCTTTCTTATGTCTGAATGATCAGAGGAACATTAGAGCTGAAGCATAATTAGTAAGGAAAGAAAAGAGAGAGTTTTAGTGCGAGATTATGATTACATTCATCTTAATGTTATTTAAGTTTTGCTTCTTAATATTCTTCCTTGCTTTACAGGCAATCAAAATTAATGTTGAAGCCCCTAAAGTTTAAATCTAGCAACTGACATGCGTTATCAGTAAAACAATTTCTGATGTGCACTTCTAAAAACAGATTCCTCACTTTGTGAATATTACCCAGGCATCAGACTGGATCCGAAAACTTTAAAGCAGTACTCCTGCGTGCCAGTAGGTGACATTGTGCAGATATGCGCTGACGTTGTTCTGCTTAGACGCGACGAGTGGAGCCACATATAAGCACCACCCACGCACGCTGACAGCAGTTCCTTTCGCTTTTAGCAAAATATTTACAGTGTGCAAGGGAAATGTCACCTCCTAAGACAACAGATTTCAAGGTGATCAGTGACTGTTGCAAACAGATGACTGTTATAGACCTCACAAAATATATCTAAGGGGCCTGGGGTCAGAGCATTATTCCAGGGCCTGTGACGACTGCGCCCAGATGAATCTGAAGGCCATACAGGGGCGTGAGCAGAAGCTGTGTGCAGCTAAAATGGCCCTCTTAACCTCTTCCTGTGAGATGTCCTGCTCTAGAACTTCCTGTTGGATTGGGTTCAAGGGATTGAGCGTGCTCCCACACAACCATTCGACAACCTTAGATTTATCCACCACCCTGTCTTCTCGGTATAGATTCTGGGAAAAATCATAGAAGGCACCCCCATCTCCTCATCCGTAGACAGGACAGTACCCCCATCCGCGTCATCGATTTGCTTGATCAAATTGCGCGTCCTGTCTGACTTTACCTTCCAAGCCAACAGCCTGCCTGCACCCTCACCATACTCAAAATGGGCGAGCTTACTCGCCTCCCATCTATGCATAATCCTGGTCTGAAGAATGGTATCTAGCTGCTCTTTTAGTTCTTTCAATCTAGCCATGTTTTCCTGCTGTTTCTCAAGATCGGCCACAGAGTTCAGGCCAAGCTCTGCTATCTTCATCTATGCTTCCTTATGGGCAACCTCTTCTCTATATTGTTTATTCCTAAAACACACCTTGCTAGTAATAATCCCCCTTAAAAAAGCTGATCCCATATTATAGCTCAAAAAGCACTCAGTCTCATAGGACAGATGTTCTGCCGATAGAGCTCTATAAATCGCTGGGGGAAGTATTGGTTCCAATTTTGACCCAGCTTTTTAATGAGATTCTATGTGACGGAGCAAAACTGCCAGGTTCATGGGGCGAGGCAACTATCACCCTGATATTGAAAGCGGGGAAGAATCCAGCGAGTTGCGGGTCATATAGACCTATCTCGCTGCTAAACGTAGACTATAAAATCTTTGCCAGGATCCTGGTGGACAGGCTCGGATCAGTAGCAGGAGATATGCTACACCTCGACCAAAAAGGTTTCGTCAAGGGCAGAAATCTATATGATCTCACATATGACCTTATAGGTGCTATTGATCTGGCCACAGCCCACTCGCTTCCCCTCGCAGCTATGACTTTAGACGCCACGAAGGCCTTTGATAGGGTCAACTGGGTGTATCTGTCGGCGGTTTTGGAAAAATTCAATCTTGGCGAAAAGTTCCGCAGAGCCATTCAGTTGATCTATCAAGACCCGTCGGCCAAATTGTTGGTAAATGGCAACCTAACCGGTCCTTTTAAAATCACAAGGGGTACTAGGCAGGGTTGTCCCCTATCTCCCCTTCTTTTTAATTTGTACATCGAGCCATTTGCCCAGCCGTTAGGAGAGGATTCGAGTATTTTGCCATTTAAGCATGGGGGGTGGGAGAGGAAGGTGGCCCTCTATGCTGACGACGTTTTGGTTCGGACCTCTCTACGGCCTTCCCGGCAGTAACAAAGCTTGCTCAGGACTTTGGTCAGATATCTGGATACGAGATAAACGCTGAGAAGACCGAGGTCATGTCATGGAACTTGTGGGAGTGCCAACATCAGACCAAGAGAGACATGAGGTACCTGGGGGTCAGAATAGTGCAGGACATTAACAAAATCTCAGAGATCAATTTGGCCAATGTAACAAAGGAGTGTCAGAGGCTCATGAAGACCTGGGTCCACCTCCCTCTTTCCATCTTTGGCAGGGTAAACCTGGTCAAGATGGTAGTACTTCCCAAAATCACCTTCCTCTTTAATGTCATCCCATTGTACTTTGACAAATCACTTAGACAAGCTTCAGCAGGCTATCAAGTCATTCATATGGGCCTATAGAGGGACCAGAATCACCTGGAAGAAGTTGAGACGTAGGAGGGAGAATGGAGGACTCTCGCTGTCGGATTTGCAATACTATGCTTGGGCCTTTCAACTATCCCATTCTAGGATGCTTTTAAAACGCTGGGGTGGGGGCAATGTTCTCAGCAATGCTAAAGGGTGCTAGTTTGTCCCAGGATGGTTTTTTGTTTAAATGCGGAGAACATAAATTCTTTAAGAAGATCAAGCTAAAAGTTCTACAGGGAATGGCAAGAACATGGGCAAATTTTAGACGGCTGACGGGTCTTAGCTACTTTTCAAGTTTGGCCCCCCTGTGGGACTCTCCTGGTGCACCGGAGTGCCTGAAGGATAAACTAGCACTGCCACTTAGAGAGGCTGGGCTGAAGGTGTGGGGGGACTTAGCCCAAAAGGGCACACTTTTACCCTGGTCAACGCTTCACAGCATCATGGAGGGGGGACTCTCCAAATTTAAATATATTCAGCTCCAGAGCTGGGCCCAAAATCTGAAATCACCTATAGGTATAGGCAATACCTTAGAGGAACAGCTGGTGGAAAGACCAAGAGGAAAGAAGGAGGTCTCCATTTGGTATTGAAGCATCGAAGAGGCAATCAACAGGGATTTTAAATTGGCCGAGGAACTGTGGGGTGCCTGCCTACCGGATGAACCTTGGGAACATCTTTGGCAAACATCTTTTAGTACTTTGTTTGCCACCGTCAAACCGGCATGGTTGAGGAGGAATCACCTGTTTACGATCCATAGGGCGTATTTAATCCCCTTAAGGCTGTCAAAGATGTCGGATGGGCCCCCAGTGAGTTGTAAGAAATGCGGCTTGGAGAAAGCCTCCGATCTACACGTTTAAGGAGTGCCCGGCCCTTGTAGACTTTTGGGAAAAAGTGGGCAAAACTATCTCAGATATCTTAGGCCTCCAAATTCAAATAAGCCTCTCCCTGATAATTTTTGGGATATCCAGCGAAGTTATGGGCCCAGCAAGGTCTTTCCTCTTCTACGCTATGCTGTTGGCCTGGAGGGAAATATGCAAAAAGTGGGTAGGATGTTCACCTCCATTGCACGCTGAGTGGTTGGCCTCGGTTTTCTCGATATCCAGGCTGGATCGGAGTGGGATCCAGAGTAGGAGGAAGAAAGCATTTTGGGATTTTCTACTGAAATGGTCTAAGGCTGAGATATGTGAGACCGGATAAGAAATCTAAAAACTGTTTCCCCTTATAACGAATATGGGTCCTATGATTATGCCTCTCTGGATCTCTCCAGACTGTGTTGGGCACTCTCCGTCCCTCCATTGCCAACATCAACAGTCTCCAATGTTATCTGGACTTTATAGGAGAGTGACCATGCCCATTCTTTTGGGGCTGTGCCATCCTAGTCCGCAGACGTACCGGCAGGTGGGCGCTTTCCCACTAGTTTTTTGCCTCCCCAATAACGTATCAGGTACTGGCGGCTAGTTTGCTCACTGTGGTCTGAGGTGAATGAGGACAAAAAAAAAAAAAGAAGCTGTGTGCAGCCAAACATCGGGAGACTCCACGCTGTGACCGGCCGAAGTTGAAAGGAAGGGCCCGTTCCCAGGTCAAAGTTTTCAGTTAAGTCCAAGAAGAAGCACAAGAAATCGAAGTGGAAATTTCCCCTTTCAGCTACTTTTGCTCTCCAGAGAAGGTACGAAGGCATCAACATGCCACCTGGTCTCACTTCTAATTTTCAACGGAGCAGACTACAAGCCTGTTCCTGCTGCGCCATGTATTTTCAGGTCCATCGGTGACATTGCAGCAAGTTTTATTGGCAGTTTCACACCACCACAGGGTGTCCCTGATGCAAGCTATCCAGCACGGGTGGCCATGACACAGCTAAATTTGTGTTTCACTCTGGCTCAGACACGACAGCCTGCTTAGGTCGGGCGATGGGTAGAAGTGTGACACTTCTGCGCCACACCTGGATGAGGGCTACGGTCTTCTCCGGGGATGTAAATCTTTAATGGACATGCCTTTCGACAGCTCTCACCTTTTTGGTAACAAAGCATATTCAGTCACGGAACGGTTTATGGAAAGTAGGACCACAGCACGTTCCTTGGGCCTGCTACCATCACTCTCTCAACGCCTTTCTGTGGAACTGCAAATTCAAGATGCTCGTACAAGCCCAGATCTTGTCTGCTCTAGACCTTGGAGACTGGATGGTGCCGTTAGACCTGCAGGATGCATATTTCCATATCCCCGTCCTGCAGGCCCATAGACACTACCTGCGGTTCACAGTGGGTCAGGAGCTTTGTCAGTTTGCAGTGCTCCTTTTTTGCCTCAGAAGTGCCCCTAGGGTATTCACGAAAGTAATAGTGGTAGTCACAGGACACATCTGGAGGTTGGGGTACCAACAAATGGCTGTTGAAGGCAGGCTCATCTCAGGCAGTCGTCAACCACCTCCAGATGATGGTGAACCTCCTAACATCATTGGGGTTCTCTATCAATGTGCCAAAGTCACACCTTACTCATTCACAAACACTCCTTTTCATCAGAGCCATTCTGGATACGGTACAATGCTGTGTCTTTCCCCCAGAATGGAGAGTCCAGGGCACTTGAGAAATGATCCAAATGTTTCAGCCTCTGTCGTAGACCTCAGTGTGTTTAACTCAGGGGGTCTGGGATCGTTGGCCTCCTGCAACCAGTTAGTGAAACATGCTAGACGACATATGTGGGCACTGCAATGGGATCTGAATCCCCAGTTAGCACATCACTAGGGGACTCTGCCAGATTGTATGCAGATTTCGAAGGAGACTGCAATATAGGTGCAGCAGTAGCTGCTGGACTGCAATTAGGAAAGTGGAAGACCCGTCTCCTTACCCCAACCAGATTTGACAGTGGTGATGGATGCATTGCTTCTGTGCTGGGGAGGCCATCTGGAAGAGCTGGAGATAAGAGGCATTTTGGTCGCTAGTGGAAGTTCGACTCCACATCAACATGTTGAGGGTGATTCGCTAGGCTTTGAAGGTTTCCTGCTCACCATCAGAGGAAGGCTGGTGCAGGTTCTCACAGACAACACCACTGCCATGTGGTACTGCAACATACAGGATGGGGTGGGGATCTTGGGTCTTTTGTCAGAGGCTCTATGCTTCTGGAAATGGCTGGACGGTCAGGGAATTTCTCTGGTGGTGAATCACTTGGCAGGATCTCTAAATGCAAGAGTGAACAAACTCATCCGCCAATGCCTAGCAGACCTAGAATGGCAGTTAAGCCTGGAAGTGGTGCAGGGCATCTTCCATCATTCTTTTTGCCACTGGTAAGAACGCGCCATGTCAGCAATTTTCCTAGTTGGAATCTCCAAGAAAGCTCTCTCTTGGAGACGCATTCGGCCTAGAGTGGAGTTTGGAACTCTTTATGCCTCTCCTTTCCAGAGTTCTGAAGAACATCAGGAACGACTGGGCCTAAGTCATTCTGGTGGCACCAGATTGAACCAGGTGAGTATGTATTAGACCGGACATCCCTGGCGTAGTGTTCTCCCAGACATCTTTGCCTTCATTCCCATATTTTTGAGCTCATTTTTGTTGGCTTTAGGACTGTGCACTTTCCACCTGCTAACCAGTGCTCTCTCCCTTAAACATGGTAAAATTGGTATTCTCTCATTCAGCAAATTTCATGTACTTATATGTCCCTAGTAAACAGTACTACATGTACCTAAGGCCTGTAATTTAAATGCTACAATTGGACTGCAGCACTCATTATGCCACCCACTAAAGAAGCTCTGTAAAACATGTCTAAGGCCTGTCACTGCAACCTGTAGAGCAGTTTTAAACTGCCATTTTCACCTGGAAAAATAAACATTTTGAAAGGTCTAAACCTTCCTTTTTAATATTTATATGTCTCCCATATGGTAGGCCCTTCAGGCTCTTAGGGCAGGGGTTATGGTATTTAAATAGTAGGACCATTGCACTTTAGTTTTACATGTCCCAGCAACTCCTAGTCATTTTCACTGTAGCAAGGCTACCTCTCCCATAGACTAAAACTATGTTCCCTACTTACACATAATAAGTGATAACTTCAGTTTGGGAGCAGATAGCAAAATACTTCTTCAACTCATTTGAATTCTAAGTCTACAGACATGGGGACAAACGGGCCCTGGGTGTGGGGCAGGCTGCTCCTTTCCTGAGCAGATGGCCTGGGAGTTGTATTATGTCTTCCTGAGCTTCAAAGGATAGCCTGAGAGCTGCACCCACTCCTCCCCGACTTCTGAAGCTGCATGCTCTGACCCTGGCAAATGCAGCACATGCCTGGGTCTGCCTGCCTTTGTCCCCTTAGACAGATTGGAGCCACACCCAGAAAAGGTGGAAGGTTAGACAAATATGGCATCCTCTACCCACAGGCTGGCACTGATTATAATATTGGCACACTCAGAAACTCTTATCAGAACACTCCTGAAGGACTGTCCTGCTGTCTTAAGAAGGAACACTGTACGTGCTTGCCTTGAACCATGGATTCACAGAAATGACTCCAAGGGTCAATTGGCTGACCTCCTGTTTGAGCTACAGGGACACATCAAGCTTCCAGATGCCTTCCCTGGAACTGTCCAACTGACCAGCACCAACAGGACCTGCCTTAGCCCTGCTACTGGCCGTTGCTGGAGTGAGTCCTGATCCCAAAGAGGTGCTCCACCAGAGTGTACTCCACCTACTACAGAACTGCAAAGACTGAACTACAGATGAAAATCCTTGCGTTAGCAACAACTGCCGCGTCTCCCGCCAACACAAAGTTCCGACTGGGACTTGCTCTTTGCTCCACCAGTGACAGCCGCCCACGCCTACCACCAATGCAAAGCTCCAGATAACTATGAGTGGTGCGTTGTGGTTTTTAGCACTTCTTCACCTGAAAGGTTAAAAATTCATAACTCTGGTTCTACTGATTTGAACTTTGTTGTTTTGGTGTCAATTATTTATTAAAGTTGACACTATTTTTCTAAAATGGTTTGTGTTAGACCTGTTAGGCCTAGTGTGGTGTTCCCCCAAACCTTTTGCCTGCTTGCCTCCAATTATGCTGAATTCATTTTGTTGGCCTTAGGACCCTGAGCACTTTACCACTACCAACCTGTGCTAAAGTGCATGTGATTCTCCCCTAAAACATGGTTTGATTGACTTATCCACAATTGGTATATTTAATTTACCTACAAGTCCCTGGTAGAGTGCACTACATGTGCCCAGGGTCTTTAAATTAAATGCTACCAGTGGACCTGCAGCACTGATTGTGTCACTCACACAAGTCGCACTTTAAACATGCCTCAGGCCTGCCACTGCAGAGCCTGTGTGCGCAGTTTACACTGCCATGTCGACTTGCCATTTAAATCCCCTTGTGAAGCCTTAAACTCCCTTTTTATCACATATAATTCACACCCAAGGTAGGCCCTAGGTAATCCATAGGGCAGGGTGCTGTGTAATCAAAAGTTAGAACATGTACTTTTAAGTTTTGCATGCCCTGGTAGTGAAAAACATCCAAATTCGTTTTTCACTATTGTGAGGCCTACCCCTCTTATAGGTTAACATTGGGAATTCCTTAATACACTTTATAAGCTAAAATTCTTGATTAATAAGGAGAAGATCTGTCATGTTTCATATTAATAGAACTGTAATGATGAATCCTCTTACTGGTAAAATCGAATTTATCATTATCCTTTCAAAAATACCACTTTTAGAAAGATGGCATTTTTCTGCTCTTAGCCCTGTGTGCCTGCAGCCTGTCTCCAATACACATCTGGGGTGGGCGACTGCTGGACTTTGTGCATTCCTTCTAGACAGCCACACACAAAGGGAGCTTAGGTGCCACTAAGTGGCCATCTACATCCTGATGGGTCATGCTGGGCAGGATGGGAGAGAGGAGCTGACACTTACACCTGAATAGGCTGTGTCCTGTCCCCACACAAAGGGCTGCATACACTACTGGACTGAGCCTGGATTCAGAGTTGGGAGGGAGGAGCTCTGCACACTTCAAAGCCCTTCTTTTGAGTCACCCCCACTTCAAAGTCACAACTGGGAATAAGTACAGGGCATCTTACCCCACCAAATCAGTACAGTACTAGACCTGTGAAAAACTTTGCCAGAAGGAAGGACTGCCACTCTGCTGCTCTTGAAGAACTGCTTTTCTGCTTTGCTGCCCTGCTGCCTACTACCCTCTGCCTGACTGAGGATGGACTGGACACATCTCACTTGAACCCAGAGTGACTCCAAGGGCATGCTAGTTTTCTCCCTGTTCTAAGTATCAAGGACATCAAAGACTTTCCATCAACCTGCAACAGCACCTGGACTTAGCTTGCTGCAAGTTTTGCCCTGGTCAGTGGTGCCAATCCATTCCTGGGTCCTTGGAAGTGGGTATAAAGTGCTGTAACTGCCAGAATCTATGCATTGACGACGTGGCTCCGATCTGAAGCCAGCTCATTTCATTTGACGCCGATGCATTGCCGTAGCTGCATGGACCGCTGACATCGCATCGCTGACTGTGCGGCGTACAGTCTACAGCTTCCGACTAATCTCTGACTTTGTGCGGCTTGCCGCTGACGCATCACCTTCAATCATTCCCTTCGATGATGATGCATTGCCTTTTGCTTCCAGCATCTCGGCTCCATCCACAACGCATCTAAGGTAGTTTGCAGCTGACCACGCCTGGTCCCTGTATTGGACCTGCGCTCCATCGTGGTCGGCCTTAACTTTTGGATATACCCTGCACTAGCGCGACCAGATAGTCCCGGTATTTAAAAATTCATTACTCCAGTTATACTTATTGGATTTTTGTCATTTTGGTCTTGTTTTATTCATAAAAATATTATCTATTTTTCTAAACCGGTGTGGAATCTTTTTGTGGTGTTTACACTGTGTCACTGTTTAAAGTGTTGCACAAAATACTTTATACATGGGTGAGCACAGGTTAATTTATAGTGTGTATCTCACTTACCCAGACTAGGATTGCGGTTCCTGTTTGGACAGGGTGCATACCTCTGCCAACTCCAAACCCAATTTCTAACAATTTGGGATTTGCTCGTGCTGTGGGTTCATTATATTACTGTTTGAGTGCTGTATAAATACTTTATACATTGCTTCTAAGTTATGCTCTTTTGTGCAAAGCTACCAGAGGGTTAAGCACAGGTTTATTTAATGACTTTTGTTGTTCACCTTGGTAAAGATTGTGTTATTACTTGAGTGGGGCACTCTCCTTCTCAACTAATAACTCAATTCCTTAAAGTGTGGTACCCAGCATTCATGGGCATGCACATCTGTCCTCCGATCAAGCTACAGCTTTGAGAGGATCTTCTGTTGCAGCAGCAGGGCAGGGTGCTATACCCTGGCCTGCCCAATCTGCACCTCTATGCTTGGAGACTGAGCTGCGATAGTTGACATAATTTAAACTTCTTCCGCAGATCAGTAACGTTATCTACAAAACTGGTTTACTCCAGTCATTGGAGCAAATTTGTAGCTCAATATAGTACTCGCCAGACTGATCCACTGCACGCCAAGATGTCTTAAGATTTGTTGTATGTTTTGTGCGTGGTCCTGCAAGAACTTCTTTTGGGCACTTTTAAATGCTATTTGTTGGCTCTTTCAGCTTTTTTAAGTTTGCTGAATGAGCCTTCTTTATTTAAATCACCTGGTGTGATGAGATTTTTAAAAAGTTTCCAACACTTATTTCCACCAAAATCATTTGTGATGCCACAGTGGGACTGGAATTAAGTTCTCACTTTCTTAATGTGAACCCCTTTTGAGCCTATAAACAGCTGTCCATTAAGACTTGTGATGTTGAAAACGGTCTTTAGTATTGCCCAAAAATTGCTAGGCATGTGAGCAAGGTGCAGGCTCTTTTTGTCAACCTACTCTATATAACTTTCTTCACAGATAAGTTGCTGTTGAGGACCAGAGTTTCCTTTCTGCTGAAAGTCGTCACTCCATCTCATGTCGAACAGGCTACCACCTTTCTGGCATTCTTTGCTCCACATCATTCCTCTATTAATGAATATAGACTCTACAGCTTGGACCCAAAGAGAGCACTTTGCTTTTATACAGATTGCTTAAAAGAACATCAGGTGGAGAATAAGCTTTTTTGTGGGGTTCTCCGGAGCAAAGAAAAGCAAGGCAGTGCAAAAATCAACCATCTCCCGATGGACTTTTCTCTAAATTAAGATCTGCTGCCCACTGGCTAAAAAACTGCTCCCAGAAGACTTGCCGGCTCATTACTACAGACACAAAGCTATACCACTCACTGGCATGCAGAGTGCCTGTCCTGGATATCTGGCAAGAGGCTATGTGGGTGTCGGTACATACATTCACAAACCACCATTGCCTCAACAGTCAGATCCATCGAGAGGAGCCGGTTTGCAGGACATTTTGGTCAGCCACTTCACAGACTCCCGTCCTGGGGAGGTACTACTATGGTATCTATTCACACAGTGAATAGCTGGAGGTTAGAAGTATATCAGAAGAACAAGTTAATTACCTTTGGGAATGATCTTTCTGGTAGATACTGTAACTGCAGATTTCTCACCAATGCTCCTACCTCCCCGTTCTGTCGACTGATCTCTTTTTCCATTTTAAAAGGTCCCTATTTAAAGATCTGCTTACTGGTCATGCCAATCTGATGATAGGCTCTGTATCTGAAGGAGTGGACAGCATAGGAAAGCAACTGACATCAGCTTGAATGGGTGGCGCTTATATGCGGCTCTGCTGGTCACTTCTGGAGTGGTACGATAATGGTGTAGAGCCGCACAAGGCAACCAACTGCTTTAAAGTTTTTTGATCCAGTCTAATGCCTGTACAATATTCACAAGGTGAGGAATCCGGGGTTAGAGTACCATCAGAAATGTTGTTACCGAAAGTAAGTCACTTGGCAGTTTCATACCATCATGTGAGTAATTAACTATGTAGCTCATTATCGTGCAGTCAATCTCAATGTTTATGTTTGTATGTTTTATAAAGCGCATTTATCGCCCTTACTGGGGCATTTGGAACTAAAAACTGGTCATAAACTTAACCCCAATGTTCCAATTTCTACGAGTGGGTCTGAGAGAAAAGCCAGGTCTTCAGCTTTCCTCTGAACCTCAAGTAATCAGATTCCTTTTTCAGTTAATCTAGCAGACTATTCCACTTCTGTGCAGCTACTACCCAGAAAGCCCTGCCTCCTACTGTCTTTCTTCTAAATCTAGAAATTTCAAAGCTTAATTTAGAAGCTGATTTTAAAGTGAAAATGGCATTATAGCTTGTAACGTTGTTTAAGAGATGTGTGACATGGCTGATACAGTACCTTACGTAGTAGGCAGAAAGATTTTAACAAGATTATCGCCCTCATTGCAAGCCAATTAAGCTTGGCTCAAACTGTGCCAATATAAGAATTCTGTTGTACCGCTGTGTCTAATCTTGATGCAAAATTCTGGATCAACTACAACTTCCTTATTAAATAGTCAGGGAGGCCCAGGTAGATGGAATTGAAATAGTCCAGTGGGGATGACAAACGCATTTAAAATTGTAGCCTTTTGTGGCGGCGTAAGTACATGTAGTACATGTTTCAAGGAGTGCAATTGGGATAGACAATTTTTTAGTAACTAATTGCACCTATTCATTTAGAGACATCGAGAAATCAAATTTAATTCCTAGACTTTTTACCATTGGTGTCATGGAGGGAGGCAGCCCTAGATTATTGGCCAGAACCTGGATGGAAGTGGGTCCAAAGGTTTCGCTAAACTTAGAATTTCACTATTTGACCCATTCAGTTTTAAATGTTTTGCGTTCATTCCAAGCATGGACTTTCTTTAAAAGTTCCCTAATTTTTTCTGTTGTATTTAGATTGTCGTCCTTACAGCTGGCTATGATCTGTGTATCGCCTGCATATAAATAGAAGTTCAGCCGAAAGGAGTCAATCAATTGGGCTAGTGGGATTAGGTACAAGATAAACAACTGCGATAACAGAAAGGAACCCTGCGGCACTCAACAAGGGCTATACCTCGATGAAGACTCATGTGATCTTAATTCAACTCTGTATGACCTGTGTTATAAAATCTTGGAACCATGTTAATACTGTGTCCTCAATGCCAATATTCTCGAGGGTGCAGAGTAGGCCTGGGCGGTAAATTCCGTTCCGCTCGCGGAATTTGGGTAATTTCGCGTTCCGCGGAGAACGCGGAATTACCAAAAATTCCGCGATCCGCGGAATTTTTTGCTGGTTCGCGCTTTCAAAATGCGTGTTCGCGAGATATTTCTCCCCGAGCACGCAAACAGCGTTCGCGAACAGGAAAAAAGCATTGTGAACGGGCGGAACAAGCAATTCCGCGTGTTTGCGGAACTTTTGCGTGCTCGCGGAGATTTTTTACCGTTTCGCAGAGCTTTGCGTAGCGCGACTACGCAAATTTCTCCCACCCCTAGTGTAGAGTAGGATCTCATGACTCACAGTATCAAAATTCACTGCTATATCCAGCAATATTAAAGCTGTTGGTGTGTCCTTATCTGCCATTAACATTAGTGCATCTACGTTTATTACTATTGCTAGTTCAGTAAAATATCCCTTTCTAAATCCTGTTTATGGCGGGGGGCAGAAAGTTGTTTGTCGCTACATATGTTGCTAATTGCTGGAATAGTGCCGTTCAAGGATTTTGCTGGTAAAAGGTAGTAGTGAAACCGGTCTATAATTTGAAAAGCTTCTAGGTCTAGGTCTGCCTTTTTCTTTTAAATATTTTTTATTGAGATGCATCATAGCAAAAAAATACAGAATCGGCACATACTCTACACCAGCACCTAAATACATGTTCAGAACAAATTCATACCAGTCAAAATCCTTTAACAGACAGGTCAGCCTCAGATTACGCAATTCATTATGCATGGAATATCTAAAAAACAATCTGCTTTTTTACCCTTTACCCAGGGATTTCCGCCATAAATGGACCACAAATTTAATCACATTTTGTAGCCCTTCACCCGCCACAATGAAGGGCATATAGCCACTCTATCTTTCACTTGCTTCATCTTCACCGCTCACTCACCCACGGAGATCAGCCGAGTCCTCCACCTTTGAAGCAATAAAGATCTGGCAACCACCATTACAACATACAGTAGTTTTTTTAATTTGGGGGCTAATCGTACGGCAGGATCATAACCTATTAACATCAACCACATACTAAGAACTAGTTTTATCTGCCAAGCTGCTTGCAGAAACCGGAATAACTCTCTCCAGGATTCTTGAATGGTGGCGCACTGCCCAGCTACACTGGACCAATTCGCTACTGCACCTGAATCACATCTAAACCAACTACTTGACCATGCAGGGTTGACTTGGGCCAAGGATTGCGGGGTTCTATAGAGCAACCATTTTGTGTAGATTGAATTCTCTGCAAATTGGCCCCGCTCACGACCTTAAAATTGAATCTATTAATTTTATTCCTCATCTTCAAGTTAATTTGAGCCCTTCATATTTGTCCCACTTTCTAATTGCCCTTTGACACGTGCCAGGGCCCCTACCTGACGCAAGAAATCTTTTCCATTCTCCTAGTCGTTTAAAATGTGGGGCCTCAAGGAGGTTCATAACTAAGTTTTGACTATCACAGATCGGTCTAATCACCAAAGCCCTAAACCTACTGACCAGAACTCTATAAGGAGCTCAGCAGTCAAAAATTACCTTTGTCAGATTCTTTGATTTCAGGCCAACTCTACCACCGTTCTCTAGCCATGAAATCGGCCACCTTATGAAACCCCACTATCACCCATTTCAGAACTGCGTTTGGGTCCATCCTAACCCAGGGGTGTTGCCGCATATATATAAGGAATGCGTGTCTCCTATAAAGATCCCTGCGTTTTTTAAAGACCCACATCAAGCTCTTTTAGTGGACTTTCTTATGTGATTTTGTCAATTTTAGAACATTCCCAATATCATATTCCTTTAAAATCAAGCCCATAAGATAATTTTGAAATATTCCGCCTGACCCAAGTTTTGCATTAAATCTGGATATGTATTGTGCAAAATAAGCTAAATAATCCCTCAAATAGGGGAGTGCTAAACCACCATCCTCCAAACATTTATATAAAGTGCCAAGTGCTAGTCTAACAATTTTATTCTGCCAGATAAAAGATGTAAAAAGAGATTCCATTTTTCTAAAAATACATTATAATTAGCACACACGGTATAGCTGAAAAAAAGAAATTAAATAGGAAAATAACAGCCATTTTAATAAGCGAGTTCCATTGTGTAAAGAAATATTTAACTTTTAAAAGTAACGGTGAAAAATCAAGATCATAGAAGTCTTCAATCTTTGATTAATATATGATACACAGGTACCTCTTCGGTTGGTCATTTACTTAGGAGGACATATTTGGGAGCAATATATCAGGCTGCAATTACAAACAATGACTTCAGTCTTCTTCTTATTAATCGTATAGCCCCCCTAACACCTGGTACAAAGACAAGACCTTAAAAGCTTTTTCCTGTGAACACCTGCAAGCATGGGGAATCAACATTACGTCATTCGCATAAAGTTTCATCTTACCCATCTGTGGTACAGGAGGGTGAATGTCCCTATTCTTCCTGATTGCAGTTGCTAATGGCTCGATGAAAAAGGCAAATAAAACTGGTGACACGGGACAGCCCTGCCGAGTGCCACAGCATACTTGCACTTTACCATCCTCGGGTGCATTAGCTATAATCTTTGCTTCAGTCCTCTCATACATCCTATATATCAACCTCGTGATCTGAGACAGTACCGAAAACTTCTTTAGAATACAGAAAAGCGTGTCCCAGACCACGGGGTCAAGGCCTTCTCCGTGTCTAATAAAAAAGACGGTGTCAGGGATATTAACGGGGAGATAATGAAGCGCCTCGGCTCAATAAGGTGTATTGGTCCCAAACTGTCGTCCAACAATAAAACTGTTCTGGTCCTGGTGTATTAATTTTGCAGCTAAGCAATAAAATCTATTGGCTAGCAATTTCATAATTATCTTATAATCGGAGTTTAAAAGTGTAATCGAGCGTTAGGAGTTTGGATCTTCCTCATTCTTTCCTTTTTAGGTCTCACCTGAGCCAGCGCGCATGCGCTGCACTGCGAGGCATTTAGTAAGGGCTTTTGAACTCTGAACACACGCTCGTGCGTGTGTTCAGAGTTCAAAACACCAGAGAACACCCGCAATTGGCCTGTGCATGCGTCTTTCTTAAAAAGTCAGCACGCAATTGGTCCAAGGCGGGTGATTGTCCAGCCTTATTTGTTCCCTGGCCTAGGGTGCTCAGGAGCATTAGCGCCATCCGTTTCCAATTATCGCGCCCGCTCTCGCGTTCATTGGAAACAGATGGTGGTTGCGCTGGCCCTGGTGATCGCGGAGCTTTGACTTTCGCCGCCGACCTTGTTGCTAATGATGTCGGTGTTCCTCGAACCCTGGCTGTCGACCCTGGATGCGCACGCACATCTCATTCTCCCTTTGATTAACGGAGCCGCAGACTTGACAAACGAGCATGAGGCAGCCAGAAAGCAGCTTCCCGCTTCACTCCGGTTTTAAACGCGGTCTGCACATGGGCAGACTAGTCCAGCTCCTCTCGCGCAGCACTTCTTAAGTGATAACCCTCGTGCCAGACAAGACAATTTAACAGCCCCTCTCGCAATCTATTAATAGGCTGCCATATTTCCCCCCGGAACAGTTCCTGCCTATCCAGCATTTCCGATGCCCTCGCTAGAACTGCATCTTTTCCATTTCTCGCAGGCTAACTGAACGCAAAAATCCATGTTTGTCAAGTGCGTGCGTGATAGATGCAGAACGTGAAAAAGGAGGCATTTAATAAAGCAGGCTATTTAGTCTAAGGGCAGAAGAGAAACCAAGGATTTGAGGCGCTGCAAAAGTTAACGCGCCACCCAATTTGCCGCCTCCATATGCACACCTCATTGTTTAGAAAGACGTCCCCCCCAATTAATCACGGCGCCCTTGCACCAGCTGAAGCCTCGCTATATCAAGCTTCTGTTTACTTGCTGGTCACGCTCGGATGCAGTTCTCCAAGAAAATGGTGACAAAAAACAGTCAGAGTCGCTCGCTTTGGCTGCAATATAAGATGCATTGTAGCTACAAATAGTGTATTCTGTAGACACAGATTTGTACAAGGAAGTCCCATGGTTAAATGCCGTTTTCTTAAGAGGATACTACTCAGAAGAGTTGTCCAAGTAACTGTTAAAACTCCTCGACAACTGCATCATTATATCAGGGTCATCCTTTGGAGTCATTATCTCACCTCCAACTTATTCAGAATCTATCATAGTTTTGTGCAAACCTCGGAGCTCAGTAAAAGAACGATCAAAGCGTCAAGCCATATGCTTTGCTCACAGAGGACCCCGTAATCAAGGCCACTGATATTTACGGTTGAAAATCTAGCTTTTGTGTAAGCGGTTTTCTTCCATTCCAGCGCCAGGACACATCCTTCTACGATATTGCAGCTATATAAATACATTTAAAAAAGCAGTGTCCTCTGATTGGTTGAAGGCCGTGCTTTATTTCCACATCTCTTAAAGCTGCGAGCCCTTAAGAACAGATTAATTTCCTGTAGTGATTCCTGTATAGAAATTGGTTGTTTGAATACCAGAGGGAAGCCGGGTCGGTCCACTCCTGTCAAGGAATTGCTGTCTAACTTAGCTGCAGAGCTTAACAGTTCCTTCGTGTGAGTCTCACACCATCTCTGATGGATTCAAGGGAGTTGTGATGGGCACTGAGAACTCCCCTTCACCCATGCATTTAAAAGCCAAATGTGTACAGAGAAGTTCCCTGGGACCTGAATTGAGCTCTCTGAACGTAGTGCTCCGAGTCAGGCAGCACTTGGTGTCAGCTCAACCTCTTAAAGAGATGTGCATGGGTGCTTGTGTGGAATACCAAAGACACTTCAGACTGGTAATGGTGTTTGCTGAAAGAGGGTCCAAGGTGAACCTGGACGCCTAACGGTTTAAGTAAGCTGACAGAGTCGTTCTTTTCACAGAGAGGATTTTAGGCTTGTAGAAGAGAGTTAAACATTTACACCCCGCAGACTGAACACAAACTGCAAACAAATGAATGTATTGGTGAGCAGTGTAACCACTCAGTGCGACATAGTTACACGCCACATAATTACACTATACTGAATGCAACATAAATACACTCCACATACCACTCAGTACCACATAATTACACGCCACATAATTACACTCTACTCAATGCAACATAAAAACACTCCACATAATACCACTCAGTGCCACATAATTATATGCTACCTAATTACACTGCACTCAATGCAACATACACTCCAAATAAAACAACTCAGTGCCACATAATTACACTCTACTGAATGCAACATACACTCCGCATAATACCACTTAGTGCCACATAATTACATGCCACATAATTACACTCTACTCAATGCAACATAAATACACTCCACATAATACCACTCAGTGCCACGTAATAACGCGCCACATAACTACACTCTACTCAATGCAATATAAATACACTCAACATAATACCACTCAGTACCACATAATTACACACCACGTAATTACACTCTACTCAATGCAACATAAATACACTCCACATAATACCACTCAGTACCACATAATTACACGTCACATAATTACACTCTACTCAATGCAACATAAATACACTCCACATAATACCACTCAGTGCCACATAATAACACACCACATAATTGCACTCTACTCAATGCAACATAAATACACGCCACATACCACCAATCAACATAAATGCACTCCACACCATGACACAATTTCACTAAGCATAATTTCACTCAACACCACAGTTCCAGGCCACACAATTTAACTCCACACATTTCCAATACACACCACATAATTACACACCAAACAACATATTTCAACTCCACAATCCACAACGTACCTCCATTCCACACCATATAGTGGCACCACCTGAGCACCAAACATCACTCACCACCACCATTTTGCATCAGCGCACCACCTAAGCATCACCTAAGCATCACCTAAACATCACCTAAGCATCACGTCAGACTACCCTCAGAATCTGGCATCTGTTGATTCTCCCCTAGTGTCCGTCCGCTGCTCGTGTTCTAATTAAATTACTGTTTTCCAACCTCCACTCACCCGTTATTTATGTCCCGCTCCCCCATAACATTTTTTTTTATAACAAACAAGCATGAGAACAGGCAGGAAGAAGTTGCCAGCAGTGCAAGTACAAAAAAACTAGAAGACATTTTTTATGTTGAAACCTTTTTTTTAATCAGGTTGTTCAGTTGTATATAATGCCGTCTTGGTTTGTATAAAGGTAACAAAAATGCTCAACACTTTTTATTATAACTTTTCAACATGATGCACAGCAGCCACAATGCTCTACAACATAGCCAAAAGTTCTGGCTAAACACATAAGGTCCCAAAGGCGAGACCTATTGGCTATGCTGAAAAATATTTGTGGCCGTGGGCTTTAACTGTGTTTTTAGATTTACTGAGGAAACTATTCTGGGATTTTGAAAGAGTTAAAATCCCCACCCATAATAATCTCCCCTGGGACTACCATTAATGATTGAAATAACTCCTCGTATGTCCTAGTGTTATCTTCCACTGGGGCATAAAAACTAACGAAAGTGAGCCACCTAGAAAAAAAACGAGCAATTAACCCAGCACCAGCGGCCGTGCATGTTGCTGACAAAGTGCCCAAGTCCCTCCACTATTCCCCTCCAGCCTCCCATCAGCCAAGAGCGCAACAACCTACTTTCTCGTACTGAACATGGACAGTAGGAACATTGGGTTCACACAGCTTTAACTTCTTTAACATTGCAAAGTCTATTGCAAATCCCCCTCACAATACTTGCAAAACTGCCATGTCTCAACACCAAGATCCCCTTATCCTCCCCATTCCTCCTTTGGCCTTCACCCTCAAATATGCATCAGACATACTGCGTGCCCAAATGAAAGCATTGACTTTAGGAACCAGGCAGCTTCAGCAACATTACCAAATATTCAGAAAGAGCCTTTATACAGTGCTCTGGAATTCCCGTAATCCGAAAGTTAGATCTTCTCGCATAGTTTTCCATCTGCACCTGTTTCTCTTTGAGCCACACTACCTACTTCTCCAGCTGTTCATTAGCTTTTTCTAAGTTATGCATCTTGTCCTCACAGTCGGGCACTCTTTGTTCCACCTCATTTACCCTAGTAGAGAGGCTCCCCAAGTGTGCACAGACTAACCAATCTCTCAATTCATCCATCTTTGCTTGCGTGGCCTTAATAGCTTTCACCTCTTTTAAAACCTTGTGAAGCAAACTAGCGAATCTCTGGAGAGTCTCATTAGCCTCTGCCCATTGGACCATAGAGCCACCTCGACCTTGAGTGGAATCCGCCTGCTCCTCTGTGCCAGCACTAATCATGCTCCAAGAGGCCAAACCATTACTCGAGGTTGCTTCTAGTTGAGTGCACTCATATAGGGTTCCACATTCAGGCCCAGACTTTAGGGAGTTTCACCCTGGCTTCTCCGCCTGATGTTACTTCCACTCTTGGCATTACATTGACTGGTCTGGAATAAGGGGTACAGACCACCATCTTCGAAGCTCTCCATGGCCAACACCCCTTTTCTCCTCCCTTCCTGGGAAATATTACGACCATTTTCTTTGTCTTCCTCTCACCACCACCCCCCCAGTGGCCTGAGCCGGATGTTTTCATGGCAATGTCTGCACTGGTGAACCCTGCACTACTGCCGTGCATCACCCAGCACCGCTTGCGACTCACCAGCTCCCAGAGATCTGCCCTCCAGCCCTTTCTACAACATGCCTCTGGCCTCCAGAACCGAGAGCAGTGGGCTGCTTGGTGAGCTGGCAGGGGCACTATCAGGTGAGCCAGCGAGCAAGTTTTTCCTACTTCCATTTCAATTCGAGTGGCCCGCACAGTTGCCAGCACCCTAGTGAACCCCAAGACACTCTTCCGGGTGCTTCTTAATTCAGCTTGTGAAGTTTTCTTCCTCCTGTCAGAGTGCTTAGTTGATTTCAGTGAATTGGCTATCTTACCTGGTATGTCCTTAGCACACCTTGCTACTCCTTAGCCAAAGAGCCAGGGCCAGCCCCCGTTGCACAGACAGGCTTGAACAAAAAACGAAGCGATGGGGGAAAATGGGATACACAAATGCTCAACAGAGCCCAGCGGTGCAGAGTTCCCCAGAAGCAAGGGGCAGAGACCAATCCCTTTCCCGTCAATCACAAATTGTCCCACTGAAAGTGGCAATCATAAGAGGTGAAAACAAAAGTAGTATGCCGTTCCTAACACATAATGCAGATAATGATAAGTGATCACAAGGTTAGACCAATAGGTGGATATATAAGAAAAGCAGGAGAAAGTTTCCTCCTTTCGGAAAAGGACCCTCACACACCCAGCGTGCTAGGTGTCATGCTTCATCATCAGGTCTGCTCCTTATCGGGTCGGCACTGCAATACCCGATCGGCACCCGTGATGGGGCATTCTTGGCGGAGATCTTTATTCCTAATGCCGTTGGGTGTAGAGTGTGTAAGGGCCCTAAAAGATATAGTGTAGGTGATAGTGATGTGTAAGGACGTGAAAAATAAAACAGGGAATAGTGAACCACTCAGAATAAATTTAATGAGTCGTGGACACTACCCTGATTAAAAACAGAAAAGGCGCATACTCTCACTCTCAGGTATGTGGGGAGATATGCTAAAAATAGGTCAACATGTTTCTTGCCTGTTATTTATTCAATGGCAATTCGTCAGGACCAGAAGTAGATCTACCTACACTTTTTGGTGGTGGTCGGGAACTCAGTGAAGTGCATAAATGACCACCAATACAGCACCCTAAATCCGGTCCGGTAGAGCGAAGGGTAGGAATACAGATGGTCCTTATCGACTCAACTGACACTACACTTTAGTGTCTGCCTCTACCGGTACACGATGCCGTTAACCTTTGACCCGACTTGGGTTTTGGTATAGATCTACAGGTACCACTTTTTAGGGTGCTGTATTGGTGACCATGTGCAGGGGCATACCAAGGTTGATGTTGTAATGGTAAGAATGATCCATACTCCAAGGTGTAGATTAAAGTAAGATTGTTTATTTATCTTAGTTCCACGTAATGAGCTCCAATAGTAAGCTTCTACTATAAGCTAGATGTTAAGCTCTAAAGTAAGCCCTCTAGGAGCAGCCTCCCTGCTGCTCAGCCCATACTCCAACTGACACTCAGAGGCACCCAACATTCCCATGGCATCACCATGCACCAACATTCCACACAGTACACTCATTCTGGCTGAGCAGCAGGTATAACAGTGAACCACCGGGAATATAAGCGAAGGAACCAGGGGAATAGCAGCAGTTCAAAGCGGTTCAGGGCAGCACTTCAAAGAGGCTATCCTCAAACTTAATTAGCCACAATGATTAAATCTACCTTCAGAGGCAATACGCCGTGCGCTGCAGCACCAACCTTCAAGCCAGCGTTGTGAGGGGCGGAGAGCCTTCCAACTTACAACCTTGCAGGTGAGCCATGTATGCCCTGCTCGGACCGCTTTGAGCCACACACCTTCAGGAAACCTCCGTATGGCTCCGAAAAGAGGCTGTGCATTGGGGTGGGAGCCTCACGGAGCCTTCAATGAAATGCCATTTCCCTCCATGTCCATGTCTCACACGCTGCGACCTAGTTGCGCGGCTGTAGCCGGAAAATTTAGATTTTTCACAGCCTGCTGGGCAGAAAATCTGGATTTTATTAAGGACACAGAGGCTAATATTATGCAAATCTCCTTTATTGCCACAGCTCAGCAGCAACAATTGAAAAACATAGAACTTCAATGAACATTCTAAAGAAGTATAAAGTCCCTTCGTGACCAGCCATCTTCCTTCTTTGTTAGACTGCGAAGAAAGATCAACGTGCAGAAGAAAACAGGAATAAAACTGAAGATAGCTTTCCAAAAAGTGGTCCGAAGGAAAAAGAGATTATTAATCTGAAAGAAAATATAACATTTCATAATATCTTGTTATAATATAAATAGAATATAATACACAATAGGGGGGGTTATATCCCAAAAGAGGAGGGATAATATTAGCCTCCGTGTCCTTAATAAAATCCAGATTTTCTGCCCAGCAGGCTGTGAAAAATCTAAATTTTATGGCACGACACGGAGGCCATATTATGCAAGTTTAAAGTGCATTAAGAACATTATCAATCACATTAGAGATTGGTCTGAAGTAACAAGCCTTAAACATACTATCATTCGACCAGTCTGCTGCCCTAAGGATATCTTGCAGACCACCTCCCAGAAAAAAGGCCTTAGAAGCCGAAGCACCTCTGAGGGAGTGAGCTCCAAAAATAGATATGTCTACACCGCTTTCATGCATGACATCCTTTACCCATCTTGCTAAGGTTGGAGAAGAGACTCCTTTATGAGGAGATCTGTAGGAAATCAGTAATTGACATTCATTCAATCTTAAATTTTTAGTTCTTTTTTCGTACTCTTTCAAACATTTAACCACGCAGAGTCTTTCGTTCTGAGGAAAAAAGGGGTAAAAGATAGAAATAATACTGAAGCTTATAAAGGGCGACAGCTACCCCAAACAGGGGTGTCCTGGCGCTGAAGCAGCAGGTAATTGCAACCGGAGTGAGCACCGGGGTCCAACAGACCATATTAGTCTGCCATAAAGAGCCATGTTTTCAGGGCCTTTCTGAAACAGGCTTCTGACTTGGCCTGTCGCAGGAACCCTGGTAGAGCATTCCACAGAGAAGCCGTTCTAACCGTGAATGCTCTGCCGCCCAAGCGTGATTTCGTAAAGCGTGGCATGCATATCAGATTGTGGGAGTTGGATCGCAACGTACGATTTTGCTTATAAAGGCACAGTCTGTCTTTCAGATAACCAGGGCATTTTCCGTAGAGGGCCCGGTAGGCCAGTGTCAAGGCCTTAAACTTTATTCTTCTCTCCACTGGAAGCCAGTGAAGCTTCTGTAGGTGCAGAGAGACATGGTGTTGAAAAGGTATGCGACAAACCAGTCTCGCAGCCGCATTCTGTATCATCTGAAGGCGACAGATGGCATAATTGGGGAGGCCAAGATATAAGCTATTTACGTAGTCCAGCCTAGATGTAACTGTGGCATGGACTACTGATTTGCGGCAATCTTCCGGTAGGAAGTGTAACACTTTCCTAAGGTTTTTTAATTTACTGAAACAGATTGCAGAGACCTGCTGTATTTGGGCTGAGAAAGAGAGGTCCGCCTCCCATCTCACCCCTAAATTACGGATGCGTGTGGCAGGTGATGGTGGTGGGCCCATTTCTGACGGCCACCATAAATCAGAGTCTGGCACTGGGCCTTTCCCAAAAAACAGAACCTCTGTCTTCCCAGCGTTAAGTTTTAATTTATTTGAGTTCATCCATAGAGCTATATCGCGCAGACAGCCCTTGAAGTTCTTAAAGGCCTCTGTCGATCGCTCTTTAAACGGAAAGACCAACTGGGTGTCATCAGCGTAGGAAATTGCCTTCACACCCCAGTTGGCAATCAGGGAAAACAGTGGAGCTAAGTATAGGTTAAAAAGCAGAGGGCTCAAAGCTGAGCCCTGGGGGTCGCCGCACCAGAGCTGTTTTGGTTTAGATTCAAACGGTTGAAGGGCAACTCGCTGAGTACGCCCGCTCAGGTAGGATGTCAACCAGGACAGCACTATCCCACCAAAGCCCACCCCTTGTAGTCTCTGGGTCAATATGGAGTGGTCGACCGTGTCGAACGCGGCGGACAGATCCAGGAGCACCAGCAGAGCTGATGCTCCTGAATCCAATGACCATCTTACAGACTCTGCCACCTCGAGGAGAGCGGTCTCCGTACTGAAACCAGCCCGGAAACCCAATTGTGTGTCGTGCAAAGCACTATTCTGCTCAATAAAAGTGGCCAGTTGGCGCTGGACCAGCTTCTCGAGCATTTTTCCTGGGGCGGGGAGCAGAGAGATGGGTCTAAGATTGCTAAGGTCGCCTGGGTCTCCATTTGGTTTCTTTCGCAAAGGGAGAAGTGTAGCATGCTTCCATTGATCAGGGAAGATGCCTGTATCTAGGGAGGTGTTCCAAATATGAAGTAATCCTCCCAGCAGACAGGGGGCAAGCATTTTCCACAATTTGGGAGGGCAAGGATCATCAGGGGCGCCAGAGCGGCATTTTTGGATTTCAACTAGCGCATCCTGAGGCAAAATCGGTGTGAAGTTGGTGAATGGGAGAACCTCACCCATGCCCTGTGGGAGATCCGATTTCTCAGTTGCCTCCGAGGGTGAAAAGGAGTCGTAGACCTTTCGGATTTTAGTATCAAAATGACTTGCAATTTTTTCACATAAGGCTAGGGACGGGATTATTTCAGTCTCTATTGCCTTGGGTTTGAGAAAGGTTTGAACTACTTTAAAAACCTCTGTACTGGTGTGGTCCGCATTGTGGATGCATGTCACAATATAGTCCCGTCTGGCTGCTTTTAGGGATTTATGAAAATCTTTTAAAGCTTTTTTGTAGGTTACTTTAGCTAGGTCGCAGTAGTGTAGCCTCCACTGGCGTTCTAATTTTTTGCACCTACTTTTTAACTCTTTGAGGACATTGGAGAACCAGGGAGCAGAAGGGGACAATCTGGTAGATTTTACTACTGTGACCGGCGCAACTGACTCCACCGCAGTGGCAATCCATTGATGTATAGCAGCTGCATCTACATTGGGGTCAGAGGATAGGCGTGGGTAATTGTCCTGCAGAATCGGGCTTAATGAAGCTTCGGACAGGTTCTTCCAATTTCTTTTTTGAATAAAACGCGAGTTTTTAGCTTGACCAGATATTGGCAGAGTAAATGAGAAGGGGATCAGATAGTGGTCTGACCAGACCAACGGGGATGAGGTCTCTATATCAATGGTAGTGATATTAGTGAAGACTAAATCCAAGGTGTGTCCCGCTTTGTGGCTCGGGAAAGACACTTGTTGTACAAGATTGGCACCTGCTAAGGAGGCGACCAGTAGCATTGCTTGTGGACAGTTCGAGTCGTCCACATGCAGATTAAAGTCTCCCAGGACTATAAAATTGGAATACAGTACCGATTTTTGAGCAACATAATTGCAGAGCCTGGGATGCAGTCGTTACACAATCAGGTGGTCTGTAGATCAGAATGCCCGCTGTGGCCAACGAGGGGTTAATTTGTATACAAAAATTAAGCCCTTCGATGCCCTGAACAAGGAGAGGGGCCGAGGACACAAGCTCCCAAGAGTCTTTAAAGATAATAGCCACCCCACCTCCCCTTTTTCCGCCCTCTCGATTGGCATAGCACATTTTGAAACCTGGTGGGGCAGCTAGTGCAATAGTAGACATCGCGTCCATGTTTAACCAGGTTTCAGTTAAAAACATAGCATCTCAAATAGCCTCAATTAAAATTGACCAGACATCCTCCGCATGCTTGGGCAGCGATCTGCAATTGATGAGGCACGCCTTAATTTTAACGTTGCGCTCGATCCCCGCGCCCCGGGGGATTACCTTTCTAAGATTAGAAGCCTTACCCCGGTTTAAAAGCTGCCCGCATGCGCCGCAGCTATGCGGCAGAGAGGTTTTAGCTAAGTCAGTCAGGTGTGCTCCTGGGCAGGATACGCCTTGTAGACACATCAGGTCATCTCGCGACCAACAAATGGCCTTACCTCTTCCAAACCCAGCAGCATGGCCGGCCCCGGCCGCGATCCAGTCGCGGACGGGCGCAGACGGGCTTGGTTCTTTTCTTGAGATAAAAGCAAACACCTTCGGGTTGGAAGGCCCTGCTAGAAATATCTAATGCCTTGACATCTGAAGTTCTTCTGAAAGATACTAGACATAATAAAACGGTAAGTTTATATGAAATGCGTTTAAGAGAAAGAGAAGCATTTTCTCCCCATGAAGATAGAGTTCGAAGTACGAGAGTAACATCCCAGAGGGTGGTATATTTAGCAGAAGGAGGGTTCAGAACTCTCATGCTTCTCATTATCTTTTTAGTTAATAGAGTCTGACCAACGGAGACTCCGTTAATTAAGGAATGGCCAGCTGAAATAGCAGATCTATAAACATTAACGGTTCTATAAGATAAGCCTGATGTAAAGAAATATGAAAGCTAGTTAACAACATGAACTAAAACAGTTGAAATGGGATCATGTCGTTGAATGCACCAGCGAACCCATTTGTTCCATGCCAGTCGATAAGCCTTTCTTGTACCAGATGCCCATGACTCAGAAATGAGTCTGAAAGCATTTGACGAAAGCCCAGGGATTCGCCATTGTCTCCTGAAATCTTCCATGCCGTCAGTACCAAAAGACCCTGCTCTACAAGGGGATGGAAGTCTCCCTCTGGACCTAGGAGTATTTCCTTGAATGAAGGGATCAGAATAGGGAAGTCTATACTCATTTCTAGAATGATTGGGAACCAGGCCTGAGATCTCCAAAGAGGGGTTATCACGACCATGCTCTCTCTGTAATGACTAGCATGAAGGAGCAGGCGTGGAAGCATTGCAAATGGCGGGAAAGCATAAGGGGCTAAGCCCCTCCAATCCTGAAGGAAAGCATCTACCTACTGAGCTTGAGGGTCCGGTCTCCAACTGAAGAAATTCTTCAATTGAGTATTCAGTCGGTCTGCAAACAGATCTGTCTTGAAGGGACCCCATTTGGATTGAATGGTTAAGAATACCTGTCTGTTCAGTCTCCAGTTGCTGGAGTCCTTGAAATTCCTCGAATACCAATCTGCCACCCCATTCTTCAACCCAGGAATGTGCTCGGCTATAACAGAGATTCCTTTGTTCAAACAATAGTCCCCGAAGCCTTTCGCTAGGTCTGTTAGGCCCTTGGAATGAGGACCCCCTAGTTTGCTGACATATCGTACTGCGGACACATTGTCCATTCGTAACGTTACACAGCATTTCATCGATTTCTGGGTGAAACAACGAATCGCAAATGAACCTGCTAGTAATTCTAAGCAGTTGATATGCAACTTCTTCTCTTGAGGAGTCCAACGGCCCCCTGTTGATAAGTTCCCACATCTGGCTCCCCATCCTTCTAAACTCGCGTCCGATTCTATTATCAGATCCGGTTCCTCCCCAAAAATGGCTCTGCCATTCCATGCTTCTACATTCTTTAACCACCAAAGGAGTTCGGTCCTTGAATCTTGATCTAGGCAGATCAGTTGGGAGTATGATTGGGTCGATCTCAGAGATTCGGCCTTCAATCTCTGAAGTGCTCGATAGTGTAATGGACCTGGGAAGATTGCCTGAATCGTGGATGAAAGGAGGCCTAGGACTCTTAAGGGAAAGGACTTTAGGGCGAGTATCTTTCTGAGTTCTTTCCTGACTTTCCTTACTTTGTCGCTCGGTAGTCTCAGCTCTGCCTTCACGGTGTCTACCAAGAAACCCAGAAACTGAGTTTGTTGAGATGGAATTATGCAGGATTTTTTTGTGTTTATAATGAAGCCTAGATGTTGTAATAGATGTATTGTAAGCTCCGTGTGAAGTGAAACGGTCTCTTTTGATTGAGCCATTATGAGGATATCGTCGAGGTATATGATTAGCCTCACTCCCCTCGGTCTGAGCCAAGCAGTGACGGGTCGGAGTACCTTGGTGAAGCACCAAGGGGCAGACGATAGACCGAAAGGGAGGCTGCAAAACTGGTATAGTTTTCCCTCCCAAGAGAATTGGAGAAACTTCTGGTGGGGTTCCCAGATAGGGATTGTCAGATAAGCGTCTTTTAGGTCCAGTCTCGTTAACCAGTCCCCTTTTCTTAAAATGTCCCTTAGGAGGTGTTTCCCTTCCATTTTGAAGTGTTGGTAGACTACCCATTGATTTAAGTCTTTTAAGTTTATCACTGGCCTTTGTTCCTTGTTTTTCTTTTCTACCAGAAAGATATTGCTGAGGAAACCTAGGTGAGTGCCCTCGGCAATCGCACCTTTCTTTAATAAGTCCCGTACCTCTTGAGAGACCAGAAGTTTGTCTTTGGTAGAGAAGATAATCTCTCAAGGACGTCTTGTTTGGAAGGGGAAATCGATGAAGTCTATTTTGTACCCTTTCACTGTATTCAGAACCCAAATATCTTTGGTTACCAAATTCCAATTCCCAGCGAATTAAAGTAGCCTCCCTCCCACCTTTGGAGGGGTATCTGAAAGGTCTCTCCAGGTTCCTACCTGATGAAAAGGAACGTTGTCTCTGCTCGCCTCTGAAGGGACGTCCGCGGTTCCTCTGCCTCGGAGGGTAGAATTGTTGAGAGCCGCCGTAGTTATTACTAAATCTGCCGCCACGGGCCATGAAGGGTCTTGAAGTTGAGTTTCCTCGGCCGGGGAAACGACCCCGTATTCTCCCGGCCCGGGTAAAAACCCAATCTTGAAATACTTTTGGGACTTTTGTATTGAACTAAAAGCACCAACGTACTTAGCCATGTCTTTAATAAAATCCTTGCCAAAGAGAAAACCCTGTGAATTAGGGCCTCCATCATTCTTGGCTAGTTCGATTAGTTTGGGGTCGATCTTTAGTAACACCCCTTTTCTCATCTCCGCAGAGATAGCAGTGTTAGCATTGCCGATAAGGCATATAGCCCTCTGGACCCACTCCCAGAGTTCTTTGGGGTCAACTGGGGAGTCTCCCAGATAGGCTGATTCAGCCATTTCAAAGATTTTAGTAAGGGGGCCTATGGTATCAAGAAGGCGGTACTGACAGGATTTTAAGCCTTTATCCATGCCCTTCCTTGGATCTCTGGAGGTTTTTGCTATGAAGGCTACCACCTTGGGGTCCAATTCTGGGGTTGCAGCTACTTTATTTGGAATGGAGGGTCTCGGGCATTCAGAACTGAGTCTGGATCTAACCTCCTTTGGGATCTCTTTCCTCAACCAGAAGGAGAGGTAGTCCGCTACATGTTGGGAAGGGGTCCATTCTGGGGATAAGGGGTGCTTTATTAATAATGGGTCAAACATTAGATCTCCGAACGGGTCCAAGAGTCCCATGTTAGGATCTGAGGCCTTGGAAGCCTCTTCAGAGCTTCCCGTTCCCCTTGGTTGTGCCTCTTCCACATCTGTGTTAAAGCCAGAAGAGCAGGATAGGTCAATTTCTGGGTCAAAGCTGTCGTCACTATTAATATCAATAGGGAGCTCAGGGCCTTGTTCTTGCCCATATGGGGTGCCCGAGGAACCAGTCTTGTCACCGCCTTGAGAGCGTGAGAGAGGGGCGGAGGTTTTAGGTTTCTTTGAGTCCTTTCGCTCTTTGCCTCCAAGGGCCCTCTTCTTTGGAGCCTTAACTGCTCCTGCCTGTTGGTTGCTAGTGGAAGGGCGTGGGGAGGTCTTCTGAGACCAGGATTCTAATTTTTTATTTATTGTATCGTCAATTGACCCAAGCACTTTCTCCAGAGCCTTATTTACTAGCTCTTCCAATTTGCCTTCAATATTAATTTGAGGTGCAGACATTTAAATTAAATTAATATTTATGGGTTAAAGATAACAATTAGAATTAATTAGCAGTAGTGATTCACTCGAATTGGTGAAAATGGCAAAGTATTAGAATACTAGAATCGCTTTAAAATCAATAGAAAAGGAAATGCTCGATACCGAGGAGAGGAGCGTGTGAACAGCTGATCGAAACACAGTTGATTGAAACTGTCAAAAATATACACGGCACAGTTGTTTGGTCCCGATTATTTAAAATGGTGGGCTCAGTGAATACAGAGTGAAGCCCAAACTTCCAAAATGGCCGCCACGCACGTAATAGCGTGCGTGGTTGGCCCCTAAGGTACTTTTAAAAAAAAAATTAATTCCTAATCCGGCCCGCCTCGAACGCGAGTAACGCGCCGAGGGGGAATTCTTCATAATGCGGGACGCTCTGAGGAAGAAGCGTCCCCGCGATTGGAGTTTAAATAAGGCCAGGTGTGCGGGGGCCGAGGCGGAAGGAGGCGCGGAGTCAGGGAAAGATCGGTATGTGCGCGCGTGACAGCTCGCGTTAGGGAGTTTGGATTTGAGTGTATACGGTCAAGTTGAGAAGCCTAATCCGGTTCAAAGTAAAACCGGAGGGGGGAAAGGAGCAGTAAAAGTCCGAATATATTCAATGTGCATAAAGTTAAGTCTTAACAGGAAGGAATAGTACAGAAAAAAGTGGTACACATTTAAATGTGACCTAGTTGCGAGGCTGTAGCCGGAAAATTCGGGGCTAGGAGACGTGCTTAGGCGATGAAGGAGATGACGCAATCGCCTGAGCGCGTATACTAGGCCCAGGTCTGCCTTTTTTAGCAGACTGTTTTTTTTTGTTTTATCTGGGACCAACCTACTTTTAAAGATGAATCTGAACTAACCAATGGATAGAAACTTAAACTAACCGAGGATAATATTCAAATGCCAACTGTATCTTGAGCTTGTTGAGGAATTGAAAAGCATAAGGACTTTCCTGTAGTTACAAATATATTTCATAGCTAAAGTATTACCATACCCTAATAAAACAAGTGAAATTCCATCTACTGTAGCGTATTTCCCCTAATTTTTTCAAGGGACAGTACGTTTCTCGTATTTCACCTACTCGCATCTGAATCAATACAAACACACAAAACCATCAATATATTTGCATACTAGTTAGATTAAAAAAAGAATTACGAAATATATAATTTATTTTTTTAACATTGTGCAGGTCATAGTTTACAGTCATTTATCCAAATGTTAAAAGGCACTTAAACATGAAAAATCTTTAAAAAATACAGATTTTACTTTTGGTACTGAAAATAGGCAAAATAGCATTTTGCATATTAGCACAGATGCTGTAATTTCATAGAATAGTATTTGTTTAATGCTTGGAAAAAGTGCAATATTTTACATAAACATTGCTTGCTTTCCGCAAAATATTCTTCAAATATATAATGGCTTGAATGAAGCTTTCTAGAGTTCATACTTCACATAACCTGTATGTGCAGTGGTACTTATATAAATATTATCACACCAAAGAAGATGTTAATTTAGAACACAACAGAAGGTGTTCTATTTTGTACCACGAACACTTTAAATCCAACAAACAGAAACATAACTGTGCTGCAAACTCACTAAAATAGAAGGTGTTAACACTACACGCAGGGCGCCAAGTAGCACACACAGCATGGAAAATGTTTCTTAGTCACACACTTAATGGATGGTTTTTTGAACACCTACCCTTCCTACTACTGCAATACCAGCATTCATCTGTTAGCAGACTATTAGTACTCATTAATTTCACTTCATGCTGCAAAGAGGTCTCATGAACGCAGTTAAGCAGAATAAGAAAGGTTTTGGAAAAGTCTCAAAAGGTCAAGGACTGTACGTACCCAAATGATATTGCTGAAATATAGGCAACAAACTCAACAAAATGCTCGAAGGAAGTTGACATTCTTTAAATAACACTGGGCTGGGGGTGGAAACGTATACTTGGATGCCCTTATTTCAGTCATCTGCCTGGACTTGTGCTTAGGTTTCGAAGCTCTTCACATCAGGAAAGTTTTGTCCTTTTTACGCCTAATAACACCAGATTACTGTGTTTTGCATCAAAATGTAGATGATTGCTTTCAAAGAATACGACGCCCTCTAAAAACACAGAAAAGGCAATGCCCGTCTCAAAATCTGGGCTCTACTTTGTTGTTCTCACTGGTTGTAATCCAGGAGTGGAGGTAGAACGTTGATTACAGCTTCCTATTTTAATGGCACAAACCTAACGACAGGCAGGGAAAAACATTAGGGACAAGCAATTTAAAATAGGATGGGTGTGAGCGTCTAGCTTTATGGTGCATGAAGCATCTAGTTTCCAGTGTAATAATGGCCGCCCTAAAGTGTGACAAGTTTAGTTAAATCAATATTCATCGGGACAGTGTAAAAAAATATACTATTTATGTTTCCACTGATAGTCTTTGAGAGGTAACGCACCTTGTGCGCTAAATAAATAGATATTTAATTTGATGTATCCTATTAACAAAGGCCGCTTGGTGCTTTATACAATGCACATGAATTATCCATATTTAATGCACCCAGGTACTGCTCTGGTAAGATATGAATTGCAGCTTTCAATATAGCGAGTGTCAGATCAGCAAATCATTAAAAAAAACAAAAAAAATAAAAGCTTTTTTCATTGAGCAAGATAAATAGACTTTACGTATGCAAAAATACAAAACCTGTAAGGGTACATAAAAATAAATATAATGGAAATGCCTTTATGTATATTATTTACACTTTCGGTTTAAGTTAACCAGAAATAATTATTTACTGAAACTAATCAATAATGATTATTGCTAGAAATGTCTATATAGAGGAAAGATTAAATTAAATTAAGGGTTTGATCTAGAATGCAGTTACTCCATTAGTATTTTACTCTGTTGCCCTGAAGGACTAACCACACTCCAAATTTAGAGATGTCTTCTGCCTCAGTGGACATCTCTTACACTGGCAGGAACAAGGAGGATTGAGTCAATGTATTGAAAGTGTGCAGTTCGTCTAGCTGAACAACTGAGCCATAAAGTACATTTTCAATTTCTTTTTTTATTTTCAAAAAGAAAATTACAAAGCTGGATTTTCTTTTTGAAAAAATAAAATCAATGATCTTTCTCCCATGGTGTAGCCGTCATTGATATGTGTTTACTTTCACTTACGCCACGTTTTTAATGGTGGTAAGTGAAGTAAAGACCTGCCATTTGTTCGCACACTCTAAGTAGGGTGGGCAAATGGCAAAACCTCCGACAGCCCTTACTTCGTGGGGGTTATATGTTAATGGAAGAGATGGAGTAGTCTCCGCCGCTGGCGTACTGAAGGTCTCAAAATGAGGCAATTGGACCTTCAGTACTACATAAAGGGTTTTCTGTACGCTGCAATCAAGTATGCTTTCCGCCGCATTCTAAATCAGGCCCTATGTCTTTTCAATCAACAACTTCATAAACAAGAAGAACTAAAAAAAACTTGAATAGATTATAATAGGCCCATATAGATCATTTGGGCTTGCTACAAAAAAGAAGTAATAATTAGACCTGGGCGGAATTTTTTATTCCTCCTGCAGAATCGGAGGAATTTGGTAATTCCACGTTACGCTTGTGACGTGGAATTACTGATAAATTCCACCGGTAAATTAACTACTTTAATCTGCAGTGGTTTATAAACATGGAGCGACTGCTCATTCTTCCCCATGTTTAGAAACCATTGCATACCTCCTCGGCGTCCTTACATACTCTGCAGTGATATAATGTTTTAGTCACTGCAGTTTCTAAGTGTAGAGAGACTGCTCCCTCTTCCCTCCGTGTTTAGACACCACTACCCACTTAGCACCCTTACATACTCTGCTGTGATTAATACTTTTAAATCGATGAGGAGTATGTAGGTCGCATGGGGGCCGCACTATTTTCTATGGCAAAATGCATGCTCGCATCCATTTTTGGATGCAAGAGTGCATCTTGCGTTAAGAAAAGAGCGCCAAATGCCCAGCTGTGGAATCAAACTCCACAAATTCTGCCCCCCCCCTAATAATAATGCAGACATTAGAAATATGTTTGATCTTATAACGGACCCACAGAGGGTCTATACCTTAAAATGGTTTACAGTATTTTTTTTATCACAACCTTTAAAAAGAACAATATAAAAAGCTGAATATAAAATCCCCCATTAACAATGTAATCATATATTCCATTGAAGGGTAAACAGTTTTGAAATATATATATCACATGAATATATGAATGTTATTCATAGATTGTTGGATAAGCAAGGTGCAGGCTCCGTGGTGCTTAGCATGGGGCGTGTCAAAGAATATTTGCATATTTACCAACAACTTGTAGTCAATGGTTTGCAGGTAAACCATGTTGCACACAATTTATAACTTGGCTGAAAATAGATGGTTATTGATCAGATATCCCTTCCTTTAAATATCCAACGCTGTTCTTGAAGTCAGATCTTGATGCACAACTTTGGTTCATAAAGTTGCATTCATTCATGAATTTGATTGCTTCTTTTGATCACAGATGCAATATCTTTCAGGCAATGTCTTTGGAGTATTTGGATCTATCAGCTGTGTCTTCTTTAATTGGTTTGTTTATATTCTCAAGTAAGATGGGATTGTATCTGTATTTGTATCCATATGGACGGAGGTGGTAAGTGAAGTATTCCAACTCGTACATTTTTGTAGAGTCAACATAGTGGAACGACACTGTCAAATCTGAACAGCACCCAGGACCCTAAAAAGAAAGAGAAGTGTTTCAGAAATATATCATGGCAACACTTGTTTTCCAAAGTTTCTAGGAACAGATAAATATATTTGTATTGATGATGCATCATGCACAAAGGTATTGCTCTCCTCCTATACACTACTGCAAGTACATTCTTTAACTTCTTTCGCTAGACAATATTTTGCAAAGAAACAAACAGACAAAAAGGCCACTATAACAACCACCATATTCATTTAGTAAAATGTCTCCCAAAAGACAAGCTTTCTAGATTACCAATACTAAAATTCATTCAGTTGTACAGAAATTTCTTCAGAGAAACAAAATTTAACCAAACATTGCATTTTATATCACAATTTTTCAAGGACATTGGTTAAAAGGTTTAGGTTTTACAGGCAGTTAACATCAGAGGGAAGTGCCTCAAAAATTGGCTTAAATCAGAACTCAATTGTTAATTTGAAGTATTTTTCAAACTGTGGAAATACCCCTAAACCTATTCAAAACCCACTCAAGTAATTTGCAGGGCAACACTGACACAGACCTGCGTGAGCACTGTTGAGCTGCTTCCTCAGTGTAATTGCTGGATGCTGCCAGTCTTCTCAAGGTATAGCCAAGCTTGTAACTAGCTGAGGCTCAACTCTCTTGCCCTGCTGCTTTTCTCATTTGTGTTGAAAATGCCTTCCAGGCCAAGGAGCCCTGAGACACTGACACAAAGCACCAACATGTTCCCTCTCTCCCTCACCAGATACAGGAGGAGGGCTGACAAATCTACAAATTCAGGTGAACAGAGAAGTGGCAAGCACAGTTCTGCCTTATTACCACATTTTCTTGGTCACCACGAGGTACCTCCTTACCCAGAACATTCCTAGTAAACAAGAGATTTATCTGTTGTGTTAGTGATCAGCAGCTAACCAGTGTCCAGGGTCCCAGAAAAAAGTGTTCGAGTCACAATTTGACATCCTCTGACCCTGCATGACAGCTCAGATAGGTTCTGTGTGATCCTTGAGTGCCGCTCGGCGTGTCTCACTCCACTTTCCATGAGGGTGAGATGCTGGAATTTCCACAGTTATTGTCAAGACCTGTCCGTCTTTGACATGGAGCCATTGATCTAGTTTTGTTAACGCTTTTGGATCATGACATATGCAAATTTTAAAGTACTGTGAGGGGAAGGCGCGGCAAAAACAACCAGCATGGCAGGAGCACAGTGAGGATGCTCCGGAACTGATGCCCCGGCAAATGCTTCTGAGTTGGTGTTGGATTGTCAACCGGAGTCTTCAGGAAAGCAGTGATCTTGCCTTCCCTATGACACCCCCACCCAGTGGAAAGTCCTTAAATGGGCTGGCTGGCCACAGACCTTTTTAATTCTCCAAGGCTGCGAGCCCGGGATTGCAGGCGGACATACTGGTGGGCAGAGCTGTGGTGTGCTGGCGCCATTCTGCCCATGACCGCGTTTGGGCTATGTGGCAAGGGGCTCATTGACACGGATTGGGGCAATGCCGCAGGGGCACCCCACCCCCCAACACTCTGGACATCGTGCGTCGCCTTCTGGTCTCCTAGGGGCTCCAGACTGTTTTGCTTCCAGGCTAGCCTGCAGCTGTTTGGCGCTGCAGTGCAGGCGGGCCCCACTGTGGAATTGTGATGGGCAGAGTGGATCGCATGGCAGGGTAACGACCACAATCACGGAGGGGGTAGAGGGAGGAGGGGATGGAGTAGTTCAGCCGCTGAGCTGGTTGGCACTGCCTAGAACCATACGAAGGAGCTATATGTTAATTGTGCTGCAATGGACTGGGCACCAGCGGAAGCCATCACAACACAATAGGAGCGAGACTGGTGGGGGCCTTCTTTCCAGATCTCCTCTCTTGGTTTGCCCATTGTGACTCTCTTTTCTTCATTTCATTTTGAGGACCTGAGGCAGCCCAAAAGCCTGGTCAAACGGTCGCTGGGCTCTGCGTTGTGCTTCTAAGGCTGGGAGCCGTCACTAGCCTCTAACTCCCTGAGGGGGCCCCCGCAGGGATTTTTGTGGGACATGCTTTATACAGTAGGGCCAAGCGCTGAGGCACACTCCACGCTAGTGTATAATGTGAATGTGGTGCTCCATCAAGGATGCAGGGACTCAGAGTAAAACCATGTTAGATCTTTAAGTTCTTTACAGCTTAGCTGTTTTGCTTGCTGTTGCATGCATAACCACAGCATCCCTTTCAATTTAAGACTTGCGCCTGTTAGCTCACTCTGCATTACTTCACGCACAGGACATCACAGACCTCATAACTTATCACAAGCTTGACACTCTTTTCAAACAACAAAGAAACATGTTAACCCCCACATTCTCGCACATCCTACATGTCTTTCTTGCCACTGGGTATAGGCACCCTTTGACTGGACCGTGCACATAAGAAGGGAGGAGGCCTCACTTTCATCCACAAGTCCTCCTGGTTCTGGACCTTAGGCAAGCATGTAACACTAAACTGCATGGTGCTGCTAACATGCCAATTCCCATTTCTGCAATTCAGACCACCACCTTTTAGCTCATCTACAAGCCTCCCGGGCAGAAGGACTTCATTGATGAATTCTCAGATTTCTTTACCACCTCCTAAATGCCCACACCACCCGCTAGAAGGACTCCAATCTCCCAAACATCAAAAGCACAAAAATATAGACACACCCTCTTCAAACTCGTTGATACACTAAAAGTTGTACAGAATGTCACACAACCAATCCACCTACACCTCTGAACTGGGCTTACCACTTTGCCATCCCACTCTCCATACTCAGCATCCTATCAACAAACCAAGGTCAACACAAAAGAGAAGATCAAACCTTCAGACTTCGACATAGACAATCTAATGATTGGACTCATCTCTCATCAGATCAACTCAATGCCAACACCCTTCTAAGCAACTTCAATACCTTTTTGGAAAATTGTGAACATCCACGCTTCGATTAAAACATGGAAGTCAAGGTCTTCAGCACTCTAAAGACCTTGCAAACAATAAATGACCCACCCACAGATCGGCAGGCAGGAAAGAAGACTGAGGAAAAGAAAAAGGTATCCACCAGGAAGATTTTTACCGAAGGAAACGTTTTTGTCTGATAAATACTGCTACCTGCAGATTCCTCAAATTTTGAAAAGATTCCCCAAGCATTCTCCAACCAGTAGGCAGGTTAGGAGGGCTAGTTAAACTAAAAAGTAATGGAGGACTGAGCACACAAAGTGACATTCCCTCCACACCTCTGAATCAAACTTGACGAACCTAGTACATCTTCCAGAGTACACAGTTCTGGTGGAGGGCATATGAACACTTAAGATAACATCCACCACTTCAGGAGGCTGAGAAAACCATTCAAGTATCCCAGCTCAATCTCCAAGCATGAAGGTGAAGGCTTTGGAAGTTTGGGTGCAGCACCTGCCCCTCCGATTGAGAGAGGAAGTCTACCTTGTGAGGGAGAAGGGGCACAAATTAAGGTACATAAGGTCTGCATACCACACCCATCTCTGCCAGTCCAGTACTATTAACCCCTTCGGTGCTCACGACGGCCCCCAGCCGTCACGCGTCACGGTGGGCCGTCCGAATCCCGCCCACTAAGCGCGAAAATTCGCCGCGCACGCAAGGGGTTAAGGTGACTTGGGCCCCGTCTAGGCGAATCACCAGCACCCTAGGAATCAAGAGTATAGGGAGAAAAAGCATAGTGAAGTGGAAAGCTTCACCTCAAACGAAACATATCCCCCCAAGGATCCAGGCAACAGATACTGGAAGTCACATTACTGAGGGTAATGAGAATTGTTTCAAGTTGGAAAAAGATCCTCCTGTAGTGTGCCCGAAAGAGCGAAGATATATCGTACCACCTCCCTGGTGGAGATGCCACTTACAGCCAGAAAGATATCGCCGGCATCTGTCAGTCCTGACATTCTTAACACGGGCTAGATGGTTGGCAAACAATCAGATCTGGTGTTACTGAATCGGGGACCGGAGTCGTATTGCTTATCGGGAGATAAGGTGCGATCCCACTCCTCCATGCGTGTTGACATACTGCATCCCAGTTGTGTTATCCATCAAGATCTGGACAGAGTGGCCGCAGGAAGGCTTGAGCACCAGCCACATCGCTTTCAGCTCTAGCAGACTGAAGTGCAATATCTGCTCTTCTGGAGTCCAGAGGCCTCTGATCTCCAATTCCCCCAGGTGCGCTCCCCACACTTCAGTGGATGCGTCCATTACAACTGTGGTCTCTGCTGAAGAAGGCTGGAAGGACATTCCTTCAGCTAGGTTCTTCTCCGCACTCCACCAAATTAAAATAATTGCAGTGTTCCCCAAGATCACCACAAAATGTGATAGATCTCCATCGTGTTGAAACCATTGTGTGCAGAGGCACCAATTGAGAACCCTTATGTGCCAGTGTGCGTGGGTGACTAAGAGGTTACTAGCAGACCTTAAGAGCGTAAGATCATCAGGACTGGACCATGTGCTCTGCCCCAAAACATTGTAATCACAACTTGAATATATTTTAGCCTACTAGGAGGGGGGAAGGCTCAACTCGATGCAGTGTTCAGTGCTGCCTCTATGAACAGGATGAGCTGAGAGGGCTTCCGTTAAGACTTGGACCTGTTGATAGAAAAGCCACGTTCGATCAGAAAAACTGCTGTTGTATGTGAGGTGTTATAGTATCTCTGGAAACTTGGGCTTGAGGAGCCAATCGTCCAAGTATGGAAATACAGGGATTCCCAAATGGCTTGGTGTACAATCTAGGACTCTAACCTAGTTCTACAAGATTTGCCTTTCCCACCCCCGGGTGCCCAAACTTAGTTGAGTGCACCAACGCTTGAGGGTGAATGTCCAGGTTATTGTAGCCCCAAACAATCCCACTTGATATTCTCGTCTGTGCTTTCTGGGCTACTAACAGCCCTGTAAAGGGGTCAGGGACGCAATGGTAATTCAAACTCAATTTCATTCTTTAGAATGCCACACACAAGCACTGTACTAAAGAAAAGACACTATATATTTAAAAGTGTTTGATTCAACAGTCTAATCCTGCTGCTTAGTACATGAGTAAATAAAACCACAAAGAATATATTAAAACAGCACTAACGCATGTCACTAACAGCGAGAATAATATTGACATTTCTAGCATACGCTATACTATAAAGGAATGGAGTAGCTAACTTGCTTCTAGAGTTTCTTGGAAATCAGTGCACTGCATAGCTGTTCACAGAGGAGAAGCTATGGTTATCAGACTTGGGCCAGGAGAGTGTGTTCCCTTGTAAGGAAAGCACACATCAGCTGGTCTCAGTTCATCTTCTCTCTGTATTGGCTCTCAGCATAGGAATGGATACTGCGACATTCTGGCAAGACCTCATGCAATAATTTGTGGCGAAGAGCTCTCTCCCTCAGTGGTCAATTCATGGGGTTTTTATAGGGTAGACCACTGACTTTTACCCTACACTGGGGGACTTTATACTTAGTCCAAGACATATCCGGTGTGAACCAGTATGACAAAAATACATCATATCAGATTGCATGTTTATTTTGCACATTCATTATCAGACCTTGAAAGTATCATATCAGGGAACACGTAGAAGACTTGTGTCATCTTAAGTGTTAGTAAAGTCATTGTTTGTGAGAACTGACATAAACGATTTCTGCAAAATATAATGATATGCGGCATATGGGCCAAAGCGAGACAGGCTAACTTAACAAGTTCAAAATGGAGTCTGGCTTTGGGATCTTTACAACTGTTTGAGATGGGTTATTACCACTGCCACCACCTTCGTGAAGGTTTTAGGAGCCTAAGTCAAGCCAAATGGAGGAACCACAAATTGGTAGTGTACAGATCCCACAGTGAAGCATAGGAATTTCTTGCGAGATTGAAGGATCAGTATGTGAAAATACGCGACCAGCAGATTGATAAACACCACCCAGTCTTCTGTTTCTAACGCAAGCAACACCCGAGCCACAGACAGCATCTTGAACTTTTCCATGGGCAGCAACCAATTCAACACCCTAAGGTCTAGGATTAGATTAATACTGCCATCCTTTTTTGGGACCAGGAGGTACCAGGAATAGGATTCTTGGTCTCGTTGCCACTCTGGCACAAATTCCCAGACCCTTTCAGGAGTAAGATCTACCCTTCCTGATGAAGGACACACAAATGGTCTGTGAATAGGATAGAATGGGGGGCTGAGCATACCCCTTTCCACGATCTGAAAGACCCAAGGATTTGAAGTTATGGTCTTTCAGGCTTGTGGAACGTCTCTAGAACTAAATCTGCTTCATCCATGATTAGTCGGGAGCCTTCATATAGGAGGCCCTCTAAGGTAGTCTGGACATAGATTTAAAAAAAACAGAGTTCCTCACCCAGGCACGGCGTCGAAGAGCAACAGACGTCCTCATAGCCCGCACTACAGAGTCTGATGTGTTCAACCTCGACTGGATGACCTGCCTGGCTGCTTTGTGTCCGTCCCTCTCAAGCTCTGTGATATGTAGCTGTAGATGTTCTGGCAAATTTGGGATAGCCAATTGTGCCATGTCCCTAAGGGCATGGTACTATCTACCCACCAGGCATATAGCGTTGAGTGATATAAGCACCATGCTCCCTATCAAGAAAGCCTTTCTGGCAAATTGTTTGCTCTTTTAAGACTCCCTGTCTGATGGACTGGTAGGGAACACACCGGGAGACAATTTTGAGGAAAAAGATGCCTAAATGACCAGACTATCTTGTGAAGAATGTATAGACAAGAAATCTGGGTCATGTGTGGCCAGTCTATACCTCCTGGCAACCAAGCGGCTAAAAGTGGGGACAGAATTTGGTTTCTTCCAAGTTGCAAGTGGGAGAATACAATTCGCACTCAGGGGAGGTGTCAAGCCCACTAGCATCTTGGAGGGTGGTGAAGTCAGGGTCCATAGCGACAGATTGCCTATGTCAATTATCAGTATCTGGTCTGGGATCCTCTAAAGGATCAGATTCTCCTCCAAAAATGAACCTTCCTTCATCAGGTGTTGTGCTTTCCACCTAGACCTATGCGCAGGGGCAGGAAGGTCTATTAAGGGCAATGGGTCTGGAGCCAAAGCCGGTGAAGGTTGGTCCAGCACAGATGGTGAAGACCCCATCTCAATGTTAAGAGGACGTTAAGGTAATCGTGGTGTCAGAATCACAGTCGTGACTGTAGTCAGTGATGGCGTAGGGGCCAGAGAAATAGCAGGTAAGGTGAGAAAGGGGGCAAAGGAGGCTGGGGTAAACCCCGCCAGTATCATCCTGGAAGGCAGGCCCATACGAAGCATCAATGCTAACCATCTCCGTCATGACTATTGGCTGTCTAGACTACGTGTAGATTCAGATCACGCTGCAGCATGGACACTGCTACATTACACATAGTAGACAATACCCTCTTGGCCATAGATGAGGATGACCCCATGCCTCCTGATATTGCTGGACCTCTCAGTTGCCTTCAACACAATCCACCATCCCACCCTCATACACACCATAGAGTCTTGAATGGGATTCATCCACAATGTCCTTCATTGGTTCTTGTTTAAAAGGGCACCTCCAGGTTCCAAAAGATCCTTATCAACTGCAGTGCTACCCAAGGTTCCACACTGTCTCATGTCATCTTCAGCCTCTCCTTGGAGCTGCTTGGCGCTCGACTCACAGCATCAAGATCCACAAATATTCTGATGATACATAACCCTACCTGAAAGTCTCCTCTGCTTCAGACATCCAATGCTTCAAACACTTCCTGCACATCATCCAGACCTGGATTTCCAGCATATACCTGCAGCTCAATTCAGCCAAGACAGAATTCCAGTTATTGGCCAACAACAACCAACAAGAAACATTACAAGCCTGGCTGAATGTCATGAACCGTGATGGCTTCGAAACCCAACTTTCACCAAATTCCATGTCACTTGGATTCATCCTGGACACCAACACCTCATCCTTAAGGAAGACTACCTGGTACAAGCTCTCTCTTCTAAAGACAGAAATAGAAAATGTACTCCATCCTGAAACATTGGAATCATAGTTTGAATATCCTAGACCCTATGAGGAGGGGAAAAGGCTTGACTCACTGCAGTGTCCAGTACTGCCCCTATGAACCGGATGTGCTGAGAGGGCTCCAGGTAAGACTTGTGCCTATTGATAAAGTCAAGTCGGAATGTCAACATGGCTTTTTAAGAGCAAAGTCGTCCACGGGGCAGTCATGTGTGAACCTTTAGCACCTGGACACTCCTGTTGGGAGTAGCTGTGCGCTTTACAAGTACCGGTCATTTATTCATTCATTCATCGTCTGCAAGTGGTATTGTGTGAGAAAAGGTAGTTGAAGAGAAAAGTGACTTCAGAACTGCTGTTCAAGCCCTCGTACTCTTGCATCTGAATGGTGAAATTGACCTACTCCATGACTTCCCAGATTCCAGACTGGCACGCCGTAGGGGCATCCTACAGGTCGTGGGACGTCTCATCCAAGACCTTAACTAATATGATCACATTGCCCCCATTTTAATGGAACTCCATTGTCTCCCCTTGCCGCACTGCACCATCTTCAAAACCAACTGCATCATTTACAAAGCGATCATGACTAGCACCCTGCTTATCTTGGAGACTACCTCAGCATCTCTGGTGGTTCCTGGCACACCTGCAAACAGGACGCCATCAGACTGCAGACAAAGAAAAGAAGAAAAAAAACAAAAAAACAAGGTAGCAGGCCTTTACTATTTATGCCCCAAGAATCTGGAGCAGAATCTCCGTATCCATCAGAAATGCCTCAATGCTTCGTCAATTTAGGAAAGAGTTGAATAGTCAGCTCTATTCTATTTAGGAAAGAGCTGAATAGTAAGCTCTTTAAAGAACACTACATCAAAAAGCATTAACCGTTTACAACCTCTCTCTCCATTCACTCATTGATTTTATGCTTGTCTTTGATCCTGTACAGCACTCCTCTGTCTTTAGGCTACGTCTGCACTATAGAAATACCATAAGAACAAGTTACTTACCTTCGGTAACGCTTTTTCTGGTGGATACAGTATCTGCCTGTGGATTCCTCACCTTATGAATATCCCCTGCGCCAGCATTCCGCAGAATTTTTTCCTAGCTCTCCACGCCGACGAGGACGTCGGCTCCGCTCGCAACTCCGCATGACATCACCGGAGCCATAAGAGAGCCTCGTCGGCGTGATGACGTCAGTTCCACCCATTTTTTCCGTGCCTCCGAGGCGAACAGGTGGACCGACAGCAGATTCAAAGTATACACAGTACACAACATTTGAACCAATATACACAGTACAAAATCACAGAGGAAAGCTAAAGAACATCAGCATTTCCTAAAAATGTACCAGATAGCAAGAAGATACAATGTAAAACAACAAGCCAAATAAGGCATACTTTAAGGTATACAAAGGTGGACAACGGGGAGGAGGGTGGGTCAGTGAGGAATCCACAGGCAGATACTGTATCCACCAGAAAAAGCGTTACCGAAGGTAAGTAACTTGTTCTTCTGATGGATACATCTGCCTGTGGATTCCTCACCTTATGAATAGATTCCCACAGCAGTCCCACTCCCGGAGGAGGGTGTCCACCTTTCTTATACCAAAAAGTCCTGCAAGACAGAGTGCGCAAAATGGCCCTCCCTCCTCATCTCGGAATCCAAGCAATAATGCTTTGCGAAGGTGTGGAGGGAGGCCCAGGTCGCTGCCTTACAAATGTCCAACACAGGAACACCTCTGGCTAAAGCAGAGGTGGAAGACTTAGCCCTAGTAGAATGAGCTCTAATACCCTCAGGTGGTTCCTTACCAGCAAGGGCGTAGCAGATCTTGATGCACAAGATGATCCACTTGGATAGAGTGCGCTTGTGCACAGCTTTGCCTTTTGAGCGTCCAACGTAGCCCACAAAGAGCTGATCGTCCAAACGCAAGTCCTTTGTCCTGTCCAAATAAAAGCTCACCGCTCTTTTAGGGTCCAGGCGGTGAAGTCTCTCCTCCTCCTTGGAAGGGTGAGGGGAGGATAAAACACAGGGAGAGTTATGGACTGCCCCAGATGAAAAGAAGTAACTACCTTAGGCAGAAAAGCAGCCCTGGTCCTGAGGACCATCCTTTCAGCATGTATGGTCAAAAAAGGAGGTTTCGAACTAAGAGCCTGAAGCTCGCTCACCCTCCTTGCTGAGGTAATGGCTACCAGAAAGACTGTTTTAAAAGACAAAAGCCTCAAAGGGCACATATGAAGGGGTTCAAAAGGGGAACCCATCAAAAAAGTCAAAACAAGATTAAGATCCCATTGGGGCATAACAAAGGGAGTAGGCGGAAACCTATTGGTAAGGCCTTTGATAAATCTCAATACGATAGGAGACTTAAATAAAGACGGCTGATCAGGTAGACACAGAAAAACCGATAAGGCCGACAAATAGCCCTTAACCGTGGCCACAGCACAACCCTGCTGAGCCAAGGAAAGAGCAAACTGAAGAACATTCGACAAGTGGGCCTTTAAAGGGTCAATGGATCTGTAGGAGTAAATGGACTTGGTGGAGTGTCGCCTGGCTGATAAAATAACATCCACCACATCCGGTGGGAGAGAGAATGAACTCAGGTTGCCCCGTTCAATCTCCAGGCATGAAGGTGCAGGCTCTGGAGGTGGGGGGTGTAGAACCTGCCCCTGCGACTGCGAGAGGAGGTCTGCCCTGAGAGGGAGATGGAGCGGAGGGTGCGATGAGAAGTGAAGAAGATCTGTGTACCACACCATTCTTGGCCAATCCGGGGCGATCAAAAAGACTTGGGCCCGGTCTTGGCGAATCTTCCTCAGAAGCCGAGGAATCAAGGGTATGGGAGGAAACGCGTAAAGGAGTTGAGAGCTCCAACTCAACTGAAACGCGTCCCCCAACGTCCCATGCATCGGAAACTGGAGACTGCAGAAAGACGGGCAATGCGCGTTCTCGAAAGTGGCAAACAGGTCCACCCAAGGAGTCCCCCACATCCGGAAGACGTGTCGAACTACCTCCGGATGAAGCCTCCACTCGTGGTCGGCGGAGAACTGCCAACTGAGACTGTCCGCACGCACGTTCAACACCCCGGCCAAATGATTCGCCATCAAGCAAATCCGATGGTCCTGAGCCCAGGACCAAAGCCGCAACGCCTCTCTGCAGAGACGGTACCACCTTACTCCTCCCTGCTTGTTGACATACCACATCGCAGTAGTGTTGTCCGTCAGGACTTGAACCGACTGACCGCGAAGGGAAGGGAGAAAGGCCTTGAGCGCCAAACGTATCGCCCGCAATTCTAGAAGATTGATATGAGACAATCTTTCCTCTGGAGACCAAAGACCCTTGATCTCCAGATCCCCCAGATGAGCACCCCACCCTAGGGTAGAGGCATCCGTTATCACTGTGGCTACCGATGGAGGAAGATGAAAGGGCTTTCCTTGAGACAGATTGCCCTCCACGCTCCACCAAGACAGATCCACCACAGCTTCTCTTGAGATCCTGACTGACTCCCTGAGATCTCCGTTGTGCTGATACCACTGCCTGCGAAGACACCACTGGAGCGCCCTCATGTGCCAGCGTGCATGGTTGACCAACAGAATGCAGGAGGCGAACAGACCGAGCAGGCGAAGGACCTTCAGAACTGGAACAACCGCTCCATTGTGGAATAAAGGGATCACCTCCTGAATGTCGAGAATTCTTTGTGGAGGAGGAAATGCTCGACACACAGTAGTGTCCAGTACCGCCCCTATGAACAGGTTGCGCTGAGAGGGCACCAGGTGAGATTTGGGCACATTGATTGAAAAACCCAAGTTGAACAACAGTTGAGATGTTACCCGCAGATGATGAAGCACCATCTCTGGCGACTCCGCTTTGAGCAGCCAGTCGTCCAGATAGGGGAAAACAGGAATCCCCGACCTTCTGAGATGAGCTGCCACCACTGCCATCACCTTTGTGAAGACTCGAGGTGCAGTAGTAAGACCAAACGGGAGGGCCGCAAACTGGTAGTGCTGCGACCCAACCGTAAAACGGAGATACTTCCTGTGCGACTTCAGAATGGGAATGTGAAAATACGCATCCTGTAAGTCGATCGACACCATCCAGTCCTCTTGTTGCAGCGCCAGAAGAACCTGAGCAAGGGTCAGCATCTTGAATTTCTCCTGCTTCAGGTAAAAATTCAAGACCCTGAGGTCCAGGATCGGACGTAACCTGCTGTCCTTTTTGGGGATCAGGAAATACCGGGAGTAGCACCCCTGACCCCTTTCCTGCTCTGGAACCACCTCTATCGCACCTTTTTGTAGTAATGCAAGAACCTCCTTCTGCAGAAGAAACAAATGGTCCTCTGAACAAAAACCTTGGCAAGGAGGGTAATGAGGAGGAAATTCCCGAAAGGAAAGGGCGTACCCATTCTCCACAAGGTTTTTTTTTTTTAAACTTTATTTGTCATTGATTATCCAAACGTTGACATACATTATAGTCGGCAGTGGTCATTGAAATGTAACATAGCGAGCGTATTCATGAAATCTTCTCTTTGACACATAACATAATCAGAAAACATTTCCTGACCTCTTAACAATGATTAGCGCGTCGAACTTATTTGCAGCGTGTGGTAGCGCCTCATATTTCTAAGGGACCCCTCCAAGTCCGTCGGTTGTATTGGCTACGGCCGTTAAACAAATGGAGCCATCTTCCGTAAGAAGAAGAATAAAAAGGAGCTAACAAAAGAGAAAGAGAGAAATAAAAAAGAGGGGAAAAGGGCCTAGAGTACATGAAAGTAATGGTAGAGTGTTGGCGCTAGGGCCTACAGAGCATCATGACATCTGGTACTACTTGTCAGTGTGTATGGTCGTGATCTTTATCCAATTCCTGCGGGTACTAAACCTGAGCTCGACTGCGAAGCAGTGTTGTTGCGAAGGGCGTCAATATATACCTTATATGTGCCCCAGATGTCCTTTGGGCGCGCTGTGCTCGGTAGTGTGCTTGAATAGACCTCGCTATTGGTGTTGCAGTATGCCATACTATTCAGCCAGCCTTGAAGTGTAGGAGTAACCTTGCTACCCCAACACAATGCGATCTCTCGCTTCGCAACAGGAGGCTGAGGGATGCAAGTTTCCGGACTGCCTTAGGAAAATTCTCCGTATACCCCATGAGCGCCACCTCTGGGATAGGGACGAGGGTGAGCCCAAGAATGCCCCCTAGCGTTGAGTGTACTATCTCTCAGTAGGGACGTATACAGGGACAGGTCCAGGTCAAGTGGGCAAAATCTGCATGCTGGGCACCGCATTTCCGGCATGTATGTGGTCTACTAGGATCAATTTTACGTGTCTTAGCCGGTGTCATATAAATTCTGCGCAAGAACTTATAATGCAAGAGTTTATGACGACTGTTCAATGAAACATTTCCTGTAGCTGCACAACAGATGGCCCATTGATCGTCCGTGATCGGCTTACCCAGATCAGTCTCCCATTCCGCACGAACCTTGTCATCTATGATGGGGACCTGCGCAATGCAAAGTTTGTAGAGTTTGGATACAATGTGCACTCCGCTGTCATTCTCAATAAGGAGGGACAGTGGCGCGAATGAATCAGGCTCCAACGGAAAGCCCTTGATCGTTGCTCGCAAGGCTGAGGACAGACGTCTCAACACAAATTTATCCATAAACGTGGCCTCTTGGAAGCGAGCTTCCTCAGTGGCCGAAAAGATGTGTCCGCCTGGGTACAAGTCACCAATCTTTAAAATATCAAACTTGGTCAATGTGCGTTGCACAAGCTTCTCGCCGGTAATGGGGAGCCAGCGGGGATTAGGGAGAGGAAGGGCCGACGCATACAACTCGGAAGTGCCAGTGTAGCGTTCCAGCTTGCTCCACGCCCAGCTAGTGGTCGAGACCGTCTGAATGTCAACAGGGTCCCTTGGTTCGCCCTTGGGCAAGACAGCAGCAAGTCGTTCGGGGAGAACAAAGTCGGACTCCGGGCGCAAAAACGGAATCCTAGCGTCTGGGTGGTACCAGGCGAAGGTAAAACTACCTTGCGCCACTAAATAATATAAATGGAAATCCGATACTCCAAAACCGCCCCTATTATACGGCAAAGTGAGTATCTTCCAGCGAACACGTGGCTGCCTGCCACCCCATACCAGCCGGATGAGGTGTGATCGTAATGACACAAAGAAACTGTTCGTGAGGGGAATGGGGATATTATTAAAAAGATATAAAAATTTAGGTAGGACCATCATCTTGATTATGGCAACTCTACCTGCCATGGATAGCGGAAGACGCAGCCACTTCTCCACCTGAGTCGCCAACTTTGTAACTGCTTGTCCATAGTTGAGCTGAATAATCTGAGCCGAGTCTAAGTGCACATGGATACCCAGATATTTAATGGAGTCCGAGCACCATTCCAATGGAAATTCGCAGGGCCAAGGGGTCGTGTAGGCGGTTAAGGGAAAAATAATCGATTTGTGCCAGTCGATGCCTAGGCCAGAGTGCTGCCCAAAGCGGATGATCTCCCGGAGCAGCGGGTCCAAGTTCAGGTTCGGCTCCCTAACATATAGAATGGTGTCGTCGGCGTATAAAGATACCAGAAGGGGGCCTGTGTTAAACTGTAGTCCCCTATGGAGATGCCCTTCTTGGAAGTGCCGTATCAGGGGATCCATCGCAAGGATGAACAATAGGGGCGACAGAGGACATCCCTGGTGTGTGCCTCGAGATAGCGAGAAGGAGCCAGAGAGGGTACCATTCATGCGTAGCCGCGCCGTCGGCCGGCTATACAATAAGCTTGTAGTGGCTATAAAGCCAGCTGGCATGCCCATGCGTCGCATGATGGATAAAAAGAATGCCCACTCTAGTGTGTCAAAGGCTTTTTCTGTATCAAGAAGAATTGCCGCAGCTGGAACCTCGGGACTTATTCTATGGAGCACCGCGAACAAAGTTTGCAAATTCAAGGAGGTCGAACGATGTGGAACAAAACCGGACTGTGCTGGGGAAATAATGAACTCCATTAATTGCGAGAGTCTATTCGCAACAATTTTTGCCAGTATCTTATAATCTACGTTTAGTAAAGAGAGCGGTCTGTATGACCCGCAAAGAGAGGGGTCTTTTCCGGGCTTAGGAAGGAGGATAACAACCGCTTCGCTCAATGTGGGAGGCAGGATTTGTTGTTCTAGGGCCTCAGCATACACTTCAATCAATTTCGGGGCCAGAAGGTCCATGAAGGCCTTATAAAACTCCCCGGTAAAGCCGTCGAAGCGAGGTGCGGAGGAGCCATGAAGCTCCTTAATAGCTCCGCGCACTTCATTCACAGTGATAGGTTCTGCCAGGAAGTCTTGCATGTCTTTCTCTAAATAGACTAGGGCGATTTCGGAAAGATAAGCCTCCTGCGCGGTGGGGTCGCGACCCATCTTAGAGGCATATAACGTAGTATAGTACGACCGGAATTCGTTCAGGATATCAGTGGGAGATGTGAGCAGAATCCCGTCCGAGGTACGGATCTCGGTGATGTATGCTTTGCTGTAGGGGGGTCTTAAAATTTGAGCCAGTGTACGACCCGGCCGGTCTCCCTCACCGTAACGACGGGCCGTTTGATATTTGCCCAAGTAGAGGATCTCACGATCCGCCGTCTCTCTGTATTCCAAGAGGAGGGCCAGCCTCCTATCCCGCAGAGCGGCCGCAGAGGCATGGCTAGACTCATCGTCCAGGGCCGCGAGTTCGTTCTCCAGCCTTGTCAACGTTGTGCGTAGAGCTTTGAGTACCCCGGCATGCTTGGAAATGCACACACCACGGATGTAGGCCTTGAACCCCTCCCACAATACCGACCAGGTGTCCACCGAGCCAGTGTTAATAGTAAAGTAGTCTTCTATAGCCTCTTCAACCTCATGGCGGAAAAGCTCGTCCAGGAGGGCGCGCCCAGGGAAGCGCCACTGCCGCTCGAATCCCTCCGGTCGAGGGACACAGAGACAAAGCTGGACCGGGGAGTGGTCAGAGTAGGTCCTGGGGAATGTATTCAGCGCCCGATACCAGGAGGACACCCCGGGGGAGAGTTGCCAGAGATCGATTCTGGTCCAAGTGTCATGCTGCCCTGAATAATGTGTGTAATTGGTAAGAGTTGGGTTGCGCCTGCGCCATATATCTATCAGGGAAAACTGAGCGCATAGGTCAAGCAGCGCGCGTCGCGCTCGGGGCTTTGTATCCGGTGAGGTGGAGGTACTGTCTAGATCAGTGTTTAGAAGGAGATTGAAGTCCCCGCCCACTAGAAGCAGGCTAGGTTCGAGCTTGGAGAGCTGCGTATGCAGGGAGTGAAAAAACTCCGGAGAGTCAGTATTAGGGGCGTAGACACACACCAATGTGACCCTGTGACCCATCATGGACCCCGTGACAATGGTATATCGGCCCTCCTTATCATTGACAAGTAACTGGCAGCTAAAGGGGACCCTCTTGTGGATAAGAACCGCCGTCCCTCTCGCATAATTACTAAAATTAGCGAAGTACCTATGGGCACCCCAGCTTGAAGCAAAGCGGGCAGGGTTCGAGGCCGGCAAGTGCGTCTCCTGGAGAAAGGCAACGTCTATATTATGCCTAATCAAATAATGCACCACCTGCTGCCGTTTGCGCTTATTATTGAGGCCTCTAACATTCCATGATAGCAAAGACAAATTGGAGGGACCGTCCCTCAAACCCAGCTGCGCCATCTGCGGACTGTGAGAAATCTAAGTATACCAGGTAGCATGTCGGAAGCAATGACCCATAACAATGAACTGTAAGTGCGATAATCAATAATGAAGACATGTGAACCATCCCGTACCCCCCTCCCAGCCTCACTACAAGAAATGTAAGGCAAATCCCAACCTGCAAACAAAATACGGAGTACCAATTTACTTTACAAGGAAATAGCATTACTTCAAAGAGGTACATCAAAACCATCCAGAACACACCCATGGTATCAACCCAGGGGGGTGGCAACGCCACGTCAGTCGACCAACTATGAAAAAAAAAAGGGATTGAACCGGATTATCATATAATCCCCATGCAGTCTGAGGAGAATAAAGGACAACAGCACATCACTGTCACCCAACACCAGAGCCCGAGAACAGTTCCTGACTTGCAATTGGGCCACCAAGTGAAGGAGACGGGCCACCTCTATCATCGTGCGTCTGGTCGTTGTTGCGTTTATAAGTGTGACAAAATTCTTGGACCTCATTAGGATTGTCAAAGATGCGCGCCCGGCCCCCCACCTCGACTCGGAGCCGGGCAGGGTATAGCATGCCGTATTTGAGGCCAAGGTTGCGGAGGATAGCCTTCACTCCAGTAAACTTGCGCCTGGCCTCCTGCACCATAACAGTGAAGTCCGGGTATAGAGCAACCTTGGAACCCTGCCAGATAGTTCCCCTCGCTCTCTTGCCAAGCGGAGAGCCGTGTCACGATCCCGAAAGTTCATGATGCGGGCTATTAGAGGACGGGGCGGTAGGCCCGGGTTAGGACGCGGCCCCAAGGTGCGGTGGGCCCGCTCCACAACAAAGCCAGGTGTGAAAGATTCTCTCCCAAACAAGTCCGAAAATAGGGTTTCTACAAAGAGGTCCAGGCGACCCGTGGCTGTGGACTCCGGGACCCCAAGAATGCGGATATTATTTCGCCGGCTGCGCGCTTCTAGGTCCTCATTCTTTATGGCCACTTCCTTCAGTATGCGCTCCATTCTGTCCAGTCTTTTGGTTGACTGCGCTGCGCCATCTTCGACGTCGGAGATCCGCGCCTCCGCCGCATCAAGCCGCCTATCATGTACCTGGATCTTAGCTCCCATCGATTCAAGAGACTTGTCAAGGGAGTCGAAGCGGCTATCTAGCGACCGGAAGCCAGCTCTCATCTCCTGTAGCCAGGCAGCTGGAGGGGCCGCAGTGGCCCCGTCGCGATCAGGACTCTGGCCACGTTCTGCCATCTCGGGTCCCTCCTCCGTTGTCTTCTCTGTGGGCTTCTCAAACGAGAGTGTTCTTTGTTTCGGGTCCTTGCGACCCATGCCGTTGGAGGATATATCAAAGTAGGGCAGTTAGCCACGGACGCCTCTCGACTGCTGCAAGGGGCGCTACTTAAGCTGAGGCGAGGATGGCGCCGTGGCAGCTGTATGACACCACAGCAATCTGTGGAGGATCCGCAGCGTCCAGGATTCGCAAAGTGCAGGACCAGGCCTCCGGCACCACTATGCAGCCCAGCAGGGCGCCCGCAGCAGTATGAATGGTGGAAGGTGGCAGCTAGTAATGTCACTGTCCGGGAAGCGCCAGCTGAAGAAGGCCGCACGAAGGTAGTGCAACCAAGGGTGGCTAGTTGGGTCAGGGCAGCGACGCCGGCAGTTGCAGCCGGGGCCAGTCTTCGGGCCCACGGCAGTCGTGCTGGCCGGGCGGTGGAGGCCTCAGCATGCAGGGCCGCCAGACGCAGGAGACTGCACGGGAGAAGCACCAGGCACCGGGGGCAACAGGCAGCCTCAAGCTCTCCCCCACAATCTAGCGCTCGCGTCACCGCAACACAGGCCACCTTGGCGATCTAAGCGCAAGAGGGGGGGGGGCGCAGGGGTTGATCAGAAATGCGGCCACAGCACCCGCCTGGTCCATGCGAGACGATCGTGCCCAGAACCAGAGCAGGGGGGGGGGAGCAGAGGCACAAAAGACCGGCACCCGGGCCACTCACCGGCAAAGAAGTCCCCGATCCGGGAGGGAGGCCGCTCCGAGGGCACCAGGAGCTCCGGTCCGCCGCCTAGGCCGCCATTTTCCCCACCATACCCTCCGCCGGCGCAGGTCTTCACAGCGCCGCTGCGTCAGCTCCGCACCGCTCCGATGTCACCCCAGGCTATGCAGCACCACTGCGGGGACCCATGGACGCCTGCGCTATCGTCCGAGCTGTCCAGGATGTGGGGGAAAGCTCGTGTGTCGTCGGTCTGCTGGCGGAGCTTCAACGCCGCGCGGCCATTTAGGTCTGCGGCTTGGCCACGCCCCCATTCTCCACAAGGTTTAAAACCCAAAGGTCTGTCGTGACCGATTTCCAACCTTGTAGAAAGTGAGACAGCCGACCCCCTACAGGACCCACATGATCCAGGATGGGGGATCTAGGGCTGCTTTCCTGCGGCACCAGAGGGAGCGGGGGAGGTAGAAGAGGAGGAGGAGAGATTGCGGGCAGAACCACGTAGGCGACCCTTGGCTCTTCCTCTATAAGATTTATAGAGTGGATTTTGCTGCTGCTGAGGTTGACGGAAGTTGCGAAAGGAAGACCTTCCAAAGCCTCGATATTTCTTGTAGTCAAAACCTCTCGACTGGGTCTGCAATCTCAAGGATTTCGCCGTGGCTCTGCTATCCTTAAACCTTTGTAAGGCCGAATCTGCTTTTTCCCCAAAGAGCTTCGACCCCGTCAAAGGGCAAATCAAAAAGAGTGGCCTGGACATCAGGGGAAAATCCAGAAGAACGAAGCCAAGCCTGCCTTCTTGTAGCTATGGAGGAGCCCATAACTCTGGCTACTGAGTCAGCCGTATCCAGGCCTGATTGAATAACCTGTCTAGCCGCAGCCTGAGCGTCCGACAGAACCTCCATAAAGTTTCCCCTCGCCTCATCAGGTAACTTAGGGGCCAATTGTTTTGCCGAGTCCATCAGAGCATGTATGTAACGGCCCAACAGGCAAGTGGCATTGGTTGATTTCAGTGCCATGCTAGAAGAGGAGAAAACCTTTTTAGCTGACTGCTCCATTTTCTTTGAGTCCCTGTCAGCTGGGGCCTTTGGAAAAGCACCTGAAGATTGCTTGGAGCAGGATGCTGCACCACCAAACTCTCTGGAGATGGATGAGAAGAGAGAAAATCTGGATCCCCTGGTGCAGTCCTATTCCTTCTAGCCACAGCTTTAGAAACGGCAGGCGAAGAGAGTGGTTTACGCCAAACCTCGAGGACAGGATCCAACAAAGCTTCATTAAAGGGTAACAGAGGCTCAACTGTGGAGGAAGGTGAATGCAAAACCTCTGTCAACAAATTTGGTTTATATTCGGCAGTAGGTAACTGCAAATCCAAAAGCTCCGCAGCTTTCCTTATCACCAAATGGTAGGGAGCTACCTCTTGAGGAGAAGCCCTTGTAGAAGAGAGTTCCCACTCAGGAGAGGTATCTAAACCACTCGCCTCCTGAATTCCCTCGAATTCATCCAGAGACTCTTCCAACTCGCCCTCCTCTACTTCCGCTCTACGATACTGCTCCTCTTCTAAAAGCCTCTGAGCCTCTCTTCGTGAACGAATCCGCGGACGCGGCGTTGGCGTCGTCGTATGCGGCGCCGACTGCTCCGGTGGCGGCTTCGAAGGAGGCTCCGAAGGAGGCACGAGATCCACACGAGGCCGAGAGGAGGGCTCACCAGACGGCGCCGAGGATTCTATCAACGGCGTTGAGACTCTCGGCGCCGGAAATTGCCATGACGGCGCCATCGGCATGAAGGGTGCCTGGGCATATTGCTGGGGCAAGCCCAAGTTGAATGCCAGCGGACCCACGGGACCAGAAGGTGCTCCGGATGGGAAAGCCGCCCATGCAAAACCTCCATACATAGCATTTAAAAAATGCGACGGATCCGCCCCTGGAGCCGGGAATTGTGGATATGGATTCGAGCCAGTATCCAAACTGGGAGTGTCCGACGTCGGAACGACCGGATCCACTGCCGAATCCACCGGTTCAATCTCAGGCACAGGAGAAGATGGAACATCCTGAACCGGCTCGGCGTCTGATGCCGGCGAATCCCTCGGCACCGGAGACTGCGCCGGAGTGCCTCTAGGCGAAGAAGACTTCTCCGGAGTCGCACGAGGAGAAGGAGAGGGCGAAGGAGATACAAGGTCCTTACGGCGACGTCGAGGGGCAGGCGAAGGCGACCTCGAGGCCTTACCCTTCGTCGAGCGGCGCCGAGATCCAGGTCTTCTTTTTTTCTTGTGCTTTCTCGACTTTGATGTATGCGAAGTCGACGACTTCGACTTATCACGCTTACGCCCTCTTCCTTCGCCTCGGCCAGAAACAACTTGGCTTCCCGTTCTTTAAGTGCTTTAGGATTCATTTTCCTGAAACAGGAACAGTCCTCCACGTCGTGATCCGACGACAAGCACCATAAGCAGTCTTCATCGGGGTCAGTGATGGACATGTGACCCCCACATTCCCTACAGGGCTTAAAACCAGACTTCCTCGTAGATGACATCACTTCTAGCAACAGTTAAAGCAGAAGGATCAACAAAGTAACTCCACAAAATATGGAGAGTGCTAGAAAACCGTTACGCGTCGGCGGCGCATAAAAAAGGGAACTGACGTCATCACGCCGACGAGGCTCTCTTATGGCTCCGGTGACGTCATGCGGAGTTGCGAGCGGAGCAGACGTCCTCGTCGGCGTGGAGAGCTAGGAAAAAATTCTGCGGAATGCTGGCGCAGGGGATATTCATAAGGTGAGGAATACACAGGCAGATGCATCCATCAGAAATGTGTGTATATATATATATCTATGTGTGTGAGTGTGTGTGTGTGTGTGCGTGCATGTGTGTATGTATATATGTATGTATGTATATATGTATATATGTGTATATGTGTATATATATATATATGTTCATTCACTGACAAGAACCAAAGGTTACAGGGACCTTGTAGTTAGGAAATAGAGTTTGAAAAAAAACTTAGAAATTCACTGAAAAAAAACCCCAAAGGTTACAGGGACATTATAGTTAGGCTCAGATTTCACTCGTACAAAACCAGTGAAATTCAGCAGTTATAGTTACCTGAGCTAACTATAACTTACTCCCCTGCAATGCACTGCTTATGACCTCACATATTACATCACTCGTGAGCTGGCAAGATCTCACTGACCATGTCCCAGAGGACATGCATATATTGTCCCTGAAGACAACTTGCATTGATCGACCTTAAAGCTAGGCTGGGTGATGAAAACATTGTTTTCCTGAATGTCTCAATTCGCTTTGAATCGTTGTTGGGAGGGTTGTGGGAAATGATTTGGGATTTACTTTGCTGGTGAAAGTCTGGACCACCAGACTCTCCGGAGTAGGGTGTTGAGTCTTAAAAACCAGGGTCCCCTGGTGTTGGTTTGGGGTGTCTGGCAACCTGCCTGTTTGTCGGCCAGCAAGAGAACAACTTAGACTTGATGACCATCAATGTATGACTTAGGGCTTCGTTGAATGGCAGTAAAAGCTCCCACGAAGCCTGACCAGGCTTTAAAACTTCAGTATGAAGATTGGTTTTGACCTCCATAGAAGGAGGCTGAAGGTCCAGAACCTCAGCAGGACGTCAAAGAAAGAACTTTCTTACCTTGGTGGTCCAGCAGGAGACACCAACCCAGTATCAGTAGAAATATCAAGCCCATTGCCCTCCTACAAGTCCATATACAAATTGTCGTCATCATAAGAGGAAGAAAATCATCCTCACCATCTCCGCTGTCATCTCCTAATGGCGCCAAACTCTGATTGAGTCAGAACCAAAAAGCCGGTAGAGCAACTGAGGGAGGATCTGTGGCAGGATAGAGGCAGTATTTTGTCTAAATCGGACTGTACAGGAACCGGGTGTGCAGGAATAAAGTAAGGATTCAACCTTGGTTCAGGCCACGACAAGTGTGGCTTGGAGTTGGACATTGGCAAAGGGTCCCCCTCTGGTGCTACTGTGACCAGCAGAGACATCAAAAAAACCACTGCAGGTTTCGCGGGGTTGGAGTGGAAAGTGCAACTGGAGTCGGGTGTTGAAGTCAATGCCCAGCCGCACGGCGCCATCTAGCAGCATGCGAGTGCACTGGAGTGAAAGCTTCCCCATTCAGTATGACACGGGTATGTTGTAACGGTGAGGAATCTGCAGTTAGAGGTATCCATCAGAATCCTAGGTTTCAGTTCCAGTTTAAATCCATGCAGAGCATGCTAAAAAGAAACTTGTCTGAAAACACCATCACCCCTAACTTTCCTTCTTTTCTTCATCCACCAGGGGCACAATTTGTGACTGCCTTTCTTGCCTTCAACAGCTCCATTGCTCATTACTCTAATAATAATAATAACCCAGTATTTGTAAAGCGCGAATTAATCACCCTTAAGGGTCTCAAGGCGCTAGGCGCGGTCGGGGAGATTAAGCGAGCTATTGCCCAGTCACATGGTGCTGGGTTGAGCTGCCGCCGGGGATAGAACTGTGAGGCCCCTGCTCCGGAGTCAGCCGCCCTGGCCACTGCGCCACACCTTTCCATCACTCTCAGGGCTTTACAACATTGGGTTGGCATGCATTGCTTCATACGTCTTCAAAAGCTCCATCACATTGCACTCCTTTATCAGTCACTAATCTCTCACAGCATCCTTCTATATAAAACCACCTTTCAATAGTAGCCTTGGTTGCACCCTTTCAGGCGGCATTCAAAGGCCATCTGAATAATTGGGCAATCGAACAAACATAAAACGAAATCCATCTGAAAAAAAACGTTGGATGGTTAATACTAGGTTGAAGGCCACCTACTGCAATGCATGATCAGACTACCTGACAGATTCCAGGGACACGACATCCTCCATTAGCATATAAGGCTATTACACCTTGAAGCAACTTTTCAACAGGACGACCTATCCAAAGTCACCATCATATTCTTTCCAGAATATAAATCAATGGGAAGAGTGGACACTTTAAATAGGGGGAGCATATTGCGACTCCTGCACTCAATTAAAAGCCTAGAAAAACTAAGCTCAACAGAACTGCCCTCAATTGAATTCCAACCAACTGACAATCAACAGTGCCCAGAAGCCACTAGAACAATATGGAAAGCAAATGAGACTGCCAATATAATTATGAAGGAAGTAAACATATTTCTACAGTGGGGGATAAGACTAGAACCTGGAAAAAAAACTAGGCTATCCTACTCCCCCCCCCCCCTAAATGGACGCAACAATGAATTATCACACTCTGTCACATCAATTTTAAAGGGAGCTCGTAGTAGATCTCCAGGATCCCATCTTATTCACTTTAAGACCACCAACGCAAGGGCAGGCCTTGAGCCAAAGGGCCCAACGTCACTACCAACAGACCCTAGTTGGACCCACATACGGCGAACAATAACTGCCAATCGCATCCAATGACAGGGGAAGTCCTGCACAATACCACCAATGGTGGAGTCAAGAAAAATCTGTATATGTATTTGGAACATCAATGGCCTGGCGAACAAGGTGGGGGATCATGAGGTACTAAACTACCTAAAGACATTCGTCTTGATATTACTCCAAGAAACTTGGGCGGATCAAGCGATAGAGCTACAAGGGTTCACGTCACAACTGGTGGCAGCAACAAAGGGATTTAAATTTGGCTACCGCTTAGGCGGTCTGATGATATATGCCTCAATACTTACAATAGGAGCCATATCACCAGTAGAGGCACAATATGCAGCCCCAAGTGCCATACAGGCGGTAGAAACAACAATTAAGTTCAACGAAGAAGACCGGCCAATTATAATAATCAATACATATGTACATCCGAATCACAGGCTAAAAGCTGGTAAAGAACTAATCAAAGAACTGACCAGAATCACAGAAGAGCGGGATACAGAGAACATCATTCTTGCAGGCGACGTTAACCTTCACCTCTTTGGAACTGCATCAAAAGATGAACTAGTACAGGAACTAACCACAGTGTGGGAAATACCAAACCAGGGCCCAGCATGCTCAAACAAACGAGATGTTCAATCTATTTACTTCAAGAACTCAAACAACTAAATATGAGAGCTTTAAACGGTCGATTTAACGAGGACAATCCACTGGTTCCAACTTTTCACTCCACAACCGCCCCCTCTTACCTAGACAACACCTTCGTAACTCTCCTTTTATTCCACATTATCCATTCTTTCAGAATGGGTGATAACGAACAAAGTGATCACTTGCCGCAAGAGGTGACATTAAAAGCAAATAGAGGAAACCATATGAAGGCGAGCAAAAGCATTGGCACAGATTACACCTCAGATTTTAAACGGATAAGGTGCAACCCCACCTCGATTGAAGAGCTATCCAAAACTGCAAAGACACTCCTCTGCCAAGAAAACGATATGACAACTAGCTTGGGAGAATTTCACAATGGCTCTTGGGAAGAAATTTGCCACCAGGACAGGAACAAAAACAGTAAAAACAGCGGCCCTCTTGCCTGTAAAGGCAACTACCCCTGAGACTAGAAACCTTAAACACACAATAAATCAAACGTTTAGGAAGCTACGCAAAAACCCTCAAAATCTAGCCTTGCAACGCGACCTGTGGAAACTGAAGGCAACACTAAAAAGGAAGACATGGGACAAAAAAAGGCAAGAAAACGAAGAACTTTGGGCAAGGATATTGCATGATTCTAAACTCAAGAATAGTGCCAGGTTCTGGCGGACGATCAACAGCCTTCAACGACCAGCTCACCAAGGATTAAATTCCCATATTACAGAGGACAACTGGGCAAAATATCTATATAATCACTTTAACAACAATGTGCAAGAGGAGAACTTGGCCAGGGAAGAAACTTGGACCAACCGAAGGGACAGAGGTGGTACGTCCAGGAAATAAATTAGACACAAGTCCACCAAGGGCCCAAGCAAAGACGCTACCCCGAACAGACAAAAGCACCCCAGGGTCGAAGTGGCAGCCACTGAACAGCAACGAAGAACGCTATGAAAGAACAGCATCACAGATCAAGACACAAATAGCCAAAGGAAAACTAGAAGGAGCGCCGGGTCCTAACGGAATACCACCAATACTCTATAAACATGACCCTGATTACTGGAGCAAAGCACTTGGTCGTCTTCAACGACATACAGGAAACACAAACAATCCCGTAATTATGGAAAGGATCGACGATCTGTCCTATCTACAAGCAGGGTGATAAGAGCAAATCCCAACAATTACTGACTCGCACCTTAATCAATATAGAAGCCAAGTATTATGCGGGAGTGATCCTGGAAGAATTAACAACCTAGGCATCGTCAAAATCCATCATCCACATAAACCAGACTGGGTTCTGTAGAAGACTGGGAACCACTACTAACATTATGGCGCTGGCTTTGCTGATGGATGCGGCTAAAGTGGCAAAGCAACCGCTATTTCTATGTTTCATAGTGTTTAGCGCAGCATTCGATCACGTAGATCGCGCTAAACTATGGCAGAAATTGGAAAAGTGGGGAATACCGAAAGCCCTCCTAAACCAGTTGATTTTGTTACACACTGACACCTGAGTTAAAATCAAGCTGGGAGCTGGGACGCACCTCTCAAGGCCAATTAACACCTCTAAAGGGCTAAAACAAGAGTGCATTCTAGCACCCCTGCTTTTTAACCTCTTTATGGCTGTCCTCCCCGGGGAGCTGGACAAGAGCATATTGCATGCCCCAAGACTAGGAAAAACACCCCTGTCTAACCTTTTATACGCAAACAACCTGGTGTTAAGTCGCACACCAATTAGCCTGCAACACCTCCTGAATACCACTAACAATTTTTCACAAGACAATGCACTAAACATTAATTTAAAGAAAACAAAAATCAAAACAGTGAATTATTACAGGAAGAAAAAGATGAGTTGGTATTTGGATGGGCACCGCCTAGACCGGGTGACTGACTATAAATATCTCGGAGTCTTATTGGACAGCAGAGGCTCGTACAAACCCCAACTGGAGGCACTGCGCCGGAAGGGCACCACGAGCTTCCTAGCAATGAAGCCACTGAGAAAAGTTTTGCCAGACTTAACCCTAGACCCTTTACTACAGGTCATTCGAGCAAAACTACAACCAATACTAATATATGGGAGCGAATCAATGCGAGGGAGAGATGCGATGGCCCTGGATAAAATAATCACCAGCGCTTACAGAGCAATTCTTTATCTTCCAAACTATGTGTACCCTGCCCAAATATGCTCAGAATTTGGCTTACACAAACAATCAGTCGAAAGGAGGGGGGCATATATAAAAAGCTGTCACAAGAACAGAGGGGCTGAGCCAGGAACACTAAACTTGCATATTTGGAGTGAACTGACATGTTGCGAAATTTCACCCGCCAGAGAGTATTTACTAGATTCACTAAAAAGATTGGGACTAACCAACCTTTGGGCCACCTCTATAGCTCATCGGAGCTTTAAAAAGGTTGTAACAAAAGCAACAAGAACTACATGTTGACGGAAACTTGGCTAAATGACTCGGCTGCTCCCATACTGGACTTTTTAATGCCTCCCAATTATGATAGCAAGTTGGACAGAACTAGTGGTCAAGGTGGAGGCATCGCATGTTTACATCGTAGCAATCTAACAGTGAAAGTACTACATGCCGACATCCTGCCGTCCTGTGAATACCTTTGCATTGAAGTGACTGGTTGCAACAATCACTCATGCAAACTGCACACGTTTTACCACCCCCCTCGTGACAACCTTCCCTTCACAGAGCAGATCATGGACATCATTTCGGCCAATGCTGATTTTCATGGCACTCAGATCTTCCTGGGAGATTTCAACCTCCACTGGAACGATGGAAATGATGTTGTGGTCAATAGCCTTAAATCCTTCCTACTTGACCTCAACCTAATCCAAATCTGTGACAGCCCTACTCATATCAAAGGAGCTACTTAGATCTTGTCATTGGTAAGCCCAACTCCATCCTCCTGGATTCGATCCTCCCATGTGATTGGACAGACCACTTCTGCATCACCTTCCTCATCTTGGAATCGGTAAGAGCAAGTAGAGCCCAGCATAAGAATCCAAAACAGCTGAAAAGATGTCTACGGAACATCAACTCCCAAGATCTGACTGCTATCTGCGATAACATCCTGCCCCCTCCCTTGAACATGTCGGATGTCCACGATCTTACGGCCCACTATAACCACTCAATGCTTAATGTACTAGACTCGGTTGCACCGCTACAGCTTAAAAGAATGTCCTCTAAACCTTCCAAACCATGGTTCAATGATCGTCTTAATTCCGAAAGAAGAAATTTAAGACTTGCAGAAAGGTTGTGGCGATCCTATCCCTCCCTTGAACATCTCTACCATTTGAGATCCCTGAGAAGCATATACAATAAACGCATCAGATGCTCGAAGGCCGCCTTTTTCAGATCTCAACTAGACCAAGCAAAAAAACTGTTCGAACTCATCAAGTCCCGAGCTAACAGTCATCCTAATCTCTCGTCACTGGGTCAAGGGTCATTGCCGAACTGTGAAGAATTCGCTGATTTCTTCACGGATAAGACTATTAAGATTGAAACTGAATAACGCTCTGCCCTTGATCACCTATCGATCAGTCCACTGAACTCGCTCCGTCCCCCAGGTGTGGATATCACTGACCCTGTGCAGCCCTACCTCCCCAAAAATAATGCAACCTGGAGCCTGTTCCAAACCTTAGATGAATGCACTATACGCAAAATGCTGTCGACTTTGAAACCTTCCAATCACTACAACGACCCTCTGCCATCGAACCTTTTCCCTGAAGTGAGATCCTCCTTACTAACACTTTGAACTATGATCGTCAATGCATCACTTCAGCAAGGTGCTATTCCGGATTGCCTAAAATCGGGTCAAGTTACCCCGATTCTAAAGAAACCATCTGCTGATCCCACGGACCTTCATAACTTTCGCCCAATCTCCAACATCCCCACCTTGGCAAAGCTCCTGGAGAAATGTGTGCTCGCCCAACTATGTAACCACATCGACCACTTCCAACTCCTGGACCAATGCCAATCTGGTTTCCGCCCGGGCCATAGTACAGAGTCTGCACTAACGCACATTGTCGATGATGCCTTAAGAATGTTGGACCATAATGAGTCGTGCCTATTGATCCTTCCTGACCTTTCGTCAGCATTCGATACGGTCAAACACGATAACCTAATCGACCTCCTGGAACACAGAATGGGGCTGTCTGGGCCTGTACTTAACTGGTTCGCTTCGTTCCTTCAGAACAGATCCCAAAGCTTCAAGGTGAACCAATCCCTATCCCATCCTGCACCGGTCACGCTGGGGGTTCCCCAAGGTTCAGCACTCTCTCCCACGCTCTTTAACCTGTTCATGGAGCCTCTGACAGAAATTCTGAAATCATCCAGCATTCATTATCACATGTATGTGGACGATACCCAACTATACCTGAAGATCGCCTCCCCCGAGGACATTCAATCCCTCAACTCAGTCCTGCTGGAAGCACAAAGCTAGCTGACACGTAACCACCTGAAGCTCAATGCTCTAAAAACTGAATTCCTCCTAATTGCACCACACAAACAATCTCTGGTCTTGGAACAATGGTTGAATCAGCTTATTGCTCTTAACTGTAGACTTCACCTCGTGGATTCAGCATCCTCTCTGGGTATTATATTAGACAAATGTCTGAACATGCAGAAGCACATCAGTTCCCTCACCAAAGGAGCGAACTTCCAACTCAGCATCCTAAGAAAACTCAAACCCTATCTACCCGCTCATGACCTAAAGGTTGCAGTGCAAGCATTAGTGATCTCAAAGCTGGACTATGGTAGCGCAACGCTCTGCGGCTTGCCCAGAGTGAAGACGGCTCCTCTTAGGGTTGCCCTCAATTCTGCTGCTAGGCTCATAACTGGCACAAAACAATTCAACCATATTTCCCCGGACTTGCTGGCCCTGAATTGGCTTCCATATGAAGCTCGGATATAATTAAAAATTGCATGCATGGCACACAAAGCCATCCACTTCAAGACCCCGCGAGGTACATCGCACAGAAACTGGAGCTCTCATGTGGTTCGAGAGCCTCCAGAAGCACTAGCACCCTATTGCTCAAACCACAAAATTTCAAGAAAAAAAAGACCTACAATCGAGCCTTCTCATGTATGGCTCCGAGGATCTGGAACTCCCTTCCCCCCGAAGTCAGGGTGAACCCTTCCATGGTCCTCTTCAAAACAGAAGTCAAAGGGCTCCTGATGAAGAAATTTTTGCCTCAGTCTGGCTTCTCCATTTGATTTTGGGGACATAACCGCTGATTTGTGGCCCAGCTGCCTGGCTCACGAGACATTTTAGGACTGTGAATTTTTCGCTTTGTTTATTCTGTTTTGTTTGCTTGTACCCTTCTTGTGGCATAATCTGTAAAGCGCTCTGATACCCTTGGTGGCCATGTTCGCGCTATATAAAACTTTCTAAATAAAAATAAATAAATAAAATACATCTATAAACAGAAGACAAGGAAACCTTGGCCAAAAGGGCCCATGGCTGGCCAGTGCTTAACGGCTATAATGTTCTAAAACCTCAAACTTACTTAAAGACAGGAGTTAAAATGAAGATAAAAGAAAAATTCCTAAGGCTACGTTTTGGCATTTTATCAATCCTCCCGCACCTGCCGTCTTGGAAACGTTAGACCAGGAGAGCAGATTTGGCGCCTTTGTGGAATAGGAAGCGAGGACCTTGTGCATATAATCTGTATGTGCCCTAGCCTAAAGGATATCAGACACACTTTACTCCGTCCAACATTCAAACAGAGTGGCATTAGGACCTGCAGGCAGGCAGTAAAGTTATGCTTCAATCCAGCTGCAACTCAGTTAAACTGCCGACTCACAAAGTTGTTCGATACAGTGGAAGAGAGACTTAAATGCAAGCATCAAAGCGAACAGTGACCAGCAAAACAGCATTGATTATGTTTATCCAAATGCATGGGCACTTTAAATTGGCATATTCAATCTGGCCACGCCATTGGTTGGCTAGACTGCGCAGTCCATGTTTACATCATGAAGCACAGGCACTTTAAATTTGATATGATTTTCGGGCCCCAACTTGATATTAGGATTGAGAACTGGGCGTGGTCCTGCACTCATACCATATTATCAGCAAGCTCAATATAAAAGACTGTACATTCTGAAATAATTTATAATTTGCTGCAGAAATTGAGAGAAGGATGGTTTTTTATGTGGTTTTTAAACGTGACGGTTATGTTTTTATATTCTGAGTTGTAATTAACTGAACAATAAATCATTACTTACTTCCATTAGCATATTGTAACGTGAATGATATAAAATCTCCTTTTCCAAACATTTTATCAGTGCATGCTAACATTGTCGACGGCCACCAAAAATACTGCCATAACATCCTCTTTGTAGACGACACACCCGCATGTCACAAAAGTACTCATTTTATTTTTTTATATTGAAGATATCTTATACCGAGTCAACATAGCTTGACAACTTTACAGAGTAGAGCGCAGAGAGTTGTACATCGAACAGTATTGCGTTCGTGAGGTGTGCAATTTATTGTAACAACGGACATTATTTGGGGTTTTCAAACTCTAAGTGTATTAAGTGCCAATTTATGGTGTTAATTGGGAAAAGCACAGCAGGACATAGAAATACGTCATTTTACTGCTACTGTTGTGATATATCGAAATTAAAAATACTCAAATGTAATGTTACTTTGCCCGTGACTGAGTTTGTTCAACTGCCTAGGGGTAAAGAAACAAGAGAATCATTCATAACTTGTTCTTTAGCTTACCTCCTTCATATTTTCCATCCGCATTCAGCGCATGGAAACCACCTTCTGGCAGCGTCAGCGCTATACAAAAACTACAAACATTATCATTTTTGTGTAGTGTGGTATCCAACAATTGCACTTTCTGATTTATCCGGTATAAAATACCGTGCAACCTCGTGAAAAACTGCCCTGGTGACATTACAATAAACTACTATTACTATATTGGAAATAGTCCTTCAAAGGTACACAAAGAAAGCTTTACCCTTGGTTGTGAGGTATGCGAAACTCTTCGCCCTCAGCTTAGTGCTTAAACAAGGAGAACTGAATGATACTTTGTATGACGCCTTTGCTAATAGTGTTTGCTTTGCAAATGTTTGTTAATAATTACTTCAGGTTCAGGTGATAAACCCAAAAAGTATGAAAGAACATGCCACGTGGAACAAGCCACCGTGAAGCAATCTAGGAAAGAACTTGTTTGTCACACGGATGCTTGCCACATTAACTGTGCAAATAATGCAAAGCAGCAGTAACTAGAATGTGGACTGACAATGATCGTTTTTTAGTAGATTTGTCTTTCCCACAATGCTTATTATGCACAGAACACAAGGTACACGTACACTTGCAAACTCAGCACACATATACTTACTTGCAGACAGGCCAACTCAAAAAGAAAAACATACATACAGGCATCTGTGGACACAGGCTAACAGACACAAAGAAAAGTAGTGTTGTGAGGCCACAGGGTGATGACTGACAGCAGAACACCGAGCTATGTTTCCCCGGCGAACACAGGGCAATGTGCCACAGGAGTGCACAGGAAGAGTGCATTGGCAGGCACATTCTCTGTGTGATGTCATAAACGAAATGTGTGTCAGTGTTGCGCACTTCTGCTGGTGAGTGTAATTCTTTGCTAGGTTTAATTTTCTACACAAAATAAATTGCTTCTAATATGACGATTAAAACAATAGCTGTGTGTGGGTGTGTTTTTTTAATATATTTTTATTTGGAGTAAACCCCTCTAAGCCTCCTTTTTAAGAACACCACTGAAACCAAAAATAGTTAATCACTTCAAAAACACACCCCAATCCCTAAAAAACCGACCAAAACTATTTCAAACATAGCCATAAAACCTAAGAAATCCAGAACACCTAAGCAATGCAAATCCCCTAGCTTCCCATACAAAATTAAACCCACTCAAGCCATAGCCCTAGACCCAACACATAATGAATACAAAAAAAGAGGGCATACCTGCACTTAGAAATGGCAGAAGCGTCGTATGGATAGCTATAAAAACTGCAGGTGGAGGAGAATTTTGTTGGCAGTTTCCATCTCTCCATTTAACTGGAGGAATGCCAGAAAACACCGTACATGGAACCCACTGTTACAGTATTAATAACAATACTGAAGATCCTACGGTGTAGGAGCTGCCCATATCTACTTCGCACACTCGGCCAAAGTGTGTTTTTGACACCATTGCAACCACAAATTCTCTTTGAAGCCCCGGAAGACATCTTGCTTTGCTTCCTGCTCTCACTAATATATTTTTTTCCTGTTGACATTAAGGAGGCCGGCAGCGGAGTAGAAAGAGACTCCACTGTACAGAATTACAATGTTAACCTTAAATGATCTGGTAGAGCCTGTTCTATAGTCAATGGCCATCGCTGCTCTTACATGCTGCAGGTTTCTCAAGAGATTTTCTCAAGAGATTCAAGAGATTTTTAAGGTCTCGCCTAGACAGCGTGTGAGCTATCTCTTCGAGACCTTTTGTTCTCTATCAGTGGGCTTATAGACACCCATTGCTTACCACTGGTTGGCTTCATTGTAATGGTCATATGCTTGCTTCTTATTAGTCAGCTGCTGTAGGCTTCCTTCCTCTTCGTGCGTTTGTTCCTCCCGAGGAGCATAGATGAATTACTTGTGTCCTAACCCTGCTCCCTTTTTCCTTAGGTTTTAAGCACTCTACCATAGTGTGTCTTTTTCAGCTAGCTCCCTCATATACTTCCATCCCCTCCGTGTTCCTTCTGTGTTCTTCAGCTTGCCCCTCCCTTCAGTTCTTTGTTGCTGGACCCATTCACCCTCCCGCCTTCCATTCGCTTTCTGTGTTAGCTTGCCCCCACTCGTCCTTCCTCCATTCTTCCATTTATTGTCTGTGTTGGCTTATCCATTCCTTCTTGTCCGCTTCACTCCTTCTGTTCATTGTTGGTGTTGCCCAGGGTCTATTCCCCCAACTGCTGTCGGTTTTGGCACCCTCCACGGCCTCCCTCCATTGTATGTGATGGTCCCAATCCGTTGTCTATGTTGGCACCACTCCCACATATAGAGCTTTTATTTCCCAATGCCCCCCTTGTTGCGTCCCACACTGCCCTCCCTATTGCCAACAAAGAAAAAGCAGTAAGCACGGGCTGCGTTATGGTGTTTCCCCCCCCCCAACTTTTAGCCATGATGTACACCAGCCACGCTGATTTACTACATGGCAAAACAAATGGAAAAAAAAATGACAAAGCCAATACCTCACCCAGGCTTTGCCAATGCTAGCTGTATGAACGATCTTGGTGGACAACACTTGAAAACTCAAGTCATTAATCTCCAAGCAGACTGTCCAGAGACTATTTAAACTCCTACTGACATGCATCGTAAAGCAGATATGAATCACCTCGAAAGTACAGTAACACAAACCAGCCCGAAATGATTCTACTTTACAGTAGAAGGATGGGGACAAACTTATACAGGGCAGAGGTATTTAATCTAGGATTAACCTGCAAAGCTCAGGTGATTCACTAGATACTTGACGTGTGCCTTACGAGAGGCGTGCTGAGAACTCTGCATTGCAGGGAGTTGAGTCATCAGTAGGATGGATGGCCATAAACCTCAGCACAACTTTCTGGCTTTGAACTGAGACCACAGCATAACCTCAGGTTGGGAATTAAGAAAAGTGTGCAGGGCGGCAGTCCTTTGCAGCTGTGTGTATGGTGAGTGGTGTTTACTGTGAGTACAGGGTGAGAAATGTGTATTGTGAGAGCAGGGTGAGTGGTGTGTCTGTGTGAGTGAAGAGTAAGCAATGTCCTTGAGTGCAGTGTGAATGCTGTTTATGTGACTGCAAGCTTAGTGGAGGAATGCAAGCAGGCCACTTTTGCGTGAGTGTAGGGTGGCTGATGTGCCTGTTTGAAGTGATGAGTGAGTAATGTCTCTGGTTGCAGGATTTTAGAGTGTATTCTGAGTGGATTTTCCGTATTAGTGAAGGGACGAGTTTGTGTGAGTGCATGATAAGCAGTGTGTTTCAGTGCAGGGTGAGCACGAAGGGTGTGTGAATGTACATCTCTGAGGTGAAGATAAGCAATGCCACAGGAGTACAAAGTGAGTAAGGTGCCCGAGTGTAGTTTTTCAGAGTCTATGTGTGCAAGTTGAGGGTTGGTGTGGGTGCAGGGTCAGCAGTGTGCTTGCATGTGTATGATGAATGTGCCTGTGTGAATGCAGGGGGAGTGGCGTCTCTTTCTGAGTTTAGAGTGAGTTGTGCCTGTGTGAGTTTATGGTGTACGGTGTGTCTGACTGCAGGGTGTACCAGTGTGCGTACATGGTAAGTGGTGTGCCTGTGTGAATTCAGGGTGACCGCGGTATGTATGCGAGTGAAAGTTGCAGCATATTAAAGCCAAATCCACTGGCTTTGCATATGCTCATCAGTCCTGCAATGTTCTAAGATAGAAATGAGTCCTTAATCGATTATGATAGAGGCAAGCTTTCAAATATGGCTGCAAGCAGCTAGGAACCCACAGATTTATTTTTAGTTTTTTTACGTAGTACATTCCCTTAAATTGACCTTTCGAACGTCCCTTCATTTTCACTGTGAAGTTCTATGATCCTCCTCATGCATCAAGTGAGCAAATATAGATGCCCATCTAAATTTGATATTTTTTCATCCCATCTAGTATGCCTTAGAAGAGATAATCTTTACTACATTTTGATTTCATCATTGTGACCCTTTTTGCACCCTATTTTAGCTCCTCGCCTTTTTCAAGTTTGGAAAAAAAGGTAACATATTAAATGTTCCTAGACAATAATGGTTTCCAGGGCTGAAACTGCTGCTGATAAGCAGGCCGAATGAGAGTGTGGCCGTTGTAAGAGAGAAGTGAAAAAAAACAGCTGTCTCCTGCACTGACGAAAAGTACAGAGTGGGTGGCGCTCCTCATTGTGTAGATCTTGAAAAGCTTCCGGGGCACCCAGAAGCAGAACATGACACAAGTACATCCCATGTGGTGCAGATATGGCCCTGAGCACTATACCACCTCTGCTCCACTCATCCCCCGTGTGTACCAACACAGCAGACACTGAATAGTTGCCTTGTGGGCTGATCCAAAAACGTGTACAGCACTTCTAGTATATTAATTGCTTAAAGGGGCTGACCCAAAGCCCCTCTGTAATTGATATGTGTTCATCATTCTAAACTACTAAAGCTGTCTCTAAGCCTCACATCAAGACAAGAGCAGATCTGCAGTAAGTGAGCATGAAAGGGTGTAGGCAGAAATGTAATTTGGAGATATGCACCCAATGGTACTTTGAAGCTAACAATTTTCCAGGATTCATTAATGGCGATGACAGAAAAAAAGATTGGGAGGCCAACTGTCAGCACATTCACCTTACCGGGATTCCTCTGGTGCCCGAATTCCCTTAAAGTGGGGGAAACCGAGCAGCTATTTCATATAAATTAGGTTGCAAATGGTCACACACACCATTTGCCTATCCAATTCTTTGCCGCACTTTCCCTTTCATACTTGATAGACCGTGAAATAGCACCTACATCTGACAAACCGACTTTCAGTGACTGAATAACGGTGGTTGTACAGCTGGGAGGAGTGGGCAAAATTATTTTTGTCCTGCTTTCTGGATGACCCCGTTTTCTGAATCTTTCAACAATGTAAAGTCTGTACAATCCAACTGGCTGTAATAGAAGCCTTTTCTTCACCACTCCAACACCTCTCTTCAACGGACAGCAATTACAGATGTGTCCTGCATCATCCCGGCCATGACACCCGGCTAGGAGACTGAACACTCCCTCATTACCCACCTACCCCATCACAGGGTGGGAGGTGATAAACACATAATGCTACTCCCCATTTCAGCATCCTCCTGAGTACCCATAGGAGTGACAAGAACATGTACCTGCAGTTCAGCTCTTTGTTTGCTTCCAATGAGATAAGGAGAGCTGGAGAAGAACCATTGGCTGCTGTACTATCTCATGCCTCTCAGCTGTGCTGGATCGTGCGTGCTGTTCTGGCTATTGTGTATGGTTGGGATTACAATTGTTTGTTTATTCTTATGATTGATCCTGTTGTGAGCTTGGTGATACCCAACTATATGGAACATCTGAGAAGCGTTGGATGGGTCCTTATAAAGTGCTCTATTAAATGGTCATGTGTTGTTTCCTGCAGTCACTCCTATTTATTTATTTTTAAATTTATATATGGCGCACAGCTACCCGGAGGTTTCCCGGCGCCTATGGACACGACATAACGAGAGAGGAGCACACGAGACAGAATCTATTGATTAAAGAGCCAGGTTTTCAGTTGTTTGGGAAATTTAAGATGGTGTTTTTCCATGCGGAGGTGCATCGGAAGGGAGTTCCAAAGGGAGGGATCCAGATGGGCAAAGGATCGTCCTCCCATTCTGGCTCGTTTGATCCTGGGTACTTGAAATTTTAATTGATTCGAAGAGCGAAGTAGACGTGAGGGGCTGTAGTGTTGCACTAGGGCATTTAAATAGTGGGGGGTTAATCCTTCATTTATTTTGTGCATATAGCAGAGGGCTTTAAACTTGGCTCGATTGTCAATATGCAGCCAGTGCAGTTTGCAAAGCGCTCCTGATGCGGAGGCTTTACTGGGAAGTTGACATAGTAGTCGTGCTGCAGAGTTTTGGATCACCTGAAGTTTGCGAAGGTTTTCTTTGCTGGCACCCAGGTAGAGCACGTTACCATAGTCCAGCCTGGACATTATCAAGGCCTGAACTACGGTTCTCTGTGTAGAAGTGGGAAGCATCCAGAGAATTTTTCTTAGCCATTTTAAAATGACAAAGCAGGTGGAGGCTACCTTAACTATTTGCTGCCGCATGGATAATTGGTCGTCAATAATGACGCCTAAATTGCGGGCTGATTGAGATGGGAGAGGGAGGTCGCCCATTTGCGAAGGCCAATGCTGGGGGCCCCAGAGCTTTTTGTTGTTCCCAAAAATGATGAGTTCCATTTTGCCCCCGTTGAGTTTTAATTTATTGAAGTGCATCCAGTCAGCGATCTTATTGAGCCCCAACTGAAGGGAGGATGCTTTGGTGGTCTCCTTCGAAGAAAGCGAGAAGATAAGTTGGGTATCGTCCGCGTACGAATAAATTGTAAGCCCAGCTTGCTCTGCTAACGTGGCAAGTGGACTGACGTAGATGTTGAAGAGCAGTGGGCTTAGAATGGAGCCCTGGGGGACTCCATATGAGGAGATCAGTGTTTTGGAGTGAGCTGCGGAAGAGAAGACCTGAAAGGTCCTATTGGACAAAAAGCTGGACAACCATTCAAGTGCCGTGCCACAGATGCCTTTAGAATAGAGGGTTTTTAAAAGTGTAGTATGGGAGACAGTATCGAAAGCGGCACTCAAATCAAGAAGAATTAGTGCCACAGTTTCTCCTTTATCGACCAATTGGCGGATATTCTCAGTGACTCCCAGGAGAGTCGACTCTGTCGAGAATCCTGCTCTAAATCCTGACTGTGACGGGTGTAGAATGTTATGAGATTCAACATATTTCGTCAACTGGGAATTAGTGCGTTTTTCAAGGATTTTGGAGAACACAGGAAGTAAGGAAATGGGACGAAAATTAGAGAAAATCTTGGGGTCTGAATCGGATGTTTTTAGTAGTGGAAGCACCATCGCATGTTTCCAAGCTGCAGGAACTTTAGCTTCAAGTAGCGATGCATTACGGAGCTCCATAATGATATTGAGGGTAGAGGAGTCTAGTTTCAGAAGAATAGCTCTCCCTTGCTTGTACAAGTCATACCAGTCACTTAAGTGTTACACACAGTCAGACTATCATCTATACAAAAATTGGATTATCTTCTTATAAACTGTGTGTCAGGTGACTCCTCCTTTTATGAGTCCGTGTCCAGTGCTTCACATTCTGCCACAAGTTCTGTGAAATGTTGCAAGGCATCGTTAAGTTATAGGAGTTGAAATAAAAAGAACATAGATGCAAGTTGAATACAATTATGGAATTTAGTCAATGTGTTAAAACTCTTTACAAGTAAATGATGTCCTAAAAAAGAAAGTACTATTAAATTACATGTAATTTATCAGTCACTTATAGTCGCTTTATTTATTATATATTTTAAAATCCATACGTAGGTATTATTGTGCTATATTAATCCTTCTGACCTGGTATATAGTTACAGTACTAACTTCACCATCGCTCCACATCCCTTCGTAAACTATAGGTTGAGATACTCGTCAAGCATTGCAGGCGTGCCAACAGTGACACACCCTATGAAATGAGAAACTGACGCACATGTCACTGCGTTGCTAAGGAGTAGTTCACAAACCTAGACACAAAGCCCCATTCAGGAGTCACAGCATAAGGTTACGTGGAGTGTTGTGGATCAAGTATCTTCAGGCCACCAAACTACTTAGAAGAAATCTATGCCAGACGAATATGTCCGTTACCTTTGCAGCCCATTCGTTTACAAAAACATCAGCTTAAGAATGGACTCTTTCACTATTCCCACCAAAGATTTACAAATCAATGCTCGTGTTTCTTAATTCGAGAAAAAGGAAATATCAAAATGTAACTACAACAAACCATACTGGTATTTAGGAAACTGTAGAAAACAATGGATTTTAAGCTTTCACCTACCTAATTAACAGTTGACCAAAACCTAGCATGCAGCGTAGATGTTAGAAAAAAAAAAACATGTTTTTCAGAGTACAAGAAAGCTTAGCAATAAAAGTAGAAAGCTAAAAGGACACTTACATTCAGGGACACTTGTAAAGTGATTTTGCTAAATGGTCATGAAACCCACATGGGGTTGTACACACGACAATCCCCCAGCGCCTCCCCCCCAATACCCCCGCTGAATGTTTTTTTATAGCCTTTAGGTCGATTTATACTTATGTTTTCATATTGTTTTTTGCACGAAAGGTAAGCAAGCAAGTCAAATGTGTGTCCTCATCTCTGCACATGATGGGGATGTTGAAGATAGCCAGAGTTTGTGGATTCCTCTGCAGAAGTTTAAGGAAATTGCCAAATAGGGAAAAAAATTGTTTTCTACCCCAATAAATGTGAAAAAGTGCAAAGGGTTTTTACAAAATGGCTTCAGCAAAATATTTACTGTGCTAAAAGTACACTCTTCTAAGCTTTCTGCACCAGGCGAAAAAGACAAAAGCGAAAAATGCTCTTTCTGCACTTTTGTAAATCATGGACGCCATTTTCTATTATCGTAATTTGTACTTATTTACAATCCGTAGCGTAGGGGAAATGGGGCTGAAACTAATGAGTTAACCCAGAAAGCTACAGGTTTCTAAAAAACAGACAGCTTTAAATTCGATAAAGGGTTATTTTTGTAGACTGTACAATGTTTTCCATAACAATATGAGCTATGAATTCACAAAACAGTTAATTCACATAAGGAAAAAGGAATTAGGCACTAGGTTTACATCTGTAACATGTTGTATTCAACGCTGATCAATACAAATCATATATCACTATGTGCCTAAGACTCTTTTTTTTTTTTTTTTTGCAGAGATGTAAAACTTTCCTAGTTTGTAGAAAAATACAGGCTATGGGGGAGGTGCCAAGATGGCAGAGTGAACAGGCGTGCTTATCCTTTGCTCTCTGCCCGCCATCTATAGTAACCAGGAAAAAGCCAGATGATGATGCTTGATCAAGGAGTCTGCAGGCTCTCTAGGATACTGGAAGAAATGGGCAGATCAACGGAATGAAAGTCTAAAGATTAGCTGTGGATTCAGCTACGAGGCACTGGGGGCCGAGAGAATCACAAGATGGGGCCTGTGCTTGTCGTTTGCAAATGAATCCCCAGTCTGAAGCGAGTAGGCAGACTCGCTGGCCTCACAAGACCCCATCAGCAACAGGGAAAACCCGGCCCTCCCGCAGCTGAAAGAGGGGTGACGATAAGGCAGTCGTGGCAGAGGAAGGCCTTCCACATGGCAAAGTAGAGGCTCGGTCCTTCAGTTACCAATGCAGCGGAGCCCCGAACAAGTGATGGGCGGCGTGAGCTGATAGTCACGGCTACCTCCTGGCAAGAGGGGCAACCCAAAGCACACAAAAGGACCCAGCTGCCAAGGGCAAAACATCGGCCTGAGCATGCAATCGGACTGTACCACACTCAGAAAGCAAACAGAGGTGGAGCAGGGTGAGCTTTGAACCAATATTCAACCGCTCGAACGGTGACATGACGGATTGGTCCCAAGAAGATCAACGCAGTGACTCCCTGACCAGGTAGTGGGAGATGATGGTGACGGGCACACATTGATATAATTACCGATAGTGGAGTAAATTCTAGGTGTAAGAGTACTCAGATAACCACATCACTTCAACATCTGGGTCCAAAATGAGAGAGAAGAGCGGAGTGCTGTGGTCTTGCTTGGGGAGGGCTGCGTATCATCACCCCATCTGAAAGAGGAAACTTCCCTTAGCAACATATGAAATGGCTTGCCTCAGAAATGCCAGAAGGCCAGGTTCAATCTCGTGCACTGACGTATGTAGATGGCTCCCAAAAGGAACACACTGGAAGACCTACGTCAGTTTTCAAACACCATTCAAAAGTATACCACTTAAGGAAGCGCTGAGCAAGGAGAAAGGTCAGAGAGAAACAAAGACACTCAGGAGGCAGTGAGCAGACCTGCAGAGTGCCCAGAAGTTGCTTGCTCAGGCATGACATAAAGGAAAACCTTATTAAAGAAACAGAACACAATATTCAAGATTTCATGTCAACGCCGGGCATGAAGATTACGAATGTGCACAGAGACAGACGCAGTCAGATCCAGAAGCGTAGAAGTCAAAAGCCGGTGAACCATTGAAAACTGATACTTAGCAGTGATTAGAAAGTGTGGAGGAGCACCTGGAAATAATCGCAAAAAAACACAAAGAGCTGGAGAAGAGACCAAGGAGAGAGAATATAAGTGTGGGGCCTCAAATGGACATATCTTACTTGAGGGAGCTGTTCTACTCAATACTGGACACATTCCAAAATCCAACTGGATAGAGTGGAAGGCCACAGAATAACACAGCAAAGCGATAGATCCAGAGACTTTGAGGCCTATTCACAACGGTAAATATACATGTTTAGATTTACTTGTGTATATTTACTACTAAACGCAGGTGTAAATCAACTCACGATTTCAAAGTGTAGATTCATATATAAGTGTAGACTTACATGTCTCTGTCCTTTAGTGGAGCCCCCTACAACAGGATTTACACAATTAACAATACTACAAGTACATTTTCACGCGTAAGTTGAATTCACTATCACTGTAGCGCAGAACTCTCTATGGGAATGTATAGGAAAAAGTTTATTATTCTTAATAAAAGTATTTTAATGTAGAATATAAAAGTAGAATAATTTAGAATAGTCATTATAGACCTAGACCTGTTAAAATAAAATGTTACAGCAAATAACTCCTGATGTTAAATGTGTATGAAATATTATATATTGCATTTATAAATTATATTTTTCAAAGAATAACTACAAAAATTCCCATCCACCGTAACATTTGTACTTTTATTTAGTACATATACTACATTTTGTTAAACATTAAGTGCAGAATTAATAGAAATGATTTTGACTTTAATTTAATTTTAAATTCTATTTATTATTACATTTTGAAATACAATAATTATTTCTTTTGAAGGCAAATGGATTCTTGGACCATAAAGTCTCTTGACTGAACCCACCCCTGGCAATGCAAGCTCAAGGACCTGTGCTTTGACCTGGAATGTCTTTACTTCAGGCAGTGATCTGATGTCCCTATCCTGGGTGTATCACATAAACGGTGGCAGAATCATAATGCATTTTGTGTAGCTGTAGTGTGTCAAGACCTTTTTCTTTGTGTCAGTGGCAGTGGGTCCACTGAACCCTAGTGTTTAAAGTTCCGCTGTTATGTGGAACTCAGAAACTTGCAGTGACATCCTGTGTGAAGTTTGGGAGTGTGAGTGTGTGTGTCTGTGAGTGTGTGTGTCTGTGTGTATGTCTGTCTGTGTGTGTGTGTGTGTCGGTCTGTGTGTGTGTGGGTGTGTGGATGTGTGCGTGTCTGTCTGTCTGTCTGTGTCTGTCTTGGAGAGTCAAAAACCGATGTAAGGAGGACAGAGATAGGGCAATCTTTAGAAATGCCACTAAGAATGTGTTAACAAGAGGATGGTGATTAGTTTGTCTTGAGCACTACCATTTGTTTAACCCTAGGGGTGAGCCCATAGTTTCTGTTCATCAAGGTGAAGAAGTTACTCTGCATGGGCTGCCCTTTTGTATGGCCCTGATTACTGCTTTAGGAAGGCTGATAACTGCCAGGTGCAGAGACCTCACATTTCATTGTGCCCCTCTTGTGTGTATTACAGCTTGGAGCCAACTCCACTGCTATCTGCAGTGAGAAGCATCCCTTTATACAAAGGCTGAGTCTGGAGTGCAGCCTGTGAATGACATATGAAAGGGAACAAACCCTCAACAATTCTGAAACACGAGTTAGTGAATCCACATCCATTGTCTGGAAAATGTGTACACAAGCAAGAAAAAGAGTGCTCCCTAGAATACTAGAAGACTGCTGTGTAACCAGGGTTGGCGTCTGTCTGAAAGCCAGCCTCTCAGAAATAAGGGAACATCCCCTGAAGTTAACACTTTCTGCTGGAAGAGCACAGGATCTGCCTGAAGAGCTCAGGAGCCTGCCTGCCACAACCCGAATCTGTGCAGGATATCAAGGTTAATCCCTCCTTCTCTCACTGAGGGTTAACACACTGCACTTTCTGGGTAAAACTTCAGGACAATGAAGGGAAGCCATGTGAATAGGGAAAAAGGCTTTTGGGAAGAGAGGGAGAGAAAACACTTGCTCCAGCAGGTGATTTGAGGACCTGAACTGGATTCACAAGGCCAACAGTAGAGGCACAGCATCTAGGACCAAGTGGAGGGACTGTGACATATCTGCCAAAAGAGGGAGAGCACAATCTAATTGCGGAAGGACAAGTAAGTATACACATGGAGTAAAGCAGCCATACAATGATTTGACTTATCCAGAGCAGAGTGCAGGTAGTATGTGACTAACCATTAGGCAAACCAGGAATCTTGTTGAAGAACCCAAGTAGAATTTAAGCACTTCTGAAGCACCAGTAAACAGAAGAGCAAGGCAAGAACAAGCAGCAAAGATACAAAAAAAGCTGGAAGTCCAAAGAGGGATAGCGAAAAGGGAACAAAAACAAAGTAAAATAATAAAGGTTCAGGGATGAAAGGCTGGGTGCGAACTACAGTGAAAGAAAAGGAGTCATAACAACTGATGCTGGCAGATACTTGTTTACTCGCGCAGGAGGTCTTTATACTACTTTGCCAAGACTGACCTGGGAAGTGCTTTGCTCTGGCCGGCCCTATAATGGCTGATGTGGCATAGTGAACTACACTGCTCTGAAAGTTTAAGTCCCACATGTTTGCAGTTTCCCCTATCATGTCCACAATCTTCTCCTCAAATTAAGTCTTTTAAGTTACTTATGCACTCGTACCCCTGGTGACCAGAAACGGCCTGTGTGCTAAGAGAGGGAAGGGGTGTGCCTGTTCCTGCAGGAAATGACCAGGAGGAAAGATCCAGAATGTTCTTGTTGTATGGAGCTCCCAGATGAAGCTGTCGAACCCAAGAGAGACCTAGGAGTGACTCTTACTGTGAAGGGATCCAAATTGTCTATATCCATAGTTCATGAAGAACTGGAGCTTAGACTGTATCACAGTGTAAAGTCTGTGCCGCCAGGAAGCCTGTGGTGGGCCAAGTGACTGGTACTGTTGACGCTGATGAGAAGGAGATCGATTTGTCACTATCAGGCAGCCTCTTAACAGCCCAGAGGCTGCAAGTGCACACCACCAACCCAGACACCACCCTTCCCCGATGCCACGAGAAACCTCCATCTAGAGACTGCAAACGGTTTAAGAAGAGTGCTGGTCTGCAGCAGACCTCGGAAAACTGCCATTGCTGACAAGTGCAGCTGCAGAATAAAGCTCTGTCCCCGAGCAGCCCTGAGAAGATCGTTCTGTGTGTTTTAGTTAAAGTGCGGATATTCTGATGGTTTTCCACAAATTAGGTGAAGTCAGTTAGAAAGGTACTGAAGTAAGATGTAGAAGTAGCAAGGTGAGAGAGGAGTTTGATCTTTAGGTTGTCGAAGGAAAAATCTTTGAAAGATATGAGCTTCTTTTTTGTAGTAGACACTGACCAGTTCGATGGGGCCAGTGAGGTGGTTGGTTCAATTCCTCCAATATAAAGAAGTACATAACGTGTGATCTAATCCTGTTTTGTCATCTTGGATTTTGATGGTATATAAAAAGCACTTGGCCATCAGCTGGCACCAACAGGGGACTCAAGACCAAAACAACTGTCAGGTATTAGAACATGAGAATGGTATAACACCTTCTTCAATCAGGTATGGATCCATCCAAAGTACAAGAGGGGAGAGACTAAGGGCCAGACTTAGATGTTGGCGGACGAGTTACTACGTCACATCAGTGACAGATATCCCGTTTGCTAAAATATAAATCCCATTACAGTCTATGGGATTTATATTTTGGCAGACGGGATATCCCTCCGCCAAGATCTAAATCAGGCCCTAAGTCACTTCTCGCTATGGTTTTTTCCAGGACCTTGCATCAGTGCTATGGTTTTTTTCAGGACCTTGCATCAGTCATGTTATTTGCAGAGAGCAGAACATTTTAATTCTGGGAAAAAAAGAGATTCATATTCCTCAACTTATAAGCATGGGAAAATGTCAAGTTACATACCCAGAGAGACCTCTGGTCCTGTTCAGACAGAGTAAAACAGTGATAAAATGCTTCTTCTGGTTTGAACGCTGATTCAAATCAAGTCACACTAACCTGAAAAAGGCAAATATAAAGTGACGGACACAATTTTCTCTAGATGCTGCAGTTTAAACTGTTTTTTCATTGTTTTATCATTTGTAAAATAGGAATTTAAAAAGTAGAAAGAGAAAGTGTTTCATTGATGCGGACATTTAGGGGCCCATTACGATACCCGGCGTAAAAAAATCCGCCAGGCATGGAAGCGGCAAAAATCCGCCCGCACACACCGCCTGAACACCGACCACGCCATTACGATTACACAAACCGAAAACCGCCATCGGCGGAAAATCACACAAAATACCGCCCGCCAACGTCCGAGTCGGAGTCAAACCGCCCGCCACGGACGGAAACACGCACGACAACACAAAACCGCCCGCCCTCACGGCCGACACACCGCACGTGAAATTACGATCGCACCGACATGAGCGCGGAAAACCACAAATATACCGCCCGCCAGCGCAAACAACGCCGATGAGAATCGACACGGCAGAAGCCATGGCGCCCACGTACCTGCACAGAAACCATCCGCACACAAAACCAATAGCACACAACATGGCCAACAAGTCCACACAGCAAGGCACGCACAAATACACAAGCACAGTACACATCCCGAAAACACCCCCCGGACAAACAAAAAATACAAAGGCCAGAACCCCAGACACAACACACCTGAAAACAACAGACCATGAGGACACACCCACATAGGTGAGTACAAAAGCAGCACTCCCACAGACCACAACCCCTTGCTACATTGCAAACCAGAGAGGAGAGGAGAGGACACAGTGACACAGCAAGGACAGCAGCACACCACAGAAACGCACACATCACAACCACCACCACCACCACCACCACCACCAAACACCACCACCACCACCACCACCACCAAACACCGGCACCACAAACCCCCTGCACATTACACAACACACACCGCACCAGCACCACAAACACCATGGCACCACAAAGAATGCCCAAGTACACGCCCATTGAGCTGACGGTCATGGTCGACGAGATCATCAAGGTGTACCCACAAATCTATGGGAACATGGTCCAGCACACACCACTAGCCACCAGAAACAGAATGTGGAACCGGATCGTAGACCAGGTCAATGCAGTCGGGACCCTGCCCAGGAACAGAGGTGAAATAAACAAACGTTGGAATGACGTAAAGAGCCTGGTCAAGAAGAAGGAGGGCAAAAACAGAGAGCTGGCTGCCGTCACTGGCGGAGGGAATCCCGCGCTCTTTAAGACCTTCAAAGCGTGGGAGGAGAAGGTGCGAGTCGTAATACATCCGGAGATCCTCGCCGGATTAGCAGGGGGAGTGGAGGCTGGTAAGTACAAACTAATGTATACCAGCACACCGCTATGTACTCACATGCGCAACCACCATGCCACAGCTCCCAGGGACAAACACCCCCATGTCCAGCACACAATACACAACACATCACACACACATGCAACAGACACCACCACACACAGCCCAAACCGAACAACTGTAACATACGTGGGGACATGTGTACACTCAGCCAGCCACGTAACCACCAACAGGTCCCCAAACATGCCAGAAGCGCCACAACGAGCACCCACCACACCCATGTGTCCGCCACAGCTGCACTAACCGACAAGTAACAGGTAAGTGGCAGGAACACAAAGTGCAGTGGGTGGGAGGGTGGACAGCCCAAGTACAACACACACCAGGCCCCAGTCCCACAGCACAGCAAGGAGGAGCATCCCCCACACCCCACAGCCACGTGTCAGCCACCGCAGTGCACAACGACAGCCGAAAGGCAGACATCACGGTCCACAGCAATCGGTGTCAGTGGGTGTCCAGCCACCCCACGACCCACAACACCCCCCCACCCCCACAGACCTGCAACATGGAGCACCCCCCGCTTAGAGCCATGTGGCATCCAGTACAGTGCACGCACGAACAACTTGCAGGTGGGAAACTGGACAGGGCTGGATTACTGGAGGCATGAGGACCATAACACGACCAACACATGGGACATGTCACGTAGCAGACGAACACGCAGCACCGCCCACCGTCACGAACAAGTGAACAATGTGCACACGGACATGAACAACAGACTCACACCCCACATGACCCATCACATACATAGCAACACCCAAGGAGCCACGTCTGCATGCACAAGCCACACTGAATATAGTACCACACGGCAGCCACTGTGCAACTCATCACACACAACCGAAACACCATTGAAGTCCTGTCCATGTAGCCCCTACTGCCTGTCAACCACACACCCCACAACTACGCCTATGTAAGACAAACAACACTAGACGCAACAGAGCGGAACAACATATATGCACACGAACACCACTGAACCCATCAAACACACAGACACACCATGCACATACAACATACCATCCATCCGTCAGCCCCAGTCTCATGAAAGGCATGTCATCCGCACAGCTGCCACACATACAGCAGTCACGCTAAGATACATGCCCATGACCAACCATGTGCCAGAAGTCAATGAAGCGCACGACACACTGTGAGCAACAACACACAACATGGGCCACACCCCCCCGAGCACTGCAGTGATGCACATGGCACAGGGCAGCACGCACACCAAGGAGATGGGACAACTGCAATACGTTGGCTGGCACACAACCATCACTCACTCATAACGATGCGTCCAATGCCATGTCCAGTAATCACAACAGACAGCAAATATGCAGGCCATGTCAAGCATGCACACACCTCAAACCATGCACTGTCATGCTGCCACAACACATGTCACGTTCGGCACCCATGGCTCACAGCATGTACCCCAAAAGCATATTCCATCCCAAATGCGAATCTGGGGCATGGCCCCCATGTTGCCATATGCGTTCCATTTGAACCCCAAAAGCATATTCCCTCCCAAATGCGAATCTGGGGCATGGCCCCCATGTTGCCATATGCGTTCCTAAGCGTTCCATTTGAACCCCAAAAGCATATTCCATCCCAAATGCGAATCTGGGGCATGGCCCCCATGTTGCCATATGCGTTCCTAAGCGTTCCATTTGAACCCCAAAAGCATATTCCCTCCCAAATGCGAATCTGGGGCATGGCCCCCATGTTGCCATATGCGTTCCTAAGCGTTCCATTTGAACCCCAAAAGCATATTCCCTCCCAAATGCGAATCTGGGGCATGGCCCCCATGTTGCCATATGCGTTCCTAAGCGTTCCATTTGAACCCCAAAAGCATATTCCCACCCAAATGCGAATCTGGGGCATGGCCCCCATGTTGCCATATGCGTTCCTAAGCGTTCCATTTGAACCCCAAAAGCATATTCCCTCCCAAATGCGAATCTGGGGCATGGCCCCCATGTTGCCATATGCGTTCCTAAGCGTTCCATTTGAACCCCAAAAGCATATTCCCTCCCAAATGCGAATCTGGGGCATGGCCCCCATGTTGCCATATGCGTTCCTAAGCGTCCCATCTGAACACCAAAAGCAAAGTACAAACCAGACCCAGGATGGGCCAGGAGCCCGCATACACCAGAGTCAAAATAAGTAGGGGCACAGCAACACACCCATCGGCATGGCCAATCCGTCCCATGCCACATGTGCACAGCACACAGTCCCATTGCCAAGCACACACAACTACAAATGCTACAGCCACACACACGCCTCCGGGAAACCCATGTACGAGATTGCACGAACTGTTAATGTCAGACGACAACTACATACTTCGCCAGGTGCAACACAATAACAAATCTCATTCTCTCCACAGGTGACGAACTGCTGGATGCTGGGGATGGAGCCAGCAGCCAGCACAGCCAGCCTACAAGCCCCCCACGAGGACACACGGATCTGGAGGATCTGTCCTCCTCTTCGGACACGGACCACCAAGCAGGCCCATCTGGTGTGGCAGGGCCCAGCCGCTCCACAGGACCCCTCCTACCCACCAACCCATCATCCAGGGCTGCTGAACATTCCCAGCCCCCTGCTGCCACTGTCGTTGCGGCCACACCCACGGTCATTGCGGCCACACCCACGGTAATTGCGGCCACTACCATTGCCGCAACCGCCACCATCGCCGCACCGACCACCACCGCCGCCACCACCACCACGTCTTCGCTGGCACCAGCCCCAGCGCAGGTGGTGGCCCGGCCGACTGGATCCACCCTGGGAGCCACAGCGAGGACCGTGGTGAGCAATGTGGCTAGTGGGCAGGGCCGGTGGCAGCAGGACTGGTAGGAGGAGCAGGGTCAGGGAAACGCCAGCCTCCCCTGGGAGCCATGCCCTGCCTCAAATGGCCAGAGTCCTTGGGGCCTATGAAGAGGCCCAAGGACAATGGGTCCGGTCTGCTTCAGACACGCGTGAGGTGCTGGGGGTGCTGAGGTCCATGGACGCCCGTATGGGCCAACTCGTGGACCTCATGGGCCAGCTGGTGGTGGCGGTGAGGTCACAGCCAGGGACAGCAGCTCCCCTCCGCCACCACCTGCCGGGGCGCAGGGTGGAGCAGCAGTGTCCAGTTCCCCTGCATCCACAGCCAGTGAGCACACCTCAACCACCAGCATGTCGCAAGCAGGCACCCCCCTCGCAAACGTGGAAGGGGCCGTCCGAAGTGGAAACAGATCTCCCGGGAGGACTTCGCACGCTCCAAACGCAAGTGAGGCAGCCAGCCAGCCTTCCGCCAGCCTTCCTTGACCAGCCACTGCATTGACTTGGACTACGATCCCACTCCACACAGCCATCTGGATGGCATGTGTGTGTTGGACTATGGACATAGAACCAGTGGGTACACCCTGAGCATCACGCAGCCATGACCGACAGCTCATTGTCACTGCACGCACCACTTTTGTCATCACCTTACACACAATCACATGTCACAGTTTGTAATAAATGCACCTTTTACACTAACTGCTGTTTGTGCCCTGTGTTTTATTTGTACGGAATACAACGGCCACCTTGGGCGGAAAGGCACCTGATGCGTGGCATGGCAATTGAATCCGGAGGGCCTGTAGGGACCTAGGGGTGGGAGACAGAACAGGAGCACATTCAATGAGTGTGTCACACACCCATCACACAGTACATGTCAACAACTACAAGCAATGTACACACATCGCACAGAGCAATAGGGCACAATGCCACAGCCACCAACAGTGGCATACTACCCTGGCCATGGAGCGTTGACACACAGCACGCAGTGAACAAACGGCCACCCTGACACAGCACACACACACCTGCACAGATACAGCCACATCAGCCGTCGTACATGGACACTCACCGTCAAGTGAAGTAGCGGGCGATGAGCTGCTGCCGCACATTACCAGCTTCCTCCTCTCCGCTGTCCTCCTCACTCGAGCTGTCCTGGTCTGCGGGCTGGGGCCCTGGTTGATCTCCGTCATCCACGATGAGGGGGATCTGCTTCCGAATGGCCAGATTGTGCAGCATGCAGCACGCCACCACTATCCGGCACACCTTCTGTGGGGAGTACGCCAGCGCACCCCCGGTGCGGTCCAGGCACCTGAACCTGGACTTGAGGAGGCCAAAGGTACGCTCGACCACACGTCTGGTCCTCCCATGTGCCTCATTGTAGCGATCGTCTGCTGGGGTGCGAGGATTCCTCAATGGACTGAGCAGCCATGCCCCATTCGGGTACGCAGAGTCACCTGGGTGTGAGGGACACAGAGAACCGTTGCAATTCCAACTGGACAGGGGACAGCATCGCACAACCAGCACGCTACACCACTCCACATACTCACCGACAATACAGGCACGATCCTGTTGCATATTGGACATCAGTCGTGGCAAGATGCTGTTGCGCATTATGTGTGCGTCATGGGCCGAGCCTGGGAACTTTGCACACACGTGGGTGATCACCATGTCCGCAAGGCACACCACTTGCACATTCAGGGAGTGCGTGTGCTTCCTGTTGCGGTACAGGTGCTCAGTGGCCTGTGGTGGAACAAGGCCGACATGTGTGCAGTCAATGGCTCCAACGACGTGTGGGATTCTGCCAAGGGCATAGAATGCACCCTTCACTGCCGCCAATTCACGAGCCCTGGGGAAGCGGATGTACCTGTTTCGGTACAGCATCATGGCTGCCAGTACATCCCTCAGCACCTTGCTGAACATGGGCTGGGACATCCCTCCTCCAATGCCCACTGTGTGCTGGAATGACCCAGTGGCGAAGAAATGCATGGCGGCCATCACCTTAGCCGTGGGGGTGACAGCAGTCGGATACACCCTGCGGGGACGGAGATGGGGTTCTAACATGGCACACAGTCGATGCAGGGTTGGCCTGTCCAGCCGAAACTTCCTAATAACCTCTGTATCGTCCATGTCCGCCAGCAATTGGTATGGGCGGTCAATGTTCGGTCTCCGCCTAGGGACAATGGCAGAGGACACATGTCAAAGCAACACGACACATAGCAATTTCGCATACACATCACTGACATGACTGAGCAAGCACATGAGCCACAGCCCAGCTGTCAAGCTGGGACGGCACGGCCACAATACACTTACACAGGTCTCCCAACAATGGCAATGGCTAGTGATACAAACCACTGCCATGTGCATGCACATGGGGATCTAGGCCCCAATGACTTGCGGGGCGTGCTGATGGGGACTGACTGCATATCCGTCAAGCGGCAACATGAATGTCTGCTGAGCATGGAACTGCTTCCGCGGCTGGATGAGTATGGCACACGACGACGACGATGTGGGCACAGGCTGAGCGGCCAAAACAAGTGGGACCTGTGGCACGAGGGGATATGAGACAGTAGTAGGTGTCAGCACTGCACCCTATGTACAGCACTGTACGGATCACACCTCCCGAAACATTGACAGGTGTCCACATTGACAGCCCCATGCCAAGACGGCTGTGTGCTTGCAGTCACACGTCACAGGTGAGAGGTTACATTGCACGTGCCAGGTGGCAGACGTACATAGTGGGAGCTGGCATGTGTGTGCATGTGTCTCCTGTTCAGGATCCACCAGATGGGCGCTGACTCTGTACTGACCATTGGACACAGCTTGTTCCGTGGAAGGCTTGTGTGTGTGGGATGGTGGCACTGGATGTGCCTCCGTTGGGTGGGGGCCATGCACAGGGCGGGTACGTCGATGATTGCGCATTGTTGGTCACGGTGGGTGCACCAACTGAAGATGTGTTGCCCTGTGTTCAATTCCTATGTCCGCATGATGATGGACTGTAGATGTGGGCAGACTACACATTGGTCGATGTGCTGTCTATATGCATGTGCCTTCACACCAGGCACAGCTGCCCCTGCACATGTGACCCCTGCTGGACTCGCTGCTGGGTCTGTGGAGCTGATGCACCTTCTGCGCGTGGGGCGGACAGCTCTCCTCACTTCCCTCATTGCGCATGTCATGACTTTGCCGCAGGTGACATGGATCATGGAGGGCCCACATGTACGCGTGGGTAGGCTACACATGATTGTACACTGGTCGCCACCCCCAGTCAGTGTTTCGAATGGGAAGGTTGTCGTGCTGGTGGTATGTTCGATGTGGCGGATGGGCGGGCCTAGGTGCGGGCTTACATTCCGGACATGGGGGGTAGTTGGATTGGCGACTAGTTGCAGTACACACGGGACACGTCTCTTCCTTTCCACATCTGGGTCATCCCTTGTACTTACTGACAGTGATACAGTCATCTTCGCCCCAGCCCTCATGTCCTCCCCTCGCTCCCCCAATATGCATGCTCACCTGCGAGGCTAGCGCCTGCACAGGCAGCCCCAAGCTCGCACCAGAGAGGGCAAGGAGTGTATGTGTGGGTCCAGTTGCACGAGTGGGCTGTCTCAGGGTATGATGTGTGGCGGGACGCCGTCCACCTGCGTGGTGCCCCAAATGGAGACCCGGCCTGCATGGACTATGCATCACAGTCTCCGCCTTCCGGATCCGCCACCTGCGACACCCAGTGGCTGTGGCTGCCCTTGCGGCCAGGCCGCGTCCGTCTGTGGCTGATGGCCCACACATTCACTCTTTGGCCTCTCTGGGGAGGGCTCGGGGTGGTGGCGCACGCGCTTGCACTTAGTCGCAATGGCATGTGGCGTGGTTGGTATGATGGGCAATGGATGGGATGGTGCGAGCCACCTCCCGTGACGTCAGTGCTGCTCGTGCTGTGGTGCGTCCCCCCTACACTTCCATGTGACTTGTGCCATGCTAGACGTTGAGGTTCTATTGCCTGCGTGATATGACCAGGAGCGCGAGGAGACCTCTCACACACCATGCTCCACTGCCATCCCGTGCCCTGTATCGCCTGTGCGGATTGACTATGTTGGGATTACACCTGGTCGACTGGGGCTGTGTGTGCCTTGTCAAGGGGCATGGCGGGCGCACAACAGGATCCAGCTTGTCCACAGAGGGTGGGCTGAGGTGCGCCTGGTACCGCTTTGTACGTGTGCCCGGCTGCTGTGCACACATGTGTTCACTCCCCCCGACAGGTGTCCTCTCACAATGCCCAGGGAAGCGGTGGTGTACTGTTCATGACCCCTCCCAACACGGCGTGCTCCAACTTGGCATGTGCGCATCTACCCGTCGCACCCACCCACCTGAGCACTGCGTCCATACGACTTCACACGACACATGTGTGTCTTCCACAGTAGTGCTACTCATTTGCGTTGACATCCAATACCAGTGGACTACATGGTCATGTCACGACTGCCGTGTACTTCACATACTCTCATCCTCTCTCATTCGTACTTGTGAAATGAGTCAGCGGAGACAGTTTTGGTTTCAAACATTATATTGAGTCTTCTGTCCTCTGTGATGCAGTATAGTGGACACTACTGGCAGCGGAATACATGTTGAGGATATACTGAGCATGATTGCAAATGGGATAGGGTGTGGGGTTACATGTGATTGGCTGTTGCATGTGGGATGTGGGCTTCAGAGTGACATCTGCTTGGCCAAGGCTGTGCTAATGTACATTTACGTATAGCTGCGGAGCTGCGGACTTTGACACAGACGGTATACATGTAGCCTACCAGACCGCTTGGCATCATGGGCACAGTCCATCTCAGTTCCATGTGACAGGTTTGCTGCGGTTGTTCCTCATGCACGCGTGCATGTGAGATGACATCAGGGCATGTGCTTGCGTGCATGCAGCGGCGTGCCACTTGTTGTTGCACTGTGGTGGTTACTGGACATGTCACAGTCACTGGGGTCGTGTTGTTGTTGTATGCACTTGTCGTCCATGCAAAGGTCCTGGTATGGGATTCCCGGGGCGGGGGTGGGAGGGGTGCAGCACCCACAGACTCCAGGCGACCTATTCATGTCCACTGAGCGGTGTGTGTGTCCATGGGCGCTGGATCCATGCCGTGTCCTGGTTGTTCGTGCAGTTCCGTCCATGTGGGTGCGATACACAGAGCCCATGCCACTGCCTCCCACGATGCATGCGGTGTTCCTGGATGTGATGGGGAACAGTGTGCATGTCCCGGTCATATCCGATGTCATGGCGATGTCGTTGATGGTGTGGTTACAGTTGCCGGTCGTTTGGTATGGCTGTTGTGGTGGTGACTGGCCAGTCCGTGCGGAAGCTAAGCATGGGTGCGGGGTTGGACATCATAGGTCACTCGGGGAACCTGCGTTGTGGTCCGACGAATTGACAGGTTGTCAGGTATGCGATGCCGTCCAGCAGGGCTTCCATGTCATTGGTGGTGTACATGTTTGCCAGCCAATGTAGCGGATGGTGGCTGTCAAGGTGTTGTTCGTAAGTTGTCCCTTGGAGGACCATGATGGGGCATGCTGGGTGACATTCGATGTAGCTGTTCTCGATGATCCGTCGTGTGGAGGCACAGTGGTCCCATTTCAGTGCGGGTGCGATGTTGGCCACATACGCCATGCCCCCATAGGCAGAGCAGGCCCTGTCGTGTGCGTCCAGAGGGAGGAGTAGTGGTAGCAGGTCCGCCTTCAGACATGCCGGGTTGGAGAGGCATATCTCGACGGGATGCTGGTATGGACACCTCCGACAGTAGAAGACGGGCATGACGCAGCTGAACAATGTGATGCGGTAAGTCAGTCGGTAACTTACGTTCAGCAGGGACAGGAGATCGCATCCCAATGTATGGAACAGGTTGGTTTTGTACAGCTTGAGCTGTTCGGCGTAGTTGGGTAGGTGTGTTGCGGTTGCCATTTCCCAGCGGTGCGTTGTGGTGGCGTGCTCCGGCTGTGTGTGCAGTCTGCAATGTGCACGCTCCGAGGTTGCTGTGAGCTCTGTGTAGTCGTAGGGAGACAGGACTTGTGTTCTGTTTGCTTGTTTGGAGGACACGGGCCCTCTTCCCACATGCTTCTCAGACAGTTCAAGGTCAGTGATGTGTGACTCCTTCCAATTAACTTGCATGTGGCCGACATGGGGGAGTGTTTTCTTCTTTCTTCCCCGTCCGTTGTGTGCTTCTGTGATATGCGCTATCTGCCCTGTGGTCGGTCTCCTCGGCATGCCTGTGTTGGTCTATTCTTGGACAATGGCTGTATTCACCGGCTTCTGTCGTAGGGCTGTGGTTTCGGAGTTGGAATGGAAGGTCATTCAGTGCTGTCTGCTCTCCCTTGTGTGGGCGGCAGGCTGCCTTTCCGCTCTGCGTTGGGCCTTGTGTGTGAATGTTATTCTTGGGCCACCTGTTGTCGGTCCCCGGGCTCTTTGGTGTTCCGTTTTATATGTCTTGTTCATATGTGCAGGGTGGTATGGGTGTTTCAGTGTGGTACTGGCGTTCCTCTTCCCGAAGGGGCCCTGCTTCTCCTAGTTGGTGTTGACGCCGCTGTGTGCTTCGCCATGTTTGTTACACTGGGGTGTGTCCTGCTGTTGCGTGTCTTCACTGACATGTGTGCGTCGGTTGTGTGGCGTTGGGTGTTGTCCGTGAATTGGGCGTTGGGGACATGTCTGTGGCAGGCCTGTCACGTGTCATGTGCGTTCGGGGTGGGGCTGATGTGTGTGCTGCTTGGTTGTGTCCCTGTGTCTGTGTGCGACGCATGCATGGCGCTGCGGTTGGCCTCTGCGTTGTGCGCATGTGTGGCGGCGTCATCGGCGCTTTGGGGGCGTGACGGGGTGGTTGGTTCCTAGTCCCAGGTGGTGTGTACACATGTGTTCCGCGATGTTACGATTTGGCCTGTGTGTCATATGTGGATGCAATGGTGGATGTGTTGTGTACACGCGCTGGTGGGGGGTTGTCCGCTTTTTCCGCCCTTGCACTGTGTGCGCTGTTTGCGTGCACTTGTTGTGTGTGTGCCTACCTGCGTCTCCGCGGTACGTTGCGTCCTTGGTGGTGCATCAGCAGGAGCATGGGGAGGGCCTGCAGTGCTGGATTCATGCTCGGGGAGCCGCTTCTTCGTTGTCCGTGCTCGGCATCCGTGTTACCGCTTCGGTTTGTCGTACGGTATCTCTTGGCCGTGGGAGCCGTTTGTTTGCGGCATCGTAATTTATGCGCCGGGCGGGACGTGTTTCGTCGGACGGTGTGTGTCAGTTAGGCTGCGCCGCTACGTGTACGGGCGCACTTTGATGGCGGACGGTGTTGCTGGCTTGCCGGCGGTGTTTGGCCTACTTTTCGCATCGTAATTGGACGGGCGTGTGGACTGCTGCGTGCCGGCGGTAACTGGTGCTTTTTGCATCCGCCAGCACGGCGGTGGTGCTTCCGCCCGCCATCGTAATGAGCCCCTAAGAGTTGTAGTGTAATTTTAAAGGTGAACTTAGGGAAATACTTTTAGATATGAATGTAACTGAATGTATAGAACTAACCACTAACAGAAGTGGGTGTTACAAAAGAAAGCAATTCAAAACCCAAGGACAAAACTAGGACCATACATTGGGATTGGAGTGCATGCAAAGGCACAAAGAATGCAAGTGCAAGTTGAATAATGATGCGAATACCAGAAAAAGAAAGGTTGCAGAGATCTAAGTACGTAAAAACTGAAGGTTACATGTTTGTTTCCTCGAGGTTTTCATTGTTCAGAGGCCGAACAGTGAAACAACAGATATGAGTAATACTAAAATATGGGATTTGTAGACAAAGGACTGTAGCATAAAACTTTGTTTTATAACCTGTTTTTGTATAGTACGTAGTATGGAGTGTCCTGCTTTATAACGCGTGGAATTATGCATTCTTCGAAAATTTTCAAAAGTGATGCCAAAGATGCAGACCTGCTAATTGAAATTAACTACATGACCTTGACAAAATGATTTTCAATTGGTTTTGTGTGTGTGCAAACCCTCACTGTGGGAAACAGTCACACGCAGTGACACCCCAGGAACTTACTTTAGTCCCTAATGCATATGAGACTTTGCTGCATGCTACCACATCCTATCAAGACATGTCACAGGCTAACGCATACGGTCCAGTGATGTGCCACATACTAACCCACACTGCACAGGTTCCAACCTGTCAGAGATGTAATGACGCTCTGAGGTTCATGTGACATCTAAATGGCCCTACACATAGTCCTGGCAATTTTGCAGGTGGGTTGCACAACCCAAGTAGTGATGGACAGCACCTGTGTGGGAAGCACTCAGAACGGTTCAAGGATTGTGTCTGCATCAGAGTACAGTCCCAACATTGTTACGTTGAAAGGAAAAAAATCGCTTCTGATTAAATGTAAAAGAATCCTCGACTTTTCCTGATTTGAACACAAATGACAAGCAATATGACAAGGTGTTGCTATTCTTCAAATCAATGGCACTTGCATAAAACACATTTTTAGTAACTTGAGCAGGTGCATCTACTGGTTGTGATGGGTGATATGACTAACTCTGTCTGTGAACTTGCCACTCACACAATTGTGTTTTCACGGTGCTCACAGCCTCACACCTCAATTTGTGGTTGTTAGAAGCACACTCAACTTACCAGCAAAGACTACACATTTGAAATCATGTTTTATCTGTGGTGAGTAGGAAGTACCATAATAAACCAACGAATTATGAATGCAAATCTTACCTCAACTGGAGGATAGTAATTATAATTCCAGTACCAAAAGTCTTTTGGTAAATAGTCCCTAATTATAAGGTGTTCTGGAACAAAAGGGTGGAAAGTTTCTTTTCCAAGAGGGTCTCTGGAATCGCCAGCTTCTACTTTAATGTTTTCCATACATTTGCCCAGGGCAAGATCCTCCACGGAAGAACTGTGAGTGCATCTATTCTCCTTAAATGCAGTCACAAATCTCCGCAAAGCTTCTTTACTCAACACATATCCAGCGCCTCCACTCATATAACCCTGCTTCACAAAAGGTTTGAACTTCCTCCCAAAATATAAGGGCTTTTCCGGGTTGTGTTCTGATAGCAACCATCTCAGATTATCCAGCACAACGTAGGTATCGTCGTCAGCTTTCATGAACCAGTCAGCATCGTCCAAGTGATGGTCATGCACGTACTGGAAGGCTTTGATTGTTTTCCAGTACAGCTGATCCCGGCCCTCTTTTGTTTCTAGCCCCACAGTTGGGAAGTCTTTGTTCTCCACTGAACTCATAAACAGCACCTTATTACAGCGTTGAGCCCAGGTCGCCTTCGCGTGTCTGGTTTTCTTCTCCAGATTCTGAGGTGCAGTCATCACCCAGCAGAGGATGCGAACATTCTTAAAAAGGCCATCAGCAAGATTTCTATTCTCATCTAAAGAATAAAAGAACATTCTAATCAGCATACTAATATTGGATCTTTTGAAGTACCACTGCATTGATAAGGCGAGATGCAGACTATATGTGTGGTCAGGGAAACTACACCAAAGTACCATCACTCACAGACTTTCAGATAGGGTTGCATGCTGGACGCCCTCCATAGCTCTGTTGTCGATGAGCCAGGCTATAAACTAGTGATTCTTAACCTTATGAGTTCTGTGGACCCCCGCTTAATCATTACTGGAATCCGGGGCCCCTAAAGAGTCATTACTGGAAACCAGGAGCACCAGTTTAAGCAATTTCGATGATTTGAACCGCAAAACATTACTATACAGAAACAAGCATTCAAAAAATACACAATGAAATATTTTACTTAATTCACAAACATAAAAAAAAATGAATATTTTATTTTGATGGGAAGGCTGTTTTTTTTCTAAAATCAACTGAGGCCACCAATCTTCCATACTATATTCTGTTTGATCACTTTGTACTGCTCCCACAAATCAATCTGAGGATACCAACTTACTCTTTAGCCTCTAATTTAAAATTTGGTCACATTCACGAAACGTTTCAAATTTTCAATTTTACATTTTACTTAATTATATACACTTTAATAATCTGTTAATATTATTTAATTTTCAAAGCAGTCACAGACCCCTTGTACAGGCATCCTGGAACCCCAGGGGTCCACGTACTACAGGTCAAGAACCGCTGCTATAGACTGCTCAGCTGAACGCTAAAAACCTATTCCTCGTTTTCTAGATCTCACTTCTATACCCTTCTCCATTTCTATTTCTACATCCCAACCTCTTCTCTGTTCTGTTCTACTCTGCTGCCCTTGCATAGAGTGCTGTACGGGGTTTAAATGTATTGATCAATTGAGACCCTAAGGTTAAAATGGCATCTTCTTTGATATCCCATCTTCTCCTCCCATTAGTGTTTCCCATTTAGGTTTCTCCTCCTACCTGGTCATCGACTCAATTGAACCAGCCACTTTCGGTGAGCCCTAGGATGAGAAGAGTGGACTCAGTCAGAGTGATTCTGTGGAGGCTAGGAAGCCAACTGTGAGAGTGGTGAGAGGCAGGAGTGGGGTGAAAAGAGATGCGGCCAGGAGGCGGATATGTGCATAATCTGGAGCAAGGAGGTAATCAAGGTTGACACTACATGGATTGATAGAGTCTGGCTTGCTGGAGCTGCTGGCAGGGATGGGATCTGGCTGGGAGGTGAGGGAAGCTCTGGACTGCTACAAGTTGCTGTACCTAGTAGCTGCAAGGGCCTAGAAACATATGCCGCAAGGGCCAGGAGAGATACACGGACAATCTTCTGAGCACCTGTTGTGGCCACTAGCACTACAGCCATCACAGGGATTTGGGCAGCAGGTACGCAGGACATGGAGTATGACTCGCAATCGTGCTTTTGGAGCCTTGCGGATGTATTTCTCTAGGTACTGCTTCACACCATCCCAGTAAGTGTCCGCACATATGGGGACCAGCCCAACACGTGTCCCATCTTCCTGAAGAGAAAATCACCATGAGAGTGAAGTGTTTACATACGTTGCTCTACCTTCAGTTGATAGGGTTGGAGGGAAAGGGCAGTTTTTATATGCTCATGGACACGGTGGATGTTTTTTCAGTAAACGTTGGGAAAAGGAGAGGGATCCATGAATAGGATCTTTTATTGCAGTCCGATAACAACCTGCGTCAAGCATGGCCTTCATGAAGACCCCACTGATGTTTACTGAAATGGTAAAGGGAAGCAGAGAAGAACCGACAAGAAAATAATGCGCATCTATTGCTACTATTTCCGTCCAATTGTCATTCAGATGTAGGCAAGGTTGTGTCATGTATTAACATTTATAAGAATGTAAGGGAGGATGATAAAGAGGCAAGCTACAACTAGAGCTTCTAGGTTTAGATGTGTGCTATAGCAAGCTACTGCCTGTGTGACAATATTATTATTTAATGTTTAAACAGAAGTACTAGCGATCAAATTTACAGCAAGCTACGATCGAAACAGGCATCAAGAAGTCCAGTGGTTTTGGCTTCTGCATGGATTAAAGGTGTCTACGAAAGTCACTAGCATTCACAGCCTAGCTTTGCAGCAGGAGCGTAAGAACTAATCACAGACAGAAGTGCTACAGCATGGCTCATAGCACAGTACGCAAGCAATTCTCCCCCCATAATACTTTAAGGAAGGATAACAAATTAATTAGAGGCTCATTCTTCCATTATCAACTGGTGGCAAAACAGATAGGATACATTTTCACCTTCTGCAGGAGAAAACACCAGAGCCCAAACACTTGCATAAAGACCCACTAAGAAGTGGCCCTGCCTCTGCCTCAATTCAGGAAGGACCTCAAGACATGGCTCTTCGACAGAACAGCAGACACCTATCCCCCTCCGTACCCCCTCAGCGCCTTGAGACACTTATGGGTGAGTAGTTACGCTCTACAAAACCTTGATTGATTGATTAGGAAGTAGCCTCCAACTACTGTTTGCCAGTTCCCGCCTCCCAACTGATGTCCTGTGTCACTGGTCGAGGATGTGAGCGCCAGAGAACTGGACCTGGAGAGCAGTGAGGGAAAAGCAATGCAAGACTAAGCAGGAGTTGGGTGCTGATGAGAGTTCCCAATAGCGGAAGATTGAAAGATGATAAAAGAAGCGGGGGGGGTGCCGAGGGGGCAGAGTGGATGCAAAATCTACACACACTTAAAGGAGACATGGGGCAGTGAAGAGGGCCGATTGTGAGTTTGTGAGTTCCCTTCCATCATAGGGGAGCCAGGCGAACGAGAGGCAGGGCATGCCTTCTTTTGTAGGCGCAATCACAAGATGATGTACGGAGTGCTGAAACTTTTCAAACACTCACCCCCACTCAAGAGATCTGGGATAAATCCATTGTTCTTTTGCTCACCATGCCACCCCAGTTTTGACCCAGTCATAGGCAAATCAGTCTTGACCCTGGTGAGCCAAAAAACGATGGATTAAACCCAGATCTGTGACTGGGGGTGAATGTTTGATTTGTTCAGCATTCCGTCCATCATCTGTTCGTTTTGTTTCTTTTGTAGGAGGGAAGGAAGTAGTGACAAAAGGATATTGTGAAGCAGCTAGTCGCATCTGTATCTTGAACACCACTGCAACATAGTGATGTCAGTGCCCCACTAAAGGCCAAAATGTAATAACAATATTATGATCAGTACCAGCTACATACTACTAAGAAAACTGCTTAGTTTCTATTTGAGAGACAAGCAAAACGTCTTCTCAATGTTAGGCTGAAAAGATGATACACTTAATATGAAGTGTTGATGGCAGGGCAAGGCAATCAAAAATCCTAATTTTGCAACCCAGCGAACAAAACACCGATGTTAATCAAAAATGAACATATCCTGTCTGTCACGTGCACAAAAATGTAATTGCGGCCGTTTTTAAACTGCTCATTACAGTCAGACTTAAGTAAAATACCTTTATGTTGTGCGACGTCTGCATTGAAGTTCATCTGCCCCACGAGCTGCTCACTTCCGGTATCTTCGGAATGTCTTCCATGAGGGTCATTATGCAGAACTTTAGCTGGATTTCTCGGCTTCTCCTCAAGCACAACAGTAAACATCAAGTGGCAAAAAATGAATCCTACTGCTAACCCCAAGGAGAAGGTAGTTACATTTAGGACAAATTTAATCGGTGCCATTTCCTGAAGGCGGATCTCTGGAAGAACAAACGTGACAAAACAATTACTGAGAACTACAGATAAGATTTAGCTGGAACTATACATTAAAGCTAACATTGAAAAAAAGAGTCAAGATCACCATTTCCCTACGCGTCCAAGATACACACATGGTGCACTTTTGCACATGGGTGCCCTAATTGTGCAACAATGAATTGCTCTGACACCACCATGCCCTTTCAAAGGACTTGTAAGAACAGTCTAGATCAGTGGTTCCCAAACTGGGGTTCGCCGAAGCCTCCTCAGGGGTTCGCCACTACTTTGAAAATCAAATAATATAAACATATTAATCAAGTATATAAATAAAGAAGCTAAATGTGCAATTGAACATTTTAAAACATACTGTAAATGTGAAGGAATTTGAAAATGGAGGCTAAAAATTAAATTAGTATCCTCAGATTGATTCGTGGGAGCAGTGCAGGTGCATCAATCAGAATATAGTATGGACGATGAGTGGCCTCAATTGCATTTAGAAAAGCCACAACCTTTCTATTAAAATTACATTTTGATTTCTTTTTTATTTATATGTGTTTGCGAATTAAATAAAATGTATCATTTGTGTATTTGTTTGATTGTGTTTTCCATCATTTTTTGTGTATTGTTTTGCGGTTCAAATCATCAACATTGCTTAGGCCAGGGTCCCTGGCTTCCAGTAATGAATCGCGAGGGGGTCCCTGGATTCTAATAATGATTCACTTGGGGTCCCCGGGATCAAGTAATGATTAAGTGGGGGTCCCCAGAAGACAAAAGTTTGAGAACCACTGGCCTAGATACATGCATCAGGTCATAAACACTGTAGGAGTTTCTGTTCGCGACCTGCAATTCCAAGTTGTTTATTGTTGGACTTGGCCCTTTTTGGGCTAAAGTTCCCTAAACTTTTTGCTTTCCCCCTAGACCTTTTTTCTGACATAGTGGTGCCAACTTAGATACTTTGGGCACTTTGCCACTGTTGATCAGTGTCAAAGTGCACGTGCTCCCTTTATAAAGTGTTATGGTAATTGGTTGTCCATAATTGGTATGTTTGCCTTACTAGTAAAGTCCCTAGTAAAGTGCACTATGTGTGCCAGGGCTGGTAATGCAAATGCTACTGGTGGGCCTGCAGCACTAATTGTGCCACCCACACAAGTAGCCCTAAAGAGAGAACTCAGGCCTGCCACTGCAGTGCCTGTGCGCAGTTTGCTAACTGCCATGTTGTCCTGACAAGTGCACCCACTTGCCAGGCCTTACCCTTCCCTTTCCATGCACATCAGACACCCCTATGGTAGGCCCAAGGTACCCCCCTGGGTAGGGTGCAGTGTCTGTGAAAGGTAGGACATGTACTGAGGTGTGTACCATGTCCTAACAGTGAAATACTCTCCATTTCGTTTTTCACTGTTGCAAGGCCATCTTGCCCATAGGACAGAATGGGGAAGGCTGTGTAATATGTTTCCAGCCTATCTTCCCATAGGCTTAAGATGGAGAGGTGAAGTTTAGTGTGCCTGAACTCGCAATTTAATAACACATATTTTTGTGAAGCTGGTTTTTGAATTGTGTGTTTAGAAACCACGCTTTTAGAAGTGGCTGTTTTATTTGTTCTAACAATTCAGTGTGTCTCTGCCTGGTTGTGGATTGACTGTCTGGATTGAATGTGATAGGATCTGGGAAATGTCATGACCCAGGGGAGGAGTAGGTGAGACAGCAACAGGCTGACCTGCATCTGGAGTGTAGTGGGGAGGAGTAGCCCCCTGGAGGTGAAGAGGCCTGGGCTGCTGCCATAAAAGAATGGCTCCCCCTCCTGCTAAGTGATTGAGGAACCAGACCCCCACTATCAAAGGATGAAGGTGCCGCTGGCAGGAAGACACCCAGAACTGGTTTGGACAGGGGTCCCCTGAACACAAAGACTTCAAAGACATTTAGGGGTATAACTATGAGAACTGAAGCCCCTGAACGTTGGACTGATCAAGACTGAAAAGGATTGAAACTACTTAGTGGTCAAGAGGAACCTCTGCCAAGGAAGAACAGCTGGAGAGACTGAAGAGAAGGACTGACCCTTGCTGTGTGTTCTGGGGCTGGCCTGCAGTTTGCTGATTTAACTAAGGAGAGGCTAAGGGACTTTGCTGTGTGCTGTGTCCCCCTGCTTGAAAGGACTTTGCTGTGTGCTGTGTCCCGAAGTAACTTTTCTCCAAGGGCCCGAGGAGAGCTGGCTCCCTGTTGTGGAAACTCAGGAACATCAAAGTTTCCAAGTGTGTCTCAGCGACGCTGTGTGCGTGTGCTTTTTGCATCCTGAGACCTTCGTAAGCATTGCACCGGGACTGTGTGGCCCGAAACCCAACCGAGTCTCAGCGACGCTTTGTGCGTGTGCAGCCTGAGACTGCCGTGGGGTCCAGGGTACTGGTTGGAAAGTGCCCCGTGTCTGCAGCGCCCCCGCAGCGTGAATCATCGGCCACGCTGCTGTGTAGCTGTTTGTGGCCCGAGCCGTCATCGTAACTGAGGCTGCGGATCAAGATCGTCGCCGCCAGCCCGAGCCGCAACGTGCTGAAGGATTTCGTAAAGCTAAGGAAGTCGTGAGGTAATCGTGATCGTTGTTCGCAAGAGGAATCTGCCCCAGATCGTCAGCAACGGAGAAGGCAGCGCCGTAACCTGTCCGGCTACAGCGTCGCCTTGCATCGGAGCTGCGTCATCGGGAGCGCCCAGCAGGACGTACGACGAGCGGGGAGAGAGAGAGGGAGGCAGCGCATCCCCCAGGTAAGGCTTGGACTCCGGTCGGGAGCCGCAAGCGTGTGTGGCCTGGGGAGGCGCAGGAGGAGTACCGGAGTGCTCCCATCTCTCTCCCGCTGCATCGCGTTAGACGCGCTGAGTCCTCGAGCGGCCCGGACCTGCCCAGCAGCACCAGGGCCGCCCTCGGAAGTTCAGGACTGTTATCTGTGGTTGGGGCCTAGTGGTGCCCATGCTAATCGCGTCGATTGGCCTGGTATTATTCCTGCATTACGAACTGCCTGATTCCGTGCATTAGAGATTGTATTATTCCTGCATTACGAACTGCCTTATTACGTGCATTATGGGTTGTATTATTCCTGCATTACGAACTGCCTTATTACGTGCATTAGGGATTGTATTATTCCTGCATTACGAACTGCCTTATTACGTGCATTAGGGATTGTATTATTCCTGCATTACGAACTGCCTTATTACTTGCATTAAGGAGTGCGTTATACTTGCATTACGAACTGCCTGATTACTTGCATTGAGGATTGCATTATTCTTGCATTACAAACTGCCTGATTTCGTGCATTGAGGATTGCATTATTCTTGCAGTACGAACTGCCTGATTACTTGCATTGAGGATTGCATTATTCTTGCATTACGAACTGCATTAGTCTGATAATACGAACTGCAGTACGAACTGCATAGCATTGCATTAGGACTGCATTTGAACATCGTGAACTGCTCATTAATACCGCAAGAACCTACAAGTGTTTGTTGGCCTAATAACCGGCCAAGGGAAATATTACGAATACGCATATGTTGGATTTTTATCGTTTGGTCTTACCGTATTTTTCTGCTTGATAAAGATACCGCTATTTTCATACATCAGTGTGGTGTCCATTTGTGGTGTTATCACTGTGTCACTGGGAGTGTGGTTGCAAATACTTTACACATTGCCTTGAAGATAAGTCTGGCTGCTCTTGCCAAGCTACCAGGGGGTGAGCAGGGGTTATCAACGAGGGTGTCCCTCCTTTCCCTGACTAGAAGCATGGGTCCCTATTTGGACTAAGGTAACTGCCTCAGCCAACTAGAGACCCCCCAGTTCTAGCATTTATTATATCTCAAGAATGTTTAATTGTACTGCAGAATCTATACAGTACCTCATGTGCTAGACAAGGTTGAAAATGGCCTCAATTCTTATGGAGTACTGGGTGTCCTTAGGGAGAGCTTGCTTTGTGGGCTGTCTTGAAGTTACCCCTAATTGAAAGGTGCTGAGTGAGGTGTTTGAGTTTGGGTGGTGTGCCCCAATTGAGGTGCAACAAACTTGTAGTTTCAATCAACTGCCCTGAACATTGTTTTTTAAAACTGCTTTTTTCACCCACCCATCTCTCCCCCCTCCAGTCCGTGTCAATGTTCTTTGAGTCTAGCCCTGACTTGTGGAAGAGCATACAAGTTCCCCGTCCCTTGTATAATACTTTGCTTGACTGAGCACAGAACTTCACCTAAAACTAAAAGGGGAATGACCTACATGTCTCGTAGGACAATCCTAGAGATCAGGACAACTGCAGTTTTGAGGGTGATTTAGATTCGGCTACTTGCAACTCATGCAGTGCCTGCTTTTTTGTTAGTGAGGGCTGGGTTTGGTCTTGGGGGTCTTATCGTGTTTAATAGTAACTTATCATGCTAGTGTTTGTTGCTGGGATTCAATTTTCTTCGTCCACAGCTGCACAGGACATGGGTCATAAGCACAATACCTTTGTTTTAGTGGCTATGCCCTTGGCAACAGTTTTATCAAGGTGATACATCTTTGCTGGCCTGAGGCTGATGTTTTGAAACTGGTTTTGATTCAGTGAGTTGAGCGCATGTCTCTGCATGTTCATTTGAGAGTTATTTGTTGAAGACCAATCAAAAAACCCATATATAGTAAGTGAGAGAGAGGGGAATGAGCAATATATCTTCATGCAGAGGGGGCATGGAAGTGGCCATCTTGAAGTCTGCTGTCCTACATCGCCACCTACATGCTTGGGCTACACATGTACGAGGGACTCCTGTCATGCCATCCCCGTTTTCTCATCAGATCAAATGTGATTCATTAAAACCATTACAATATTTGTAAACTGATCATGAAATAATAGCTCATTCTTTGGCTGATGGCCCTAATTATACGAAAGCCAAAATGCAAATGTCGGTGGATGAATTGTGGATCTGAAAATGTATCATTAGCAAGCTAGTTTATAAATTCCGCTGCTTATTTAAGTGAATCAAGATACATCAATCTACTAAAATTACACCTTAGCCGTTGGACCATTGTAATTTTTTTATTTTTTTAAGGAAGCCACCTATATGTTTTTAACAATTTTCCATATTAAGTCTTCACTACTAGGACGCAAGTTGACTGACAAATTCTGGGCAGCTGCTAACCCACTGCTGCTTTTTTATGAAACGGGCTTTAGGAGAAAGTGGTACACATTAGCTAATACTTTAGCAGTTTTGATCCTAATAGGTTGCATTATCCACATCGCTGGGGCTTACTTGTATGCCCGTTTTATGAATTCTAGTGCGTCTTCAGTGGTGTAAATAGTGGGGCTTTTTGTAACAAATTGAAAAGGTGAGGAACAGCTGGCTGTCCAGTTGTGCAGTAACATGTAGGGCAATACCTTTTCACCCAGCTTGGTTTTGCCCCTATTTCCGCAATTTTGATCTAAAAACCGTCCACTCGCATACCAACCCAGAAAATCAGAAGCTGTGGTGTCATTTCGAGTCTCTGCAATGACGCTGAACATCCTGTGATTCTGGTCAAATCACTTAATCTCCGCTTGCCTAACAAAAATGAATGTGTCCTCATGTAATGCAACTGGTTCTATGTAAAGCGCTCTGATACCCGATTCGTGTCAAGTTCGCGCTATATAAAACTCTGTAAAATAAAAAATAAAAAAATAAAAAATCAAGCATGGCGTGCCGCAGCAAGGTGTAAGCAAAGCTGCAGATGTGCAGGCAAGTACCCACCATTCTCTTTGTTTTAGCAGTGATCTGTACAACAGATTCATGCAAAAGGAAATAGCCAGCTTTGTTAGCTCTCCGAAATTGAAGATGGTTGTCCCTTATTATTATTATTCTTGAAGCACTAGAGTTCTGTGGTCAGTTATCCAGGTTGAGAAAGAGCTTCAGCCAGTGCAAGACTTTTTTGAAGGAAGGGATGGGCAGGAGTGAGGCAAACCTATAATGTAGAGATCTAGTTTGGCAGTAGGCGTTGAGTTTACATTTTTTGTTGGTGGGCAAGGTGTAGTGGTGAATTACAGCGAAATTGCATGGTCTTTATCACAAACTATCCTCCAACCATATGTCTGAAAACACCTTGCTTGTGACAGCAAATGTCGTTCTAATAAACAAGCACCCATCTGGCACCTCTGCTATTCCAACCAGACGTTTATATGCTTCACTAATTTGTACTAAATATCAAATGGGGCAAAAGGAGCTCAGAAGAACAACCGTGGTCTTAAAACCCAAAGATTGCTGAACACATGGCTTTGTAATCAATATGGATGATATGAACAGTGAACTGTATATGTAAATTCACTAAAAATGAAGATAAAGGGAAGTTCAGACTGACAGTGTTGTTGTGGGTGCCAATACCGGCTACAATTGAAAACCTAAAAAGATGTGAAATTCAAACGTTACGGTACTAACTTAACCTTACTTAACAACCTCATTGTCATGTGTGAAAGATGGAAATAAGATATGAATGAGAGACTGCAAATAATGCTGAATTTGTCGTGCTCAATTGCCAGACTCCAAATTTATACAAAAACTTCATACTAGATTCAAAACAGATGATTTCTTTTTTCGTTGGTTCAATAGCACAAACTAGTGCTCATCCAAGTTTATGATTTGCTGTGATATATTATTGTCTAAAATTGCCATTTTCTCTTACACCCCACAAAATGTTCAATTTGCCCAATGCATTTGGTGCTTTTCTCTTCTTCAGGGTCAACCATGCAATCTCCCTTAAAAACAAAAAACAATGTCCATGTTCTTGTTTCTCATCTGTCACTCCGTCGACGTTCTCCAACCTTTACAGCAAATACACCCAACAGGATAGGACCTAAAGAACACTAAAGTTTTAAAGAATTTGTAACGTAAGTTGAAATACATTGATATGATGGCTTGATAAGAGCACATGTTGATGCCTTCCTTCACATCCTAACTTCAGCAGAATGTTTCTTAAGAAATATGATGATTATCGAAGAAGCGTTTGTGAATATGCTAATGTTGCAACAGTTACTGAAAGTACCGAAGTGGAAACTGTGATCAAATGTTGAACCAGGTATTGGCAAAGCCAAAACGTCTGGTCAGGGAAAATTATTGGCTTTGGCAAAGGTTTTTTTTAATATTAAAAATCTGCTGTAGATGTACGTGCATCTGCGGTGGCCGTCCTGAAATGGGTTTTTTCAAAAATGAAAATGCATTTAAAGATGGCTGCATAGATGCACAATGGCCATCTTTGAACGCACTTGTATTATTTGAATAAACTCATTCAAAGATGGCCGCAGTGAGTGTGCCGCGTCCACACTTAACATCTTTGAATAGGTATGTAACCTTTGAACAAACACAACAAGCATTTGCAAAGCAATAGGTCTCGCATTTGCGAGACTTTGAGCTATTGGCATTGTTAAATGACAACAGTAGCAGCTCCTCCATTAGGACGGAGGAGCGCCGCCCCACTGCTTTCTCGCAGCACGAGAAGCAGAAAATAAAATGGTATTTTAAATACCATTTTATTTTCTGCTTCTCGCGCTGCGAGAAAGCAGAATGCAGTGGTATGCCTGGTTGGGGGCGGGCGGGAGGATATGCCTGGTTGGGGGCGGGCAGGTGGGCGGGACGGGGAGGAGTGGCTTGCACCACTGTGTACCCTGGCTGCTTTGGTCGGCCCTGGGGCCGACCAAACCAGTCATGCGCACTCTACATTTTCTCTATGTAGGCTGCATGCAGCCTACAAAGAGAAAATGGCCTCCCTACCTGGTGCCCGGCTGGGCGCTGTCCGGGACTCCGCACCAATCACAACGCTGCCATTGCAGCGTTGTGATTGGCTACAGGAGGGGAGGGAGCATGCCTGTTCCTGTTCCGGACCAGCCCAGGAGTAGTGACGACAAAAGAGAGTACAGAATTGATTTTTTGACCAGGAGATGTGTGGGTCAGTATAATGAGACTCATTCTCTGGATGATCCTCTTTAATATTGCTTGCTTGATATGATGGGCTCTGATGTGGGGAAGATGTCCTGGGCGAGTTAACTTGAACTGCAGGGACCCTGGTGCTGTGGTCTATCCGCCATATACCCGCAACTAGCGTGACTGGTGCTCTACCTGAGCTGGTTATTGTGCGATGTGTGGCCGTGGCACAACCGACCTGTGCCTGAGTGGTCCTTGTGGCCAAAGAAGAAGATTACTGCGAACCCCAGGTGCCCACCCCAGGGTACCCTGTTGAGTGCCTGATTGCCTAGCAGGACACTGACCGTTTGAGTGCCGAGTAAACTATAACGCATAAATGACAAAGTTTCAGCCTCGAGGCACTCTGTGCAAAAGCACTCGTTGACTAACATGGCGCTAGAGTCCTAAGCGTCCGATCGGACTTAGGAGCCCTGCTCCAAAGCACCTCTAAGCCCTCAAGTGCCGCCGGAGTCCTGCACCTGGAAGGGTGGATCCATCATCGCCATGTCCCACGAAGGCCTAACGCGACTCACCAGATTGGAGAAACTGGGCTCACTGCACCCACCGCTGCACACACCCTTGAGGCCCAGAAGAGTGTCCTCCCCCAAGAGGCCAACTGCCCACACAGCTGTCTTCGGGACCAGAGGCGGCGCAGGACCGGGATCAAGTAAGTTTTAGTTTTCTTTTTTAATTTTACCCCCACACCCCCCTCGCGGTAACACCTGCGCGACCCCCCCCTGCGAGAATTGCGAGCCGCGACTGAATGACAATGCTTTTTATTTATGTGTTTGTTTTTAAAACATAAATAAAAGGCATTGTCATTTACAATGCAATAGCTTAAACTCTCGCAAATGCAAGACCTATTGCATTGCAAATGCTTTTTATGTTTTGCCATCTGGCACTACATCGTGGGTGGACTCTGGCGCACCAAGACAATGAAGGTGCATCCGTTTATGCATCACCTCGGAATATGCGTGCAGAGTGCAGATCTAGGGGTAGTCGGATTAAAATCCTTGCACCTCAGCCTTTAATGAGGCGTTTAACTTTGTTAATATCATTAACTTTTGTTTTAAGATTAAAGTAAACATTTTTTAGAAAATAATACATAGTTATTACTTCTACAGCACAGTCTATATATCAAAAGTATATATCTTCGAACACACTTCACACTGAACTATATTCCGTTTGCGATGCCCAGATTTGTAAGCTCATACCCAGCAGGGAGTTTAATATTGTACCTTGTAGTTTTCCTAGCAACTGCCACTTTGGAACTGGAGAACTGCTCAGTAAAGCGCTCCAATACCTTTCGGTCGGGTTCACGCTTGTGGTTGCGGGAGAGTGTGTCCAAAGAGACATTTGCAGTCAAAGAGTTTTTCTTTTTTGGATCCATTTCACAGAGAAACAAATTGAGAAAAGAGGGTAAGAGCCCTTTGTTGAAGTCATGGTTTTTAGCAAGTGAGCGGTGGAGCAAATCTAAAGCATATCCATGTTTAACATAGATGTTCGTTCAGAAAATCAACACGCTGGAATATACATCATGCACCTTTACCTCCCTAAAGGCATCACTGAGTTGCCCCCATCTGTCTCCCATGGCCCCTGAAGAGCTCCCAGTTTTCTACGCGTTAAACAAGCCGGTGGTCACAACTGCGCATGAGAGACCCTCCTGCAGTAAGAGAAACTCATTAAAGAAAATAGTGCTTACAGACTAAAGAAGACATACCGTGTAACAACCAAAGTAAAAGGGCCAGTCCTCATGGGAGGTTACAAATGAAGACAAGGTGGTACTAAGGAGGGACTAACAAGTCTAATAACTTAATCAGAAGCCAGCATTTACGAAGGACAATGACACAAGCCATTTACAAATATGGGAGGAGAGTGGTCAGGGCTTCAAGTACATACTCCAATACAGCATGGCTCGCAGAGCAGCGCATGCGCTGCCCAGGCTCGACCTAAAAATGGCTGCAGTGGTTGCGTGCACAATCATCCATGACTATCATCTCTGAATAGGCTCTTGTGTCCATGGGCAGCCATGTTACAATAGGTAAAAGTCAATTTTATGAAAGGCGTCCTCTAATATCATGGTGGGCAAAGAAAAAAATGTTTTAAAAAAGTTGGAGAGGGTTGAGGGAAAGTGGTGACAAGCAACAAAAGGGTATGAGGAATATTATTATTTTTTTTAAATCAAGAGGGATGGGGCAGGGGTAGCAAAGTGCGCGCTGGAGGTAGGAGTAGGAAAAGCAGCAAAAGCATGAGCTAGGAGAGGAGCAGGGGAAGCTACACAGGGTTGGAGCAAAATGAAGACAAAAGTACCATAGGGGGACAGATCATGAAAACATACGCACGCTCATTAACTGCTTAAAGAAAAAGACAGAATTAGTTACCAATATAAAAGCAACATCAGCAGCGAAAGGATACAAGTTAATAAACCCTGCGAGATCTAAAGGCTCCTGGGTGGTACACACACAACAATAAGAAGGTAAGCAATAAGAATGTAAGCTATTGAATCAAGGGCACAACTGAAACAGACAACAAATCATGAGCATGGTTACCCCATATTTCTTGCCTTTTGTTATGCCATATACTTTTGCTAGGTTTAAACTCTATGCAGTTTACCCCTGCTAACCAGTAGTAAAGGGCCTGTGCGCCCACTTTAAACATGGTTAAAATGGCACATTTAATTGATCTGTAAGCCCCTAGTATATGGTGTATAAAGTCCACACAGTGTAAGTTAAAAATCACTTGGGGACTGTAGCTCTCATTGTGCCATCCGCTAGCGTGCCAAGGAAAACATTGTCAAATCCTGCTTAACAAGTCTGTTGAGCTACATGTAACACTTGGGACACGCTTTAAAGGGAGAGAACAGGATGTCAAGACAATTCTAATAGATTCCCTGTCTGGTTGCTCAAGGACGTTGCTTGTGCCCTAACAGACATCTGTCTCTGGATTTGTTGTGGGTGCAGTGTCTGCTTTAAACTGGATTTTAGTGTTAGATGTTTGCCGACGCTAGGATTACCACATTACACTCCCCACTCACACCCTCAGCCTCACAGCCCAAGTTTAGTGTTGCTAAAGACCTTGGCCATCTTGGATTTGCCCTGACACATTGCATTTTGGGCCTGTTGCAGGAAGACACACAGGAACTACTTAAGAAGTAGGTAGGTCAGGAGTTGGGAACTTTTACCCCATTAGCTAGGGAGAGGCCAGGAGTCATCCCTACCCACTAGTTAGTCGTGAGGCATAAATCTGGCATCCCCAGGAACCATATTTGGAACACTTTCTGGCCATGCAGAAGATCAGAAGTGGACCTGCTGGCTAAGAGGAGCCCTGAAGGACTGAAGCTGCTCCCAGAACAAAGACGTGGACTCCAAGGGTATGTTGGCTGGCCTCCTGTCATGGCTACAGGGAGACAACAAGCTGCAAGAGGCCTTTCCCTGGAAGTACCCAGCTGACCAGTGGCATCTGGACCCCGACTGGACCCTACTGTTGACCTCTGCCTGACATCCTGTAAGTCTAGTGCCGCCTTTGTGGTAACTGGGGCCTTAGAAGTACACACCTGTGGTTGGTTATGACTTAAAAAACTAGGTCAGAAGGTGAAATCTTTGATCAGGACAAACCAGGTTGGTGTATCCAAGCTACACTGTATCGAGGTCAGCCCCAAATCGCGCCTAGGTCCCAGTCTACTGCGACCATTGATTTTATTGCCGCTTTGCTCTTTTTGGCACTATTTTTACTTAAGACTAAAAATGTATATCTCCAGTTCTCCTTTTTTACATTTAGGTGTTGGTTTGTTTATTAAATGTTACTCTATGCTTCTAATTTGGTTGGGATTTTTATTGTTTGGCATTTTGATTTTATTACTGCTTTGGTACTGCATAAATACTTTACACATTGCCGTAAGTTAAGCCTGTCTGCACAGTACCAGGACGTTGAGCTCAGAATAATTTAGTAACTTTAAGGGTTCACCCTGACAAGAGGTGCAATTATTCCTTGAGGTGCGCAGTTAGTTACCCACCCCAAATAATAATCCAATTTCTTACACCCACTCTATAAATATTTAAAACAAAAGGTCTCGGACAACAGACAGATAAAGCCATCAGCAGACAAGACCTAAAAAGGCTTTCTCTTGGGACACATAGTTGAAGGCCCTTGACAACCTGTAATATTAACACAGATGATAATTTCAAATGCTTTTCATGTGCTGAGTGACTTATACTGAGGCTTTTTTCTAGCAAGGATGTTCCAAAAGGTATTTCATAGCTTTGATCTCTTTACCCTAGATTTTGAGCTTTGTTTCCATTATATTTTATCACCTTTACATGAACGACTGCCCCTTGTATAGTTAGGAGCTAACTGAAATGGCAGTCTCTCTGGGCCTGATCTGCAGTTATCTGCGTGCCCCCTTGAAGTTGTGGAACCTCTTATTATAGGTATATGTAGCACTTCACCTTAGAAATGCTGCAAAGTGCACTAAGGATTACTTCTTGCACAGTGACAATTGGCCTTGCAAATCAATGTTAGGCAAGAGTTAGCGCGATTCTGCTGGGGCAGAATCTGCCAATTTGTTCATAAAGGCACGGGTAGGAATGAGTATTGCCCTATGTCTGAGTTATGTTGTTTTCTGTCAAGAACAAAAAGATGTATTTTTTAAGTTGTCTCTCAACTAAGCATTAAATATGGTAAGCAGAGGCAAATCTGTAGCACTCAGGTCCTCAGAGCCAATCAGGAAGACAGGTACACATTTTTTACATTGGGAAAGGTGTGAGGCCTCTAGCCGGCCCCGAAGCCCTTACTTGGAACCAGTATAGGGGTGGGCTCATGGGCAGGCACTGTGGAGCTGCAGACAGCAGGAGTGTCCATGCTGAAACGCAGCCCTTCGTTGCTTCCCCCCCCCCCCGATACCTCCGCCTGGAGAAGTTTTCAGGCATGATCGAAGTTAGCAATTGCCCAGGGCCCACACTTTCGAAGGGGGGCTCCCTGGTAAGGTGAGTGGGGCAGTTGAAATTAGAGCTTTAATAATGGTGTTCATCAACAGCTTCTTTTTCCCAATTGACAGCTGGGCTGCTTAAAAGATCTTGGGACAAATTTACTATGTTTTTCATTCAGCGTAGCAACAAATGTTACTGCGCGGTGGTGCGTGAAAGGGAGAGAGTGTGATAGCACCAAATCTTCCAAAGTGCTGGCATACTCTGACACTGCCTAGTGCCACTCATACAAACACACACACACACCTATGGAACTGAGTGCAAAGGTGTCTGAGTGAATATAGCATAGCTTTTGTGCTGGAAGGTTACCCTCCCTATACAAAATACTATGCTTAGACTTTAAAACTTATTCCACTGTGTATGTGTGCCGTACAGCACAGCACACATGCAAAGTTATAAATGTTTAGAGAAAAGAAAACGTTTTTCCTTCTTTACGTTTGTCTTGAGGAGGTGTATTTTTTGGCATAAAGTCCTGTCTACACTTGTTGCTAGCACTACTTTGTGTTACTTTAGGCAACTTTCCACTGCAAAAAAAATGTTTTGCACTGGAAAGTAAATCCCAAATCAACACTTTGCGCTGGTTTTTGTCACTTTTGGTGACTGCACCAGAGCAAAGGGTTGATAAATCTGGCCATTAGTGTGTGTGCTGGCGTGCCCAGCCTTAACTCTCACTATCAGGCAGATGGTGGCAATTAAATTGAGCAAACACAAGCAGATGATGGACGGAGCGCTGAAACTTTTCAGACACTCATGCCCAGTCACAGATCTGGGTTGAATCCATCATTCTTTAGCTCACTTCGCCACCTCAATTCAGACCCAGCTATATGCAAATCAGTCTCGACCCTGTGCCTCATGGGAACAGTTCAGCCCGAACTGCCAAGCCAGGTCTTCCCTGAACCGGCAACAAGCATCCTGGGACCGGTTTCTGGGTAACATCCTTCATCAGCCAGGCTAGCTTGAATCCAGTGGCAAAGTGAGCAAGGGACCCACGTCTGGGCATACCCTGCCAACTTAGGGTGAACAAAGCAAACACAAGCAGATGATGGACAGAGCGCTGAAACTTTTCAGACACCCACCCCCAGTCACAGATCTGGGTTGAATCCATCATCATTCTTTAGCTCACTTCGCCACCTCAGTTCAGACCCAGCTATATGCAAATGAGTGTTGACCCTGTGCCTCATGGGAACAGTCCAGCCCGAACTGCCAAGCCAGGTTTTCCCTGAACCGGAAACAAGCATCCTGGAACCGGTTTCTGGGTAACACCCTTCATCAGCCAGGCTAGCTTGAATCCAGTGGCAAAGTGAGCAAGGGACCCTCTCCGTATTTCATGTCACCTCATCTACCATAACGCTTTCTCTTAACATCTCTTTATCTCTATCTCTATGTGTTACTTCATCCCCTTTATCGCAGCTCTCACTACCTCACCCTTGTCTACAACACCTCACAATTATTATACCCAATATATATCACTAAAGGAAAATGCTACTTACCAGTATGCATCTGTTCTTGGCATGTAGAGCTGCAGATCCTCACACTGTGCATTAGATCGCCATCTGGTGTTGGGCTCGGATGCTTGCACTTTGTTGTTGTCTTCGAAGAAGTCTTTGTAGTCATGTGATAGGTGACTCCTCCTTAGGACAATAGTGCGCATGGGCATCGACTCCATCCTCAGATTGTTTTTCGCCATATTGGGGAGTGATGGAGTTAGTAGAAAAGAAAAGAGATGTCCATGTGTGTGTATCTAATTAAGATAGGACTGGAACACATACAGGTCCCGGGGAGGTGGGTGGGCGTGTGAGGATCTGCAGCTCTACATGCCAAGAACAGATGCATACTGGTAAGTAGCATTTTCCGTTCGAGGCATGTGAGCTGCAGAGCTCACACTGTGCATAGACTGTACAGCAGTATCTCCCCTAGCGGTGGTCACCTGTATGTGTTGCAGTAGTTTGAAAAAGGGTTTTAAGGACAGCTTGGCCCACGGAAGCTTGTTGCTTGGCTTGCACATCAACACAATAGTGTTTAGTGAAGGTGTGTGTTGTAGACCATGTGGCTGCCTTACATATGTCTTCTAGGGGAATGTTCCCTAAGAAAGCCATGGATGCCCCTAGTTTGCGTGTTGAGTGCGCTCTAGGGGGAACTGATTATGTGCGTTTGGCTTTTTGGTAGCAGATTTGGATACATTTAACAATCCACCTTGCAACCCCGGCTTTTGAGATGGGATTACCTTTGTGTGGTGGAGAGAAAGCCACAAACAATTGTTTGGTTTTGCGAAAAGATTTGGTTCTGTCAATGTAATACATAAGGGCTCTTTTGACATCTAGGGTGTGGAGAGCTCTTTCTGCCACGGAATCTGGGTTTTGGAAGAACACAGGTAGTTCTACTGATTGGTTAAGGTGGAAAGGCGAAATGACTTTGGGAAGGAATTTTGGGTTTGTTCTGAGAACTACCTTTTTATGATGTATTTGTAAGAAAGGCTCTTGTATAGTTAGAGCTTGTAGTTCACTGACTCTCCTTAGAGAAGTGATTGCAATTAGAAACGCAACTTTCCATGTAAGGAATTGAAGTTCACATTTATGTAAGGGTTCGAAAGGTGGACCCATGAGCCTGGTAAGTACTATATTAAGATTCCACACTGGGGAAGGTGGTAATCTGGGAGGTATGATGCGCTTAAGGCCTTCCATGAAGGCTTTAATGGCGGGAACTTTGAATAGTGATAAGTGTTGCCTGTTTTGCAAGTAAGCAGCAAGGGCTGCGAGGTGCAGACGTATGGATGAGTATGCAAGACTACATCTTTGCAAATGTAGCAAATAGCAAATGATGTTTTGCGTAGAGGCTTGTAATGGTTGGATGTTATTATTAGTGCAGTAAATAGCGAATCTTTTCCATTTAGCTGCATAGCATGCTCTGGTAGTTGGGCGTCTAGCTTCTTTTATAACGTCCATGCAGTCTGGGGGTAGGTTAAGGTAACCGAATTCTAGGACTTCAGGAGCCAAATTGCAAAGTTCAGCTGAGATGGATCTGGGTGCATTATCTCTCCATGGCTCTGCGTTAGCATTGATGGGGAGAGGTGTAGTCTTTGGTATGGGACTACTGATAGCTCCAGTAGTGTGGTGAACCACGGTTGGCGTGCCCACGTGGGGGCTACTAGTATCATTTTTAGAGACTGTTGTCGAAGCTTGCGTACTACAAGTGGGATGAGTGGGAGCGGTGGAAAAGCGTACACAAATCTGCCGGACCAGTTCATCCATATCGCATTGCCCTTGGACTGCGGGTGTGGAAGCCTGGCGGCGAAGGTTGGGCATTTTGCGTTTTGGTGTGTGGCGAACAGATCTAAGTCTGGCTGGCCCCACATCTGGAAGAAAGGTAGAAGAACTTGTGGATGTAGTTCCCACTCGTGAATCTGTTGTGCCTGTCGACTTAACAGATCTGCAATCTGATTGTGAATGCCTGGTAGGTGTTCCGCTAGAAGGTAAATGTTTTGTGGAATGGCCCACATCCAAATGTCCTGTGCTAGTTGGGACAGTTGTGGAGAGTGTGTCCCCCCTGTTTTTGTATATAGTACATAGCTGTGATGTTGTCTGTTCGGATCAGGACAGCTTTGTTTTGTACGTGGAGTTGAAAGGACTTGAGAGCTAGGAATATGGCTAGTAACTCTAGGTGGTTGATGTGGAACAGCTTCTGCTGAGTGGTCCACTTGCCCTGTGTTGTATGGTGTAACAGGTGTGCTCCCCATCCTGTAAGGGATGCGTCCGTGGTTAGTACTACTTGTGGAACCGGCTCTAGGAACGGCCGCCCCTTGGACAAATTGTTGGTGTTCCACCACTGCAGAGAGCGATGTGTGCGGCTGTCTACCAACACCAGATCTGTAAGATGTCCGTGAGCCTGGTTCCATTGGCGCGCTAGGCACTCTTGTAGAGGACGCATTTGAAGTTTTGCATGAGGGACGAGAAAAATGCAGGATGCCATCATGCCGATGAGCTGCATAAACACTCTGGCTGGAAGAGAGTGTTGCATTTGAAACCTGGGGACAAGGGTTTGTATACTGGCTATCCTGGCTGGGCTGGGGTAAGCTAGAGCAGTGGAAGTGTTTATTGTAGCTCCCAGATATTGAAGGACATGGGAGGGCTGAAGGTGGGACTTGGTATAGTTTATTGTGAAGCCCAAGTTGTGTAATGTTTGTATTGTTTGGTGAGTGTGTTGGACACACTGGTTGAATGATTTGGCTTTGATAAGCCAGTCGTCCAGGTATGGGAAGACATGTATTTGTTGTCTTCGTAGATGCGCTGCTACTACTGCAAGGCATTTGGTAAACACTCTTGGAGCAGTGGTGACTCCGAATGGGAGTACTTTGAACTGGTAGTGCTGCCCATTGAGAACGAACCTTAGATACTTCCTGTGAGCAGGATGTATGGGAATGTGGAAGTAGGCGTCCTTGAGGTCTAATGTGGCAAGGAAGTCTTGTTGTTGTAGTAAGGGAAGCACTTGTTGGAGAGTGATCATGTGAAAATGATCTGAGTGTATGTATTGATTGAGAGGTCTGAGGTCTAAAATAGGCCTGAGAGTGCCGTCCTTTTTGGGAATGAGGAAGTACAGGGAGTAAACCCCTGTGCCCTGCTGTAGCAGAGGCACTGGCTCTATGGCGTGCTTTTGAAGCAGGGAAAGTACCTCTTGTTGTAAAAGTGTAAGATGGTCTGTGGACATTGGACGCTGCCTGGGTGGTATGGTGGGGGGGTAGCTGTTAGCTCCAGGCAGTAGCCATGTTGGATAATCTGTCTTACCCACCTGTCTGTTGTAATGGAGTTCCAGACAGGCAGGAACTGTGATAGCCTTCCCCGACAGGGGTGTTGTGGTCGGGGGAAGTGGAGGAAAGTCACTGTTTGGGAGTGGTGGAGGTACGGGTGTTGTTATTATTACCTCGACCTCTGCCCTTAGAGTTGTTGCCTCTGTAACCACCCCTAAAGTATCCTCTATTAGGAGAGGTTTGGGTGTTTGTTCGATAGGAAGAGGAACTGTCTGCGGTGGTATTCCTGGAGCCCCCTCTGTAAAAGGAGCGGCGAAAGGAGCCACGTTGCTGCGGGGACTGCAATGCTCCCATTGATTTGGCAGTGTCAGTATCCTTCTTCATCTTTTCTAGTGCTGTGTCGACAGCAGGACCAAATAGTTGGTTTTGGTTAAAAGGCTGGTTTAGTATGGTAGTCTGAACCTCTGGCTTAAAACCTGAAATGCGAAGCCAGGCGTGTCGTCTGATAAGCACGCTAGTGTTAACTGACCTAGCGGCGGTGTCGGCTGCGTCTAAGGCGCACTTAATGGAGGCATTGGAAATAAGTTTGCCTTCTTGAATGAGGTCAGTGGCTTGTGTTTTGTATTGATCAGGTAGATGTTGAAGGAGGGTTTCTAGCTGATCGTAGTGTGCCCTGTCGTACCTAGCTAGTAGAGCTTGGGTGTTAGCGATGCGCCATATGTTGGTGGCTTGCGCAGCTACGCGTTTGCCAGAGGAATCTAACAATTTGGATTCTTTATCAGGGGGCGGAGCATCCCCTGAAGTTTGGGAATTGGCGCGTTTTCTGGCATTAGAAACGACCAGTGAGTCAAGGGGGAGCTGACCTTTGATGTATGTGGGGTCATCTGGGGCAGGTCTATACTTTTTATCCACTCTAGGATTAAGGATCCTGGCTCTGACCGGGTCGTTAAAAATTTCAGGTGCATGTTTAATGACACCCTTGATCATGGGCAAAATTTGAACCGTTTTTTGAGACCGTTCAAAAGTGTCTAGAAGAAAATCTTCCTCTGGTTGGTCGGTGTGAATATGCACCCCATGAAAAACGGCCGCCCTATGTATGAGTTGCCCAAAACCTATGTGATCATCTGGTGGAGATGGTTTTGTGGGATAAGGTGGAGGGCTGGGGAGGTCTGTAGGGTCTGGGGGTCATTATAACCCCAGTCATCCTGTGGTGGATTATCTGGATCCAGATATAAATTATGAGGGTCATCCCCGTACCCCATGTTGTCCTCATACTCATGTGGGGGAGAATCCGCAGGTTGAGGAGGTGTGATAGGGATGTGGAGAGGAGGGGTGTTAGAGAGAGGTATAGGGGAAGAAGGAGGCATAGGGGAAGTGGAAGAGTCTTTCTTCTTTGGAGGGACAGGCTTGTGACGTGGCACAGAGGAAATATGTCCTGTTTTAGGATTGATATAAAGTTTGTGTTGATTAGGATCGATGGGATCCGGTGTAAACAGTTCCTCTCCTTGAATATTAGGTTTCGGCGCCGACTTTTCGGTTCCGAACGTGGTGATGGCTTCTTTAAATGTTCCTTTGCTTTAGAAGGCGTCGAGGCGTCCTTTGGTTTAGCTACAGGCTCGACCAGCTTTAGTTTAGGGGGTGTGTCGAGTAGCTTCGGTTTCGGTGCCGAGGGATCCGCGTGCTTGGAGGCGGATTTGGGGACCGAGCTGGATTTCGGCGCCGGGTGGTCTTTGTGTTTCGCGCCGAAGGTGCCGGTGTAACGGGCACATGAGGTTTGGTCGGTGCCGAGGAACTAGAAGGCTTTGTTTTCTTGTTCGGTGCCGAGCCCGAAGGCGGGGCGTCCGAAACACGTTTACGGTCACGACTGGGGCCCGTAGGCGAAGTACTGACCGGTGCCTTCGATTTTGCAGGGAGGGCAGGGGCAGTAGTACTCACACGCTGCCCTGAAGGGATGGAACTGTCGGAGTCCTCTGCCTCGGAGATGATAGCGAGGTCTTCGGAGTCTTCTTCCGGAACATCGGGACCCTCGTCGAAGATGTTGACGGGTTCCGGAGCGGACCTGTGCGCCATGATGTGCCTTCGGGCTCGACGATCTCGGATTGTCTTCTTGGAGCGGAAGGAGGCGCAGGCCGGACAAGTGGCCTCGTTATGGTCTGGTGAGAGGCACCGATTACAGACCTGGTGGTGGTCACTATGAGGAAACTTTGCTCCACATTGGGGGCATTTTCGGAATGGCGTCCTTTTCATGGGCAGTAGGCCTTACGGCGTCGATGGGCCCAACGGCCCGCGTCGACGGCTGGAAAGGAGATCGAGGAAGGGACGTCGAGATGTCGATATTAGGCGTTGAAAAGTGGAAAACGCTGCAAAAAACGAGTTTCGAACCGGAGTGTCGAAATGCATCCGAACCCGATGGCGGAAAAAACAATCTGAGGATGGAGTCGATGCCCATGCGCACTATTGTCCTAAGGAGGAGTCACCGATCACATGACTACAAAGACTTCTTCGAAGACAACAACAAAGTGCAAGCATCCGAGCCCAACACCAGATGGCGATCTAATGCACAGTGTGAGCTCTGCAGCTCACATGCCTCGAACTGTCATTTCTCTGTACCTCTGTGCTATAACCTTGCCCTTCTCTCTAGCACACTCTGAGCCTACCCCTTTATCTATGACTCTTAGTCTCCTCGCTACTGCAACTCTTTCTCTACCACATCCTTTCCATTGTATCTCACTGCTCATTTTCCATCCCACCTTCCTTTATTTCTCCTCCACCTACTTCACTTCTGAAACAAGTTCAGCTCTATCTTTGCCTAACATCTGTCTCTCTCCATTTGCCTTCTACCTTACCTCTCCTCTACCGCTCTCAGCTTTTTCTCTCTGCATCACCTACTTCATTTCTTTCTTTGCCTAACATCTCCCTCCACCATCACACACACTCTCTCACCTCTCAATTTACCACCTAACCTCACCACTTTCCCTTTTACCTATCTTACTCTTTTCTGGGTAGTTTTAATTATCCACTCCCACCTCTTTTTCTATATAACTAAAACACACACACAAACCACCCCCACATATACCTTTCTCTACATTTCTTCTCCTAGCCTTAGCTCTCTCTGCTCCTCTACAGCACCCTCAAACCTCTTCCTCTCTGTCGACTACATTACCCTCTTTCTACCCCTCTTTATCTTTCTTTCTGGTTACCTCATCTTTCTTTCTCTCTTTACTGTTCTCTTTAGGACTCTGTGCTTCTCCTGTCCTGCCCAGTCCTATTTCTCCTACTCAGCAGGGTCACAGGTAACTGTCTAGCTAGAGGGGTGCACACACAAGTAAAGTTGAGAAAAGGGACCAGGCAGAGGAAGAGAAATTAGGGAGAAAATGAATAGATTGTAACCAACTGAATGGTGAAAATCATCAGAACAGCCTTTTCATTTTCACAGTTGTAGCAAGAACGTCAGTAATGAAGGGAGACAGATTTGCGATTACAACTATCCATCAAGAAAAGCTACCAATTCAAGAGCCATGTCTTATTTTAATACCATGAACTAGTCCAATAAACAAGTCACAACAAACATGTTCTCCTACAATGGGAGTAGAAGCTGGTTAAACACTGAATTCCACATTAAAATGTTATTGTAATTAAAACAAAATCTAGACCCAAACTCAAAAAGTGCCTGAATCGATACTTGTTCAAGCTTTCCCGTGTTAGTATTTAGCTGCCATTCTCCTGCAAACTTGAGCCATTGGTTTTTTTGTCTCCCTGTTTTTGAAGACTTAACATATAACAGAGTATTGTTTACATCACAAGGGCTTGAGTGAACTGAAATGGGTAATAAATTCAAAGTTTTTGCAAAAAAGAGGGGTGGGGTAAGATATATCTTGCCCGGGGTCCCACAAATCCTTAAGATCTCACTGCCCACCCCCAAGCAGGACGCACACTGGATGCACGAATGCTCAGAAAGTGTGGCAGCATGACAGAGGAGAGAACAACTCCAACATAATTAGATAAGAAGCCGGGGATGGGGTCTGATGGGCGACCTTTCATGCCAGCTGTTCACATCCCTGACCTAAGCTGTTTGCGCCCCCTTATCCTCTCAAGACTGGCCCTTGGGCCGCTCCTGTGTTTTATTTGGACCCCGGTGCTCTACAAGTCTGCCCATTATACGCCTGCTAATTTGGGGCCTTTAATGCCTCTACCTCTAGCTCCATTCGTAGCTCTGTTCTGCCGCTGTTGGGCTCGTCCTGCCCTTCATGGACCTGCTGCAAGCTCTTTGCAGCCCCTTTGTGGGATTTCTCAAGCTTCAACATAACATAACATAACAAATATAACATACATAACGTGTATTTGTAAAGTGCACGTTCACTCTAGGGTATCTTGCGGCTGAAAAACAGATTTTTATTGTTACCCAACTCAATGGTACTCATTTTATCAACCTCAGAAGGATGAAAGGCTGAGTGGACCCGTGGTATTTGAACCTGTGACCATGAGGTCGAACACAGGCCCCTACTGTGGACCCATTAGTCTACTAAGCCACTGGACCCGGCAACTTTAGCACCATTTCCCTCAAAAAACTAAATTCTCTCTGTGCAGCAGGTCCCTACTGGCGTCATTCAAAAACATTGAGCTGGGGAAATGCATCTTTTGCAGAAACTTGACAGACAAAGGGTGTTGTGCGGGGTCTTTGTGTACGTCTGTAAGGTGTGTTTTTGCAGAATGTCTCTCGCTCTATATGATGCCCCGCCCTGAAGACGATGTATATTTTTAAGTGTGCAAGAGGTGTACTTCTGCAGTGTGCCTTTACTGTTTTTACGAGTCTACAGGAAGAGTGCCTATAGAAGGATGTTTGTCGGTGCACGGTGATGGAGCATGATTATTTAAAAATCATTTTGCTTGATCAATTCTGCTCATCAAGTGTGAACTACTATTATTTAATAAACATAACTAACAGTGTGATCTTGTGAAAACCCATGAGAGCTTAAGATTGCATCATAAAAGCATGCAGGAGTGATATAACACGTGAAAGATTTAAAACTGCATCGTAAAAGCATGCAGACGGGTTGCCATCATCATAAACTTTATTTCGGTCCTCAGACCATAAAAGTGCAAATGTGTACAATTCATAGAAAGATTTCAGGTACGTACAAAAATACATTGGTAGTCGATTGAGAATATTACTCCGTTACTTAAAAGTTTGACAAAAGAATAAAATAACACAGAAGCGCCTAGAGTCTAAGTCAGCAAGAGCCTATCCCTGAATAGGTGTAAACGGCATGGGCCCACATGCTGGCTTAGTGGTAAAAATAGCGCTATGATCGGGACCAATTAAAATCACCAGTTTCACAGTTACACAGAGAATTAAATAAACAATTAAAACACCATGAAAGGTACTTAAAAGGGCTATACATTAACAAGTATGATGATGATACATTTTCAACACAGACCTTCGAATTGCCCACATATTGCAGAGAAACTTTGCAACTGCGCAGACTACCAGCATGCTAGAATCAGATTTTAGACTGCGCAGTGCTTCGCGATAGCAATGAATGCCAAAGAATTTGCAAATGGGAGCAAGCCATTTGCTTCTCGGCTGCCGATACATTGAGCAGGCAAAAAATAAGTGACCAATTGACTCAACAGCAGAGGGACAGCCTGGGCAAGACCGTGATGGAGTACAAGTCTGTCGCCATGAAGCTGTGAAAGAGTTCACGGGAAGTTAGCCGAATCTGAATTGCATGTAAAGCTTCCTATCCTGAGGAATCAGGATAGCCTCCAGGTTTTGTTCATATGAACAAGACAGTTTGAATTCCATGAACTCCATGGTTAAGCGGCCCCAGGACGGATAAGATAGAGAAGACTGAGCAACCCAGTTCCAATATTGTTTCTTGAGCAGGTCCTTGTTAGGCAGCCGTGCTAGATCCTTGGCATCCCACAACTCCTCTAGCCCTATTGTGGTAAGCAAAGATTTCACTTGGCAAATCCAGCCAATTTTCTTATAGCGATCAAGTGCCTTCACTTCTGAGAGGGCGGCAGCATAAGGAAGCAGCTCGGGGGCGGAATTTAGACGCAGACAGAAAAAAGGGGGTGTAACTTGGCCCTCTCGGTGATGGTGGCTCTTCCCATATCCAGGCTTAGTGGGTGGAGAGGAGTGCTCTGCGGGAGTGAAACCATGGCCCTCAGGAATTTGTTCTCAGTCATCAGGAGGCCTTCCATCTTTCCGAATCCCCACAGTTATGCACCGTACAATGCTGAACCTACTGCCTTGCAGTCATATATGTAGAGTGGGGCTGCTACTGGTTTGCTATGGGAGGTCCTGTGCTCTTCAATCAAAGCCCCAGTTATCTGTCTGTGATGGAGAGTGCGCTTCGATACTTGGGGCTTCCAGGACATATCCGCAGAGAGAGTGATTCCCAGATAGTCGTAAAGGTACTCACTCTCTCCAACAGGAACCCACCCAATGTTAGCTTCCCTTTGTACGATTTATGGGGGTTCAGCATTAAAAACTTTGACTTCGAGATATTATCCTCTAGGCCTCAGGAGTCACAGAAAGCCTTGAAGTGGTATAAAAGCAATTGTAGCCCTCTAGGGGTTTTGGAGACTAACAACGTGTCGTCAGCGAACAACACTGTTACCAATTTGTCACCTCCTAGGGTGGGGGCCAGGGGCGGTGCGTCCATTGGGGCGTTGGGGCGTAGCCCCCCCGCCCGCAGCTCCCTCGGCGTCTTTGAACCTAAGTAAACAATCAGTTTACTTAAGTTCAAAGAGCCGAGGGAGAACTGACAATCATGTGAGTCAGCATGACGTCGGACCGCCCACCCCCTTCAGAGTCTGAAGGGGTGGGCGGTCCTGCGTCATGTTGACTGACATGATTGTCGGAGCCAGGGACCAGGGGCAGCAGGCAGCACTGCAGCACAAGTGCGCATGAGTGGGCAAGGGCACCGAATTTTCGCGCCGTGCCCAGTCATGCGCACTTGTGTGTGCACTGGCTTGCGCATGCCCATTAGGAGAGCGAGGGTTGAGCAAAGGCTCAAACCTCGGTCTCCTAATGGGCAGGCGGGCGAGAGGTAACCATGCCCTAAGCCAATCCTGGCGCTGCCAGCAGCGCCAGGATTTGCTGAGAGGGGCTGTAGGCAGGGCCAAACGGAGTCGGACCCGAGGCGGCACGGACGGCGGACCTCCTCAGAGTAAGGTAGGATTTTCTTTTCTTTATTTAAAAAATAAACTAACTAACTATCACGCTGTAAATTTAGAATTATGTTTGTTGACTCCGACTCGCCAGTACAGTACACCCCTCTTCCCACACCCACTGACAAGATAACAACACCGAGGCCACTTGGGTAGTGTTCATGGAGATACAGTAATGGCCTTTACTGCCAAACGTGTTTAACGGCTCTCCTGACCGCGTGCTCCGTGCCCCGAGTGCGATTGTATTGGCATACAAGTGGTAGACCGGCTTTGGTGAATGGGCCTGTTGGAATCAACACAGAATAAAACATTACTCGGGGTGAGCTGGGAGGTATGTGAAGGGACGGTAAATAAGGGGCGTAAGAGGCAGAGAGTGACGAGGAAGAAGGAAAGACGGGATTTCGGAGCGGGAGCGAGACCGGACTATTGGCAGAGAGGGGAAGAAAAAGCAGATGGAGGGGTCAGAGGAGGATCATTCGATGTGGAAGAAAGCGTGGCTGAGCCAAAATGTGGAAACATTCGAGGAGTTCGAACATCTACTACAGGAGGGCGTATGCGAAACGGAAGAGCGGGAGAATGGGAAAACAAAAACGAATAAATACGGGGAAAATGAATAAGGAGAGGTAGGATGAAAGAATAATAATAAGAAATTGAGAAAGCAAGCGCACGAGTGACTAAAATAAGGTGGAGAAAGAAGGGTGAATGATAGCGCAGTGGACGAAGCAAAAAGGCTGAGGTACACAAGCAGCATGCGGCTCGAAGAGAGAGAGAGGGGGGGGGGGGACTGCCCCAGGCTCCCGCGACCCCTCTCAGCCGCCAGTCACTTGAAAAGCTGCAGTTTCACTCCAGGCTCCAGCCCTGATTCAGCACCTTGGCGCTCGGTGCGGTGAGTCAGGGAGCCCGGAACCTGTGGAGCCCAGCACGGGGTTTTTACAAAGATAGCGTGTGTAAAATGAATTGTACCCCGTGGGGAGGCGACTCAATTAACGGGACCTCGGGGTGGCACCGAGTCAGCAATGCGGGCAATGTGATTGTCGTGCAAATTGTGACCTTGGGTGGTGGTATTGCTACAGAGGATAACGCAAAACCCTGTTGTGGCTTCGGAACTGTGGGCAAAATTCATGTGAAATCAACGGGCGCAGGTTGTGGCTGCGATAAAATATTGTTCTCTTATTGCAGCTGTAGGAATCCACGCTGCCTCCTCCTCGCACTGGCACCAGGCTTCAACTTTGGAGTCGTCCTAGTAAAAAACACATATTATAATAAAATAATGTTACCAAGGAGCCTTTTGTGTTCATAAGAGGAATTAGACTCTTTCCTATAATATATTTTATTTTATTGATATAGTTCTTCCTTCTCCCTTGCAAGACTCTAGTCACTTTCTGGATGATTCGATTGTATTAATATATAGTGCATGTCAGATCACTAACGCACTTTACTATATCAAGCCATCTGTTGTTACAGTCTAATGATTGTCATCGGTGCTGAAAGGAGGACTGAAAAGAGAGCACAGCAACACTTGATTAAAAGTGGGGGGAGGTGGGCTTAATAACTGCGCGATTGCCCTTGCACGGGGGTGGAGGCTTTGAACCTTTGGCACACTGTAACACGAGAGCCCACGTGCTCTTCCGACGGAAGCAGCTTTGGACCACCAGAAGTGAGGAACCACAGAGTCTCGGTGCATCGAACCGTGACGTCAGTGGATAATAAACAGTGCAAGATCACATGCACCTACTAATGTGGTTAGCAAGATCACACAGCCTGTTTTCACGACGCACCTGCGCCGTGGATGACTGAACAGAGAAATATATATCCAGCACAGAGCAGCCCTTGCACAAATGTCACCCCAGGCCGAACACTGTCCTATAAGAGGCCAGTCCCTTTAACACTTCCTAATGAAGTGGTACATTACAACAGTTTTACGTGACATCACAAATTGACTTTATTTCACTCGTCCTAGTTGTGTTTTCAAGTAAATGTGTTTCCTGTTCCCAGTTTTCTCTGAATTGTGTGTGCAGACGAGCTCTTTTGACAGTGTCATTTAACCTCTTTCCTCTGACTCTTTCTCAAATTTGCTTGAAAATGCACCATTTGGCCACTCTTTTTTCAAAATTTTCGCGGGGGACAAACCCCCCCCCCCTCCCCCGAACCCCCGTAGGTGCTTCAGGCTCGCTCACTACGCTTGCTCGCTGCAGTGCAGTACAACAATTGTTTTACGCCTCACCACTTTCAAATGTCACCAGCCACCACTGGTGGGGGCATCTGCGGGGACCTCAGAAAGGTGCTGGACTACTCCATTTACAAACAACGAGAAGAGTGTGGGTGCCAGTAGGCAGACCTGTTGGACCCCCTTGTTGACTTTGATCTAATCAGTGAACTGTCCTTGATTGCCCCAACGAACCCTTGCATAGTTAGCCTCATGGAGGCAGATAACAAGTGCTAAGACCTCGGAGGGGAGGCATCGTATAAGCATGCAGACGGGTTGCAAACTGGTGAAACAAAATCATTTGAGACATGAGAGAGTAATTTACTAAATGGATTTTTAAATATTAGTGTGAAAAGTAAAGATGCGAGTCATATTATAGAAAATAAGATTATGAAAATGTTTAAAGTGAAATGATTACAGCTTGTAGTTTCATGCTTATAAGATTAATGAAATAATGCTCATTTATATTGTTTCTTATGTTTTCTCCATTTCTTAAACGTTATTTTATTATTGTATGTTTATTCTTTAAGAAAATGATGAATTATGTAGTTTTCCATGTAGGCCTCAAAACCTGCTAGTATATTTTCTAAAATGTAGGTTTCAGCATATTGTATTTTGTTCTTCATTGTTTCTAAAATGCTGATCTAATTGTTTTAGTTATGAAAGTTTATCACTAGAATTTCCCTTCTAAGGTTAGAGTATTTCTTTTCATTGAAATATTGTGTTAACTTTGTTGCAAGCTAACTCGGAAGCGAGCGCGTGGATATGAAGGGTTACAAGTATGCTTCCTATTTCCGAGGTAACTAGATATTGTATTCTTAGAGAAACTATGGACAAAGAACAAAAGTTATACGTTAAAGTTCCGGATGGTTGGGGGCTGGACTTGTGAACATTTTGAGGATAACTACCCCGTGGGAAAAGGACGAGTGCTGGCTATTTTCCTTGCAAATCTTGGGCGTGACATGCTGTCGGTCCGAACTCTGATCTTCCCTAAACCGAACTTTTCCTGAAATTACTTCTGCATTTCATCAGCTGGTGAAGTTGCATACGCTAATACCTTTCAACTGAAGGGTTAGCTAATTTCTGACTATTGCATGCTGTGCTTTAGCTCATTGAATCTAGGTTTGTATGAAATCTCGAATTGCATACTGAAATTGCAACGTGTATCTTTTTTCTCTCTCTCTCCCCTCACGCCAGTTATTGATTATTATGTATTATTGCTTTGAACTGTGATTTTACCTGTATTAATATGAAATAACTAAAGTATTGATAATTCTAATGTGTTTTTGTGCATTGACCATTCATCTTGAAGTTTAGATAAAGGTACCATTGATACATATACTGAGTTTTGTTTTCCTTTATTTGAAGAAATTATTGCCATGATATGTTTTGACTCTTGTTGTTAGACAGGCATTTCTTCATTATAGCTCCTCATGAAGGAAATGCTTTCTGTCTCTAATTATCGGAGTCCCTATTAGCTCTTATAAAGTTGTAGAGTTTCTATGGGTCCAACCTCTTGGTTATAATAAATGATTATGTTCATGGTATATTGGATAATTTACTAAATTTAGCAACGCTTCAGCTGGATCAACAGTGTGTGTGTGAACGCACAGAGGTGTGTGTGTTGTACAGGCTGGCGCTGGTCTGTGCAGGTGTTTGTTTGAAGCTTGTAGCCTGTAAAAGGCCTTTACAGAGAGGACACCAACACATGTGCAGTTTAGGGACTTTTTAAGGCAGGGATTGTGACTTCTGAGGTCTTCCTTCATCGCTGCGAGCAGCAGTAGTCTGTTCTCTTTCCACAAATCTTCAGACACATTCCCCTTCCAGCAGAATAGTTCATCCGAAGCCTGGTTGGCACTCACTCCTAGCTCTAGAGTAGCCTCTACGTCTACAATCCCGGCAGCAGTTGTAATGTGGACAGGTCTGCTTCAGGTGAGATCAAAGGGCGATCCAATGTTTGCAGGGCGTGTGTACATACGTTCATTACATGCATTCCTCTTTGTGCTGACTGTGCACATTGTGAAAAGGCGGGTGATTTATTATGCAAAAAAAATGCCTTTCGGCAGAATCTCTGTGAGTGCACAGTTAAGGATGTGTATGATCCTCCAAGGTGCATGAAATGAAATGAAATGAATTTGTACTTGTAAAGCGCACTGATACCCTGGGGTTTCCTGGCGCTGTACGCATACCGCTGTGGAACCCTTCCTGGCTTTTCCCTGTGAAATGTCCACTCCTGGGCACCCCCAAGGTGAAGCCAGGCATCCCAGCGCTGGTTGGGCCGTTGTGGAGATTAAGCAAGCTATTGCCCAGAGTTGCAGAGTGGGACCCATGATTAGAATAGGCACCGAGGCGAGAATTATCAGGTCCGAGGAAATTGAGCCCAAGACCCGCCGAGGCGGGAATTGAACCCTGGTCCCGGGCCAGATCTCTGCATCAGGGTCTGCCGCTCTAACCATTGAGCCACACTTCTCCGCATCTAGCCTGTGTGCACAAATCTTTTTTTTCCTACACAGGAATTCCAGCTACCTGCCGTTCGAAGCCCGGGCCGGGGAAGGAGCAGCCGGACCTGATGGGGGCCCGGGGCAAACGCCGCCCGGAGGCGTGGGGCAGCTGGCAGGGAGATACGGATGCCAGCACACTTCAGGGAAGCACAGGGGGGCACAGAGGCCCCTCAGAAAGGGCAGAAGAGGCCATGAGCGGATACGGAGCCTGAGCTGGATGCGAACCTGCAGGCCTTGCTGGAGAAAGCCAGGGTTTTGGTAGCCTTGAAGGGGAAGTCCTGGATGGACCAACCAACACATCGGGGAGGGGCCCCACAGGAAGGGGAAGGGGCCAAGACGGTCAAGCCCTCCTGCACCACCCCCCAAGCAACCAAGAGGCGGGGGGCCTGCAGCCAGAACGGCGGCCTCCAGGAAAACGGACAAGGCAGGAGCAAGGGATGCTGCTGTTGCGACGGCGACAGGCACAGGGGGCAGGAGCCGAGCCCGGGCCAAAGAGAGAGCGGCATCAGCCCCCGAGGTGCTGTCCAGCTCGGACACGGAGGAGAGCAGCAGCGATGAAGGGTCTGTAGCCAGCACGGCAGCCCCTCAGGAATCACGCGGAGGGCAGAGCAGCGCATCGGACAATGACACTGGTAAGCACCATCCAAAGAGCGCAAGGGGAAGGCGCAAGGGGGGGCAGTGCACTGGTGCAGCGAATGGGGGACCAGGGCAAATTGTGAATTGGGGAACACAGCTAGGGGTTAACAATCTAGCGATGCGGGGGACCTGTCCTATCCAGCCACCCTGGTTAGCAGGACAAGGAAGGGACCAACAGGGATTCCAGGGCGAAGCATTGGGTCAGGGACAGGCTCACCCAGCGGCATGGGTGCCCTGGTGGCAATGGCCTGGGGCGGGATCCCCTTTTGGGGGGCCCCCAGTGGAACGCTGAGAGCAGTGGGGGGAGCCAGGAGCCAGAGCAGAGATCAAAGAAAAAAGGGGACCCAAAGGGGCAACAGACAGGGGACCGGTAAGGTAAGGACTGAAGAGGCCACACAAGGGGAGCAGCTCCCGAATGCAGCATTGCGGGAAAGAGCGGAGCAGGGGAGGGCAGCAAATACAGGGGGGGAACCGGCCAGCGAATACCTACGAGACCCCCCACTACCACGAAACTCCTAGGGCTGGCCAACCTCATCCCACCGACAGTAAAAGAAAGGATCTGGAGGAAAGAATTTATAGATATTTTTACACTACTAGAGGTGCGCCAGGCAGGCTTAGACCTGACGACGCAAGACAAAAAAGACGAAGACAGGAGGGACAGAATCAAGCCCAGGGTGGAAAGGTCCTTTGAGAATTGGCTGAGGGCGTTCAGGACCCTAGCATGTGTATTCATCGAGAAGTTCCCCCAGAGTGCGGCAGCACTGATTTTATATGAACGATGCACAACAAAAATACCAGGGTGACGCATGGTTAAAATATGACAAGGGCTTCAGGGAAAAGCTGCAAACATGGCCGGTGATTGAGTGGGCTTGCCAAGACATGGAGGGGTTCAAAACTCACATGGTAGCAGCCAGAGAAGGGGGAAGCTCAAAGGAGCCCACTTTTCGTCCCTATGGGGCCAAAGGGAAATACAAAGGTCAGGGACAGTCTTTCAAAGGTAAGAATCAGAACAGCAGCAAGTCAGGAAAGTCCTGTTGTAAATACGACAAAGACGAGTGTAAGTGGGGGGCTGCCTGCAGGTTCAAGCATCCATGCGGGTCCTGTAGGGGAAACCATCCCGCCATTCGCTGCAGACAGGCCCAGGGGGCAGGGGCCAACAAGGAAAAGGGAGGCACAAAAAAGTATGGAGAAGGGAGCTTCAGAAAGGGACGAAGGGGTTGCGGGCCGGGGGCAGCCCCTACCTACCCCCATAAAAACAAGCAGACTGTTATATTTATTAAGACGTTATCCCAAAACATCAGACAGACACAGATTAGCGGAGGGTTTCACAAGGGGTTTCCCCATCCCTTACAAAGGTCCTGTGGGGGCCTGGGAAAGCCGGAACCTGAAATCAATACGTGACAACCCGGGGGCGGCAAGGCAGAAGGTGGAAAAGGAAGTTCAGCTGGGAAGAGTAGCTGGTCCACTGGTTCCTCCCCGCTAAAACATTTGGTGGTATCCCCTCTGGGCGTGGTGCCTAAAAAGGAGGCAGGCAAGTTCAGGTTAATACACCATCTGTCGCACCCCCCACGGGGACTCCATCAATGACTGGCTGGATCAAGGGAGTTGCTCGGTAGCATATGCATCAGTGGATGACGCAGTGGACCTGATAAGACAAGCAGGGAGGGGGGCCCTGTTGGCAAAGACAGACATAGAATCGGCCTTCCGCCTCCTGCCAGTACACCCAGATAGCTACCACTTGCTAGGTTTTCAGCTAGACGGCCAATACTACTACGACAAATGCCTGCCAGTGGGTTGCTCCATATCATGTGCATACTTCGAGGCCTTCAGTGGGCTCTTGGAGTGGGAGCTAGGAACGCGCTCCCCGGAAGGGGGGAGGGTCCACTACTTGGATGATTTCCTCTTCATCGGTGCGGCAGGCTACGGGGAATGTGCAAACCTCCTCCGTCGTTTCATGGACTTGGCTCAGGAATTGGGGGTCCCCCTAGCTCAGGACAAGACAGAGGGCCCCACCACAAAAATGTCCTTCCTCGAGATAGAACTGGACTCTGTGGCCGGGACATGCAAACTGCCGCCCGAGAAGGTAGCGGAGACAGCAAAATAAGGCGACCCTAGGCGAAATACAGCAGCTGCTGGGAAAGTTGAATTTCGCCACTAGAGTAGTCCCTGCGGGGCGCCCCTCGCCAGACGCCTAGCCTGGATAACTAGGGGCAAGACACAGAAACACCACAGGGTTCGCTTGACGCAAGGGGAGAAAGAGGACTTGGGGCAGTGGGAGGCTTTCCTGACCGACTTCAACGGCACTCTCATGTGGCGAGAGCCATGGGTGCAGACCAACCAACTCGAGCTCTACACGGACTCGGCTGGTGGCTACGGCTTCGGGGCCATCCTAGGAAGAGCATGGACGGCACGGGCATGGCCGGACAGCTGGCAAAGGACAGGTGTCACGGCCAACATCTCCCTACTGGAGTTATTCCCCATCGTGGTAGCATTCCACATTTGAGCCCAACAGCTGGCCAACAGACAAATAATTCTATGGTCAGACAACCATGCAGTAGTACAGGCAATCAACACAGGAACAGCGAAATGTCCGGCAGTGGTCAACCTGCTACGGAAACTAGTCGACTGCCAGTTAAAAGCAAACATTGCGCTTAGGGCACGGCACATCCCGGGGATAGACAACTCGACTGCGGATGCCATTTCTCGTTTTCAGTGGGGCAGATTCTGAGAGCTCGCCCCGGACACGGACCAAGGGATGACCCCGGTGCCGGAAGAGGCATGGGCATGGGTGGACCAGGGTTAAAGATGATGCTGGACAACGCGCTGGCCCCTAAGATGGAGAACCGATACCGTAAGTGCTGGGCGACATTTGCCGACATAACGGGGATAACGGGGGTCGCTAGGCAGGGCAAGACGAGGTCCTAGGTTTCCTAGAATGGGCGTTCATGACGGGGAAAACGAAATCCTGGGCCAAGGCACACCTTAATGGCGCGGCATACTACTCAAAGATGGCAGCAGGGGAGGATCCGACAAGGTCTTTCTGGTGTAGAATGGCTTTGAAAGGCTGTGGTAGACTGCAGCAAACAGAGAGGGATAGTAGGTGTCCCATTAATTTTGCAGTACTACAGCAAATAATAGGGGCCTTGGGCGAGATATGCACCACAGAGTTGGAGGCTACACTCTTCAGGGCAGCATTCGCGCTGGCATTTTTTTGGGGCATACAGGGTCAGCGAGTTAGTGGCCCCCTCAATAGACAATCCAGGAGCGGCCTGTATACGCTGGGCCGACGTAGAACTGGGGGCAGGATACATGAACATCCTCCTGCGGCGGTCGAAAATGGACCAGGCAGGCAGAGGGAAGTGGAACAGGATCAACTGCATCAGGGATAAGTCATGCTGTCCCGTGTGCTTAGTGCGGACGTACATGCAACACAGGGAACACAAGCGGGCCGCTGCTAACACATGGGGACGGGTCTTACTTGAGCCGGTTCCAATTCATAGCAGTGATGAGGAAGGCGCTAGAAAAGGTAGTGCTCCCGGCAAAGGCGTACGGGACCCACTCCTTCTGAATTGGGGTGGCCACCACTGCAGCAGAGCTAGGTATGGGAGCTTACCAAATCAAGGGGATAGGACGATGGGCATCTGGCACGTTTAAACGATACATTCGCCCCACGATGTACTGAGTCTGGTTTCCCGCCCTCCCCCATCGTTTATGTCCGGCTGAGCGGCTCAAGAAGGTCTGGATTGTGGGTCACTCATACATAACGCGGGCACAACGGTGGGCGGCGGCCAGGCGCGAATTCGGCGGTATCTGGCTTTGGGACACAGAAGTAATCTGGCTGGGGCGATCGGGGATGAAATGGGACCAATTGCTCCCCGCAGTGCGGGAAGCCCTGGGGCCAGGTGGCAGACTGGAAGGGAATGACCTGGCAACAATAGGAAGGAGGGGCCTCTCTGAGAAAATGCAGGCAGGCCTCACAGCTGTAGCAAGACTAGTACGCCCGGCCGAGGTGATCTTTTCAGAGATAATAGTGTGCCAAGCATGGAGAGGGGTCGTGGATCTGGGGGCGGTGGAGAAGTCCAGATGTAAGCTGAATATTACCATGGCGAAAATGTGTAGGGCCAACGGCTGGGGGTTTGTGAAACACAGTTTCATCATCTTGAGATCCCTGGGTTATCATTTGGACGATGGCGTACACCTGACGGGGGTGGGGATGGACATGTTCTTGTTAAACATCGTAGGGGTATAGAGCAAATGGGTTTCTCGTGATGAAGGAAGGGAAAGGAGAGCAGGGGGAGCTCCCTCCGATCGTAAAACCGTAGGTAGCGTGGCGGAAAAAACCAAGGAAAGATAGACAAAGGAGAGAAAAATTACTAGACCTGGCTCTTCGATCAGTAGCAGCACCACCCCCCTCTTCCCCCAGCGCCTTGAGACCCTCGCGGGTATGTAGTGCGCTTTATAAGTGACATGATTGATTGATTGATTGATTGATAGAGGTAGATGGAAGGCTCACACAGTGTCCTTGGGATGCCTCACGGCAGGGGCACTGAGGGAGCTAAGGATGGCACACAGCCACAGACAGAGTAGATGTGATGCTCCCACAGGGCCCTTGGGATGCCTCACGGCAGGGGTACTGAGGGAGCGAAATGACAGGACACAGCCACAGGCAGAGTAGATGAAATGCTCACACAGGGTCCTTGGGATGCCACATTGAAGGCCCCCGAGGAGCAGGCGAGGGGCCAACAAAGGGTCCAGGGCAAGCGGAACGGCACTTGCAGCCCGGGCAGGTCCTGACGGACACCCACCAAATTCGGTAGCAAGTTGAAGCCTGGAACAGCAGACACAGAGGCCCGGACAAAGGGGCACCAGGCAAAATACACTGTCTGGGAGCACATAACAACAAGGAATGTTGGTACAAAGACAATTACAAAGACAATGAAAGTATGCGATAACATGGATGTTTATGAATGACCAATAAAATTGCGAAATGTACAACCATGTTATGTTTGAATAAACTGCGACCTTTTAAGGTACCAAATCATGATGTCAGTGGTGTAATTGAAAGGTAAAGGGACGCAGTTAAGTGGGCAGGGGGGGAGAGGGAGACTTGCCCCTGGGAGGGGTTTTGGGGACAGTCCTTTGGTGAGCTAGAGGACACTGTATGCGTTAAATGTGTGCATGTCTGCAGGGTCTGCATGTCTGTCGCTGTGTGTGTCTGCAGGGAGTGATTGTCTGCCTGCGGGATCTCTGTGTATTGTTCCATTACTTTATATTATATTCATGTTTGACCTATTACGCAGATTATGTATCTGTCTGTAGGGAGAGACGTTTTAACACATGGATAAAGTGGAAAATTGCCCAGGGCCGCCAATCTCCCAGGGGCCCCCGAGAAGGCGAACTTTCTCTCTATTTGGCCTTTATCGATTCTATTTTTCTTTCTAAACCTCTCTCCTTCTCTTTGTCTACCTTTACCTTTGACACTGTATTTATCTACCCAGTGTCATTGTAAGGATTTTTGGGTCCCCGGCAAAACCTATGTCAACTACATTTGTATGAACTGAAAGATTAACATATAATTCAGTAATGTTTGGCATCAAGCACCCTTAAATCAAAGGGAAATACAATCCAAAGGTAGTTTGAACAGAGCTCCCCAAAATATGTCTTGCCTGAGGCCCCCAAAATCATTAACATGACCCCTGTGTGTCTGCAGGGTCTGAGTGTGTATTCAAGGTCTGTGTGTCGGTGCGTCTGTCTGCCTGGTCTACTCTGTATGTATTATTTCATTATGTCACATTCCCATTTGTGTTATATATTTATTTGTGAATGGTTCTTGGGTGATTTAGTGTATGTTTAGTCTGTTGCATCTCGTCTTCCTACCCTCCCTGTAGGAGGCTCCTTAGTGAAATACACAATGTTCAATCATCGCCATCAACGGTAAACCCATGAATAAACCATGGATTCCTGTGGTGACCATGCACCTAAAAACAGGGACGTTTCTCTGTTGATCGTGTGTCTCCATTATTTCCAGTAACCGAATTCCCTCTGTTCACTACAGTTGCACTGATCATGTTTTAGGTCGAGCAATCGAGACCTCTTGTATATACTTTAGTATATACTTATTATATACTTATATGTGTATGTACTTTGTGGGCTCTGGAGATCAGCCCTAGGACTTGTCTGCTTCCGCTTAGGGACTTTTTACTGTTCAACAGCCTCTATTTAACTGTCATGATAGAAAACGGCTAGCAGAGGTCAGTAAAATACCAAAATTGCTTTCTGCTGAGGGACTTTCTTTTTTTAAATTTTCTGGCAACTGCCTCATTTAACTTTCTTGATAGAAAACGACCAGCAGAGGTCAGTAAAATACCAGAATCACTTTAGCATTCTCTAGATTCCAGTCCATAGAAATTGTCTTCCACGAGCACCCGTAGGCAATAATATTTTTTCAAATCTTGTATTTTCAGTGATATGACCACCGAAGGCCCTGATTTTATATTAAAAACAGAGCTTTGGACTATACCATTTCCCGCTAAAAGGCAATACTTCTCTCCAAGGGTTCCCATACCTGGCGTGTCACGAAGTTTGGTGCTTACTTTCCCTCCATGTTAAAGAACAGTAGATGTTTCAGCACCCAGGCTAATGTGCTGCATAGCTAAATACATATAAGGTCCCAAAGGCGAGACCGATTGCATTGCAAATGCTTGTTTCCTGAGCCAGTACCTGCATTTCAACAGTTTGTGCAAATGTATCTTTTTTTTCAGGTAATCTCTTATTAGAGGCCAAAAAAATTAATTAGAATAAAGTTTGCCCCCCAGACACTCCCCCACCCCCGACGCAGGGTTCATCGACCTCAATCAGTCACCATTCACGAACAACGGAGATTCCTCTTATATTCTGAAAAGCTGCAGTTTCACGTACACTCGGTGCTGATCAAGAATTGTAGGCATTAGAAGCAGCCTTCTGCGTGCCATGCACACTTCCCTTTACCAGGAATTTTATTGAGGAGGGTTTGAAACATAAGCACGGTTATGCTTGTAAAACAAACCTTAGATTTGACAAAATGGAAAGCATTTCCCAGGGGTTGATGTCATTTTTAGGTCTCGCCTATGCAGCGCGCATGCGCTGCTTAGGCAAAAAGACCTTTTGCAATCGATTCGGCTTTTCAGCCAAAAACGTGCACGCGTTCCATTGCCTTCAATGGCAACGCGTGCACGTTTGGCGATTCACTTGCGGGAGCGAGCAGCTGGCGCCATATGGTAGCAATTATCGCTCCTGGCGCCGCTCGCTCCCGCAAGGGAATCGCACTCCCCCACCCTCCCACTTCTTTAAACCCGGAGTACTGTTTCACTTTCGCAGCCGGGGCCGCACTTGTGTTTCAGTGCTTGTTTTTTCTGTGTACGGTGAAACCCCAAGGGGCAGCACGTGAAACGCGATCTACGTGCTCTGTCGGGACAGTAACCACTTTCAACAACACCCCATCTCTCCCAGCCTCACACCAAGCCGGGACCCCCCTGTGCAGGTTAACGGTGGCGCCTTACCTTGCTGTAGAGCTCAGAAGCGGAAATCGCAGCACCTTGTACCCAAAGTCATAGTTTGGGCATTAACACTTTTAAGTGGCTCGGTGCCATTTAATTGGTCGGAGGGACGCTTCCCTTCCCTGTCAGCGCGCTAGTCTTGCCGGCTGCTTCAGCGCCTCGTCGGGGTGGTAAGCTCTTTATTAATGCCCATGCCATAATGAGCGGGCGTCAATCTGAAAAACACGAATTCCCACCGACAAACCACTAAGTAAAGTCTCCCTTTTCTGCGCACACTGGTTGCTGCGCATCTGATCATGTTTGCAGTTCTTGCTTTACTGAGCCTGTCGAACACAAGGGCTAGTCCGAGGCTGGGGCGGTAGCGGCACGTGGGACTTCTTGGCGCTTGGTAATACGCAGCATATGCTGAACGGTGTACGGGAGTCGGCGTGGCTCTTTCCTCGCCTGGAGTAGCCTGGAGTAGCACGGTGGTAACGCATGTTATCTGGCCAGCTTCGAGGGGGTCTCTTCAGCGACAGGCAGCGATTAACAGACGGGCCCCGCACATTTTGTGGGAAAGGGGTATTCTGACAGCGAACCCTCATCCCTTTCCCGAGATAACAACCAGACGGCTGCTTTACTGTGTGCCCTCGACTAGCAGGCGGGCACGTGATTTAGTGATACTTTATGTTTGAGAAACGTGACCCAGTCGGGCGCTGACGCCGATGACCCGTTAACGGTCTGCGAGACCTTGTCAAGGCCCGACTTTTAATTCCACATGACAGTTTCTTAAGAATTATCTGTAAAACTGAGCAGCAACGCATCTGATTTCCAAAGGGCATGAAGTTAGGATGTTTTCACATTGAAGTCGGTTACATAAGTGCAGCACATCGATACACTATCATATCGAGTAATATCCCTCATTAGAAGTATCGCACCCCTGCAGAGAAGTGCAGGTACTCTCCCATAACATGAAAGAAGTGCAGGTTCTCGCTACCTGTCCACTTAACTCACTGCCCAGGCTTATGTCTGGATCAGAATCTCTGCCTCTTAGAAGCATCCTGCCCAACAAAGGGCGCACGAGCCTTTCCACCATATAATGTTCCTCACAGGAAGGAACTCGTAAACACGGAAGAGCCGGCCCTCGCGAATATCATGGGGAAACCCGGGTTTGTTCTGATCTTTTTCACTGCCAGCTCTCCCACTTCAGCTCCGCGCCCCTCTCCACAGCACCTCGATGCGCCCGAGACTGGGCTGTTCTTGAATTGTGCATGTTTAGTATAATGGGTGTGGGTGTGTATATGTGTGTGTGTATATGTATATATATACCTGAAAACGAAGACTCTCCTTCCAGAGATACAGGCCCGTGGAGGGGTGGCGCGGTGCCGGCGGAGAAAACCGGTAATTCAATATAAATCCAATGCGGGGTTACCAATCGCGCTCTCAGATTGACGCACAAACCAAGCAAGACTCCAAAGTTAGAAAAGGGGGTTTATTATCGTCATAAACCCTCTGTGACGCGTTTCAACTCCGCAGAGTCTTGATCACACAGTGGGGCACCCAAACAGCCGTTACTTACATACACTTCCTGTGAAATGTAAACATAAACATAAAAAGCGGACACAATTGTGATCGTCACATACAGTTTCATGGTCGCCATTTGTAAGTGGTAAAAATACAGTTAGACGAAGTGCAAAATTGATGTGCAAAATAATCAATGACATTGAATAACATAATATACATCAACCATATAATAGGAGCATGACGAACCCACTGACTGGTGTTTAGGAGTATTTTAGAGTTGTTTTCCCCGGAATTAGTTCACAGGGGCATGCTGGTATCTGCAGTCCTCTACAAATTACGAGTTGTCAAGTGGGATAGAAATGCGGGCTGTGTTTGACGTTGTGGTCCAGAAACATGCCCATGGGGATTGCACACCACACACTTATAAATTCAATGATTAATCACAAGTTGCCTAGTTTGGAAGCTGCACTGCTAAATTTGTAGCGTGCTAAATACGCATAGTGCATGTTGGTACCATGCAAAAAGGGGTGTCCTGGCGGGCCGCTCAATTCTAATTGAAATGCACAGCCCCGCGAGACCAGCTCTGTGCATTACTATTGTCCCCTGGTTAGTGGGAAATGTATCTACACCAACAAAAATTGGTTGGTGTGTGCAGTCTGGACGTCGAACCTAAACATTGCACACGTCTCTCTACTGTTCTATTGCCACCTGTAGGTGGGAGAGACAAAAGTTGATGATGTGTGTCTGTCAAAGCCTACTAGAAGTAGATGATTCCCTTCCATTTCCATGACAATGAAAGGAATTACAAATTTGCAAACCGCCGCAAATTGGGTGCCCCATCTACCACCTGTTGTGTGCACACAAACAAATTTTATACAATAAAATAACATAATCTTGTAAAAATAACATAATCATGTAAAAATCTTATCTGTGGACAAGGTCGTAGCAGAATGATGTCACGAAGAAAAGGTTAGGGATCCCAAGCAAGAGACATGGTCCCTTCCTTTCCTCCTGTAAAAGAATGAAAGGAAAAAGACAAGAGTCATGCACAGTCGTGGTGGATAAGACATGTTACAACCAACAACGAAACTAGCAATGGAACTAACAATAAAACATTCTTATTGTTCAAAGGTTAAAAGAAAAGTCTCATCTATTTGACTATCTGAGGCACGGTCAATGCGGATATCTAATTTTCTTGAAGATGTATAGCCATTTCCTCATCCTGGTTATGCCCTTTAGGGTAGCGTGTGGCCATCCCTATGATGTGCCTTGATTCACGTTGTCTAAGTTTGAGAGTGCGGTTACCTCCTCTCTTGTTGCCCAATACCTGTTCTATTGCAAAGTATGATAGTTTGGAACTGTCTGAAAAATGATGTGACTCAAAATGTCGTGCAATAGGATACTGTTTGTCTCTATTAGTGATTGCCCTCATGTGTTCTAGAATTCTTTTTTAGCCATGTTTGTTGTGCTGCCTACATATCTCAAACTGCAGGGGCATTCCAGTACATAGATCACGAAGGTGGTACTGCATGTCAAGAATTGTTTGATACTCACCATGCTGTTAGTGCTAGTGTTCCAGAACTCCTTTCTAAAACGGCTGTTGCTGCATGCTTTGCAATGGCCGCATGGAAAAAGCCCTGCAGGTCAATGCCCCTTGTTACAGACGTGTCTTTTAGATCACTGTGTACTAGGAGATCCCGGAGGTTGCGACTCCTCCTGTAAGTGATCATAGGTCTGATGGGTATAGTGCTGCCTATAACCGGGTCTCCTTTGAGGATATCCCATTTCTGTGCAATGGTTTTGCGTATGTACTTGGCATTCCCATTGTATGTGAGAATTATACGTGTATCTGTGTTTTCAGGGTTGTCTTCTGTAGTCTTGATGGTATTGCAGAGTATGGTGTCCCTTTCTACTCTCTCTGTTCGTTCCACCGCCCTCTTAAGGACCCAAAGTGGGTAGCCTCTTTCCTGAAATCTTTTCAACATTACAGTTTGTTCTTTCTGGTAACTTTCTTCAGAGTTACAGTTCCTTTTGGCTCTGAGCAATTCCCGTAGGGATGCTCCATTTGAGATTATCTGGATGGCTACTCATGGCATGTAATAGGGTGTTCCCTGCCGTACATTTCCTGTAGAGAGTGGTTTGTATCTCGTTAGATATAATCTGCACTTTGATGTCTACTCTACCTCCTTCCTGCTGATGGTGCTGGTGAGTTTGATATTCCTAGTGTTATGATTCAGTTGGTCTACAAACCGTCGTGCTTCATGTTCACTCCTTGCCATACCACAAACAGGTCATCTATGTACCTGAGCCATAAGATGACCTTGTTGAACTCAACGTCAAGACTGTGGTCACATCTGATGTCCTCCTCCCATGCTCCCATAAACAGATTCGCGAAACTGGGCGCGAAACAAGTTCCCATCGCAGTTCCGTGGGTCTGTTTATAGATCTCCTCATTGAACATGAAAAAATTGTTTGATAAACAAAATCTCATCATGTCCAATATCATTTGGGTATGTCCCCAATACCTGATGTGCCTACGTTTCAGAAATCTGGCACATGCTTCTATTCCCTGCTCATGGTCAATCACTGTGTACAAAGAATTGACATCCATAGTTATCAACAAAAAATCAGTTTGCCATAAAAGATTATTGATTTTACTGAGGAAGTCCTTAGTATCCCTTAAATATGAGGGTAGGGTGCTAACAAATTCTCTTAAAAAAAGGTCAATGTAGCGTGATATATTCTCAGCAACGCTGCCTCTTGACGACACTATAGGTCTACCTGGTGGATTCTCCCTATCTTTATGGATTTTGGGCAGAAGATACAAGACTGGAAGGACCGGGTAGTCCTTTTTGAGAAAGCAAAATTCTTCCCATACAAGGAGTCCCTTGTCCCTCCAATCTACCAATTTATCCCAAATGTAGGAAATGCTGTTATTGTACTCTATCCTGGTAGTAACACTGTATGTGCTTGTGTCATGTAATTGTCGTAAAGCTTCCTTTATGTACATGTCTTGGGTGAGAATCACAATGTTCCCCCTTTGTCTGCAGGTCTGATGACAATGCTATTGTCCTCTGCTAATGCTTGCATAGCCTTCCTCTGGGCAAGTGTAAGGTTGTGTTTAAATTTCCTCATTTCTTAGGCCAATTCCTTTGCCTGTAATTAAGTAGATCCTTGCCGACCAGATCTTGAAAGGTGTCTATATTATCATGGTTCATGGTCGGTAGGAATGTCGATTTTGGTTTGAAATTGGTACATGCCGCTTTGTCATGGTCAATTTCCAGTTCGTCTAAGATGTTGCGAATCTCCACATTCGCGTTGCCCCTCTGGATCTTCCTGTAGTTCGTGTAATGCCACCAGAGTGTCAATGTCTCCTATTGTCAATGCCTCCTCGTGTGTGTTGTGTTCTATGGAAAGGGGTTCTTTGCATTTGGTGGGTTTCAGTTTATGCCACTTCTTCAATTTTAATTTTCTGCAGAATTTGAAAATGTCAATTCTGCTATCTACATAGTTCATAGGTACTGCAGGACAAAACGACAGGCATAAGCATAATGTTCTTTTGTCTTGAATGCTTATTTGTCTGTGAGAAAGATTAATGATGGTTTGTTTTACCGTGCCATCATCCATCATTGTTGTTTCCTGGAGCGTGTCTGCTTGTATCCCACTTGCTCCATTTCGTTTCCTCTTCTCTCTCCTCTGCCGGCACCTCTTCCGCCTTTTGCTCTGGTACCCCTTGTGTTTCCTCTTCCTCTTCTCCCTCCTGCCGTTGTAGTGTTCTCGTTGTGGTTCACCTTGGTCATCAACCTGGTCATCTGCCGACTCCGTTTCATGAGTCGGTACTCGTCTAAAAATGTTTTGGGGCGTGTTGCGCCATCTCCATCAGACAAAGAGCTTTCCGATGTCTCAGACACTTCAGAGGCCTCTGTGTTGGTGTCACTGGCAGCTGCGGCTTCTTCGTCACCATTTGCTCTAGGTCTTGCAGTTATTGCTGCTTTAGCCGTGGTTCCATTTGAGGTGTCGTAAAGGTGATCATACTTGCGACTGAAGGTAAGTATCCTCCCAGATTCATAATCTCCGCAATCTCGGTGGAGTTTGCGTTGCTTCCTCGCCTTTATGTCGTCTTCAATCAATCTCAACCTTTTCTTCATTTCCTCGAGATATTTTGCGATTAGATCTTGTTCCGCCATTTTAGTCAAATCGTTTTTCATGCATAAGATCTCGCTCTTGATGTTTTCTCCATCGGACCATGCGTATTTCACGAGGATCTCCAGCATGTTCCTTGAGCTATTGGCTGAGTTGGCCGACCATTCCTCTAACATGGCCGGGTCAGGTGAATCATAAGAAGGGGTGATGAAGATTCTGAGGCCTCGGGGCAAAAACTGCATAAACAAGAACTGTCTAAATGGTGGGAGGCGACGTCATTGCAGGATTACATTGAAAAAAAGATGGTGCCCCGAGGCCTCAGAATCTTCATCACCCCTTCTTATGATTCACCTGACCCGGCCATGTTAGAGGAATGGTCGGCCAACTCAGCCAATAGCTCAAGGAACATGCTGGAGATCCTCGTGAAATACGCATGGTCCGATAGAGAAAACATCAAGAGAGATCTTATGCATGAAAAACGATTTGACTAAAATTGCGGAACAAGATCTAATCGCAAAATATCTCGAGGAAATGAAGAAAAGGTTGAGATTTATTGAAGACGACATAAAGGCGAGGAAGCAACGCAAACTCCACCGAGATTGCGGAGATTATGAATCTGGGAGGATACTTACCTTCAGTCGCAAGTATGATCACCTTTACGACACCTCAAATGGAACCACGGCTAAAGCAGCAATAACTGCAAGACCTAGAGCAAATGGTGACGAAGAAGCCGCAGCTGCCAGTGACACCAACACAGAGGCCTCTGAAGTGTCTGAGACATCGGAAAGCTCTTTGTCTGATGGAGATGGCGCAACACGCCCCAAAACCTTTTTAGACGAGTACCGACTCATGAAACGGAGTCGGCAGATGACCAGGTCGATGACCAAGGTGAACCACAACGAGAACACTACAACGGCAGGAGGGGGAAGAGGAAGAGGAAACACAAGGGGTACCAGAGCAAAAGGCGGAAGAGGTGCCGGCAGAGGAGAGAGAAGAGGAAACGAAATGGAGCAAGTGGGATACCAGCAGACACGCTCCAGGAAACAACAATGATGGATGATGCCACGGTAAAACAAACCATCATTAATCTTTCTCACAGACAAATAAGCATTCAAGACAAAAGAACATTATGCTTAGGCCTGTCGTTTTGTCCTGCAGTACCTATGAACTATGTAGATAGCAGAATTGACATTTTCAAATTCTGCAGAAAATTAAAATTGAAGAAGTGGCATAAACTGAAACCAACCAAATGCAAAGAACCCCTTTCCATAGAACACAACACACACGAGGAGGCATGGACAATAGGAGACATTGACACTCTGGTGGCATTACACGAACTACAGGAAGATCCAGAGGGGGCAAACGTGAATGTGGAGATTCGCAACATCTTAGACGAACTGGAAATTGACCATGACAAAGCGGCATGTACCAATTTCAAACCAAAATCGACATGCCTACCGACCATGAACCATGATAATATAGACACCTTTCAAGATCTGGTCGGCAAGGATCTACTTAATTACAGGCAAAGGAATTGGCCTAAGAAAATGAGGAAATTTAAACACAACCTTACACTTACCCAGAGGAAGGCTATGCAAGCATTAGCAGAGGACAATAGCATTGTCATCAGAGCTGCAGACAAAGGGGGGAACATTGTGATTCTCACCCAAGACATGTACATAAAGGAAGCTTTACGACAATTACATGACACAAGCACATACAGTGTTACTACCAGGATAGAGTACAATAACAGCATTTCCTACATTTGGGATAAATTGGGAGATTGGAGGGACAAGGGACTCCTTGTATGGGAAGAATTTTGCTTTCTCAAAAGGACTACCCGGTCCTTCCAGTCTTGTATCTTCTGCCCAAAATCCATAAAGATAGGGAGAATCCACCAGGTAGACCTATACTGTCGTCAAGAGGCAGCGTTGCTGAGAATATATCACGCTACATTGACCATTTTTTAAGAGAATTTGTTAGCACCCTGCCCTCATATTTAAGGGATACTAAGGACTTGCTCAGTAAAATCAATAATCTTTATAGCAAACTGATTTTTTGTTGATAACTATGGATGACAATTCTTTGTACACAGTGATTGACCATGAGCAGGGAATAGAAGCATGTGCCAGATTTCTGAAACGTAGGCACATCAGGTATTGGGGACATACCCAAATGATATTGGACATGATGAGATTTTGTTTATCAAACAATTTTTTCATGTTCAATGAGGAGATCTATAAACAGACCCACGGAACAGCGATGGGAACTTGTTTCGCGCCCAGTTTCGCGAATCTGTGTATGGGAGCATGGGAGGAGGACATCAGATGTGACAACAGTCTTGACGTTGAGTTCAACAAGGTCATCTTATGGCTCAGGTACATAGATGACCTGTTTGTGGTATGGCAAGGGAGTGAACATGAAGCACGACGGTTTGTAGACAAACTGAATCATAACACTAGGAATATCAAACTCACCAGCACCATCAGCAGGAAGGAGGTAGAGTATCTAGACATCAAAGTGCAGATTATATCTAACGAGATACAAACCACTCTCTACAGGAAATGTACGGCAGGGAACACCCTATTACATGCCATGAGTAGCCATCCAGATAATCTCAAATGGAGCATCCCTACGGGAATTGCTCAGAGCCAAAAGGAACTGTAACTCTGAAGCAAGTTACCAGAAAGAACAAACTGTAATGTTGAAAGATTTCAGGAAAGAGGCTACCCACTTTGGGTCCTTAAGAGGCGGTGGAACGAACAGAGAGTAGAGAAGGGACACCATACTCTGCAATACCATCAAGACTACAGAAGACAACCCTGAAAACACAGATACACGTATAATTCTCACATACAATGGGAATGCCAAGTACATACGCAAAACCATTGCACAAAAATGGGATATCCTCAAAGGACGCCCGGTTATAGGCAGCACTATACCCATCAGACCTATGATCACTTACAAGAGGAGTCGCAACCTCAGGGATCTCCTAGTACACAGTGATCTAAAAGACACGTCTGTAACAAGGGGCATTGACCTGCAGGGCTTTTTTCCATGCGGCCATTGCAAAGCATGCAGCAACAGCCATTTTAGAAAGGAGTTCTGGAACACTAGCACTAACAGCATGGTGAGTATCAAACAATTCTTGACATGCAGTACCACCTTCGTGATCTATGTACTGGAATGCCCCTGCAGTTTGAGATATGTAGGCAGCACAACAAATATGGCTAAAAAAAGAATTCTAGAACACATGAGGGCAATCACTAATAGAGACAAACAGTATCCTATTGCACAACATTTTGAGTCACATCATTTTTCAGACAGTTCCAAACTATCATACTTTGCAATAGAACAGGTATTGGGCAACAAGAGAGGAGGTAACCGCACTCTCAAACTTAGACAACGTGAATCAAGGCACATCATAGGGATGGCCACACGCTACCCTAAAGGGCATAACCAGGATGAGGAAATGGCCATACATCTTCAAGAAAATTAGATATCAGCATTACCCGTGCCTCAGATAGTCAAATAGATGAGACTTTTCTTTTAACCGTTGAACAATAAGAATGTTTTATTGTTAGTTCCATTGCTAGTTTCGTTGTTGGTTGTAACATGTCTTATCCACCACGACTGTGCATGACTCTTGTCTTTTCCTTTCATTCTTTTACAGAAGGAAAGGAAGGGACCATGTCTCTTGCTTGGGATCCCTAACCTTTTCTTCGTGACATCATTCTGCTACGACCTTGTCCACAGATAAGATTTTTTACATGATTAGGTTATTTTTTTACAAGATTATGTTATTTTATTGTATAAAATTTGTTTGTGTGCACACAACAGGTGGTAGATGGGGCACCCAATTTGCGGCGGTTTGCAAATTTGTAATTCCTTTCATTGTCATGGAAATGGAAGGGAATCATCTACTTCTAGTGGGCTTTGACAGACACACATCATCAACTTTTGTCTCTCCACCTACAGGTGGCAATAGAACAGTAGAGAGACGTGTGCAATGTTTAGGTTCGACGTCCAGACTGCACACACCAACCAATTTTTGTTGGTGTAGATACATTTCCCACTAACCAGGGGACAATAGTAATGCACAGAGCTGGTCCCGCGGGGCTGTGCATTTCAATTAGAATTGAGCGGCACGCCAGGACACCCCTTTTTGCATGGTACCAACATGCACTATGCGTATTTAGCACTCTACAAATTTAGCAGCGCAGCTTCCAGACTAGGCAACTTGTGATTAATCATTGAATTTATAAGTGTGTGGTGTGCAATCCCCATGGGCATGTTTCTGGACCACAACGTCAAACACAGCCCGCATTTCTATCCCACTTGACAACTCGTAATTTGTAGAGGACTGCAGATACCAGCATGCCCCGTCATTAGTTCCGGGGAAAACAACTCTAAAATACTCCTAAACACCAGTCAGTGGGTTCGTCATGCTCCTTTTATATGGTTGATGTATATTATGTTATTCAATGTCATTGATTATTTTGCACATCAATTTTGCACTTCGTCTAACTGTATTTTTACCACTTACAAATGGCGACCATGAAACTGTATGTGACGATCACAATTGTGTCCGCTTTTATGTTTATGTTTACATTTCACAGGAAGTGTATGTAAGTAACAGCTGTTTGGGTGCCCCATCAGTGTGATCAAGACTCTGCGGAGTCGAACGCGTCACGGAGGGTTTATGACGATAATAAACCCCTTTTCTAACTTTGGAGTCTTGCTTGGTTTGTGCGTCAATCTGAGAGCGCGATTGGTAACCCCGCATTGGATTTATTTATGTATATATATATATATATATATATATATATATATATATATATATATATAGTACCCAAATACACATCTCGTTCATTTCTCAACTTTCTACACACAAATATTGTAAACCTGTTCCACGTTTAAGTACTTTTATTAGTACAAAACCACATATATCACTGATCCCTGTGAAGCATGGGGTTGATTCATCGTCTTAATTGCAGCCTCAAGGCTCTCTACACAACCTTACTGTCATCCATTGAGCAATGAACATATTGTTCATAAAAAGTGAACAAAACCTGAAAATTATAGTTCAGTGTCCATTGTTAGCTATAACTGCTTCAGCAATCTCTCCCTGCTACAGATAAAACATGTTTTTAACAAAGAAAATACTATTTTTATACACTACTAACTACATAATTATTTTTGTACACCCACCCAACCAGTGTAGTCCAGTATTCCACTTTCTGTTGTCAATAAACATTTCCATGTTTGAAAACTACTCCTTCTTTCAAGCTTTCTGTCCCAAAATAACAGCGTAATGTATAAGAGAAATTATATGACAGGTAACATGTAATATTGGTCTTCCATATTGTCATCTTGGGGGCGGATGACATTTACAAATTACTTGGCCTCGGAATTGTAATATACATTAATATATATATAGATAGAGAGTGCGCACATGCACGGATATGGGTACTGATGCAAACTATATGTGTGGAAAACACTGGCAAATATCCTCTCACAGTTTACCTTTGAAATGTGAGGTTTACTGCAAAAACAGCAGCTTTACTGCCTTCCCTGCTTAGCTCCTGCTTTATGAAAGTGTCCCCTCCCCGCAATGGGAACACCATGACTCGGCTCCGGTCACCTGGGTACTGTATTTTCCTGGTTGAAACCAGATGTGAAGAAAGCCTCTTTACCTAGTATGTGTTATATCTCCTACTTTCACCGGCCTGGCTGCCTGATGTAGCTGTTTGGCTTGAGATGAGAGCATTGTTTTATGTCACAGGTCATGTGTTCATGGGTTCTCGCTGCTTGTACAAAAGCAGCATCAATGCCCCTTAGTTCTGGCTGCTGTCTGTTAATTTAAAGGAAAACAGAAACATTTTGAGTTCCTTCACCTTGTTTGCTTGCTGTAGTCTGAAACCCACACAGCCCTTTGCCTCAGTTTTTAGTAGAGAACACATGGTAACATTGGGCTTGGATAATTCCATCACTACTACATTTGATGCAGATTTGCAATTAAAACGCTTTTTGTAGCTCATAAACTTGATGAAAGCAACAATGAAATAGCGCTTTCCGTATGTCTTGTTAGGAGGACTTGCAGTAATATACCACAAAAGTTTTGAAACAGAAACATTTTTATGCACAGAATTGTGGTGAGAAGTCTCTTTACATCTGTCTGTAATTTGTGAATGTTGACTCAAAACTGACATGGCTAACATAGATAACTGACCTAGTATTAGGGAGTGCGAAATTTGTGTAATTTGCTTTTTGCATAACTACGTGAAATCTCAGGAAAATTTCACAAAATTACACAAAATGGAGATTCATTCTTGGTGCTATAATTTAGCGTGAAATGTTCCTGTGTGTCAATCTTTCATGCAAGGATGTATTTTGCGGTAAATAAGTATGCCAAAAAAAGCACTGCAAGCAACAGCCACTTGCGCTCTGGTTGTTCGTGTTGTTCCAGTGCGATAACTTGGTGTGAACGTGGTGTAATTATGTGAATTTTCGTATAACAAGCATAATGCAAAATTGCTGAAGCTATGCCAATGATATAGTGTAATTAAAATGTTGCCTTGGCCTACCTAGTATATCCACAATAGTGACCAGGTATTCCGTGCACATTGGCAGGGTATTTGTAGCAAACAGCCAAGTACGCATTGAAAATTGGCCAAATATAACTAGCATTCTGACAGGGCTTATGCACGTTACTTGTTGTTTGTAGATAGCAAACTGGCCAGGGACACATAAAACTAGCTAAGTACATCTGGCAAGTTTGGCGGGTAAGATCTGCCAACTGCTGTGCTACACATTGCCAACTAGCCAGTTATATATGGCAAATTGATCAGGCTTTCATGGCAAAATAACTGAGAACACGTTTTAAACTGGATATGTACATACTGACCCCTGGCTAGCTCTATGTATCCAGATACCCAGCTTCAGAAGATATACTGATGAGGTGTGCATGGTAAACTGGCTTGGTACGCATGGCACACTGCTGGCTCAGTACACAGAAATCTCTCTGGCCCCATATAGAAAATTGACTAAATGCATATATCAGATTGCCCATGGCAGATTGGGCACATAAGACAAACGGGCTGGTTACTTCCGGAGGTCAGACTCGGAACGAATGGCAAACTGGCTAGGTACATGTAGCAATCTGCTAGGACATGCACTGCAAATGGGTATGCGTGGCAAAACTGACCGAGCACTGGTGGTGTACTAGCTAAGTCTTCCTAGCAACAACTTGTGCGCTTTCTGTCTCGCCACAGTCCTTCAATCCTCGAGCCGTTAAAAGCTCCTTTGTCTTCATCCACTATGAACTGCAGGGGACTGCTCCTAAAATTTCTTAATTCTCAGCACTACCTTGGCATGACAAGCATCCTCGCTCTGCGCTGTCCACGATGTGTATTTATAGCATCTCCTTGGTCTTAAATTGAAAAAAAACTGTTCACCTGTGATAGTTTGCGAAAATGGAACTGAGGTAACTGGAGAGAGTGCGGGGTCTGACAATCCCTTGGTGCAAATACTGACTTCTTAAGCAGCTCCATAGTCTGCACGGAGACAGCAGAAGACGGGTACAGTCGTAGCACGGTCTATGCCCTGAGCAATGGCATGACTATTTGTTCTTTTTCATGGGCTTCTGCTGTATCTGATAAAGTGAAACAGAATAAGATTGCAGCCATATTTGTTAAGGGTTCGGCTGTGTATATGTGTACTAGCTTGGTTAAACGAAGGAATATCTTCATAACCCTTTTCCAAGACCAGCTGAAATCCCAGTTCACCAGTTAGAAATATGTCATACTGGATTCAGTTGCTGGCATGTGGGCATTGTGAGATCCCAGGCGCGTCTATGGATAACATTTAAATCTACTTGCACCTTAGAACTGGTTATTGGTGTCTAATACTGTCTTTTGGTTTCAGACAGTATTGCTATGAAACCAGTAGAATGCCCCTTGTTTTTCCCACTTGGCATCTAAAGGCTAATTTGTGAAGTTTTTTTCCCCGATGTTTCTTAATTTGGACATGAGATATTTATGAATTTCTTGGAACAAATTATATATAACTAAATATAAAGCCATTATGGATATCAAGTGTTCAAGGCCTAATGTACTCCACCTGGATCCAGCAGCAGCCACTTGCCTCCTGAGATCTTCACTAAGGCGACCACTTACAGCCTGGTAAACATCACAAATGTGGTCTTTGACATACATTTGTGCTTCATAGACACTTCCGTTGTTCCTTTTCTGAAAAGTAGTAAACCTTTCTTTTGGTGATAAATTATAAAACCCCTAATCAGCAATAAACTTTTACTTTTCAGACCAGGGTGGTAGAAACCATGGAAATGCAATTTTTGGTGGACTGAGTAAAGAAAGGTGAGGTAGCAATGACTTGTTTAGACGTGGGTCTAAATTTCTGAAACAAGGCTAATTACCTAATCGTCGAGTAAACTTTGTGAAGACAGGGGCTCTCTGCTTCTTCGCAGCTTTTATTAGGATGAGCACTGCAAACTGCTTAGCTCTCCCTAGGCGGGATTGACTACCTTCAAATAAAGGCCAGGCTAATATTTGGAATGTTTACGGTGTGTTTTCTTGAGATGCTGAATTGCCTCTGGTGTCAAGAGAGTGCCTGCAGCTAGAGCGCGTGTTCAAGAGGAACGTGCGCACAGGGAGCGCCATCCTGAACAGTTGCTTTGAATTCTTTAGAAGCTGCCACTGCAATTAGCAACGCACGACAATTAAAACGTTGTGACGCTTCACAAGAGGAAACTGAGCCTACTTTGTAATTAATTTTCATAGTTGTCGAAAAGATACTTAATGTGCACGCACAGCGTTTTATTGAGATATTTTGATATAGCGAGAATGTGCTCTACCTTTGGTTTTGTGACTCGTTAAACATTAGGCCCGGAGGTATCAAAATTTAAATTATTCCTGTACAAGTTTTACAACTCTCATTTAAGTTGGCATGTGATATTAAAAGCTGACTATTGCAGCTTTCAGATGTAACGTTTAAGTTTGTGAGTGGAAGCAAGAATTTATTCGAAAATGAATAATTATACTTTAAAATCCTAAAACTTAGAACAAAGTTGCTTCGGCAGAGGGCGTGCAGTTCGTTGATGGATTGATAGCAGCAATAAAAACGTTATAGACAGTGTGTCATTAAAGTTGATTTAAAATGAAATGATTTTGTCCTTATTCTGCGTAATATACTTTGGGCGAGTACCTTTTGGAATTTGGTTCCAAAGAAAGTTTATCGGTGAACAAAAGTTATCAGACATTTAAAATTAAAAAGATTACTTTGGTTTGTGAAGGACAACGCTGAAAAGTATTAATTGAAACAATTGTGTTAGTGGCCTGTTGCACTTTTATTATATTTTAGATGTTTGTGACTTGCTAATGTCTGTACAACAAAAGCAAGCTACTCTTGTTCGAGTTGTATCTTTCTGCATTAGACGTGAACTGTAAAATGCGCCCGCAGTGGTCCTGGCTGGGAGTTATAGTCAGTGTCCTTGCAAAGAGTGCGAGCGGATTCATACTCGGGGACTGGGAGCCCTTGTGAGCCTGGCGCGAGCTGGCGCGACAGGGCCTCATTGGAGCACAGCGCGCGGTATTAGACCAGGCTCCTCCGCGTGGCCTTTTACAACAAGCATTGGCATAGCCAATAGGTCTCGCCTTTCGGACCTTATAAGTGTTTAGCCATGCAATTGTGCTGCATAACTAAATACTTATAAGGTCCCAAAGGCGAGACCTATTGGCTATGCCAATGCTTGTTTCTTTTGGCGGCTTACGATCTTGCATTTTCACATACAAATGTGTTCTACACCAGTGTTTGTGGCTGTGTCCGCAAGTCTGTCTGTGCTGTGAAACAAATACCACGATCTGCAGAGGTCTGTACATATCCTCGAGCCTTTAAGTGGGATGAAAAAACTGGGGGTGTCTCTCAAATGGGCGTGGCCAATGTAATTAAGGGCGTGGCTTAAAAACACATAAGCTAAAAATCTATGCTTAGCATAGTGTGACGCCCGACTTGTATTTTGCTGTTTCTGTCATTGCATCCAGATATATGATACAACAAGTAACATCATACCTATAACAAGTCAGGACTATTGGCTTTGTCAATGGTCGTTAGTTGCATAAGATAAATAAGCAGTAGCTATGGCTTGTATATAATATTGAAAAAACTTCCACTTAAAGCCCTGGTGACACCAAGACAATGTTGCTGCTCCTGAGTTTCAAAAAGAGAAGGGAAATCCAGAGAGAAGATGACTCTTTCAAGGATTTCCCTTCCCCTACAACGCTCACCTGGCATGACGTCATGCCGTAACTTCTCCACTAGTGAGAAGTGAGCAGTGTGAGCATGCGCGCCTCGATGTGCCTCCTGTCACTGCAGTCTGGAAAAAAACGGACCGCCTCTGCCAGGGCACAAAACAGAGCCCGATAGAGACCTATTTCAAGGCCCACTTTAAAAAACTGCCGGTGCTCAGCACCGGTGAGACCCGGCCCAGTTAAAGCCCTGCATATCCTGCAGGTCAAACGTTCTAATCCAGGGAGAAATCTCAGTGGGTTAACACACACATAAACACACTGCACGTGTACATTGCTCACAGGTTCCAATCATAATCGTAAACAAGTGGGTTACTGCTAGGAATATGCAAAATTCGTGTAATCGGCGTGTGCATAATTACGCAAAATTACAAGAAGTTGCACATAATTATGTGAAATGCTGTTATGTTGTTTTGCGCCAAATTCATCCTTGCGTTAATTTTTTGCGCAAGGATGCATTTAAACAAGAGCACCATGAACAACAGCCACTCGTGTTCTGTTGTTCCTGTACATTTGTGGTAAAAATCTTGAACCGCAAACTGTGCCAGTCAAGGTACATTTTGACCGCATATGGATAAGTTATTTACCTGTAATCCTAGTTCTCTTCCAGGGGTATCCTCATCAAAGTCATAAGCACTGAATATTCCCGCCCATGTGTGGGGACCCCGGAAATAATAAAAAATATATATGAAAAAACAGCTATGTGCTGGAGTGTCCTTGTGGCCTGCAATATGTTGGTAGCACCAAGCTACAGGTCCACAAACGGATACTCCAGCACATTAGGGCAATTAGTGGGAGCGATGCATCCTACCCAGTGGCTCGACATTTTAAGGAACACCATGATAACAAGAGTGAGCTTCTTAAATATTTTGTCATTGACTCAGTTTTGCCCCTCAGACGGGGAGGCAACCGTGAAGCCCTTTTGCGAGCTCTTGAGACCAAATACATCTTAGATCTCGATACCAAAACGCCACTGGGTTTAAATTCCAGCGAAGACTTCTATACATGTCTGTAAATTGGCTCCCATTGTTACATTACTGCACCACTTCTACATATCTTTTAACATCGGCTTTGCCCCTTGAATCTATAAACAAAATTTTAACTTCATTTAACACCATATTTTATCATTCCACGCACTTTTTGCACTTGATTTGTACTACACTTTTTTGGATATAGTTCTATTTTTGTCTTCAGGACACATAGGGATGATTTTTAACATTGATAACGATTCCACTTATAACATTCTAGCAGTTTTATTTGTACAAATATTGTGATTTAAGCAAAATATTATCATATTGAATTGTGACTATAAATTTTTCTATCGGGTAGTTCTAATCTTTCAGACATGTGGGTCCCTCTCTTGTTTATTATAAATAGATGAAAATCATGTGATGTTCTATTTTTGATTGGTGATCTATTAGTTTTGTCATGAAGTTGCCTGTGGTGTCCTTCATGTGAATTTTAACCCACTAGGGTTTTATGTTTCCTTGCGTATTTTGCACAACATTATTTGCACTATGTCTAAATGAGATTTTTTAAAAATATGATGCCTTTTAAGAAAACTTGTTTTTTACTGCTTGTACTTTTAAATACTGATTAATTACATTTACAAAGTGTACTTAAACAAAAAGTATTTTTAAGCTATGGATTGTGGATATTTGGGCTATATGGCCATTCATTTTGGTTTGATCAAGACAATATATTTCTTCTATGTCCATTGTTGGTGTAGGCAACCAATCACGTTGTGTGTTACTTTGCACTTTAAATGTTGGCATACTACTCACAAGGCGCTATGTGAACAAGGCCTCTGGTAGGCTGAAACGCGTCATGGCAGGCATGCTGAGCTTTTAAAAATAAATACTCACTTGCACTTGGGTCTATTTTCATCTGTTCCGGTTTTCATGAGTTTTGTGATTTCTGGGATCTTGGAGGTGAATCTTTCGACATATATATATATATATATATATATACACTGAAAAAACCATAGGTTTCAGGGACGTTATAGTTACAAATTAGCATTTAAAAAACCTTTGAAATTCACTGAAAAAACCATAGGTTTTAGGGACAGTTATAGTTAGTTGGACATTGCACTCGTACAAAACCCGTGAAATTCCCCGTTATAGTTAGTCCAGCTAACTATAACTCGCGCCCGCAATGCACTGCTGATGACGTCACATACTACATCACTCATGACATGGTCAGTGACATCACTGATGACATCACTGATGACATCTCAAATGACATCACTGATGACATCACTGATGACATCATCCAGTGACTGTGTGTTTCTGTAAAGTTTAAATATTTTTAATATATATAGGAAAAGACGTATTGAAGAATGAGTGGGTGTGCAAGTGTCTGTATGGATGATTTAGTAGGTGCGTGACTGACTCTATAAGTGAGTGATTTAACGTATCTTACTGAATGCATGGGTTAGTGACTAAACTGGGTGAATGTCTGTATCCGTCTGTCTGTTGCTGTGTAAGTGGCTGCATGTGTTTGTGAATAGCTACATGAATGTCTATATGAGTTATTGAATGCTTGTCTGAGTATCTGTATGGGTGCCTGAGTGTTTGTGTGGGAGGGGTGTGTGCAACTCTGTGCATAGATGTGTGAGTGGGTGATTCACTGGGTGGATGGTTTCAAGAGTGCAACTGTGATAGACTGTATGGGTGGGTAAGTGTGTGTAAGAGTGTGTTAGTGAGTGAATGTATGTCCCAGTGGTACATGTGTGAGTAACTACATATGTGAAAGGCAGTATATATGTGTGTTGGAGTATATAAATAGCTATAAGCGAGAGTGAGTGATTGTGATAGTGGCTGTATGGATGAGTGTGTGCTTGTATCAGTGATTGTATAAGAGCGTAAGAATGTGCTACTATTTGTATGAGTAAGTGAGCTGGTGTGTGTATAACTGTATAGGTGAGTAAATGGTAGTGTGTTTAATTATTTGCATGACTGACTAGGTGTGTGAGTACCTCTATGGATGAGTGGCGGTGTTTGAGTGTCTATATAGGAGTATGAGTGCATATGATAGTCCTGTACTGAGTGACCGTAAGTATGAGTGACTGTACGGGTGAGTGAGTGGATGTGTGCGTAGACCTAAGAATCAGTGAGTGGGTATGTAGTTATTGGTGTTGGAGTGTCTATGGTTTTGCGAATGGCAGTCTGTAATTTAGAGTGGGTGTATCAAAGGTTATATTAGAGTGTGAGGAGGTGCATCAGATTATCACGTGGATGATGTCATCAGTGATGTCATTTGAGATGTCATCAGTGATGTCACTGACCATGTCATGAATGATGTAATATGTGACGTCATCAGCAGTGCATTGCGGGGCGCGAGTTATAGTTAGCTGGACTAACTATAACGGGGAATTTCACGGGTTTTGTACGAGTGCAATGTCCAACTAACTATAACTGTCCCTAAAACCTATGGTTTTTTCAGTGAATTTCAAAGGTTTTTAAATGCTAATTTGTAACTATAACGTCCCTGAAACCTATGGTTTTTTCAGTGAATTTCAAAGGTTTTTAAATGCTAATTTGTAACTATAACATGTCTGAAACCTACAGTTTTTCAGTGAATTTCAAAGGTTTTGTAAATGACAATTTTTAAATGTATTAATTGTTATATAAATTTTTTTTATACTGAGTTCCAAATTTTTTAGAAACAATTTTTTTTTACATATTTTATTTTTAAATTACATTGTAATTACATTATACATTACATTACAAAAAATACTTTCTCAGAATGAATTACTTTAGTTTAATTACTTTGCACATAGGCAATAGACTTTTAAGTACAGTAGTTACAGTTGTTGCAATGGGCAACACATTTTCAAACACAATGCAACATTCAGCTCAATGTGAATTTCTAGTTAAATGCAATTAGTTACTTTATGGATTACTTTTCTAACCACATTACTGGATCCTAGATTCAGTCCTGGGACATCTCCTGTAAACAGTTGAGTAAAAGCGTTTTGGTTACAGTCGTGATTTTTAAGGAATATTATTGTACTTTAAAAGTTCACACTTAGAAACTTTTTCTCATAGAATCACCAATGTTATCCTATGGAAGGAAATTCACTTAGAAGTTAAAAACTGTTATCGTTACTTTTTCTTACTCAGTGTTGGATCCTGGATCCAGCACTGGTGCATCTCCTGTAAACAGTTGAAAGAATGCGTTTAAGTCATACAGGCGATTTTTAGGAATATTTGTAGTTTGTGAAAATCGACACTTTGAAACTTTTCTGCTGAAAACCAGACAATGGATTCCTATGGAAGGAAATTCAAGTTACTGGTAAGTACGGTTAAAATTACTTTTGAGGATCAGTACTGGGCTGAAAGATGCAGCACTGAGGTCTCTCCTGATAACAGGTGAGTAAATCGGAATTCGTATTTCGGCTGATTTTAGAGGAATATTTTAAAGTTCCAAAACTCCACACTTAGAAGAATTTCCAAGTGAAACCAGTCAATGTTAGCCTATGAAGGAAATTCAAGTTACCGGTAAGTACGGTTAAAATTACTTTTCAGGACCAGTACTGGGCTGAAAGATGCAGCACTGAGGTCTCTCCTGATAACAGGTGAGTAAATCGGAATTCGTACTTCGGCTGATTTTAGAGGAATATTTTAAAGTTCCAAAACTCCACACTTAGAAGAATTTCCAAGTGAAACTAGTCAATGTTAGCCTATGAAGGAAATTCAAGTTACCGGTAAGTACGGTTAAAATTACTTTTGAGGATCAGTACTGGGCTGAAAGATGCAGCACTGAGGTCTCTCCTGATAACAGGTGAGTAAATCGGAATTCGGCTGATTTTAGAGGAATATTTGTATGTTTCAAAAATCAACACTTAGAAACTTTTTCAGCAAAAAGCAGGCAATGATATCCTATGGAAGGAAATTCAAGTTACTGGTAAGTACGGTTAAAATTACTTTTGAGGATCAGTACTGGGCTGAAAGATGCAGCACTGAGGTCTCTCCTGATAACAGGTGAGTAAATCGGAATTCGTATTTCGGCTGATTTTAGAGGAATATTTGCACAATGGTGAAGGGAGGGCGGGGCCTGAGGTGGCATCTGTGCAAACGCGCCCCGTGGCGCGTTTTAAGTTGGGGGATTAAGTCCCCTTGAATCATGAGGGTCCCTACGGGCCAACTAGCCCACCAGGAACCTCCAGTATGCGCCAGAGGCTGCGTTGCAGAGACGTGTACAGAGGCCACACCCCTTTTACACCTCTCTGCAACGCAGCTCTGTGGCGCTTTCTGGACGTACCTGTTGGGCTAGTTGGCCCCCAGAGACCCTCAGGATTGAAGAGGATTTAATTCCCCATCTTAAAACGCGCCACGGGCCTGTTTGCACACATGTCACCTGAAGCCCCGCCCCTCCCTTCACCACTGTGCAAACGCGCCCGTGGCGCGTTTTAAGTCGGGGGATTAACTCCCCTTGAATCCTGAGGGTCCCTGGAGTCCAACTATCCCACCATGTTCCTCCAAAAGCGCCACAGAGCTGCGTTGCAGAGAGGTGTAAAAGGGCGTGGCCTCTGTACACCTCTCTGCAAGGCAGCCCTAGACGCATACTGGAGGTTCCTGGTGGGCTAGTTGGCCCCCAGGGACCCCCAGTATTCAAGGGGATCGTTCCCCTCTGCAAACAGCGCCAGGGCGCGTTTGCAGAGTGGTGAAGGAAGGGGCGGGGCCTGCGGGCCCGATCGTTTTTATTTTTATTTTTTTTCCCCTGATGGGAGCCGTGTGGCCCCCCTTCCTTTTCCTATTTTTAGGCCCCGGGGACCCCATCCCCGGGGCCTGGCCTCTCGTTGGGGACTGTGGGGGTCCCCAAACCCCCACAGTCCCGCCGGCTCCCCGTGTTCTACGGGAGCCGGCATTGCTTACACATGGGGAGCAGCTGACATGCTGCTCCCCATGTGGAAAGCAGTCGGCTTTGGATATTGGAAGAGAGAGCAGGTTTCCTGCTCTCTCTCCAATATCCAAAGCAGTTTGCAATGACAGGACGGGAGCCGCGAGGCTCCCGTCCTGTCATTGCAAACAGCAGTGTCCCGGGGTAGGCACCCGGGACACTGCAGGAGCCGACCCTGGGGGTGGCGGTCCCCAGGGCCATCAAGGGCTCCAGGAGGGGGCCGCGCGGCCCCCTCCCTACATCGAGAAAGCCCCGGGAGGTGGTGGTCCCCGGGGCTTGGGGGTCCAAAACGGATCCCCATTTTCATTTTTCTTAGTGCCCCGGGAGGTGGTGGTCCCCGGGCGTGTGGGGCTGGAGCCCCCACACAGGTTTTTAAATATAAAAAAGAAGCCCCGGGAGGTGGTGGTCCCCGGGGCTGCGGAAGGGCTCAGAGCCCTCCCGCACCATTATCCATAAAGCCCCGGGGGTGGTGGTCCCCGGGGCTTAGGGGGCCCTAGAGGCCCCCACACATAAAATTAACCCCCCCAGCATGCCCCCGGGACTTGGCCCACCCGGGGCCAATTAACATCGAGCGCGGGAGACCGCGCTTCGATTTTTCGGCAGGGTTCGCGCTCCCTGAGCGCATCCTGCCGATTTTTAAAAAAAAAAAAAATTTTTTTTGCCCAGGGGTCCTTGTGGGACCCCCTGAGCAGACCTAGAGTGTCAGGGTGTTTCTACCCTGCCCCCTTTGTGCGCTTTGCGCACTTGTTTCTGTCCTCGGTTCTACCGAGGACAAAATGGCTGCCAACACTTCCTGATTTGGAGTGTTGACAGCCAATTAACATAAAGCTCGTGCTCGGGAGGATCCGCGGCCCTAGATATACCTATCTTTTTTTCTTTTGATTTTCTCAGCAACTACTGAACGGATTTACACCATTTAACAAAAGGGTTCTTTCTGAACCAAGAACTACCTCTTTGCCAAATTTGGTGTAATTCCGTTCAGCAGTTCGAGCTGTAGCCGTGTCTAAAGTTTCCTATGGAAAATTGCATGGGGAAAACGCGTTTTGGGACCCCCTTTTTCTCGGCCCCCGCTTGACGAATCCCCGAGACTTTCAGGGTAGGAGCGGACCGGAGCGCCCCACAAAGTTTGAAAATTTTGCGAAGATACGTCAACCGGCAAGAGAGTTATTTCAAATAGAATGTCGCGGATTTCCTATGGATAATAGGTTGTAACTATAACTATCTACTGGCGACCGCCAGTAGATAATATATATATATATATATATATATATATATATATATATATACATATATCATTTTTTCTCATACCAATGCAGCCCCCAAATAGGAGGCTAAACAATGCCATAATAAATAACTGCTTTTGTAAACACATAATAAATATATAGACCACAGGAGGGCAAGTATCACTTGAACTCTTTTTAATGAGTAGAACTCATGAAAACTGCAAAAGAGCAGGCATTGTTAGCCTACAGGCTGCATTGTAAACCAATAGCATAGAAAATGAAAGCAATTGTACAAAAAACTGGCACCGTGCCTTTAAGGCAGCCATGACCCCTAGCTTCCCATCATGCCTCAGGGGTAACAGTTAGGTCAGTTGTTCTTTGCGGAGACCCAAAGATCAGGACACAAAGATAAAGCTTAACAACAAAACAACAGTCTCATTTGCCTGGGGAGGCGGGTGGGTTGCTTATGACTTTGATGAGGATACCCCTGGAAGAGAACTAGGATTACCGGTAAGTAACTTATCCTTCTCTTCCAGGGGATCCTCATCAATAGTCATAAGCACTGAATAGAATAGCAAGCCCATCCTCCGCCTGCGGGCAAATGAGAAGGAGTGACCCAACAAACAGCCATAATTTATCAGTGTTGGAAAAGATTCCTCAAGGAGGCCTGGCCTACTTGAGCGTCTGCTCTGGTATCTGAATCAAGACAATAGTGTCTTGTAAATGTATGTACAGATCTCCAAGTAGCTGCTTTACAGATCTCAGAAATCGGTACATTATTAAGGAAAGCAGTTGTAGCCGCTTTTCCTCTAGTGGAATGAGCCTTGGGTGTAGACCAGAGTGGCTTTTGTGCTAACTGATAAGCCAATTTGATACATGAAACTATCCACCTTGAGATGGAACGCTTGGAGGCTGGACAACCTGTTCTGATCGAGCCATAATTAACGAATAGTTGATCAGATTTTCTAATTGAGTTAGACCTGTCCAAGTAGAACTTTAAAACCCTTTTCAGGTCTAATGAGTGAAGAGACCTCTCCGCTGGGGTAGAGGGATTGGGGAAAAAGGTCGGTAGTGAAATGGTTTGGTTGACATGGAAATCTGACACCACCTTCGGAAGGAAGGAGGGAGGGAGGGGTGGGCTCTTAACACAACTCTATTGAGATGGAACACTGTGTATGGTTCTTTTGAGCAGAGGGCTTGAATTTCGCTCAATCTGCGAGCTGAGGTAATCGCTACTAAGAAAGCTACCTTCCACGTAAGGTGTTGTAGAGTTGCTTTATGGATAGGCTCAAATGGGGGACCCATAAGTTTAGCAAGAACCAAGTTCAGCTCCCAGGGGGGTGAAGGAGGCCAAACAGGAGGGTAGACCTTCTTTGGACCTTGTAAGTAGTCCTTTACTACCTGCGGTTGAAAAAAAGGACGGTTGAGAAGGAGAGCGCCTATACGCCGTAATGGCAGCTAGGTGCACCTTAATGGAAAAGAATTTTAGGTCTGCCTTAGCTAAGTGAAGCAGGTATGGTAAAATCACGTCCTCCTGCCCCTTGGTAGGATTACAATTATTTTGCACACACCATAAGTAAAAACGTTTCCATTTACAAGCATAGGAGTGTCTTGTGGAGGGTCTTCTAGCTTCTTTCAAGATGGTCATGCAGTCTTGAGGGAGACCTAAATGACCATACTGGAGGACCTCAGGAGCCATGCTGCCAAGTTCAGTGAGGGAAGGATGGGGTGATGAATGCTCCCGTTCATCTTGGACAGCAGGTCCAGTCTGCATGGCAGTCTCCTGTGTGGGCATTCTGACAGGAGCAGAAGGTCCTGGTACCACCATTGCCTGGGCCAGTCTGGAGCAATCAGAATCATCCTCGTGTCCGAGTGTGAGAGTTTGGTCACCACCTTCGGTATGAGTGGAAGAGGTGGAAAGGCGTACACAAATGCCCTTGACCAGCTGATCAAAAGGGCATTCCCTTTCGACCCTGGTCGGTAGTACCTTGAGGCCAAGTCTCATAATCTTTTGTTTGCGTCGTCCGCGAACAGATCGATGCTTGGGCGACCCCATTCTTGGAAAATGCCTTCGACGACTTCGTCATTTAGAACCCAGTCCTGCTGGTCCTCGAAGTGCCGACTTAGAGCATCTGCCTGTGAATTCTGCTCTCCCGGTAGGTGTATTGCTGTTATCGATAGATAGAGCCAATGCCAGAGGGCCTGAGCTTCCAGCGATAGAGTCCTCGATCGAGTTCCTCCCTGTTTGTTCAGGTAGTACATGGTGGTCGTATTGTCCGTCTGTACTAGAATGGAATTGGTCTTAATCGAGGGTAGGAAAGCCTTGAGAGCCAGATGAACAGCCCTCGGCTCCAGCATGTTGATGTGGTACAGCTGCTCTTTTGTTGACCATCGACCTTGAGTCTGGAGGGACCCCATATGAGCTCCCCAGCTCTGACGGGAGGCATCCGTGATCAATGATTGGGAGGGAGGTGTCTGATGGAAAGGAATCCCTACCAGTAGATTCTCCTGTCGCATCCACCATGGGATTGATGCTCTGGCTGCTTCTGACAGTTGTATCCTGTCGTCCCACCGAGCCGTTCTTTGATCCCATTTGTCCTCCAGGTCCTGCTGTAAAGGACCCATTCTCAGCCTGGCATTGGGGACAAGAAAAATGCAGGATGCCATCGATCCTAGGAGAGATGCAATCTGACGGACCGACGGAAAGTTGGTGCTTAAAATCTGCTTGCTTTTCAGTGTGATAGATAACAGTCTCTCCTCCGAAGGAAACACTTTTCCTATTGCGGAGTCTACTGTCGCCCCCAGATAATGAATTCTTTGCGTGGGTTGTAGAGTCGACTTTTCGAAGTTGACATGGAGACCCAGCTGCTGACAAAGGCCTAGACACTGTTGGAAATGATTCCTCACGCTCTGGGGGGAGGGACCTTTCAGGAGCCAGTGGTCCAGATAGGGGTACACAAAGATGCCCCCGCGTCGTAGAGCTGCCGCCACTACTGCCATGCACTTTGTGAACACTCAGGGAGCTGATTTCAACCCGAAGGGCAGCACTTTGAACTGATAATGGGACGATCCCAACAGAAAACGTAGGAACTTTCTGTGTTGATGACTGATCGGGACATGAAAGTATGCATCTTGCAGATCCAGCGAACACATCCAATCTTCCTGTTGCAGATGTGAATATATCTGATGAAGAGCCAACATGCAAAACTTTTCTTTTTTGATGGACTTGTTGAGTGTCCGAAGGTCTAGAATAGGCCTGTATTCTGATTTCCGACCTTTCTTCTTCACTAGGAAGTATCTTGAATATACTCCTGGACCTCGTTGCGCTATAGGAACCTTCCCGATGGCTGACTTTTGCAGAAGGATAGATACTTCCCACTGCAGCATTTTCAACTGGTGGCATGTTGTTTTAACTGGCGGGCTCGAGGGAGGTCGATGTCGAAAACGTAGAGAGTACCCATTCTGCAGCGTAGCCAACACCCATTGGTCTTTTGCGATACCACGCCACTCTTCTAGATGATTGTCTTCCCCCCACTGGAGTGGGAAACAGCGATGGGGGAAGCGGACACTCATTGTTTAGCTGTTGTTTTCGCCGGGGCAGTAGCCTGATGAGGGGTTCCTCTTCCTCTGGGGGTACGACGGCCCTGGTAATGGGATTTCGATTGACCCTGCTGCTGCTGTTGCCTCTGCCAGTGAGGGGTTTGAACCCTCTGATGGAAGGGCCGCCGATCGTGGGGCCTGTAACGGCGCCAGAACTCTTTCTTCTTCTCAAGTCCAACCGCCTTCAGAGTATCAAGATCCGACTTCATCCTTGACATCTCCTCATCAGTGTGAATGCCAAACAAAGATGAGCCTGAAAAAGGGAGGTTGAGAATTCGAGACTGCGCTTCCGGTTTAAGAGCAGTAAGATGGAGCCAGGATGATCTTCTGGCACTGATTCCATGCGCATAGGCATGTGCAGATAACGTCGCTCCATCAGCTGCGGCGCTGATCACTTGATTTGCTACTAAGCTGCCTTCCTGTAAAATTTCCTCGAAATCTCTGCGGTCTTCCCTTGGCAGCTTTTCTGTGAATCTTTGGAGGGAGTCCCACAAGGATCTGTCATAGCGCCCCAACAGAGCCGAAGCGCTGGAAACCTTCATCATGGAGGCTGACGTGCCACAGACCTTTCTCCCCCACGCATCCTGTGCTCTGCTCTCCTTATCCGGTGGAACTGTAGATGAGGAGACTACTGCATGCGTTTTCTTAGCCGCAGCGATAATAACGGAATCTGGTGGAGGATCAGATCTGAGAAACAAAGGGTCTTCTTCAGGGGGCCTGTATTTCTTCAAGATTCTTGCTGGCGCGGTCTTGAGAGTCGCCAGCATGAGAAAAATGTCCATCACAGGTTGGAGTAGACCCGGCACTAAAGGTAACAATGGCTTGGCTGCTGATCTCTGATGCAAAGTCTCAAAGATGACTGAGGATGAGCTCTGCTGAGTGGGCATAGCGATGTTTAATTTGCTTGCCCCTCTGGAAAGGACATCATGGAAAGTAACGACGTCATCCACCGGAGAGATCCTCGACGGTAGGCTGTCTGTCAGAGTCGGGGAGTAGTATCTCTTCAAGGAATGGGTGGAAGAGGGTGAACGTGTTGGAGACCTGTGCCTTCTCCTTTTTCCTCGAGATCTGGACCTCCTTCTTGAAGAGGAGACAGGAGTATGAGTGCGATCTCTACCCCTCGATGGAGTAGTAGGAGAGAGATCTGCCGCTTGCACCAGTCGGGTTAGAGGAGATCTGTGCAAAGGGTTGGAATAGTCCTGAACACCTCTTGATTGTGCAGTGTCAGCTTTCTGCCAGTGATGTAGAGGTAACAACCATCTGGGAGAGAGGTGTACAGATGGAATTTTCGCCTCTCTTCCCGCACAGGAGCCTCAGGTGAACATGGGCGATGTGCAGATGGAGATTTCTGTTTCTCCGTTCTTGCAGGAGCCTCAGAGGGATGGGGTCGTACAGGTGAAGACGCCGGGCTATTCGACGTCGAAATGACCACAGGTGACCTTGAGGAAGAAGCAGAAGAACGTCTTGAGAACGTGCAGTGAGATTCTGCCCTCGACGTCGGTGATGGCGACGGAGAAAAACTCACTGAATGTGAGCCTGTCCTGGGAGCAGGTTTGTGCTTCGACGTCGAACGCCTGAGTTTTGACGCCGACGGAGTCCCTTGTCTCGACGTCGACTCTGCCTCGACGTCGAACGTCTCCGTGGTGGCGTCAACGGAGGCCTCTGCCTCGACGTCGACCGTCTTTGTGATGCTGTCGACGGTGTCTTCTACCTCGACCTTCTCTGTGCTGACACCGACGGAGACCTTTGTCTCGACGTTGAACGCCTCTGCGCCGAAGTCTGGTGTCTTGACGTCGACCTTCTCTGGGAGGAAGCCGACGGAGTCCTCTGCTTTGACATCGGAGACGGCGTCTTATGCCTCGACGTCGATGATCTATGTAAAGATCTTGACGGAGACTTGCGCCTCGACGTCGACCGCGCAAGGATGTGCGGCGACGGAATGTCCTGTCTCGACGTCAAACGCTTAGCCAACCCGGACGGAGACCTACTCCTCGACGTTGACTGTCGCCTGGTTGACGTCAATGGAGGATCTTTTACCTGACTCGACGTTGAAGCTGCCGTCTTCGGTCTTGGAGTTGAATGATGCGTGTGCACCGCCGAAGACTTCGACGACGACATCTGCTTCTTCGCCGCTGGTACATTCGAAGCAGATCCCGACGCCGAACAGATCGGTATCTTGCTTCTCGACGTCAATCTTGTTCTCTTTTTCTTCTGTCTCACAGGAGACCTACCTCTTTCAGAGAGTCCATATAAACAAAGCCTCTCGCTTTCCTTGAGAGGTCTCCTGGACAGCTTTTTACAAGGTTGACAGGTCTCTGAAGAGTGAGAGTCAGGGAGGCAGAGGATACACACAGAATGTGTGTCAGACCTGGCCTTCTTCTTGCCACAGGCAGGGCAAGGATCAAAAAGTGAAGGCATTCTGACAGAAAATAAACTTTCTGCCAAAAAACTGGTTACACCTCACTCTAAAGTCAAAAAGACGTTGAGTGAAAAGTAGAAAACCACAATAAATGTAGAAATATTTGACAAAAAAGTCAAAAAAGACAGAGCTGTGAATTCCAGGGTCCTGACTGAAGGAGCCGGAAAGAACAACTGACCTAACTGTCACCCCTGAGGCATGATGGGAAGCTAGGGGTCTTGGCTGTCTTAAAGGCACAGTGCCAGTTTTTTGTAAAATTGCTTTCATTTTCTATGCTATTGGTTTACAATGCAGCCTGTAGGCGAACAATGCCTGCTCTTTTGCAGTTTTCATGAGTTCTACTCATTAAAAAGAGTTCAAGTGATACTTGCCCTCCTGTGGTCTATATATTTATTATGTGTTTACAAAAGCAGTTATTTATTATGGCATTGTTTAGCCTCCTATTTGGGGGCTGCATTGGTATGAGAAAAAATGATATATGTGTGTATATATATATATATATATATATATATATATATGTATATATATATATATATATATATATATATATATATATATAATGTTTTTTGTTTTTTTTTCAAACAAAGGACGCGGCACTCAAAGCTTGGGTTTTGCTTAATTTAGGAGTCCATGAATAGATTAAGATCAAGAGGCTATAATGAAAGAAGCTTGCAAAAAAACAAGAAAAGAATTGATGGTAAGACAAGAATTGAGATATTAAGACCCAAAAGCAAACAGCGAGAAGAACATGGCCCACCAAGATTTGTAACAACGTATAGTAAGGAGAGTGGCCAAATTGTGAATAAAATCAGGAAATATTGGCATCTAATTTCTGGGGATCCGGACATTGGAAAAATACTTGGAAACAAACCAATGGTCACCTACAGAAAAACAAAATCACTTAAAGATGCATTGGTATCAAGCCACTTTAAGGAAGCGGAATCAGACAATTGGCTTGGTATCCAACAAAAAGGGTTCAAAAAATGCAATCTTTGCAAGGCCTGTAAAATTGGGATGAACAAGAGCTCTATCGTGGACCCCAATGGAAACATCATTAAAATTGATCAGAAAATCTCATGTACATCAACTTTTGTCATTTATGTGATTGCATGCAACTGCGGTATGACATACATTGGCAGCACCATATGTATGTTAAAAACGAATTCTCGAACATATCCGAGCAGTTCAGAACAAGGATATGTTGTATGCAACCGCTAAACACATGGCGTCCTGCCAAAAAAGTGACTGGAGAGCCATGAAGTACTATGGAATCTACATGATACCCCCAGATGAACGTGGGGGAAATAGAATAAAAAAACTAAGACAAATGGAAACCAGTTTCATTATACGATTAAGAACAAAAACCCCCGGAGGAATCAATAACGACGAAGAACTTTATGTACATTTGGACTAAACAGTTAATCATGAATTGTTAAAAATATGAAATACACCAAACCTGATATGAAAAGCATGGTTATAAATGTAACAATTAAGGTAGATACTACAACTGACAACACATGAAAGATCTGTCAATTGGTGCTCCCGAATTTAGGAATGACAAGAATGAATAATGACTAATAATAATGCTGTCTTATTTACAGATATGGTACTATATCATTGAAAACTGTTACTAAATTTCCAAAACAAGATCGCACAAATTGTACTAATCAAATGAAAATGATTGATGATAAAGTTGTCTTACCTACAGTTGTGGTACTATACCATTGATAATCTTAACCAAAGATTAGAATTAAGACCAAGCATATTGCTTAAATCAAATGTGAATTGACTGAAAAAATGCTCTTTTTTCTTGTTGTATAAATGTAAATATGGTGAACAGAAAGTGGATATACTACAACTCCCATAATGCCGCATTGAGGCAAACATGGGATAAATAGTAGAAACAAAGAAAAACTCACTAACCGTGATCAAAGCCGAGAGGGCTGAAACGCGTTGGTCTGAGTGCTAAACTTGAATTAAATTAAGCAAAACCCAAGCTTTGAGTGCCGCGTCCTTTGTTTGAAAATTGATGGTTCTGGGCCAGGATCCGGCCCCTACGCAGAGCACCCGCTGACGAGCGCGCTGGATCAAAGGATCACATTGCAGGAAAAAAAAAATATATATATTCACTGAAAAAACCATAGGTTTTAGGGACAGTTATAGTTAGTTGGACATTTCACTCGTACAAAACCATAGAAATTCCCCCGTTATAGTTAGTTCAGCTAACTATAACTCACGCCCCGCAATGCACTGCTGATGACGTCACATATTACATCACTCATGACATGGTCAGTGACATCACTGATGACATCACTGATGACATCTCAAATGACATCACTGATGACATCATCCAGTGACTGTGTTTCTGTAAAGTTTAAATATTTTTAATATATAGGGAAAGGTGTATTGAAGAATGAGTGGGTGTATAAGTGTGTGGATGAAGGATTTAGTAGGTGCGTGACTGACTCTATAAGTGAGTGATTAAACGTATCTTACTGAATGCAAGGGTTAGTGACTAAACTGGGTGAATGTCTGTAACCGTCTGTCTGTTGCTGTGTAAGTGGCTGCATGGGTTTGTGAATAGCTACCTGACTGTCTATATGAGTTATTGATTGGTTGTCTGAGTATCTGTATGGGTGCCTGAGTGTTTGTGTGGGTGGGGTGTGTGCGACTCTGTGCATAGATGTGTGAGTGGGTGATTCACTGGGTGGATGGTTTCAAGAGTGCATCTGTGATAGGCTGTATGGGTGGGTAAGTGTGTGTAAGAGTGTGTTAGTGAGTGAATGTATGTCCCAGTGGTACATGTGTGAGTAACTACATATGTGAAAGGCAGTATATATGTGTGTTGGAGTATATAAATAGCTATAAGCGAGAGTGTGTGATTGTGAGAGTGACTGTATGGATGAGTGTGTGCTTGTATCAGTGATTGTATAAGAGCGTAAGAATGTGCTAGTATTTGTATGAGTAAGTGAGCTGGTGTGTGTATAACTGTATAGGTGAGTAAATGGCAGTGTGATTAATTATTTGCATGACTGACTAGGTGTATGAGTACCTCTATGGATGAGTGGCGGTGTTTGAGTGTCTATATAGGAGTATGAGTGCATATGATAGTCCTGTACTGAGTGACCATACGTATGAGTGACTGTACGGGTGAGTGAGTGGATGTGTGTGTGTGTAGACCTAAGAATCAGTGAGTGGGTATGTAGTTATTGGTGTTGGAGTGTCTATGGTTTTGCGAATGGCAGTGTGTAATTTAGAGTGGGTGTATCAAAGGTTATATTAGGGTGTGAGGAGGTGCATCAGATTATCACGTGGATGATGTCATCAGTGATGTCATTTGAGATGTCATCAGTGATGTCACTGACCATGTCATGAGTGATGTAATATGTGACGTCATCAGCAGTGCATTGCGGGGCGTGAGTTATAGTTAGCTGAACTAACTATAACGGGGGAATTTCTATGGTTTTGTACGAGTGAAATGTCCAACTAACTATAACTGTCCCTAAAACCTATGGTTTTTTCAGTGAATTTCAAAGGTTTTTTAAATGCTAATTTCTATCTATAACGTGTCTGAAACCTATGGTTTTTTCAGTGAATTTCAAAGGTTTTTTAAATGCTAATTTCTAACTATAACGTGCCTGAAACCTATGGTTTTTTCAGTGAATTTCAAAGGTTTTTTAAATGCTAATTTCTAACTATAACGCCCCTAAAACCTATGGTTTTTTCAGTGAATTTCAAAGGTTTTGTAAATGACAATTTTTAAATGTATTAATTGTTATATTTATTTTTTTATACTGATTTACTACATTTTTTTAAACTATTTATTTTTACATATTTTATTTTTTAAATTACATTGTAATTACATTATACATTACAAAATATACTTTCTCAGAATGAATTACTTTAGTTTAAATACTTTGCAAATAGGCAATAGACTTTTAAGTACAGTAGTTACAGTTGTTGCAATGGGCAACACAATTTCAAACACAATGCAACATTGAGCTCAATGTGAATTTCTAGTTAAATGCAATTAGTTACTTTATGGATTACTTTTCTAACCACAGGACTGGATCCTAGATTCAGTCCTGGGACATCTCCTGTAAACAGTTGAGTAAAAGCGTTTTGGTTACAGTAGTGATTTTTAAGGAATATTATTGTATTTTAAAAGATGACACTTTGAAACTTTTTCACATAGAATCACCAATGTTATCCTCTGGGAGGAAATTCACTTAGCAGGTAAGTAGTGTTATTGTTACTTTTTCTTACTCAGTGGTGGATCCTGTATCCAGCACTGGTGCATCTCCTGTAAACAGTTGAAAGAATGCGTTTAAGTCATACAGGCGATTTTTAAGGAATATTTGTAGTTTGTGAAAATCGACACTTTGAAACTTTTCTGCTGAAAACCAGACAATGGATTCCAATGGAAGGAAATACAAGTTACTGGTAAGTACGGTTAGAATTACTTTTCAGGGTCAGTGCTGGGCTAAAAGATGCAGCATTGGGTTCTCTCCTGATAACAGGTGAGTAAATCGGAATTCGTAGTTCGGCTGATTTTAGAGGAATATTTGCACAATGGTGAAGGGTGGGGGCGGGGCCTGAGGTGACATCTGTGCAAACGCGCCCCATGGCGCGTTTTAAGTTGGGGGATTAAGTCCCCTTGAATCATGAGGGTCCCTGGGGTCCAACTAGCCCACCCTGTACCTCCAGTATGCGCCAGGAGCTGCGTTGCAGAGAGGTGTTCAGAGGCCTCGCCCCTTTTGCACCTCCCTGCAACGCAGCTCTGTGGCGCTTTCTGGACGTACCTGGTGGGCTAGTTGGCCCCCAGGGACCCTCAGGATTGAAGGGATTTCATTCCCCATCTTAAAATGCGCCACGGGGCCTGTTTGCACACATGTCACCTGAAGCCCTGCCCCCTCCCTTCACCACTGTGCAAACGCGCCCCGTGGCACGTTTTAAGTTAGGGGATTAAGTCCCCTTGAATCCTGAGGGTCCCTGGGGTCCAACTATCCCACCAGGTACCTCCAGTAAGCGCCACAGAGCTGCGTTGCAGAGAGGTGTAAAAGGGCGTGGCCTCTGTACACCTCTCTGCAACGCAGCCTCTGGCGCATACTGGAGGTTCCTGGTGGGCTAGTTGGCCCCAGGGACCCCCAGTATTCAAGGGGAATTCGTTCCCTCTCTGCAAACGCGCCAGGGGCGCGTTTGCAGAGTGGTAAAGGAAGGGGCGGGGCCTGCGGTACAATCGTTTTTTTATTTTTTTAGTTTTTTTCCTCGAAGGGGGCTGTGTGGCCCCCCTTCCTTTTTCCTTTTTTTTGGGCCCTGGGGACCCCATCCCCCAGGGCCTTCCCGTTTTTTTTTTTTTTTTAAATGAAAAAAAAGGGGTAAGGGGGCCGCGTGGCCCCCCTCCCGTGGCAGATTCCGGCCCCGGGGACCCCATCCCCCAGGGCATGGCCACTCTTTTTATTATTTTTTTAAGGAGGGGGGCTGCGTGGCCCCCCTCCTCAGGCCTCCTTTTGCCCCGGGGACCCCATCCCCCGGGGCAGGCCTTTATTATCTATTTTTTTTTTACTATTATTTTTTGGGGGGGAGGGGGGCTGCGTGGCCCCCCTCCCGGGCCACTTATGGCCCCGGGGACCCCATCCCCCGGGGCCTGGCCTCTCGTTGGAGACTGTGGGGGTCCCCAATCCCCCACAGTCCTAGCCGGCTCCCCGCCTCCTGCGCGAGCCGGCATTGCTTTTCCACATGGGGAGCAGCTAACATGCTGCTCCCCGTGTGGAAAGCAATTGGTTTGCATTTTGAAAGAGAGAGCAGGTTTCCTGCTCTCTCTTTCAAAATGCAAACTAAGTTTAGCTATGACAGGACGGAGCCGCGATGCTCCCGTCCTGTCATAGCAAACTACAGTGTCCCGGGGTAGGCACCCGGGACACTGCAGGAGCCGGCCCTGGGGGTGGTGGTGCCCAGGGCCATCACTGGCTCCAGGAGGGGGCCGCGCAGCCCCCTACCAACTTGTTCAAAGCCCCGGGGAGGTGGTGGTCCCCGGGCTCTGGGGGTCCGTAACGGACCCCCATATTTAAATCTTTAGTGCCCCGGGAGGTGGCGGTCTCCGGGCGTGTGGGGGCTGGAGCCCCCACACAGGTTTTTTAAATAAAAAAACAGCCCCGGGGGTGGCGGTCCTCGGGGCAGCGGAGGGCGTACAGCCCTCCCGCCATCATTTTTTAAAAGCCCCGGGGTTGGCGGTCCCTGGGGGCCTTAGAGGCCCCCCATAAACAATAAACCCACCCCAGCATGCCCCTGGGACTTGGGCCACCCGGGGCAAATTTGCATCGAAGCGCAGGAGACCGCGCTCGATTTTTTTTTTTTCGGCAGGATCAGCGCACCCTGAGCGCATCATGCCGATTTAAAAAAATGCTTTTTCTTCCCAGTGGGTCCTTGTGGGACCCCTGAGCAGACCTAGGGGGTCAGGGTGTTTCTACCCTGCCCCCTTTTGCGCTTTGCGCACTTGTTTCTGTCCCTCGGTTCTACCGAGGGATAAAATGGCTGCCAACACTTCCTGATTTGGAGTGTTGACAGCCAATTAGCATGCAGCTCGTGATCGGGAGGGTGCGCGAATCCGACGCGGCCATAGATATATATGTGATTTTCCTTTTGATTTTTACAGGAACTACTGAATGGATTTACACCATTTAACAAAAAGGGTTCTTTCTGAACCAAGAACTACCTCTTTGCCAAATTTGGTGTAATTCCGTTCAGCAGTTCGGCTGTAGCCGTGGCTAAAGTTTCCTATGGGAAAATGAATGGGGAAAACACGTTTTGGGACCCCCCTTTTTTCTCGGCCCCCGCTTGACGAATCACCCCGAACCTTTCAGGGTAGGAGCGGACCGGAGCGGGCCATAAAGTTTGAAAATTTCGCGAAGATTCGTCAACCGACGCAAGAGTTATTTCAAATAGAATGTCGCAGATTTCCTATGGAAAATAGGTCCTAACTATAACTATCTACTGGCGACCGCCAGTAGAATAAATATATATATATATATATATATATATATTTTTTTTTTTTCATATATATTTTTTATTGTTTCCGGGGTCCCCGCACATGGGCGGGAATATTAAGTGCTTATGACTTTGATGAGGATCCCCTGGAAGAGAATGCATAATTACGCAAAGTGGTGTAATAAGGAATTTTGCATAGTGCATAATGCAAATTTCGCAAACTATGCTGGCCTAACATAAATTTCGCTCAGTCCTACTGAATGTACCCATTATTGTGAAGTATGTCTGTAACCTTTATTTCACAGGTTCCAATTCTAGTAAAATAGGGCAAGATGTACAAAAATGCATTTTGCATTTCCTAAATAGTGACTCCATAGGAATCGCTATTTAGGAAATGCAAAATGATATGTATGAAATTAGTGATTTCTTAATAGCGATTCCTACAGAGTAGGAATCCCCATTAGGAAATCGCAAGTAGGAAATCGCATGCCATTCGTACCAATGGGTGGGTTTTGCGTTTCCTAAATAGCAATTTCCAAATAGTAAATCGCTGTTTAGGAAATGCTAAACCAAGTATGGTTATGAACCTAAGCTCCCCATAATGCACCCCAAAACTAGTGGTGCACATGTGGAGCATAAATATTCCCTAGGGGCATGTGTGGGCTCTACTGCACTCTGTCTCTCTACTATCCCTGGTATGCAATGGTCACGTCACGTCACGTCGTCACGCAGTGAGCCGAGCCGAGGAGCAGAGCAGAGGAGCGGAGCCGAGGAGCGGCCCTGCTGTTTGCCGCAGCAGGGGGCTGTAATCCAGCAAAAATAACGGCCGAAATACCTTCCTTGAAGGTCATCAGCAGGAGGCAATACCGGAAGCAGCACCGGCGCAGTGAACGGTGGAAACGGCTGCGGGGGGTAAGCGCCTGTGCAGAGACCGCGGCCGCCATTAGCAGCGGCCGCTGAGTGTGAGCCAAGTGAGTCCGCGGAAGCGACCCAACTAGGTTGGGTGCAACTTGCGGCTCACCAGAGTGCCCTGCTCCCTGCCCACCTGCTCTCCCTCCCCTCCCTATTTCCACCAGCCTACTCAGTTCCACTTAGTTTTAGAGCTGAAGTTGATCCGCGGGCAGGCTCTTCACCGCTGAGGAGATCCGTGCTGAAGTTGTTGACGTCACACCCCTCCAAGCCTAAGCCCCGAGGCTTGAGAGTGAAAATCGCGAGACGCAGGTGGCATCGGTTCTCAGGAGACTTTAAAGAGGCAGAGTCTCACTGGTTAGAGCTGCGCTACAGTCCGGGCCCACTGAGGCGGCCGGCGTTTAGGCCGGTAAGCCTTGTGAGCCAGCGCAGAACAGCAACTGGAACTGCAAATTAAAAAAAAATTAAAAATCAGCATTTAAAAAAATAAAAAATTCTGCACCCCTATCTGCCAAAAACCACCACGCAACGTGCTTTTTTTTTATCCTTGTGATAGCGATTAACGGAGCAGGCAGGACTCGTGGGCAGTGCTCCTGAGGTCCTCAGCCGATAGACCAGGCGCCTCTAGTCCCGCACCCATATCAGCCTAAGAGCCCCCCCTCGCACCCAGAGACGACCAGTCGCCCGAGGCCTGAGGCTCGGAGGCAGGAGCCGAAGTAACGGCGAAGGAGAGGGGAAAAGGTGTGTGGCACGGCGGGGGGGGACTCAATCGGCCTACCCCAAACCACAGTCAAAATTCAGATACAAACCAGCTAACCAGGTAACAGGTATCCGGTACTATTCAGGCAAAGAGATAACGCAGTGTACAACGCAAGCCAAAGGGAAAAGTCGTTTAACGCTGTTTTAAGTTGGAACTCCCTCAAGAAGCGAGAAGTGCACTCAGCCTCCGCGAACCGTGGCCAAAGGGAAAAGTCGTTTAACGCTGTTTTAAGTTGGAACTCCCTCAAGAAGCGAGAAGTGCACTCAGCCCCCGCGAACCGTGAGTGAAGCGCGAGCCCAGCGCAGCCTGCGGGGTCAGCCCCGCCAGGTTCCGTCAGAGCAGCCTGCGGACAGAAGGGCCGCTATGAGATCCGGGAGGACAAGATCAGAAATTAAGCCAAAGTAAAAAACTTGCCAGAGCACAAGGAAGAACAACAAAAGAGTCCCTGTTCCAACCACGGAAGAGATACAGTTGGAAACAAACTTTGAACAACCATTAATATTGTCCCCAGCGTTTATAAAAAAAACAGCAGGCAGGAAGACAAAAATCACAGACTACCTAATTTCCCCAGGGTTCCAAATTCAGGATTCTACCACAAGCATTCCATCTCCAGCCGCATCTACATCCAACATGCTGCCTGTGCGAACCAGTAACTTGCCAGCTTTAGTACCCCAAATACCCTTAAAACAGCCGGCAAACAAGTAATCGTGAAAGCACAAATAAACGTAAATGTAAATGAAGCAGCACAAATGAATGTAAATGAAGCAGCACTACAACAGCACATTGGGAGCCCCTCATTACCTCCCCCCCCCCTCATCTTGGGGGCCTCAACAGGCGAAAGTCAAGTACCTGTTCTGTCCAGGGATAGCCAGGACAATAACGCCACCGCCATTGAAGAAAATAACGCTCTAGGGGATCTGTTAGAGGCCCCGCCAAATGTTGTAGTGGAAACACAGGAATTCTTAATTAGCCCTTTTGAGCTAACACAGGAAGCCCAGAAGGAAGAAATACTTCCACACAACGCAAAAATAATAACAGGGCTCCTCCATGATTATAACACCTTACTCTCTCCAATAAAGACTCAGCCAGGGCCCGGCTTCATTACTCAATCAAGCAGCGGTCCGGTGCAGGATGCCACGGAGGACAACATGAATAAATCAAGCGATTGCATCCATCTAAGTCAGCACACGGAAGTCCACCAGAGAGAAACTTTTTCACCTCTCGCAGCCCCGTTATGGTCCCCCTTCATCAACATAATGGAGACCATCTCTTCTGCATTATTTCAGCACCCAGAAAAACTAGAGCTGCAAGTTGATCTCCTGCAAGCCCTGGCGTTTCATGTTTCTGGCATCGAGAAAAAACTTCAAGATCTAAACTCCATAATTGAGCGGGTGCAAAAAGATCCTCACACAACATATCATGAATGTCAATGTTCCAGCACCATGAATCAACTGAAGTCCATCCCGGCGATTCTGACAGACATTCTGGCAGAAGTAAAAAAAACACGGAATACCGGCTCATCACCTAGCGTTCCAATCAAACCAGGCCCGAGCAAACTGAACCTCACCACTTTCTCGGGTAAACTGGAAATTGACTGCATTATGAGATGCATATTCAGTCAGTAAATGACATCTCGAATAACGCACCCACTCAAATCAATCAACAACGTGGCGGCCCCTCGCCTCATGCAGGAGTCTCAATTCCGCAGCGGCAAAAAAAAAAAACAGCGACCCATTAACAAAAAGGGAACGCAAGCGACTGAGAAAATCAAGGAACAACAAACAGAAGAGGCAGCAAGCCTTAGCTCAGACACCTCAAAAACAGGTAAAAGAGTTACCTCGAACACCGTCCGCTATAGGCGGTCAGCATGCGCAATCGTATAAGGTAGACCTTGGAAACAGGGTCTCGGAAAATAAGGCTAACGCGAATTCCCCCAATAACATGTCTGATCTCAAACCACAACCAGATCTCTTTGGAAAGTTCACACTCCCTTCAGTTCTAACAACATCTAAGATTAGCAGCCAAAAAGCCACTCTGCCACCATCTCTCTCCATCTCAGACCAAAAAGAACAATGCATTTCACCGCACAATCTCCGGCTAGAACAGCCAATTATAACCCAATCTTTCCCAAAACAATCAAATGCACATAGCAGAAAAGGTTTGGATGAAATGCAGCCACCAGCTAAAATGTCTCATTACTCGGCAAATCAAACAGTTTCGTGTTCTACACTCAGAGAGCAAGCGGAAAGCCAGATAATAACAACAGACCGGACAAAAACAACTTTGATTCAAAATCCAACTGAAATGAAATCCTCAATAGACGAACAGAAACTTAGTGGAAATTCTGCCGGGTCATATCTCCACAGTGCCGACACGTTTTCAAGCAACGATGGACACACATTACCTGAAGGTTTATTAACATTAGAACTGATTCCTCACTACAACTCAAGAGGACGCCATTACATTCTCAACCGCAGCGCAATATTAAAGCTTGCAAGCTCCATCGAAACATTAAAACATCTTAATACAAATCATATTGACAGTGTAAAATTCAAACCAGACAAGTGCAAAAGGGAGAGAAATGACGGTTGTAACCTGGAGTGATCCAACAATTACAATGGAATTCTGGTGCCACAGAAAACTCTTTGTAAAATGGGGAATTGAAATAAAAACAATCGGAACAGAACGGTATCTAGGCGACATATGTCCAACAGTAGAAGCTAGAAGGTTAACTGTCAGCGGATTACTCCGGGGGGCCACAGGGCCTACCGACAGCACCCTGGAGAGCCTGTCCAATCTACGCATTACCCATCACGCAGCATCTGGAGCAGCCAGGCAAAACAGACAAGTTTTCATTTCAACAGCTTGGGGTACTGCGATCACAAAGAGTGAGGCATGAGTAAGCGATTTAAAATTGTGCTCTTGGAACATCAACGGCTTCCGTAGCAAGACAGAGGAGGCTGACTTTTTAACTTTTCTCCATAAATTTGACATCTTATTATTCCAGGAGACCTGGGCCATGGGACCAACACCGATCAGCGGCTTTAAAGAATACCACCAACACGCCGTCAAGGGAAAAGCATCAGGCAGAGCGACTGGTTTATCAATCTACCTTACCACCAACATACAGTGGAAATCGGAATTGATCGAGCTAGGACAAACCTGGATCCAATGCATTAAAATCTCCTTACTGCAAAATTTTCCTAATGAACCGTTGTGCAAATATGAGAAAAATTCATTACTAATATGTAATGTGTACATCCATCCGGGATCAAAGGAAAAATTGGACAAAATCGAGTCCTTGATAGCCTTACTCAAATCGTTGCAATTCACCTACCCGCAAGCAGGCATTGTGCTGTCAGGTGATTTCAATATGTTATTATTAATGGGGCCCATTCCAAAGCAAACAACAAAACAAACTCAACGGGAAAAATATTCCTTCAGTAATCACAAATCGCAAATATGATCGATACGGCAAATTCTGCGCCTCATCATTAGCCAAAATAGGGATGCTAACCCTAAATGGTCGTTTACCACAAGATCAACCAGCCGCACCAACCAGAATATTGAGGCATGCCAACTCCATTTTAGACTACACTATAGTGGATACAGAGTTATTACAAATGACTTCCAGCTACCAAATCATCCACAGACTAGAGAGCGACCATAGTCTCCAGGCTATTGATTTTCGCATTTACACTCAGAGCTGCTGAAACTAATGACCTGCTGGAAGTACCTAGCCTGTATAACCTAAAAAGGCTAGCATGGAACGGCAAAAATGCCGGTGTATTAATGAATTACTTAAAAAACCTCACGCTAAACAAACAAGCACAAAACACGCAACGGTCATGGAAAAACTGGGAAAACATGATAATGATGCTTATTTCTAAATTCTCATCACACACCAAGCAACACGAAAACAGATCCGGGAAAGCAATATCAGAGTTTGTCAGTTCATTAACAGGGAAAAAAAGGACGTTCCACAGGGAATTAAGAAGACTTCGTGGAAACGCTCTAACAGGCGAAAATTTTAATCACCTAATCAATCAGTTAAGGCGGAAATACAAACTGGAAGAATGGACTGCAAAGAAATCACATCAAATAAATATCTGGCTCAAGTTGCTGCAGACAAGTAAATCAAATAATAACAAGAAGTTCTGGGCAGAAATAAATAACATAGCAAATTGCTCCTTCCGTCATCATAATGCAAACATCCTTGAGGCAGATTGGATAGCCCATCTGAGCCATTCCAACAAAGACGTAGCTATGGACAAACATCAGCATGCCCAGCACCAATTGAAAACTGACCACGTAGAAAATGTGCCAGAGGGTAATTGGATTTGAATGAATCAAGTTGAGATAGTCCTAAACAAACTTAGATCTAGCGGAGCCCCGGGCCCAAACAGCTTGCCAAACAAGCTTTTCAAGTCAGATCAACGTTTCTGGGCCGAATTCTTCACGCCGCTGTTCAATTACGCTTTTCAATCAAACAGCATACCAGCATCATGGAGAGGTAGCGTTCTGCACCCGATATTCAAAGCTGGCTCCAGATCAGACCCGGCAAATTACAGACTAATTGCGCTTATTGACGTAGAAGCCAAACTCTATGCGTTGAACCTCCTTATCGACCTCGAAGTATGGGTCACTTCCAGCAAGATCCTCCCAATTTCACAAACAGGTTTCAGACCAGGCACAAGTACAATGTGCAACCTTCTAGCCCTGAATCTCCTCGTCGAGAAAGTGCAGCGAAAGTCCATCAAACTGTATACGTGTTTCGTCGACTTGAAAGCGGCATTTGACATGGTACCTAGAGAACTCCTATGGCAAAAGATGGAAAAATGGGGTATCCCGCCACGGCTACTAAGGGCCATAATCAATTTGTACTCAGCCACCTGGGTCCAGATAAAGCTAGGAAATGGAGAAAGAACCACAGCAAGGATACCAACGCACAAAGGCCTAAAACAAGGGTGCGTGCTAGCCCCTAGCCTATTTAACATATTTACAGCAGATCTAGATAAAAGTCTTACAGAAGTCCAAAGTGACCCTTCAAAGCTAGCACACCATCAAGTCAGAAGTCTGCAGTACGCAGATGACATTGTCCTATGCAGCCAGACCCCGGTTGGCCTACAGCGCCTGATTACGAAGCTTTTGGAATACTGAGATGAGCTCGGCCTATCTCTAAATTACAACAAAACAAAGGCCATCTGTTTCTCTGCAAATACCGGGCCCCACAGCAAAAAGCACAAGTGGTATGCAGCAGGGAACAGTATAGAGCAGAGTGGCTCTTACAAATATTTAGGAGTAGTGGTAGACTCCAGATTTACACTTAAAGAGCATTTAATTAAAAGACGAGCACAGGCGAACAAATTACGCTTTGCACTAAATACTTTAAGACAGAAACTAATGTGTCCATCCAGCTCCCATCTACTAAAAGTCATTGCCGCTAAGTTTCTTCCAACCCTTACTTACGGCTCTGAATTATTTAAGGGCCAAGATGCACATTTTTTGAATCTCCAACAATCCGGCCTCTTAAAACAAATTTTCCGGATTCCGCAATTTACATCTCAGGCACAAGTTTGCTTGGAATTTGGGCTATTTAATCAATTCCCGGAAAGGCAAGCAGCAATACTAAAATTGTGCTGGAAGTTGAGAGCAGCTCAAGAAGAATCCCTGCCAGGCCTTTGCTGAATGGAACAGAACCAGCCAAAAGTAAAGAAAGACTGGCCAACTGTACTTGACCAAGCATTACTCACTCTCAACTTACACGAAGCCTGGGGCAAAAACTATAGTTACCCTGCATTAAAAAAAATAGTAAACAATGCTGCAAAACAAAAAGCCCGGCTATTGGACAAAGCTGCCCTGGCAAAGAAAAAACACGAATGGATGGTTTTATCTTCGTATGAGATCCGGTCACCGCAGCCGTATCTGGTTCAACACATAACTCCAACCGTACAGCATTTTCTACTCTTGATTCGACTGGGAGCTTTTTGCTCAAAAGATCAGGTCCCTACATTGAAACGAACATGGCAGACCAGTCAGTGCCGACTCTGTGAAAAGGCGGAAGAGTCACTCTTACACTTTTTGTGTATCTGTCCAGCTGTGAATAACTGGAGACGGCACTTTCTACTTCCTGCTTTCCGTTCTCTCCGGGTTCGATGATGCCGACCAGCCGTAATGGCATTACTAAACAGCCAGTCGTTACAGATCTCATGCAGGGCAGCCAAGTTCTGCAACAAGTCAGCAAATTGTTACAAATATCAAACAAATAGTCTTTAATAAGGTGCCATGTATTATACATCTGCTACATTAATTTGCATTTTTAGCACACATACTCCAATCATGTGGCAGTTTCAAAGGTCACAGTGCAGATGCAAATTAAATTGCAATAGAGGACAACTGTCATCTGGCATCAATTTGTACATAGCACACTTTTTTCCTGTTTTTAATGCACTCAATGCCCAGTCGTTTAAGATTGCGCCATTTTGTAAATGCTCGCTATATTGATTCGCATATTCACATTTTTGCACACGAACTCCAACTATATGGCAGCTAAAAAGGGCACTGGGACAATGTACATAACATTGTAATGAAGGACGACTGATATCTGGTATTAACTTGCACATAGGTCATTTTCTTTTCCGGTTTTAGATGTATATCGCCAACTTTTTCAGACTGGTGCTAAGAACTGAAATTAATTATTAGTACGGACTTAGAGCTTCCTTTCAATCACTGTGAAGCAGTCAGCGTACATTTCTACATTCTGGACTTAAATGCGCTGACTTGGTATTAGATACACTATGTTCAATGTTTCATTTAAGAATATCAAAGCGATCTTTTTAACTTTCCACAATTCAAAATGTAAATAGGAACGTTGTCACACTTTTTTTTTTTTAAACAAACTTTATTGCCTTTTATATGTCATTCAGCTATTCCGCTGATTGCAGTACAAGTAAATGCAAAGCATGGTCATGTTCAGTGCATCACATTACATATTAAACATACTCCTACATTTATGAGTCCGAGTTCCATCTGTCATATCCTTTGTCCGGTAAGGATTCTTCTAAACAGGCCTCAGTTCCTCCCCCCCACCCCCCAACAAGATAACTAACCTCCCTCCCTCCCCTCCAGCACCGCTGTCTCCCAACTGCATCTATTGAGCTCAGAAAGTCCCCTCCCCTGTACCTTGCGGTATGTGTTGGCGTTTCGCAGGTGCCTCATTTCCATATCCCTGCCCTCCCTTGTGTAAATATGTAATATATCCCCATCTCTCGGGATCTGCAGTAATACCCCATCCTGACCTGGCCTCTGGGGGTTCTCTTGCTGTGACGGTCTCTCGGGGGTGGAGGCTTCAGATGCCCGACCATCTCTCTTTAGGTCTTCCATCAGCACCTCCCACGCCCTAGCTTCCAACTTGCCCACTCCCCGTCTCGCATTTCTAAGCAGGACCCTGCTCTCGCATCCAGCACATTTCACCAACTCTCACTTCCATCTGTGTACATTGGGGCCGTCCGGATTCTTCCAGGTACTAGTGATTTCTCGCTTCGAGAGTATAAAGGCGAGATCTTGGAACCTGTCCGTGGTCCTAGTTTTGGCAGTGTGTGGAAACAGGCCAAGTAAGACATGGTCCGGTGTACAGGGAATTACCCTCTCCGTTATTCTAGCTGTCTCCCGTGTTATTTCCTGCCAGTAGTGCGTTAAGGAGGTACAGCTCCATATCATGTGAATAAAAGTCGCCCCTTGTGTATTACATCTCGAGCACCTGGCGTCCTCCCTAGCAAAGTAGCGATTGATACGTTCTGGGGTTATGTATGCTCGGTGAAGTATATAAAAGCTAATCAGGCTGAGGCGGGCATTTCGGGATACTTTGGTTGTCCGTACTAGTATGTTCTCCAAGTCCTTGTCTTCCAGTGGTCTGTCAATGTCTTCCCCCCATTGGTTTCTCAACCGGTCCAGCGGCTGTATGGAGTCCCGTCCTATAGCCCTGTAGAGGCATGCGACGGCTTTGATAGTCCCCCCAGCGAGACTTATGTATTCACAGGTGGCGTGTCGTGGCGGTTCAGTCGTACCGGTTCCCCAGTGTCGCCTCATGGCCCCCGTAACTGCCCCGTGGAGTAGGAAATGCCCTTGTGGTATATCCCAGTCGGCGCTGAATTCCTCAAAGGAGAGTAGTTCCCGTCCCGTTAGAGATCTCCCACCTTCGTGGCTCCTGCCTGTACCCAATCGTCTATCCCCCGCCATTGTCCCCCATGGGGAAGGGCCCCCAGCAGCATCATTGCCATTTCTGGCGAATATGGGCGTTTTGTCCTAGTTTTCTGCAGGCATCGACCCCAGCACCGACGTATCACTCTATGATCATTACTGCGGACCTGCTGAGGTTTGGCAGTCCCGAGTAGGGTGCGGAGCACATTCAGTTTATCCGGGGCGAAGGGTGGCACCCCCCTGTCTGGCTCTATGCTCCCCGCCACCCACTGCGTGAACCTCTGCAGCTGCCCTGCCAGATAGTATGCCTCCATATCAGGCACGGGTAGGCCCCCTTCTGACCAAGGTCTTTTTAGGGTGTTAGGGGCCACTCTCCGCCGGCCCGCCCCTCCATATGAACGCTGACAGGCAGGAGTCCAGCTCCCGGAACCAAGCCGCCGATATCCACACCGGAAGCATGGCGAAGAAGTACAGCAGCCGTGGGAGAGCCACCATTTTGAGTAGGGAGATGCGGCCCATCACTGATAGGGGAAGCTTTCCCCAGAATGTCATGTTGTCCTTGAGCGAGCGCAGTGCCCTCCCTATGTTTCCTTCTTTCACATCCTCTATGGTGTGGAAGATGCGCACTCCCAGATAGCGGAAGCTTCGGGGCTCCCATCGCAGATCGCCTAAGTTCGCAGGCGGCTGCATGTCTTCCACTAGGGGGAATAATCTGGAATTCTGCCAGTTTACTCGAAGGCCCGACAGTGATCCAAACTCTTCCATCATAGTCTTTGCCCCTGGCAGGTCTTGCCCCGCATGTTTTAAGAATAGTAAGAGGTTGTCCGCGTATAACGCTATGTGGTGCCTCTGCTCCCCCAACTGGAGCCCGCGGTAAGCCCCGTCAGATCTCGCCACGCATGCTAATCGTTCTACGGCCAGGGCAAACAGTAGTGGGGAGAGGGGATACCCCTGGCGCGTGCCCCTCTCCACTCGGTACTGTTCCGATATCGTGCGCCCCGTGCGGACTCTCGCCACCGGATTGGCATATAGCAGCTGCACCCAGCGCAAGGCCCAAGGCCCATTTTGGTTAAGACGGCATACTGGAACCCCCACTCAAGGCTATCAAATGCCTTTTCCATGTCGATGGCGAACACCGCCCCTGCCTGGTCTTCCATCGCCCCGAGCTCGATAATGGACAACAGGCAGCATATATTCAGAGTTGTGTTCCTGCGGGGAATGAAGCCTGCCTGGTCCCGGTGCACCAGGGACGTCATGTATGGGAGCAACCGCCTTGCCAGTAAGAAACGTTGTCACACTTGATGATTTTATGCTAAAATTATAATGGTTTTAACTAACTACACACAATATATTCTTATTATTACTATTGCACTTTAAAACAAGCATTTGCAATGCAATCGGTATTGCCTTTGGGACCTTGTAAGCGTTTAGCCAGAGCTATTGGCTCTGTTAATGTGTTTAAGTTAGGTTATAAAAAAAAATACTTAATGAAAAAGTTATCAGCGGTCAGCATGGCAACAGTCCTATTTGTGTAAGAGTTCTCCTGCTATTTGGCAGACTTCTAACGTTGTGAATTACAGGTAGATGTATTAACAAAAGATGAGAGTTTGGGACTAGACAATGGCACGATCTCACTGAATGCAGTTTCTCCACTGGAAATGGGGGCGGCGAGGCAAACCAGAATGACAGTTTGCGCACTTTGATGAAACATTATTGGAGTATTAAGTGAATGTGTATTGAAAGCTGCCAAGAGGGGTGCCCAATGTAAATGGCAACTGAATGATACTTCAGTGAGAGCCCTTGGGATGATGAGATGTATTCTTACAGCGCCGCGAAAGGCAATAGCAGGGCAGCAAGATTCTGTTTTAACAATTATGTTCACTGTGTGCTATTTCACAAAAATGATAAATGAACGTGCACGGAAAGCATATTGGTTTTAAAAAATATATACCCAATTTCCATTTCAGGTGACTAACAGCAGCTGATTCCAACCCGCCTGTTTGTGGCCTTTTTAGAGCAATACTTACTTGTGTTTGCCAAAGGAGATGGAGCACTGTTTATTTACCCATGTCTTGACATCTGTTCAAATTTTGAATACCCTTCTATGACGTAATTTAAGTTGAAGAAGTAGTGCTGTGTCCTGTTGAGCGCATTTTGTTTCCAAGTGAGCGCTGGACAGATGTTAACAGCCGGAGGTGTAAAATTCAACTATAGGTGAAGATTCACAGCGACAATACTAATTTTAATAAATGTTTGCGGTTGCGAAGTAGCGTGTTATACAGCAATGCTTTCCAGGCTCCGCTCGTGCTGTACTATTGCGGTCAAGCTGGCTCTCCCACGGGAGGGGTTGGATTGAAAACGATGGCAGGGTAGGTGCGAGAACTTAAAACAACGATGGGAGGGTGGGTTAAGAATTGGAAACAATGGGAGGGTAAGGAGAATTGAAAACGACGACGGGAGTGCCTTCATTCCACCAGTGTTCCTCCCCTCACCCTAGTTTATCCTAGTCAGAGGGGAGGACCGCAGATCCCTTCACCCCCTACTATTTTCCTGATTTTCTTTAAATGCACACTTTGGGACACGAGGCATGTGATGTATTTAATTACAATGTCTCTCGCTGGCTCCCTCGCCCTAGCTTAACTGTAGCACGACCTCGGAGGGGAGGACACGGGAGGCTGTTAACTTGTGCTTGTGGCCTGGCGTAATTCAAGCAGGTCAGTTGTGTGAATACCACTTGCATAATCGCACTACCCCACTCGCACTCTTGTCCTGTCCCCCCATCAACCTCCTCCCGCTGCCCCTTACTTCCTCCCACCATGCTCTTTCCCTCCTGCTTCCTGCTGCCCGTCCTGTACCCAAATAGCCTCCCATTGCTTCTTACCGTCCTAACTCGCTAGAAAAACAAAATTGGCAAAGCTTTTATAACATTTATTTTGCAGCTTTGTATCGTGCCGATTCGATACGAACATATTGCACCGCTTTATGTGATCTTAAACATACAAGTGAAAAAAATTTCTTTGATGCACTTGTGAACGGGAGAACACGCTTGCAGCTATTATTTCTTCTCCGTAGCACAGATTTTGAATCACACCAAAAACACTGTTGTCGCTTCCCAGGACCTCTGCAACAAGCTCAGCTCCTACTTCCACCTGAAAATCAAGGCCTCTACGACAACTTCAGCGAACAGACTCCGGACACCACCCCCCTCCCCACCACCGACAACCAGCCGACCATCACCACCTGGAAACCTGCTACTACTGAAGACACCACCGCGACAATGAAGAACACCCACTCAAGAGCCCCCACAGACGCCTGCCCGCCGCACATCTACCACAGAGCCGCCGCCGCCATAGCACCCGAACTAGGAGAGACCATCAACACCTCCCTCAAATCCGGCATCTTCCCCGACGACTGGAAGCGGGCAGAGGTCAAGCCCCTCCTCAAGAAACCCTTGGCCGACCCGACGGACCTGAAAAACTACCGGCCCATCTCTCTCCTTCCCTTCGCAGCCAAAGTCACTGAGAGATTCATCAACGCCCAGCTGACCACCTTCATCGAAGAGAACGCCATCCTCGACCCCTCGCAGTCTGGATTTCGCAGCAACCACAGCACCGAGACCGCCCTCCTTGCCGCCACCGATGACATCCGAATGCTACTCGACCAGGACCACACTGCGGCCCTCATCCTACTAGACCTCTCCGCAGCCTTCGACACCGTCAATAACCACACTCTCGCAGCCAGACTCCACGACGATGGTATACGAGGAACCGCCCTCGACTGGATCCGCTCCTTTCTCTCCGGCAGAACCCAAAAATCAGACTCCCCCCCTTCCTCTCCGAACCTACAACGATCAATTGTGGAGTACCTCAAGGATCCTCGCTCAGCCCCACGCGCTTCAACATCTACATGGCCCCCTCGCCGCCATCGTCAGACAGCATGGGCTCAGCATAGTGTCTTATGCCAACGACACCCAACTCATCCTCTCTCTCACGAAGATCCCCGAAGACACCAGACTCAGCTTCCAAGAACGAATGAAAGACGTCACAGCCTGGATGAGCGACAGCTGCCTAAAACTGAACTCGGAGAAGACGGAGGTCCTCGTCCTTGGACCCTCCCCACTGCGTGGGACAGCTTCTGGTGGCCCCCTGCGCTCGAAAACCCACCCACCCCGACAGACCACGCCAGGAACCTCGGCATCATTCTAGACTCCTCCCTCACCATGACCCGCCAGAACAACGCCGTCGCCTCAACCTGCTTCAACTCCCTCTGCATCCTCCGTAAGACCTTCAAGTGGATCCCCCGAATGCAGAAAGACCGTCACCCACGCACTCATAACCAGCAGACTGGACTATGGTAACGCCCTCTACGCCGGAATCAACAAAACCCTGTTACACAAGCTCCAAACCATCCAGAACACCGCAGCCAGACTCGTCCTCGGAACCCCACGACAAGAGCACATGACCCAGCACCTACGAGACCTCCACTGGTTCCCCATCGAGAAGAGAGCAACATTCAAGCTTCTCACCCACGCCTACAAATCCCTCCAAAACATCGGACCCAAATACCTCAATGAAAGAGTCTCCTTCCACGTACCCAAAAGGAACCTCCGCTCCGCCGACCTCGCCCTGGCAGAGACCCCTCGCATCCGCAGAACCAGAGCAGGCGGAAGAGCTTTCTCCTACGTCGCAGCAAAGACCTGGAACGAGCTCCCAGTCAACATCAGCTGTTCCCCCACCCTGCACACCTTCAGGAGGAGCCTCTAGACCTGGCTCTTCGACTGATCCGGAGCTGCCCACCCCCTCACCCCCCAGCGCCTTGAGACCCTCACGGGTGAGTAGCACACGTTATAAACCCCTGATTGATTGATTTAACAGTCTATGTTGTTCAGCGAGTTCCACTTTGCCTGGCTGCTCACGCTTGTCCAGTCTCATCTGCCCGCTTCCCTTGATCACAACTCATGCTCTGTAGCCTTCAAGTGCTAAATTTTCCCCATCAAGAAGTTCCTGCTTGGTTGCTGCTTGGTCTGACACCTGCCTAAAAATGTTTTATAATGTGTCCTTACCACGCCCATCTGACTGCCAACTGGCACCTGTGGATGTCCACATACAAACACTGTACCCAGCAAGCTCCGGTAATGAAGCTTTCCACCTATCACTTCCTTGTCTTACAACTGAACCTTACTCAGTTTTGGGGATCACTTTGATGTCCTGATTAAAAGCACAATGATTCATTTGTACCAGTGTTTGCAGTGGTGGGCTCTGGTACTAATTTTTGGGCGTATATTTCATCACTTAAAGCAAGAAAAAAAAGGCGAATCATGGAGAAAGGAGGTAGTTGAGATAGGAAAATAGCGAAAAGGGACAAAGCAGGGACGGCAAATAACTGGTAAGAGTGAGATAAATTGTAGGGAGAATATAATGGTGGATGAAAATGGCAATGAGAAGAATCAAGACTAGACAGCCTTGATATTGTGCAGTCCCGGCATTATGCAGCACCTGTGCTGGGCTCTAGGAATAACTTTGGTTACTTGCATTTATTTTCTTACAAAATAAGCACTACCTGAATGATTCACACCTTTTTCTTTCACAACTGAACCTAATGGGGTTTTAAGAATCACTTTGCGCTTTAATGTTCCTACTACATATCATTTTGATTTAACAGAAACGAATGGCATTGAAAACATGCACTCTCTCTCCTTATATAACGCATCATTGAATTATTTGGTGCCTGCACACCAGTCATCTATAAGAAGTTGTTTAAGCGTAGACTCTTGTTTTATTTATTTCAATGTGTGGTGTCAGACAGAAGAGCTGATCCAGTAAATGCATCGAAAGGATTTGAATGCACATGAGCGAGGCAACAAGCCTAACCCTACAAAAAGGTTGCAAGTTTAGCAAATCATAAGAAAATTATTAAAATTAAAACATATGCAGTAATTAAAAATGCGGTAATCTAAGAATTAACTGGATCACATGAAGGTAATGTGCACAGCGCTCACATTTCGAGACGTGTTTTTTGTTTTTTAGAAGAGTTGTATGAAAATGGGAGGGTTTCTAACCCTGCTTTAGAAAACCCAGCTTCATTGCAAAAATGAAAAACAGAATGAAGAAGTTTCAAACAACTAACAAGTGACACATGCGGAATAGTTCTATGGCTATTTTCAAATAGAATGACATTTCTAGGATATTTTTCTTAGTGGTGAAGGCGAAGACCGCACCAACACGCAATTGTGCAAATTCCATTGTTTATGACAGTCAGTTTTTTTTGTTGTTGTTGTTTTTAGGTCTCGCCTGTCGTTAGCAGCGCGCATGCGCTGCTCTCGCCATGCGAGGGCCTTTTAGAATCAATACGGATTCCAGATGTGCACGCGGACGGACAGAAGATGTGCACACGGGGATTGGATGCTTTACTCGCGGCGGGAGACGGACGCACTATATTTTTCACACTGCCGACAGATGTGCACGCGCATGGTGGCGTGCGTATGGACAAGAGATGTGCACGCGCGCATGGCGGCGTGCTTTCGCTTCCCCCTCCCCCGTCTCCGACTTTCCGGCGTGCGTATGGACAAGAGATGTGCACGCGCGCGCGCATGGCGGCGTGCTTTCGCTTTCTCTCCCTCCCCCGTCTCCGACTTTCTGGAAGCCCGGGACAGGTATTTCGGCCAATACTAAACCATACCAAGGGCCACTTTCGAAACTCCCACAGCATTTCAAACCATCTGCAGCAATGCAATAAGCAAATTATTGGTTCATGAACCTTGTATTTTTCTCTTTCATCTGGCCTCTTTCTGTCTGGTTATATTGTGCTTCTATTATGTACACACTTTCTTTTTAAGTGTCTCATTCGGGTTTTTTTGTTGTAGCTTTTAGCTGCGATTTGTCCCCTGCCTTGGGAACCACTCAGTAAGTGATGGGGCAGTCTTTCGAACATAAATTTCAGTGGCACTCACCCATTTTTCATAACATATCCCCCTCCAGACAGCACCAACAAAGCATGTGGATGGGCAGACCAAAACACCACCAGAGAACACCAGAAAAAAAGTAAACAGCCCGTTCAGTGTAGACGCCCTGCTTGCTGTCACAACATCTCAGTGCCAGCCTGAGGGAGCGCGCCCCAGGGAGCGAGGATTGATGCCACTGGTCACGGAGTGCAGGCTACCTGGCAACGGGATTGATTGTGCTCCCTTTCTTTAGCTTGTCCGTTTTCTCTTAAGTAAGTACTCATTATAAGAATTCATATCTTTTTCAACTTCTTCTAGTTTTTTTAAGGCTTCTTCTACAGCTGGACCATTTTTGATTTTTGTTTCTAATTCTAAGATGTCCTGTAGAAGTATCTGAACCAGCTCTTTAGCGGTTTCAATGATTAAGATCATGAGATCTCGGGAACATCTATTGGCGATAAGAGACCACCGTTCTAGAAATTTACGAATTTGTACGAATAGACCTGGGATGTTACGCACTCTAAGGCCTTGCGGAATGACTCCGGCCTTGAGATACTCGAGCATGAACTGCCCATGTAGTTCTATTCGTTTAGTTTTTTTCTTTAGTGATGTAAGTTTTTGGATATCCCCATTAGCTTGTACAGTCGAGGAAGCTAGATTGTGACCCAGATTGGATTCTCCCACCAACGAGGCAAAGTCTTCATCAGAGAAACCAAACGTCAATCATTTTTCCATAATTAAGCACACCAAAATATAAGAAGGACCAGATCCAGGTGTCTAAGATGGTACTGAAGATGGATTACATCAATAAGTGTATGAGACTAACAGCTCAAAAGGAGTGTGAGAACTGAATGAAATGTGCAGAGACCGAACTGTGAAAATAGAATAAAGGACCCAATTATTGGGCGTTCTAAGTAAAATGAATTGAGTAGGTCCGTTTGTGGAATATTGATACATGTTTTATATTTATATCCACATGCACTCTGTTTAGGTTTCCATTTAATATATGGCTTCCTGATGAAGGCGCACAGCCGAAACGCGCGTAGGATACAGAATTTCAAGAGCCATACCAATATTGAATGCACCATGTCTACTATGAAGTGATTATCCACTCAGTTTATATGTCTTTAAAAAAAAGGAGATAATCCAAACATTGTGAATATTTTCATTCTAATAACACTGACACGGTGTAAAATGTATTTGACAATGAGCCAATATAAGAATTGATTTGTATTTTTAAATGTTTAATTACAGAGTATAACTGAACACAGAGAGTAATATGTTTTCCCCTTTTTATGTGTACAGATAGTCAAAACAATTTATAATAACAAATATAATAATAAATATTTTTGATACCTTTAAACAGAGTTTGCATGTTTATGCTATGATGAGCAATATCAAGGTCCATGATTATTGTTGATATTCCTAAATTGTGATATTTACATTCGAGCTACTTTCCCTGATTTAGGAATTTGTGTCAGGGGTGCCCCTTTTTCTTACAACTATTAACTACTATATGCGCACTGATAAATGTTTTGTTATTGTGTCTGTTTTTAACCATCTTCGCTTCAGCCTTTCCGTGCTTGCAATGTTATCTAAGCCGAAACATTACTTAACCGCCACGTACACCAGGGGTCCCACGCTGTATCCTTTCACTGAGTGCCATCCTCCCTGCATCTGTTGATGCCGAAAATACAGTCAGTAGACAATCATTCTGCCCGCGTGCAATGAGAGACTTGCACGATGGATCAAATGCTTCGGAATATGCAAATGCTTCTAAATATTTGTACTTTTTTACCAAATGCTGCCCAGACCCGAAAATTGCTGGACTTCCTTAAAATAAACATCCTCTGTCTCTCTCCGGGGCTGTGTCTCAGGAAAGGATTGCTTTAGACCATGGGTACTCACAAACTTTCTCTCGAGGGCCAAAATTAAGGTGTGGTTTGTGGCCGAGGGCCGCACCAGTGGGGGTGGGGTTAGTGGGGGGCGGGCCTAGGAAAACAAAATCTAAATCTTTTCAAAACAAATCAAAGTGGTACTGTACCGTTGTGTGTCCCTATAATACCTGCAAGGACACCTATTATACATACATTCAGAGCACAACCAGAGCACTGAGATAGTCCGAAGTTGAAGTCAACAATAATTGAGAAAAATGTATATCTGACCAGTTAACAGGTAACCTTGCAGTTATTATATGGACATACGAGGTTACAGTACCTTAACCTTGTGTGTCAATATAATAACTGCAAGGTTTCAGATATAGATTTTTCTCAATGGTTGTTGACTTCAATGTATGCTGTTTTGCAAAAAGAGTTCCTCCATGCCCTCACCCACACATTCCCCACCCCTAAAATGCTTCCAAACGCATGGCACCCAGGCCTCAAAATGCTGGTTATCTGCATTTGGACATGTATTTACGCATATATATCATTTGCTGAGTAAAATAAACCTCTGGAAGGCCAATCACATTTGTCTAGTTACCAGTGATTATCAGGACGAGGAGCATGGGAGCGGAGGAGAAACCGCAGTCCTGACTGTTACTGACAATGACAAATGTGGCTCTTTCACTACGATAGTGGCACGCACTAAGAAAACGGGAAGGAACGTACGGAGAAACAGTGAAAGGGAGGGAAAAGCAAAGAAAACACTCAGAAAACAGGAAGGAAGAGAAAAGCAGTGAAAAGGGAGGAAACAGCAAAGAAAGCACTCAGAAAACGGGAAGGAAGGTGAAAGCAGTGAAAAAGGAAGGAAAAACGAGTAGAAAGCACTCTTCGAACCTACAATGGACCACAAGCGGTTCTGTGGGCAGAGAGGAGGGAAGCAGTCTGGCCCGATCCAGAGAGGCCCCCTGTTGCAATCCTGATGGCCTCGGAGGCCCCAGGGAGGTAACAAGGGTGATGTGAAAGAGATACCCAATGTTATTTTTTACACAGCAACAATAAGTATTCCAGAGTTGACCCAAGTCATGTCAAAGTTACCCATTTTAAAGGAATCAGCTGCCTTTGAGACCATTCCCTGGGTCATCTGGCTAATGGTGAATGAGGAACGTTCTGTTATACCCGACAGAACTGGGAGTTGAGAGTGCTTCGTTACTACTGACCAAAGCTATGCTTTCCCTTTTATTGCGGCTGTCCAGCGCAGGCCAGGTTGAGCCAACAGTAGCCAATATCCTCATAACCTCAGCAGCACGCCACTCTTTACCTCTTCCCACCCATCTCCCTTCAACCACAAGGTTTGTGGGGTTTAGGTGCCAAGCCAGCCTGAGGTGTGCCTCTGTTAATTGTCTGCTGTTGGGACGCGCCTACTAATTTAGTGCATCTTCAATTGCTTGCTAGAATGATCACAGCTGCCTGCAGCAGTTTATGCAATTGTTTACGAAATACTGCCGTAGAGTTTTGTCATTTACCTACTTCCCTATAAATATAATAAAATATTTTTCTCAGGGCCTACTAACTATTCAATTGTAGGTAGATATTCTATTAATTGTTAATACCAACACAGTTGTTATTGCGTAATTACCTTCACATGTAATGTCAATGAAACACAAATCTAGCACTGTAAGCAATCATGTGTACATGCAGCACTGGGCATCAATGTTGCACAAGCAGAAAGTACCTCGTCGATTCCTGTTTTTCCTGTAGAATCCGTAGTCACATGCTCTTCGGACACAGAACCTTCCCATTAGTCATGTGCACATAGCTGCCAAGGTTTCAGATTGCTATGTGTGACATCTTCATAATTTCAGTGTAATTATGAGTGACATTCAACAACTATGAATGACACTTTCTCGTGGGCAAAATCAAGCAAAATGAAACCTAGAAATATCAGAGGAATACATACGATTTTGTTTACAGTCCTGTTTAGCTTCACAAACGGGCCTTTGCATACTATTAAAACAGCAACAAATACCGTTTTTCTTTTGGAAAGGTGGAAGCCCTACTGGCAGACGTGCGTAGTCCTGCACTTGTAAGTTTGCGCACACGTCAGCCCAGACCCACTGTACATTGCGCGAGGTGAGGGTAGGCTTACTCGCAAGTTGTTGACACATTCCAGTGTCAACATTCTAATTAATAAATCACCATCTGGCTCACAAATGTGAAATGTCTAGCGTGAGGAGTTTCTGGGACCAAGGAAAAGGGCAGAGCACAGCAAAATGCATCCTTTGCAACGGCAGCAGTGCTGCACCCCTCCACAAGCACCACCTTCAAAGAAACACTGACAGCAGAGTTCTTTATGACAGGCAGCGGCGTGTTGGGCTGCAGCTGGACTCCGCTGCTAAAATTATTAGCTTTAAAACGCGGATTTGCACACGTACGTTCAATAACACACAGCTGAGCAGAGCACAGCACCAGCAGTGACATTGCCTGGGTGAGTACTGTACACAGTCAGTGACAGGGTGCGACTGTACTGTATTAAGTGCGCCGGGGGTGGGTGGAGGTGGCAGTGCCTGGAGAATTTAGCATATTTAAGGCTAGAACCGCCCTCCGCGAGACCATCACTGGGAACAGTGTAAAGGCTCCGGCCGACCTTCCGGGCCAAGGGCTCTAGTCTGCACAGCGCACATCCTGCTCAGTCCAGTCCCAGTCTGAGCCGCCCTGCCACACGGCTGTGTAGAACTCGGAGCCCGGCCCCCATAGACCAAGGACCGGTACATTGCCTGCAAGGTCCGCGGGCCGCCAAGGAAGGCTTGCCGGAGGGCGCTAGAGGGCGCACGGCAAAATGGCCGCACTGCTGTGAGGCTCTGCCCGGCCGAGCTGACATCCGACCATTATCTGCTGCCATACGGGGTAAATGTGCCCGTAAACTACTGGAGTGCTTCCCGGAACCCAGGCGACACCATATGGCGGGGTTGCTGGACCAGCGGCATGATTGGGAACACGCTGGCGGCGACTAGGAGTGAGGAAGCTGCCACTGAGAAAATGGCGACCGCTGCTAGCAGATAGGCCTCCCTGGGCCAGCACGCTGTGCGACCGTCCTGCAGCTGCCTCCTGTCCATAACGACGCTACGCGCTGGACGCTGTTGTGGCGGCGCCCCCGATGATACCGGGAGCCCAGTGAGGGAACTGTGCAGTGGTGCGGCGGAGCGATATTCGACTGCGGGGCCTGAAGCTGCGGAGGTGCAATCGGCGGTGCAGATATTGGCTGCGGTTACCTGTGGACTCGGATGCCCATCGGCGCCGGTTGCGGTGAGTGGGGTGCGCAGCTGGGCCTGGGCTACAGCTGCGTAGGTGGGTGCGGACCCGGGCCTGGGCTGCGGCCTGCAAGCTGTGGCTGGTGCGGGGCATAGGGGATTTCGGCTGTTGCGGCTGCGGAGGGGCCGCGGAAGAGATCGCTGTCTGCCTGCTGCCACCGAGTGTTGAGCTGCGCTGGGCACTGGCATTCCTGGGAGTCTGTGGCGAATACCCCCCCGGCTTGGGGTGTGACCTTGGGGCAACATCGCTATTCCCCCTCGACTCACTTGGCGGGCCTGCGCTGGAGGGGTCCCATATTGAGGCCCAGTGGGTGACGCTGTAACCTTTCCACCCCCTCTGCTGTGTCTGCGTTCTGTGGTGGTGCTGCCTGCTCACTTTGGGTGCCGGGTGGCGCATTGACGGGGCTGTGGTGGCACACCATTGGGAAATACGCCTGGACTGCGAACTGGGCTGCATAAGCTACCAGGGCTACATAGGCGCTGATCCCCTCCGTGAGGGGGTGCAGGTGTAACATGGGGAAGACGGACAAGTCCCAGCCACGCTTGACTTTCGACCTGCGCAAGCCCGCAAAAACTGCACAAAAGGCGGCTTCTGACTCGGAGGCGGATGCGCAGGCGGACGGCCCTACCACACTGGAAAGCACGCTGCTAGCCATGCAGCGCTCTCTGCAGGCCATAGAAGGCACGATGGCCTCGGTCAACCACCGCCTCGATCATGTGTCCTCCCAGCTGGAGAAACAAAATGCACGCATGGGGGAGGTGGAGCAGAGGGTGTCAGACACTGAGGATGGTTTGAGCACTGTGGCAGAAAAAGCGCTGAACATGGAAAAAATACTGGCCGTGATTCAAGCCAAGAATGAGGAGTTAGAGGCGAGATCGAGGCGCAGTAATATCCGCATCACAGGCCTACCGGAGTCCACAAATGTGGGGAAAATGGAGACGTATATTGAGGGCCTGGTTTCGGAGATCTTTGGGCCTGAACATCTCTCCAGAATGTTTATTGTGGAGCGAGCCCACCGCTCGTTGGCTGCCCGTCCGGCCCCGGGGGCTCCTCCCCGCCCTATTATTGCCAGGATCCTTAATTACAGGGACCGAGACACAATCTTAAGGCTCGCCAGGGAGAAGGGTCCGATAGTACATCAGGGCAACGCTCTCTCCTTTTTCCCGATTTTACGGTGGCAGTGCAGGCGGCCCGCCGTGAATTTGGCTCCGTAAAAAAGCTCCTGCAGGCCGATGGGGTCCCATACGCCATGCTGTATCCAGCCCGTCTTCGCATCGGCGGGGATGGTGACTCCAAGATTTTTGCATCTCCCAAGGCCGCGATGGAACACGCTAAACATCTGAAGCGACAGCGACGAGAGTCTGGTACAGCACCTGAGGACGAATAGAAATAGTGTGCTGTGAACACTTTCTCAAACTGGCACGCACATTAGGTTTCTTACATTGGCTTGTATACGATGGGCGCCTAACTCTATTGGAACCTGTGGACGCTATGCAACATGTGTTATTGGGCCTCAATGCTGGCTACGTTATTGTCTTTATCGGGAAACAACCTTTAGAACGCATGCATTACATCGCATGCCATTAGATTGCGGTTTTTACAACGAAAGTCGTTACAACGACTTGCACTGGAGGGCGCTATAGGACAAGGAGTAGTTTAAATTACTATCCAACACCTTCCCTACTGTACGTAGGCTGGAGTTGGAATAGTAAATTAAACTACTCCTAAGTCCAGCGCCCTCCAACGCAAGTCGTTGTAACGACTTGCGTTGTTAAAACCGCGATCTGATGGCATGCGATGTAATGCATGCGTGGTATCGTCATACATCCTCTTTATCTTGCTTTCTTCCCCTGAGCTGCTGTCTTATAAATCCTCCTCTATTTAGGCTTTCATGATGTCTTGAGTTTTCCAGCACTGGGTTCGGGAGGGAGTCCCCCCGGGTATTGGCACTGCTTGGCTGCAACTAGTAGGGCCCAGCTTGATGTATGTCCGTATAGGGTATGTACTGGAGCCGGGGCCATGGCACTAGTATACATCTGTGCCTGTAGACATGGGCGAATCCCAGTATTGGCAATTTGTAGACCTACTCGGCCACCTCCTTTTCTGTTGGAGGTCAGTAGCAATCAGTGCCCCCCGTAAATGGGTACACCCCAAAGTTGTGCTTTGTTTATTGTGATTGGGGAGGGGGAAGGGTTGAGCTATGGGATGGCTTTGGCGTGTTGGGGAAGCTAAAGTGGGTGGGGGAGGAGGGGTCCTGGGCTGGGCAGGCAGAACGTGGGGTTTATTGTTCGAATTATCACTGTGTGGGTAGGCACTGATTTCTGGTTATTCTTGAAGAGGATTGTCCATTCTTATGTTTCCGATGTCCCACTATGGCCGGCCGGCTACAATGACTTCTACATTTAAATTCCTGACTTGGAATGTTCGAGGCTTGAACACGCCTAAAAAGATTAGATCAGTGATTGCCTATTTGGATCGGGTGGGTGGGCATATTGCCCTACTGCAGGAGACACATCGAACCCGGGAGTCAGCTGGCAAGATAGGCGCACGCTGGTCGTGCGTAAAGGTTGCCTCGTCCTTCTCTAGCTATTCTAGGGGCGTGTTTATCCTGGTAAAGAGGGGTGTGCCCTTCACTGTGGTCAAATCAGAGACAGATGACTGCGGGCGAGTGGCGATGGTGCATGGATGCTTGGGTGGAGAAAGTGTGCTGATAGTGAATGTCTATGGTCCGAATGTTGATGACCCCTCATTTTATTCTGATGTGTGGCGGAGAATATCGAAGTTCCCCCAGGCCGCCATAGTGTGGGGGAGATTTTAATTTGTGCCTGGATGCAGCCATGGATAGGGTAAGTAGTGGTATGTTGCGGCCTAAACTTGCGACCGACATGTTGCTGGGTCTGATGGATACAGGTCAACTAAATGATATTTGGCGCTCCCGGAATCCGGATGCCCGGGAGAGCACTTTTGCTTCGGCGGCCCATGGTTCCTGGTCCCGCATTGATTTTTGGCTAGTCTCGGCGCAGGTCTGTAATTGGACCACGGCGGTGTCGCATGAGGCACGTACTCTGTCGGACCATTCCCTGTACTTCTGGAGCTGCAGCTTCCGGCCTACCGGAGACCGCCCTTTGCGTGGAGGCTTCAACCTTCAGAGCTCAAGGACCCGGTTTTCCACCAGACCGTGGCTGAGGCAGTTAAAAATTATTTTCGGGAAAATGAGGGATCTGTAGACAGCGCGGGTACGCTCTGGGAAGCGTTTAAGGTTACCATAAGGGGATCTTGTATTGGGCCCAGTCTGGTATCCTACGAGACATTCGCCGTAGAATACGGAAGTTGACATCTGACATATCCCAGCGGGAGCGAGAATTCGAGTCTGATCCTTCCTCAGCTAAACTTGCGGCCATGAGGGAGCTTATCTGGGAACACAATGATGCGGTGGATCAGGAGCTATCACATTGCTCCAGACGTCGGATAGCGCGCTACTACGGGGAGGGTGGCCGACCGGGCCGCTCGCTCGCACAAAAGATATCGGAACCGCGCCGTCAAGATGATATTGCTGAGCTGTTGGATGAAAATGGGATTGCCCGCCATTCAACTGAGGATCTTTGCGACACGGTATTGCGATTCTATACAAGTCTCTATGCCACCAGAGAGTCTCCATCGGCGGCGGAGATGGATGCCTATCTCGACGAGATAGCGTTAGGATGGTTGTCTCCTGCACATCGAGAGCACCTCGTACAACCATTCGGAGTGGAAGATGTCAGGGAGGCCATTACGTCTTTACCAACCAGTAAAGCTGCAGGACCTGACGGGCTGCCTGGCGAATTTTACAAAACCTACGCAGCGGACTTGGCCCCTCGGCTCCTAGCTGTGTATGCAGAGGCTTATGACAGTGGGACACTGCTGCATTCCCTCCGGGAGGCCCTCCTGGTCACCCTATTGAAACCAGATAAGCCCCCAAATCAATGTGGCTCCTACCGACCTTTGTCCATCATTAATATCGACGCAAAGATTCTCGCCAAAATGATCGCCACCAGGTTGCAACCGTTAGTTCCTCTACTGGTGTTGCCTGATCAGTCTGGCTTCGTCACGGAGCGCTCTACGACACACAACTTGCGTACGCTCTTCGCCACGCTACACTACTTTGAACCTGATTTCCAGGCGGTGGCCGTGTTACTCGACGCAGCTAAAGCCTTTGACTCCCTGCAGTGGCCCTTTATGTTTGCCGTGCTGGGCCGCATGGGCTTCCCACCTTTCTTTCTGCAATGGCTTAGGGTGCTTAACAGCGGACCGGTGGCTCGCGTTCGGGTTAATGGGTGGGTGTCCTCATTGTTTTGCATTGAACGGGGTACAAGACAGGGGTGCCCTCTGTCTCCTATGCTTTTCTCTTTGGCGCTGGAGCCCCTCGCCTGCATGCTGCGTCAGAAACACGCCGCGGCGGCTCTGAGGTTCAGGCTGCGACCCTTAATTGTCTCCTTTACGCAGATGACATGCTGCTGTATGTCCGCGAACCTGCTACGCACCTATCTGCGCTGCTGCGGAGTACGTAAAATTTGAAAGATTCTCGGGCCTGGGGATTAACTGGTCCAAATCCGTAGTGTTTCCACTAACTGCGCGAACAACTGAGGTCGAGGTGGACTTCCCGTTGGCCTGGACATCTGACCCGGTCAAATATCTTGGAGTTTGGGTGCACAGAGATCCGGCTGTAGTTGTCTCTGAGAACTATGGTCGCACGATTTCACGTATATCTGAACAAGCTGTGCGGTGGGCACACTTACCTCTATCACTAGCGGATAGAATTGCCGTTGTGAAGATGGTCTTTTTACCCAAGCTGTTGTATTTTTTCGTTAACATCCCTATCAAATTGAATGTTGCACTGTTCCGTACGTTGCAGTCTGCGCTTTTAACGTTTGTATGGGGCGGTAAGAAGCCCCGGTGCCGATGGGATCTGCTGGTGCTACCATTTGACCGTGGTGGTTTTGAGGCCCCAGACTTTCGTCTTTACTATCTATGTGCGCAAGCGCAATTCGCACATTACTGGCACTTCCCCCAGCGCTTTCAGCCTCATGTGGCGATTGAGTCGGATGCTGTTTTTCCTCTTCTAGTGCAGGCAGTTGCTCTAACGGGGGGAACAGGAGGCCCACGAAATGAGATCAACCCCACGCAGTGCACGGCGTGGGTGTGGCGAATGCTTGCGCTACGGGCTCATCTTTCTTATTTATATGCTCCACTAGTACCATTAGCCTCACATCCTGATATCTCTGCGGCACGAGAGGCGACTGCCAGGAAAGAACTCACAGCTGCGGGCATCACCACACTGGGCGACTTATATATGGGCGGTCAATTTAAAGATTTACAGGCGGCGCAGGGTGGCGTAAATCGCCCTTTTATGTTTAATTTTACCTATGTCCGGGTCCGGCAAGCTATCCGTGCGGCATACCCGAATTATCCAGCCGAACCTACCACTCTGCGGGCGTTGCAGGTGATGCTATCAGGTGCGTCCCGAAGGGAGTCTAATTACTAGGCTGTACAACGCCTCGTTGCGGGAGCGGGAGCAAGAAGACTCCAAATGTTGTAGTGGAAACACAGGAATTCTTAATTAGCCCTTTTGAGCTAACACAGGAAGCCCAGAAGGAAGAAATACTTCCACACAACGCAAAAATAATAACAGGGCTCCTCCATGATTATAACACCTTACTCTCTCCAATAAAGACTCAGCCAGGGCCCGGCTTCATTACTCAATCAAGCAGCGGTCCGGTGCAGGATGCCACGAAGGACAACATGAATAAATCAAGCGATTGCATCCATCTAAGTCAGCACACGGAAGTCCACCAGAGAGAAACTTTTTCACCTCTCGCAGCCCCGTTATGGTCCCCCTTCATCAACATAATGGAGACCATCTCTTCTGCATTATTTCAGCACCCAGAAAAACTAGAGCTGCAAGTTGATCTCCTGCAAGCCCTGGCGTTTCATGTTTCTGGCATCGAGAAAAACTTCAAGATCTAAACTCCATAATTGAGCGGGTGCAAAAAGATCCTCACATAACATATCATGAATGTCAATGTTCCAGCACCATGAATCAACTGAAGTCCATCCCGGCGATTCTGACAGACATTCTGGCAGAAGTAAAAAAAACACGGAATACCGGCTCATCACCTAGCGTTCCAATCAAACCAGGCCCGAGCAAACTGAACCTCACCACTTCCTCGGGTAAACTGGAAAGTGAGAACGAAATTGACTGCATCATGAGATGCATATTCAGTCAGTAAATGACATCTCGAATAACGCACCCACTCAAATCAATCAACAACGTGGCGGCCCGTCGCCTCATGCAGGAATCTCAATTCCGCAGCGGCAAAAAAAAAAAACAGCGACCCATTAACTCGCACTCTTGTCCTGTCCCCCATCAACCTCCTCCCGCTGCCCCTTGCTTCCTCCCACCATGCTCTTTCCCTCCTGCTTCCTGCTGCCCGTCCTGTACCCAAATAGCCTCCCATTGCTTCTTACCGTCCTAACTCGCTAGAAAAACAAAATTGGCAAAGCTTTTATAACATTTATTTTGCAGCTTTGTATCGTGCCGATTCGATACGAACATATTGCACCGCTTTATGTGATCTTAAACATACAAGTGAAAAAAAATTCTTTGATGCACTTGTGAACGGGAGAACACGCTTGCAGCTATTATTTCTTCTCCGTAGCACAGATTTTGAATCACACCATAAACACTGTTGTCGCTTCCCAGGACCTCTGCAACAAGCTCAGCTCCTACTTCCACCTGAAAATCAAGGCCTCTACGACAACTTCAGCGAACAGACTCCGGACACCACCCCCTCCCCACCACCGACAACCAGCCGACCATCACCACCTGGAAACCTGCTACTACTGAAGACACCACCGCGACAATGAAGAACACCCACTCAAGAGCCCCCACAGACGCCTGCCCGCCGCACATCTACCACAGAGCCGCCGCCGCCATAGCACCCGAACTAGGAGAGACCATCAACACCTCCCTCAAATCCGGCATCTTCCCCGACGACTGGAAGCGGGCAGAGGTCAAGCCCCTCCTCAAGAAACCCTTGGCCGACCCGACGGACCTGAAAAACTACCGGCCCATCTCTCTCCTTCCCTTCGCAGCCAAAGTCACTGAGAGATTCATCAACGCCCAGCTGACCACCTTCATCGAAGAGAACGCCATCCTCGACCCCTCGCAGTCTGGATTTCGCAGCAACCACAGCACCGAGACCGCCCTCCTTGCCGCCACCGATGACATCCGAATGCTACTCGACCAGGACCACACTGCGGCCCTCATCCTACTAGACCTCTCCGCAGCCTTTGACACCGTCAATAACCACACTCTCGCAGCCAGACTCCACGACGATGGTATACGAGGAACCGCCCTCGACTGGATCCGCTCCTTTCTCTCCGGCAGAACCCAAAAATCAGACTCCCCCCCTTCCTCTCCGAACCTACAACGATCAACTGTGGAGTACCTCAAGGATCCTCGCTCAGCCCCACGCGCTTCAACATCTACATGGCCCCCTCGCCGCCATCGTCAGACAGCATGGGCTCAGCATAGTGTCTTATGCCAACGACACCCAACTCATCCTCTCTCTCACGAAGATCCCCGAAGACACCAGACTCAGCTTCCAAGAACGAATGAAAGACGTCACAGCCTGGATGAGCGACAGCTGCCTAAAACTGAACTCGGAGAAGACGGAGGTCCTCGTCCTTGGACCCTCCCCACTGCGTGGGACAGCTTCTGGTGGCCCCCTGCGCTCGAAAACCCACCCACCCCGACAGACCACGCCAGGAACCTCGGCATCATTCTAGACTCCTCCCTCACCATGACCCGCCAGAACAACGCCGTCGCCTCAACCTGCTTCAACTCCCTCTGCATCCTCCGTAAGACCTTCAAGTGGATCCCCCGAATGCAGAAAGACCGTCACCCACGCACTCATAACCAGCAGACTGGACTATGGTAACGCCCTCTACGCCGGAATCAACAAAACCCTGTTACACAAGCTCCAAACCATCCAGAACACCGCAGCCAGACTCGTCCTCGGAACCCCACGACAAGAGCACATGACCCAGCACCTACGAGACCTCCACTGGTTCCCCATCGAGAAGAGAGCAACATTCAAGCTTCTCACCCACGCCTACAAATCCCTCCAAAACATCGGACCCAAATACCTCAATGAAAGAGTCTCCTTCCACGTACCCAAAAGGAACCTCCGCTCCGCCGACCTCGCCCTGGCAGAGACCCCTCGCATCCGCAGAACCAGAGCAGGCGGAAGAGCTTTCTCCTACGTCGCAGCAAAGACCTGGAACGAGCTCCCAGTCAACATCAGCTGTTCCCCCACCCTGCACACCTTCAGGAGGAGCCTCTAGACCTGGCTCTTCGACTGATCCGGAGCTGCCCACCCCCTCACCCCCAGCGCCTTGAGACCCTCACGGGTGAGTAGCACACGTTATAAACCCCTGATTGATTGATTTAACAGTCTATGTTGTTCAGCGAGTTCCACTTTGCCTGGCTGCTCACGCTTGTCCAGTCTCATCTGCCCGCTTCCCTTGATCACAACTCATGCTCTGTAGCCTTCAAGTGCTAAATTTTCCCCATCAAGAAGTTCCTGCTTGGTTGCTGCTTGGTCTGACACCTGCCTAAAAATGTTTTATAATGTGTCCTTACCACGCCCATCTGACTGCCAACTGGCACCTGTGGATGTCCACATACAAACACTGTACCCAGCAAGCTCCGGTAATGAAGCTTTCCACCTATCACTTCCTTGTCTTACAACTGAACCTTACTCAGTTTTGGGGATCACTTTGATGTCCTGATTAAAAGCACAATGATTCATTTGTACCAGTGTTTGCAGTGGTGGGCTCTGGTACTAATTTTTGGGCGTATATTTCATCACTTAAAGCAAGAAAAAAAGGCGAATCATGGAGAAAGGAGGTAGTTGAGATAGGAAAATAGCGAAAAGGGACAAAGCAGGGACGGCAAATAACTGGTAAGAGTGAGATAAATTGTAGGGAGAATATAATGGTGGATGAAAACGACAATGAGAAGAATCAAGACTAGACAGCCTTGATATTGTGCAGTCCCGGCATTATGCAGCACCTGTGCTGGGCTCTAGGAATAACTTTGGTTACTTGCATTTATTTTCTTACAAAATAAGCACTACCTGAATGATTCACACCTTTTTCTTTCACAACTGAACCTAATGGGGTTTTAAGAATCACTTTGCGCTTTAATGTTCCTACTACATATCATTTTGATTTAACAGAAACGAATGGCATTGAAAACATGCACTCTCTCTCCTTATATAACGCATCATTGAATTATTTGGTGCCTGCACACCAGTCATCTATAAGAAGTTGTTTAAGCGCAGACTCTTGTTTTATTTATTTCAATGTGTGGTGTCAGACAGAAGAGCTGATCCAGTAAATGCATCGAAAGGATTTGAATGCACATGAGCGAGGCAACAAGCCTAACCCTACAAAAAGGTTGCAAGTTTAGCAAATCATAAGAAAATTATTAAAATTAAAACATATGCAGTAATTAAAAATGCGGTAATCTAAGAATTAACTGGATCACATGAAGGTAATGTGCACAGCGCTCACATTTCGAGACGTGTTTTTTGTTTTTTTAGAAGAGTTGTATGAAAATGGGAGGGTTTCTAACCCTGCTTTAGAAAACCCAGCTTCATTGCAAAAATGAAAAACAGAATGAAGAAGTTTCAAACAACTAACAAGTGACACATGCGGAATAGTTCTATGGCTATTTTCAAATAGAATGACATTTCTAGGATATTTTTCTTAGTGGTGAAGGCGAAGACCGCACCAACACGCAATTGTGCAAATTCCATTGTTTATGACAGTCAGTTTTTTTTGTTGTTGTTGTTTTTAGGTCTCGCCTGTCGTTAGCAGCGCGCATGCGCTGCTCTCGCCATGCGAGGGCCTTTTAGAATCAATACGGATTCCAGATGTGCACGCGGACGGACAGAAGATGTGCACACGGGGATTGGATGCTTTACTCGCGGCGGGAGACGGACGCACTATATTTTTCACACTGCCGACAGATGTGCACGCGCATGGTGGCGTGCGTATGGACAAGAGATGTGCACGCGCGCATGGCGGCGTGCTTTCGCTTTCCCCCCTCCCCCCGTCTCCGACTTTCCGGCGTGCGTATGGACAAGAGATGTGCACGCGCGCGCGCATGGCGGCGTGCTTTCGCTTTCTCTCCCTCCCCCCGTCTCCGACTTTCTGGAAGCCCGGGACAGGTATTTCGGCCAATACTAAACCATACCAAGGGCCACTTTCGAAACTCCCACAGCATTTCAAACCATCTGCAGCAATGCAATAAGCAAATTATTGGTTCATGAACCTTGTATTTTTCTCTTTCATCTGGCCTCTTTCTGTCTGGTTATATTGTGCTTCTATTATGTACACACTTTCTTTTTAAGTGTCTCATTCGGGTTTTTTTTGTTGTAGCTTTTAGCTGCGATTTGTCCCCTGCCTTGGGAACCACTCAGTAAGTGATGGGGCAGTCTTTCGAACATAAATTTCAGTGGCACTCACCCATTTTTCATAACATATCCCCCTCCAGACAGCACCAACAAAGCATGTGGATGGGCAGACCAAAACACCACCAGAGAACACCAGAAAAAAAGTAAACAGCCCGTTCAGTGTAGACGCCCTGCTTGCTGTCACAACATCTCAGTGCCAGCCTGAGGGAGCGCGCCCCAGGGAGCGAGGATTGATGCCACTGGTCACGGAGTGCAGGCTACCTGGCAACGGGATTGATTGTGCTCCCTTTCTTTAGCTTGTCCGTTTTTCTCTTAAGTAAGTACTCATTATAAGAATTCATATCTTTTTCAACTTCTTCTAGTTTTTTTAAGGCTTCTTCTACAGCTGGACCATTTTTGATTTTTGTTTCTAATTCTAAGATGTCCTGTAGAAGTATCTGAACCAGCTCTTTAGCGGTTTCAATGATTAAGATCATGAGATCTCGGGAACATCTATTGGCGATAAGAGACCACCGTTCTAGAAATTTACGAATTTGTACGAATAGACCTGGGATGTTACGCACTCTAAGGCCTTGCGGAATGACTCCGGCCTTGAGATACTCGAGCATGAACTGCCCATGTAGTTCTATTCGTTTAGTTTTTTTCTTTAGTGATGTAAGTTTTTGGATATCCCCATTAGCTTGTACAGTCGAGGAAGCTAGATTGTGACCCAGATTGGATTCTCCCACCAACGAGGCAAAGTCTTCATCAGAGAAACCAAACGTCAATCATTTTTCCATAATTAAGCACACCAAAATATAAGAAGGACCAGATCCAGGTGTCTAAGATGGTACTGAAGATGGATTACATCAATAAGTGTATGAGACTAACAGCTCAAAAGGAGTGTGAGAACTGAATGAAATGTGCAGAGACCGAACTGTGAAAATAGAATAAAGGACCCAATTATTGGGCGTTCTAAGTAAAATGAATTGAGTAGGTCCGTTTGTGGAATATTGATACATGTTTTATATTTATATCCACATGCACTCTGTTTAGGTTTCCATTTAATATATGGCTTCCTGATGAAGGCGCACAGCCGAAACGCGCGTAGGATACAGAATTTCAAGAGCCATACCAATATTGAATGCACCATGTCTACTATGAAGTGATTATCCACTCAGTTTATATGTCTTTAAAAAAAGGAGATAATCCAAACATTGTGAATATTTTCATTCTAATAACACTGACACGGTGTAAAATGTATTTGACAATGAGCCAATATAAGAATTGATTTGTATTTTTAAATGTTTAATTACAGAGTATAACTGAACACAGAGAGTAATATGTTTTCCCCTTTTTATGTGTACAGATAGTCAAAACAATTTATAATAACAAATATAATAATAAATATTTTTGATACCTTTAAACAGAGTTTGCATGTTTATGCTATGATGAGCAATATCAAGGTCCATGATTATTGTTGATATTCCTAAATTGTGATATTTACATTCGAGCTACTTTCCCTGATTTAGGAATTTGTGTCAGGGGTGCCCCTTTTTCTTACAACTATTAACTACTATATGCGCACTGATAAATGTTTTGTTATTGTGTCTGTTTTTAACCATCTTCGCTTCAGCCTTTCCGTGCTTGCAATGTTATCTAAGCCGAAACATTACTTAACCGCCACGTACACCAGGGGTCCCACGCTGTATCCTTTCACTGAGTGCCATCCTCCCTGCATCTGTTGATGCCGAAAATACAGTCAGTAGACAATCATTCTGCCCGCGTGCAATGAGAGACTTGCACGATGGATCAAATGCTTCGGAATATGCAAATGCTTCTAAATATTTGTACTTTTTTACCAAATGCTGCCCAGACCCGAAAATTGCTGGACTTCCTTAAAATAAACATCCTCTGTCTCTCTCCGGGGCTGTGTCTCAGGAAAGGATTGCTTTAGACCATGGGTACTCACAAACTTTCTCTCGAGGGCCAAAATTAAGGTGTGGTTTGTGGCCGAGGGCCGCACCAGTGGGGGTGGGGTTAGTGGGGGCGGGCCTAGGAAAACAAAATCTAAATCTTTTCAAAACAAATCAAAGTGGTACTGTACCGTTGTGTGTCCCTATAATACCTGCAAGGACACCTGTTATACATACATTCAGAGCACAACCAGAGCACTGAGATAGTCCGAAGTTGAAGTCAACAATAATTGAGAAAAATGTATATCTGACCAGTTAACAGGTAACCTTGCAGTTATTATATGGACATACGAGGTTACAGTACCTTAACCTTGTGTGTCAATATAATAACTGCAAGGTTTCAGATATAGATTTTTCTCAATGGTTGTTGACTTCAATGTATGCTGTTTTGCAAAAAGAGTTCCTCCATGCCCTCACCCACACATTCCCCACCCCTAAAATGCTTCCAAACGCATGGCACCCAGGCCTCAAAATGCTGGTTATCTGCATTTGGACATGTATTTACGCATATATATCATTTGCTGAGTAAAATAAACCTCTGGAAGGCCAATCACATTTGTCTAGTTACCAGTGATTATCAGGACGAGGAGCATGGGAGCGGAGGAGAAACCGCAGTCCTGACTGTTACTGACAATGACAAATGTGGCTCTTTCACTACGATAGTGGCACGCACTAAGAAAACGGGAAGGAACGTACGGAGAAACAGTGAAAGGGAGGGAAAAGCAAAGAAAACACTCAGAAAACAGGAAGGAAGAGAAAAGCAGTGAAAAGGGAGGAAACAGCAAAGAAAGCACTCAGAAAACGGGAAGGAAGGTGAAAGCAGTGAAAAAAGGAAGGAAAAACGAGTAGAAAGCACTCTTCGAACCTACAATGGACCACAAGCGGTTCTGTGGGCAGAGAGGAGGGAAGCAGTCTGGCCCGATCCAGAGAGGCCCCTGTTGCAATCCTGATGGCCTCGGAGGCCCCAGGGGAGGTAACAAGGGTGATGTGAAAGAGATACCCAATGTTATTTTTTACACAGCAACAATAAGTATTCCAGAGTTGACCCAAGTCATGTCAAAGTTACCCATTTTAAAGGAATCAGCTGCCTTTGAGACCATTCCCTGGGTCATCTGGCTAATGGTGAATGAGGAACGTTCTGTTATACCCGACAGAACTGGGAGTTGAGAGTGCTTCGTTACTACTGACCAAAGCTATGCTTTCCCTTTTATTGCGGCTGACCAGCGCAGGCCAGGTTGAGCCAACAGTAGCCAATATCCTCATAACCTCAGCAGCACGCCACTCTTTACCTCTTCCCACCCATCTCCCTTCAACCACAAGGTTTGTGGGGTTTAGGTGCCAAGCCAGCCTGAGGTGTGCCTCTGTTAATTGTCTGCTGTTGGGACGCGCCTACTAATTTAGTGCATCTTCAATTGCTTGCTAGAATGATCACAGCTGCCTGCAGCAGTTTATGCAATTGTTTACGAAATACTGCCGTAGAGTTTTGTCATTTACCTACTTCCCTATAAATATAATAAAATATTTTTCTCAGGGCCTACTAACTATTCAATTGTAGGTAGATATTCTATTAATTGTTAATACCAACACAGTTGTTATTGCGTAATTACCTTCACATGTAATGTCAATGAAACACAAATCTAGCACTGTAAGCAATCATGTGTACATGCAGCACTGGGCATCAATGTTGCACAAGCAGAAAGTACCTCGTCGATTCCTGTTTTTCCTGTAGAATCCGTAGTCACATGCTCTTCGGACACAGAACCTTCCCATTAGTCATGTGCACATAGCTGCCAAGGTTTCAGATTGCTATGTGTGACATCTTCATAATTTCAGTGTAATTATGAGTGACATTCAACAACTATGAATGACACTTTCTCGTGGGCAAAATCAAGCAAAATGAAACCTAGAAATATCAGAGGAATACATACGATTTTGTTTACAGTCCTGTTTAGCTTCACAAACGGGCCTTTGCATACTATTAAAACAGCAACAAATACCGTTTTTCTTTTGGAAAGGTGGAAGCCCTACTGGCAGACGTGCGTAGTCCTGCACTTGTAAGTTTGCGCACACGTCAGCCCAGACCCACTGTACATTGCGCGAGGTGAGGGTAGGCTTACTCGCAAGTTGTTGACACATTCCAGTGTCAACATTCTAATTAATAAATCACCATCTGGCTCACAAATGTGAAATGTCTAGCGTGAGGAGTTTCTGGGACCAAGGAAAAAGGGCAGAGCACAGCAAAATGCATCCTTTGCAATGGCAGCAGTGCTGCACCCCTCCACAAGCACCACCTTCAAACAAACACTGACAGCAGAGTTCTTTATGACAGGCAGCGGCGTGTTGGGCTGCAGCGGCGTGTTGGGCTGCAGCTGGACTCCGCTGCTAAAATTATTAGCTTTAAAACGCGGATTTGCACACGTACGTTCAATAACACACAGCTGAGCAGAGCACAGCACCAGCAGTGACATTGCCTGGGTGAGTACTGTACACAGTCAGTGACAGGGTGCGACTGTACTGTATTAAGTGCGCCGGGGGTGGGTGGAGGTGGCAGTGCCTGGAGAATTTAGCATATTTAAGGCTAGAAGCGCCCTCCGCGAGACCATCACTGGGAACAGTGTAAAGGCTCCGGCCGACCTTCCGGGCCAAGGGCTCTAGTCTGCACAGCGCACATCCTGCTCAGTCCAGTCCCAGTCTGAGCCGCCCTGTCACACGGCTGTGTAGAACTCGGAGCCCGGCCCCCATAGACCAAGGACCGGTACATTGCCTGCAAGGTCCGCGGGCCGCCAAGGAAGGCTTGCCGGAGGGCGCTAGAGGGCGCACGGCAAAATGGCCGCACTGCTGTGAGGCTCTGCCCGGCCGAGCTGACATCCGACCATTATCTGCTGCCATACGGGGTAAATGTGCCCGTAAACTACTGGAGTGCTTCCCGGAACCCAGGCGACACCATATGGCGGGGTTGCTGGACCAGCGGCATGATTGGGAACACGCTGGCGGCGACTAGGAGTGAGGAAGCTGCCACTGAGAAAATGGCGACCGCTGCTAGCAGATGGGCCTCCCTGGGCCAGCACGCTGTGCGACCGTCCTGCAGCTGCCTCCTGTCCATAACGACGCTACGCGCTGGACGCTGTTGTGGCGGCGGCCCCCCCCCCGATGATACCGGGAGCCCAGTGAGGGAACTGTGCAGTGGTGCGGCGGAGCGATATTCGACTGCGGGGCCTGAAGCTGCGGAGGTGCAATCGGCGGTGCAGATATTGGCTGCGGTTACCTGTGGACTCGGATGCCCATCGGCGCCGGTTGCGGTGAGTGGGGTGCGCAGCTGGGCCTGGGCTACAGCTGCGTAGGTGGGTGCGGACCCGGGCCTGGGCTGCGGCCTGCAAGCTGTGGCTGGTGCGGGGCATAGGGGATTTCGGCTGTTGCGGCTGCGGAGGGGCCGCGGAAGAGATCGCTGTCTGCCTGCTGCCACCGAGTGTTGAGCTGCGCTGGGTACTGGCATTCCTGGGAGTCTGTGGCGAATACCCCCCCCCGGCTTGGGGTGTGACCTTGGGGCAACATCGCTATTCCCCCCTCGACTCACTTGGCGGGCCTGCGCTGGAGGGGTCCCATATTGAGGCCCAGTGGGTGACGCTGTAACCTTTCCACCCCCCCCTGCTGTGTCTGCGTTCTGTGGTGGTGCTGCCTGCTCACTTTGGGTGCCGGGTGGCGCATTGACGGGGCTGTGGTGGCACACCATGGGGAAATACGCCTGGACTGCGAACTGGGCTGCATAAGCTACCAGGGCTACATAGGCGCTGATCCCCTCCGTGAGGGGGTGCAGGTGTAACATGGGGAAGACGGACAAGTCCCAGCCACGCTTGACTTTCGACCTGCGCAAGCCCGCAAAAACTGCACAAAAGGCGGCTTCTGACTCGGAGGCGGATGCGCAGGCGGACGACCCTACCACACTGGAAAGCACGCTGCTAGCCATGCAGCGCTCTCTGCAGGCCATAGAAGGCACGATGACCTCGGTCAACCACCGCCTCGATCATGTGTCCTCCCAGCTGGAGAAACAAAATGCACGCATGGGGGAGGTGGAGCAGAGGGTGTCAGACACTGAGGATGGTTTGAGCACTGTGGCAGAAAAAGCGCTGAACATGGAAAAAATACTGGCCGTGATTCAAGCCAAGAATGAGGAGTTAGAGGCGAGATCGAGGCGCAGTAATATCCGCATCACAGGCCTACCGGAGTCCACAAATGTGGGGAAAATGGAGACGTATATTGAGGGCCTGGTTTCGGAGATCTTTGGGCCTGAATATCTCTCCAGAATGTTTATTGTGGAGCGAGCCCACCGCTCGTTGGCTGCCCGTCCGGCCCCGGGGGCTCCTCCCCGCCCTATTATTGCCAGGATCCTTAATTACAGGGACCGAGACACAATCTTAAGGCTCGCCAGGGAGAAGGGTCCGATAGTACATCAGGGCAACGCTCTCTCCTTTTTTCCCGATTTTACGGTGGCAGTGCAGGCGGCTCCGTAAAAAAGCTCCTGCAGGCCGATGGGGTCCCATACGCCATGCTGTATCCAGCCCGTCTTCGCATCGGCGGGGATGGTGACTCCAAGATTTTTGCATCTCCCAAGGCCGCGATGGAACACGCTAAACATCTGAAGCGACAGCGACGAGAGTCTGGTACAGCACCTGAGGACGAATAGAAATAGTGTGCTGTGAACACTTTCTCAAACTGGCACGCACATTAGGTTTCTTACATTGGCTTGTATACGATGGGCGCCTAACTCTATTGGAACCTGTGGACGCTATGCAACATGTGTTATTGGGCCTCAATGCGGCTACGTTATTGTCTTTATCGGGAAACAACCTTTAGAACGCATGCATTACATCGCATGCCATTAGATTGCGGTTTTTACAACGAAAGTCGTTACAACGACTTGCACTGGAGGGCGCTATAGGACAAGGAGTAGTTTAAATTACTATCCAACACCTTCCCTACTATACGTAGGCTGGAGTTGGAATAGTAAATTAAACTACTCCTAAGTCCAGCGCCCTCCAACGCAAGTCGTTGTAACGACTTGCGTTGTTAAAACCGCGATCTGATGGCATGCGATGTAATGCATGCGTGGTATCGTCATACATCCTCTTTATCTTGCTTTCTTCCCCTGAGCTGCTGTCTTATAAATCCTCCTCTATTTAGGCTTTCATGATGTCTTGAGTTTTCCAGCACTGGGTTCGGGAGGGAGTCCCCCCGGGTATTGGCACTGCTTGGCTGCAACTAGTAGGGCCCAGCTTGATGTATGTCCGTATAGGGTATGTACTGGAGCCGGGGCCATGGCACTAGTATACATCTGTGCCTGTAGACATGGGCGAATCCCAGTATTGGCAATTTGTAGACCTACTCGGCCACCTCCTTTTCTGTTGGAGGTCAGTAGCAATCAGTGCCCCCCGTAAATGGGTACACCCCAAAGTTGTGCTTTGTTTATTGTGATTGGGGAGGGGGGAAGGGTTGAGCTATGGGATGGCTTTGGCGTGTTGGGGAAGCTAAAGTGGGTGGGGGGAGGAGGGGTCCTGGGCTGGGCAGGCAGAACGTGGGGGTTTATTGTTCGAATTATCACTGTGTGGGTAGGCACTGATTTCTGGTTATTCTTGAAGAGGATTGTCCATTCTTATGTTTCCGATGTCCCACTATGGCCGGCCGGCTACAATGACTTCTACATTTAAATTCCTGACTTGGAATGTTCGAGGCTTGAACACGCCTAAAAAGATTAGATCAGTGATTGCCTATTTGGATCGGGTGGGTGGGCATATTGCCCTACTGCAGGAGACACATCGAACCCGGGAGTCAGCTGGCAAGATAGGCGCACGCTGGTCGTGCGTAAAGGTTGCCTCGTCCTTCTCTAGCTATTCTAGGGGCGTGTTTATCCTGGTAAAGAGGGGTGTGCCCTTCACTGTGGTCAAATCAGAGACAGATGACTGCGGGCGAGTGGCGATGGTGCATGGATGCTTGGGTGGAGAAAGTGTGCTGATAGTGAATGTCTATGGTCCGAATGTTGATGACCCCTCATTTTATTCTGATGTGTGGCGGAGAATATCGAAGTTCCCCCAGGCCGCCATAGTGTGGGGGAGATTTTAATTTGTGCCTGGATGCAGCCATGGATAGGGTAAGTAGTGGTATGTTGCGGCCTAAACTTGCGACCGACATGTTGCTGGGTCTGATGGATACAGGTCAACTAAATGATATTTGGCGCTCCCGGAATCCGGATGCCCGGGAGAGCACTTTTGCTTCGGCGGCCCATGGTTCCTGGTCCCGCATTGATTTTTGGCTAGTCTCGGCGCAGGTCTGTAATTGGACCACGGCGGTGTCGCATGAGGCACGTACTCTGTCGGACCATTCCCTGTACTTCTGGAGCTGCAGCTTCCGGCCTACCGGAGACCGCCCTTTGCGTGGAGGCTTCAACCTTCAGAGCTCAAGGACCCGGTTTTCCACCAGACCGTGGCTGAGGCAGTTAAAAATTATTTTCGGGAAAATGAGGGATCTGTAGACAGCGCGGGTACGCTCTGGGAAGCGTTTAAGGTTACCATAAGGGGATCTTGTATTGGGCCCAGTCTGGTATCCTACGAGACATTCGCCGTAGAATACGGAAGTTGACATCTGACATATCCCAGCGGGAGCGAGAATTCGAGTCTGATCCTTCCTCAGCTAAACTTGCGGCCATGAGGGAGCTTATCTGGGAACACAATGATGCGGTGGATCAGGAGCTATCACATTGCTCCAGACGTCGGATAGCGCGCTACTACGGGGAGGGTGGCCGACCGGGCCGCTCGCTCGCACAAAAGATATCGGAACCGCGCCGTCAAGATGATATTGCTGAGCTGTTGGATGAAAATGGGATTGCCCGCCATTCAACTGAGGATCTTTGCGACACGGTATTGCGATTCTATACAAGTCTCTATGCCACCAGAGAGTCTCCATCGGCGGCGGAGATGGATGCCTATCTCGACGAGATAGCGTTAGGATGGTTGTCTCCTGCACATCGAGAGCACCTCGTACAACCATTCGGAGTGGAAGATGTCAGGGAGGCCATTACGTCTTTACCAACCAGTAAAGCTGCAGGACCTGACGGGCTGCCTGGCGAATTTTACAAAACCTACGCAGCGGACTTGGCCCCTCGGCTCCTAGCTGTGTATGCAGAGGCTTATGACAGTGGGACACTGCTGCATTCCCTCCGGGAGGCCCTCCTGGTCACCCTATTGAAACCAGATAAGCCCCCAAATCAATGTGGCTCCTACCGACCTTTGTCCATCATTAATATCGACGCAAAGATTCTCGCCAAAATGATCGCCACCAGGTTGCAACCGTTAGTTCCTCTACTGGTGTTGCCTGATCAGTCTGGCTTCGTCACGGAGCGCTCTACGACACACAACTTGCGTACGCTCTTCGCCACGCTACACTACTTTGAACCTGATTTCCAGGCGGTGGCCGTGTTACTCGACGCAGCTAAAGCCTTTGACTCCCTGCAGTGGCCCTTTATGTTTGCCGTGCTGGGCCGCATGGGCTTCCCACCTTTCTTTCTGCAATGGCTTAGGGTGCTTAACAGCGGACCGGTGGCTCGCGTTCGGGTTAATGGGTGGGTGTCCTCATTGTTTTGCATTGAACGGGGTACAAGACAGGGGTGCCCTCTGTCTCCTATGCTTTTCTCTTTGGCGCTGGAGCCCCTCGCCTGCATGCTGCGTCAGAAACACGCCGCGGCGGCTCTGAGGTTCAGGCTGCGACCCTTAATTGTCTCCCTTTACGCAGATGACATGCTGCTGTATGTCCGCGAACCTGCTACGCACCTATCTGCGCTGCTGCGAGAGTACGTAAAATTTGAAAGATTCTCGGGCCTGGGGATTAACTGGTCCAAATCCGTAGTGTTTCCACTAACTGCGCGAACAACTGAGGTCGAGGTGGACTTCCCGTTGGCCTGGACATCTGACCCGGTCAAATATCTTGGAGTTTGGGTGCACAGAGATCCGGCTGTAGTTGTCTCTGAGAACTATGGTCGCACGATTTCACGTATATCTGAACAAGCTGTGCGGTGGGCACACTTACCTCTATCACTAGCGGATAGAATTGCCGTTGTGAAGATGGTCTTTTTACCCAAGCTGTTGTATTTTTTCGTTAACATCCCTATCAAATTGAATGTTGCACTGTTCCGTACGTTGCAGTCTGCGCTTTTAACGTTTGTATGGGGCGGTAAGAAGCCCCGGTGCCGATGGGATCTGCTGGTGCTACCATTTGACCGTGGTGGTTTTGAGGCCCCAGACTTTCGTCTTTACTATCTATGTGCGCAAGCGCAATTCGCACATTACTGGCACTTCCCCCAGCGCTTTCAGCCTCATGTGGCGATTGAGTCGGATGCTGTTTTTCCTCTTCTAGTGCAGGCAGTTGCTCTAACGGGGGGAACAGGAGGCCCACGAAATGAGATCAACCCCACGCAGTGCACGGCGTGGGTGTGGCGAATGCTTGCGCTACGGGCTCATCTTTCTTATTTATATGCTCCACTAGTACCATTAGCCTCACATCCTGATATCTCTGCGGCACGAGAGGCGACTGCCAGGAAAGAACTCACAGCTGCGGGCATCACCACACTGGGCGACTTATATATGGGCGGTCAATTTAAAGATTTACAGGCGGCGCAGGGTGGCGTAAATCGCCCTTTTATGTTTAATTTTACCTATGTCCGGGTCCGGCAAGCTATCCGTGCGGCATACCCGAATTATCCAGCCGAACCTACCACTCTGCGGGCGTTGCAGGTGATGCTATCAGGTGCGTCCCGAAGGGAGTCTAATTACTAGGCTGTACAACGCCTCGTTGCGGGAGCGGGAGCAAGAAGACTCCAAATGTTGTAGTGGAAACACAGGAATTCTTAATTAGCCCTTTTGAGCTAACACAGGAAGCCCAGAAGGAAGAAATACTTCCACACAACGCAAAAATAATAACAGGGCTCCTCCATGATTATAACACCTTACTCTCTCCAATAAAGACTCAGCCAGGGCCCGGCTTCATTACTCAATCAAGCAGCGGTCCGGTGCAGGATGCCACGAAGGACAACATGAATAAATCAAGCGATTGCATCCATCTAAGTCAGCACACGGAAGTCCACCAGAGAGAAACTTTTTCACCTCTCGCAGCCCCGTTATGGTCCCCCTTCATCAACATAATGGAGACCATCTCTTCTGCATTATTTCAGCACCCAGAAAAACTAGAGCTGCAAGTTGATCTCCTGCAAGCCCTGGCGTTTCATGTTTCTGGCATCGAGAAAAAACTTCAAGATCTAAACTCCATAATTGAGCGGGTGCAAAAAGATCCTCACACAACATATCATGAATGTCAATGTTCCAGCACCATGAATCAACTGAAGTCCATCCCGGCGATTCTGACAGACATTCTGGCAGAAGTAAAAAAACACGGAATACCGGCTCATCACCTAGCGTTCCAATCAAACCAGGCCCGAGCAAACTGAACCTCACCACTTCCTCGGGTAAACTGGAAAGTGAGAACGAAATTGACTGCATCATGAGATGCATATTCAGTCAGTAAATGACATCTCGAATAACGCACCCACTCAAATCAATCAACAACGTGGCGGCCCGTCGCCTCATGCAGGAATCTCAATTCCGCAGCGGCAAAAAAAAAAACAGCGACCCATTAACTCGCACTCTTGTCCTGTCCCCCATCAACCTCCTCCCGCTGCCCCTTGCTTCCTCCCACCATGCTCTTTCCCTCCTGCTTCCTGCTGCCCGTCCTGTACCCAAATAGCCTCCCATTGCTTCTTACCGTCCTAACTCGCTAGAAAAACAAAATTGGCAAAGCTTTTATAACATTTATTTTGCAGCTTTGTATCGTGCCGATTCGATACGAACATATTGCACCGCTTTATGTGATCTTAAACATACAAGTGAAAAAAAATTCTTTGATGCACTTGTGAACGGGAGAACACGCTTGCAGCTATTATTTCTTCTCCGTAGCACAGATTTTGAATCACACCATAAACACTGTTGTCGCTTCCCAGGACCTCTGCAACAAGCTCAGCTCCTACTTCCACCTGAAAATCAAGGCCTCTACGACAACTTCAGCGAACAGACTCCGGACACCACCCCCTCCCCACCACCGACAACCAGCCGACCATCACCACCTGGAAACCTGCTACTACTGAAGACACCACCGCGACAATGAAGAACACCCACTCAAGAGCCCCCACAGACGCCTGCCCGCCGCACATCTACCACAGAGCCGCCGCCGCCATAGCACCCGAACTAGGAGAGACCATCAACACCTCCCTCAAATCCGGCATCTTCCCCGACGACTGGAAGCGGGCAGAGGTCAAGCCCCTCCTCAAGAAACCCTTGGCCGACCCGACGGACCTGAAAAACTACCGGCCCATCTCTCTCCTTCCCTTCGCAGCCAAAGTCACTGAGAGATTCATCAACGCCCAGCTGACCACCTTCATCGAAGAGAACGCCATCCTCGACCCCTCGCAGTCTGGATTTCGCAGCAACCACAGCACCGAGACCGCCCTCCTTGCCGCCACCGATGACATCCGAATGCTACTCGACCAGGACCACACTGCGGCCCTCATCCTACTAGACCTCTCCGCAGCCTTTGACACCGTCAATAACCACACTCTCGCAGCCAGACTCCACGACGATGGTATACGAGGAACCGCCCTCGACTGGATCCGCTCCTTTCTCTCCGGCAGAACCCAAAAAATCAGACTCCCCCCCCCCTTCCTCTCCGAACCTACAACGATCAACTGTGGAGTACCTCAAGGATCCTCGCTCAGCCCCACGCGCTTCAACATCTACATGGCCCCCCTCGCCGCCATCGTCAGACAGCATGGGCTCAGCATAGTGTCTTATGCCAACGACACCCAACTCATCCTCTCTCTCACGAAGATCCCCGAAGACACCAGACTCAGCTTCCAAGAACGAATGAAAGACGTCACAGCCTGGATGAGCGACAGCTGCCTAAAACTGAACTCGGAGAAGACGGAGGTCCTCGTCCTTGGACCCTCCCCCACTGCGTGGGACAGCTTCTGGTGGCCCCCTGCGCTCGAAAACCCACCCACCCCGACAGACCACGCCAGGAACCTCGGCATCATTCTAGACTCCTCCCTCACCATGACCCGCCAGAACAACGCCGTCGCCTCAACCTGCTTCAACTCCCTCTGCATCCTCCGTAAGACCTTCAAGTGGATCCCCCGAATGCAGAAAGACCGTCACCCACGCACTCATAACCAGCAGACTGGACTATGGTAACGCCCTCTACGCCGGAATCAACAAAACCCTGTTACACAAGCTCCAAACCATCCAGAACACCGCAGCCAGACTCGTCCTCGGAACCCCACGACAAGAGCACATGACCCAGCACCTACGAGACCTCCACTGGTTCCCCATCGAGAAGAGAGCAACATTCAAGCTTCTCACCCACGCCTACAAATCCCTCCAAAACATCGGACCCAAATACCTCAATGAAAGAGTCTCCTTCCACGTACCCAAAAGGAACCTCCGCTCCGCCGACCTCGCCCTGGCAGAGACCCCTCGCATCCGCAGAACCAGAGCAGGCGGAAGAGCTTTCTCCTACGTCGCAGCAAAGACCTGGAACGAGCTCCCAGTCAACATCAGCTGTTCCCCCACCCTGCACACCTTCAGGAGGAGCCTCTAGACCTGGCTCTTCGACTGATCCGGAGCTGCCCACCCCCTCACCCCCAGCGCCTTGAGACCCTCACGGGTGAGTAGCACACGTTATAAACCCCTGATTGATTGATTTAACAGTCTATGTTGTTCAGCGAGTTCCACTTTGCCTGGCTGCTCACGCTTGTCCAGTCTCATCTGCCCGCTTCCCTTGATCACAACTCATGCTCTGTAGCCTTCAAGTGCTAAATTTTCCCCATCAAGAAGTTCCTGCTTGGTTGCTGCTTGGTCTGACACCTGCCTAAAAATGTTTTATAATGTGTCCTTACCACGCCCATCTGACTGCCAACTGGCACCTGTGGATGTCCACATACAAACACTGTACCCAGCAAGCTCCGGTAATGAAGCTTTCCACCTATCACTTCCTTGTCTTACAACTGAACCTTACTCAGTTTTGGGGATCACTTTGATGTCCTGATTAAAAGCACAATGATTCATTTGTACCAGTGTTTGCAGTGGTGGGCTCTGGTACTAATTTTTGGGCGTATATTTCATCACTTAAAGCAAGAAAAAAAGGCGAATCATGGAGAAAGGAGGTAGTTGAGATAGGAAAATAGCGAAAAGGGACAAAGCAGGGACGGCAAATAACTGGTAAGAGTGAGATAAATTGTAGGGAGAATATAATGGTGGATGAAAACGACAATGAGAAGAATCAAGACTAGACAGCCTTGATATTGTGCAGTCCCGGCATTATGCAGCACCTGTGCTGGGCTCTAGGAATAACTTTGGTTACTTGCATTTATTTTCTTACAAAATAAGCACTACCTGAATGATTCACACCTTTTTCTTTCACAACTGAACCTAATGGGGTTTTAAGAATCACTTTGCGCTTTAATGTTCCTACTACATATCATTTTGATTTAACAGAAACGAATGGCATTGAAAACATGCACTCTCTCTCCTTATATAACGCATCATTGAATTATTTGGTGCCTGCACACCAGTCATCTATAAGAAGTTGTTTAAGCGCAGACTCTTGTTTTATTTATTTCAATGTGTGGTGTCAGACAGAAGAGCTGATCCAGTAAATGCATCGAAAGGATTTGAATGCACATGAGCGAGGCAACAAGCCTAACCCTACAAAAAGGTTGCAAGTTTAGCAAATCATAAGAAAATTATTAAAATTAAAACATATGCAGTAATTAAAAATGCGGTAATCTAAGAATTAACTGGATCACATGAAGGTAATGTGCACAGCGCTCACATTTCGAGACGTGTTTTTTGTTTTTTTAGAAGAGTTGTATGAAAATGGGAGGGTTTCTAACCCTGCTTTAGAAAACCCAGCTTCATTGCAAAAATGAAAAACAGAATGAAGAAGTTTCAAACAACTAACAAGTGACACATGCGGAATAGTTCTATGGCTATTTTCAAATAGAATGACATTTCTAGGATATTTTTCTTAGTGGTGAAGGCGAAGACCGCACCAACACGCAATTGTGCAAATTCCATTGTTTATGACAGTCAGTTTTTTTTGTTGTTGTTGTTTTTAGGTCTCGCCTGTCGTTAGCAGCGCGCATGCGCTGCTCTCGCCATGCGAGGGCCTTTTAGAATCAATACGGATTCCAGATGTGCACGCGGACGGACAGAAGATGTGCACACGGGGATTGGATGCTTTACTCGCGGCGGGAGACGGACGCACTATATTTTTCACACTGCCGACAGATGTGCACGCGCATGGTGGCGTGCGTATGGACAAGAGATGTGCACGCGCGCATGGCGGCGTGCTTTCGCTCTCCCCTCCCCCGTCTCCGACTTTCCGGCGTGCGTATGGACAAGAGATGTGCACGCGCGCGCGCATGGCGGCGTGCTTTCGCTTTCTCTCCCTCCCCCGTCTCCGACTTTCTGGAAGCCCGGGACAGGTATTTCGGCCAATACTAAACCATACCAAGGGCCACTTTCGAAACTCCCACAGCATTTCAAACCATCTGCAGCAATGCAATAAGCAAATTATTGGTTCATGAACCTTGTATTTTTCTCTTTCATCTGGCCTCTTTCTGTCTGGTTATATTGTGCTTCTATTATGTACACACTTTCTTTTTAAGTGTCTCATTCGGGTTTTTTTGTTGTAGCTTTTAGCTGCGATTTGTCCCCTGCCTTGGGAACCACTCAGTAAGTGATGGGGCAGTCTTTCGAACATAAATTTCAGTGGCACTCACCCATTTTTCATAACATATCCCCCTCCAGACAGCACCAACAAAGCATGTGGATGGGCAGACCAAAACACCACCAGAGAACACCAGAAAAAAAGTAAACAGCCCGTTCAGTGTAGACGCCCTGCTTGCTGTCACAACATCTCAGTGCCAGCCTGAGGGAGCGCGCCCCAGGGAGCGAGGATTGATGCCACTGGTCACGGAGTGCAGGCTACCTGGCAACGGGATTGATTGTGCTCCCTTTCTTTAGCTTGTCCGTTTTTCTCTTAAGTAAGTACTCATTATAAGAATTCATATCTTTTTCAACTTCTTCTAGTTTTTTTAAGGCTTCTTCTACAGCTGGACCATTTTTGATTTTTGTTTCTAATTCTAAGATGTCCTGTAGAAGTATCTGAACCAGCTCTTTAGCGGTTTCAATGATTAAGATCATGAGATCTCGGGAACATCTATTGGCGATAAGAGACCACCGTTCTAGAAATTTACGAATTTGTACGAATAGACCTGGGATGTTACGCACTCTAAGGCCTTGCGGAATGACTCCGGCCTTGAGATACTCGAGCATGAACTGCCCATGTAGTTCTATTCGTTTAGTTTTTTCTTTAGTGATGTAAGTTTTGGATATCCCCATTAGCTTGTACAGTCGAGGAAGCTAGATTGTGACCCAGATTGGATTCTCCCACCAACGAGGCAAAGTCTTCATCAGAGAAACCAAACGTCAATCATTTTTCCATAATTAAGCACACCAAAATATAAGAAGGACCAGATCCAGGTGTCTAAGATGGTACTGAAGATGGATTACATCAATAAGTGTATGAGACTAACAGCTCAAAAGGAGTGTGAGAACTGAATGAAATGTGCAGAGACCGAACTGTGAAAATAGAATAAAGGACCCAATTATTGGGCGTTCTAAGTAAAATGAATTGAGTAGGTCCGTTTGTGGAATATTGATACATGTTTTATATTTATATCCACATGCACTCTGTTTAGGTTTCCATTTAATATATGGCTTCCTGATGAAGGCGCACAGCCGAAACGCGCGTAGGATACAGAATTTCAAGAGCCATACCAATATTGAATGCACCATGTCTACTATGAAGTGATTATCCACTCAGTTTATATGTCTTTAAAAAAAGGAGATAATCCAAACATTGTGAATATTTTCATTCTAATAACACTGACACGGTGTAAAATGTATTTGACAATGAGCCAATATAAGAATTGATTTGTATTTTTAAATGTTTAATTACAGAGTATAACTGAACACAGAGAGTAATATGTTTTCCCCTTTTTATGTGTACAGATAGTCAAAACAATTTATAATAACAAATATAATAATAAATATTTTTGATACCTTTAAACAGAGTTTGCATGTTTATGCTATGATGAGCAATATCAAGGTCCATGATTATTGTTGATATTCCTAAATTGTGATATTTACATTCGAGCTACTTTCCCTGATTTAGGAATTTGTGTCAGGGGTGCCCCTTTTTCTTACAACTATTAACTACTATATGCGCACTGATAAATGTTTTGTTATTGTGTCTGTTTTTAACCATCTTCGCTTCAGCCTTTCCGTGCTTGCAATGTTATCTAAGCCGAAACATTACTTAACCGCCACGTACACCAGGGGTCCCACGCTGTATCCTTTCACTGAGTGCCATCCTCCCTGCATCTGTTGATGCCGAAAATACAGTCAGTAGACAATCATTCTGCCCGCGTGCAATGAGAGACTTGCACGATGGATCAAATGCTTCGGAATATGCAAATGCTTCTAAATATTTGTACTTTTTTACCAAATGCTGCCCAGACCCGAAAATTGCTGGACTTCCTTAAAATAAACATCCTCTGTCTCTCTCCGGGGCTGTGTCTCAGGAAAGGATTGCTTTAGACCATGGGTACTCACAAACTTTCTCTCGAGGGCCAAAATTAAGGTGTGGTTTGTGGCCGAGGGCCGCACCAGTGGGGGTGGGGTTAGTGGGGGCGGGCCTAGGAAAACAAAATCTAAATCTTTTCAAAACAAATCAAAGTGGTACTGTACCGTTGTGTGTCCCTATAATACCTGCAAGGACACCTGTTATACATACATTCAGAGCACAACCAGAGCACTGAGATAGTCCGAAGTTGAAGTCAACAATAATTGAGAAAAATGTATATCTGACCAGTTAACAGGTAACCTTGCAGTTATTATATGGACATACGAGGTTACAGTACCTTAACCTTGTGTGTCAATATAATAACTGCAAGGTTTCAGATATAGATTTTTCTCAATGGTTGTTGACTTCAATGTATGCTGTTTTGCAAAAAGAGTTCCTCCATGCCCTCACCCACACATTCCCCACCCCTAAAATGCTTCCAAACGCATGGCACCCAGGCCTCAAAATGCTGGTTATCTGCATTTGGACATGTATTTACGCATATATATCATTTGCTGAGTAAAATAAACCTCTGGAAGGCCAATCACATTTGTCTAGTTACCAGTGATTATCAGGACGAGGAGCATGGGAGCGGAGGAGAAACCGCAGTCCTGACTGTTACTGACAATGACAAATGTGGCTCTTTCACTACGATAGTGGCACGCACTAAGAAAACGGGAAGGAACGTACGGAGAAACAGTGAAAGGGAGGGAAAAGCAAAGAAAACACTCAGAAAACAGGAAGGAAGAGAAAAGCAGTGAAAAGGGAGGAAACAGCAAAGAAAGCACTCAGAAAACGGGAAGGAAGGTGAAAGCAGTGAAAAAGGAAGGAAAAACGAGTAGAAAGCACTCTTCGAACCTACAATGGACCACAAGCGGTTCTGTGGGCAGAGAGGAGGGAAGCAGTCTGGCCCGATCCAGAGAGGCCCCCTGTTGCAATCCTGATGGCCTCGGAGGCCCCAGGGAGGTAACAAGGGTGATGTGAAAGAGATACCCAATGTTATTTTTTACACAGCAACAATAAGTATTCCAGAGTTGACCCAAGTCATGTCAAAGTTACCCATTTTAAAGGAATCAGCTGCCTTTGAGACCATTCCCTGGGTCATCTGGCTAATGGTGAATGAGGAACGTTCTGTTATACCCGACAGAACTGGGAGTTGAGAGTGCTTCGTTACTACTGACCAAAGCTATGCTTTCCCTTTTTATTGCGGCTGTCCAGCGCAGGCCAGGTTGAGCCAACAGTAGCCAATATCCTCATAACCTCAGCAGCACGCCACTCTTTACCTCTTCCCACCCATCTCCCTTCAACCACAAGGTTTGTGGGGTTTAGGTGCCAAGCCAGCCTGAGGTGTGCCTCTGTTAATTGTCTGCTGTTGGGACGCGCCTACTAATTTAGTGCATCTTCAATTGCTTGCTAGAATGATCACAGCTGCCTGCAGCAGTTTATGCAATTGTTTACGAAATACTGCCGTAGAGTTTTGTCATTTACCTACTTCCCTATAAATATAATAAAATATTTTTCTCAGGGCCTACTAACTATTCAATTGTAGGTAGATATTCTATTAATTGTTAATACCAACACAGTTGTTATTGCGTAATTACCTTCACATGTAATGTCAATGAAACACAAATCTAGCACTGTAAGCAATCATGTGTACATGCAGCACTGGGCATCAATGTTGCACAAGCAGAAAGTACCTCGTCGATTCCTGTTTTTCCTGTAGAATCCGTAGTCACATGCTCTTCGGACACAGAACCTTCCCATTAGTCATGTGCACATAGCTGCCAAGGTTTCAGATTGCTATGTGTGACATCTTCATAATTTCAGTGTAATTATGAGTGACATTCAACAACTATGAATGACACTTTCTCGTGGGCAAAATCAAGCAAAATGAAACCTAGAAATATCAGAGGAATACATACGATTTTGTTTACAGTCCTGTTTAGCTTCACAAACGGGCCTTTGCATACTATTAAAACAGCAACAAATACCGTTTTTCTTTTGGAAAGGTGGAAGCCCTACTGGCAGACGTGCGTAGTCCTGCACTTGTAAGTTTGCGCACACGTCAGCCCAGACCCACTGTACATTGCGCGAGGTGAGGGTAGGCTTACTCGCAAGTTGTTGACACATTCCAGTGTCAACATTCTAATTAATAAATCACCATCTGGCTCACAAATGTGAAATGTCTAGCGTGAGGAGTTTCTGGGACCAAGGAAAAAGGGCAGAGCACAGCAAAATGCATCCTTTGCAACGGCAGCAGTGCTGCACCCCTCCACAAGCACCACCTTCAAAGAAACACTGACAGCAGAGTTCTTTATGACAGGCAGCGGCGTGTTGGGCTGCAGCTGGACTCCGCTGCTAAAATTATTAGCTTTAAAACGCGGATTTGCACACGTACGTTCAATAACACACAGCTGAGCAGAGCACAGCACCAGCAGTGACATTGCCTGGGTGAGTACTGTACACAGTCAGTGACAGGGTGCGACTGTACTGTATTAAGTGCGCCGGGGGTGGGTGGAGGTGGCAGTGCCTGGAGAATTTAGCATATTTAAGGCTAGAACCGCCCTCCGCGAGACCATCACTGGGAACAGTGTAAAGGCTCCGGCCGACCTTCCGGGCCAAGGGCTCTAGTCTGCACAGCGCACATCCTGCTCAGTCCAGTCCCAGTCTGAGCCGCCCTGCCACACGGCTGTGTAGAACTCGGAGCCCGGCCCCCATAGACCAAGGACCGGTACATTGCCTGCAAGGTCCGCGGGCCGCCAAGGAAGGCTTGCCGGAGGGCGCTAGAGGGCGCACGGCAAAATGGCCGCACTGCTGTGAGGCTCTGCCCGGCCGAGCTGACATCCGACCATTATCTGCTGCCATACGGGGTAAATGTGCCCGTAAACTACTGGAGTGCTTCCCGGAACCCAGGCGACACCATATGGCGGGGTTGCTGGACCAGCGGCATGATTGGGAACACGCTGGCGGCGACTAGGAGTGAGGAAGCTGCCACTGAGAAAATGGCGACCGCTGCTAGCAGATAGGCCTCCCTGGGCCAGCACGCTGTGCGACCGTCCTGCAGCTGCCTCCTGTCCATAACGACGCTACGCGCTGGACGCTGTTGTGGCGGCGCCCCCGATGATACCGGGAGCCCAGTGAGGGAACTGTGCAGTGGTGCGGCGGAGCGATATTCGACTGCGGGGCCTGAAGCTGCGGAGGTGCAATCGGCGGTGCAGATATTGGCTGCGGTTACCTGTGGACTCGGATGCCCATCGGCGCCGGTTGCGGTGAGTGGGGTGCGCAGCTGGGCCTGGGCTACAGCTGCGTAGGTGGGTGCGGACCCGGGCCTGGGCTGCGGCCTGCAAGCTGTGGCTGGTGCGGGGCATAGGGGATTTCGGCTGTTGCGGCTGCGGAGGGGCCGCGGAAGAGATCGCTGTCTGCCTGCTGCCACCGAGTGTTGAGCTGCGCTGGGCACTGGCATTCCTGGGAGTCTGTGGCGAATACCCCCCCGGCTTGGGGTGTGACCTTGGGGCAACATCGCTATTCCCCCTCGACTCACTTGGCGGGCCTGCGCTGGAGGGGTCCCATATTGAGGCCCAGTGGGTGACGCTGTAACCTTTCCACCCCCTCTGCTGTGTCTGCGTTCTGTGGTGGTGCTGCCTGCTCACTTTGGGTGCCGGGTGGCGCATTGACGGGGCTGTGGTGGCACACCATTGGGAAATACGCCTGGACTGCGAACTGGGCTGCATAAGCTACCAGGGCTACATAGGCGCTGATCCCCTCCGTGAGGGGGTGCAGGTGTAACATGGGGAAGACGGACAAGTCCCAGCCACGCTTGACTTTCGACCTGCGCAAGCCCGCAAAAACTGCACAAAAGGCGGCTTCTGACTCGGAGGCGGATGCGCAGGCGGACGGCCCTACCACACTGGAAAGCACGCTGCTAGCCATGCAGCGCTCTCTGCAGGCCATAGAAGGCACGATGGCCTCGGTCAACCACCGCCTCGATCATGTGTCCTCCCAGCTGGAGAAACAAAATGCACGCATGGGGGAGGTGGAGCAGAGGGTGTCAGACACTGAGGATGGTTTGAGCACTGTGGCAGAAAAAGCGCTGAACATGGAAAAAATACTGGCCGTGATTCAAGCCAAGAATGAGGAGTTAGAGGCGAGATCGAGGCGCAGTAATATCCGCATCACAGGCCTACCGGAGTCCACAAATGTGGGGAAAATGGAGACGTATATTGAGGGCCTGGTTTCGGAGATCTTTGGGCCTGAACATCTCTCCAGAATGTTTATTGTGGAGCGAGCCCACCGCTCGTTGGCTGCCCGTCCGGCCCCGGGGGCTCCTCCCCGCCCTATTATTGCCAGGATCCTTAATTACAGGGACCGAGACACAATCTTAAGGCTCGCCAGGGAGAAGGGTCCGATAGTACATCAGGGCAACGCTCTCTCCTTTTTCCCGATTTTACGGTGGCAGTGCAGGCGGCCCGCCGTGAATTTGGCTCCGTAAAAAAGCTCCTGCAGGCCGATGGGGTCCCATACGCCATGCTGTATCCAGCCCGTCTTCGCATCGGCGGGGATGGTGACTCCAAGATTTTTGCATCTCCCAAGGCCGCGATGGAACACGCTAAACATCTGAAGCGACAGCGACGAGAGTCTGGTACAGCACCTGAGGACGAATAGAAATAGTGTGCTGTGAACACTTTCTCAAACTGGCACGCACATTAGGTTTCTTACATTGGCTTGTATACGATGGGCGCCTAACTCTATTGGAACCTGTGGACGCTATGCAACATGTGTTATTGGGCCTCAATGCTGGCTACGTTATTGTCTTTATCGGGAAACAACCTTTAGAACGCATGCATTACATCGCATGCCATTAGATTGCGGTTTTTACAACGAAAGTCGTTACAACGACTTGCACTGGAGGGCGCTATAGGACAAGGAGTAGTTTAAATTACTATCCAACACCTTCCCTACTGTACGTAGGCTGGAGTTGGAATAGTAAATTAAACTACTCCTAAGTCAACGCCCTCCAACGCAAGTCGTTGTAACGACTTGCGTTGTTAAAACCGCGATCTGATGGCATGCGATGTAATGCATGCGTGGTATCGTCATACATCCTCTTTATCTTGCTTTCTTCCCCTGAGCTGCTGTCTTATAAATCCTCCTCTATTTAGGCTTTCATGATGTCTTGAGTTTTCCAGCACTGGGTTCGGGAGGAGTCCCCCCGGGTATTGGCACTGCTTGGCTGCAACTAGTAGGGCCCAGCTTGATGTATGTCCGTATAGGGTATGTACTGGAGCCGGGGCCATGGCACTAGTATACATCTGTGCCTGTAGACATGGGCGAATCCCTGTATTGGCAATTTGTAGACCTACTCGGCCACCTCCTTTTCTGTTGGAGGTCAGTAGCAATCAGTGCCCCCGTAAATGGGTACACCCCAAAGTTGTGCTTTGTTTATTGTGATTGGGGAGGGGGAAGGGTTGAGCTATGGGATGGCTTTGGCGTGTTGGGGAAGCTAAAGTGGGTGGGGGAGGAGGGGTCCTGGGCTGGGCAGGCAGAACGTGGGGGTTTATTGTTCGAATTATCACTGTGTGGGTAGGCACTGATTTCTGGTTATTCTTGAAGAGGATTGTCCATTCTTATGTTTCCGATGTCCCACTATGGCCGGCCGGCTACAATGACTTCTACATTTAAATTCCTGACTTGGAATGTTCGAGGCTTGAACACGCCTAAAAAGATTAGATCAGTGATTGCCTATTTGGATCGGGTGGGTGGGCATATTGCCCTACTGCAGGAGACACATCTAACCCGGGAGTCAGCTGGCAAGATAGGCGCATGCTGGTCGTGCGTAAAGGTTGCCTCGTCCTTCTCTAGCTATTCTAGGGGCGTGCTTATCCTGGTAAAGAGGGGTGTGCCCTTCACTGTGGTCAAATCAGAGACAGATGACTGCGGGCGAGTGGCGATGGTGCATGGATGCTTGGGTGGAGAAAGTGTGCTGATAGTGAATGTGTATGGTCCGAATGTGGATGACCCCTCATTTTATGCTGATGTGTGGCGGAGAATATCGAAGTTCCCCCAGGCCGCCATAGTGTGGGGGGGAGATTTTAATTTGTGCCTGGATGCAGCCATGGATAGGGTAAGTAGTGGTATGTTGCGGCCTAAACTTGCGACCGACATGTTGCTGGGTCTGATGGATACAGGTCAACTAAATGATATTTGGCGCTCCCGGAATCCGGATGCCCGGGAGAGCACTTTTGCTTCGGCGGCCCATGGTTCCTGGTCCCGCATTGATTTTTGGCTAGTCTCGGTGCAGGTCTGTAATTGGACCACGGCGGTGTCGCATGAGGCACGTACTCTGTCGGACCATTCCCTGTACTTCTGGAGCTGCAGCTTCCGGCCTACCTGAGACCGCCCTTTGCGTGGAGGCTTCAACCTTCAGAGCTCAAGGACCCGGTTTTCCACCAGACCGTGGCTGAGGCAGTTAAAAATTATTTTCGGGAAAATGAGGGATCTGTAGACAGCGCGGGTACGCTCTGGGAAGCGTTTAAGGTTACCATAAGGGGATCTTGTATTGGGCCCAGTCTGGTATCCTACGAGACATTCGCCGTAGAATATGGAAGTTGACATCGGACATATCCCAGCGGGAGCGAGAATTCGAGTCTGATCCTTCCTCAGCTAAACTTGCGGCCATGAGGGAGCTTATCTGGGAACACAATGATGCGGTGGATCAGGAGCTATCACATTGCTCCAGACGTCGGATAGCGCGCTACTACGGGGAGGGTGGCCGACCGGGCCGCTCGCTCGCACAAAAGATATCGGAACCGCGCCGTCAAGATGATATTGCTGAGCTGTTGGATGAAAATGGGATTGCCCGCCATTCAACTGAGGATCTTTGCGACACGGTATTGCGATTCTATACAAGTCTCTATGCCACCAGAGAGTCTCCATCGGCGGCGGAGATGGATGCCTATCTCGACGAGATAGCGTTAGGATGGTTGTCTCCTGCACATCGAGAGCACCTCGTACAACCATTCGGAGTGGAAGATGTCAGGGAGGCCATTACGTCTTTACCAACCAGTAAAGCTGCAGGACCTGACGGGCTGCCTGGCGAATTTTACAAAACCTACGCAGCGGACTTGGCCCCTCGGCTCCTAGCTGTGTATGCAGAGGCTTATGACAGTGGGACACTGCCGCATTCCCTCCGGGAGGCCCTCCTGGTCACCCTATTGAAACCAGATAAGCCCCCAAATCAATGTGGCTCCTACCGACCTTTGTCCATCATTAATATCGACGCAAAGATTCTCGCCAAAATGATCGCCACCAGGTTGCAACCGTTAGTTCCTCTACTGGTGTTGCCTGATCAGTCTGGCTTCGTCACGGAGCGCTCTACGACACACAACTTGCGTACGCTCTTCGCCACGCTACACTACTTTGAACCTGATTTCCAGGCGGTGGCCGTGTTACTCGACGAAGCTAAAGCCTTTGACTCCCTGCAGTGGCCCTTTATGTTTGCCGTGCTGGGCCGCATGGGCTTCCCACCTTTCTTTCTGCAATGGCTTAGGGTGCTTTACAGCGGACCGGTGGCTCGCGTTCGGGTTAATGGGTGGGTGTCCTCATTGTTTTGCATTGAACGGGGTACAAGACAGGGGTGCCCTCTGTCTCCTATGCTTTTCTCTTTGGCGCTGGAGCCCCTCGCCTGCATGCTGCGTCAGAAACACGCCGCGGCGGCTCTGAGGTTCAGGCTGCGACCCTTAATTGTCTCCCTTTACGCAGATGACATGCTGCTGTATGTCCGCGAACCTGCTACGCACCTATCTGCGCTGCTGCGAGAGTACGTAAAATTTGAAAGATTCTCGGGCCTGGGGATTAACTGGTCCAAATCCGTAGTGTTTCCACTAACTGCGCGAACAACTGAGGTCGAGGTGGACTTCCCGTTGGCCTGGACATCTGACCCGGTCAAATATCTTGGAGTTTGGGTGCACAGAGATCCGGCTGTAGTTGTCTCTGAGAACTATGGTCGCACGATTTCACGTATATCTGAACAAGCTGTGCGGTGGGCACACTTACCTCTATCACTAGCGGATAGAATTGCCGTTGTGAAGATGGTCTTTTTACCCAAGCTGTTGTATTTTTTCGTTAACATCCCTATCAAATTGAATGTTGCACTGTTCCGTACGTTGCAGTCTGCGCTTTTAACGTTTGTATGGGGCGGTAAGAAGCCCCGGTGCCGATGGGATCTGCTGGTGCTACCATTTGACCGTGGTGGTTTTGAGGCCCCAGACTTTCGTCTTTACTATCTATGTGCGCAAGCGCAATTCGCACATTACTGGCACTTCCCCCAGCGCTTTCAGCCTCATGTGGCGATTGAGTCGGATGCTGTTTTTCCTCTTCTAGTGCAGGCAGTTGCTCTAACGGGGGGAACAGGAGGCCCACGAAATGAGATCAACCCCACGCAGTGCACGGCGTGGGCGTGGCGAATGCTTGCGCTACGGGCTCATCTTTCTTATTTATATGCTCCACTAGTACCATTAGCCTCACATCCTGATATCTCTGCGGCACGAGAGGCGACTGCCAGGAAAGAACTCACAGCTGCGGGCATCACCACACTGGGCGACATATATGGGCGGTCAATTTAAAGATTTACAGGCGGCGCAGGGTGGCGTAAATCGCCCTTTTATGTTTAATTTTACCTATGTCCGGGTCCGGCAAGCTATCCGTGCGGCATACCCGAATTATCCAGCCGAACCTACCACTCTGCGGGCGTTGCAGGTGATGCTATCAGGTGCGTCCCGAAGGGGTCTAATTACTAGGCTGTACAACGCCTCGTTGCGGGAGCGGGAGCAAGAAGACTCCCCCTCGTGTGTACGGTGGAGAACGATGTTGGGCACCCCTATTACACCTGAGACTTGGAGGGAGTGTTGTCAGCTCACGGGACGTCTCACAGCTAATTGTAACCTCAGAATTATTCATTTTAAATTCATGCATCAGGTATATTACTCCCCCCTACAACTACACAAATATGGTCTGAGAGAGACTGCTAACTGTGTGAGATGTGGAGCTCCGGATGCAGATTTTCTCCATGTGACTTGGGTGTGTCCTGGTGTGCTTGCGTTCTGGACTGCAGTGACGACCATGCTTACGGCTGTTGTGTCGGAACTTGTGTGCTGTACTCCTGAGATGTGCTTGCTAAGCCACGTCAAACCTCTCAAGCCGTGTAACAGGCGTCTAGTTGCAATTTCGACCCTTTTTGCAAAAAGGGCGGTAGCGCAGTGCTGGGGAGCCAAGGTAGTACCCACTGTTAACAAATGGCTTAAGGACTTACTGTACTGCAGGGATCAGCTTCGGATATATGGAGAAGAGCTACCTGAGTCTTCCCGCCTCAAGGACTTTTGGGCTCCCCTTACAATATATTTGATGTCCCACCCTGACCTGGCATGAACGTTAGACGCCCCTAGGAGAGGGGTCTGTTGGCTGGCATGGCAAATGCGGTCTCCCTATGGGACATCACTAAAGGTGTGTTCAAGTTTGCTGGCCATAGATGTGGACTGTGTAAGAGAGCCTTTATCGGTGTCGCCACCCACCATGCTTACGTTAATCTTTTGCAATATGCGAAGTGTTTTGGAATTCTGATAAGGATCTGCCTGGGAGGGAGGGGGAGGGGGGGTATGGGTGGGAGTTATTGCGAATTTATCTTTCTGATTTCATCGACTTGAATATTTGCTTGTGTACTCCGATTTGTAACTATGTACTAAAATCAATAAACAAACTTTAAAAAAAAAAAAAGGAAGGCTTGCCGGGCCGCTGGCAGCCCGTACTAGGAGTACCACAGCTTTAGACACTATACATTTTGCTTGCTGTGCCCCCTCATACACTTATCAGGCCCCCACACAGAGGCTGCAACAATGGCAGGGGGGCGCCTCTCAACACGTCATTAAGGCTGTTTTCTCAAAGGCAAATACAGCAGAGGCGCCTCAAAGACTGTCTCACCTCTATGTAGAATAGCTCAGTATGGCATAGAAATAGGTGCCATAAAATGCAAATGCCGCCAAAAGCCCGGTTTCGTCATCTTTGTTCATCTTCTTATTACAAGCTGCCAAGTTCGAAAAACCCAAGATGACAGTAGAAGGATGGCCGAAATATTTTAACATAGTCAAAGAAACCATTGACACTAAAAAAGTTAAAATTTCTCTGAGATGGAGGCAACAGCAACCATTGGAAGGTGGTGCATTTCAAAAGCAGGAGGGAGGAGAAGGCAGCTGCAGCCAAAACAGACCTCGGTCTTCGAATGCTCAGCAAATGTAGCAAGATAAGAGCAAGATTTACATCCCTGTTTACAGTAGAGCTCTGTAAACCACAAGCACTGGTCTTGAGTGCGCCAACTTAAAGAAAGAAATAGTGCTCAGAAGCTTGGAGTAACAAAACACGTAACAGGGGCGGTCCTTGAAAATGGGCGGATCTTTGAAGCCCATATCCTGGATACAGCATGTCTCTCAGCAAGTGCTGCCTAGGCGAGACCTAAAAAGCGGAAGCCGACAAATCCTGGGGCAATACTCCAGGAGAGTCAACGAATTGCAGACAGGAGGGACAAGCAGGAACCATTATCAAATTAGAAGCAATGTTTTTTAAAGGACACTGACAAAAGCCAATCAAAAGCTGGAGGAAGCTGGAGGCGTGGTTTAAGCCCACAGAGCGAATACAGCATGTCTTCCAGACAGCGCACGCGCTGTATAGGCTTGACCTAAAAAGCATCTTGGGGTGCTTTTTAGGTCTCGCCTGAGCCAGCGCGCATGCGCTGCTCTGCGAGGCATTTAGTAAGGGCTTTTGAACTCAGAACACACGTTCGTGCGTGTGCTTTTTTTTATTAACCCGCAATTGGCCTGTGCATGCGTCTTTCTTAAAAAGACAGCACGCAATTGGTCCAAGGCGGGGGATTGTCCCGCCTTCTTTGTTCCCTGGCCTAGGGTGCTCGGGAGCGAGCATCAATGCCATCTGTTTCCAATTATCGCGTTTGCGTTAATTGGAAACAGATGTCGCTTGCGTTTTTCCTTGTTTTACTTTGAAACTGAGCGCAGCGCCGATTCACGGACACCGCGCTCCGTTTATTTATATATTTCTTAACCTTAACACTGAGCGCAGCGCCCGCTTCAAGGACAACACGCTCAGTGTTAAAGTTAAGAAATATATAAAGAAACAGAGTGCGGTGTCCGTGAAGCACGCTGCGCTCTGTTTTAAACTTAAGCATTTGTAATGCAATCGGACCTATTGCATTGCAAATGCTTGTTTACTTTGTGGCTATTCTTTGCTGCTTGCGAGTTGTACAAGAAAGTTTAAACATACCTGTGTCAATGTCATAAACAGAATGTATACTTTCCTTAAAGCTGACCAGAACATTTTAAAGTGATATGACTCCAACATCATTACATGTTTGCGCATTCCCTATACTAATTAACGCCCCTATTAGCTCGCCAAACGCTAATTTTAAGGACATCTGCCCTGGTCAGTAAATGTTAAAACCCACCATCTTCACTTCACCCATGCCCCCTATGGCTGTCATGCCCGCCCTGAGCATGAACGTGTTCGCGGACTCTCATCACCATGCGAGGTACTCCTCCCACTCGCACCTCCTCTCCCATCACAGCTTGCCCTGCCCAAGGCAGACTGTCACCGTCCGCTTCGTCACTCGCTCAAAGCCCAGCCACAGTGGCCGCGGTCGGTGACCGACTCGCCCACTGTAGAACAACTCGCCCAGCCTCATGCGAACTACACAACCAAACACCCCTTCAGCATTCTCTGTGACGCAGAGGAGACATCAATGCTCCAATCCTAGGCCGCTCTAAGTTTTAGCAGTGTCTCGTACTTCACACAGAATAACCCCGGCGCCTGTACAGTGTGTTAAGCCATAGGATTGGTCGTCATACGACCCGGAAGTGCTATTATGAACGGCCCAATGACATCTGTTGAAAGACCAACAACAAACGACAGACTTTAGGCTGAATTCACGAGCGGTCCATGTAAGTAGAAAGCAGGTGGTCGCCTAGCTTGATTCACAGTTGGAATGTACTCAGTGCCACATTGTAGCTCATCCTCGTTTTTCTTTGGAGGGGAAGGAGGGGGTAGAGGAAGCGAGTGTCAAGCGCCCCCCTCCCCCAAGATGGCTCAGAACTGTGCAGACGCGGAGGGGGGTACAGCGTGACATGTCCAGCATCAATCCTGAATAGTGAGTATTGGGTGAGGGCAGAACAGCTGGGGGTCATAAAGGAGGCATGAGGGCGGTAGGGAATTGGGGCGAGGGACGCACATTTTGTACATTTTCTACAAGTATTGATTATTGAGCTTACCGTTAGGTAGGTTTGCCCCTAGGCTCTGATCTGACACGGATACTCCCAACCCCCTTAACTACAAGAAATAAAGCATCGGCAGGCCCTGTGCACCTGCTGACGCTGGAAATGGGGTGTTTTTCATCTAACTGATAAGATCGCGACACGTAAGTGCCTGTTGTAAGGTGCTTATCTGACATGCCATATTAACAGGCCAAATGTAACTAAGATCGCGTCACGTAAGTGTCTGTTGTAAAGTGCTTGCCTGACACGTCATATTAACAGGCCAAATGTTTATCTTCACTTTTATAGTTGCAGGTGTAGCCTCGCCAGTTACGGCCAGCTAACTCATGCTGTCCATTTGTAGAGTGTGAGTTTTCTTTTGGTGGAACAGGTTGATTGTATCAACCCCCAGTAATGAATATCTGCGTCCCAGAGTTGTTCCAGGCGCCTGCTTGTTGAGATACATGTCAGTAGCATGTATATGAACTCACTGAGCTATCTCGCTGGCGGGTATTCCCTTGGTGCCTCGAGCGATCGGTGTTCCTACCTTCTGTTCCCAAGCGGTGTCTTCGAACAACCACTTAATAGGCCAGATACCATTCCTAACTTTCTACTTATCACCCAGCTCTTCATACTATTTTGCAATTGCAACCTTCTTGAAAGTAAAATTACGCAATTAGCTTCTTGCCATTTGCACAATTTTCGTTAAATACCTTGTCAGTATCGAGTCAAAGTTGTCACGTGTCAACTGATTTCTCTCCCCCTCCCCCACACACACACACTTTCCGTGACCTGGAACGCAACGCTGCTATGCTAGAGAGTTTATCTGCTTTATGTGGCGTTTACACCGAAACCGCAGCAATTCTTTTTATCTAATTGTGGTTGGATGGAAATTTGTTATAATGAAGTGACTGGTGGCCTTTGGTACTTTCAAAAGTACTAAAGTGGAAATGAAAACGGAAACGAGTAATCTTTCGAGCTCTTTGTCGCTTTTGGTGACAAACCTGAATAGTTGCCACAGCAGAACAAGCATTTACCATAGTCTCTATGGAGAGAACCACCTACCAGCTTTGCAGTTAAGTCGCAAATGAACAGAAAAGAGTATGCAGATTGTTCACAAATACCTCAATGTAGCTCCTGCATCAGTGAAACATATAAACTCGTCATTATATTTTATGGAGGTTATTTTTCTGTGTCAATGTTCATGTGTTTTGGTCATGCTACCATTTCAAACAGAATGACAATTCAGAGCAACAAAAGGCGTAGAAGAAGAGTAACAGGCTGAGCAACACATCAACTGATATATGCCATTTTCTTTTATCAAGAAGAAGTGGCTGCATTCCCAACCACTGCACTCCAGCACTGACTGATTGACTGCCCATCCAAACCTAATTTCACAATTTCTCTCTCCTTCTTATTCCCTCATCCCTCCCTTCCTTATTGGCCTCCGTAATCCCCTTTACTTCTTTCCTTCCTTTGTTCCTAGCCCTCCCTCCTTTTCGCATTCTTCATTACTTCAAGCATCTCTTCCCACTTCCTCGATTCCTCCTTCCCTCAAACCCTTCCTTCCTATTTACTTCCACTGCCTATCACCCTCTCTGCCTCACTATCTTTCTTCATTACCTCCTTTTCTCCTTCTTCCTTCTTGCCCATCTTAATCCCTCTCTTCACTCCGTAATTGTATACCCAGCCTTATTTCCTCGAACCTTATTTCAACTTCACTTATTCCAGCCATTCATATCTTGCCCTTCCGCCTTTCACTAAGTCCTTTCTTTTTTTCTTCTTGCTTTCTCTCCTATCCTTTTTTCCTCTCTCTACCTCACTCCGTCCTTCCCTTCCTCTCTCACATCCTCTCATATTTCCTCCCTTCCTTCTCTTAATTCCTCCCTCCTTTCTTCCCTTCCTTCCTGAATTTCTCTATCACATTGCTCTTTCTCTCAATGTCACACAGTTCCATGCCACACAATTCAACTCCACACATTTCCATTCCACACTACATAATTCACCAACAAACTGCATAAATCAACTCAAAAACACAATTACATAACACCACATACATCCAATCCAAACCACATATTTCCACATCATGCTTCAAAATTCAACAGCACACCACATCATTAAACTCCACTCCATTCCACACCCCAAAATACCATTCCACATAATTACACACCATCACACCCACTCCACATAATTCCAATATGCGCAATACCACATAATTACTATCCACATATTTCAACTGTAAACCATGCCACATAATTTCACTACACAAATCCACTCCACACCACACAATTCCATGCCACACAATTCCACAACTAACAATTCCAACCCAACTCACATAATTCTACTACACACCACATACATACACTCTACAGCATGGGTACTCACAAACTTTCTCTCGGGGGCCAAATTTACAATGTGGTTTGTGGCCGAGGGCCGCACCGGTGGGGGCGGGGTCAGTGGGGAGGGGGCGGGGCTAGAGCAAAAAAAAAACTATGACCATGAGGTTGAACACAGGCCCCTGCAGCGGACGCCTTCGTCCACTGAGCCACCAGACCTGGCATACACACATCTCTCTCTCTTTCTCTCTCTCTCTGTCTCCCTCCCTCTCTCCATCTCTCCCTCTCTCTCTCTCTCTGTCTCCCTCCCTCTCTCCATCTCTCCCTCCCTCTCTCTCTCCGTCTCCCTCCCTCTCTCTCTCTCCCTCTCTCTCTCCCTCCCTCCCTCCCTGTCTCCCTCACTCTGTCTCTCTCTCCCTCTCTCTCTGTCTCCCTCCCTCTCTGTCTCCCTCCCTCCCTCCCTCTCTCCCTCTCCCTCCCTCTGTCTCCCTCCCTCTGTCTGTCTCCCTCCCTCTGTCTCCCTCCGTCTGTCTGTCTCCGTCTGTCTGTCTCCCTCCGTCTCTCCCTCCCTCCCTCCCTGTCTCCCTCACTCTGTCTCTCTCTCCCTCTCTCTCTGTCTCTCTCCCTCTCTCTCTGTCTCCCTCCCTCTCTGTCTCCCTCCCTCCCTCTGTCTCCCTCCCTCCCTCTGTCTCCCTCCCTCTGTCTGTCTCCCTCCCTCTGTCTCCCTCCCTCTGTCTGTCTCCCTCCCTCCGTTTCCCTCCCTCCCTCTGTCTCCCTCCGTCTGTCTCCCTCCGTCTGTCTCCCTCCGCCTGTCTCTCTCCGTCTGTCTCTCTCCGTCTGTCTCTCTCCGTCTGTCTCCCTCTCTCCGTCTGTCTCCCTCCCTCTCCCTGTCTCCCTCTCTCTGTCTCCCTCCCTCGGTCTCCCTCCCTCTGTCTCCCTCCCTCGGTCTCCCTCCCTCTGTCTCCCTCCCTCTGTCTCCCTCCCTCTGTCTCCCTCCCTCTGTCTCCCTCCCTCTGTCTCCCTCCCTCTGTCTCCCTCCCTCTGTCTCCCTCCCTCGGTCTCCCTCCCTCGGTCTCCCTCCCTCTGTCTCCCTCCCTCTGTCTCCCTCCCTCTGTCTCCCTCCCTCTGTCTCCCTCCCTCTGTCTCCCTCCCTCTGTCTCCCTCCCTCCGTCTCCCTCCCTCCCTCTCCCTCCCTCCGTCTCCCTCTCTCCGTCTGTCTGTCTCCCTCCGTCTGTCTGTCTCCCTCCGTCTGTCTGTCTCCCTCCGTCTGTCTGTCTCCCTCCGTCTGTCTGTCTCCCTCCGTCTGTCTGTCTCCCTCCGTCTGTCTGTCTCCCTCCGTCTGTCTGTCTCCCTCCCTCCGTCTGTCTGTCTCCCTCCCTGTTGCCCTCTGTCTCCCTCTCTCTCCCTCCCTCTGTCTCCCTCCCTCCCTCTGTCTCCCTCCCTCCCTCCCTCTGTCTCCCTCTGTCTGTCTCCCTCCGTCTGTCTGTCTCCCTCCCTCTGTCTGTCTCCCTCCCTCTGTCTGTCTCCCTCCCTCTGTCTGTCTCCCTCCCTCTGTCTGTGTCTCCCTCCCTCCCTGTCTGTCTCCCTGTCTGTCTCCCTCCCTGTCTGTCTCCCTCCCTGTCTGTCTCCCTCCCTGTCTCCCTCCCTGTCTCCCTCCCTGTCTGTCTCCCTCCCTGTCTCCCTCCGTCTGTTGCCCTCTGTCTCCCTCCCTCTGTCTCCCTCCCTCTGTCTGTCTCCCTCTGTCTGTCTCCCTCTGTCTGTCTCCCTCTGTCTGTCTCCCTCTGTCTGTCTCCCTCTGTCTGTCTCCCTCTGTCTGTCTCCCTCTCCCTCCCTCCCTCTGCCTCCCTCTGCCTCCCTCCCTCTGTCTCCCTCTCTCTCTCCCTCTCTCTCTCCCTCTCTCTCTCCCTCTCTCTCTCCCTCTCTCTCTCTCTCTCTCCCTCGCTCTGTCTGTCTCCCTCCCTCTGTCTGTCTCCCGCCCTCTGTCTGTCTCCCGCCCTCTGTCTGTCTCCCGCCCTCTGTCTGTCTCCCGCCCTCTGTCTGTCTCCCGCCCTCTGTCTGTCTCCCGCCCTCTGTCTGTCTCCCGCCCTCTGTCTGTCTCCCGCCCTCTGTCTGTCTCCCGCCCTCTGTCTGTCTCCCGCCCTCTGTCTGTCTCCCGCCCTCTGTCTGTCTACCGCCCTCTCTGTCTACCGCCCTCTCTGTCTACCGCCCTCTCTGTCTACCGCCCTCTCTGTCTACCGCCCTCTGTCTCCCGCTGTCTGTCTGTCTCCCTCCCTCTGTCTGTCTCCCTCCCTCTGTCTGTCTCCCTCCCTCTGTCTGTCTCCCTCCCTCCCTCCGTCTCCCTCGCCCTCTGTCTGTCTCCCTCGCCCTCTGTCTGTCTCCCTCGCCCTCTGTCTGTCTCCCTCGCCCTCTGTCTGTCTCCCTCGCCCTCTGTCTGTCTCCCTCGCCCTCTGTCTGTCTCCCTCGCCCTCTGTCTGTCTCCCTCGCCCTCTGTCTGTCTCCCTCGCCCTCTGTCTGTCTCCCTCGCCCTCTGTCTGTCTCCCGCCCTCTGTCTGTCTCCCGCCCTCTGTCTGTCTCCCGCCCTCTGTCTGTCTCCCGCCCTCTGTCTGTCTCCCGCCCTCTGTCTGTCTCCCTCCCTCTGTCTCCCTCCCTCTGTCTCCCTCCCTCTGTCTCCCTCCCTCTGTCTCCCTCCCTCTGTCTCCCGCCCTCTCTGTCTCCCTCTGTCTCCCGCCCTCTCTGTCTCCCGCCCTCTCTGTCTCCCGCCCTCGGTCTGTCTACCGCCCTCGGTCTGTCTACCGCCCTCGGTCTGTCTACCGCCCTCGGTCTGTCTACCGCCCTCGGTCTGTCTACCGCCCTCGGTCTGTCTACCGCCCTCTGTCTGTCTACCGCCCTCTGTCTGTCTACCGCCCTCT